>CM028242.1:64900357-66343716 GCA_016432835.1 Brassica nigra | reverse complement strand
AATAGTGGTTTTATAGTGGTTAGTCTATTTATTTAAGAAGATAAAAAATTTAAAACTAAATTAATTGTTAAAAATTAGAATGATGTACATGTACTTGAAAGATAGTTTTAGAATACATTAATAAAATGTATAATGTTAAATAATTTTAAACAACACTAAAGAGTATAAGATTATGTATATAGAGCATTTAACTAAAAAACTCTATATTTTTTGTAAGTCCTACAAATTTTGAGAGAAATTAAAAAATATGACAATATTGTTTTATTGCATAATTGCATCCTCCACTTACATATTATGATGATCAAAGAGGTTAGAACGTTTGTTGTCTCTGTTTCTCTAGATAATAGATTTTATAGGTTAGTCTACTTATTTAAGCAGATATGAATTTAAACTAAATTAATTGTTAAAAAGAATGATGTACATGTACCTTGAAAGATAGTTTAGAATACATTAATACAAATGTAGAATGTGGTTAAATAATTTTAAACAACACTAAAGAGTATAAGATTATGTATATAGAGCATTTAACTAAAACTCAATATTTTCGTAGGGTTAACCTACAAATTTTGAGAGAAATTCAAAAATATGACAATATTGTTTTATTGCATAATTGCATCCTCCACTTACATATTATGATGATCAAAGAGGTTAGGAACCTGTTGTCTCCGTTTCTCTAGATAATAGTGATTTTATAATGGTTAGTCTACTTATTTAAGCAAGATATGAATTTAATCTAAATTAATTGTTAAAAATTAGAATGATGTACATGTACCTTGAAAGATAGTTTAGAATACATTAATACAAATTTAGAATGTGGTTAAATAATTTTAAACAACACTAAAGAGTATAAGATTATGTATATAGACATTTAACAAAAATCAAATTTTTCTAAGGGGTTAACCTACAAATTTTGAGAGAAATTCAAAAATATGACAATATTGTTTTATTGCATAATTGCATCCTCCACTTACATATTATGATGATCAAAGAGGTTAGGAACGTTTGTTGTCTCGTTTTCTAGATAATAGTGATTTTATAGTGGTTAGTCTACTTATTTAAGCAGATATGAATTTCAACTAAATTAATTGTTAAAATTAGAATGATGTACATGTACTTTGAAAGATAGTTTAGAAACCTTTTAATACAAATGTAGAATGTGGTTAAATAATTTTAAACAACACTAAAGAGTATAAGATTATGTATATAGAGCATTTAACTAAAACTCAATATTTGTAGGGGTTAACCTACAAATTTTGAGAGAAATTCAAAAAATATGACAATATTGTTTTATTGCATAATTGCATCCTCCACTTACATATTATGATGATCAAAGAGGTTAGGAACGTTTGTTGTCTCTTTCTCTAGATAATAGTGATTTTATAGTGGTTAGTCTACTTATTTAAGCAGATATGAATTTAAACTAAATTAATTGTTAAAAATTAGAATGATGTACATGTACCTTGAAAGATAGTTTAGAATACATTAATACAAATGTAGAATGTGGTTAAATAATTTTAAACAACACTAAAGAGTACAAGATTATGTATATAGAGCATTTAACTAAAAACTCAATATTTTCAGGGGTTAACCTACAATTTTGAGAAAAATTCAAAAAATATGACAATATTGTTTTATTGCATAATTGCATCCTCCACTTACATATTATGATGATGAAAGAGGTTAGGAACGTTTGTTGTCTTGTTTCTCTAGATAATAGTGATTTTATAGTGGTTAGTCTACTTATTTAAGCATTATATGAATTTAAACTAAATTAATTGTTAAAAATTAGAATGATGTACATGTACCTTGAAAGATAGTTTAGAATACAATACAAATGTAGAATGTGGTTAAATATTTTTAAACAACACTAAAGAGTATAAGATTATGTATATAGAGCATTTAACTAAAAACCAATATTTTGTAGGGTTAACCTACAAATTTTGAGAGAAATTAAAAATATGACAATATTGTTTTATTGCATAATTGCATCCTCCACTTACATATTATGAGGATCAAAGAGGTTAGGAACGTTTGTTGTCTCTGTTTCTCTAGATAATAGTGATTTTATAGTGGTTAGTCTACTTATTTAAGCAGTATAAATTTTAACTAAATTAATTTTTAAAAATTAGAATGATGTACATGTACCTTGAAAGATAGGTTAGAAACCTTTTAATACAAATGTAGAATGTAGTTAAATAATTTTAAACAACACTAAAGAGAATAAGATTATGTATATAGAACATTTAACTAAAAACTCAATATTTCGTAGGGGTTAACCTACAAATTTTGAGAGAAATTCAAAAATATGACAATATTGTTTTATTGCATAATTGCATCCTCCACTTACATATTATGATGGTCAAAGAGGTTAGGAACCTTGTTGTCTCCTTTCTCTAGATAATAGTGATTTTATAGTGGTTAGTCTACTTATTTAAGCAGATATGAATTTAAACTAAATTAATTGTTAAAATTAGAATGATGTACATGTACCTTGAAAGGTAGTTTAGAAACCTTTTAATACAAATTTTGAATGTGGTTAAATAATTTTAAATCAGTAAAGAGTATAAGATTATGTATATAGAGCATTTAACTAAAATCAATATTTTCAGGGGTTAACCTACAAATTTTGAGAGAAATTCAAAAATATGACAATATTGTTTTATTGCATAATTGCATCCTCCACTTACATATTATGATGATCAAAGAGGTTAGGAACGTTTGTTGTCTCTGTTACTCTAGATAATAGTGATTTTATAGAGGTTAGTCTACTTATTTAAGATATGAATTTTCAACTAAATTAATTGTTAAAATTAGAATGATGTACATGTACCTTGAAAGATAGTTTAGAAACCTTTAATACAAATGTAGAATGTGGTTAAATAATTTTAAACAACACTAAAGAGTATAAGATTATGTATATAGAGCATTTAACGAAAAACTCAATATTTTCGTAGGGTTAACCTACAAATTTTGAGGAAATTCAAAAATATGACAATATTGTTTTATTGCATAATTGCATCCTCCACTTACATATTATGATGGTCAAAGAGGTTAGGAACGTTTGTTGTCTCCGTTTCTCTAGATAATAGTGATTTTATAGTGGTTAGTCTACTTATTTAAGCAGATATGAATTTAAACTAAATTAATTGTTAAAAATTTGAATGATGTACATGTACCTTGAAAGATAGTTTACAATACATTAATAAAAATGTAAAATGTGGTTAAATAATTTTAAACAACACTAAAGAGTATAAGACTATGTATATAGAGCATTTAACTAAAAAACTCAATATTTTCGTAGGGGTTAACCTACAAATTTTTAGAGAAATTCAAAAAAATATGACAATATTATTTTATTGATTAATTGCATCCTCCACTTACATATTATGATGATCAAAGAGGTTAGGAACGTTTGTCGTCTATATTTCTCTAGATAATAGTGATTATAGAGGTTAGTCTACTTATTTAAGCAGTCTATGAATTTTCAACTAAATTAATTGTTTAAAATTAGAATGATGTACATGTACCTTAAAAGGTAGTTTAAAAACTTTTAATACAAATTTAGAATGTGGTTAAATAATTTTAAACATCAAAAGAGTATAAGATTATGTATATAGAGCATTTAACGAAAAACTCAATATTTTCAGAGTTTAACCTACAAATTTTGAGAGAAATTCAGAAAATATGACAATATTGTTTTATTACATAATTGCATCCTCCACTTACGTATTATGATGATCATAGAGGTTAGGAACGTTTGTTTTCTCTATTTCTCTAGATAATAGTGATTTTATAGTGGTTAGTCTACTTATTTAAGCAGTATATGAATTTAAACTAATTAATTGTTAAAAATTAGAATGATGTACATGTACCTGAAAGATAGTTTAAGCATTTTAATACAAATTTAATGTGGTTAAATAATTTTAAACAACACTAAAGAGTATAAGATTATGTATATAGAGCATTTAACTAAAAACTCAATATTTTCGTAGGGGTTAACCTACAATTTTGAGAGAAATTCAAAAATATGACAATATTGTTTTATTGCATAATTTCATCCTACACTTACATATTATGATGATCAAAGAGGTTAGGAACGTTTGTTGTCTCTTCTCTCTAGATAATAGTGATTTTATAGTGGTTATTCTATTTATTTAAGCAGATATGAATTTAAACTAAATTAATTGTAAAAATTAGAATGATGTACATGTACCTTGAAAGATAGTTTAGAAACCTTTTAATACAAATTTGAATGTGGTTAAATAATTTTAAACAACACTAAAAAGTATAAGATTATGTATATAGAGCATTTAACTAAAACTCAATATTTTCAGAGTGGGTTAATCCACAAATTTTGAGAGAAATTCAAAAATATGACAATATTGTTTTATTGCATAATTGCATCCTCCACTTACATATTATGATGGTCAAAGAGGTTAGGAACGTTTGTTGTCTCTTTTTCTAGATAATAGTGATTATATAGTCTATTTATTTAAGCAATATATGAATTTAAACTAAATTAATTGTTAAAAATTTGAATGATGTACATGTACCTTGAAAGATAGTTTACAATACATTAATAAAAATGTAAAATGTGGTTAAATAATTTTAAACAACACTAAAGAGTATAAGATTATGTATATAGAGCATTTAACAAAAAACTCAATCTTTTCGTAGGGGTTATTAACCTACAAATTTTGAGATACATTCAAAAAAATATGACAATATTATTTTATTGCTTAATTGCATCCTTCACTTACAGATTATGATTATCAAAGAGGTTAGGAACGTTTGTTGTCTCTGTTTCTCTAGATAATAGTGATTTTATAGTGGTTAGTCAACTTATTTAAACAGTATATGAATTTCAACTAACTTAATTGTTAAAAATTAGAATGATGTACATGTACCTTGAAAGATAGTTTAGAAACCTTTTAATACAAATTTAGAATGTGGTTAAATTATTTTAAACAACACTAAAGAGTATAAGATTATGTATATAGAGTATTTAACGAAAAACTCAATATTTTCGTAGGGGTTAACCTACAAATTTTTAGAGAAATTCAAAAAATATGATAATATTGTTTTATTGCATATTTGCATCCTCCACTTACATATTATGATGATCAAAGAGGTTAGGAATGTTTGTTGTCACTGTTTCTCTAGATAATAGTGATTATATAGTAGTTAGTCTACTTATTTAAGCATTATATGAATTTAAAATAAATTAATTGTTAAAAATTAGAATGATGTACATGTACCTTGAAATATAGTTTAGAATACATTAATACAAATTTAGAATGTGGTTAAATAATTTTAAACAACACTAAAGAGCATAAGAATATGTATATGAGCATTTAACGAAAAACTCAATATTTTCTTGGGGTTAACCTACAAATTTTGAGAGAAATTAAAATATGACAATATTGTTTTATTGCATAACTGCATCCTCCACTTACATATTATGATGATCAAAGAGGTTAGGAACGTTTGTCGTCTCTGTTTCTCTAGATAATAGTGATTTTATAGTGGTTAGTCTACTTATTTAAGCAGTATATGAATTTCAACTAAATTAATTGTTAAAAAATTAGAATGATATACTTGTACCTTGAAAGATAGTTTAGAAACCTTTTAATACAAATGTAGAATGTGGTAAAATAATTTTAAACAACACTAAAGAGTATAAGATTATGTATAGAACATTAACTAAAACTCAATATTTCAGAGGGTTTAACCTACAAATTTTGAGAAAAATTCAAAAATATGACAATATTGTTTTATTGCATAATTGCATCTTCCACTTACATATTATGATGGTCAAAAGCTATTGATGTTAACTGAACATCATTTTAGGCCTAATCAAAGCATTGGATTATACTATACACATAGGAAAATTCGAAAAGTATCAAGTTACATGTCGAGGTTAACCTAGGGTTTAACTGGTGATTCATAAATGGAATATTATGAATCAAAGGAATGATTAATTTTAGAATACAAAAAAATGGAATGAGAGAGAAAATGGAATAAAAATTGGAATTGTTAGTGGAAAAGAGAATTCCAAACATCTCATACATTCACGAAGATTTATTCTCGTGAATAAAGGAATAGATTTTACAGAGGTTTTATTTTTCTGTTCCACTCAAAAAATAGAATATATGGAATTGATTTAGAAAAGTTTTCATCACAACTGGTAGATAATTTTTGGAATCCTGCGGAATGATGCATTCCAAACAATTTTTTTCCAGAAAATAACATTCCAGTTGCAGCCCTAGTCTTGTTACGCATGCCACCGTTTAGGTTCACAAATTATTTTAAAACAAAGCACACTTCGCAATTTTGTCTCCAAATTTGTATATTCACCTAAATAGCCCTTTAAATAATATATATTCACAACTATGTAAAATATTTATTAAATATGCCAATCTGTTAACCGCAGACATAATCTGATAAAACCCGTAATTCGCATGGACCGTGAAACTCACCTTTTAAAGGACCTAATATTTATGTGTCCGTCATAGTAATATTTAGCCAGACCAGCGGATCTTAGGCCCGCTTGACACCTCTACGGCTTAGGGTACAATCCCTACAAAAAACAGTCGGGGTGGTTTGGGATTTTTCAGGGTATCGCATTCTCGATGAAGCTGCATAAACCTAATTCCAAATCCTGGTCCGAGCTTCCTCAAGATCTCATAAATTCAGTGTTGGAACGCCTTGACTTTGCTGATTCTCGACGAGCTGAATCCGTATGTTCGTCTTGGTACTCTGCTGCGAAACGATGTGGCGAAAAGCAGATCCCTTGGCTGATTCTGTTGCCCGACGAAGACGACAAGATCAACAACCATTGGTGCAAGCTGTTCAATCCCGGGAAAAGGACAAGCTTACAAAATCCGAGATGAGGATGTTGAATTCGCAAACAGTTATTGCTTAGCAACATATGGTAATTGGCTCTTTATGGTCGATTATTGGTATAATCTCTACCTTTTGAATATATTTACCCATGAGAGGATTGATTTACCTCCGGTGGAGTCGCAACTAGGAACGACAAAGCTGGAGCGAACCTTAAAAGGTTGGTTTTGTATTTCGAATGGTCTTCGCAAAAGGAATTGCAAAGATATTAATATAGAATCACCTGTGTTTTGGATTGACCAACACACCAAAGAATACCTAGTTTTGTGGGGATTTGGCCAATGGTGTGTAGCTTATTCCAAGAAAGGAGATACGTTCTGGAATCAGATTCAAATTCCCGTTGTTTATGGTTGTTCTCACATGGTTTACAAAGATCAAAAGATTTACTACCTCCTAAACGACTACATTGGTAGTAATGGTTTTATCAAAATATTCGACTTCTCCGAGAGATTCCGAGAGACCTTTCAGTGTGGTCCAGGCAACATCTCTTCACTTGATCCAACAGGAAATTCATGGAGGATTACCAATGCAAAACTGTACAGGAGATGTCCTCTATGTTGAAAACTGGGCAGCACTTTTCACTTCACTCTGGTCCTTCCGCGTCTACAAGGTTTATTCATCAGGTTTGTTTAACAAGTATGAACAAGTTGATTCTTTGGGCAACGAGGCAATGCTTTTTGATCTAGGCATCACTGTGCTTCCTAATGATGACATTGTGGGTGGTTTTAAGAGAAATTCCATCTACTACAAGACTACTTGTCATGAAAAGAACACTACTCAAATTTGTCTCTTCAATTTCGAGACAAAGGAGATGGAGCCGCTGCACAAGTTTGATTGTTCGTCCCAAGAACAACTCGCAAGATCTCTATGGTTCCTACCAAGTTTCAAGCAGACATAATTCATCTCAACTACTCTATGTTGTTTTATTTTTCTGGTTTCCTAAAATCCTCTGCTATAACATCACAACTGCTATGGTGTCATCTGGTTTGGTTAATGACTCCCTAATTATTAGATAACGTTACCTCTCTACTTCAATTATATTTGCTGTCCGATCAATATATATCGGTCACATGTGTTGTAACATATCAACTCAAAATTATTCGATTACATCAACTAATTTGGTTTTACATACATTGACCAGGACTTGAATCCGTGATTTAGCCGTTATTATGGTGAAGCATTGGCGTTCGTATAATCACTTAAAATATTTGTTTATAAAAGCCACCGTTTCATTAAATATTTAAAACTTTAAAAAAAGATGAGCTTGGATAGGGTTGAATCGGTGGGAAGGGTAACTAGTGATTTAAAGCCACCTAGCTATGATACTGTTGCCATAGGTTCCACTATAAAATTATATTTCATATAGTATCATCACGCTTCACTGTCTTGTCACTTACATTTAATGTTATGATACAATATTAGCCTATAATAAATAGATCCAATTATTATTTTTTATAAATAGAAAAATCCTAAAAATACTAATAATAAACATAAAAGGAAGATTTGTATTAAAATAGATTAAATATTTATTTCATTCATTTTCATCACAATTGTAGTAAATTTTTTTAACATTTTGAATAAAATGGAATTATTTACTTTGAGTAAATGGACAATAAAACAAATATTTTCTTAAAAAAATATTCAACCACAATTTTGATGAAAATGAATGAAAAGAATTTATTTAATTTGTTTTAATACATACCTTTTATTTTTATTATTAATATTTTTAGATTTTTCACATTTTATAAAAAATTTGAAAACATATGAACATTATATGAATATAGTTTTATAAGGGAACTTATAATGAGAATATCTCATATAGCTCGGCTTCGATTCATCAAGTCTTACCTCGCCCTTCCCACCACGGTTCAACTCCCTCAGGTTCATATTTTCTTAAAAGTTTTTTTTAATATTTTATGAACCATCGCCGCTTTTGTATAAAAATATTTTAAATTGATTTATACGACACGTCAATACCACGTCACCATTAATTAACGGCAATCAATGGATTTCGATCAACGCAGTCAATGTATGTAAAACCGATTTTTATTAGTTGATGTATGAAATTCAAATAATTTTGAGTTGATGTATGTTTTAGCACATGTGACCGTATATGTATTGATCGACCGCCAAGCGGTTGAAGTAGGAATTACCGCTTTCCCTAATTATTATAATATATAATAAAAATCTATTTTGGTTATTGGGTAAGTTTGGGTGAGGAGATAAATGTGCTACATAAAGCATATACTGAAATGAGATGAATTAAATAATTAACCGGATCCCAAAATATTAGCCTAGATCTGTGAAAATAAATAGCTCCGTGAGAATCGAGGCCAAGAAGAGGTCAATCTCGCCTGTAGCTATAGCGATCGCCTAGGCTCGCCTTGAGGATTTGATGCGCCACCTACACAATACAAGTAAAGATTAGTAGTTATCTGTTCATATTTATACATTCATGTTTATCCTAAAACATGAATTGTAATGTATTGTAAACTATCTTTCAAGATACATGTACATCATTCAAATTTTTAACAATTAATTTAGTTTAAATTTATATACTGCTTAAATAAGTAGACTAACCACTATAAAATCACTATTATGTAGAGAAACAGAGACAACAAACATTCATAACCTCTTTGACCATCATAATATGCAAGTGAAGAATGCAATTATGCAATAAAACAATATTGTCATATTTTTTGAATTTCCCTCAAAATTTCCCTACGAAAATATTGAGCTTTTCGTTAAATGCTCTATATACATAATTTTATATTCTTTAGTGTTGTTTAAAATTATTTAACCACATTCTAAATTTGTATTAAAAGGTTTCTAAACTATCTTTCAAGGTACATGTACATCATTCTAATTTTTAGCAATTAATTTAGTTTAAATTCATATACTGCTTAAATAAGTAGACTAACCACAATAAAATCACTATTATCTAGAGAAACAGACAACAAACGTTCCTAACCTCTTTGATCATCATAATATGTAAGTGTAAGATGCAATTATGCAATAAAACAATATTGTCATATTTTTTGAATTTCTCTCAAAATTTGTAGGTTAACCCCTACGAAAATATTGAGTTTTTCGTTAAATGCTCTATATGCATAATCTTACAATCTTTAGTGTTGTTTAAAATTATTTAACTACATTCTAAATTTGTATTAAAATGTTTCTAAACTATCTTCCAAGGTAAGTGTACATCATTCTAATTTTTAACAATTAATTAGTTGAAACTCATATACTACTTAAATAAGTAGACTAACAACTATAAAATAACTATTATCTAAAGAAATAGAGAAAACAAACGTTCCTAACCTCTATGATCATCATAATACGTAAGTGGAGGATGCAATTATGCAATAAAATAATATTGTCATATTTTTTGAATTTCTCTCAAAATTTGTAGGTTAACCCCTACGAAAATATTTAGTTTTTCCTTAAATGCTCTATATACATAATCTTATACTCTTTACTGATGTTTAAAATTATTTAACCACATTCAAAATTTGTATTAAAAGGTTTCTGAATTACCTTTCAAGGTACATGTACATCATTCTAATTTTTAACAATTAACATAGTTTAAATTCGTAGACTGCTTAAATAAGTAGACTAACATCTATACAATCACTATTATCTAGAGAAACAGAGACAACAAACGTTCCTAACCTCTTTGATCTTCATAAAATGTAAGTGGATGATGCAATTTTACAATAAAACAATATTGTCATATTTTTTGAATTTTTCTCAAAATTTGTAGGTTAAACCTCTACGAAAATATTGAGTTTTTGGTTAAATGCTCTATATACATAATCTTATAATCTTTAGTGTTGTTTAAAATTATTTAACTACATTCTACATTTGTATTAAAAGGTTTCTAAACTATCTTTCATGGTACATGTACATCATTCTAATTTTTAACAATTAATTTAGTTTAAATTCATATACTGCTTAAATAAGTAGACTAACCACTAAAAATCACTATTATCTAGAGAAACTGAGACAACAAACGTTCCTAACCTCTTTGATCATCATAATATGTAAGTGGAGGATGCAATTATGCAATTAAACAATATTGTCATATTTTTTGAATTTCTCTCAAAATTTGTAGGTTAACCTCTACGAAAATATTGAGTTTTTCGTTAAATGCTCTATATACATAATCTTATGCTCCTCAGTGTTGTTTAAAATTATATAACCACATTCTCATTTTTATTAATGTATTCTAAACTATTTTTCAAGGTACATGTACATCATTCTAATTTTTAACAATTAATTTAGTTTAAATTCATATACTGCTTAAATAAGTAGACTAACCACTATAAAATCACTATTATCTAGAGAAAAAGTAACAACAAACGGTCCTAACCTCTTTGATCATCATAATATGTAAGTGGAGGATGCAATTATGCAATAAAACAATATTGTCATATTTTTTGAATTTCTGTCAAAATTTGTAGGTTAACAACCCCTACGAAAATATTGAGTTTTTCGTTAAATGCTCTATATACATAATCTTATACTTTTTGGTGTTGTTTAAAATTATTTAACCACATTCTACATTTGTATTAAAAGGTTTCTAAACTATCTTTCAAGGTACATGTACATCATTCTAATTTTTAACAATTAATTTGGTTGAAATTCATATACTGCTTAAATAAGTAGACTAACCACTATAAAATCACTATTATCTAGAAAAACAGAGACAACAAACGTTCCTAACCTCTATGATCATCATAATACGTTAGTGGATGATGCAATTATGCAATAAAACAATATTGTCATATTTTTTGAATTTCTCTCAAAATTTGTAGGTTAACCCCTCAGAAAATATTTAGTTTTTTATTAAATGCTCTATATACATAATCTTATACTCATAGTGATGTTTAAAATTATTTAACCACATTCAAAAGTTGTATTAAAAGGTTTCTAAACTACCTTTCAAGGTACATGTACATCATTCTAATTTTTAACAATTAATTTAGTTTAAATTCCTATACTGCTTAAATAAGGAGACTAACCATTATGAAATCACTATTATCTAGAGAAACGGAGACAACAAAGGTTTTTAACCTCTTTGACCATCATAATATGTAAGTGGAGGATGCAATTATGCAATAAAACAATATTATCATATTTTTGAATTTCTCTCAAAATTTGTAGGTTAACCCCTATGAAAATATTGAGTTTTTCGTTAAATGCTCTATATACAAAATCTTTTAATCTTTAGTGTTGTTTAAAATTATTTAACCACATTCTACATTTGTATTAAAAGGTTTCTAAACTATCTTTCAAGGTACATGTACATCATTCTATTTTTTAACAATTAATTTATTTTAATTCTTATACTGCTTAAATATGTAGACTAACCACTATAAAATCACTATTATCTAGAGAAACAGAGACAACAAACGTTCCTAACCTCTTTGATCTTCATAATATGTAAGTGGAGGATGCAATTATGCAGTAAAACAATATTTTCATATTTTTTTAATTTCTCTCAAAATTTGTAGGTTAACCCCTTACAAAAATATTGAGTTTTTCGTTAAATGATCTATATACATAATCTTATACTCTTTAGTGTTGTTTAAAATTATTTAACCACATTATAAATTTTTATTAATGTATTCTAAACTATCTTTCAAGGTACATGTACATCTTTCTAATTTTTAACAATTAATTTAGTTTAAATTCATATACTGCTTAAATAAATAGACTAACCACTATAAAATCACTATTATCTAGAGAAACAGTAGCAACAAACGTTCCTAACCTCTTTGATCATCATAATATGTAAGTGGAGGATGCAATTATGCAATAAAACAATATTGTCATATTTTTTGAATTTCTCTCAAAATTTGTAGGTTAACAACCCCTACAAAAATATTGAGTTTTTCGTTAAATGCTCTATATACATAATCTTATACTCTTTAGTGTTGTTTAAAATTATTTAACCACATTCTACATTTGTATTAAAAGGTTTCTAAACTATCTTTCAAGGTACATGTACATCATTCTAATTTTTAACAATTAATTTGGTTGAAATTCATATACTGCTTAAATAAGTAGACTAACCACTATAAAATCACTATTATTTAGAAAAATAGAGACAACAAACGTTCCTAACCTCTATGATCTTCATAATACGCAAGTGGAGGATGGAATTATGCAATAAAACAATATTGTCATATTTTTTGAATATCTCTCAAAATTTGTAGGTTAACCCCTTAGAAAATATTTAGTTTTTTGTTAAATGCTCTATATACAAAATCTTATACTCCTTACTGATGTTTAAAATTATTTAACCACATTCAAAATTTGTATTAAAAGGTTTCTAAACTACCTTTCAAGGTACATGTACATCATTCTAATTTTTAACAATTAATTTAGTTTAAATTCGTATACTGCTTAAATAAGTAGACTAACCATTATGAAATCACTATTATCTAGAGAAACGGAGACAACAATGGTTTTTAACCTCTTTGACCATCATAATATGTAAGTGGAGGATGAAATTATGCAATAAAACAATATTATCATATTTTTGAATTTCTCTCAAAATTTGTAGGTTAACACCTATGAAAATATTGAGTTTTTTTAAATTCTCTATATACATAATCTTATACTCTTTAGTGTTGTTTAAAATTATTTAACCACTTTATTCATTTTTATTAATGTATTCTAAACTATCTTTCAAGGTACATGTACATCATTCTAATTTTTAACAATTAATTTAGTTTTAATTCATATACTGCTTAAATTAGTAGACTAACCACTATAAAATCACAATTATCTAGAGAAACAGAGACAACAAACGTTCCTAACCTCTTTGATCATCATAATATGTAAGTGGAAGATGCAATTATGCAATAAAAAAATATTGTCATATTTTTGAATTTCTCTCAAAATTTGTAGGTTAACAACCCCTACGAAAATATTGAGTTTTTTAAATGCTCTATATACATAATCTTATACTCTTTAGTGTTGTTTAAAATTATTTAACCACATTCTAGATTTGTATTAAAAGGTTTCTAAACTATCTTTCAAGGTACATGTACATCATTCTAATTTTTAACAATTAATTTAGTTTAAATTCATACTGCTTAAATAAGTAGACTAACCATTATGAAATCACTATTATCTAGAGAAACGGAGACAACAAAGGTTTTAACCTCTTTGACCATAATATGTTAGTGGAGGATGCAATTATGCAATAAAACAATATTATCATATTTTGAATTTCTCTCAAAATTTGTAGGTTAACACCTAAGAAAATATTGAATTTTTCTAAATTCTCTATATACATAATCTTATACTCTTTAGTGTTGTTTAAAATTATTTAACCACATTCTACATTTGTATTAAAAGGTTTCTAAACTATCTTTCAAGGTACATGTACATCATATACTGCTTAAATAAGTAGACTAACCACTATAAAATCACTATTATCTAGAGAAACAGAAACAACAAACGTTCCTAACCTCTTTGATCTTCATTGACAGAGAAAGTTACGAGCTTTGTGGAGATCATCGGGAACTAGCTACTCCGAAACATCAAGGAAATCCCGCATCCTAGGAAACTAGGAGAACCTCACTTTCCCAGAGTCACGTTGATGGTTGAGAACGGCTACCGATATCGAAGGATTTCAAAACAAACTAACGCAATGTGCCGGGTTTAGTGGGTGGGCGAAGCTAGGCTTGTAATAGTTTGAATTCAATATTTTGTTCAAAACAAGCTTGTAACCGTATTTGATTCCAGATTCTTCCGGCAGATATATATATATATATATATATATATATATATATTAAAAAGATAGTGTGGTTTGTGATTTAAACTTATTACCGTAAATAATTTTTAATTAATTAGAAAAACATAAATTCATTTACTACTATTTTATCTATATGATATACATAGATTAAAGTTAAAATTTAAATTATTAAGTTCATAAAATTAATTGTGCTAAAATTCTATTTTAAAACAATAATAATATTCTAATTATTTTTTTTATTTAAACGATAACTCACGCAACTTTGAAAGTCTTTTACGCCAATAGAAACATGATATGTTAGTTTTAAAATTCCATAATAAATATTCAATAGTAAAGTTTTGGATATTGGTTTAACAATACTTTTATTTTTAAATAATAAATTTAAATTAATTTTCTTTAAAGACAGATGGTGCAGTTCTAAAAAAACAGAACCGAACCAGAATCAAATGGGATCCTGGATTATGTCGGATATTAACCGGTTTCCAATTTTGTTAACTAAACTGAACGGGTCTCAAAAAATGAATCGGATTTTCTAAATATCTGAACTAGAGCAATTACAATTTTTAATAAAATGTAATACTGGCCATAAAATCTCAATAATACCATATTTAATTTTAAAAATAAAATATATATATTTATAAAATTATATTAGTATCATTTATTTTATTTTCTAAAATATAAATATATTATATGTGTCCCGTAATTACACTATTCATTATATATGTCACAATTCATATTTTATTTTGGACCGTTTATTTTAGATGAAGCGTAATTGTTCCACAGTATATATTTCTCTTGTACAAATTGCAGTTAAACCGCACTGTAGTATACATTCCACCTGATCCGCACCGTTCAATTCAATGTCACCATTTCAGAGCCTTTGTATGTTTGACAGTTTGAGAACCCTACTAACATGGGTCTTTTTTTTTGCGGTTCTACTATCTCTCTTAAATAATGGTTTCTTAGTAATTAGGAAGGATAATGTTTGTTTATTAAGAAAGAAAAAATAAGTCAAAGTTCGCGACAGCGAACAGTCCCCAACCTCCACAGTTGGCCATTAGGCGCCCATTATATTACTAGTGTTTTAAGGCCATTACTAGTGTTTTATTCAAATATAAGAAAACCCGTTTTCATGTGTATCATGGTTATGTCATATGTACCATGTAACGTAAATGTTTCATTTTCTTTTTTTTTGAAAAAGTAAATATTTCATTTTCTTAAAGGCTAAAAGTGTATATTTCTATTCCATATTCGGGATTGCGCTATCTAGCGTTGGTCCAAACCTAAGCAATTGAAAAAAAGTCAAAGATTAATCAACCATTAATCAAAATTTATTTCTAGCACTTTTTCAACTTTTTGATAAATGTAGGTATTATTACATAATTTCCACAAAATATATCAAATGCTAATGTGGCTTAGTGGAAATTGGCATTGTAGATGTTCGCCAACTACTGAGTACGAAGCTCAGAAAATGTATTTTTTTTTTCATTTATAGCATAGTTGTAAATTAGTTATCATTTTTCAGTTATAGCATAGTTGTAACTTTTTCGTAAGGTGTACACATACATTTTTTTTTGGTAATCAAAAAGGTGATTTCACCTTTTTGCCGGGAACCCAAGCATTGTAAATAGTCCCTCCCAACATGAATTGAACCCAAGTGACAGTAGTTACAGCCGCAACCCCTTTACCATAGGCCAACTCAACGTTGGTTACACATACATTTTTTTCATAGCTTCCATGTTTATTTTCATAGATTTCATCCATTTGTTGTGTTTTGTTGCTGGTTATGATTCAGAATTGTAGATTTAACATGTAATGTCTGATTTCAAGTTTTTAAACCTCAAAAACATGAATGACATTGATGACTCTGATTTAATGGATGTGTATGATGAAATTGCTGTGCTTCACCAATGGATGTGTATGATGAAATTGCCGTGCTTCACCACTGCTGAGTGTTTTTCCGGTCCACTGAGACAAAAGATAGGGACCCAATATAAGTTATTTCTTGTTAGACATACTTGGCCAAGCACACGGAAGCTTGATTTGTCAGCATTTAAAGTTAAAGAATAACATTATCTGACAAGCATGCATATTTTATGTGTGCGTCTGAGGTTTGAACGTGGAAATTTCTTGGATTTTTGTTCTTTTTATTAAACTTACTCATTCTGTTTCTATATATAAGTAGTGTTGAAGGTTTTTGTTTGTTTTATAATGTATATATATAAGTAGTGTTGAAGGTTTTTGTTTGTTTTATAATGTAAGTTGTTTTCAAAGTCCAATGCAAAAAGTAATATGGTAAAATATTATTTAAACAAAAAATTAAAATCAAAACTAAAAGTGTGATTTGTTAATTGTTCTTTTCTCTCTTTAACTAAATGCTAAAACTATAAATGTGTCTTTCTAAATACTTGTGCTTTTAAGTAAAATTACTTACAATTAGAAACGGAGGAACATGTATATATAACTTATTAGGGTCGGCCCGTCCTTCGGGCGGGATGTGAATTACAGAATTATTTCAATAGGTAAAGTATACGTATAATAAGCCATTGGTTGTATGGTATTATGAATTATTGTGTATTAATCAATGGTTGTTCTTATGTTTCGTATTTTTGTAATTTTTTTTTAATGAGGGAAATGCGCGAGTCTGATGTACTGGTTGAATTAAAATTTTATTTGATACGTACGGTTATCATAGTTCATTTGAACTTAGTTGAGTAGATATTATAGTGCTCTGTTTTGAATGATATATTATGGCTCTAGTATGTTTTTTTATTTTTAATATTACTATGATAATTATTTGTTATGTATTGATTCAGTCAAAACGCACATACTTTTATTCTTTGAAATTTAAGGTAGTACGACCAACTGATATGTTAGTGTTTTTGAAACATGTTGAGTATGTGTTTTAGGCTCTGTAAAATTAAATTATAGTGAACATTAAATTGAAACAGAGGAATGTGGCTCTCAATGTTATGAAGTGTGGTTTTGTAAACGACGTTTTCAGTAAGTATAAGAAAGTTAAACAAACCACTGGCCGTAAGTATAGAGAATAAGCTGTTTTTTTTTTAATACTGAATGGAGACTGTAGAAGAACGTATCCGGTTCGATGGTTGCTCAGTGTGTGCGCCATCCTTTATATCCTTATGTCTGAGTTCAGCGAGCAATGAGGCAGCGAAAGTCACAATGCAGAATATGATGGTTAGTCTATGGACACCGAACGTGGTATTTACAAATGTATATGCAAAATTTTTATCACTAACCTGAGTCACTCGGATGTCTTTGAAGATTTCTTTATAGACAGTATTAGTCACTCCATCTTCGCCGTCCATCTCCGTAGTCTCGTCCAATATCTTAAGCCTATTCGGTGAGGTGACTCTAGACATGGCCACATACAACTGACCATAAGTAAATACAGGGCGAGGAAAATACAGAGCAATTTGATTTAGTCGCTGGCCCTGGCTCTTGTTTAGCACTATATGATGGATTCATAAACATGTAATGGTTATTGGTTGTAAATCGGTTACAAATCATTGTAAAACTCACAACATACCCCCTACATTGATAAACTATAACAAAATAAAAAATAAATAATATGGGCTAAGATATATTTGTATGAATTGAACGTATTCTATGTTATTATATCAGATCAGAAAAGAGCAAACACTAATCACATCTCAGAGACACGTACCCACAAAAATTCTGTATTACATGAAGCATAAACATACACAAACAAAAGCCCTCTGAAAATTCTCTGTTTCCATGTCATCCTCGTAACATTTTTCCTTTATTTCAACGTTTTGGCCTCTATTTGTAAACTTATATTATTTTCCTTTGCTTTCCCAAGATTACTCTCAGTTCTTACCTCTCATCAGTTTTTGTATTATCCACGTCATATGCTGTTGTTAGACCTTCATGTCTCTTCATCTCATCGTGCAGCTGCACTCAGACTTGTTCAACTCTTGGGATCTTCTGCTGCTAGGTTCAACCAAAGAAACTCCTATGACACACCAAAAATGTAACATTAACAATGATCTAAATACACGTAGTGAAGAAGAAACATAGAAGTTAAGACGAAAGCATATCACTCTTTTTCACTACCTTTCATGTTTTTGTGTACGTACTACATAGGGATCACGATCAATCCAAACAAATACGTTAGAAGCCAGAAACTAAAGTACTCTTGAGTATCTCCCTACTACAGTTTTTTCAACATCTTGTGAAAATAACATCAATAAAATTAAATATATCCTTTATCTATATTGCTCTGAGCAACAATATCAACAAAGTTAGAGACTCTGGTTAGTACTTACTACGATCAAACTCAATGATTTTTCTTTCTTCAGTTTGTTTACCTTATTTTATTGAATGTTGCATTTCTAATGATGCATTTCTTCTTCCATGTTTCTCGTTAATACCTCTCTCTCTCACAAAGAAGAGTACGCATGGTTGCAGTGACGTCCATAGCTTCAAAGCTCTCTACGTTATTCAATTTTCTTCGGATCTAACATCATAATCTCATCTCTCACACCTAAAACCCTCCTTTCCCTTCTCCTTCAAAAACCACCAGATTTCTAGCCTCCCAGAACGGAGGAGTCTGGTCTAGACGACGGAGCTACATCTGCCGGATTCAGGTTGGAAATGAACTATGATGATGAATGAGTGAGAATCGAAGAGAGGATGAGCTGAAACAAAAAAATAGCACACCTATTTATACTGCGAAACCACCGTCTCTCGTATCGAATATGAGCAATGAAGGCGACGTAGTGGATGAACAAACGGATTGAATTGAAGACGGGGGAAAGAAACCGAATCGTCATCGTCTCGCCGTCGAGGAAGAAGCTCAGATGCGACTTAGGTTTTCTCCTCCAAATGACTTTAGGGCTTCGGGTGAGACGAAAATCCCTCGGCCCTTCAAGAATAAACATATGGCTTCTGAAGCCCAATACGGAGACGAAATGAAAAGCCCACGCATGAGTCTTAGTGATACGGTGTGGTTGAGCGAGCAATACACGTGTCGACGCACGAGGAACCCTATTTCCGTGGTGTCCGACGCGGGCTGCCTTAAGAAGAGAGCAAACTGGTTTTATAATATTAGATATATATATATATATTATTTCTGATTGTATATATATATATATATATATATATATATATATATATATATATATATATATATTAAACTCAACTAGTGTAATTTTAGTATTATTTACAACTACTGCTGATTGTATTATTTATTTTGTAACAATCATCCCTTTAAGATTGTAAAAATATCTTAAAGGGATGATCGTCACAAAATAAATAATACATCAAACCATATAAAAGGATGATGTCACAAAATAAATAATACAATCAAACCGAAAAGCTAAATCTTTCTTATTAAAACAAAACATTCTTTTATATCTAACTTTTAATTATACATTTTGATAACACTAAATGTTATTAGTAATTAGTTAAAATATTTGAATCATTAAGAATAGTAAACAACACTATAGTGCTAAATATGTTTTCAAACCACGGAATAATTAATTTTATGTCTAAAAAATTTAAAACATTAATTTACGGAAAATTGTTATATTAACATTTTTTATTATTACATAAAAATGTTATTTTAGAATTTCAATACAACTTTTAGTTTAATATTAATTACAAACTCATTGATTTTATAAATAATTTTATTTATTTCAAATGCTCAAAGTTGAATATGTGTAATTAATAAAACACTAATTCATTTTAATTATTTTCTTAGTCTGTGTAAAATATAGTCAAATTGACTTTTTGGTGAAACGGAGAGAATATATTTTCTTTTCAATAAAGTTTTAAAAATCTAAAAATATTTGATAAATCAAATAATTAACTAAAACACTCAAGAAAATCATAAAAGTTGAAAATAAATATAACTATCTTCTCAGGTTTAGATACTACAAAATAATTTCATTTTGTATGAAATTAATTAAATCAATAGATTATTAATTTATATTTAAAATAAATAAAAATACATTCATTTAAAATCAAAAGTTTCATATTAAAATAATATTTTTTATAAATAAAATGTTAGAACCAATAAATTGACATAAAATAAATTTTATAATTAAAAATTTATCAAATTTATGTCACACAATTAATCAAACAAATTATATAAATTTTTATTAAAATTCATAACAAAACGTTGAAATAAAATGCAAAACTAAGTAATATCTTATATTTCGATCAAAAAAATTCTTATATAATTTTCTTATCTAATATAATACAAAATAATATATATATTAATATATTAAAATTGTTAAAACATATTTATTTTAAAATTTTAATTTTGTTACAAACTTATTCTCGCGTTGTCATAATCTAGCAAACATTAAATACAAAACCAGAGTTATGAATTGTCACATGCAATTTTAATGGTAAAATTTAGCTTAATTAAGAAAAACATCGACTTTTTTTTTCTTAATAAATATATTATTATCAATCCAAAACCGGGAATTTAAATTTCGATCACAAGCTTGAGTCAACTAAAATGGTTTAAGTCAAAATAGGCCTAAACTAGCTTCGTTCAACCACCACACCGGAAGAAGAAAAACATCGACTTCTTAAAAACACAGTATTATATAGTAGATGAACATTTATGTTCAACCTCAATCTTCAGTCAAGCGCAGTTAAGCTGTGGGACACAATCTCAACGACACGTTCGATTTCCTCCTCCGATATGATCAACGGCGGAACAATCCTGACGACATTCCCTTTCCCTGCCGTCAAGATCAGAAGACCAGAATCACGACAAGCATCCACATATGCGCTTGCCGGAACATCCAGCTCAACTCCTATGATAAGCCCTTCTCCTCTCACTTCCTTCACGTGCAAGTTTCCTCCTAGCTTCTTCACCAACAGATGCTTAAAGAATAGACCTTTGCTCGAGACACTTGACAAGACAGAAGGGTTCCTTGCAAATGTGCTTCCATGATCTCCATATTTGATGGTCTCAGCAACATTTTCAGTCACAAGCACCGCTCCAATTGGTAAACCACCAGCTAGAGGCTTTGCAACCCTCATTACGTCAGGTGTTACACCGAATGCTTCATATGCTCAAAGGTTAAAATGAAACAGATGCTTACCTATAAATTCAGTGTAGTTCAGTGGAAATATGTAGTTGCGCGGCTGGATGCTTGCTGAGGATCCATAAGTTTTATATATATGCCAGCTATTTCTCACCTTGGACCCGACATACGTCTCCAGCAGCACAGCACCTTCAACACTAAGGATGCTTGCTGCACACTCAACAATTTACAATATCTGGGGACAGCGCAACAACATACTGCATGTCTGCTTCTCAACGGATCCTCTACTCCTCATGTCATCTTCGAAACGGTGGAATAGAGATGTAAGAAACACAATTACGGTAAGAAGGTTGATGAGAAAATGTTGGACCTTCATGTCTTTATGGATTCGGTGAATAAACAACCCAATCTTTCCTTGTGCTCTCCTTGTTTTTTTTCGCAAAGGAAACACTAATTAGGCTTGTAAAATATAGTGAATATTGACATTATAGCAACAAAAAAAACAGTAGTTGTTTTCAATATTTGAATCAAACTGAAACAGATAGGTCACAACACTGGCGTAAACCGGTGACGCAAGAACGTCGTGAAGAACTATGATCTAACACACCAAAATATAAGAAAATACAATAGTAGGACATAGTCTGCCCTCTATGTGATAATGTGAACATACGAAGAAGCTTGAAAAAAGGTGCTTGTTCAATCAGACGTGGAAAGGACTGTAATCAAACTCAGAAATATCTTCCAGGAACATAAAATCTCCAGGAGAAAACGGAGGAAACTGATACGCCCATAACTGGTCATCATCATCCACCAAAAACTCGTTAATGTCAAATTCTAGGTTCATGATTTGGTCCGTGTCTTCTTCGATGGCAATTGCTTCTTGTTCCACGGTAGCGAGTTGAGGAATAACCGAGTCAGGCATGGCTTGGTGGTCGATTTTGTCGAACCGAATCATCTTGGAACCGTTGTTAATATCGTCGTTAAGCTGCAAAAAAGCATTAACCTCACAGATGTGTTTTCCGGTATAAGTTGTTCTGTACACGGAAGAAGGACTGTCTTGAATCTGTTGCACCCGCTTCCTAGCGTTGCAGCTTCTGTCTTTGGAATAGGCGCAACGGTAGTAACACCTGTGGAAGTTACCAATAATACCTTGTTAATAAAACAGACCATCTCAAAATATAGTAATCTGTTTTTTTTTTCTCTAACCTTTGGTGGGAAGAGGTTTTGATCTTCTTTTGGCCGTACTTCCTCCAAGAAAAACCGTCGCTGTGGTGTGGATTTGGTGAATCATGGCTGTATTGCTCTAAAACTTCTTCTCCATGGCTATTTCTGCAATATTGAAAACTATCAAATCAATCATCCCTTAATCATATAGGAGTTTTTTTTTCTTATCGTTGATTACTTACTTCTTGGGTGATTTTCGAGCCACCACAGGGGTTGCCTTGCTCTGAGAAGACTCACGGTGTGGTTGAGGGTTAGAAGATGCAAAAAGAGAAAGAGCAAAGGAGAAGGAATCAAGAACGGTGTCGAAGAGAGGCTCGATTGTAACCGAGCTAGTCCTCTGGTGTTCGAGCACCGTCTTCAAGCGGTAAGCGCTTTCTTGGCCACGAAGCAGCGCATCAACCGCCTTGTCAGCACCGTGAAACATGGTTGTTTAGAGCTATGGATGATTATTAAGACTTAGAGAGAGCAAGAAGAGATCTGTTCCTCGAATTGTACTTCCTTCATTTTGAATTTACTTATTTATAGTAGTTTTGATAATGTGTGGAGGAAAGGGACATGGTAGAGGGTAGGTTTTGAATAAAAGAAAGTAGGAAAGGGTAAAAGGGAGATTTTGAAAGATGCCAGTGAATTGCGACGAATCTTCCTGTGTAGTTTTTTTGGGTCAATTTTCTTTGTAGGTTTTTATGATTAGTTTACTCAGGTTGAATGACGTAAACGTGACGCAAAAGCACGACAAAGTGTACCTAATGTGAACATAAGAAAAAGCTTGAAAAAGGTGCTTGTTCAAAGGTGGAAAGGATTGTAATCAAACTCAGAAAGATCGTCCAAGAACATAAAATTTCCAGGAGAATTTGGAGGAAACTGATACCCCCAGAACTGCTCATCATCCACCAAAAACTCGTTACTACCACATTCCAGGTTCATGATTTGGTCCGTGCCTTCGATGATAATTGCTTCTTGTTCTACTGGAACGAGTTGAGGCATAACCGAGTCAGGCATGGCTTGGTCGATTATGTCGAACCGAATCATCTTGGAACCGTTAATAATATCTTCACTAGGCATAGAAAAAAGCATTAACCTCACAGATGTGTTTTCCGATATAAGTTGTTCTGTACACGGAAGAAGAACTGTCTTGAATCTGTTGCACCCGCTTCCTAGCTTTGCAGCTTGATACAGATAAATATTTGGAATATTTCCAAATATTCTATTATCTATTTAATTAATTATTTAGATAATTATTTTAATGTTTTAGGGTTTTATGGTTTTTTTTTTTTGAACGCAACTTATAATTAATCATAAGAGTTATGTGGCTGAGCCATCGGATACAAGGTATAAAGCCTGCTTAGCTAACTGACCAGTCTCAGAGTTGACACCGCGAGGGATCCATACAAAAGAGCAAGAAACAAAAACACTACACATGATTCTAATATCCGCCACGATACCATAAATCTCTGGAGGCTCCACGAGAGAATTTAGAGCCTTGATGAGTTGCGATGAGTCCGCCTGAAAGATAACGTGCTGGACACCCAGCTCCATGCATTTCCTCGCTGCACTTCGCATTGCCAATCCTTCCGCTATTAGAGGTGAGTTCACAAGATTGGCTGCCTCTTTGAACTGGAGAGAAACCTCTTGGTTCTTTGTTGTCCAACCCAGGCCTGCGTTCCTTGTCAGCCCATTCCATGCTGCGTCCGTTTTAACCACCATACTGTCAGGAGAAGTAGATTGAGCTCGTCTAGGGATGGGCGGCAATTTCTCTTCCTTAACTTGTGCGAGCAGCCATTCTCTGGCCGCAACTATAGCTCGCGTGCCCACTTCTTCTGCTGAACTTATTTTGTTGTTGAAGATCATTCTGTTCCGTGCTGTCCAAATAGACCAAACAATCCATGGCGCTAGCTGTCCCGCTTCAAGTCCCACAGGAGGCAGGCATGGTATCTCAATTATTCTCATCCAATCAGATTCCAAATCTATCAATCCTCTCCTATCAACTTTCTTTGCAAATGGAGCAGATGTCCAAACATTCTTCGCAAAACCACATTGAAAAAGGAGATGATTTATAGATTCGAGTTCATCGCACCTTTTGCATAAAGGGTCAACCTTAATTTGTCGCTGCTTCAATGTTTCGCCCACCGGAAGTTCACCTCTAAGGGCCTTCCAAATTAGAAGTTGGACTTTGGGAGCTGTCTTCAAGTTCCAGACGCCTTTGCTCCAGTCTAGCCGATTTCGATCATGTTGGTTCTCCGCCTGTTCTGTTCTAAGAGCAACAGCCGCCGCATAGCCCGTTTTCGTAGTGTAGACGCCATCTGTTGTGTGAATCCAGCAGAGTCTGTCAGGAGCGCCCAGGGTACTCGTTTTTATGCTCATGATCGTATCAGCTATGAAAGGAAAGACTTGGTTAATCTTCTCCGCGTTCCACTCGTTGGATTCCCTACATCGGAGATCAGCCACCATTAATCCATCGCTTCCTTCTGGGTGTGGTCCCATGGGTCTGATCAGACTTGAGGGGCTCAACCAAGGGTCATTCCATTAATTTGATTGCCATCGCCAACAGACCACCCCATATTTTGAACAAGAAGATCTCTTCCCAACAAAATGCGTCTCCATCCATGAGATTCTGTAGCTCGATCCGGACAGTGGCGAAAATCTTCAAATTTGCAGTATTTCCCAAAAAGGGTCCTCGCTAGAAGGCAAGAGGGGTTATGTAGCAGTCTCCAACTCAATTTAGCGAGGAAAGCATCGTTGAAACAGAGAAAATCTCTGAATCCGAGTCCTCCGTTGGCTTTGGTTTGTGACATATCTTCCTAAGAGATCCAAGCCATTTTCTTTTGTCCGGAGTTGGAGTCCCATAAGAATCTAGTGACCGCAGATTGTATTCGTTTGCAGAGGGACACTGGTAGCTTAAAACAAGTCATGGCGTGAGAAGGTATAGGTGTTAGGACGCTCTTAATCAACACATGCTTTCCGGCCGTCGAGAGAAATCTGTTTGACCATCCTTTGACCTTCTGCTTGACTTTATCCACGATTGAGGCAAAGAGGTCTTTCTTACGTCGTCCAAAGTGTTCGGGAAGACCGAGATATTTCCCTACACCCCCTTCGTTGTAGATTTGCAGAGTATCTTTGACCACAGCTTTTAAGAAAGGCGGGTTCGTCTTGAGAAAGATAACGATGATTTCGCTGGGTTAATTGCTTGGCCAGACGCATTCTCATAGCGAAGAAGAAGCTGTCTAAGTGCTTCGCTGCTATCCTCGGTGGCATTGACAAAGAACATCGTGTCATCGGCGAATAGCAAGTGGTTTATTCGAGGGCAGCCACGAGCCACCTGAATGCCTTTCAAGGTCCCATCCTCTTGTGCTTTGTTACATAATCCCGAGAGAACTTCACTACACAAAATGAATATGTATGGTGTGAGTGGGTCTCCTTGCCGGATTCCCCTGCTCGGTTGGACCCTTCCTCTAGGCGAGCCATTGATGAGGAAGGAATATGTCACAGTAGTAATACATTGCATGATCCATGTAATCCACTTTGGATGGAACCCCATCCTATGTAGCACTAGAGAGATGAATTCCCATTCCAGCCTGTCGTAAGCTTTGCTCATGTCGGTCTTGACTGCCATCGAACATCGTACCTCCGCTTCTGAAGTCTTCAGGAAATTAAGGACTTCATGAGTGATGAGCACATTGTCGAAGATTGCCCTGCCGGGAATAAACGCCGATTGGTTCTCCGAGATTATTGGTGAGAGCAGAGGCTGGAGTCTCCTTGTCAATATCTTAGAGATGATTTTATAGTAGACGTTGCACAGGGCGATCGGTCTATACTCCATGACTGTTTGGGGTCTGTGGACCTTTGGAATAAGCCTGATATGAGTTTCGTTGATCCTGTCTGGGAGTGTTCCGTATATGAAGAAATGTTGTATTTCCGAGACTAGCGATCCGCCTACACTGTCCCAGTTGGAGTGATAGAAGCTCGCAGAGAAACCATCCGGTCCAAGCGCTTTATCCGCATGAATAGAGAAAGCAGCCTCTTTGATTTCAAGTGCCGTAGGAACTTTAATCAGTTTGTCGTTTGTCTCGGATATGACTGGGTCCAAGGCGTAGTTGACTGTTTCCTCGCTGTTTGTGTCCAAAGAAGAGAAGAGTTTCCCAAAATACGAGACTATGACTTGAGCAAGTTGTTCTTCTTTATGCACTGCTTTTCCTTGGTCGTCCTCAATGACCGCCAGAGTGTTTGCACGTCGTCTACTTTTCGTCACAGCATGGAAGAAACCAGAGTTCCGGTCTCCGAGTCTAAGCCATAGAAGACGACTCCGTTGTTTCCAGTATGCTTCTTCTGCAAGGTAAGCTGCCTTAAGATCAGCGGAGATTTGCTGGATCAGTACCGTGTCATTCTTCTCGTCTGTCATCGCAGGCTCCAGCTCAGTCTGTTTGTTTTCGATAGCAAGTCTGCTGTTTCGCCGTTGACTCTTATTCCAGGTGGAAATAGCCCTACGGCTAGCTTCTATCTTTCCACGGATGAAGAAAGTTGGTCATCCTCCCAGATTGCTCGAACTATCTCTTTGACTTCTGGATTGTCTTTTAAGCGTCTGTCGTATCGGAACAGGCCATACTGTTTCTTTTTATGAGGCTCCAGCAGGGTCAGGAGCGGCTTGTGATCCGATCCCTCATAATTCATGTAGTGGCATCTTGCCGTGGGAAACAATTCTGCCCAAGCAGTATTTGCCAGGGCTCTATCCAGCCTGCATCTCACGAGATGTTCCCCCCTCTGTCCTCTCCAGGATAATGGATCCCTAGAATGTTGTAAATCGTACAGTTCACCTTCAGAGAAGAAAGTGCGGAGGTCGGTGAAAGACCCCTCTGGCCGGGCCGGTCCACCAGTTTTCTCGTCATTACTAATCAGATCATTAAAATCTCCGGTGACAAACCAAGGCTCGTCACGGGCTTCGTTCATTTGGATCAGCGCATCCCAAAAAGATTTTCTACTTGCTCTATTTGTGTCTCCGTAAATGAAGGATGAATAAAACAGCTTGCCTTCAAATTCAATTGAAGTGTCAATCATATTGTTTGTAGCAGTAAGTACATCAAGCTTTACATTTTCTTTCCAGAGTAGAGTGAGACCTCCCGCTCCGGGACTAACGGGAGGAATAATGTGGTGAAACTCATACTGCAAGCCTTGGATCTTTGACAGTACTGTTTCAGTGGGATTTTTCATTTCGGAGAGAAAGATGATATCCGGATCCATGGTACGTTTGATCTCTCCCAATCTTTGAACTGTCTCGGGACTCCCTAACCCTTGACAGTTCCATTCCAAAAATTTTAAGGAACGAGAGGTGATGGATTGTGAAAATCCATCTTCCTCTTTGCCTTGTTTGGGATCATCGTGCATAGCAGTTGATTCTCCGAGCTATGGTTTGAGCTTGTTTGATGTGGTGATGTTCGGGATCCCCCTTCTCTGGTTCTTCCTTTAGAGTTTCCTTTTGCGAAGATGGGCTCTTTGGACGCAGGAGTTCCAGTTCTTCGTCTGCATGAAGTAGTCTTTTGCACCACTTTTCTTTTTTCACATTTGAACCTGACGCCTTCCCGGGACTTGATGCAAGTTTCTTTGGTCCTGGTGGCCTTCCAGGTTTACGTTTCGGTACAGGTTTCGCCGTTACTACTTCTCCTGATTCATTGGGAGGTTGAGGACCGAGTCGCAAGGTAGCAGGGACTCTAGGGGATTTTCCGGAGCTTTGATCATGGCGTTCATCCTCAGGCTGACCTCCCTCTCTAGAATCTAGAGGTCCCAGTCGCATCACAGCTGGGATTCTAGGCGAGACCTCTAGTGTTTCTGGATTGTTAAGTGTAGTCTGATTTTCCAGAGCAGATTTGACCATTTGATAAGCTGTTTTTTCCACCTCTCCCTGAGCCTCAGCTTGACGCATTCGTTCTTGTCTTGCTGCACTCTCTGTAGGTTCCGGATGAGAGGTATATTGTCTCATAGCCTCGCGAACTTCACCCATTGCCTTATCGATTGCTTCAAGATGTGTAGGATGCTGTAATTCCCGAGGAGGAACCCCTCCTACGGCCGAACTGCATTCTCTTTTTGAGTGAGATGATGCACTGTTTGCTTCCTCACTTCTCGTTTTTGGGGTGGCAAATTTCTGGTTTGTAGTTTTCGCACAAAGCAGAGATGGGTTATCTCTTATAGTTGGGGAGCTTCTGTTCACTGGCCTGTAGATGAACTCCCTTGATTGTCCATCGCTTATGTGATGGCGAGATTGTCGTTGTTTCTGGTAGTGAGAAGATTGATGGTGACTTTCTCTGTCCTCAGAATTGTCTCGTGTAGTCTTCTTGTACGGGTGGAAGTGATCACGCTGTCGGTTTTTCCCCGCATCATAGTGACTTCGTCTGCTTCTGAAGTAATCTTCGGAAGGGTTTTTGTGTCTGTCCTTCCTGAACTCCGAGTAAAGAGAGGATCGAGAGTCTTCATGCCTGGCTAGTCGCTGTTCTGCAGTGTCTTCTCCGCGAGGATGAGGTGCTTCTCCTTTCTCCTTTTCTTTAAGAGCCTCCCTTTTCCTAACTTTTGCTTCTAAACAATCACGTAGCTCATGGTCGAGGCGGTGACACTTAGAGCAATGACGCTCAAGTTTCTCGTAAACGAAGTGAGCAGTTACTTCACTTCCCCCTTTGTATTCGATGACAGATTGCTTGATCAGTGGGAGGCGCCCGTTTATATGAACTCTCATTCTTACAGCCAGAGAGGTAATATCTGCCTCTTCGAAAAATCCTATGTCTTCCCCGAGCTTTCGGATGGTTTCTTCTGTCCAAAGATGCACCGGTATCCCTTGGACCTTAATCCAAAAGGGGATGAGAGATGGGAACTGAGTCGAGGTAGTTGGCTCCCATCGTTGGAGAATCACCATCCACCTTGCAAAATGGTAAGGTCTTTTGTCCAAAACGGCGAGTAAATCAGACTCAAGCTCGAATTGGAATTGGAACATGCCTTGGCCAAGGTCTGCTCCTACCGGCTTCCGCTCTGTTTTCCAATGTTCAGAAAAGAAAGCTAGGAGCGCCCAGACCTTTTGCGCTGAGGGGTTTGTAACTCTCCCGATTAGGGTTAGGGAGTGCTTGTGTGTCAGGTAAGCATTCTCTGTTTCTTCGATTTGGATTCTTGCTTTCCTAGGAGCTTGGTACAGATCCGTTGCGGTGCTTTTGCCTTTCTCCGCAGCTGATAAACGTCGAGTCGTCATGGTAAGGTTGTTAATTTGGTTAAGCCTTTAGCTCTAAGAAGCAAAGGTTTAAATGCTTCTGGGTTAATGTGGCCTCCTTTGATGGATCTGTATTAAATGTAGATGCTCCTTTAAGTCTTCTCCGAAAAGTTGTATAAAAGAAGTTGAGTGTGAAATCTTGGTCTCCTGTTTGTCGAAGGCGAGATAGAAAACGGAACCCCGTCTGAAATCTTTATGCTTGTATATGGGATGGGGAGCAGTCGGAAACGGAATCCCGTTCAGAATTTAGGCACAGTAGATGAGCAGCTCAAGACGACGGCTGCAGAAAAACAAACGAGGACTGTTTTGGCTTGAGCAGAGTTTCCTTCAGTGGTATCGGATCCAGCGGTCGTGCCATTGGTGAGTCTTCCCGTCGAGGTTGGAGGCGGTGGCGGTCCCTCCGACGAAGGTCGGGGGAAGAACCCGGTGAATAAGCAGACAGAACTTTCAAATGTCCAGTGGTTTTAGGCTAAAAGAGGAAAGAATTTGAAAAACAGGGAAAGAACCGGCGGTCTATAGCATACTTTCGAAAAGAGATGTTAAAGTCCAAAGGTTACTAACTTTCCTCGAGAAAATCGTCTGGGAGAAAAAATCGCCTCACAAGAGATTGATTGGTCAAAGAAGATTTTATGGCTTTCTTATATATAGTCTTTTAGACTCTATGGTTGTATTCAGTTGTTTGATTATTAATAAAAAGAGTTTTCATGAAGAGGTTTCTATAAACCACTGAGAAGAGTATTCTCAAACCCTAAAGAGTTTTTAATTAAGCACTGTGAAGAGTATTCACAAATCCTAGTTTCCGGGTATTCTTAGAATCAACGGATCTAATTCTATCCCTAGAAGCTTCCGCTACATCAGTTGGTATCAGAGCCAGGTTCCTTTGATTTCTCAATCGAAGACAATTCTGGATGTCATGGTGAGTAGTAGCATATATTCTATCATGGACGAGAGTCCTTTTGTTAAAAGAGAAGAAAACCATGAGATCTATCGAGAGATCTATGGAGATCCGATCTATGACGTGTATGAAGATGATGTTCATGTTATTGATTTTGTCTTCAGAAAGGGGTCCTTTGAAAATTGGAGCCGTGTAAAAATAGGGCGAAATCATATTAATGAAGATTTTGTGCAGAATCTTGATAATTTGTTGCGTGCAAATTTTGTGCAAAAACGAATTTGTGAAGAATCAAGCTACAAAACAATCCGTGCAAAACAGACTATTGAAGATTCGAGGAAGAGTTTTTCTTGGAAAATGATTTGGATTCAAATTCTACGATCCAGATTCGAGGACGAATCTTCTCCAACCCGGAGAGAATGATGCAGATAAATATTTGGAATATTTCCAAATATTCTATTATTTATTTAATTAATTATTTAGATAATTATCTTAATGTTTTAGGGTTTTATGGCTTTCTTATATATAGTCTTTTAGACTCTATGGTTGTATTCAGTTGATTGATTATTAATAAAAAAGAGTTTTTCTGAAGAGGTTTCTATAAACCACTGAGAAGAGTATTCTCAAACCCTAAAGAGCTTTTAATTAAGCACTGTGAAGAGTATTCACAAATCCTAGTTTCCGGGTATTCTTAGAATCAACGGATCTAATTCTATCCCTAGAAGCTTCCGCTACATCACAGCTTCTGTCTTTGGAATAGGCGCAACGGTAGTAACACCTGTGGAAGTTACCAATAATACCTAGTTAATAAAACAGACCATCTCAAAATATAGTAATCTGTTTTTTTTTTCTCTAACCTTTGGTGGGAAGAGGTTTTGATCTTCTTTTGGCCGTACTTCCTCCAAGAAAAACCGTCGCTGTGGTGTGGATTTGGTGAATCATGGCTGTATTGCTCTAAAACTTCTTCTCCATGGCTATTTCTGCAATATTGAAAACTATCAAATCAATCATCCCTTAATCATATAGGAGTTTTTTTTTCTTATTGTTGATTACTTCTTGGGTGATTTTCGAGCCACCACAGGGGTTGCCTTGCTCTGAGAACTCGGGGTTATACTCGGTCGAGCGAGTCAATTAACCAGGCTCTGATACCATGTTAGATTCGGGTTTATTATGGGCTTCCAACTTAAAACCAATTGGCAATTAGTGGATTGGCCATAACCTTATATATATTAGTTAATATTCTTTAGAATTCCCGATGTGGGATAACATCCCTAATAAAGGAATCAAGAACGGTGTCGAAGAGAGGCTCGATTGTAACCGAGCTAGTCCTCTGGTGTTCGAGCACCGTCTTCAAGCGGTAAGCGCTTTCTTGGCCACGAAGCAGCATCAACCGCCCTGTCAACACCGTGAAACATGGTTATTTAGAGCTATTGATGAGTCTTAAGACTTAGAGAGAGCAAGAGGAGATCTGTTTCTCGAATTGTACTTTGTTCTTTTTGAATTCTCAGATGACTATTGCGTATTTATAGCCCTTTATAGTTGGTTTGATAATACGTGAAAGGAAAAAGGGTAAAAGGGAGATTTTGAATAAAAGGTGACTGCGACTTTTGCGACGAATCTTCCTTTGTAATTTTGTTTTTGGTCAATTTTCTCTGTAGGTTTTTATGGTTAGTTTAGTTGGCTTTAGATAATAATATATCATACAGAAAAATATTGTCAACAGAAAAAGATTACAAAGTTTATGCATCACAGTTTTAAGACAAATCTTATGTAAGATTTCCTCTGATTAACAAATGAATGGATCAAGTGGATAAAGAAGAATTTTAAAGTCACTTCAAATTATTCATTGTTGATGAGACATCCATATGTTTTATGTATGTAAAACCTAATATAAAATTATATACCACTGTCGACCAAAAAAATTAAGATAACACTAAATTAAGTAGAATAAATGAACTGAGTTATCACTAGCACTTCTACACAAATTGTCAAAAGAAAGACAAAACAAAAAATCTGCGCAAGAAGATAATGAAGTGTTTTCAGAAAATTAAGCCGCAAATGAAAGTATTTTAAGACAAATGACTTATTCTAATACCATTGTAATGCTGTATAAGAAGACTCTCGTATGTTCTTGGACGATTATACCCTTTAAAACGTGCGATAATAACTGAGGCATATCCTTTTTTGTCGACAATTGACCCAACCTTCATTGAGTCTTCTTAACTCTTATAAGGTATGCATGACAATGACATCTTATATTAGGTCCGGTCCCTTTTATAAATTTCAAGTTTTCAACCTAAAAACCGTCAGGTAAAATCAAAATTGTAACGAGACAGAAGATAGCGACCCCACAAAACCTTTGATTTCTTTGTTAATCTTCTCAGACCATATTTATCGCGGTTAATTGAGCGCGTTTCTGAAAGACAAAAAGACGGGTGTTTGGTCGTCTGGTGAGAAAACGCATCCTGGTGGACGCGTGTCGAGAGGAGAGAGGCACTCTCTCTCTCTCTCTCTCTCTCTCTCTCTCTCTCTCTCTCTCTCTCTCTCTCTCTCTCTCTCTCTCTCTCTCTCAATGGCGATTTCGATCTTCTGGTTTTGATCGGTTGAACTCGGTTGGTTCCCGTCCTTCTATCTCTCTGTGTGTCTCCTCGACGGCGACGGTCGTCCTTCTGTCTCACGGTGTGTCTCCTCGACGGCGACGGAGGTTTGGATCGGTGGCTCGGCTCGAATCGAAGGTAAAAATCCTTGAATTTTTGAGTCTTTTGTCTCATGCATGTGATTGAACTTTCTCAAACTTGTACTGATCGTAATCTCCTTGTTTAATTTTTGGTTTGTTCGATTTGTTGTGTCGGATGGCGAGGGAGCTCTAGTCGACGGTGACGAAGCTGTTTTTCGGTGGTGAACTTTCTCAAACTTGTACTGATCGTAATCTCCTTGTTTAATTTTGGTTTGTTCGATTTGTTGTTTCGGATGGCGAGGGAGCTCTAGTCGACGGTGACAAGCTGTTTTTCGGTGGTGACAGATCTCTTTCGCGGTGTCTCACCTTGAATCGAAGGTATTGTCTCCAGTTTTTAAAAATTCAATTAATTTTCATGGATCAAATTCACTTATTAAATCGTTTTGAGAAAGATAGGTTGAAAATAATTGATCAAATTAGATTTGTTCAAGATTAATTGATAAAAATTAAATGATCAAAATTAATTGAGCAAATTAATTCGTCCGACTTGTGTGTTTGTGTTGTTGTTCGTATAGTACATTTAATCTCTTTGTGTTTGTGTGTTTATGTTTTAGGCTTCCACGGTACAAGAGGAGGGATGCTCAAAGCAGAGGAGTACGAAGATGAGCGTGTTACAGGTAAATGTCTCCTCTCTTGAATTTATTGAGCTCTTTAATGTCGAGTTAGGTTGGTGTAATGGTTTGGTTAGTTTCAAATTGTAGTTGTGTATCATACTCCATAATATGATAGTGGAAGACGAACGAGATAGCTACGCTCAAAACATGGAAGACTTCCAGGAACAAGAAGACCACGGAAGTTCACAGGTCCATCCCCGAATCTTCCAGTCCCTTCAAATATGGAACACATGATGAATGTTCGAACAACAATTCGTGATAGACAACTGGATCGACGACTGAAAGATGATTTGGTTCAACATATATGGCAACGATTTGGAGGTGATTAAGCCGACAACTGATCTCGATGTTTGTTTTAATAAAGTCTTCTTAATTTTAATTATCTTTGTTTTATGTTTTTATTTAAAAATCAATGTTTAAAATGTTATCTTTAATTATGTCTTATTTAATAAAAAAATTCAAAATTTATAAAATTGAATAATAAAATTTTTAATTCAAGAACCCCAAAGTAAGAAACTAGCAATGGAGATGATCAAAATCTCAAGTTTCTTGATTAAGTCTCTTGGTGCACTTTTTCTTTAAACATGATTAAAAATTGATCAAGATACCCTTAATGGGTATGTGGGATAATTGTGCTCTCACGTGTCTACACTGACGCGGCGTCACTGGTGATAAATTATTATACATAAATAGTTTAGTACATGTATGCGTGCGTTTTAGATTTGATCGTGGAAATTGCTCGGACTAACACCGCATCATCATCAGCTAAAATCTTACAATTAACCTTTAGTAATTATTATGAGATATGATACAAGTGATGGATTTAAAATTCAGAAATTAGGATTAGCGTATACAAACGTATCGAATAAGTAAAATGTCTAATGATTATCTTGTGTAAAAATTAAAAATATATTACCTCCATTTCACTTTAATTGTCATTTTAGATTTATGCACATAGATTAAGAAAACATTTAATTTTGTATATTTTTAAAATAAAAATATCATTATCTATACACACTTAATAATATTTCAACCAATTAATAGAAAAAAAAAGTTGAAGAATCTTATTAATAAATTTAGCAATAAAATCATAAAACTACACTTTTTTACAACCGATTTTAAACATACTTATTTTCAAACAAAAAAAATACTCTATAACTACAATTAAACTGAAACTACGAACCTAGTAGAATACCGAAGAACCAAGAAGTACAAAAGAATGAGAAAGTACACTAGTAATATAAGTATTGGTTCGATATGTAAAACTTGGATTCATTTCTCTTTCTTTTTGGTTGTCCTTTATAAGAGTTGAAAAATAAATCTATAACGGTAATGTGATCTCCGGTCAGAACCATGCCTCAATGTTAAATTTTGAAACACTGGCTTACGGCATCAAATTTCAGGATACAATTAAGGACATAATTCTTTTGTTTATCTATTTAAGCTCGAAAATATGAAAATGGTTAAAGGTTGAAATTATGTTAACAAAAAAAGATTAAGGGCTGAAACCTTTTTGATAGTTAAAATAAAGAAAACAAATGTACATTATACAACTAGGATCGGTCCGCCCTACAGACGGGATATACTATACTTTTGATTGAGATTATTATTTTTGTGGTTTGTGTTTTAAGTTTCCATTTCCAAGTAATATATGTGATAATGATTTTTGTTTTTTAGAAAGTTTTAGATGAAGAAAAATTGTATGTGATAAAATTTATTTACTTGTCTACAACAGATGTTTGTATATTAAAGAATTGTGGTATTAATATGTTGTGAGGGTTTCAAATGGTCTTCGTGTTGTTAAATATTAAAGTAATGTTGGCTAGATCTATCTCATGAAATATTAGAAGTAAAGTTTGCTGGATAGATAAGCTTTTTTGGAATTTATTAATTTTGCATATTTTTTTTCATTATTGCTTTAACGTTTGATCTGAGGGAAGACATTCTTAAGTTTGCATAAATTTAAACCACTCGTACAAACAAGTCAAACAGAATTTATAAAATGATTCATAAATTATTAGTTTTTTTAAAATGTTACCAGATGCCACAATATATTTTAAAAAGGGAAATTAACACTAACGAAAACAAATATTGATGCTGAAGCATTATTTAAACAGAAAATAGTGGGTAGAGAGACTTCATGATCTTCGCCTATGCGGCCCGTGCCTTCTTGGCAACCTTTGAAGTTGCTGTTGTGGGAGGCTTATTGGTGTCGACACCAGTTAAAGTAGTTCCTATAGTTGGTGCTTCGTTGCGGTCGTCACCATCAGTGTCCACCTTAGTAGGCACTGAGATATTCCCAGGTATATCATCGCCCTAATCATCGTTGCCATCCTGTTAAGACTGTCGTTCTTGATTATTTCCATACTACAGAAGGACCAGAATATATCAAGAACTTGGGTAAACTGAACCACTCATACAAACTTAAAATCCATTAAACCACAACCTTCATCTCATTGTTTAAAATGTATGCTGGTTGCTGATGAGTCTATGGGACCTCATTCTAATGTAATAAGAAGACCAAGTAGATTCAGGGTCCAACATACCGAAGGACATCAATGGTGTTGGTGTTATTGCAGGTTGCAATTAAAGGATGAGACCGTCCACTGAAGCTTCTTTGTACATCTGGAGCAAGAGACATAGCACCAGCCTTTGTCCATATTAAATCCAGTGACCATTCGGTGCAGCGAATTCAACCTCCTACATTTTACACTAACAGAATCACATACAGAGATTTTAAAATGCAAAATTCAATCATACTAAAGATTATTGTACAACATGAGGCTGGGCAGTGAGGATAAACTCGTTTAGTTCAGCTATGGTCACAGGCTCAACCTTGGAATAGTCCATAAACAGTGAAGCTGATGATGTGTTCCCAGTGTATTAAGAGACTAGCCTGTAATGATGGACAGTAACACGTCAGAGCATGTTCTATATAAGTCATAGAACAAACCAAATCTGGACGTAAAAATGTAAGAACTACCAAATACTTGTAAAAATAGGTTTCTCCTGCATTAGTCTCCTTGTCGAAATAAATTGGTGTCCCAGATGTGGGTCATTATGAAAGCATTAGGATCGATCTAGCGATTATTTCTGAAAAGGATTAACATTTTAAGATCTTAAAGGTTGCAATGGTGAGTCTGTGAGCCCAATGCCGCTGTGTGTTCAAAGACTACGATGAACATAAGAGTTTAAAGAATGGAGCAAAAAACTAAAAGAAAAAACTTAATCAGCAGCGGGATTCGAAACCATATCCCAAAAATAATAAATGGAATTTTGAAATAACCAGATTTTGGCAAAGTAAAAACGAAAAAAGTAGTTTGTTTTGAGAACATTTTTTTGCTAACTATTGATCCAAACACTACGATGAACATGATTTTTTAGAACGGAATCACCTTGGAGTCTAGGAGTAGCATGAAAGATATGAAGAAAAGATGAGTTCAAGAAAAGAAATACTCACATATTTATACTGAAAATACACCGCCTCGCCGATGTAAACAACGCATTGAAGACCTGGTGATTGAATTAATGGGAAGTTAACTCAGAAAAGCCACAACTCGAACCGTTTCAGAGATTTGGAAGAAGCTCAGATATTGTCAAGAGCCGCAGAAGGAAGAAGAGAGACGCCTTGTTTCCTTAGATTTAGGGTTTCCTAGAACGGCCGACGGGCCGCAAAACACTCTTTAATTAAATTAGTAGTCCAAAATCCGTGTGTAATCTAAAGCCAAACGAAATATAAAATGGAATAAATGAAACTTAGAATGTTGGCTAGTGGGACACGTGTTGCCACTACGACGCACAAATTTATTATCCACTATGACGCACAAATTTATTATCTGGATTCTGACGTGTCTCTGTCAAGAGAGAGTAAACTCAACTTTATATATAAAGATTATGGTTTTTATACTTAAGAAACCGAAATAGTATATATCATTTTTAATTGTTATAACACAATAAAATAAATAAAAATTGGTTGTGTCATATAAAAAAATATTTGTTTTGGCTATTTTATGCTTGCTTAATTATCTCACATAAAATATTAAATATTTTAGTCATTTATTTATTTTAGTAGAACTGGTTAAAGTTTTAAAGTAAAAGATTTACTTAATATATTTTCTGGAAAAGTAAAAACTAATATTTTGTTTAGTACTTTAGTTTTTGTTTGTTTTCTACGTTCTACTACATCAACTAAGTACTGTAACATTTTATAACTTAGAAGAGGCACGAGGCACTTTACTTTTGATCGTTTATAGCAGTTCTAACTTCTAAGTCTTGGCACGGCTCTGTCTCCGGTGAGTACCAAATGTTTTTAAAATCGTATTTATTGCTCTCTTTTTTGTCAACAAAATCGTATTTATTGCTCTAATCTTCTTTACATTTTAGTTTGACCATGTTAACTCGAAGTATGTTATCTTCTTAGCTCTAAATGGACATCGACTTTCATAAACCTTATCTTTTAACCGGTCTTTGTGATATTGACCATATTTTTGGACCGAGTTTGAATTAGAGAGAATGTGCTTTTTCAGTACTTATACTTTTACCTCAAGGTATATTATATACAGTACATCGAAATCTCATCCAAGAAATTTCAAAGAAAATAAAACAAAGTATATTATACAAAAAACTGCTTGATATTCTAAGGATTTTCGAACGAAGCTAGCTGATGGCGTCGGTTTAGTTGGTGAGCGAAGTTAGTCTAGCTAGATTTGATTTACAATATTTTGGTCGATTTAACCTTGTAATGGACCCTGTGATTCCCGTTTTCAGATAAGAATAATAGTAAATATTTAAAAAAAAAAACTGCTGTCCCGGGCTCCACATCTTCTCTGTTCTGCACAATTATCTTTTACAGCTCAAGTGGCTTTGAGTGAATACGTAAGCCGTGTTCGTTTCTTCTCCGCAGCGTCAAATGAAAGCGACCAAAATTAACAATAAAAAAAGGAAAATTAAACGCAGCGTCGTGATACTGTGCCTTCGGCCATTGTTGCCGGTCATCACTGCCGCGTTTTTATCGTCGCTAAAAAAGTCAGCGTCAACAGCACCACCGAATTCGTTTGGTTATTTAGACGCCGCGTCTTCTGTTTCTCACTCCAACGATGAGTGAAGAAAATCATTAACAATTTCTGTCGCACATCGTTGACGCTGCGGAGAAGAAACGAACACGGCTGTACTGTACAAGACAATACGAAGTAATCACTAACTTTCACGAGTTACCCAATTTTGAGTCAAGTCCCTTTCCTCACCAGGAAAAGTCGATCTCCGCACAGATGAAGCAATTCTTTGTGCTCTTCTACCTCTGATTGTTCGCTCGTAATTCATGGCAACATCATATCAAATGTTTTCTTCATTTTGAGAGAACCGTGGCATGTAAGAAACCATTTCTCTCAAAACTTCGAGACTAAAAAAGGGAGGCCTCATCTCTTAGTATGACAGCTTATCACTGGCTTTTAGCGTATTCCAAGATACTACTCCTGTTTCATAAGACCATCTTCAATGGTACACAAAAAATCACTCTATATTTCACTCTAAAATAGAGTAATTCTATTATAGAGTTGGATTTGCTCCAATGGTTCACTCTATAATAGAGTTACTCTATAATATAGTGGATTATAGAGGAATGTTGACCCGACATTCGTCTCCAGCAGCACCTTCAACCCTAAGGATGCTTGCTGCACACTCAATACTTTACAGTATCTAGGGACGGCGCAACAACATACTGCTTATCAACGGATCCTCTATTCCTCATGTCATCTTCAAAACGGCAAGAAGGCAAATGAGAAAATTTTGAATCCTCATGTCTTTATGGATTGGGTGAATCAACAAACCAATCTTCCCTTGTGCTCTCCTTGTTGAATCAACACTAATTCTGAATCCTCATGTCTTTATGGATTGGGTGAATCAACACTAATTAGGCTTGTAAAATCCTGATTTTTTTTTTTTTTCATTATAATGAATATTGACATTTTAGCAAAAAAACAGTAGTTATTTACAATATTTGAAACAAACGGAGACAGATACGTGTCAACGCTGACGTAAAAATGGCGACGCAAGAACAGTGTCACCAATCATGAATCTAATAACACACCCAAATATAAACTAATACAAGATATAGCAAATACCATTGTACGACACAGTCTGCCCTCTATGTGAACATAAGAAGCAGCTTGAAAAAGGTGCTTGTTCAAATGTGGAAAGGATTGTAATCAAACCCAGAAAGATCGTCCAACAACATAAGATCTCCAGGAGAAAACGGAGGAAGCTGATACGCCCATAACTCGTCATCATCATCCACCAAGAACTCGTTAATGTCAAATTCTAGGTTCATGATTTGGTCCGTGTCTTCTTCGATGGCAATTGCATCTTGTTCCACGGGAGCGAGTTGAGGGATAACAGGGTCAAGCATGGCTTGGTCGACTGTGTCGAAACGAATCATGTTGGAACCGTTTGCAATATCGTCATCAGGCTCCGAAAAAGCATTAACTTCACACACGTGTTTTCCGAGATAGGTTGTTCTGTACACGGAAGAAGGACTGTCTTGGATCTGTTGCACCCGCTTCGCAGCGTTGCAGTTTCGGTCTTTGGAGTAGGCGCAACGATAGTAACACCTGTGAAAGTTACCAACGATAGTAACACCTGTCTTGGATCTCTCTTATCGAAGAGAGGCTCGATTGATTAAACGAAACAAAAGATAGCGACCCCACAAAACCTTAGATTCCTTTTCGTAAACTTTTGACGGGTTTTTAAAAGTTTAACAAGCTGGCGTCTAGTATTAAATAAAACTGTCTCACGTGTTAACACTTGACCTGACGTAAATCGGTGAGTCAAGCTTAATATATGGTTCTTTTTTCCTCTAAAGATTTTATATTGAACGAAGAAGACGTATTCAAAAAAAAACGAAGAAGACATAAGTGGGAATGGGATACAGTTTTGGAAACACTATGCCGCCTAAAACAGAGCGTCACCGGAGACTATGGTATTGTATTGCTGTATATTTTTTTTTTTGCTAAGAGAAAATAGAGCATTATGTTGGTATATTTGTTGCATCTGTATATCTTATAGCTCTGAGCACCAGTAAAGTCCAGCACTCATGGGTCGGACGAAGTCGGGTTTAGGAAAATTTACTTTTCTAGATAAGTATGTATTCTTAGAGGAAAAAGAAATCGGGTTTTGAGGCTTGTATAAATATGGATCTAAGGGTTTGTAAATTATTTACACATCAATAATAAGAAACCCTAAAACGGGTATTTGACTCAATACGTTTTGTACTCTGTTTTCTTCTAACTTAATTCGTGACCGTTCACAACAATATTATAGTACATAAATAAATGTATCCTCGTTTGAGATTTGATCGTGGAAATTGCTTGGTAATTATTATGAAATACACATATAGTAACATCTTTATACATTTAAAGAGAATGCACCTCTTCACTGAATCACTGTATATATGTATTTTTTACCTCAAATTATACTATACAGTCGAATACATCAAAATTTTAATCCGAGAAATTTCAAAAAAAAAACTGGCAAAAACGAAGTGAACATTCCACAAAGGGAAAACAAAGTCCATGGATTATATCCTCAGATACAGAAAATTGCATTCTACGGCTCCACATCTTCTCTGTTCTGCACAATTATCTTCATAGCTCAAGTGGCTCTGTCCACTCTAGTACGATACAAAAGTGACTGATCACTGACTTACACGAATTACTCTCTTTGTTGTTTTTGAGCCAAGTCCCTTTTCTCACCAGGAAAAGTCGAGCTCCGCCTACTGATGAAGCAATTCTTTTTATTCTTCCACCTCTGATTCTTTCGTCTGCAAATCATGTCAACAATAGGCATGCAGGAAAGCGCTTCTCTTAATTCTTCAAGACTAAAAAAGGGGATTGGCTTAGTTCCAGAGGTACATTAATAAAGAAAAGTACAGAATTTTAAAAACACAGACTATAGTCGATGAACATTAATGTTCAACCTCAATATTCAGTCAAGCGCAGTTAAATTATGGAACATAATCTCAACCGCACGTTCGATTTCCTCCTCCAATATGATCAACGGCGGAACAATCCTGACGACATTCCCTTTCCCTGCCGTCAAGATCAAAAGACCAGAATCACGACAAGCATCCACATATGCGCTTGCCGGAACATCCAGCTCCACTCCTATGATAAGCCCTTCTCCTCTCACTTCCTTCACGTGCAAGTTTCCTCCTAACTTCTTAACCAACAGATCCTTAAAGTATATACCTTTGCTCGAGACAGTGGCCAAGAAAGAGGGTTTTGATACTTTATCAAAAACAGCGATGGCTGCACTGCAAACAAGAGGATTCTCTGCAAACGTACTTCCATGATCTCCATACTTGATGGTCTCAGCAACACTTTCAGTCACAAGCACCGCTCCAATTGGTAAACCACTAGCTAGAGGCTTTGCAACCGTCATTACGTCAGGTGTTACACCAAATGCTTCATATGCGTTTGACGTGTTATATCATTCAAAATATAAACAGTAATTCCTTACCTGTGAATTCAGTGTAGTTCTGTGGAAAATGGTACTTGCGCGTCTAGATCCTGATATTCCTCACCTGGAGGAGAGATGCTTTCCTAGACCTGACATTCGTCTCCAGCAGTACCTCCAACACTAAGGATGCTTGCTGCACACTCAACAACTTAAAATATCTGGGGACAGCGCAACAACATACTGCATCTCAACGGATCCTCTACTCCGCATGTCATCTTCAAAACGGAGAGAACAGAGATGTACCTTCATGTCTTTATGGATTCGGTGAATCAACAACCCAATCGTCCCTTGTGCTCCTTGTTTTATTCTTTTTTTTTTTTTGCCAAGGAAACACTAGTTAAGCTTGTAAAATCCTGAATTTTTTTCATTATAATGAATATTGACATTTTATCAACAAAAAAAAAACAGTAGTTGTTTACAACATTTGAATCAAACTGACACATACGTCACAAAGCTGACATAGACCGGTGACGCAAAAGCGGTGTGACGAATACTATGAACTAACACACCAAACTATAAGCTAATACAAGATATAGCAAGTACCATACATACAGTACGACAAAAGTCTGCCCTGTACGTGAGAATGTGAACATAAGTCGAAGTTTGAAAAAGGTGCTTGTACAATCAAACGTGGGAAGGATTGTAATCAAACTCAGACATGTCGTCCAAGAACATAAAATTTACTTTTTCTAGATAAGTATGTATTCTTAGAGGAAAAAGGAAATCGAGTTTTGAGGCTTGTATAAATATGGATCTAAGGGTTTGTAAATTATTTACACATCAATAATAAGAAACCCTAAAACGGGTATTTGACTCAATACGTTTTGTACTCTGTTTTCTTCTAACTTAATTCGTGACCGTTCACAACAATATTATAGTACATAAATAAATGTATCCTCGCGTTTGAGATTTGATCGTGGAAATTGCTTGGTAATTATTATGAAATACACATATAGTAACATCTTTATACATTTAAAGAGAATGCACCTCTTCACTGAATCACTGTATATATGTATTTTTTACCTCAAATTATACTATACAGTCGAATACATCAAAATTTTAATCCGAGAAATTTCAAAAAAAAAAAACTGGCAAAAACGAAGTGAACATTCCACAAAGGGAAAACAAAGTCCATGGATTATATCCTCAGATACAGAAAATTGCATTCTACGGCTCCACATCTTCTCTGTTCTGCACAATTATCTTCATAGCTCAAGTGGCTCTGTCCACTCTAGTACGATACAAAAGTGACTGATCACTGACTTACACGAATTACTCTCTTTGTTGTTTTTGAGCCAAGTCCCTTTTCTCACCAGGAAAAGTCGAGCTCCGCCTACTGATGAAGCAATTCTTTTTATTCTTCCACCTCTGATTCTTTCGTCTGCAAATCATGTCAACAATAGGCATGCAGGAAAGCGCTTCTCTTAATTCTTCAAGACTAAAAAAGGGGATTGGCTTAGTTCCAGAGGTACATTAATAAAGAAAAGTACAGAATTTTAAAAACACAGACTATAGTCGATGAACATTAATGTTCAACCTCAATATTCAGTCAAGCGCAGTTAAATTATGGAACATAATCTCAACCGCACGTTCGATTTCCTCCTCCAATATGATCAACGGCGGAACAATCCTGACGACATTCCCTTTCCCTGCCGTCAAGATCAAAAGACCAGAATCACGACAAGCATCCACATATGCGCTTGCCGGAACATCCAGCTCCACTCCTATGATAAGCCCTTCTCCTCTCACTTCCTTCACGTGCAAGTTTCCTCCTAACTTCTTAACCAACAGATCCTTAAAGTATATACCTTTGCTCGAGACAGTGGCCAAGAAAGAGGGTTTTGATACTTTATCAAAAACAGCGATGGCTGCACTGCAAACAAGAGGATTCTCTGCAAACGTACTTCCATGATCTCCATACTTGATGGTCTCAGCAACACTTTCAGTCACAAGCACCGCTCCAATTGGTAAACCACTAGCTAGAGGCTTTGCAACCGTCATTACGTCAGGTGTTACACCAAATGCTTCATATGCGTTTGACGTGTTATATCATTCAAAATATAAACAGTAATTCCTTACCTGTGAATTCAGTGTAGTTCTGTGGAAAATGGTACTTGCGCGTCTAGATCCTGATATTCCTCACCTGGAGGAGAGATGCTTTCCTAGACCTGACATTCGTCTCCAGCAGTACCTCCAACACTAAGGATGCTTGCTGCACACTCAACAACTTAAAATATCTGGGGACAGCGCAACAACATACTGCATCTCAACGGATCCTCTACTCGCATGTCATCTTCAAAACGGAGAGAACAGAGATGTACCTTCATGTCTTTATGGATTCGGTGAATCAACAACCCAATCGTCCCTTGTGCTCCTTGTTTTATTCTTTTTTTTTTTTGCCAAGGAAACACTAGTTAAGCTTGTAAAATCCTGAATTTTTTCATTATAATGAATATTGACATTTTATCAACAAAAACAGTAGTTGTTTACAACATTTGAATCAAACTGACACATACGTCACAAAGCTGACATAGACCGGTGACGCAAAAGCGGTGTGACGAATACTATGAACTAACACACCAAACTATAAGCTAATACAAGATATAGCAAGTACCATACATACAGTACGACAAAAGTCTGCCCTGTACGTGAGAATGTGAACATAAGTCGAAGTTTGAAAAAGGTGCTTGTACAATCAAACGTGGGAAGGATTGTAATCAAACTCAGACATGTCGTCCAAGAACATAAAATTTCCAGGAGAAAATGGAGGAAACTGATACGCCCATAACTGGTCATCATCATCCACCAAAAAATCGTTAATGTCAAATTCTAGGTTCACGATTTGGTCCGTGTCTTCTTCGTTGGCAATTGCTTGCTGTTCTACTGGAGCGAGCTGAGGCATGACCAGTTCAGACATGGCTCGATCGACTGTGTCGAACCGAATCATATTGGAACCGTATGCAATATCGTCATTAGGTTCCGAAAAAGAATTAACTTCACAGACGTGTTTTCCGATATAAGTTGTTCTGTACACGGAAGAAGGACTGTCTTGGATCTGTTGCACTCGCTTTGTTGGTTTGCAGTTTCGGTCTTTGGAATAGGCACAACGGTAGTAACACCTGTGGAAGTCCGAAACTCATTATTTAGTCACCAAAAGAGTATTCAATAAAACAGAGTAACACTCTGTTTTGATTTTTTTTTTTTTCTAACCTTTGGTGGGAAGAGGTTTTGATAGCCTTTTGTCCGTACTTCCTCCAAGTAAAACGGTCGTTTTGGTGCGGAATTGGTGAATCATGGATGTATTGCTCTAAACCTTCTTCTCCATGTCTGTTTCTGCTATATGGAATATTCGAAATGATCAAAATCAAACGTCCATAATTCTATTAAAAAAAAAGAAAAAATCAAACGTCCATTTATCATAAAACAAGCAATTTAATTTTTTTTAAAGTCAATTACTTCTTGGGAGATTTTCTGGCCGTCACGGGGGTTGCCTTTCTCTGAGAAGACTCACGGTGTGACTGAGTGTCAGGAGATGTAAAAAGAGAGAGAACAATGGAGAACGAATCAAGGACGTTATCAAAGAGAGGCTCGATTGAAACTGAGCTTGTCCTCTGGTGTTCGAGCACCGTCTTCAAGCGGTAAGCGCTTTCTTGGCCACGAAGCAGCGCCTCAACCGCCTTTTCAGCACCGTGGAACATGTTCGTTTAGAGTTGTGGAGGAGTCCAGGACTTAGAGAGAGAGAGAGGGCAAGAAGAGGTATGTTTGTATGCTATTTTGAATCTCGTATTTAGTTTTTATACTGGTCAAGTTGCGGCAAATTCAATTTTTGTTAACTTGAAGATAAATGACATCTTATAGTAAAATGATAAGGTTGCATGACATTTATTATTATAATTTCGACCTAAAACCCGACAAGTAAAATCAAAATTGATCTAACGAGATAAAAGATAGCGACCCCACAATACCTTTGATTTCTTTGTTAATCGTTTGTGGGGTGTGAAACATGTTCGTCAACAGTTGTGGAGGTCTAGCCGTCTAGGACATAGACCCAAAAAAAAAACATGTTTGTAAAGTTGTAGCTATGTTTTTTTCTTTAATGTTAATAAACTTTGCAAACTTTGGTCATAGCAACTTTACAAACACACTTCTTCTTACATTATTTATTGTTTTTACAAGACTGTCAGGTTAGCTTTCATTCGTGCTATAAAAATAAACTATTATGTCATTTGGTGGTTTTTGAATTTTTCGTTATTTACACGAGGACCTTTGCCCTACATTTTATATAGCGTTCAATTTCCCTATCCTCAACCCAAAAACGGTGAAGTAAAACAAAAAAATATCACTAACTTGATATAAATATTTCATCAATAGTTATTATTTTTCTAATTTTTTTTGATATTAAAGAAAAAATAGTAAAAATAAATAAAAATTAGACTAATGTGATATGGATATCATTTTTTTGTCCCAGAAAAACCAATTTTTCCAACAAAAAATAATCAAACAAGACAAAAGATACCGACCCCACAAAATCTTAAGGTTGACTGCAAAGTACGACATCATCTTCCTTTCCCCATGTGTAAATCTCGCAAATAAATTTCTTTTAATTTTATATTGTTTTATCTTAGAAATGCATACATATTTTATTGTTATATCACATCACTACATTGAATATCAACAATAATTTTCTTTTTATACTTTCTGATTTCAAACATACAAGTAATTTACCGACCCCACAAAACCTTACGGCGTGACTGTAAAGTACGGCAATATGTCATCTTCCTTTCCCCAAGTTGTAAATTTCGCAAATAAATCTCGCTAAGAAAAAAGATAGTACATTCTGTTGCACAGAAAAAAAACATATTTAAAATATTCATATTTATCTCTTTTAAAAACAATGATTCTTAGAAAATATTTAATAAAAAAAAATATAATAATAAAAACATATTTTAGTTTGAAAAATACAATAAATATATGTTGCAAAACATTCAAACCCGAAAAATCACGAACATACACCTAATTTATTATTAACAGATAAATAGTAATCAGCATACAGAAAAATTTATATTTTTCTATTTTTCTTAGTTATGCATTAAAAAGCTTAAATGGATAAGAAATGTAGTTACATCTGCAGATTAAATGATCTGCATTTAATATGGATCTGTTATGTACACACATTTAAATCATTGTGAGAGTTGTTAAAAGGTAAAGTTTTGGGTTTAAGAAATGTCAAACGCTAATAATTTATCTGGAAAAGACCGGAAATTGTCACATGTATGTGGGGTTAAAGTCGGCGCTCTACAGAGTCAGTCTGGATCAGCGGGACGGATTGTTACACCATTGATTATATCTCCAGATATAGAAAATTGCATTCTACGGCTCCAATGTTCTGCACAATTATCTTTCACAGCTCAACTGGCTCGGTCCACTCTAGTACGCACTGCACAACACAACATGAAATGACTGATGACTAACTTACACGAATTACCTTCTTTGTTGTTTTTAAGTCAAGTCATTTTTCTCACCAGTAAAAGTTGAGTTCTGAGTACTGATAAAGCAATTCTGTTTTTTTTCTACCTCGATTCTTTTGTATGCAAATCATGTCAACAACGTATCACAGATTGTCTTTCATTCATTTTAAGAGAAATTTGGCATGCACGAAACGATGGAATAGAGAGGTATTAGAAATATTATATCCCACATCGGGAATTTTAAGGGACATTAACTAATATATAAAGGGTTAGGGCCAATCTACTAATTGCCAATTGGTTTTAAGTTGGAAGCCCAGAATTAACCCGAATCTAATATGGTATCAGAGTCCAAATCCTAAATAACCTAAACCCCTAATTAATATGACCCTTCTGACCGGGTTAATAGGTCGTGTCTTAACCCTTTCCGACCGGGTATAAAGGTCGTAGTTAATTGACTCGCTCGACCGAGTATAACTGTCTAATGTTCCGAGATTTCTGGCCGATAAGAGTCATCATCTCGAAGAGGGGTATTAGGGATATTATATCCCACATCGGGAATTCTAAGGGCCATTAACTAATATATAAAGGGTTAGAGTCAATCCACTAATTACCAATTGATTTTAAGTTGGAAGCCCATTATAAACCCGAATATAACAAGAGGTAAGAAATTTGGCATCACAGCTTCTCTTAATTCTTCAAGACTAAAAAAAAGAATTGGCTCGCTTCTACTCCTCATGTCATCTTCAGAACGATGGAATAGAGAGGTAAGAAACACAATTACGACAAGAAGGCAGATGAGAAAATTTTGTACCTTCATGTCTTTATGGATTCAGTTAATCAACAACCCAATCTTCCCTTGTGTTCTCCTTGTTTTTATTCCGTGCATGACAATGTCTTCTATATGATTTTGGTGTGCAGATGGTGAATGGAACAGGTGAAAGAAGAAAATGACTATATTTTCTTCAGGGTATTAGATATATTTGAAACTGTAAGAAGAGAGGGTAAAGTAAACTTATTAGAAGTTTGGCATAAAAGGATTGGACATGCTTTTTAAAGGTTAATTAGGAACTTACGTGGTGTTGAGGGTAGCTAGGACTGGGCACGGATCGGATATTCGGATTTTTTAAGATATTTGCGATTTGCTTCGAATGTTACGAATATCTAATTTTTCGATTTGTTTTGCTTCGGAAAAATACGGATATTCGGAAAAACGGATATTCGGAAAATAATTAGATATTTGCGGATATTTACGAATACTTACGAGTATCTCATATGTTTTGATTAATACAAATAATTTTACAAATCTGATACAAATTTATTTTGTAAAATATTGTTTTGTATGATATAGAAAATAAAAATTAAAAAAAGTAGTGAATATACATATTTTGTCAGTTTTTAAATTTAGTTAACAATTATAATAACACAAAACTTAAGAAAAAAATATAATTGTTATAAAAAAATTCTCTTCTTTTTATGTAATACTTTTATATATGTAATAATGTGAATAAAATATGTCAATTCATATGTTAGAATAATAATTAGATAATTTTATATATTTAAAACTTTAAATATAATCAAGATATACATGTATTTATATATTGACGGATCGAATCGGATATTCGCTTCCCAAAATTTTAATATTTGTGATTTGCTTCGATTTTAACGAATATTGATTTTTAGTATTTGCTTTGCTTCGAAAGTTTACGGATATTCGGAATTTTCGGATTGAATCGAAACGAATAACGAATCGAATCAAATTTAAACGAATAAAATGTCCACCCCTAAGGGTAGCAATATCAATATTTCTGAATGTGACGTACGCTTCAAGCAAAGCAATTCGTATTGAGCTTCCATTAAGTTCAAATAAAAGCAAATAATGTCTTTAGATGATCCGTTTTGATATAAGGAGACCGTATAAAATACCTAGCTTGAATGGGTTCTCTTATTTTTCTTAGTATTGTGGATGATTATTCAAGAGTTGTTTGGGTTTATTTTACAGTGGACAAAATTTAAAAGTGGCTAAAACATATTCGGGTTCTCACATTAAAACTTAATTAATGAATTACTAGATGATGGTGCATCTAGTTCGCACACTTGTGCGAAATAATATATATCCAATTAATTTATATTTATTTAATTAGTTTTAATATTAATAAATTAGAAAATCTATATTTTTAATTACAACGTAGCAGATATAATGGTTTGGTATTTAATAATATTTTATTAATACTTTAAAATAACATAAAAATAAATCTATAAAACCTATGAAATCAATTTTCTTTTATCAAAATCCTAATTGTTCATTTTATCGAGTTCATAGTGACATTTTATTGACAAAATCTACAATAATTAAAAATATATTTCTATATAACTAAAAATTCATAAATTAAAAGTAATCAATTATATATGTCTAACAAAAGCTGTCTTTTAAAAAAAAAATTACGGTGAAATATTATATTCTTTGGACTCATATATTTGATTGATAAGATATTTCACTGATATAAAATAGAAACAAGTTTCTTTTAAAAATAATTAATAAAAACATTAAACGATTTATTATTAGTAAAATAAACATAATATGAAAACTATAAAATTATCAATAAAATTTATAATACTCGTTAAGAATTATAATTATCATCTCTGAATATGACGAAAAAGTAATACTTTAAAATAACATAAAAATAAATCTACAAGACCTATGAAATCATTCCCCTCTTCATCAAAATTTTAATTGTTCATCTTCATCGGAGTTTATAGTGACACCTATTGAAAAAATCTACAATAATTAAAAACATACTTCTCTTTAACTAAAAGTTCATAAATTAAAAGTAATAAATTATATGTGTCTAATAAAAATTGGATTTTTTAAAAAAAATTACGGTAAAAGATTTCTTTGGATATTTGACTGATAAGATAATTTGGTGATATAAAATAGAAGCAAGCTTCTTTTTAAAAGTAGTTAATAAAAAAATTAAATGATTTATTATTAGTAAAGTAAACATAAGATGAAAACTATACAATTATCACTAAAAATTATAATACTCGTTAAGAATTATAATTATTATCTCTGAATATGATGAAAAGTAATATTTTAAAATAACATAAAAATAAATTTACAAAACCTATGAAATAATTCTCCTCTTCATCAAAATTTTAATTGTTCATCTTCATCGGAATTCATAGTGACAACTATTGAAAAAATCTACAATAATTAAAAACATACTTCTATTTAACTAAAATTTCATAAATTAAAAGTAATAAATTATATGTCTAATAAAAACTGGATTTTAAAAAAAAATTACGGTAAAAGATTTCTTTGGACATTTGACTCACCTAAAATTATGGAAAATATGACAAATAAGCAATAAACAATGACAAATCATCAAAATTAGCTAAAATTATGGAGAAGGTGACACATACGCAAAATCACTTCATAAATAATTGTATAGATTTTAATCTAAAAGATTTCTCTGGACATTTGACTCACCTAAAATTATGGAAAATATGACAAATAAGCAATAAACAAAGACAAATCATCAAAATTAGCTAAAATCATGGAGAATCTGACACATAAACAAAATCACTTAATAAATAATAGTATAGATTAAAATTATTTGCTAGATTATATTATTAACTATAAATTAATATAATAAAATTACCCAAAATAAAAATAAATTTAAAATTTATTAAAAATATAATTCATTAAAACTGATATAATAAAATTTATTTTAAAAATAAAAATATAATAACTCTTTTATATATATTGTGTTATTATCCAAAAATATATTTTAAAAACATAAACTATAATATTTTATCATAGTCTTTAAATTAGTAATGCATGTATTAACAAATAATTTTAAAACGATGCCGCTTGAACAGACACAACACCTAGTTTTTAAAAGAAAATAAATAAATTTTGAAAGATTTAAAACAAAATTTTTTAAAATAGTTTCAAAAAACATTTCCGGATCTCAAACATCAAAATTTGAAAAAAAAATCAAAATTCTTCTTTAAAAAACGTTCGAATTTGAAAACATATAATTCAAAACTATAAAAATATTTTTATTTTATTATTTTAGTTTAAAATTTCAAATTTATATTTTATTATTTATTTATATGTATATATCTATCAAGCAATGGGCAAAAGGATTTTGCCTCTTTAATAAATTATTTTTTGTCGTTTTCCTCTTTGAATACTTTTAGTTTTGATAAAACTTTAAAAAGATTATTTGAGATAATTATTCGACTTATATTTTTTAATTTTTTTTTGGCAAAGACTCACTAATTATAGTTGTAAAATCCTTAATTTTTCATCATAACGAAGATTGACATTTTAGCCAAAAAAAAAAAAGAAAAAGAAAAGAAAGCAATAGCTGTTTTTCAATATTTGAACAAACATATACGTCACAAAGCTGACATAAAAATTGGTGACGACAGAACGGTGTCACCAATTATGAATCTAACACACCAGAATATAAGCTAATACGAGATATAACAAGTACCATACAGTACTGACATAGCCTGCCCTGAAAACGGTGCTTGTTCAATCAAACGTGGAACGGACTGTAATCAAACTCAGAAAGATCGTCTAGGGAAATAAAATTTCCAGGGGAAAACGGAGGAAACTGATCCGCCCATAACTGGTCATCATCATCCACCGAAAAGTCGTTAATGTCAAATTCTAGGTTCACGATTTGGTCCGTGTCTTCTTCGATGGTAATTGCTCGGTGGTCTGCTGGAGCGAGCTGAGGCATGACCAATTCAGACATGGCTTGGTCGATTTTGTCGAACCAAATCATCTTGGAACCGTTTGCAGTATCGTCATTAGTCTCGGGAACAAAATTAACTTCACAGACGTGTTTTCCAATATAAGTTGTTCTGTACAACGGACTGTCTTGGATCTGTTGCACCCGCTTTGTTGCTTTGCAGCTTCGGTCTTTGGAGTAGGCACAACGGTAGTAACACCTGTACAAGTAACCAAGAACACCTTGTTAATAAAACAGAGCATCTCGAACCAGAGCAATACTCTGTTTGATATTTTTTTTCTCTAACCTTTGGTGGGAAGAGGTTTTGATCTTCTTTTGGCCGTACTTCCTCCAAGTAAAACGGTCGTTGTGGTGCGGAGTTGGTGAATCATGGCTGTATTGCTCTAAACCTTCTTCTCCATGTCTGTTTCTGCGACATAAAATATTCGAAACGATCAAAATCAAACATCCATTAATCATAAAACAAGTATTGATGTTTCTTTTAGTCAATTACTTCTTGGGCGATTTTCGAACCACCACGGGCGTTGTCTTGCTCTGAGAAGGCTCAGAGCGTGGTTGGGTGCCTGGAGAGGTAAAAAGAGAGAGAGCAAAGGAGAAGGAATCAAGGACGGTATCAAAGAGAGGCTCGATCGAAACTGAGCATGCGTGTTCGAGCATGGTCTTCAAGCGGTAAGCGCTTTCTTGGCCACGAAGCAGCGCCTCGACCGCCTTGTCAACACCGTGAGACATTTGTTTTTGTTTAGGGCTGTGGAGGAGTCTCAAGACTTGAAGAGCAAGAAGTGTTTTTGGTTTAAAAACTTGTTTTATGTTATTTTTTAAGGTTTGTTGTGAAGCCCACAGATGATTTTGTTTACATAAAAAAGGTTTGTTGTATTTTTATAGACCCGGGAATAGGCTTGGGAATTTGATTCTTTATCTGCGGGCCCTGCCCCATTTGACCCGCTGCAGGGCGTGGGTAAAAAATTTTGAAAAATACATGGGGTGGGTGGGATGCGGGTTGGATATGTTAGTGTGAAAGGTTTTTTGTTTAGTGTTACTTTCTCATTAAGATGGTATTATAAAAATTAATCAATTATGCCGTTAACGGTGAGTAGAGAAATTTGGAAATCGCTTGAAAGTAATCAGCATTGCTTTTGGTTGATGTATCCATATGCTTGTTGTAACATACTATAAGTTTACGATAACATTAATACAAAGCAGGATAAATATACTTAGTGATACACCAGTAAATAATTTTAACCATATGAACTGGCGGTATGCAAACTTCTCACTTTGTCTTCTCTTCTTAGATAAAGCTAGGCAGAATAAATAATTGAAGTATTTCAACTGTTCATAACACATACTCATAAAAGTGAGCTGCAAACGGTCCATCCATTAATTAGTTATGGTAAAAAATTTGAAAAAATCTTCAAAAAAAATTATGATGTTTTGTACGAAGATAAACAGATTTTCATTAAAATTTGCTTGATATTACACCAGATTAAACTAGAACCAGCAGAAAAAGTTCGGAAGCTAAAAACTAAAAGTTAAGGTTCTATAATAAAAAAAGCAGGCCAAACAGCACAACACTTAAGGTTCTACTAGGATTTGACCCGTGCGTCCCGCCCGGGTTCAAAATTTTATTTTTAATATTGAGTATACGTAACGACCTTTGTAGACTGAAAGTTTAAATAGTATACTTGTTTAGGTTAGTCTTCAATCATTTGTTTGATTGGTTCATTTATTTTTTATGTTCTTAATTAACTAATTATTTCAAATCATTACCTATATCACACACATATATATAAATATATGTTACTTCTTATTATATATTTAATTTTTCTTATTGAATTTGATTTTGATGACTAAACCAATATTTTATGCATGAAATAACATACTTGAGAATTATTTTGTATTTAATTTATTATGATACCGACACGTTATTCAAAGCGCTAGATTTCTTTGAAAATTTTGATTTGTTTTTTCAGTTTATATAACAAATTATTGTATATATAAAATTTTAGGATAACTTAATTTTATACATGTATTATTCCCTCTCCAATCCTTTTATTTAGAACGCAAATGTACAATACTCTTATATTGATATTTTATTTTTTTTTAGTTTGTTGTTAAAAGAAATGATTTTGAATCAAAATGTACAGTACTTTTATATTGATTATTTGATCCCAAAAATCCGGAACACAAACCGATCAGAACCAAACCCGTTTGGGTACCCGAAAACCCATCCCTAGTAATTATTATATATTGTATGTATCATCATATAATTAATCGTATTTTATATGTACCCTCATATAAGTAATCATATAATTAATAAGATTTTATATGTACCATCATATAAATAATTACATATATTATATTTTAAAACTTAATATGAAATATAAAAATCATAATTTGAGCTGGTATTTGAAATTGAGCTTTGTATTGTATTTTTCTTATATATACTGAAAACATTTTTGGTATAAATCAACTTTGAATTATTATTTTGATTTGAAATATGTATATAAAATTAAAATTTTGTTTTATGGTTAGTTTAGAAAAAAGATGTTTTAGACAATTAGATTGATCCACTTTCGTATATTTTAAAGTTGACCTAGATAGATAGTTTCTTATAATATGATGGAATTTCAATTTTTCTTAATAGCATAAGCCCCTTACTTTTTTCTTGATACTACTATTCTTGTTTCCAAACTAAATTAAATTTTCTTTTAAAAGACTCCAATCCATGTTTCCAAACACTAATTTTTTTTAATAGTCCTATTCAAGTCTCCAAACACCAACAAATTATATGCTATTTATGGGTTATATACGGGTCAATGGATTCACGGGTTAGACAATGTGTCCGAGTCGGATATGAAAGTGTGTATATATATATATGAGAATTAAAATAGTTTAATTTATCTGTTTGACATGTGCTCAATTATTTTCAAATGATTTTTATAATATCATATTTATAATATCAATTTTATAAATTTATAATATCAGTTTTATTTCTTACATATTTATCATATCAACTTTATTTATTAAATTTTCATTTTAGAAAAGTTTTATACTTAATAAAATGTTCACTATTATTTTTAATAAAAAATATAGATAGTGTTTAGTTTAGTGTTGTATCAATAAACTTTTAACTGGAGAACAATAAATTTGACTTAGGAAAAAATGTAGATCAAAGAAAATGAGAATATATTTGGTAATTGATGATATAGAAACAAATGAAAACAATAGCATTAGTTACCTTTGTTACACCAACCGAATGAACTTCAACATAGTAGCGTCCTTGGACAATATCCACTGATGCATTAGAGGTTGGTCCAGCCCACAGTGTTGCAACATATCTTTTGCTTGAGCTCTCCCAAATTCAGCATCTACAAATAAATAAAGATCAAGTAGTTGTCTTCAGTAGTAGAAAAAAACTACAATTCTAAGAAGAAAAAAAAAGATGTAAGAACTACAAAACAAAAGGTCGTGATTTACCCACAATGTTGATTTTTGAAGTTTTGATTGACGAAAACCATTATTTCGTTACTTTAACTGTATTAGCAATTCGATTAACTCGTCGAGCATTAACCTGCACATGATCACAAATGATAAAATTAGTTTACGGGAAACCAAAAACATATAAAAGACAAAAAAAACTATACTAAAGCTTAAGAATAAAAAGTAGGTATGCAAGGAGGAGAGCCTAATAATTTGACTACGGACTAATGGGATGACTCAAACCTTATATAATGGGGGGGAGAAGAAACGCGTTAAGATTGTTACATAATTTTAGGCAATCAATTGTTATTGGTATTTAATTTTTAGATCAATTGTAAGATATTGCTTGATTATTAAGCATAATATAATTAAGAATATTCCTTTTTAAAAAGAATAACTGATTTCCATATAACAAAAACGTAAAATAAGGAATGATCGATTTTTTCGTGATTTAACATTTAATTAGGCATTTTAATTAGGCATTTAATATTTAGATATTGTTTGATTTTAGCTATGATTGAATATTTCCTTTTTAAAATAATAACTGATTGCCATTAACAGAAACATAAAATAAGGAATGATTGATTTTTCTGTGATTTAACATTTAATTAGGCATTTAATATTTAGATATTGTTTGATTAGCTCGGATTAATTAATTTTTTTTAAAAAAAAACACCTAAACCTGTTTCCAAACACACTAATCTCGAATTAATTAATAAAAACCATTAAAAGCACATAAACCTGTTTCCAAACACCAAAATTTAAACTAAGGCAATCCATGTATCCAAACAAATCGATTTTGTACTTCTGCTTTAATAATATAGATATAATTAAGAATATTCCTTTTTAAAAAGAATAACCGATTGCCATATAACAGAAACGTAAAATAAGGAATGATCAATTTTTCTGTGATTTAACATTTAATTAGGCATTTTAATTAGACATTTAATATTTAGATATTGTTTGATTTTAGCTATGATTGAATATTCCCTTTTTAAAACAATAACTGATTGCCATTAACAGAAACATAAAATAAGGAATGATTGATTTTTCTGTGATTTAACATTTAATTAGGCATTTAATATTTAGATATTGTTTGATTAGCTCGGATTAATTAATTTTTTTTTTTTTAAACATCTAAACCTGTTTCCAAACACACTAATCTCGAATTAATTAATAAAAACCATTAAAAGCACATAAACCTGTTTTCAAACACCAAAATTTAAAATAAGGCAATCCATGTATCCAAACAAATCGATTTTGTACTTCTGCTTTAATAATATAGATAATAAAAAAGGCAGGCCAAACAGCACAACACTCTGAAAAGAGTGAAGATCAACCTAGAGAAGAATGAATAGAAGTAAATAAAGTTAGTTTGAAAAAGAAGGTAGTAAAGTTTAGTTCCAAAAAGAAGGAAATAAAGTTGAACTTGCTGAAGAAGACCACTCAATACTATATTAAAAAAAATTATCCGACCAGCAGCCAGAACGTGCCACATACTGTTTTCATATTTTCTTTAGTAATAAAATAATGGTTAATCTCTAATCCAAACCAAAGACAACAATGACGTCCCCAGCCTTTCCCAACTTCTGTCATATCCTTTCCCAACTTTAAATACTATTTTTATCCTTTCATTTTATCAATCAGCCCAATTAAAATAAATCTGGTGTCATATTCTTTCCCAACTTTAAATACTATTATTTATTATATAACCTAAATAACTATTACTCTTATATTTAAAACCCTATTTTTCTTTTCTGAGTGTTAAGTGTTTCTCTTTTCAAAAAAAAGGAGAAAAGTAAGGTTCATATTTTATATTTAATGCTTTTTAAGTCTGAGTATTCAGATCTTCGGATCAGGCTCAGATCGGATCTTTTTGGGTTCGGGTCTTTCAGATTTTAGAAATTTGGATCCGACTAGATACTTAGAAAATTTCGGTTAGTTCTGGGTCAAATTTTGTAAGGTCCAGCTTGATTCAGGCCTAGTTGTCGAGGAACCACTAAATACCTGATATTTTCTATTACTAAAAAGTTTGGATCGGTTGAGGGTTTTTGATATTTTTTGGATATTTTCATGTTTTCCGGTCGATTTTTTTTGTAATTTTCAGGTCATTTTCAAAAAAATTGGTTATTTCGGGTAATTCGTATTTATTTTTCCCTATGCCTGAATTTGTATCAAAATATTTGTAAGCTACAATAGATATCAAGCTAGGATTATTAGGATAATGTCATTAAAATCCGTGTTCATTTTTACTCCTTCGGGTCTCGGATTCGGTTCGAGTCAGTTCCAAAATCCGCAGATCTTCCACAATAAGATCCAGTAAGGTAAAATGCTTGGTTTCGGATCCTATCCGACCCTGTGTTTTTTGAGGTTGGTTCTGACTTGGATGTTTGGATCTAGGTAAAATTTCGGCCTATTTCTTCTTACTGTATAGTTCTCTAATATAACTTTTAGGTGCCTATGAAAAGATATTTTAAAAACAGTGAGTATCGAAATCATAAACTAATTTGTAGAATTTTCCTTCATACATCTAATAATATATTTTATTAGGTATTTAGTAATTATAATTAAAATATGTAAGTGCCATAGCCTAGGTAAATTTCTGGGGTTGCCCCTACTTTTGTATATGGAAGAGTACAAAAATCCAATCCTACATTTTCTCGCCTTGAGTGTTGCTAGCGGGATGAGCAAACCACGTAACGGGACACAAAAGATGTCACAATTCACTAATACTTGTTTGCTTTTATTTGCATTCTAAAAATAATAAATTTTAAAAGAAAATATGCAAAGCGGGACAGATTTGCCAAGACCGCATCTGCAGTTGGAAAGAAAGTAAGATAGTGTGGTTTTGTGGTTTGAACAGATCACCATAAATAATTTTTTAATTAATTAGAATTAGAAAAACATAAATTCATTTAATACTATTTTTATCTATATGATATACATAGTTTAAAGTTAAAGTTTATATTATTAAGTTCATAAAATTAATTGTGCTAAAAAATTCTATTTTAAAACAATAATAATATTCTAATTATTTTGTTTTGTTTAAACGATAACTGACGCAACATTGACGGTCTTTTACGCCAATAGAAACATTATATGTTAGTTTGAAAATTCCATAATAAATATTCAATAGTAAAGTTTTGGATATTGGTTTAACAATACTTTTATTTTAAAATAATAAATTTAAATTAATTTTCTTTAAAGACAGTTAGTGCAGTTCTAAAAAACCAGAACCGAACCAGAATCAAATAGGATCCTCGATTATGTCGGATATTAACCGGTTTCCAATTTTGTTAACTAAACTGAACGGGTCTCAAAAAATGAATCAGATTTTCTAAATATCTGAACTAGAGCAATGACAATTTTTAATAAAATATAATACTGGCCATAAAATCTCAATAATACCATATTAAATTTTATATATCAGATATATAAAATATTTTAAAAATAAAAATATATATATTTATAAAATTATATTAGTATCATTTATTTTTAGTTTCTAAAATATAGATATATTGTATGTGTCCCGTAATTACACTATTCATTATATATGTCACAATTTATATTTTATTTTGGACCGTTTATTTTAGATGAACCATAATTTTTCTGCAATATACGTTTCTCTTGTACAAACTGCAGTTAAACCGCACTGTAATATACAATGCAGGAGAAAGAGAGTACATATGCAAAATATATATATGCAGAGGACACTGCATTTTTTAACACCCGTTCACCGGATAAATGCAGAACCTAAAAAAATTAATAAAAAATTAAAATACTGCATGCAGATAATTGTGATGTTGCTTTTTGTTCTACGAGTAAAAAGAAGAGAGAGAGGCTGACGAAAATCAGGTGACCAATGGCAGCATTTTTTTCTTTTTTTTTTCTTTTCTTTTAACCTATTATCTATAAATATTATAATATTTCATTTCTTTTGATTACAAATAAGTTATAATCTATATTCAGTATTACTTAGTAAAAATTCATTTATTCTTTGAAAATATGTTGACATATACATGTATTTTTATTTAATTGTCTTTATTTACCAAAAGCAGTTTAATTGCTGATTTTATATATTTAGTTGATTCATGTATCTACCTCCATCTATTAAAAACAACTCAAAAATCAAAGTAAATTTTAATTAGTTCTTTCAATGAAACATAAAAAAGTTAAGGTGCTTAAAATAAGTTAGAGTTTTCAATGATACTTAGTAAATTTTTTACCTATTTTATACAAATATATTATGACACATGTATGTTTTTTTATCTTTTATTTGATTACTGTTTTTATATAACATTAATTATTTAAATATAAATTATGTTTTGTAATTGTTGAATGTTATGTATTATAACACATGCACACATTTTTATTTTTGTTTAATTAGTTTTTTAATATTGTTATGGTATTTTATATACTACATCCATTCAAACGAAAAAATCAAAGTATGTTTTAAACTAGTTATGTTATAATAAATTATAAAGAATTTAATATCTTATGAATAATATTATTCAATAAGATTTTTTTTGTTTTTGATTTTAATTAGACCTACTATTTCTTTCTCTTACATATTATCTTTTTTCTATATAAAGATAGAATTTTAGTATTTTCACACATACTAAGAAAACTTATTAAATCAATAAAATGAATATCACTATAAAAATAATATATTTTTAGTTTTTCTATTCATAATTTTCTTATAATTTAGTTGTAGTATGTTATACATGTTACTTTGTATCCTTTTAAAATACATGATCAATAAATATCATGTATTATAATTTCAAAAGGTAATTAATATTTTCATATAAATTAGATAATAAATTTATTCATATACTTTCATATTTGATAATTCATATTTTAACTGCATATAATTAGAAATGTTAAAGGTTATTTATAATTACATAATATCAGTGAAATATCAAACATATTTTGTGTTCTTACATATACATTTATCCATTTTTGATCTTTTGAAATTTTAAATGAAGATTTTGTTGATCTAATAACATATATTAAAATTAACAATGTTAGTTCTATAGTCGAACCAAATGGTAAAAAAAATAGAATAAAGATACAAAAATTAAGAGTAAAACAAGAATGCTCTTTATATTTTTTGTAATTTTTATGAATTTTCACAGTATTAAATTTAACAGTATTTATTAATGATGATATTTATTGTTATCTTTGCCAAAATGGAATTTCTTATTTATATATAATAAGTTGTATTTTGTTTAGATATTTAATTTCATTAAAATATTTAACATATATTAAAATAAAATAATTTATTAAATTAGCTTGATCTGCATGATCTGCATTTATTCTGTTTGATCTGTATTTTCTGATCTGCGTTACCCATTAGAAGAAGGTCTTTTTTTTTGAACCACTACTACCACCCGTCTTTCTTTCTATTTTGTAATTCTACTACCTCTCTTAAATAATGGTTTCTTAGTAATTAGGAAGGATAATGTTTGTTTATTAAGAAAGATAAAATAAGTCAAAGTTCGCGACACCGAACAGTCCCCAACCTCCACAGTTGGCCTTTAGGTCCATTACTAGTGTTTTAAAGTTAAAACACTAGTGGATATGATTATTGCAGGTCTCTTAGAGAGAGTCTAAATAAGAAATAGTATCTTAGCTTTTAACTAGAAAAAACTAAAAGACTGTCTCTTAGCTTTTTCTAGTTAAAAGCTAAAAAGACTTTTTCTTATTTTCACTAAGAGATTTTTTCTAAGAGATCTACAATAATTATGACCACTAGTGTTTTATTTAAATATAAAAAACCTGTTTTCACGTGTATCATGGTTATGTCATATGTACCATGTAACGTAAATATTTCATTTTCTTAAAGGCTAAAAGTGTATATTTCTAGATTTTTTTACCTTCTAAAACACATTTTGTCTTTTGAATTACTCATTTAGACATTTCCCACTTGGAGAACACAATATGACTATCTAAAGTCCTTCATGCCCTCATTTTTTACCAAACCACACTAACCTAACCAGAGACAAGTAACCATAGTTCTCTTTAATCGAATCTCCTTCTCTCTCCAACATCACTTTCAAATTCCAGTCTACTTTTCCAATTCCATACACGATCCATCCTCTCTTTTTTCATTATCAATCAATTATTTTTTTCCAATAAATCGTGTATAATCATCCTCTCTCCAACATCACTTACTTTCCCCAATTCTCTAACCCTAATTTTTCCAAATCCTCTCCTTCTTCTTTATCATTGTCAAAGAACACCATGGGGTGGAATCGTAATCATTATTCCTCTCTTTTTATCTTATCTTTCTCCATTTTCGTAGCCATCATAAACAAAGAAAAGGGGTGGAATCGGAGAGGGAAGGGAAGGTCTTATACCTTGGATCTGTAAATTCTCTACCTGTCATGGGATCAATTTCGAGCGTAACTTGAGAAGGGGTGGAATCGGAGAGGTTTGTGGAGCTAATGATGTCGTCCGCATTTATCTGCTTGAAATCGTTAAGCTCAAGAGATCCAAGAGCAACAATGGTGAAATTTAATGTTTTTGCAATGGCTCACCGGATAAAATCTTGCTTGTGAGACTCATATCTTCTCTGGCCACCATGGTTATCTTTTTCTTTTACAAATTTTATGTCCATGTCCACATCTCTAACATTCACACTTTTATTATCCATGTCCACATATTTTTTGTCCATGTCCATGAAACATATGTCCAATAAATTGTAATTTGAAAATTTAGCATGATAGCAACCGTTGGATGAATTCTATCCATCCATAATAGTTAGAATGTACATAACTACAATGTTTCTATCCACAACTCCTTTGTCCACATTTTTTATTTGTATCTTCTGAAATATAACAAGAAAACATATCAAAATGGATATCAAATTATAGAGAATAAAAAAACATAATTTATTATATCAAACAAATTTGTCAAATATATCCTTAAATTTAAAATAAACAAAACAATCTAAAAAGATAAAACAAACAATAATAATTAAAAAAGAAGAAAACATGTCTTTTTCATTTGGTTTGGTTTGGAGAGATATAAGGTACGAATACAAGTGTCCCCACAAAGTAGACAGAATTTTAAAATATAAAAAAAAAAACAAACCAACCTCTTCTTTCTCTTAACCAGATATAAAGGGTAGTTGAGTAAAAAACAAATGGGAGAGAAAGGAAGAAAGTGTGTCTCCAGCGGGAAGTGACTTAGAATGACAAAAAAGAGAATAAAGTGTCTCAATATGTAACACACTCATATTTCTATTCCATATTCGATTAGCTATCTAGCGTTGGTCCAGACCTAAGCAATTGAAAAAAAAAATCAAAGATTAATCAAAATTTATTTCAAGCATTTTTTTCAATTTTTTGATAAATGTAGGTATTATTACATGATTTCCACAAAATATATCAACTGTTAATGTGGCTGAGTGGAAATTGGCATTGTAGATGTCCGCCAACTACTGAGTACTAGGCCTGGGCATTTTAACCTGGACCCGAAGATCCGACCCGGAATCGGTTCGAAAATACCCGATCTGAACCCGAACTGAAAGTTTACAAGTATCTTTTGGGTCTAAATTTCTTTTACCCGAATAAACCCGGATCCGAAGAGAACTGACCCGAATAGACCCGGACCCAAAAAAACCCGACCCGAATAGACCCGGCCCGGCAAGAACCGATTTGTACTCAACTTAAAAACATGTATATTCAAAACTATGATTTTTATGTTCTGTTTTATATATATATATATATATATATTATTTTTATTTAGTTGAAATATCTTTTGTTAACAATATTTATTATTATTTTGTAACATTTTTAAGTCATATGAAGCTTTAAAATATAAAATTTAGAGTTTAAAAATGTTTTATGATAATTATTAATAGTTTAATTTAAGTTATTTGCAAATATTTGGATATATATGACAAATATTAATTAAATTTGAGTGAGTTTGAGTATGTCATGTATTTTTCAGATTCTAAATACCCGAACTCGATCCGGACCCGATATGACCCGAAAAATTACGGGTATTTTATAGGTATTGGAATTATAGACCCGAACCAACCCGGACCCGACAAGACCCGACCCGGAACCGATCCAAAAAATTACAGGTACCTATATGGGTCTAAATTTCTAGGACCCAGACCCGATATGACCCGACCCGAACCCGACCCCGACCCGAGGACCCGGATGCCCAGGTCTACTGAGTACGAAGCTCAGAAAATGTATTTTGTTTTTGTTTTCTTTTTCATTTATAGCATAGTTGTAAATTAGTTATCATTTTCAGTGATAGCATAGTTGTAACTTTTTCGTAAGGTGTACCCATATATTTTTTTCATAGCTTCCATGTTTATTATTTTCATAGATTTCATCCATTTGTTGTGTTTTGTTGCTGGTTATGATTCAGAATTGTAGATTTAACATGTAATGTCTGATTTCAAGTTTTTAAACCTCAAAAAAAATGAATGATATTGATGACTCTGATCTAATGGATGTGTATGATGAAATTGTTGTGCTTCACCAATGGATGTGTATGATGAAATTGCCGTGCTTCACCATTGGTGAGTGTTTTTCCGGTCCACTGAGACAAAAGATAGGGACCCAATATAAATTATTCCTTGTTAGACATGTTGGGATTGCAAAATCCAATGTCCAACTTTTTATTATCCATTTAGTACGATATTGCCTACTTTGGGTCTAAGTGCGTGGCCCGCATGGATGTACTTTTGGTTTTCATCCCAAAAGGCCTCGTACTAATTAGAGTTGGACATCTCTTTATATATTAGACTCTTCTTTGTCTAATATCTAATGTGGGACTTTGTTTGATATCTCACATTCTCCCCCTCAAATTAAGGACCACACTCATCTTCTGTGTTTCTTCCTTTGAGGGTTTCATGATCTTGCGACGTTTCTGCCACAGACCTTCTTCTTCCACCTTGAAGGGTCCCTTTTTCTTACAGTTGAAGCATACGATCTGTGAGTAGTCTCTCTTCTCTTTGTTCCACTCGCCAGAGGTGATTCTACCACGTCCTCTCCCATTGTTACTTCGACCACGGCCACGATTTGAACCTCTTCCTCGTCCTCTTGAGTTCTGATCATACGAGCCTTCTGAGCTAGAGAACAGAAGGCTACCATGTTTCTCATGAGTATCTTTAGGTTTGATTCGTTCTTCATAGGCTTTAAGTCTCCCTATTATGTCTTCAAACGTAGTTTTATTCAGGTCCAGCATCTGCTCCAGCGATGCAGTCATATGAATAAACTTGAACGGTAGGCTATCGAGAAATTTCTTCACTATCTTTGACTCCTCGATGATCTGTCCCAACGAGGCCGCTTTTGATGTGAGTTCGATTATTTTACTAGAGAAATCATCAATGGTATCTGAGTCATTCATCTTCAGTCGATCGAAATCGTTCATCAAAGTCTGTAGACGAGCTGTGCTTACGCGTTCAGCTCCGAGATTTCTGGTTTTGATGGCTCCCCAAATATCCTTAGGCGAGTCGTCGTCTCCGATTTGCATAATAAGGTTCTCAGGTAGAGACTGAAATAGAAGGGCCGTTGCGATGTCGTTCTTCTCAGCTTCTTCACTTCTCAGCTTCTTCACTTGAAGAGCCTGAAACAAAGAAAGTACCTCGTGAACTCTTAAGAGAACCTTCATCCTCTTTGCCCAAACTGTATAGTTAGTTGAGTTTAACATTGGACAGACCAGTGCGTTGGGAACTCCTTCCTTACGTCCCAACATCTTCGACTCCATGAACGCTTTCGTGTCAGCCATGGACACTTTATTTAAGCTTTGTAATCGCACGAAGACCTAGGCTCTGATACCAAATAAAGTCACCAAGGATCGTATGAATGCAAAGCAATGTATAAAACAGTTTCTTCGTTTTATTTATTTCTTAACTTCTGAGATCAACTTACATTATAGATCTCTTTATATAGGTCTTAGCTTTTACCTATTACATAAAGATCTAGGAATTTAACTTAATCCTAAAACTACTAGAACTAGGAACCTTAGCTTAAATCCTAATCCTTATGTTATTCTACTTAACTTAATGAATAATTTGTTTCCTAAGTAAGCTTATTGAAACTTATCCAACATTCTCCCTTCTAAGCTTCAACCTATCTTTGCTTATGTCTTGAACTTCAATTAGGTCCCGCATCTCTTTGAACTTGATTATTGTTAAAGTTTTAGTTAGGATATCCGCATTTTGCTCTGTTCCAGGTACGTGTTCCACATCAATCTCGTCTTACGCTACTCGCTCACAGATGAAATGAAACCTCTTGTGGATGTGCTTGTTTCGACGGTGAAATAAAACGAAGAAACTGTTTTGCAATCATGCATATTTTATGTGTGCGTCTGAGGTTTGAACGTGGAAATTAATTGGATTTTTGTTCCTTTTATTAAACTTAATCATTCTGTTTCTATATATAAGTAATTTTGAAAGTTTTTTGTCTGTTTCATAATGTAAGTTATTTTTAAAGTCCAATGCAAAAAGTAATATAGTAAAATAATATTTAAATAAAAAGTTAAAATCAAAACTAAAAGTGTGGTTTGTTATTTGTTCTTTTCTCTCTTTAATTAAATGCTAAAACTATAAATATGTTTTTCTAAAAATATATACTTTTAAGTAAAACTACTTACAACTAGAAATGGAGAAAACGTGTATATATAACTTATATATATTATTGCTGATTGTATTATATATATATATATATATATAACTCAAATAGTGTAATTTTAGTCTAGGGATAAACGTGGAAATTACTTTGATTTTCTAAGGTTAAGATATTTTTACAATCTTAAAGGGATGATCGTCACAAAATAAATAATTCAATCAAACCATATAAAGGGATGATGTCACAAAATAAATAATACAATCAAACCGAAAAGCTAATCTTTCTTATTAAAACAAAACATTCTTTTAGATCTAACTTTTAATTATACATTTTGATTACACTAAATGTTATTAGTAATTAGTTAAAATATTTGAATCATTAAGAATAGTAAACAACACTATAGTACTAAATATGTTTTCAAACCACAGAATAATTAACTTTTTGTCTAAACAATTTAAAACATTAATTTACTGAAAAGTGTTATATTAACATTTTTTCTTATTATATAAAAATGTTATTTTAGAATTTCAATACAATTTTTAGTTTAATCTTAATTACAAACTCATTGATTTTATAAATAATTTTATTTATTTCAAATGCTCAAAGTTGAATATGTGTAATTAATAAAAACACTAATTCATTTTAATTATTTTCTTAATCTGTGTAAAATATAGTTAAATTGATATTTTTGGCGAAACGGAGAGAATATGTTTCCTTTTCAATAATTTTTTTTTTAATTCTAAAAATTATTTGATAAATCAAATAATTAACCAAAACACTCACGAACATTATAAAAAGTTGAAAATAAATATAACTATCTTCTCAGTTTTAGATAATACAAAATAATTTCATTTTGTATGAAATTAATTAAATCAATAGATTATTAATTTATATTTTTAAGAAATAAAAAATACATTCATTTAAACTCAAAAGGTTTCATATTAAAATAATATTCTATATAAATAAAATGTTAGGACCAATAAATCGACATCAAATAAATCTTATAATTAAAATTTATCAAATATATGTCACACAATTAATCAAACAAATTATATAATTTTTATTAAAATTCATAACAAAAGCGTTGAAATAATATACAGAAAAACTAAGTAATATAGTATATAATTTTCTTATCTAATATAATACAAATATATATATATATATATATATATATTATTTTAATATATTAAAATTGTTAAAACATATTTATTTTAAAATTTTAATTTTGTTACAAACTTATTCTGGCGTGGTCATAATCTAGCAAACATTAAATACATAACCAGAGTTATGAATTGTCACATGCAATTTTAATGGTAAAATTTAGCTTAATTAAGAAAAGCATCAACTTCTTAAAAACACAGTCTTATATAGTAGATGAACATTTATGTTCAACCTCAGTCTTCAGTCAAGCGCAGTTAAGCTGTGGGACACAATCACAACCGCACGTTCGATTTCCTCCTCCGATATGATCAACGGCGGAACAATCCTGACGACATTCCCTTACCCTGCCGTCAAATCAGAAGACCAGAATCACGACAAGCATCCACATATGCGCTTGCCGGAACATCCAGCTCCACTCCTATGATAAGCCCTTCTCCTCTCACTTCCTTCACGTGCAAGTTTCCTCCTAACTTCTTCACCAACAGATCCTTAAAGTATATACCTTTGCTCGAGACACTGTCCAAGAAAGAGGGCTTAGATACTTTATCAAAAACAGCGATGGCTGCACTGCACACAAGAGGGTTCCCTGCAAATGTGCTTCCATGATCTCCATATTTGATGGTCACAGCAACTTTTTCAGTCACAAGCACCGCTTCAATTGGTAAACCACCAGCTAAAGGCTTTGCAACTATCATTATGTCAGGTGTTACACTGAATGCTTCATATGCTCAAAGGTTAAAATGAAACAGATGGAGTAATTACTTACCTATTAATTCAGTGGAAATATAAGTTTCATATGCCAGCTATTTCTCACCTTGGACCCGACATACGTCTCCAGCAGCACAGCACCTTCAACACTAAGGATGCTTGCTGCACACTCAACAATTTACAATATCTGGGGTACAGCGCAACAACATACTGCATGTCATCTTCAAAACGGTGGAATAGAGATGTAAGAAACACAATTACGGTAAGAAGGTTGATGAGAAAATGTTGTACCTTCATGTCTTTATGGATTCGGTGAATAAATAACCCAATCTTTCCTTGTGCTCTCCTTTGTTTTTTTTCGCAAAGGAAACACTAATTAGGCTTGTAAAATATAGTGTATATTGACATTGTAGCAACAAAAAAAAACAGTAGTTGTTTTCAATATTTGAATCAAACTGAAACAGATAGGTCACAACACTGGCGTAAACCGGTGACGCAAGAACGGCGTGAAGAACTATGAACTAACACACAAAAATATAAGAAAATACAATAGTAGGACATACGAAGAAGCTTGAAAAAAGGTGCTTGTTCAATCAGACGTGGAAAGGACTGTAATCAAACTCAGAAATATCGTCCAGGAACATAAAATCTCCAGGAGAAAACGGAGGAAACTGATACGCCCATAACTGGTCATCATCCACCAAAAACTCGTTAATGTCAAATTCTAGGTTCATGATTTGGTCCGTGTCTTCTTCGATGGCAATTGCTTCTTGTTCCACGGGAGCGAGTTGAGGAATAACCGAGTCAGGCATGGCTTGGTGGTCGATTTTGTCGAACCGAATCATCTTGGAACCGTTGCTAATATCGTCGTTAAGATGCAAAAAAGCATTAGCGTCACAGATGTGTTTTCCAACATAAGTTGTTTTGTAAACGGAAGGACACTCTTGAATCTGTTGCACCCGCTTCCTAGCGTTGCAGCTTCTGTCTTTGGAATAGGCGCAACGGTAGTAACACCTGTGGAAGTTACCAATAATAACTAGTTAATAAAACAGACCATCTCAAAATATAGTAATCTGTTTTTTTTTTCTCTCTAACCTTTGGTGGGAAGAGGTTTTGATCTTCTTTTGGCCCTACTTCCTCCAAGAAAAACCGTCGTTGCAGATAGGAGTTGGTGAATCATGGTTGTATTGCTCTAAACCTTCTTCTCCCTTCATGCTATTTCTGCAATATCGAAACGATCAAATCGATCGATCATCCCTTAATCATATAAATTTTTTTTTTTAATTTCTTTATCGTTGATTTTACTTACTTCTTGGGGGATTTTAGAGCCACCACGGGGGTTGCCTTGCTCTGAGAAGACTCACCGTGTGGTTGAGGGTTAGAAGATGCAAAAAGAGAGAGAGCAAAGGAGAAGGAATCAAGAACGGTATCAAAGAGAGGCTCGATTGAAACTGAGCTTGTCCTCTGGTGTTCGAGCACCGTCTTCAAGCGGTAAGCGCTTTCTTGGCCACGAAGTAGAGCATCAGCCGCCCTGTCAGCACCGTGAAACATGGTTATTTAGAGCTATTGATGAGTCTTAAGACTTAGAGAGAGCAAGAGGAGATCTGTTTCTCTAATTGTACTTTGTTCTTTTTGAATTCTCAGATGACTGACTTGCGTATTTATAGCCCTTTATAGTAGTTTTGATAATACGTGAAAGGAGAAAGGGTAAAAGGGAGATTTTGAATAAAAGGTGACTGCGACTTGTGACGAATCTTTTGTTTTTGGTCAATATATTTAGTTTACTCAGGTTGGCTTTAGATAATAATATATCATACAGAAAAATATTGTCAACAGAAAAAGAATTACAAAGTTTATGCATTACAGTTTTAAGACAAGTCTTATGTAAGATTTCCTCTGATTATCAAATGAATGGATCAAGTGAATAAAGAAGTATTTTAAAGTAATTATTCATTGTTGATGAGACATACATATGTTTTATGTATGTAAAACCTAATATAAAATTATATACCACTATCGACCAAAAAAATTAAGATAACACTAAATTAAGTAGAATAAATGAACTGAGTTATCACTAGCACTTCTACACAAATTGTCAAAAGAAAGACAAAACAAAAAATCTGCACAGGAAGATAATGAAGTGTTTTCAGAAAATTAAGCCGCAAATGAAAGTATTTTAAGACAAATGACTCATTCTAATACAATTGTAATGCTGTATAAGAGGACTCTCGTATGTTCTTGGACGATTATACCCTTTAAAACGTGCGATAATAACTGAGGCATATCCTTTTTTTTCGACAATTGACCCAACCTTCCTTGAGTCTTCTTAACTCTAAGGTATGCATGACATCTTATATTAGGTCCGGTCCCTTTTATAAATTTCAAGTTTTCAACCTAAAAACCGTCAGATAAAATCAAAATTGTAACGAGACAGAAGATAGCGACCCCACAAAACCTTTGATTTCTTTGTTAATCTTCTCACGTGTCTACACTGACGCGACGTCAATCAGTGCGTCACTGGTAATAAATTATTATACATAAATAGTTTAGTACATGTATGCGTACGTTTTAGATTTGATCGTGGAAATTGCTCGGACTAACACCGCATCATCATCAGCTAAAATCTTACAATTAACCTTTAGTAACTATTATGAGATAGGATACAAGTGATGGATTTAAAATCTATTCAGAAATTAGGATTAGCGTATACAAACGTATCGAATAAGTAAAATGTCTAATGATAATCTTGTGTAAAAATTAAAAATATATTACCTCCATTTCATTTTAATTGTCATTTTAAATTTATACACATAGATTAATAAAATATTTAATTTTGTATTTTTTAAAATAAAAATATCATTATCTATACACACCTAATAATATTTCAACTAATTAATAGAAAAATAAATGAGAAATTGCCAAAAATACCATTTCTCTTGTACCACTTTTCAATTATACACTAATCAACTATACCACCAGATTTTTAATTGGAAAATTACCACTATATCCCTAATTAAAAGCTTTTATCTAAACCATATCTTCTTCGATGTGGAAATCAGAATCCGGTGAGTTCATGTGAAGGACGACGATCGGACCGTCGGTGATGGCTCCTTCGTGGGACTGCGAGACAGCGACCGTACGAGTCCTTTGCCCAATAGATGTGGATGTGGCAGCTAGTAACGTCCAGATCTGAAGCTTTCTCAATTTGTGTTATCTTCTTCATTTTCAACGATAATTTTCTCCTACGGAAAGATTGACTCGACGGATCTGGGGCAACGTGGCTTCCACACTGACCTTTCTGTCCTTTCTCGCCAGATTTGTCAGCCTCCACGGCTTTGGACACGACTACCCAATCATCCCGGCGAATTACCTCTTGTCCAATCTACGTTCAAAGCGTGCATTCTGCACACAGATGGCTTTTCTTTCAACGCTTTTAGGTTTCAGTGACCAGCAGCTCGAAACTTGGTGTTTGGATTTCTACAAAAGTAGAAACCTACATTCATTTTAGATGTGGAAGAGTTGATTCAAAGTCACTTGAAGTTGCTGGCTTCATTGCACACCAACTGTTTGATTGATTTTTTGATTAGGTTAACTTATCGTTTGTTCTAGATTCTAAAGATGATTTGACGAGTGTTGATTCGACAAATTCTCGAATTTTTAGTGAATTCGAGAACCTGTACCAGAAAGGTAAACTCTTTTATGAGTCGAGATGTTCTATGATCAAAGGTTAGTTATGTCTTGCTGAAAAGACTTTTTTGTTTGGTTTGGTTGTAATTTCATTGCATTTCGAAGCCTAGGAGCAAATTGCAGATGAGGCGTTTGGATATAGCAAACACCATGCTGTCATCTGTCAAGTCTCAGTCGCTAGTGGGCTTTCTCCCGCTGAGTTTGTTAATGCTTTGGTCAATGGGTTTGGTCAGGTTCCCTTAGGGATCGATCTGATGACTGTGGCACCTGTATCTATCAAATGGAAGGATCTTGGGCTTGCTGTCTGTTTCTACTGTTTTGTATCTTGTGGTTGTTCCACAATGTGAGCTCTCAAAACTAGCACCGTTACATTATCGACTTGCTTTTGCTACAAAACTAAGCATGTTTTGTTGAAGAGATTAGTTGGACGTGTAAGTGAGTTTGGTTCCAATCGTTTCTTTTATAGAAGAGTGAGATATGGAGAAGCCTTGATGTTCTCAGATTATGTTAGTAATAATGTCATGTTATTTTGGTTCCAAGGAATTATCTCTAATGTTTTGAATTGTCTTAACTCATAGTCTTGCTCTTTGCCTTTATAAACCCTTATAAATTGTCTAAGAAGAGATATTATTTTCTGTTTTATAAACCTTTATATATATATTATAAAACTAAAGAACACGCAGGCTTTGTAAAAGATGATGATCGTGGCGATTCTGAGGCACATGCAGACAAGCAAAGCTCCACCACTTCAGAAATTTTACATACTTTTATAAATTATTTTATAATCCCTTATAATGGTGTATAAATTAATTTTAGTTTTAAAAGTGTTATAAGCTGATTTATAAACGATTAAAACCATTATAAACCCTCATAAATTTTGTATAAACTTTATAAATTGTTTTCATAAACTTTATGAATGTTTTATAAACCCTTATAAATTATGTATATATTCTTAAACCCCCTTATAAAATATTTTACACACTTATAAATTCTTTTATTAGACTTTCTAGATGGTTATAAACTTTTTAAATGATTTAAAGTTCTTCTAACTGATTTATTTTACCTTTGTAAACCCTTATAAATTGTCTAAGAAGAGATATTCTTTTCTGTTTTATAAATCTTTATATATATATTATTCAAATACTACTTTATAAAACTTATAAAATTTTTGATGTATTATCAGAATATCATAAAACCCAGATTTATAATAATATTAGTTTTAAAAGTGACATAAACTGATTTATAAACCAATTAAAACTCTTATAAACCCCTCATAAATTGGTGTATAAACTTTAGAAATTGTTTTCATAAACTTTATGAATGTTTTATAAACTTTTTAAATAATTTAGAGTTCTTCTAACTGATTTATTTTACCTTTATAAATCCTTATAAATTGTCTAAGAAGAGATATTCTTTTCGGTTTTATAAACCTTTATATATATATATATATATATATATATAAAAAAAGAACAAGTGCAGACTTTGTAAAGAGATGATGATACGTGGCGATTCGAGGCACATGTGGACAGCAAGCAAGGCTCCACCGGAAATTTTACATACATTTATAAATTGTTTTATAATCCTTTATAATGGTGTATAAACTTTATAAATTATTTTTATAAACCCTTATAAATTATTTACATACCCTTATAAATCATTATTTACATACCCTTATAAATCCTTATAAATTATCATACAAACCATTATAAATTGTTTTATAAGGCTTTCTAAATGGTTAGACTCTTTTAGTTGATTTATAAACCTATACAACTCTTATAATACCCCTTATAAATTGAATATAAGCTTTCATAAATTTTTATAAACCCTTATTAATAGTATCATACCCTTATAAATCTTATATAAACTTTTTATAAACGTATTTAAACCCTTTATAAACATTTATAAACCCTTATAATTCTATATAAAATCTTTATAAACACATATAAGTGATTTTGTGAATCCTTTATAAATTTTATAAACCATTATAAACATTTTAAAACCATGATAAACCTTTATAAATGGTTTATAATATATTTATAAGTTCTTATAAACCTTGTAAAATGATTTATATGAACTCTTTTAAATGATTTTGAATTTATAAAAGATTTTATAAAGTCTTATAAATTTTGTAAATGGTTTTATAAACTCTTATAAATATACGGTCCAAATCTGAATCAACATCCAAATCATACAAATGCAGCAGATGTGGACAGCAAAGACACAACAAGAGTACATGTGTTGAGCCAATTGGATAACAAGAGTCATTTATCAAAACTTGTCTTTATTTGATTATTTTATATGATGTTATAACAATTTGAATCTCATATCTTTTGAACCTTTTATTATTACTTCATCATTTTATAGTATGCTTTACAGAATTTATAAGTGTTTCTAAAAGTTTTACGTTACTAAAAAATTGTGTGGTTATGTTAATCAACTATCTTTTATAAGACCCTTATAAATTTTAGAGTTGAAATTTATTGCAGAATTTATATGTTTCTAAGATACTTGATGTCATTGGCTCAGCTTACCAATGTGAATATAGATCTAATAAGTTTCATAGAAAATGATTAAGTTCAAACCATAATGATTAAAGTACAAATCAAAAGATGTTCTTTCATCAAAGACATTAAAAAAGATAACAGTTATAATTTCAAAGGGAACAAAAGATAGCACTAAAACTGAACGAGCTTCATTTCTTCAAATTCACCATGTTCTTATACTCGGATCATCAGTTGAATCTTTCCCAGCTTGTTTCTTTTGTTTTCCGAGATGGAGGTGCCTGCAACAGCTCTCTTCATAAACAAAAAAATAAGAAAAATCAGTAATGATTTTTGGAAGTAGCCAATGAAACTCAAAAGAACATTTTATAAGACGTTATAAAGAGAGTTATTTTACCTTTCTTCTGTTGGTCTTCCTAGTTTCCTCTTTTCAACTTGCTCGGGCTTCTGGCTTCATCATCTGCTTCCACTTGTTGTTTTTTCTCCTCATTTGTTTTGCCCTATTTCAAAAGAAAAAAGCTATACTGTAATTCTGTAAATCCAGATTTATAAGGGATTATAATTCTGTAAAAAATGCAATGTTCGCTATTCCAAAATCTTAATCTCAACACTGCAAGTAATAGACACTACATCTCAACACTAGAAGTAATAAACACTACTCCTCTATTGCTAAATCGTTCTTCTTTATAAAGACTTATAAATCGTCGAGTTGTACTTTTAACAATATCCAGAAATCCAGATTTGTAAGGGATTATAATTCTGTAAAAAAATGCAGTGTTCGCTATTCCAAAATCTTAATCTCAACACTGCAAGCAATAGACACTACATTTCAACACTAGAAGTAATAAACACTACTCCTCTATTGTTAAATCGTTCGTCTTTATAAAGACTTATAAATCGTCGAGTTGTACTTTTAACAATATCCAGAAATCCAGATTTATAAGGGATTATAATTCTGTAAAAAATGCAGTGTTCGCTATTCAAAAATCTTAATCTCAACTTGAACTCCAAATCAACCTTGTTTGCCTTTTGGATAAAAGCAAATTTGTAAAAATCAAGGATGTTCATCACAGAAACTATTTTTCTTAGATCTAACCATTCCAATTAGAAGTCTAAACCTATAGTCAACAAATTACAGAGATTAGAAACTTACAATTTGTGAATTTGGAGTCGACATTTCCGATGAATAGCTCATCGGCGTGGGCGATCGTGTGAGAGAGAGAATCCGTGTGTTAGTTCGTCGGAGATCTCAACGAAACGATGACGATGACTTTCGATGACGATGACGACGATGACTTTCGATGACGACGACGACGACGATGACTTTCGATGAAGACGACGATGATGATGGATCCGGAGGAGAGAAATGATGGATCACGACAGAGAGAAGAAGGTCACGACGAAGAGAAAAGTCGGTGATATCTTAGAGATTAGGTAGGGTTAATTTTGTCTTTTACACATTAATGAAAAGTGTATTTGTGAAAATGTCCTTCTATTGATGGTATTGTTGAATTGTGGTACTACACAAAGTGTAGTTATGAAATTTCCCCAAAATAAATTGAAGAATCTTATTCATAAATTTAGCAATAAAATCATAAAACTACACCTTTTTACAACTGATTTTAAGCGATACTTATTTTCAAACAAAAAATTTACTCTATAACTACAATTAAACTGAAACTACGAACCTAGTACAATACTGAAGAACCAAGAAGTACAAAAGAATGAGAAAGTACACTAGTAATATAGGTATTGGTTCGATATGTAAAACTTGGATTCATTTCTCTTTCTTTTTGGTTGTCATTTATAAGAGTTGAAAAATAAATCTATAACAGTAATGTGATCTCCGGTCAGAACCATGCCTCAATGTTAAATTTTGAAACACTGGCTTACGGCATCAAATTTCAGGATACAATTAAGGACATAATTCTTTCGTTTATCTATTTAAGCTCGAAAATATGAAAATGGTTAAAGGTTGAAATTATGTTACAAAAAAAAAAAAATCAAGGGCTGAAACCTTTTTGATAGTTAAAATAAAGAAAACAAAAGTACATTATACAATTAGGATCGGTCCATCCTACGAATGAGATATATTATATCTATGATCTAGATTATTATTTTTGTGGTTTGTGTTTTAAGTTTCCATTTCCAAGTGATATACATGGTAATGATTTTTGTTTTTTAGGAAGTTTTAGGTGAGGAAAAATTGTATGTGATAAAATTTACTTTACTTGTCTACAATAGATGTTTGTATATTAAAGAGTTGTGGTATAAATATGTTGTGAAGGTTTCAAATGGTCTTTATGTTATTAAATATTAAATATTAAAGTAATGATGGCTAGATCTATCTCATGAAATATTCTAAGTAAAGTTTGCTAGATAGATAAGCTTTTTTGGAATTTATTAATTTTGCATAATTTTTTTTCTTTATTGCTTTAACATTTGATCTGAGGGAAGACATTCTTAAGTTTGCATAAACTTAAACCACTCGTACAAACGTTGATGTCAAAACAGAATTTATAAGATGATTCATAAACTATTAGTTTTTTTAAAATGTTACCAGATGCCACAATATATTTTAAAAAGGGAAATTAACATTAACGAAAACAAATATTGATGCTGAAGCATTATTTAAACAGAAAATAGTGGGTAGAGAGACTTCATGATCTTCGCCTATGCGGCCCGTGCCTTCTTGGCAACCTTTGAAGTTGCTGTTGTGGGAGGCTTATTGGTGTCGACACCAGTTAAAGTAGTTCCTATAGTTGGTGCTTCGTTGCGGTCATCACCATCAGTGTCCACCTTAGTAGGCACTGAGATATTCCCAGGTATATCATCGCCCTAATCATCGTTGCCATCCTGTTAAGACTGTCGTTCTTGATTATTTCCATACTACAGAAGGACCAGAATATATCAAGAACTAGGGTAAACTGAACCACTCATACAAACTTAAAATCCATTAAACCACAACCTTCATCTCATTGTTTAAAATGTATGCTGGTTGCTGATGTGTCTATGGGACCTCATTCTAATGTAATAAGAAGACCAAGTAGATTCAGGGTCCAACATACCGAAGGACATCAATGGTGTTGGTGTTATTGCAGGTTGCGCAATTAAAGGATGAGACCGTCCACTGAAGCTTCTTTGTACATCTGGAGCAAGAGACATAGCACCAGCCTTTGTCCATATTAAATCCAGTGACCATTCCGATGCAGCGAATTCAACCTCCTACATTTTACACTAACAGAATCACATACAGAGATTTTAAAATGCAAAATTCAATCATACTAAAGATTATTGTACAACATGAGGCTGGGCAGTGAGGATAAACTCGTTTAGTTCAGCTATGGTCACAGGCTCAACCTTGGAATAGTCCCTAAACAGTGAAGCTGATAATGTGTTCCCAGTGTATTAAGAGACTAGCCTGTAATGATGGACAGTAACACGTCAGAGCATGTTCTATATAAGTCATAGAACAAACCAAATCTGGACGTAAAAATGTAAGAACTACCAAATACTTGTAAAAATAGGTTTCTCCTGCATTTCCTTGTCGAAATAAATCGGTGTCCCAGATGTGGGTCATTATGAAAGCATTAGGATCGATCTAGCGATTATTTCTGAAAAGGATTAACATTTTAAGATCCTAAAGGTTGCAATGGTGAGTCTGTGAGCCCAATGCCGCTGTGTGTTCAAAGACTACGATGAACATAAGAGTTTAGAGAATGGAGCAAAAAACTAAAAGAAAAAACTTAATATCCCAAAAATAATAAATGGAATTTTGAAATAACCAGATTTTGGAAAAGTAAAAACGAAAAAAAAGTAGTTTGTTTTGAGAACATATTTTTGATAACTATTGATCCAAACACTACGATGAACATGATTTTTTAGAACGGAATCACCTTGGAGTCGAGGAGTAGCATGAAAGATATGAAGAAAAGATGAGTTCAAGAAAAGAAATACTCACATATTTATACTGAAAATACACCGCCTCGCCGATGTAAACAACGCATTGAAGACCTGGTGATTGAATTAATGGGAAGTTAACTCAGAAAAGCCACAACTCGAACCGTTTCAGAGATTTGGAAGAAGCTCAGATATTGTCAAGAGCCGTAGAAGGAAGAAGAGAGACGCCTTGTTTCCTTAGATTTAGGGTTTCCTAGAACGGCCGACGGGCCGCAAAACACTCTTTAATTAAATTAGTAGTCCAAAATCCGTGTGTACTCTAAAGCCAAACGAAATATAAAATGGAATAAATGAAACTTAGAATTTTGGCTAGTGGGACACGTGTTGCCACTATGACGCACAAATTTATTATCTGGATTTTGACGTGTCTCTGTCAAGAGAGAGTAAACTCAACTTTATATATAAAGATTATGGTTTTTATACTTAAGAAACCGAAATAGTATAGATCATTTTTAATTGTTATAACACAATAAAATAAATAAAAATTGGTTGTGTCATATAAAAAAAATATTTGTTTTGGCTATTTTATACTTGCTTAATTATCTCACATAAAATATTAAATATTTTAGTCATTTATTTATTTTAGTAGAACTGGTTAAAGTTTTAAAGTAAAAGATTTACTTAATATATTTTCTGGAAAAGTAAAAACTAATATTTTGTTTGGTACTTTAGTTTTTGTTTGTTTTCTACGTTCTACTACATCAACTAATTACTGTAACATTTTATAACTTAGAAGAGGCACGAGGCACTTTACTTTTGATCGTTTATAGCAGTTCTAACTTCTAAGTCTTGGCACGGCTCTGTCTCCGCTGAGTACCAAATGTTTTTAATATTTATTGCTCTCTTTTTTGTCAACAAAATCGTATTTATTGCTCTAATCTTCTTTACATTTTAGTTTGACCATGTTAACTCGAAGTATGTTATCTTCTTAGCTCTAAATGGACATCGACTTTCATAAACCTTATCTTTTAACCGGTCTTTGTGATATTGACCATATTTTTGGACCGAGTTTGAATTAGAGAGAATGTGCTTTTTCAGTACTTATACTTTTACCTCAAGGTATATTATATACAGTACATCGAAATCTCATCCAAGAAATTTCAAAGAAAATAAAACAAAGTATATTATACAAAAAAACTGCTTGATATTCTAAGGATTTTCGAACGAAGCTAGCTGATGGCGTCGGTTTGGTTGGTGAGCGAAGTTAGTCTAGCTAGATTTGATTTAGAATATTTTGGTCGATTTAACCTTGTAATGGACACTGTGATTCCCGTTTTCAGATAAAAATAATAGTAAATATTAAAAAAAAAAAAAAACTGCTGTGCCGGGCTCCACATCTTCTCTGTTCTGCACAATTATCTTTTACAGCTCAAGTGGCTTTGAGTGAATACGTAAGCCTTGTTCGTTTCTTCTCCGTAGCGTCAAATGAAAGCGACCAAAATTAACAATAAAAAAGGAAAATTAAACGCAGCGTCGTGATACTGTGCCTTCGGCCATTGTCGCCGGTCATCATTGCCGCGTTTTAATCGTCGCTAAAAAAGTCAGCGTCAACAGCACCACCGAATTCGTTTGGTTATTTAGACGCCGCGTCTTCTGTTTCTCACTCCAACGATGAGTGAAGAAGAAAATCATTAACAATTTCTGTCGCACATCGTTGACGCTGCAGAGAAGAAACGAACACGGCTGTACTGTACAAGACAATACGAAGTAATCACTAACTTTCACGAGTTACCCAATTTTGAGTCAAGTCCCTTTCCTCACCAGGAAAAGTCGATCTCCGCACAGATGAAGAATTCATGGCAACATCATATCAAATGTTTTCTTCATTTTGAGAGAACCGTGGCATGTAAGAAACCATTTCTCTCAAAACTTCGAGACTAAAAAAGGGAGGCCTCATCTCTTAGTATGACAGCTTATCACTGGCTTTTAGCGTATTCCAAGATACTACTCCTGTTTCATAAGACCATCTTCAATGGTACACAAAAAATCACTCTATATTTCACTCTAAAATAGAGTAATTCTATTATAGAGTTGGATTTGCTCCAATGGTTCACTCTATAATAGAGTTACTCTATAATATAGTGGATTATAGAGGAATGTTGACCCGACATTCGTCTCCAGCAGCACCTTCAACCCTAAGGATGCTTGCTGCACACTCAATACTTTACAGTATCTAGGGACGGCGCAACAACATACTGCTTATCAACGGATCCTCTATTCCTCATGTCATCTTCAAAACGGCAAGAAGGCAAATGAGAAAATTTTGAATCCTCATGTCTTTATGGATTGGGTGAATCAACAAACCAATCTTCCCTTGTGCTCTCCTTGTTGAATCAACACTAATTCTGAATCCTCATGTCTTTATGGATTGGGTGAATCAACACTAATTAGGCTTGTAAAATCCTGATTTTTTTTTTCATTATAATGAATATTGACATTTTAGCAAAAAAACAGTAGTTATTTACAATATTTGAAACAAACGGAGACAGATACGTGTCAACGCTGACGTAAAAATGGCGACGCAAGAACAGTGTCACCAATCATGAATCTAATAACACACCCAAATATAAACTAATACAAGATATAGCAAATACCATTGTACGACACAGTCTGCCCTCTATGTGAACATAAGAAGCAGCTTGAAAAAGGTGCTTGTTCAAATGTGGAAAGGATTGTAATCAAACCCAGAAAGATCGTCCAACAACATAAGATCTCCAGGAGAAAACGGAGGAAGCTGATACGCCCATAACTCGTCATCATCATCCACCAAGAACTCGTTAATGTCAAATTCTAGGTTCATGATTTGGTCCGTGTCTTCTTCGATGGCAATTGCATCTTGTTCCACGGGAGCGAGTTGAGGGATAACAGGGTCAAGCATGGCTTGGTCGACTGTGTCGAAACGAATCATGTTGGAACCGTTTGCAATATCGTCATCAGGCTCCGAAAAAGCATTAACTTCACACACGTGTTTTCCGAGATAGGTTGTTCTGTACACGGAAGAAGGACTGTCTTGGATCTGTTGCACCCGCTTCGCAGCGTTGCAGTTTCGGTCTTTGGAGTAGGCGCAACGATAGTAACACCTGTGAAAGTTACCAACGATAGTAACACCTGTCTTGGATCTCTCTTATCGAAGAGAGGCTCGATTGATTAAACGAAACAAAAGATAGCGACCCCACAAAACCTTAGATTCCTTTTCGTAAACTTTTGACGGGTTTTTAAAAGTTTAACAAGCTGGCGTCTAGTATTAAATAAAACTGTCTCACGTGTTAACACTTGACCTGACGTAAATCGGTGAGTCAAGCTTAATATATGGTTCTTTTTTCCTCTAAAGATTTTATATTGAACGAAGAAGACGTATTCAAAAAAAAAGGAACGAAGAAGACATAAGTGGGAATGGGATACAGTTTTGGAAACACTATGCCGCCTAAAAACAGAGCGTCACCGGAGACTATGGTATTGTATTGCTGTATATTTTTTTTTTTGCTAAGAGAAAATAGAGCATTATGTTGGTATATTTGTTGCATCTGTATATCTTATAGCTCTGAGCACCAGTAAAAGTCCAGCACTCATGGGTCGGACGAAGTCGGGTTTAGGAAAATTTACTTTTTCTAGATAAGTATGTATTCTTAGAGGAAAAAAGAAATCGGGTTTTGAGGCTTGTATAAATATGGATCTAAGGGTTTGTAAATTATTTACACATCAATAATAAGAAACCCTAAAACGGGTATTTGACTCAATACGTTTTGTACTCTGTTTTCTTCTAACTTAATTCGTGACCGTTCACAACAATATTATAGTACATAAATAAATGTATCCTCGCGTTTGAGATTTGATCGTGGAAATTGCTTGGTAATTATTATGAAATACACATATAGTAACATCTTTATACATTTAAAGAGAATGCACCTCTTCACTGAATCACTGTATATATGTATTTTTTACCTCAAATTATACTATACAGTCGAATACATCAAAATTTTAATCCGAGAAATTTCAAAAAAAAAAAACTGGCAAAAACGAAGTGAACATTCCACAAAGGGAAAACAAAGTCCATGGATTATATCCTCAGATACAGAAAATTGCATTCTACGGCTCCACATCTTCTCTGTTCTGCACAATTATCTTCATAGCTCAAGTGGCTCTGTCCACTCTAGTACGATACAAAAGTGACTGATCACTGACTTACACGAATTACTCTCTTTGTTGTTTTGAGCCAAGTCCTTTTCTCACCAGGAAAAGTCGAGCTCCGCCTACTGATGAAGCAATTCTTTTTATTCTTCCACCTCTGATTCTTTCGTCTGCAAATCATGTCAACAATAGGCATGCAGGAAAGCGCTTCTCTTAATTCTTCAAGACTAAAAAAGGGGATTGGCTTAGTTCCAGAGGTACATTAATAAAGAAAAGTACAGAATTTTAAAACACAGACTATAGTCGATGAACATTAATGTTCAACCTCAATATTCAGTCAAGCGCAGTTAAATTATGGAACATAATCTCAACCGCACGTTCGATTTCCTCCTCCAATATGATCAACGGCGGAACAATCCTGACGACATTCCCTTTCCCTGCCGTCAAGATCAAAAGACCAGAATCACGACAAGCATCCACATATGCGCTTGCCGGAACATCCAGCTCCACTCCTATGATAAGCCCTTCTCCTCTCACTTCCTTCACGTGCAAGTTTCCTCCTAACTTCTTAACCAACAGATCCTTAAAGTATATACCTTTGCTCGAGACAGTGGCCAAGAAAGAGGGTTTTGATACTTTATCAAAAACAGCGATGGCTGCACTGCAAACAAGAGGATTCTCTGCAAACGTACTTCCATGATCTCCATACTTGATGGTCTCAGCAACACTTTCAGTCACAAGCACCGCTCCAATTGGTAAACCACTAGCTAGAGGCTTTGCAACCGTCATTACGTCAGGTGTTACACCAAATGCTTCATATGCGTTTGACGTGTTATATCATTCAAAATATAAACAGTAATTCCTTACCTGTGAATTCAGTGTAGTTCTGTGGAAAATGGTACTTGCGCGTCTAGATCCTGATATTCCTCACCTGGAGGAGAGATGCTTTCCTAGACCTGACATTCGTCTCCAGCAGTACCTCCAACACTAAGGATGCTTGCTGCACACTCAACAACTTAAAATATCTGGGGACAGCGCAACAACATACTGCATCTCAACGGATCCTCTACTCCGCATGTCATCTTCAAAACGGAGAGAACAGAGATGTACCTTCATGTCTTTATGGATTCGGTGAATCAACAACCCAATCGTCCCTTGTGCTCCTTGTTTTTTATTCTTTTTTTTTTTTTGCCAAGGAAACACTAGTTAAGCTTGTAAAATCCTGAATTTTTTTCATTATAATGAATATTGACATTTTATCAACAAAAAAAAAACAGTAGTTGTTTACAACATTTGAATCAAACTGACACATACGTCACAAAGCTGACATAGACCGGTGACGCAAAAGCGGTGTGACGAATACTATGAACTAACACACCAAACTATAAGCTAATACAAGATATAGCAAGTACCATACATACAGTACGACAAAAGTCTGCCCTGTACGTGAGAATGTGAACATAAGTCGAAGTTTGAAAAAGGTGCTTGTACAATCAAACGTGGGAAGGATTGTAATCAAACTCAGACATGTCGTCCAAGAACATAAAATTTCCAGGAGAAAATGGAGGAAACTGATACGCCCATAACTGGTCATCATCATCCACCAAAAAATCGTTAATGTCAAATTCTAGGTTCACGATTTGGTCCGTGTCTTCTTCGTTGGCAATTGCTTGCTGTTCTACTGGAGCGAGCTGAGGCATAACAGGGTCAGGCATGGCTTGGTCGACTGTGTCGAACCGAATCATCTTGGAACCGTTGTTAATATCGTCGTTAAGCTGCAAAAAAGCATTAACCTCACAGATGTGTTTTCCGATATAAGTTGTTCTGTACACGGAAGAAGGACTGTCTTGGATCTGTTGCACCCGCTTCCTAGCGTTGCAGTTTCGGTCTTTGGCATACGCGCAACGGTAGTAACACCTGCGAAAGTCCGAAACTCATTAGTCACCAAAAGAGTATTTAATAAAACAGAGTAATACTCTGTTTTGACTTTTTTTCTAACCTTTGGTGGGAAGAGGTTTTGATTTTCTTTTGTCCGTACTTCCTCCAAGAAAAACCGTCGTTGTAGTGCGGAGTTGGTGAATCATGGCTGTATTGCTCTAAACCTTCTTCTCCATGTCTGTTTCTGCGACATAAAATATTCGAAACGATCAAAATCAAACATCCATTAATCATAAAACAAGTATTTGAATCTTTTTTTTTAAAGTCAGTTACTTCTTTGGAGATATTCGGGCCGTCACGGGGGTTGCCTTGCTCTGTGAAGACTCACAGTGTGGCTGATTGTTATGAGATGCAAAAAGAGAGAGAGCAAAGGAGAAGGAATCAAGGACGGTATCGAAGAGAGGCTCGATTGAAACTGAGCTTGTCATCTGGTGTTCCAGCACTGTCTTCAATCGAGTAGCGCTTTCCCGGCCACGAAGTAGCGCCTCAACGGCCTTGTCCACACCATGAGACATTTTTTTTAGGGCTGTGGAGGAGTCTAGGACTTAGGGAGCAAGAAGAGGTATGTTTCGTTTTTATACTGGAGTCAAGTTGCGGCAAATTCAATTTTTGTTAGTTTGAAGATAAATAACTTCTTATAATAAAATAATAAGGTTGTATGACATTTTATATTATAAATTCAACCTAAAACCCGACAAGTAAAATCAAAATTGATCTAACTAGATGAGACAAAAGATAGCGACCCCACAAAACCTTTGATTTCTTTGCTAATCTTTTGTGGGGTGTAAAAAACACATGTTCGTTGGGTTGTGTACGAGTCTATAGACTACTTAGAGAGGACTACTTTGAGAGTAAGAAGACGTATGTTTTTATGTTTTTTTTTTAATGTTACATTATTTACAGTGACAAAAAAAAATGTTACATTATTTATAGTTTTTACAAGACTCAGTCAGGTTGCGTTTCATTAGTGCTATAAAAATAAGCTATTATATCATTTGGTAACGGAGGTTTTTCAAAGGTTCGTTATTTACACGAGGACCTTTGATTCCTTTCGTAAACTTTTGACGGTATTCAAAGTCTAACATGCTGGCTTCTATTACTTAAACCCAAACTGGCTCACGTGCTTACACTGGCCGACTTCAATCGGTGAATCAAACTGGCTCACGTGCTGGCTTCTATGACGCACGTTTTAGATTTGATCGTGGAAATTGCTCGGACTACTACAGCATAGTCGTCAGCTAAAAACTTAGAATTAAACGATGGTGACAGTGACTCAACGCCTAACTACTCAAAGAGTAAACGAACGTTTAGTTACCGGCTTAGGCGCTTATAAATTTAAAATTATAATAATATACTAAATATATATAATGTTTGATACTTAATATCATTATTTACAAATGATAAAATTTATATTATTTTTATTTTATAAGATTTTATATTACATTATATTATTTATTGTAATCTATGAATAATAAAGTATATATTATTTATTATTATAGTATTGTAATTATCATCCGATTTCATCAGGCGTTTGACGTGTTATATCATTCAAAATAAAAACAGTAGATCCTTACTTGTGAATTCAGTGTAGTCAGAGCCTGGATTGCTCAAACAAAGTTTATTTGCAAAATCTTATACCACTAGAATAAGAAAGAATTTTGAAAGTATGTGGCCGGGATATTTTCTTAAAACTGTCGGCCGGAAGCATGGGCTTCATTGGCTTGGCTCAAGGGCCGACTCTGAGTGTAGTTATGTGTAAATGGTACTTGCGTGTCTGGATCCTGATCGCTGGCTATTCCTCACCTGGGGGAGAGCTGCTTCCCTGGACCCGACATTCGTCTCCAGCAGCACCTCCAGCACTAAGGATGCTTGCTGCACAGTGAACAGTTTACAATATCTGAGGGCAGCGCAACAACATACAGCATCTCAAGTAGGCACGGCTTAAAATTGCTGTGGACCCTGTGCTTGAAAAAGGCATGTATTGATATTTTTTATAATTTAGGATCCTAAATCTTCAAATCGAGGACCCTTAATCTTAAAGAAAATTTTCTAAACAAAATAGGACCCTGTGCAAAAGCACTCTTGGCACACCCATAGAGCCGGTCCTAGGATCCTCTACTCCGCATGTCATCTTCAAAACGGTGGAACAGAGATGTAAGAAACACAATTACGGCAAGAAGGCAGATGAAAAAATGTTGTACCTTCATGTCTTGATAGATTCGGTGAATCAACAACCCAATCTTCTCTTGTATTCTCCTTGTTTTTATTCTTTTTTTTTTCCAAGGAAACACTAATTAGGCTTGTAAAATTCTGATTTTTTTCATTATAATGAATATTGACATTTTATTAACAAAAAACAGTATTTATTCTTAATATTTGAATCAAACTGACACATATTCGTCACAAAGCGCTGGAATAGACCGGTGACTCAAAAGCGGCGTGACGAACTATGAGCTAACACACCAAAATATAAGCTAATACAAGATACAGCAAGTACCATACAGTACGGCATAGTCTGCCCTGTATGTGATAATGTGAAAACAAGAGGAAGCTTGAAAGAGGTGCTTGTTCAAACGTGGAACGGACTGTAATCAAACTCAGAAAGATCGTCCAACAACATAAGATCTCACGGAGGAAGCTGATACGCCCATAACTCGTCATCATCATCCACCAAAAACTCGTTAGTATCAAATTCTAGGTTCATGATTTTGTCCGTGTCTTCTTCGATGGTAATTGCTTGGTGGTCTACTGGAGCGAGCTGAGGCATGACCAATTCAGACATGGCTTGGTCGGATTTATCGAACCGAATCATTTTGGAACCGTTTGCAATATCGCCATTAGTCTCCGGAACAAAATTAACTTCACAGACGTGTTTTCCAATATAAGTTGTTCTGTACAACGGACTGTCTTGGATCTGTTGCACCCGCTTTTTTGCTTTGCAGCTTCGGTCTTTGGAATAGGTACAACGGTAGTAACACCTGTACAAGTAACCAAGAACACCTAGTTAATAAAACAGAGCATCATAATACAGAGCAATACTCTGTTTTTATTTTTTTTTTCTCTAACCTTTGGTGGGAAGAGGTTTTGATCTTCTTTTGGCCGTACTTCCTCCAAGTAAAACGGTCGTTGTGGTGCGGAGTTGGTGAATCACGGCTGTGTTGCTCTAAACCTTCTTCTCCATATCTGTTTCTGCGACATAGAATATTCTAAACGATCAAATCAAACATCCATTAATCATAAAACAAGTATTGATGTTTCTTTAAGTCAATTACTTCTTGGGCGATTTTCGAGCCACCACGGGGGTTGTCTTGCTCTGAGAAGACTCACGGTGTGGCTGAGTGTCAGGAGATGTAAAAAGAGAGAGAGCAATGGAGAACGAATCTATTGGAGTATATACGATAGTAAATACGAAATCTGTCTTGTAAGGAATGTTTCCATATTTCCATAGCTAGGTTACTTGGGCATTACTCTATGCAAGTTGTATATATAACGATGTTCTATAACGTGAATAACACAAGAAAACCTTCTCTACTCTCTGCAACTATTTACATGGTATCAGAGCAGAAAAAAAAAATAATTTTGTGATCTCCTTGTTTTCTTAGTCTCGATCCCTTTCAATTTCTTACCGATCTACGATATGGGTGATAACAGCATGACAGAGAACTCTGCTGCTCGATCTGGAACCACGACATCAACGAAGGAGATCCAAAGGCGTACGATCTCGCCATATGATCTCACCGCGAACGACAATCCCGGGAATGTTATCTCACATCCTTTGCTACAAGGAGATAACTATGAAGAATGGGCTATCAACCTTGAGACAGCCTTGAGCTCAAGGAAGAAGTTTGGATTCGTAGATGGGAGTCTTCCCCAGCCAACCGAAGACTCATCCGACTATGAAGATTGGAAGACCATCAATGCATTGTTGGTCTCGTGGATCAAGATGACGATTGATCCAAAGCTGCGATCGAACATCTCACACAAACCGCTTGCTAGAGACTTGTGGGAACACATACGCAGACGTTTCCGTGTGACGAATGGACCCCGTGTTCAACATCTCAGGAAGGAACTTGCAAACTGCCGTCAATCTGGTCTCAGCATCGAGGCATACTTTGGAAAACTTACAAAGATATGGGACAGTTTGGCGTGTTACCGTCCTATGCCGAGCTGTGTCTGCAACGGATGCACATGCAAGTTCAGTGCAACTCTTGAGGCACAACGGGAGGAAGACAAGGTCCATGATTTTCTGATGGGTCTTGATGAGAATGTGTTTGGAACCGTTCGCTCCTCGCTATTGATGCAGGAACCAATTCCGAACCTCGAACACGTGTACCTCAAAGTGACTCAAGATGAGGATACTCGGGTACAGAAGCGACTTGGTGATGAACGCCAGGAAGGAATGGCGTTTGTAAGTCAACAAGCCATGCGACCAAGAGACAAAAACAACTCTGTTGTGTGCTCAAATTGTGGGCGGACGGGTCATATTGCTGAGAGTTGTTTCCAAACTCTTGGATATCCGGAATGGTGGGGTGATAGACCTCGCAATCGAACTGGTCGAGGAAGAGGTGGTGCAACTGGTGGATCTGGAAGCCGTGGCAGAGGAGGAACTGGTCGTGCAAATGTGGCTGTAAGACAATCTAATGTAGCGCATGCGAACCTGGCCATTACCGAAGCTGATCGAACGGCGGTTCAAGGACTCAGCGATGAGCAGTGGCTGAGTGTGAAACGCGTCCTCAATGCGGCCTCTATCAGTGCAGATGAGCACTTATCTGGTATGATTTCTCCTCCTACTTGGATCTTAGATACAGGAGCTACACATCATCTGACGTGTAGGAAAGATATCCTAGAAAACTTGCGGAAATCTACACCTACATACATTGTCTTAGCGGATAAGAGGACAGTTTTGGCTGATACAGTTGGATCCGTTAGGCTAAACTCTCATCTTAGTTTGGTTGAAGTTTACTACATTGAAGATTTGGGTTTTGATTTGATCTCAGTTACTCAGTTGATGGCAGAAAATGATTGTGTGATGCAATTGTCGGTTCCGTTTGTATTCTTCAGGACCGCTCGAGGATCCTGACTGGAGTGGGTAAGCCGAGAGGAGGATTGATCTACTTTCAGAATATGGAAGTGGCTGCGGTGGCGAAGGTTCTTCCGACTGAGTCTCTAGAATTGTGGCATCGCCTTGGTCACCCATCTTTGAAAGTAGTTGCAGCTTTGAAGGATTTTAAGTTTTCTAATACTAGTTCTGATATGTTGAATTCTGCGTGTGAGATTTGTCATCGCGCTAAGCAAACTCGGTGTTCTTTTCCTTTAAGCAATAATAAAACTACGAGGATTTTTGAAATGATTCATTGCGATATATGGGGACCATATCGAGTTCCCTCACACTCAGGTGCTCGATATTTTCTGACCATCGTGGATGATTTCTCACGAGGAACGTGGGTATATCTCATGAATGCGAAAAGTGAAACACAGACCAAACTTCGCTATTTCTTTTCGATGATACATCGCCAGTTTGACAAACTGGTTCGAGTTGTTAGAAGCGACAATGGAAGTGAGTTCTTATCGATGACTACCTACTTCCTCGAACACGGAATTCATCATGAGACATCATGCGTTGGAACTCCGCAACAGAATGGACGAGTTGAAAGGAAACATCGACACATATTAAATGTGGCAAGGGCAATCTTATTCCAAGGGCATTTTCCGATTGAATTCTGGGCTGAATGCGTTTTGTCAGCAGCATATTTGATAAACCGTACACCGTCTCTGGTCTTAAAGGGAAAGACGCCGTATGAGGTCATTCATGGGAAGCAACCAGCATATGAACAGCTACGTGTTCTAGGCTCGTTGTGTTATATTCACAACCAGGAGACGAGGGGAGACAAGTTTGAAAGCCGCAGCAGAAAATGTGTTCTGGTTGGCTACCCATATGGTAAGAAGGGATGGCATGTGTTTGATCTCGAGAAGCAATCGTTCTTAGTGTCTCGAGATGTGATATTTGAGGAAGATGTATTTCCTTTTTCGACTACGGAAAAAGTGATATCGATGACAGAAGCTGCTCCTATGGGATCACCTGAAACCCCATTCGTGGAAGTAGATGACCCTCAGACTACTACTATAGCTTCAACCGAGACGATGACTCCGAGATGCTCTCAGGAACATAGATGTGATGGAGAGAATAATGCTCCAATGACTGAAACAACTCAAGATCATGAAATGTCTGCAGAGACAGAGATATCTACTTCTCCTGTAGTAGACTCTGACTTGGGAGAACCTGCAAAGAACAACGATACTGATAAGGATTCAGATGTCAGGGAGGGATCAAATATAATGCCTCAGGGAATTACAGATGCTGAATTGGGAAAAGGAAGAGGCAACGGAAAGCTCCTGCGATCTAAATGATTACCAAACGGGACTGGTATGTTCAAAATCAACCGTAAAGTATCCTATCGGAGAGGTTTTGTCTGATGAACGATTCTCTCTCAGTCATAAGTGCTTTCTAACTGCGATTACCACTGAAAAAATACCAAAAAGCTTTGCAGAAGCAATGCATGATCCACGATGGAGAGAAGCTATGCAAAGGGAAATTGATGCACTGGAATTAAATAATACTTGGAGCCTTGAATCATTACCTACAAGCAAGAAAGCACTTGGATGTAAATGGATATTTACGATAAAGTATCACTCGGACGGATCGATCGAACGCTACAAGGCAAGGTTAGTTGTATTGGGAATCGCCAGATTGAGGGAACAGATTATGCAGAAACTTTTGCACCTGTTGCAAAGATGACATCAGTTCGAACGGTTTTGTCTGTGGTCTCGGCTCGAAACTGGGAAGTCCATCAAATGGATGTTCATAATGCATTCCTACACGGGGACTTGCAAGAAGAAGTATATATGAAGCTTCCACCGGGATTCTCTTCTTCGACTAATGGGCGAGTTTGTCGGTTACACAAGTCGTTATATGGACTAAAGCAATCCCCACGTTGTTGGTTTGCCAAACTCGGAATGGCTCTTAAAGCATATGGCTTTCGACAGTCTCTGGCTGATTATTCCTTGTTCTCTTACATGAGGAATGGTACGCAGCTATATGTTTTGGTCTATGTTGATGATTTAATTATCACGGGAAATTCGATTGATGCAATTACAGAATTCAAGGGATATCTAAGCTCTTGTTTTCACATGAAAGATCTTGGAGTATTGAAATACTTTCTTGGTATAGAAGTTGCTCGAAGCCCTACAGGAATCTACTTGTCCCAACGGAAATACACTTTAGACATTATATCTGAGATGGGACTTCTTGCATCTAAACCGGCTGTATGTCCTCTCGAACAAAATCACCGTCTTGCATTGGCGGATGGACAGCTTCTTCGTGATGCAGCAGCATATCGACGTCTGGTCGGAAAACTTATTTACTTGGTAGTAACGAGACCTGATCTGGCGTACTCGGTTCATGTGCTATCACAGTTCATGAATGAACCTCGTGAAGAACATTGGCAGGCAGCATTACGAGTTGTTCGATATCTAAAGGGTACACCTGGTCAAGGAATATTGTTGAGGGCCGACTCTGATCTTCATCTATATGGATGGTGCGACTCGGATTGGCGGGATGTCCCTTAACTCGCGCCGCTCACAGGTTGGTTTCTCCAATTAGGACAGTCACCGATCTCCTGGAAGACGAAAAAGCAACACGTGGTCAGTCGCTCTTCAGCAGAGGCTGAATATCGGGCGATGGCTCTCACGGTTTGTGAAATGATCTGGCTTAAGGTTCTACTTAGGGATTTACATGTAACCTTATCTCGACCGATGACTCTGTACTGCGATAGCATGGCGGCATTGCATATTGCAGCGAACCCTGTTTTCATGAACGAGCGAAACATATTGAGGTTGATTGTCATTTTATACGTGACGAGATACAGAGAGGAAACATCAAAACAGCGCATGTCTCGACTCACAATCAACTGGCGGACATCTTTACGAAAGCTCTTGGACAACGAGAGTTTACTGGATTTCGGTTCAAGCTGGGCATTTCAAACCTTCATACTCCAGCTTGAGGGAGGGTATTGGAGTATATACGATAGTAAATACGAAATCTGTCTTGTAAGGAATGTTTCCATATTTCCATAGCTAGGTTACTTGGGCATTACTCTATGCAAGTTGTATATATAACGATGTTCTATAACGTGAATAACACAAGAAAACCTTCTCTACTCTCTGCAACTATTTACAGAATCAAGGACAGTATCAAAGAGAGGCTCGATCGAAACTGAGCTTGCGTGTTCGAGCATGGTCTTCAAGCGGTAAGCGCTTTCTTGGCCACGAAGCAGCGCCTCGACCGCCTTGTCAACACCGTGAGACATTTGTTTTTGTTTAGGGCTGTGGAGGAGTCTCAAAACTTGAAGAGCAAGAAGTGTTTTGGTTTAAAAACTTGTTTTATGTTATTTTTTAAGGTTTGTTGTGTTTTTATAGACCCGGGGGGAACCATTGCAGGAATTTACCTGCTATATCTTAGTGTTAAAGGTTTTTTATTTAGTGTTACTTTCTCATTAAGATGGTATTATAAAAATAAATCAATTATGCCGTTGGGCGGTGAGTAGAGAGATTCGGAAATCGCTTGAAAGTAATCAGCATTGCTTTTGGTTGATGTATCCATATGCTTGTTATAACATACTATAAGTTTACGAAAACATTAAGGAAAAAAGTTTCCTAGCTACACGAAGTTTACGGTAATATGGTGGAAACCATCTAATGTATAAAAATGTGTCAACAACTACACGAAGTTTATGTTAATACATGCCACATGTACGAAGTAAATGATAATATGGTGGCAACATCACAATCGGGTTTAATTGATCTTAAGTTAAGTTAATGGGGTTAATCTGTAATTTATGAAACTTAATAAACTTAATTGATTTATTAATAAAATTAATAAAGTGAATAATTTATTAAAATTTATAAACGTAATCCTAAACTTAATAAACTTAATAAAATTATTAAACAAAATAAACAAAATAATAAAATTATTTATTTAACTTAATAAACTTAATAAACAAAATAATTTTTTAAACCTTAATAAAGTTATTAAATTAATTGATTTTATTGATACACTTAACTATTATTAAATTTAATAAAATGAATATTTTATTAAACTTTATAAACTTAATCCTAAACTTAATAAACATAATAATTTAATAAATTTATTAAGTTTAATAAATTTATTAAATTTAATAAATTTATTAAATTTAATAAATTTATTAATTTTAATACTTAAGTTTATTAAGTTTAATAAATTATTAATTTTATAAAGTTTAAATAATTTTTTTGTCATCGTTTAATAATTATTAATTTTATTAATAAAATCAATTAAATTTATTAAGTTTAATAGGTTTAATAAATGTTTAATAAGTAATTAAGTTTAAAATTATTATGTTTATTCAGTTTATTAAGTTTAATAATTTTTGAATTCTATTAAGTTTAATAATTATTAAGTTTATTAATAAAATCAATTAAGTTTATTAAGTTTCATAAATTACGGATTAACCTCATTAACTTAACTTAAGATCAAATAAACCCGATTGTGATGTTGCCACCATATTATCATTTACTTCGTACATGTGACATGTATTAACATAAACTTCGTGTAGTTGTTGACACATTTTCATACATTGGATGGTTTCCACCATATTACCGTAAACTTCGTGTAGCTAGAAAACTTTTTTCCAAACATTAATACAGAGCAGGATAAATATAAATTAAGTGAACACCAGTAAATAACTTTAACCATTTGAGCTGCCTGTATGCAAACTTCTCACTTTGTCTTTTCTTCTTCGATAAAGCTAGGCAGAATAAGTAATTGAAGTATTTCAACTGTTCATAACACATACTCATAAAAGTGAGCTGCAAACGGTCCATCCATTAATTAGTTATGGTCAATTTATGATGTTTTGTACGAAGATAAACAGATTCTCATTAAAATTTGTTTGATATTAAACCAGTGATTACACAAGATTAAACCAAAACCAGCAGAAAAAGTTCGGAAGCTAAAAACTAAAAGTTAAGGTTCTACAATAAAATAAGCAGGCCAAACAACACAACACTCTGAAAAGAGTGAAGATCAACCGAGAGAAGAACGAATAGAAGGAAATAAAGTTAGTTTGAAAAAAGAAGGTAGTAAAGTTTAGTTTCCAAAAAGAAGGAAATAAAGTTGAACTTACTGAAGAAGACCAAAGTTAACACTCAAATACTATATTAAAAAAATTTATCCGACCAGCAGCCAGAACCTGGCACATACTGTTTTCATATTTTCTTTAGTAATAAAATAATGGTTAATCTTTTTTTTTTGTCAACAAATGGTTAATCTTTTTTTCTAGATCGAACCAACTTGCATTTAATTTAGAAGAGTTCAGAGGAGGATACAACAAAACCACAAAGGACAAACAACAATAAGAAACTGATAAAACATGTGATAGAATTGATATAAATCACATCAAAAAACCATAAAAACTGCATAACAATTTCATAAACTTCTTGAATACTTGCATCTAGTGTAATCCAAAGGATCACAATCACTGCACCAAAAGCAGAGATGAGCATTAGTTGGAAGGAAGATCCTTTCAATACCAACAACACATGAGGCTTCCAATTCACTCCATACAAGAGTAAATATAGGAAAAAGAAATTGCTCCAAACAGGAGACAACCCAGAAGTCTGTATCCATCAACAGCAAATTCACCAAGTTAAACATGCCAATGAGTTTCCCTTCCAACTGCCACCAAGAAGAGAAAAACAAAATCACAGCACCAAAAGCTAAACTGGATACAACAAAGAACCTGCATACTGCAGGAAGAGATCACACAAGACTAGAACTGAAGGAAAGTCTATCCATCAGTACATCATCAACTAAAACCATAGACCACATGTCCAGTGTATTCCACACAACTTTCATTCTAACCCCTTCAACAGAATAAAAATAATCTGAGAGTGATAAGCAAATGTGAACCTGGAGAACCGTACGAGGAGGCAGAAGAGAAAGGCCGAGATAAGATCTGAGAGAAGACCAGTCCGCGCCTCGACAATGAGACCTGTATACCACAGGAAATAAACGCCCATAGGCGAAAGAAATGTCACCGGCCGACACAAAAGGAGCACCACCACCATTGAGCTTTGTCTCCATTGTTGGACAAGCAAGCATCAGAATAAAGTTTTGGGTAAACTCTTGAAGAGAGGGCTTGGCAGAGGTGTTGAGAATCTGAAGAGGAGAAAGGAGATAGACAGCGTCTGGAGGGTCTGGAGGTTCTGGTGGAGTGATGAGAGAGAACCCTTCAACCAAAGAAATCTCGTACGGCGGTGGATCTGGAAGAGGTATGAAACACGACGAAGGAGAAGCAGTCACCATTAGGGCCATGGAGGAGGAGCAGAGATTCTTCACGAGGAGGCTGGATGAGCGACGGAGCTAGGGCAGAAGAGATCCATCCGAAACGGCACACCTCGGGGTGCGGGCCTGAGAGAGATTTCTAGGGCGAACTCTTTTTTATGTGCGTGGTATTTTTTTATACAGTCACACTTTTGTTATTTTTCTTTTCTGTTCAACAAATGGTTAATCTCTAATCCAAACCAAAGACAACAATGACGTCCCCAGCCTTTCCCAACTTGTGTCATATCCTTTCCCAACTTTAAATAATATTTTTATCCTTTCATTTTATCAATCAGCCCAATTAAATAAATCTTGTGTCATATCCTTTCCCAACTTTAAATACTATTTTTATTATCTAACCTAAATAACTATTACTCTTATATTTAAAAACCCTAATTTTTTTTCTGGGTGTTAAGGGTTTCTCTTTTCAAAAAAAAAAGAAGAAAAGTAAGGTTCATATTTTGTATTTAATGCTTTTTAAGTCTGAGTATTTGGATCTTCGGATCAGGTTCAGATCGGGGTTTTTTGGATTCGGATCTTTCGGATTTTAGAAATTTGGATCCGACTTGGTACTTAGAAAATTTCGGGTTAGTTCTGGGTCGAATTTTGTAGGGTCCAGCTTGATTCGGACCTAGTTGTCGAGGAACCACTAAATACCTGATATTTTCTATTACTAAAAAGTTTGGATCGGTTGAGGGTTTTTTGATATTTTTGGATTTTTTCATGTTTTCAGGTCGATTTCTTTGTAATTTTCAGGTCCTTTTCAAAAAATATGGTATATTTTGGGTAATTCGTATATATTTTTCCCTATGCCTGAATTTGTATCAAAATATTTGTAACCTACAATAGATATCAAGCTAGGATTATTAGGGTAATGTCATTAAAATCCGTGTTCATTTTTACTCCTTTGGGTCTCGGATTCGGTTCGAGTCAGATCCAAAACCCGCAGATCTTCCACAATAAGATTCAGTAAGGTAAAATGCTTGGTTTCGGATCCCATCCGACCCTGTGTTTTTTGAGGTTAGTTATGACTCGGATGTTTGGATCTAGGCAAAATGTCGGGCCTATTTCTTCTCACTGTTTATAGTTCTCTAATATAACTTTTAGGTGCCTATGAAGTGTGTATCGAAATCATAAACAAATTTGGAGAATTTTCCTTCAAATTCTCAAGTATCAATTATTTTATATCATACATCTAATAATATATTTTATTAGTTATTTAGTAATTATTATTGAAATATGTAAGTGCCATAGTCTAGGTAAATTTCCGGGGTTGCCCCTACTTTTGTATATGGAAGAGTGTGAAAAATCCACTCCTACATTTTCTCGCCTTTAGTGTTGGTAGTGGGATGAGCAAACCACGTAACGGGACACAAAAGATGTCGCCATTCACTAATACTTGTTTGCTTTTATTTGCATTCTAAAAAATAATAAATCTCAAAAAAAAAATGCAAAGCGGGACAGATTTGCCAAAACCGCATCTGCAGTTGGAAAGAAAGTAAGCTAGTGTGGTTTGTGGTTTGAACTGATTACCGTAAATAATTTTTTAATTAATTAGAATTAGAAAAAACATAAATTCATTTACTACTATTTTATCTATATGATATACATAGATTAAAGTTAAAATTTATATTATTAAGTTCATAAAATTAATTGTGCTAAAAATTCTATTTTAAAACAATAATAATATTCTAATTATTTTGTTTTATTTAAACGATAACTGACACAACTTTGAAAGTCTTTTACGCCAATAGAAACATGATATGTTAGTTTTAAAAATTCCATAATAAATATTCAATAGTAAAGTTTTGGATATTGGTTTAACAATACTTTTATTTTTAAATAATAAATTTAAATTAATTTTCTTTAAAGACAGTTGGTGCAGTTCTAAAAAACCAGAACCGAACCAGAATCAAATGGGATCATGGATTATGTCAGATATTAACCGGTTTCCAATTTTGTTAACTAAACTGAACGGGTCTCAAAAAATGAATAGGATTTTCTAAATATCTGAACTAGAGCAATTACAATTTTTAATAAAATATAATACTGGCCATAAAATCTCAATAATACCATATTAAATTTTATATTTCAGATATATAAAATATTTTAAAATAAAATATATATTTATAAAATTATATTAGTATCATTTATTTTTAGTTTCTAAAATATAAATATATTGTATGTGTTCCGTAATTACATTATTCATTATATATGTCACAATTCATATTTTATTTTGGACCGTTTATTTTAGTTGAACCGTAATTGTTCCGTAGTATATATTTCTCTTGTACAAATTGCAGTTAAACCGCACTGTAGTATACATTCCACCTGATCTGCACCGTTCAATTCAATGTCACCATTTCAGAGCCTTTGTATGTTTGACAGTTTGAGAACCCTACTAACATGGGTCTATTATTATTTTTGAACCACTACTACCACCCCGTCTTTCTTCCTATTTTGCAGTTCTACTCCCTCTCTTAAATAATGGTTTCTTAGTAAGTAGGAAGGATAATGTTTGTTTATTAAGAAAGAAAAAATAACAAAGTTCAAAAAAAAAAAAAAAATAAGTCAAAGTTCGCGACAGCGAACAGTCCCCAACCTCCACAGTTGGCCATTAGGCGCCCATTACTAGTGTTTTAAGGCCATTACTAGTGTTTTATTCAAATATATAAGAAAACCCGTTTTCATGTGTATCATGGTTATGTCATATGTACCATGTAACGTTAATATTTCATTTTCTTTCTTTTTTTGAAAAAGTAAATATTTCATTTTCTTAAAGGCTAAAAGTGTATATTTCTATTCCATATTCGGGATTGCGCTATCTAGCGTTGGTCCAAACCTAAGCAATTGAAAAAAAATCAAAGATTAATCAACCATTAATCAAAATTTATTTCTAGCACTTTTTCAATTTTTTGATAAATGTAGGTATTATTAAATGATTTCCACAAAATATATCAACTGTTAATGTGGCTTAGTGGAAATTGGCATTGTAGATGTTCGCCAACTACTGAGTACGAAGCTCAGAAAATGTATTTTGTTTTTTTTTTTTTTCATTTATAGCATAGTTGTAAAATAGTTATCATTTTTCAGTTATAGCATAGTTGTAACTTTTTCGTAAGGTGTACACATACATTTTTTTCATAGCTTCCATGTTTATTTTCATAGATTTCATCCATTTGTTGTGTTTTGTTGCTGGTTATGATTCAGAATTGTAGATTTAACATGTAATGTCTGATTTCATGTTTTTAAACCTCAAAAACATGAATGACATTGATGACTCTGATTTAATGGATGTGTATGATGAAATTGCTGTGCTTCACCAATGGATGTGTATGATGAAATTGCCGTGCTTCACCACTGCTGAGTGTTTTTCCGGTCCACTGAGACAAAAGATAGGGACCCAATATAAGTTATTTCTTGTTAGACATACTTGGCCAAGCACACGGAAGCTTGATTTGTCAGCATTTAAAGTTAAAGAATAACATTATCTGACAAGCATGCATATTTTATGTGTGCGTCTGAGGTTTGAACGTGGAAATTTCTTGGATTTTTGTTCTTTCTATTAAACTTACTCTTTCTGTTTCTATATATAAGTAGTCTCGAAGGTTTTTGTTTGTTTTATAATGTAAGTTGTTTTCAAATTCCAATGCAAAAAATAATATGGTAAAATATTATTTAAAAAAAAAATTAAAATCAAAACTAAAAGTGTGATTTGTTATTTGTTCTTTTCTCTCTTTAATTAAATACTAAAACTATAAATGTATTTTTCTAAATACTTATGTTTTTAAGTAAAACTACTTACAATTAGAAACGGAGGGAACATGTATATATAACTTATATATATTACTTCTGATTGTATTATATATATATATATTAAACTCAACTAGTGTAATTTTAGTATTATTTACAACTACTGCTGATTGTATTATTTATTTTGTAACAATCATCCCTTTAAGATTGTAAAAATATCTTAAAGGGATGATCGTCACAAAATAAATAATACATCAAACCATATCAAAAGATGATGTCACAAAATAAATAATACAATCAAACAAAATAAATAATACAATCAAACCGAAAAGCTAAATCTTTCTTAATAAAACAAAATATTCTTTTATATCTAACTTTTAATTATACATTTTGATAACACTAAATGTTATTAGTAATTAGTTAAAATATTTGAATCATTAAGAATAGTAAACAACACTATAGTACTAAATATGTTTTCAGACCACGGAATAATTAATTTTATGACTAAACAATTTAAAACATTAATTTACGGAAAATTTTTATATTAACATTTTTTCTTATTACATAAAAATGTTATTTTAGAATTTCAATACAACTTTTAGTTTAATATTAGTTACAAATTCATTGATTTTATAAATAACTTTATTTATCTCAAATGCTCAAAGTTGAATATGTGTAATTAATAAAAAAACTAATTCATTTTAATTATTTTCTTAGTCTGTGTAAAATATAGTTAAATTGACATTTTTGGAGAGAGTATATTTTTTAAAAATATTTGATAAATCAAATAATTAACTAAAACACTCAAGAAAATCATAAAAAGTTGAAAATAAATATAACTATCTTCTCAGGTTTAGATACTACAAAATAATTTTATTTTGTATGAAATTAATTAAATCAATAGATTATTAATTATATTTTTAATAAATAAAAATACATTCATTTAAAATAAAGGTTTCATTTTAAATAATATTTTTATATAAATAAAATGTTAGAACCAATAAATTGACATCATACAAATTTTATAATTAAAAATTTATCAAATATATGTCACACAATTAATCAAACAAACTATATAATTTTTATTAAAATTCATAACAAAACGCGTTGAAATAAAATGCAAAACTAAGTAATATCTTATATAATTTTTCTTATCTAATATAATACAAAATAATATATATATATATATATTAATATATTAAAATTGTTAAAACATATTTATTTTAAAATTTTAATTTTGTTACAAACTTATTCTCATGTTGTCATAATCTAGCAAACATTAAATACAAAACCAGAGTTATGAATTGTCACATGCAATTTTAATGGTAAAACTAAATTTTGACATGCGCTTAAAAAGCGCGGGTTTACTTTTTCATTTATTAAAAAAAAGTAATTTAAAAGCTAAATATTTGAGCTTAAGAAGTGTTTTAATATCCGACCCAAATGCATTGTTGAACCGGTGGACCAAGTACCTTGAATATAATCCGGTTCGGATTTAACGAAAAATTTGTTAACTAAAAACTTTATAGAACCTGATAGAAATCCAAAAATTCGCTATTAACCCGCGATCTGAGAAAAATTACAAAATATATGATGATATTTTTGTTTTTTATTAAATTGTTCATATACTAAGCGCGGGTTTACTTTTTTCATTTATTAAAAAAATAAGTAACTTAAAAGCTATTTCATAATGATATTTGAGTTTTAAGAAGTGTTTTAATATCCGACCCATATGCGTTGTTGAACCGGTAGACCAAGTACCTTGTATATAATCCGATTCGGATTTAACAAAAAAATTGTTAACTAAAAACTCTATAGAACTTGATAGAAATCCAAAAATTCGCTATTAACCCGCGATCTGATAAAAATATATGATGATATTTTTGTTTTTTTGATAAATTGTTCATATATTAAGCGCTTGTTTACCTTTTCATTTATTAAAAAATAAATAATTTATAAATTATTTTATAATAATATTTGAGATTTAAGAAGTGTTTTAATATCCGACCAGATCGTTGCTGAACCGGTAGACCAAGTACCTTGTATATAATCTGGTGCATATTTAAACAAAAAAATTGTTAACTAAAAACTCTATAGAACCTGATAGAAATCCAAAAATTTGTTATTGACCCGCGATCTGATAAAATACAAAATATATGATGATATGTTTTGTTTTTTTAATTAAATTGTTCATATACTAAACGCTGGTTTACTTTTTTTCATTTATAAAAAATAATTAATTTAAAAGTTATTTATAATAATATTTGAATTTTAAGAAGTGTTTTAATATCTGATCCAGATGCGTTGTTGAACTGGTAGACCAAGTACCTTGTATATAATCCGGTTTGGATTAAGGAAAATTCTTTAACTAAAAACACTATAAATCTTGATAGAAATCCAAAAATTCACTATTAACCCTCGATCTAATAAAAATACAAAATATATGATGATATTTTTGTATCTTTTGATTAAATTGTTCATATAATTTTAATATTATATAAACTTGTGATTTTTAAATTTTGCTAAAATTATTATTATATCATTCAGATAAAAATGATAATATACAAAAGGTTATTGATATGCTACTATTAATTTTTTGTTATTAATATTATAAGTTTGTATTTTTATTTTTAGATTAATTGAATTTTATTTTAATTTTAAAAATATTTTTTAAATGCGTGTATTTCCCATATCAATTTTATGTACAAATGACATACCTAAACCGATAAACCATGAAGAGTATAATAGTTTCGTGCAGCCTAGGGAATCATAATATGTTGGTAACATTTTTGAGGTACTAAGTAAATCATGCATTATAAGAATCATGCATCTTTATTTTTGAAGTCGTATAAAATTTTATGTTGTAGCATCAAGCTTCATAGATTTATTAATATAGATACAATGTGGCATAAATATTTATTCTTGAGTCTGTGTCGATCATGTAGAATTTATTTGCTGAAAAGTTTATGTCAACGAAGGAGAATGAAAGAATGTATGTGTTGAATAATTACTGGTTATGCAATAGAAATAATTAATGGTGAATAGGAGATTTCTTTCGACTTACGGGAACAGGAACAGAAGTCATTGACACCGTGTGAACTTGTTTTAGAAAGTATTTTATTTTCGTGTCACGCTATTAAATGTGAAAGAGTAACAGTATTATTAATAGTTTATAGTTAGAGAAATTTAAGGTAAAACTAGGGGTGGGCATATCGGTTTAGTTTCGGGTTCAGATTGGGTTCGGTTTGGTTTGGTTAATTTGGGTTTTATAAAACTCAACCCAATTAAAACCAAAGTAGATTTGGTTTGTGTTTGGTTTGGGTTCGGTTTGGTTCGGTTTAGTTTGGTTTGGTTTTGATTTAGTTCGGTTTGATTTTGATTTAGTTTGGTTTACTTTATTATGGTTTAGTTTGGTGCGGTCTAGTTCGGGTTGGTTATAAAATATGATGGCATCAGTTTTATTAAAAAATAATCAACTTATAAAAGATAGAATGGGAATATAAAGTTATAAACTTTGATAGCTAAAAAATCCATATAATAATTTTGTTACATAATTTTACCTTTAAACAACGGAAATTTGTAAAGATGAACGAGACGAGACGGCTACGATTTAGATGCTTATAGTTTTTAGGTTTTATTTTTAGTACAATCTTTAGGTATTAGGATTAGAGAATATAGATAATAATATTATTTAAATCATATCTGGATTTTTTAAAAATATATGGAAGTTAAGAAAAAAGGAAAACGAATCCTTAACTAAAATTTACAATATGTTAATATATATATTTATTTATTTATAGAAAAAAATATATTGGATTATCGGTTTGGTTCAGTTTGGTTCGGTTTAAACCCAAACCAAACCAAACCATTCGGGATGAGTAAAACATGAACCAATTGGGTTATGTAAAGAACACGGTTTGGTTTGGATCGGTTTAACTTCGGTCGGGTCGGTTCGGTTCGGTTCGGTTTGGGTTTTTTCCCCACCCCTAGGTAAAACCATATCCTATTAGTTAGATAAAAGAGTCCAAAACAACTTTCATAAGTAGATTTATTTAGATTTCTTCTCTTTTAATAAAGTAGATTTAGCTTAATTAAGAAAAGCATCCACTTCTTAAAAACACAGTCTTATATAGTAGATGAACATTTATGTTCAACCTCAATCTTCAGTCAAGCGCAGTTAAGCTGTGGTACACAATTTCTTTTTTTTTTTTTTGAATGAATGTTAAATTTATTCAAAAAAAAACCTTTTATTATAATAGATGTACTCTTAGTTGAGTGTTTTTATGAAAACTAAAATAAAATCCTCAGAGTTTTAACTCACTGAAAACCATGTTTCCATGGCTGTGGGACACAATCTCAACCGCACGTTCGATTTCCTCCTCCGATATGATCAACTGCGGAACAATCCTGACAACATTCCCTTTCCCTGCCGTCAAGATCAGAAGACTAGAATCACGACAAGCATCCACATATGCGCTTGCCGGAACATCCAGCTCAACTCCTATGATAAGCCCTTCTCCTTTCACTTCCTTCACGAGCAACTTTCCTCCTAGCTTCTTCACCAACAGATGCTTAAAGAATAGACCTTTGCTCGAGACACTGGACAAGACAGAAGGTTTAGATACTTTATCAAAAACAGCGATGGCTGCACTGCACACAAGAGAGTTCCTTGCAAATGTGCTTCCATGATCTCCATATTTGATGGTCTCAGCAACATTTTCAGTCACAGGCACCGCTCCAATTGGTAAACCACCAGCTAAAGGCTTTGCAACTATCATTATGTCAGGTGTTACACTGAATGCTTCATATGCTCAAAGGTTAAAATGAAACAGATGGAGTAATTATTTACCTATAAATTCAGTGTAGTTCAGTGGAAATATGTAGTTGCGCGGCTGGATGCTTGCTGAGGATCCATACATGCCAGCTATTTCTCACCTTGGACCCGACATACGTCTCCAGCAGCACAGCACCTTCAACACTAAGGATGCTTGCTGCACACTCAACAATTTACAATATCTGGGGACAGCGCAACAACATACTGCATGTCTGCTTCTCAACGGATCCTCTACTCCTCATGTCATCTTCGAAACGGTGGAATAGAGATGTAAGAAACACAATTACGGTAAGAAGGTTGATGAGAAAATGTTGGACCTTCATGTCTTTATGGATTCGGTGAATAAACAACCCAATCTTTCCTTGTGCTCTCCTTTGTTTTTTTTCGCAAAGGAAACACTAATTAGGCTTGTAAAATATAGTGTATATTGACATTGTAGCAACAAAAAAAAAACAGTAGTAGTTTTCAATATTTGAATCAAACTGAAACAGATAGGTCACAACACTGGCGTAAACCGGTGACGCAAGAACGTCGTGAAGAACTATGAACTAACACACCGAAATATAAGAAAATACAAATAGTAGGACATAGTCTGCCCTCTATGTGATAATGTGAACATACGAAGCAGCTTGAAAAAGGTGCTTGTTCAAATGCGGAAAGGATTGTAATCAAACTCAGAAAGATCGTCCAACAACATAAGATCTCACGGAGGAAGCTGATACGCCCATAACTCGTCATCATCATCCACCAAGAACTCGTTAACGTCAAATTCTAGGTTCATGATTTGGTCCGTGTCTTCTTCGATGGCAATTGCTTGTTGTTCTACTGGAGCGAGCTGAGGCATAACAGGGTCAGACATGGCTTGGTCGACTGAGTCGAAACGAATCATATTGGAACCGTTTGCAATATCGTCATCAGGCTCCGAAAAAGCATTAACTTCACAAACGTGTTTTCCGAGATAAGTTGTTCTGTACACGAAAGAAGGACTGTCTTGGATCTGTTGCACCCGCTTCGTAGCGTTGCAGTTTCGGTCTTTGGAGTAGGCGCAACGATAGTAACACCTGTGAAAGTTACCAAGAATACTTAAGTTAATAAAACAGAGCATCAGAAAACAGAGTAATACTCTGTTTTTTTTTTTTTTTATTGTTCAAACCTTTGGTGGGAAGAGGCTTTGATTTTCTTTTGTCCGTACTTCCTCCAAGTAAAACCGTCGTTGCAGATCGGAGTTGGTGAATCATGGATGTATTGCTCTAAACATTCTTCTTCACTGCTGTTTCTGCGAGGAATATTAGAAACGATCAAATGAAACGTCCATTAGTCATAAAACAAGTATTGCTTTTTCTTTTAAAGTCAGTTACTTCTTGGGAGATTTTCGGGCCTTCACGGGGGTTGCCTTGCTCTGAGAAGAGTCACGGTGTGGCTGAGTGTTAGGAGATGTGAAAAGAGAGAGAGCAAAGGAGAAGGAATCAAGAACGGTATCGAAGAGAGGCTCGATTGAAACTGAGCTTGTCGTCTGGTGTTCCAGCACCATCTTCAAGAGATTGGCGCTTTCTTGGCCACGAAGCAGCACCTCAACCGCCTTTTCAGCACCGTGAAACATGTTCGTTTAAAGTTGTGGATGAGTGTGACTAGGGCTTAGAGAGAGAGAGAGAGAGCAAGAAGATATGTGTCTGTATGCTATTTTTGAATCTCGTGTTTTAGTTTTTATACTGGAGTCAAGTTGCGGCAAATTCGATTTTTGTTTGTTTGAAGATAAATAACTTCTTATAAAAAAATGTGATGATCTTTTGTGGAACGTGTTCGTTTAGAGTCGTGCAGGAATAGGACTTGAAAAGCGAGAATAGGTATGTTTAGAGTTGTAGCTATGTTTCTTTTAATGTTACATTATTTATAGTTTTTACAAGACTCATCAGTCAGGTTGCGTTTCATTATGATATCCTCAACCTAGAAAACGAGACAAAAGATAGCGACCCCACAAAACCTAAGATTCCTTTCGTAAACTTTTGATGGTTTTTAAAAGTCTAACATTGTAGTAAGGTATTCTATTTTAGTAAATAAAACTGTCGCACGTGTTTACACTGAACTGACATAAGTCGGTGAGTCAAGCTTGATATAAGGTATTCTATTGGTGCATTATATATTTTTGCTAAGAAAAAGATAGTACATTCTGTTTTTTTTTTGACTAAACACTCTATTGAATTGGTATATCTATTCTATTAAAATAGAAGTCACAACCTCATTTCATGTGTGTTTTTTAGTTAGCCAATCTGTTAAAAAATTATTTAAGTGAATTTTTGCATACATATTTGAATTATTTTAAGTATTCAGAAAAATCAAATAGATATTCCAATATTTTCTCTGAATTACATATGCATAAAATCTTTTCATATATTTTTTTAACAATATAAATATATATATTATTTTTCATTAAAGAAGACATTTTAAAATAAATAAATATAAATGTATATTTCACTTTTCACTTAAACAAAACTTTTAAATATTCAATTAATTTCGTAATTATTTAAAATATAAATTTATATTTCATTTTTTACTAAAATAAACCTTTTAAGTATCTAATTAATTTGTAATTGTATTAAACTCATGAAAAATTTGTATTAAATTTCTGATATTAATTCAACATAATATTTTCAATTAAATTTCTCATCTCTAATAGTTAAGATTTTGTTAATTTAGAATTTTGTACTTCACTGTTGAAAATACGCTATCAATATGAATGATGAGTCTACAAATGCTATTTTGAAAGTGTATTCAGTTTATGTTATTAAATATAGTGGCCGGTTTAGTTTTATTTTTCATTAATTGAAGTATATGGCTGCTTTATTTACAAAAAAAAAAAGATAATCAAGGTTATTTTTATATAGATCATCTTCATATATTATTCATTAATGCATTTTTTTGTTTCTTTTATCTTGTGCAATTTTGAAAGTGTAATAAGTATTGTACCAATTTATGTCATTAACATAAATGACAGATGGATGATTGAAAATATATTTCATGTGAATGTTTTTATTTTCAGTGTGTTTATAATCAAATTTAATTGTCGGTTTAAGTGTTAATCATATAATATGATAGATGAAGAATTGAAAATAAAAGTTGAACATTGAAAAATCATTGTAAATTATCCAAGCGTTTTGGGGTAAAAAATTCTAAATCACCAATAGACAATATAAGAAACCTCAAAAACATAGATAATAAAAAGAAAATTCAGGTTTAATAGGACAAAAACAAACACAATGCATTGTCCACAAAAAAAAATACAATGCATTACAATTTCTGGTTTAATAGACGTTTTATAAATTATAGTATTTAATGTAGATTATTCCGTCAAAGATTCAATTCATACAAATAATTTGATTAACATATATGTATGGCCAAAACCTAAAATGTAAATATAAGAAAATTAATATTTAAGTCAATATTAAACTGAACAGAATTTAGGTTTTAGTTAGTGTTTATGTTTTAATAATAGAGATATCACTAATAATATCAAACAATAAATTAAATTATTATATACAAACTATAAAGTTGTTAGTTTTAAAAATATTATATTAAATTATTAGTAAAAATATTATGTAAAGCAATTCTTTTATTCTTCCACCTCTGATTCTTTTTTTTTTTTTGTTAAAATTTGGATCCACCTCTGATTCTTTCGTTTGCAAATCATGTCAACAACATATCACGTGTTGTCTTAATTTTAAGAGAAACTTGGCATGCATGAAACCGCTTCTCTTAATTCAGCAAGACTAAAAAAAGGGATTGGCTTATATCACTGGCTGTTAACGTATTCCAAGATACTAGAATTTTGTTTGTTTGAATATTATTATACCTTTTTGTGTTCACAGAAGAATTATACATATTTTAATCACGAAACACACAAGAAACAATAGTAAAAAAAACAATAGTTATGAATTGTAACAGGTTATAAAATAAACTATTTAATTACATTTGTTATCGGAGGTTTTTGAATATTTCGTTATTTACACGAGGACCTTTGCCCTACATTTTTTCCAATTTCCCTTATGTTATGATATCCTCAACCTAAATACTACCGACTTGTAGAATAAAAATTGATTAAACGAGACAAAAGATAGCGACCCCACAAAACCTTTAATTCCTTTCGTAAACTTTTGAGGGTATTTAAAGTCTAATACGCTGGCTTCTATTACGTAAACTCAAACTGGCCCACGTGCTTACACTAACCGACGTCAATCGGTAAGTCAAACTGGCTCACGTGCTGGCTTCTATGACGCACGTTTTAGATTTGATCGTGGAAATTGCTCGGACTACTACAGCATAGTCATCAGCTAAAAAATTAGAATTAAACCGTGTTTAAGAAAACGTTAGGTGGTAAAGCAGGGTGTTTTAGATTATTAGTTATGCGGTTTAAGCACTTATAAATTATAAAGGGTCCCAATTATAAACTAGATTTTGACCCACACAACTTTACAGATATTTATTTTCACGTTTATATATATAGATATTTGTTTTACATAAATAGTATATATTTTTAATGTTAGTTATATATTTAAATGTTAATATAATTATTTCAAATACAATAATTTTATAGTCTTCATACCGTAAATTAATTAATTATTTCAAATCATCACATATATATATATGTTACTTCTTATTATGTATTTGTCCTATTGAATTTGTGTTTGATTATTAAACCAGTTTTTATGCATAAAGCAACATATTTAAAAATTATTTTGAATTTAATTTATTATGATCCTGACCCGTAATTCAAAGTGCTAGTTTTCTTTTAGCATTTTTTATGTTTTTTCATTTTATGTAATATATTACTGTATATATAAAAGTGTAAGATAAGTCAATTTTTTATACATGTCTTACATAGTTTACTAATATTGAACCGTTCTACCAACATTATATATTTTTAGCATAAATGTTTTATATTTATGAAAATAAAATATATTAACTTATCATTTTAAAAAAATAATCATATTTAATTTAACATAATGGTTTTCTTTTAAAATTATAGATATTCTTATAAAATAGGATAGAATTTTATTATTTTCATTTTATAAAATATTACTGAATATATATATATATATACAAATAATGTATAATAACATTTCATTACTATTTACGAAATTAGTAAAATATTTATATTCAGTTTATGACAGTTAAGATCTTGTTATAATTTTTTCAACAGATTTGTTAGATATTATATATATATATATATATTAAATTAAAAGATATCAAAGATATTATGATTGAAGTAGTTAAGAAGATTAAATATTATTAGCATTAATAAAATATATTTAATCAAATTTTAAATGATGGTCCAAATAAAAACATCACACATGAAAAAAATCATGAATTCTCTTTTAGTAGAATAGATTATAGCACTATACTGAATATATATAATGTTTGATATTAAATATCATAATTTACAAATGATAGAGTTTATATTATTTTATTTTTATAAGATTTTATATAATAATATATCATTTATTATAATTTATGTTTATATATTATTAATTATTATTGTATCATAATTTTGTAAACGGTTTAGAAAATATTTGCCACGATCTTATAAGGCATACCGCTTAAGCGCTTCACAGGCGGTCACCTAAACTGATTTCTTAAACACTATAATTAAGTCATTAACATTTATGAAATACATATATCAATACTATTAAAACACCTAACCAGAATCCATGTTTTTCGGTTTTTGTAGAGGAGCACGTAGCTTCCTATGTATTTTCTTAGCTTTTTTGTTAATATTAATATAACATGTATCAACGTTGATTAAATGTATATGTTCTAAAGTAAATGTATTCTTATTTTATAAATATTTTGCATTATTCATAAATAAATTTATTATTTATGTTTTTAGTAAAATATGTTTTTTGTCAAAAATATGATATTTTGAAACATTTTAATTCTCAAATGATAATATTTTACCTATTTTAATAATTATTAGTTTTTTGTTCTTTTTCAAAAAAAATTTTCATCCAATCAAATTTTAATAACTAACAAACATACAGAAAAATAACAATTTATATAAGAAAAAAATCCAATTAATTTTCAGAAATTAAAATAATTTATATAACGAAAATTCATAAATAGTTTTGAATTTGTGTAATTTATATATATTATGATTTATATTTTACTAAAATATAAGTTTTTATAAAAAAATATTAAAAACGTTTTACTGTACTTTATTTTAAAATAATAATCATAATATTTCAATAAATTTTAATTGTAACTCTTAAAATATTTTATTTCTATGTTTTTGTATTATTTTAAAGTAATTTGTTAAATATATTTTTTGAAAACTAAAAATGCAACAATACCAAAAACCAAAATCAAAATCTAAAAACCAAAAACAAAAGCTGAAAATCAAAAACCAAAATCTAAAATCTAAAAACTAAATTATAAAAACCAAAAACTAAAACTAAAAACTACTAAAACAATCATCACCTTAGTTTTTAAAAGTTGTTAATAGAATAACATGAGGCTTTAAGTAATGTTTAATAACTTTGCACAAATTCCCTATTGAATAACAGGGGATTTAAAAAAATAAATCTAAATCACTACTTAAATAACATGGTATTTTAATCAAATCTTATAATCTTCTAAAACCCGTGGTTCAATACACCCCCTAAAACATCAAAATCTTAATACGAGAAATTTCAAAAAAAAAAACTGGCAAAAATGAAGTTAACATTCCAAAAAAAGAAAAACAAAGTCTCATTCGCAGATAAAGAAATTTACATCAATACCATTAAAAGGAGATCATTCCCAAATTATACCCTTAATGAAAATTTAAAATTTTCCAAAATTGTCCTTAATGATATGACTAACTAAAAAATTCATTAATGGCATTACTGTCTTTTGGTTTATTGAGCCTATAATACATTTAAATGGACTTGATTTCCTACAACAATAGATTTAGATGGGTTATATTTTTATAGAATCCATTTCATAGTCCATAAACGTTTTTTATAATAACTATAAATTAAAGTCTGCAATAATTTTTAAAAGTAATATTAGAGATTGAAATTTTGTAACTAAATGATTTTACGACTTAATCAAAAAAAATATTGGACCACTTTATATGTTTAGAAATATTTTATGGAATTTATAATTGTTAAATATAAATTATTATCCGAGTACAAATTTCAGGTACAACCATTGTTTAACTTATTTAGAAACATAAAACGGGTTGACAAAAAAAACATAAAACGGTTGTGTGAGGCATTGCAAATTTCGTCATATTATACACATTATAACTAACCCGCATAATTAAAACTTGATCATGTCACGGTTTATATAATCAAAGCGAAGAATTATCAATTTTTATATAGAAAAAACAACAAAATAGTATCCGCGCTTTTAAAGCGCGGATCAGAAATCTAGTTCTCCCGTTAAAAAAAAAATATTGCATTCTCCGGCTCCACATTTCTCTGTTCTGCACAATTTATCTTTCACAGCTCAAGTGGCCCCGGCTCCATATCTTCTCTGAGTCACAACACGAAGTGACTGATCTAACTTACACGAATTACCCTCTTTGTTGTTTTTCAGTCAAGTCCCTTTTCTCACCAGGAAAAGTCGAGCGCCGCGTACAAAGAAACAATTCATTTTATTCTTCCACCGCTGATTCTTTCGTCTGCAAATCATGTCAACGACATATCACATGTTGTCTTCATTTCAAGAGAAACTTGGCATGCACGAAATCGCTTCTCTTAAATCTTCAAGACTAAAAAATGGGATGGCTCACCTCTAGTATGGCAGCTTATCACTGGCTGTCAAGATACTAGAATTTTTGTTTGTTTGAATAATATTAATACCCAATCAGAAAAGAATTATACACATTTAATCATGAAAGAACCAATTACATGTTTCAAAAAAAATGAACCAAGAAACAGCAGTTATGAATTGTAACAGGCAAATTTACTGATACACTTGAGCTTATTTAAGAAAACATAGAATTTTAAGAACACAGTTCATAGTCGATGAACATTTATATTCTACCTCAATATTCAGTCAAGCGCATTTAAATTATGGAACACTAGGGGTATTCTGGCGCTACGCGCCGGGTTCAGACGTTTTATTTTTTCATTGAGTTCAATTTGTTTATTTGTTCTATTTGTTAGTTGTTAGTCTTGTATTTTAATCTGTTTTTATCGTTTGATTTATTTCTTCATTGAGTTCAATTTGTTTATTTGTTCAGCACAAAGAGACAAAATCAGCACAAACAGACATAATAACAATCTCGAGTTGCAGTCTGCCCTTAAACCAAAGACTGTTGCTCTAAATCATTTTAGTGACATCGAATAAGCAAAAGTACAAATCTCTACTTAAAGTTACAAAAACTTTCACAAGTAAAAATAACACTACAGCTGCACAGATAATTCTCGAAGTAAAATCCATTGCTATGAATCATTTTAGTCAAATCAATAGGTGAAACAAATTTTAAAAGTAAACTCAAATCTTCGCTTCGTCCAAGTAAACAGACCTTAAGAGCATTCAGAAGAAATTCTCGATCCTCCCCGTTAAGAGTTACGAAGCAAACCACTAAAAGATTAGCATTTATCAAAATGATCTATATGAAAACAAAGGAATCATGAGTCGTACCACTAAGAGATACGATCCATAGGATTTTACCTGCGGTGAAATCAAGTTGTTCTTCTTGTTGCTCATTTTCGCAGGAGAATAATCTTGTTGAAGAAAAATATGGCGGTCTTCATTCCTCTAAGCATGCAAATTTATAAGAGATCTCCGCTGGTCACGAATGAAGAGTCTGAGCTTGATTTAATGCTACAGGGTGGGGAGAGTGGGATGAAGTATGTTAATGATCAGATTAAAGGAGTAAGTAAATGGAAATGGAAGGCGTTACATAAGGTGAATCGGAGACGGCTACATGAAGAAAGGGACGACGTAACTTTTCAGCTCAGACACACAAATATTGGGCCTGGACAAAACAATATGAAGCTCATAGTAGTTTTCAGAAGGTTTCAAAACGAAAACGATGCTCTTGTTGAAGAATTTTTAAGGTAATACATGTACTCTTTTCCCCTATATTCCATGCTGAAGTGGCAGCCGGAGAAGGAAGTTAAGTCAACTTTATTAGTATAGATATCAAATGTTTGTCAGAAAAATATAATATCAAATAGACATGTGTAAAGTGTTTATATAATGAGGTACCAAATTAAAAAAATTATATAAATTATTTTTCATGTTTATAATTTCATATATATATATAGTTTTTTTGTAAACATGTTAAAATATATTGTTAAATTGAATAAAGACTCCAACATTTATTGAGTAAATCTCCTATTTATAGCTTAAACATAGCTTTTATCGACATCCAATTTTGCATGACATAAATTTGCTGTTATTTCACTTAATATAGTTATGAATTCACAAATTTACAATATCTTAAAATTTCAGAAACCATCAAAAGAATTTTTTGTTTTTTGAAAAAAATATTATGTTTTTCACACAACGGAGAGACAGGCACATGTTCATATGTTATTTCAAGATTTTGGAACAACACTAAAATATTGATAATTTTTTTTCTTTTGAAGTTGGTTGTCAAAACAAACCAGAGTGTATAATATATTATATATCTTTATATAATACGTTACATGTGAGAACTAATCTCTTCTAATAATAAAAGTTCAACAAAAAACAAACAACTTGATTGCATATACTATGTAATTGAACATCACATGAACCCCCACATGTGTATTCCACATGTATATTTTTCAATTTGTTTTTCGTTGGATTTCGGACCTTTTTAATTCCAATAATAGTTATCATAACAAACAAAAGTATTATCGCAATCTTGTTGAGTTATTACTTATTAGCTACAGCCTCTTTATAATGCATTGAGAAGGGAGACGAATTTGAGACGACATGTCATGATCAACGAAGTCAATATGTTAGGGAGACAAAACTGAGAAAACATATGTCATGATCAACGAAGTCAATATGTTACAAAAAGATTAAGTTATAATTTTTTGGAGACAAATTGCTCTCTTCCAAATTGAACCGTAAAATATTACTCCCCGTTTGTGCTCACTGACCATCTGGTTGATACAGTCTCAAGTAGGAGACCTGAGAATGAGTAAACCAAGTGTAAAATGAAATTTGGTCAAATCGCTAATGTTTTATACCTCGTAGGATTATTATTTGTAATTCAAATTTAAAAGTTCAATCGTTACATATTTGGCTGAGAATTTAACGACGAATGACTTTGATGTTAAAATGACATGTTATAAAGAAGCAGATCAAGTGATCATGGACGACTGAAAAGACACCAAATAGAGTTAGATGAATGGAATATTCAGTGGTGAGACTGATAACAACCGTGCCTCTCGGGTCTTTATGTTGGTTTGTAGTGTTGCTAATCAGAGATTAAACTTGCAAAATCAATACATTTAAAAGGCAAGAGTTTTATAAATCTTCAAAATAAGTGATAATATGTAATATTCATAAGATCAACAAAAGAAAAGATTGAAGGATGTATCAAATATCTTACAAAAGATCATCATCGATGTCAGGACATCTGTAACACTTTAAAGACAAAGAAGGTAATGTTGACGAAACTCGCCAGCCAGCCAGCAGTATATACAGATTCCATCATATATTCTTCTGAGCGAAGGAATGAACTTTGGCCAGATTGAAACCGTGTAAAGAGCTCCTTCCAGATTGCTGAGGATTCTTATTTCGAGTGTGTTGTTTCTGTTTGTGTACAATTCTAGAGAAAAAAGGCACAAATGAGACTCTGGAATGGCATCACACTCTTCTGAGGGTCGAGCAATTAACCTTTCCCACACTCGCTTGATGTACCAGAGATTTAGACCCTTGAGTAAACCAGACTCGATCAAACACAATTTCTTGCCTTTTCAAACTCTTGTGATCTGCTCTAGTGCTTCACCTAAACCCATCGTAAGCAAACATGTCAATTGCAGCAGAATGTATGACAAGATTCTCAAATCTAAAGAAAAAAATCAAACACAACAGCTCTGACAATATAGGTATAAAGAGCCAGACCTTTTTCTTTATTCTGAATATTCTTAATGCACTCTTAAGCTCTGTATATCCATATATATGAAAGACTTATGATCAATTAATTAACCCAAAATATATACAAAATTTTAAATTACATAATGCAAAGGACACCACCAATCCATAAAATCCTACTCTGAAATTCTTAAAGTAAGTGAATATTGATTACCTTCCTTGTCCCTCTTTGTTCAGCCTGCCTCTGGGACCAACTTCCACTATGCTGACCATCTAGCTTCTTGTCACTTTGATCTTCATACCTGAGTAAGAAAAAAAACACTTTGTATGATCTATTACTGAGGATGTATTACTTTCTGAAGAGGAACCATGTTAGTCTTAGGCTACCTTAACAACGGGGGAAGAAAGTCTCCATTTAGTAGGAGCTCATCTTCTGGTCATTCCTCTCTGCCAGCAAAATCAGATAACCTATAAATACAATTCTACTATATCTCAAAGAAGAGAAAGATAGGGGAGGCGAAAGAAAAGTAAAACTAAGGTTTAAGAAAATCTCGACGGGATAGATTGCGAGAAGAAGCGTCTGAGAATCGGCGGAGTGCACAAGGATCGTGAAATCTCTCCTAATCTGATTAGGGTATAGAACCTCCTTAAAAAAGAAACTGGAACGAAGACCTGAACTGAGAATGATGATGATGATGATGTGGAGATGAGAGCAATGAAGCCATAAATTAATCTGGGTCTTAGCGTTATAGGGAAGTTTCTAGGAGATGGGTAGAGGAAAGGTTGGCCAGAGACGAAGAAAACCGAAAATACGGTGGAAGGATAATAAGTATTCAGTTTGGACCTATGAAAAGTGTAAGAATTCCAGATCCATAAGTAAAATAGATCTGCAATAAAGAAAAAAAATGGAGATGACACGTGGCAGAAGAAATCCCATGCTCAATGCTGATGTGGAGGATTGTGTGCATCACACAAGCCAACTTTATATATATAGCCAACTTTATATATATAAGATAATCTCAACCGCAAGTTCCATTTCCTCCACCGATATAATCAACGGCGGAACAATCCTGACCACATTCCCTTACCCTGCCGTCAAGATCAGAAGACCAGAATCACGACAAGCATCCACATATGCGCTTGCCGGCACATCAAGCTCCATTCCTATGATAAGTCCTTCTCCTCTCACTTCCTTCACGTGCAAGTTTCCTCCTAATTTCTTAACCAACCGATCCTTAAAGTATATACCTTTGCTCGAGACACTGGCCAAGAAAGAAGGTTTTGATACTTTATCAAAAACAGCGATGGCTGCACTGCAGACAAGAGGGTTCCCAGCAAATTTGCTACCATGATCTCCATACTTGATGGTCTCAGCAACCTTTTCAGTCACAAGCACCCTCCAATTGGTAAACCACCAGCTAGAGGCTTTGCAACCGTCATTACGTCAGGTGTTACACCAAATGCTTCATATGCGTTTGACGTGTTATATCATTCAAAATATAAACAGTAATTCCTTACCTGTGAATTCAGTGTAGTTCTGTGGAAAATGGTACTTGCGCGTCTGGATCCTGATATTCCTCACCTGGAGGAGAGATGCTTTCCTAGACCCCAGCAGTACCTCCAACACTAAGGATGCTTGCTGCACACTCAACAACTTAAAATATCTGGGGACAGCGCAACAACATACTGCATCTCAACGGATCCTCTACTCCGCATGTCATCTTCAAAACGGAGAGAACAGAGATGTACCTTCATGTCTTTATGGATTCGGTGAATCAACAACCCAATCGTCCCTTGTGTTCCTTGTTTTTTATTCTTTTTTTTTTTTTGCCAAGGAAACACTAGTTAAGCTTGTAAAATCCTGAATTTTTTCATTATAATGAACTAGGAAATGAATCCGCATTTGAAAATTAAATTCTTTAGTGAAAATTTTAATTATTCGAAAGTGTATTTACAAAATAGTCATATCTCTACATACTTACTAAAATTATTTATTTTTAAAATACTGATATATAAATAAAAAATAAAGATAAAATATTAACAATGTCAAAACAACAAGCAAATATCATTACTGGATAATATCATTTTTGAATGTGAAGTTTTCTATCACAATCTACAACCTAACTTCTAAAAATAAAAGACCGGTTGAAAATTAAATAGTAGATAACTGGTGCAGAGAATATAGTGATAATAAAATTGAGTAATCCAGAAATTGTACAGAGTTTTGTTGTTGGTTGATTATCATAATATAATTAACACAAACGACCTTTTTAGAGGAAACAAATGTAAAAAAAAATGAATCAACTAAACATTTTTTTAAATTAGTTAAATTTATTTTAAATTAGTATAAATCGAACTAAATTACTCTAAATCTTTTAAGTTTAACAATAATGCTAGTGAATTGATGCCAAAAAATAATAACAATAATGTTAATGCAAAGCCACACATTTATGTAATTTTTTTTGTAAATGTGATTATTATAATTCATCATAAAAATTATAACTAAATCCAAAACTAAGATATCTAGTGTTAAATACAAACATATATAAAATGAGTCAATAATTTATTAATGTTTATATCCCGCTAAAACTCCAAGTAATCTACTGAGACGCTAATCTTTCACAAAGTGGCTAGTAACTGCATAATGATTTCTTGAACATTGATTGAAAGAGACAAAATAACATATGCCTTTTATTTTTCCACAAAGAACCAGAGGCGGATCTAGAAACAAATATAATTAGGGGAACAAAAATTTTCTTCACTACATTTTAGTTTTGGGTTGGGACACTTCTATAAACCTTATAGTATTTGTTAATGAAAATTATAAATTAGACATGGACAAGTGACCATGTACACTACTCTCTGCCACTACTAAGAACCATTCATAAATTACTCACATTTATAATATACTAACCAAATTTATTAAATTAAATTTTCCTTATAAACTAATTTCGTGTGTTGACACGCATAGAAGTGAAACTACAATTGGTCAATTCAGAAAGGTATTTTTGTTTCAATTTATAGATATAATTTTCAAATTTAAAACAAAAAATAAGTTTTTATATTTTATAATTTTGTGAGGTGTTATTTTTATTATTAAAATGACCACATTTCGGTAAATAATAAATTCTATTTTGATGTAAAAATTAGAAATATATAGCTTTTTAAATTTAAAATTTCTCAATTGTTAGATAAACTATTTTTGAAATTCAAACATAAGTAACATAAACTATTTTCAGAAGAATACATTAAAAATACTTTTCAACTTGACTTAGAATTTTTATATGGCACTCTCATTATATCTATGATATTATTTGAGAAGTGAATTTGATTATTTGTGAGCTTCTCCATAATTTTAGTAATAAGCATAATTGATAATAAATGGTCATAATAATTTTAATAAATTGTTTTATAATATTTAATAATTAATAATCAAAAGTTTGGAAAATATTATGATAATTACACTTATTTTCAACTCAATATTAATTGAAAAATGCATTGATCTTATAAATAAAACTATTTATCAAAAATTCTTTTGGTTAAATAGATGATATTAATAAAAACATAAACGCATTTCAATAAGTTTCTTAATATGTCATGTTCTCCATAATTTATAACTGAATCATTAGTTTTAATAAATAATTTTAATTAGACTGATTAAATTTGTTGATACTATTAATGAATAAATTCATTATTTATCTGGTTACATATTAATATTATATATATTATCTCAAAATAATAGAAAATATGTAAAAAAGAAAAGATATTTTCATTCATTTATTTTATGTTTTATTTACATATTTCTTTATTATTTTTATACTTATCAGTATATATGCACATAAAATAATTAGATTTATCATTATACTAAAGCATTAAAATAGTTTATGAAATAACGAAAAATGATTTATATTTTTTAATAAACGCAATATATCATGTCATATTTTTCTAAATTATTAAATTTAATAAAATTCTAAAATATAAAATATTTGTCAGAAAAATTTATTTGTTTTTATTTTTCGATTATTATCTAATGTGAACAGAATTATGTTTTAAAATATTTTCAAAATATGTGTTTCCAAAAGAGAATATTTCCCAATATTTTGTTTTGTTAGAAAATATTTTCACAATATTTTGTTTTGTTAGAAAAGTGCCTTATAAACTTTTAAATTAAATCTATTTACTTTTACTGTTTCAAGAATTTCACAGAATTATAACTTTATTTAAATTAAAATCTCTTTAAAACGTTATTGTTTAAATAAAATGTTATTCTATTTTTTTTGTAAAAACAGTATTTTCCAAAATGATTTTGTTTAGCTATATGTATTAATGTTTGAAAGTTAAAAAACAATTTGAATTACAACTTTATAATAAATAAATTTTATTGGAAAATAGATATCTCTATTTTAAAGGGAAAATAGAGATTGATTATAACATATTTTTCTTTATTATAGCACTTAAAAATAAAAATAACAATAGATATAAAATGTTTTTATCTTATATATTACCTATTAATGTTTTGTTTTTTAACATGAATGGTCTGCTTGAGTATTAAATTACTATGGGAGGTATATCACAATATAATTATACAGATATCAAAAGTTTTATTTAATTTGATTAATATATTTATTTTGAGATTTTGCAGGTTTTGGCAATTCCAATCATTTGGTTTAATAACATTACTTTATATTATCAATTATATATTTATCTATTTAATCAGTAATTGTTTATAAATTAATATATTACAAATGATTTTAAAATAAAAATATTAATGTTGTTATCCAAATGATTTTTTCCAATAAATAAAATTTTAAAATTCAAAAATTCAAAAAGTATAAATTTAGTATTTGATTTATTTTTTCTCTAATTTAATAGTACATTTATTAATAAGTATTTATAAAAGAAATATGTTTGCATATGTGGACAAAACACCAAGTGTATGGTAAAATCGAAAAAATTATAGGATATAGTCACCTTTTTCGACTATAATACATTATTGATCATTGTCATTAATTACAAAAAACTCCAGAAACGGAGGACAATAATGGAACAATCTCCATTGTGGACTTAGCGTAAATGATTTCCAAGCTAATTATCAGCTACCCGATTGTTTGTTCTTTTAGTATGTTGAAATCTACAACCTAACATAACAGACCAAGAATGAGCTGTTTTGAGAGAATAACGGAACCGTGGCTGTAAAGAAATATTATGAATGCTATGGTTAATAACCGCATTATCTCCCTCAAAAATCACTTTTTAAAAACGGGTATAGTATATTGTCGAGAGATGTTTTTTTATATTTATCACATTCACACTTTTTTCCTTTAGTTTTTGTGTTTGTATTTGAAAAAAAAATGAAAAGAAAGATTTATATATGCAGTTGTTTTTTGCTAAGATCTATATGAGCAGTCTTATAAAAAAACATAATGCTTCCACCAAAAACCACACCCTATATTAAAAACCTGTCCTTACTTGACTTGTTCATGATTAGTTAATAGATTATATGATCATGTGATGTTTGACTGACATATGACTCTGCTCGTGGTCTACCGGTGTGAAAATGTGTGATTGAACAAAGTGGAAAGCACATTGGCTCTAACTCAAGTGAAATAATTGTTAAAAGGCTTACAGTCATACATAATAAAAAGTGGGAATTTTGCCAAAAAGGAACAACTAAACTTCCATATTGTCCACTTAGAACAAAAACCAATTTTTGCTATTTTTGGACTTTTACTACTCTTCATGTTTATAAAAATCCATATAAATATATTTACAAGGCAAAAAAATAAGAAAAAATATAAAACATAATATAACATGCATGTGAATTTAAGAAAAATATTTTTGTGTTGAAATTTTTTTTGGAAAACCAATTCCAAAAATGGGCTAAAATATCAGTATGCATGATCTACCATCTTCAGAAATTTAGAATTGACAATCTACCGAAAACACAATGATCTAACAGAGTTAGAATACATAATATACGAAATACATATACATCTACTAAGGCAGAATATCTATCTTCCTTTCCTTATATGTTCTGAAACTTCGGAAGATCAGTAGGTCTGAATATTAAACATATATCTAATTTTCCAAAAAATACATTCTTCCAAGTATTCGTTTATCTGATTCTGCAATATATTATTTCTACGGTTTTAGCTATCTTCTATCTATAATAGAATGTGAGTTCTACCAAATTTGTAACTGATATCCGAAAAATATAGCTATAAACAGTTAGAAAATATTCTCTAAATCATTTAAATATTTTTATTTCCTTTTTAATCTTTTTGCCAAAAATAGATAATCTTCTTCTTCTTCCTCAGACTTTTTTTTCTTTTGCAGACATGAATCGTGATTTTACTTTCCTTCCTATAGTATGTCTTACTTGGTCTTATAACTTCGTCAGATGATGAATCCTCTTAGGAAGAATAGTCCTTTCATGATTTCACTTTATACTCCGTCTTTATATGTTAGTGACGTGATTTATTTCTTTCTTTCTTTGTTTATTTGTTTAAACGTCAGTGTTGCTTCCTCTGAAGCTCATGTTTTTGATCAAGATGTTTTTGATCAAGATGATTTGTTACAGTTCCATAGTATTTATGAAGATAACACATTATTCAACAAAAGGATTACAGAAGAGGAAGAAGACGATGATGATGAAAATTAAATAGGATTAAACAGCAGCATTTTTTTTGGGCATGCACCAACGTTTTCTCTTTACTTACATTGATTTATATTTATACATAAGAAGATGAACACAAAAGCAGTTTCGTAGCAGTGACCGTAACAATAACATCTGGACCGGATGCTATCCAAAATTAACCGCTCTCATTCAAAATTGGAGCTCAAAGCAAGAGAGAAGGATGGTGAGCGTGACGGCGGAGATAGAGAGGCACGTGGGAAGCACAAAGTCAATGCCGGAGAATTATAGTTCACACAGCCAGCCATGTCTCCTCTTTTTCTCACGAGGCTTTGGGAATGAAGTAGCTTGTGCTGGTGGTGGTAGATTAAAGAGGGACCTTTAATGCCGGAGAGAAGGCTTCGACGACAAATCTAATGGAGAGGTGAAGAAAAACGATAGGGTTCTGTAATTTTTTATTTTGCTTCTTTTCTTGTGCCAAATATAACGACTAAAAAAATAATATTAAATTATATGCAATTATATTAAAATTTATCTTTTAGTTAAATATTTTAATATTAGTTCTATGTGGACAAGAATCTGCAAAATGATTCTAAGGGGACTATAGGTGAGTTTTTTAATTCCTTATTGGCAAATTTCCCATAAAAAGTTATTAGCTCAGTGAATTTCTCCCTCTTTTTCGACTCTGTGATTCCCATGTTAAAAGGCTAACAGTCTTATGAATATTCCAATTTGGATCATAAGTGTAGTGAACAATGACAAAATGAAAAGTAACTGTAAATTTAGTTTACATCTGTTCCAAATACTGTACTGTGTGGAAGAAAAAAATGAAAGGTTAATCACTCGTATAATTACTGAAGCATTGCAATTGTTTGCGGAAGGGATGCAACCGCCGTTGACATGGACAGAAGGGTTGCTTTGTAGCATTTCAACATAAAGGTTGTAATTTTTTTTCATGCAAAACTTAAACGTTCAAATGATTTTATATATATTAAATTACATGACTATACTAACCAATGGTCTATCTTACGAAAAAAACATAACGACATAAAAAAGAACACACACCTGCCTTATTGAAAGTTTAATTTGACTGTCTTTTTATACTAATATAATGGAAGGCTTTTCACTCAGTTGTGATGATGGGCACAACAGTCACTCCAACACTGTGATTTATACCAAAACACAGTCAACCCCTTAACAGGGAACGATAAGCAACTAACCGAAGTGAGATCAATTGAATATAACGATCTAGGCAAACAGAGATTTTGGAGTCTGCAGGAAAGGCAACAACGTAAACAACTTCCTGTATTTGGAGACTTATGAAAAGTTCAGGAAAAAAGTTTAAGTTTTCTTTTTTGCTTTTTTGGGTTTGTTCTTTGACTTTTTCATATATCCAAAGCCAGAGAGATCCCCAGATCGCGTGGGTAATTTGTTTATAGGTACAACTTCACCTCATATGTTCGAATTGAACTGATCAATTAAGCCAGTGAAGAAGAAGAGAAAACAGAGAAAAAAGCAGAGATATACCAAAATTCCAAACCAACGAAAACTGAGAAAGAGAGATAGAGAAACCGAAAACAGCGAAATCAAAAGAAAAGAGAAAAAAGGCAAACTGGTCATCAAATATAAACAGAGAAAGAGACGCGAACCAGGGGTCACAACACCATAAACGGACGCAACACTTCACCAAGTACCCAGTGCCGGCTCTGAGCATGTGCTCAGAGTGCATTTGCACCAGGTCCCCCTTTTGCCTTTCATTTTTACATAGGAAATTAGGGTCCTATTTTATAGAGAGCACATAGTTTAGGGTCTTCTTTCTAAATATTTATAATAGTATAACCAAAATTTTGAAAAAATAGTTATTCAGCACTAGGCCCAAATATACTCTAAGCCGGGTCTGCAAGTACCGACACAAAGCTTCGGAGAGTCGTCTTTGTCAAAAAGGTAAGTCTAATCTCAAGCCTTTGGATTAAAAGGGGTGATAATCTCAACCATGGGATTAACTTCCATTTTTAAAAGATGACATCATCTAAAAAATAGGACCCTTGGATTAAATATCCAATCAATATGAACCATTAGATCTTCAATTTTATTTTCCTATAAAAAAAAAAGTTGACGTCAGCCGATCCCAAAATTCAGTTTGCTATTATATATAGATATTGACATTTTATCAACAAAAAAAAAACAGTAGTTGTTTACAACATTTGAATCAAACTGACACATACGTCACAAAGCTGACATAGACCGGTGACGCAAAAGCGGTGTGACGAATACTATGAACTAACACACCAAACTATAAGCTAATACAAGATATAGCAAGTACCATACATACAGTACGACAAAAGTCTGCCCTGTATGTGAGAATGTGAACATAAGTCGAAGTTTGAAAAAGGTGCTTGTACAATCAAACGTGGGAAGGATTGTAATCAAACTCAGACATGTCGTCCAAGAACATAAAATTTCCAGGAGAAAATGGAGGAAACTGATACGCCCATAACTGGTCATCATCATCCACCAAAAAATCGTTAACGTCAAATTCTAGGTTCACGATTTGGTCCGTGTCTTCTTCAATGGCAATTGCTTGTTGTTCTACTGGAGCGAGCTGAGGCATAACAGGGTCAGACATGGCTCGATCGACTGTGTCGAACCGAATCATATTGGAACCGTACATGCAATATCGTCATTAGGTTCCGAAAAAGAATTAACTTCACAGACGTGTTTTCCGATATAAGTTGTTCTGTACACGGAAGAAGGACTGTCTTGGATCTGTTGCACCCGCTTCCTAGCGTTGCAGTTTCGGTCTTTGGAATAGGCACAACGGTAGTAACACCTGTGGAAGTCCGAAACTCATTATTTAGTCACCAAAAGAGTATTCAATAAAACAGAGTAACACTCTGTTTTGATTTTTCTAACCTTTGGTGGGAAGAGGTTTTGATAGCCTTTTGTCCGTACTTCCTCCAAGTAAAACGGTCGTTTTGGTGCGGAATTGGTGAATCATGGATGTATTGCTCTAAACCTTCTTCTCCATGTCTGTTTCTGCTATATGGAATATTCGAAATGATCAAAATCAAACGACCATAATTCTAAAAAAAAAAAGAAAAAATCAAACGTCCATTTATCATAAAACAAGCATTGAATTTTTTTTTAAGTCAATTACTTCTTGGGAGATTTTCTGGCCGTCACGGGGGTTGCCTTGCTCTGAGAAGACTCACGGTGTGGCTGAGTGTCAGGAGATGTAAAAAGAGAGAGAGCAAAGGAGAAGGAATCGAGGACGGTATCAAAGAGAGGCTCGATTGAAACTGAGCTTCTCATCTGGTGTTCCAGCACTGTCTTCAAGCGAGTAGCGCTTTCTTGGCCACGAAGCAGAGCCTCAACCGCCTTGTCAGCGCCGTGGAACATGTTGGTTTCAGAGTTGTAGAGGAGTCTAGGCTTAGAGAGCAAGAAGAGGTAATGTTTGTATGCTATTTTTGAATCTCGTATTTAGTTTTTATACTGGAGCCAAGTGGGGACTGGGGAGTAAAGTCGTAGAGGAATCAAGGACTTGCCGACTTATAGAGAACAAAAATAGGTATGTTTTTAAAGTTGTAGCTATGTTTTTTTTTTGAATGTTACATTATTCTTAGTTTTTACAAGACTCCGTAAGGTTGCGTTTCATTAGTGCTATAAACATAAACTATTATATCATTTGGTAGCGGGGTTTTTTGAATGTTTCGTTATTTGCACGAGGACCTTCGCCCTACATTTTATTATTGCGTCCAATTTTCCTTATATTATGATATCCTTAACCTACATACCATCAAGTAAAACAAAAATTTGATCAAACCGAAACAAAAGATAGCGACCCCACAAAACCTTAGATTCCTTTCGTACACTTTTGACGGGTTTTTAAAAGTCTAATAACTAGCTGGCTTCTCGTATTAAATAAAACTGTCGCACGTGTTTACACTTGACCTGACGCAAATCGTATTAGGAGATCTCGGGGATTACGAGATCGCCTATAATATATTTGGACGTAACTATTAGGAAATATATCATTAATGTATAAGTTAGATTTCCTATTCTATTATGTAAAAAACTTGCTAGACAAGTAATCTAATTTGTATAAATAAGCCTATTGGCTAAGTTAATAAGATGAGAGAAACTATTATACTACTTAGGTTTCCTCCAATCTTGACATGGTATCAGAGTCTTCGATCTTAGTCCTAGTGGGTTATGGTCAATTTATCTCATTTTTTTCTTTGACCTTATTCCTTCGATTTTGATTCTTATTCGTTGGAATTCTTTTGAATTTTTTTTAGTTTTGCTGGTTTTGGATATTTTGGTTTTGATTATTAAAAAAAAAAAAGTTTTACGTGCTTGAATCTTATGTACGAGCACTACTATTCGTCTTTGCTTTAAAGCTTTAATGGTGTCCAGACTGAATTTTATTTTGTTTTCTACTATTTTCAATTATTAAAAAGAAAAAAAAAAAAAGAAGAAATACGTGGTCTCATACTACAAAGAGGGCTACGTATGTTTGATGACACTACGTGAATTATGAGCATGGATCTTTGAAGGTCCGTTCATATTCGCATGTTTAGTATTTCAAATCTTTATGTGACTATTTATCTACTACGAATTTGGTGGTAGTCACGAAGATGTTTGATAATGGCTTCAACGGGTATATACTGATCCGATGGAGTGATGAATTGATGATGCTGCTGTGGACTTTGAGCATGGATCAGATGGGATCGTTCAGTTCACTTGGTGGCATGAGAAGTTGAAGATACACAACTACTAAAGTATTCTTCATTGAATCGATGACCGTGGCGAGGTATAAACGCTTTTGATGACCTTGGCGAGGTATAAACGCTATTGATGGCCTTATGGTGGGGTATAAACACCATGAAAGATGATTTGATGATTGTCCAATCTCATACATGTTACCATGTATGAGCTTGCGGGAGGGTATTAGGAGATCTCGGGGATTACGAGATCGCCTATAATATATTTGGACGTAACTATTAGGAAATATATCATTAATGTATAAGTTAGATTTCCTATTCTATTATGTAAAAAACTTGCTAGACAAGTAATCTAATTTGTATAAATAAGCCTATTGGCTAAGTTAATAAGATGAGAGAAACTATTATACTACTTAGGTTTCCTCCAATCTTGACAAATCGGTGAGTCAAGCTTAATATATGGTTTTTTTTCCTCTAAAGATTTTATATTGAACGAAGAAGACGTATTCAAAAAAAACAACGAAGAAGACATAAGTGGGAATGGGATACAGTTTTGGAAACACTATGCGGCCTAAAAACAGAGCGTCGCCGGAGACTATGGTTTTGTATTGCTGTATATATTTTTTTGCTAAGAGAAAATAGAGCATTCTGTTGGTATATTATAGTACATAAATACATGTATCCTAAAAACTTGGTAATTATTATGAAATACATATGTAGTAACATCTTTATACATTTAAAGAGAATGTACCTCTTCACTGAATCACTGTATATATGTATTTTTTACCTGAAATTATACTATACAGTCGAATACATCAAAATTTTAATCCGAAATTTCAAAAGAAAAACCGGCAGAAATAAAGTAAAGATTCCACAAAGGGAAACAATTAAAGTCCATGGATTATATCCTCAGATACAGAAAACTGCATTCTACGGCTCCACATCTTCTCTGTTCTGCACAATTATCTTTCATAGCTCAAGTGGCTCGGTCCACTCTAGTACGATACAACACGAAGTGACTGATCACTGACTTACATGAATTACCCTCTTTGTCGTTTTTGAGCCAAGTCCCTTCTCTCACCAGGAAAAGTCGAGAGCTCCGCCTACTGATGAAGCAATTCTTTTTATTCTTCCACCTCCGATTCTTTCGTCTGCAAATCATGTCAACAACATATCACATTTTGTCTTCATTTCAAGAGAAACTTGGCATGCACGAAATCGCTTCTCTTAAATCTTCAAGACTTAAAAAATGGGATGGCTCACCTCTAGTATGGCAGCAGCTTATCACTGGCTGTGAGAGTATTCCAAGATACTAGAATTTTTGGTTGTTTGAATATTATTAATACCCTATCAAAAAAAGAATTCTACACATTTAATCATGAAAGAACCAAGAAACATGTTTCAGAAAAAAATGAACCAAGAAACAGCAGTTATGAATTGTAACAGGCAAATTTACTGATACACTTGAGCTTATTTAAGAAAATATAGAATTTTAAAAACACAGTTCATAGTCGATGAACATTTACGTTCTATCTCAGTATTCAGTCAAGCGCAGTTAAATTATGGAACATAATCTCAACCGCACGTTCGATTTCCTCCTCCGATATGATCAACGGAGGAACAATCCTGACGACATTCCCTTTCCCTGCCGTCAAGATCAGAAGACCAGAATCACGACAAGCATCCACATATGCGCTCGCCGGCACGTCAAGCTCCACTCCTATGATAAGCCCTTCTCCTCTCACTTCCTTCACGTGCAAGTTTCCTCCTAGCTTCTTCACCAACAGATCCTTAAAGAATAGACCTTTGCTCGAGACACTTGACAAGAAAGAGGGCTTAGATACTTTATCAAAAACAGCGATGGCTGCACTGCACACAAGAGGGTTCCCTGCAAATGTGCTTCCATGATCTCCATATTTGATGGTCTCAGCAACTTTTTCAGTCACAAGCACCGCTCCAATTGGTAAACCACCAGCTAAAGGCTTTGCAACCGTCATTATGTCAGGCGTTACACCGAATGCTTCATATGCCCATAGGTTACCCGTTCGACCCAGTCCACACTGAACCTGGAGAAGTAGAGAGAGCAAAAGAACAAGATCAAAGTCATTAATACACTCTTGGGCATAATATCCAAAAACCCAAAACCGAACCCGAACAGATGAAAAAAAAAACAGAAACCGGACTGAAATTACAAAAACTCGAACGTTTCTTCTTTCTCTAAACCCGAAAAACAGAAAACAAACTGAAACAGATCAAGAACCGAATGGTACCTAAATATTCAAAATATAATAAAATATTAATTATTTTAATACATATACATAAACAAAATACATAATTTACAAATAAAAAATATCCAAAGCAGAATTACCCAAATTTTAAATAAAAATATCCAAAAAACAGACTTACCCAGATTATCGGTTTTTTGTTTTTGGGTTTCGGTTTAATTTGGGTTTTCGGTTATTTGGCTTTAAACTTGAACCAAACCCGAACTATTTCTAATTTGATTCCACTTTATTTTTTTAAAAAAAATATATATAGAAACCTTAAACCCGACATTACCTGAACCGAAAAACGAACCTTTCCTAAACGGATCCTAAACACCACAAACCGAATAACCCCCGAAAATCAAATAACCCAAACCTGACCCAAACCGAAACCTGAATGCCCAGCACTAGTCAATAACTTTCAAGAAATTGCACAATGATATGTTACCTCATCGAAGACGAGAAGAGATCCAGCAGCATCACAAGCAGAGCGAAGAGACTGTAAAAACTCTCTTGTAGCAGAGTAAACCCCACCTTCTCCTTGGATAGGCTCCACAAACACAGCAGCTATTTTACCCGAGCGGATAAGATCAGTAGCAGCTCGAATGTTACCGTATTCCAAGAATGTAACGCCAGGCATGATGGGTTCGAAAGGAGCTCTGTACTGTTCTTTGCTTGTCAAGGCAAGAGCTCCTAATGTTCTACCATGGAAACTATTCGTAAATGCAATGAAGCCTGTTGCTACTTCCTTGTCTTCAGGATGGGTGAATCTCTGGAACTTTCTTGAAAACTTAATGGCTGCTTCGTTGGCTTCAGTTCCAGAGTTACAGAAGAATACACGGTCTGCGAAAGAACTTGCCACAAGGCGTTTTGCCAGTTCTATCTGCAAAGAAGTAAACAGTATATGAAGTTGAATCCACATATAAGGCCTAGACACAAGTTCCTACCTTAGGACTAGTGTTACTTAACGATACCAATGTGCCAAATTAAGACCTGAGGAATGGTGTAATAGACATTGCTGACGTGGGCAAGAAGAGCAGCTTGGTCGGTGACAGCTTGAAGCCAATCAGGATCTCCATGGCCCAGAGCATTCACAGCGATTCCAGATGCACAATCCAGATACTCTTTGCCTTCCGCGTCCAACAAGTTACAACCTTTCCCACTCGAGAGCACCACTGGAGCACGCGCGTAGGTGCCCACCAGAACTCTCGCCTCCTCTTCAATCACCTTCTGGCTCACCGAAACCTCCGCTTGTTTGCTCACGATCCGGCCGTTGAATCCGATTCGGGTTCTGATCGGACGGCGTAGGAGGCTCTTCTGCAACGACGGCGCACGCGGGAGGGTGATTTGGCCAATAGACGCCATTTCGTGTGTTTTTTTTTCGCTTTTGGTCGGAAGAAAGAACAGTAAAGAGTCGTTAAAAGACAGTGAAGCTGAAACTGAACTTAACTCTAGGGTTTTAGCTTTTAAATCAACTGCTAATAACCCTACACTTCTTAATAATTACAATTTAGGACTGATTGTTTTGAATTAAAAGTGTGATCCTAAAATTAGCAAGAGGATGGTTTTAAAGACGGTAGAGACTAGAGAGATACATGATATCACATAATATAATTGATTAATCAAATTAGAAAGTAGTAAAGAGTTTTCTGGAACGTGTTACATTGATAGAAAGGGCCATGTGATCCTGCAATACATCTTACTAAAGATAATAAGAAGTATAGAAAAGTGTATTATCTATGATGGTAATTACATCTCATCATGTGAAAATAGGAGAACGACAGCAGAAAAAAAAAATCATACTACCGCTTAGAGAAGAGGATATATCGAGAAACATGAACTCGAATGACCTTTCCTTGAAGCCAATATTCTACAGCGGCCACGGGAAATGGCCAAAAGGGTTAATATTAATCTACATTGTTCATACTCATATAGCTACAGTTAAAAACATATCTGTGGGTAGGAGGTATAGTGGTTTGAGTGTGATGGAAAAAAAAATTAAGAATAATATGCTCATGGGCTCGTGTCGGTGTCTAGTGGCATGTTTAGGTCAGGGAGCAAGAAGGAGGAGCCTTGCTCGAGTTTGCAGGACAAGGCAGATTGTGATTCAGCCTGCATACATATGGATATGATCTACTTGATCAGTTACATGATCACAAGTAAATGTCTAGAGACCAAGGAAAAAAAAATAGTGCTCACCTTCATCTTCTTTAAAGCATTGTTTCTTGCTCTTTGTTGCTCGACCATATCGCGCATACTTGCTAATTCCTGATTCAAGGAAGAAAAAGAAAACACAATAACCAATACTAATATTTAGCAAACTAGACTTAAATAAATAGAGAGATATACAGAAGAAAGCAAAAAGTAGGTCTTTACATTTTTCAGGCCATTGCTTTCCTTCAAGAGCATGACTTCTTCATGTTTAAGCTCCGCCAAAGTCTGTCCACAACGACACATTTATATCCGACCGAAGTTAGAAAAGATAAGATTCCTTGGCAGAACTTAAGACTATATGTCTAAACATATTCATACAGCATGGTCTTTAAACAGTGTCGTCAGCAAGTAAATAAACACTAATTTTCTGTTTTTTTCTTTTTACCTTTTTCTTTCTTGATCTCTTGAACAGAGTTGTTGTTATTGCACTAGTTTGAGAAACCTGGACACCAAAAGCCAAAACTCAGATTATATAGCTTACGACTTACGAAACCACAAGATAAAAAGCCAGCTCAGAAATCAATATTCAATCAATAATCACACCGAACTTATACCATAAAAACAATTTAGTTTTGTTTTCTATAGCATTTATATAAAGTAACCACACACCTACCATTCAAGAGATGACTTTAGAGGCACGGCAATAAGGTGGAGATAAAAGAATCACTTCTAGTTAGCATATTAACAAATAACAACTTTGAAAACTTCTAAACCGTGTAAATTCAGAATCTTCTTGGTCAACAACTTATTATGCCCTCGGAAGGGAAAAAAAGAAGAGAAAACATAGAATCACGTGAGTGGAGCGTGAGTTCTTGGACTTAAACGCGTGTGTTTGGTCGTCACATTCACACGTCATGCTTTTTCCTCCTCAGAACCAAACTAGTGTCACGTATTCTCCACAGCACCACTTGTCCTTATTAATCATTTTTTTAATATATCTTTAATATTCTCGTTCTTTAGTTGAAGACTCTCTACTATGGCTCTCAAAAGAAAGTTAAAACCACCGATCAAAGTCAACTTACAAATCAAAAAACAATCTTAGCTGACTAATGTTTTGTTTTCCATAAACTGGCTAACTCAACTGCCTGTCAGCAATATAGCATGAGGGACGAATCACAAGAACCCAGTCACTTGCAACAACTGACTTTGACCACTGCCACATCTCATAACTGCCCTCCCCACTAAACCCTCCTACCACACACGTACCTAATCCACTCATTCTCTAAACGTTAGATTCAATTCCACGAAAACTCCTCCCAAACCAAACGATAATTAATCTCTCGCATTGACCGGGACAACACTTTACCGTGTAAAAAGAGCTCATCTGCTGACAATGGGGTGCTTTTGTCATTTAAAATTGTTAATGAATGTGTGATTTTGACAAAAAAAAACACATCCCTTGAAGTGAGGGGCTTTTTAGTCTTTCCGTAAAAGCAGAAAGAGGGATGAATTGACTGGGATGTGCACCAAAAGTGGGAAACGTGACTCTTTGTTTTGCAAAAAGAGCAAAAAGGCAAAGATCACCGAGTTTTAAAACTCAAAATCAAAGAAGTGTTTCCAAGAAGACAACCAAATCTACATATCGAGAAAGAGTTAGCTACAGTTTCTTGGAAAAGAGAGAAACACATCATCAAGTTGCCTAATAGTACTGAGTCCACGGTGGGGGTATTTTGGTAAACTAAAAGTCGGTGTACCTATAACGATGCCGATCGTGGATGGATCTTAAATGACTAAAAGGTCTCATCGTGTGGCCGTCTGTGTAAGGCCAAGGGTATAATCGGCAATAGATAAAGCTCAAACAACAGGGGAACTCGTTATTATTACAGGACGCATAAAAAAAGACATATGACTGTTTGAAACGCCGCAGCACGAAGGATGTGTTATACGTCACAGACGCACAAAACAGTACCTACCTAACGAGTCTACGTGCCAAACTTAGTTTTTAAAATCGGGAAAACCAAAAAACAAGAAAGAAAAAGAGTGAAATGATCGGGGACTAACCTTAGATCTAAAGGTCTCAGAGGGTTTGACGGCGGCGCTGCACTCCTCAGGGACTTCCACGGTGGCAGCACCACCGCCGCAGCAGCCGCTGAGAGACGTGGCACCGCTCAAGGAAAGAGGAGTTGTGGGGCTGGCTCGCGTTTGGTCTCCTTTCTTCGATCTCCTCTGACGCACGCTCCATTTCAGCTTGATGGGAGATGCGTCGACTTTCTTCTTCGGCGGTGTTGTTGGTTCCGAGTGGCGGAGAAGGAGCAGCGCGTCGGCCACCAAGGAATCGTCAGACATGGCTACTCGAGTCCAGTTTTCGACCAACATAGTCTGAATCTTAAACAAGCTTTAGAGAGATGAGAGAGAGAGAGAGATGGTGGCGAAAAAGTAGAGAGGAAGATATCTCTTGTGTCAAATTTAATGGGTGGATTTTGTTATATATATTTTGAGGAGTTAGATTGAAGACAACTTAGTTTTGTTTTTATTTTCTTCCTTGATAAGTGTGGGACCCACTTAATTACGTACGTGGCATAGACCATTTGTGGCAATGTTTTTTATTCCATCGTGTGCTGGAATAGTAGGAGAAGTAGGGTAACATCGCGCGTATGGACTGATGAGATAGTTATGGTAACACCTAACATGACATGGGTTGGGGAAAATAATTTCCATGGTTGATCAAGAAAAACTTATCTTATTTCAATGTATCGTCAAGGACACTATGACTGAGTATTAGTATTTTTGAAATTTCTATTTTTGCCATCGTATTCATTACTAGTATTCAATTTCTTAGTCACATCTACGCCTGGGCGTTCGGGTCTTCAGATCGGTTCTTTTCGGATCTGAATCTTTCGGGTCATAGAAATTTGGATCTAATAGGTACTTGTAAATTTTTGGTTCGGTTTCGGGTCGGTTCTTCTCGGATCCGGATCGGTTCGAATCCATAATTAAAATACTCGTAATTTCCGGGTCTAGATCGGTTCTGGATATTTAAGATCTTAAAAGAAATATAAAATACTCAAATTTCATTAAATTTAGTCAAAATTTATCTTATATATCTAAAATTTTACAAAAAAAAAAAACTTAAAATAAACTATTAATAATTAAAATAAAATATTTTGACTCTAAATTTTACATTTAAAACTTCATATTACTTAGAAATGTTACAAAAATAATAACAAAGATTGCTAATAAAAAGATATTTCATAAAATAAAATATATAAAATAAAACATAAAAATCATAATTTTAGATATACACACTTTTAAGTCTAGTATGAATAGGTTCTTATCGGATCGGATCTATTCGGGTCGGTTCTTTCGGATCCGGGTCTATTTGGGTCGGTTCTTTTTCGGTTCCGATTCTTTCGGGTAGAAAATATTTAAACCCAATAGATACTTGTAAATTTTCAGTTCGGTTTTGGGATCGGTTTTGGTTCGGGTTTTCGGGTCCAGGTTAAAATGCTGAGGCCTAGTCATGTCAATTACTTACTTGTGTGATGGCCTTGAAGTATGGAGATAGATGACCGTCATAATCTATGCGCCCCTATTAAATAGACGAACCTATAAAACAATTTTATGTTCCTCGAGTTGTTACTGTTAACCTTCACAATGACTATGTTACTTCACATCAAATATAACTTTGAAAATTAGTTTACAAAAAAAAAAAACTTTGAAAAAGCTTCAGATCTCTTTTTACCGTAGATTTTTGCATGCCCGGTCGAAATATTTCAAAATTTGCTTAAGGCCCTAAGCTAATATATAAAATATAAAAATAATGAAAATTTGTAATGTAAAATTTTTAAACACAGCCAAGGGTAGGCGCTCAGATACACATTCGGGTTCAGCTCTATTCGAATTTCGAGTTTTCAGTGTTAAATTTTTTAGATCTATTCAGGTATTTAGAAATTTTGGTTCGGATTCACTTCGGGTTTGGATAACCCGTTTAAATTGTTTTAAAAAATTTTAAATTCATATATATTTAAAATTTCTCAAAATCTAAAAATAAAAGTAATATATGACATATAAATTTGAATAATGTATGCCAAAATACCTAAACTTAACATAGAAATTGGTTTTGTTTGAATATCTGATGAAGAATCAATGAATATTTTAAGTATTTCTGGTGTTTTGAATGTTGTTTAACTATTTTGAATATTTACTTTTGACTATTTGAATATATTTTTAAATATTCTAGATAATTTCAAAATATCTTATACGTTTTGGATTTTTTTATTAAATCTAAAAATAACTAACATATTCAAGTATGAAATTCAGATTCTGATATATTTGGATATCTGAAATATTTCGGTTCGGATCGGGTTTGATTCCAGTTCTTTAGATACCAAAATTTAGAACATGTTAATATATTTAACCAATTTTAATTCAGAGTGCGGGCGACCATTTTTGGAATGTGTTTTGAATATTTTGTTACACTAGTAGAGTTAAAACTGGACAGTGTTAAGTTGGGTAATTAGTCCAAAACTAAGAGGTTGATTGTTTGCTGATTCTAGACTAGATTTTGGTTTTAGTTTTTCTAGAATCTATTTTTTCTCCAATTTGGATTTTGGTAAAATAGATTTTCTATTTGTAGGTAAACCAGATTTTAGTTCTTTTGCACACTTTACAAACATAAACTAGAATCCAGATTTTGTGGGTTTCTTCTCATGTAACCAACGATTACTTTTTTTTTTCCTTTTAACAAATTAATTATTTTACATATATAAAACAACATCAACCATTTTATAAAACAAACTCACAAATATAGTCTTCTCTACATATCAAACTATTAGAGTTTTGTTTATCTAAATTAATTACATAATATTTTAATCACCTTTTATACCATAAATTTTCTAGTAATATTATAAATATTTTCAAAATTTTTATTTTAAAATATATCTATTAATTTTTATTTTATAATATTTGAATTAAATAAATTTAATAAAATTTACAAAATTTTATAAAAATATATTTAAATTTTGTTTAGTCTTTCAAATAATAAGCTAACTATTGATTGTGTACTTTAAAACTAAATATTAATATTTTTATAATACTTGAATTTGGGAAATTTTTTAAAATGTATATTTAAAAAAATTATAAAACAAAAATATATGTTATTTGTGATATTCTATATTTTCTATTATTTCTATAATAAGTAATATTTTATTAATTTTAATCAATTTTAGTTACAAGAAATAATAAATAAAAAATAGTTCTCAGGTTTTTCTAAAAACTAATATTACAGAATTTTGTTTATCAAATATCTTAATAAATTTATTTTTAAAAAAATCTAAAAATAAAAGTATCATTCTTTCTTTTCAGAAAACTAAAACCAAAATATCATTATTTTAACTTGTATTTGCAGTTTTTGTTTTAAGATAATTTTATTAAATAAGCTTATTTGTGTTTTGATAATAGTATTCTATATATTCTGAAGAATAAATAATGTACTATTAATCCTATTTTTCATTTTATTATTTCTAAAATCTAAAAACTAAAATCTATAACAATCATTCATGTTTTTCAAAAATAAACTAGAATCTACTGCAAATCAAAAACCAAAATCTAAAATCCAAAAAACAGAAATCAAAATCTAAAAACTAGAAAACAATCATCACCTAAAATTATTATTTATATGCAGTTATATTTAGAAGGTGGTTTAATGATATATTTAGATAATTATTTTGATGCAGTTATATTTTTAATTGGATTGAACTAATATCAATTGGACATCTTCCTAATTTAATAGTATTGATTCTTGTCTTCTCACTTTTACCGAATAAGAACCTTCCGAGTCTTTGACCTCACTAACGTATGATTCTAGTTTTCTGAAGTCCGTAGTAATGATGATTCTTGTCTTCTCACTTTTACCGAAAGTTTCCCTCTAATCCGGTTTTCAAAATCGCGTTTTCTAATTTCCGGTTTACAGATAACCGGAACCGAGTCCCATCACTTTCATTTCCACTTGAACACCTCTCATCACCAAAAAAACCCTAAAAGCACCTGGAAGCCGCCGAGATCAGCTTCAATGGCGCTTCATCTCGCCAGACGCAAACAACGGTTACACTCCAACCCATCTCTGATCCATCTCTTCTCTACCTCCTCCTCATCTCCTCAAGACGGTAACGAATCCGGCGAACAGCCACCGTCGGATTTCAAAATCTCGTCCTACTTCAGCGGCATCAAGAGCAGCCTGAAACAACAACAATCTCACGACGGGAGGAGACAACTCGCCGGATTCGATCCCAAAGCTCAAACCTTTTCCATCGGCGGAGACTCTCATGACATCAGGCGCAGTCTCAACGAGTTCCGACGCCGATCAGCATCTCCTCCTCCGGCGAGGGGTTTGCAGGATCTCTACAAGCAGACCGTTCTCTCGAAACCCAAACTCGAAAGTTCGTCTTTTGAGAGCCTTAAGCAAAACCTAAGGCAGATGAGGCCCCAAGCTAACGCCGAGACGACGAGATGGTCTAATCTCTCAAGCATTCAGGGGATTATCAAGACCAAACACAGTGAAGGGTTGCCTCTCTCAGTGTTTGGGGAGGAGCTTGAAGAGAGGAGGAAGAAGGGAGATGAGATGAAGTCTGAGTTTATAAAGAGTTACAACACCGAAGAGCTGGGGGAGATACTGAGACAGTATAGACCAGAAGGGAAGAAAGAAGAAGGTTGGTTCTCGTTGCAGGAGCTGAACCAGAGGCTTGTTAAGCTGAGAGAGGTGGAAGAGGAGAAAGCACAGGGAGCGAGGAAGAGGTTTCAGTTCGATGACTTGAGGTCTGGTATTCAAGAAAAGAAAGATGCAGAAGCCAGAAAATCACTAGCACGTACGTGTTTAGATATTGAAAAATGTATTTTAATTTGGAAGGTTGATTTCTGATGTGATGTGCTTCTTGCAGTGCAGAACGTGGATCTTTTCAGCGTTTTCAGTGATACCTCAAAGTATTTGCTGGAGCCTCCCAAAGAGGAGCTAGTTCAAACTGTATGTCTCTTTCCTTGTTAGTTCTTGTTGAATCTTTTTAAAGCTTGTTTAGGCAATTGATTATTATGTAAAAAATCAAACGCAGTATTTCCACCCGGATAACATGTCATCTGCGGAGAAGATGAAAATCGAGCTTGCAAAGGTCAGGGAAGAGTTCAAGATGTCTGAATCCGATTGTGGTTCTGCTCGAGTTCAAGGTAAATTTTGAATCCTCTGCTAAAAAGGAACATCTGTCCTGATCAATGCTTGTTTTTAGCTATCAAAAGATGGTTTAGTCACAGATCATTTCGTTTGTTATATTATTGGTTAGTGATCATTATGGTCTTTTGTTCGTTGTAGTGGCACAACTGACTACTAAGATCAAGCATCTATCCTCTGTTCTACATAAAAAGGTAAGCTTTTAATCCTTTTTAAAAAAATATTTCTTCTGAAGCTAGTAGTGGTAGTCTTTTTTACTGTAACATAATCGTATGTAACCTAATCTAGGACAAGCATTCGAGAAAGGGACTTATAGCAATGGTGCATAGAAGGAAGAAACTGTTGAAGTATATGAGACGAACAGACTGGGACTCTTACTGCCTTTCACTCTCAAAACTAGGTCTTCGTGACAACCCTGATTACAAGTTTTAAACAAATGAATCTTGTTTGATCTCTGTAACTCTCTTTTTTTGTTCTTTTCATTTTGGCAAAAGAGATAATTTGGGTCTCTCTCTCTTCTTATCCATCATTCTGGCGAGGAAATTTGTTGTACTAGAGTTTATTATTGCAGGCTATATAGGCAGAGAGAGACTAAAGTTGTGTTGGAAGTTTGATAATAAAGTTAAATTCTAGACAATGTATCTTCTTATCTCAAACATGAATATGAGTTTTTACTTCATCTTCTTGGCCTCGACTCATAACTCCTAAGAATCGAGTCAATCATAGCTTCTTTGGACACGTCCCTCAAATTGTGGTTTCCAGAGATGTACAAAGACTTGACCCCAGAGCTGATATCCAAAAGTCTCTTTAAGATCCATTGGGCCTATTCGGGCTCATTATCTTCTTATGCTCATTATTCATGTAAGGCCCAATAGGTTTATTTTTGGAATTTTTTTTTTTTTTTGAGATTTGTCAACTGTACAGCTGTGCGTAAATGTATGTGACCACTTGTGGGGGTAATTAAAGTTGAAGAGGACAGACATAGAAAGTTCACATGAATAATGTTCAGAACTTTTGGACTCTTTCTACTAATAAAAAAATGTATTTATTTTATTGGATTCAGTTCTTTCAACCATGACTTGTCCTTTTGCTCACTAAATCCGCATGAAATGAATAAGCACAGTGACCCAACCGAATCATTTGGAGTAATGTGCCTCAATGCAAACAAACCTATAGAGATTATACATAATCCATATTACTATATTCCTCTCCTCTCAATATCAAACATAAAACACCATTAAAATATTTACTTTATCTAATTGATCTGAAACAAATTTTCCTTTTGGAACATTTTTCTTTCTTCCACCATAAATAAATTTATCCACCCACACATGAATACACTGAATCTAAACTTCAAACACACAAAACTTCAACAATTTATACTGTTATTTTGGAATTATATAATGCTGCAATCTATTTGATTGATTTGACGTTAGCGTTGGAAATGTATTTCTTTTAGGCTTTAGCTTTTAGGTAAGGAAGGTTTTTATTAAACAACGCACCAAACGGAGGTTTTCTTCTAGTGTTTAAAACTACTCACACGGCAGAGTAGCACCATCTTACAGTCTTGGGATGTTAATTTTGTTTGTAATCTACAGTAAAATACAAATTAATGAAAGAAATGGAGCTTGAGAATGAGCATATGATATTCTCTCTCTATATATCAGTCCACAATTCCACGTCTTATCACCCCACGTCCGGTCCCTCTCTCTCTCTCTCTCCTCAAGGCGCACTCTCTTTTTGGGGTTTGGTTTCAACTTTTTCCACCTTTTGATAACTGCCACATGAAGACCAAACCCAATATACATTGTCTTTCTCTCTCTGTCTCTGTTTCCCAACGCCATCAGTGTCCTCCTCTCTTGTCTCCATCTTCAGACAAGATAATCTCAAGATTTTCTTCCCTTCTCCACTAAAAGAACTCTCAAAAAGGAGGAAGGAGCCTTCATAGTTCCATTCTTTCTCTCTCTCTGCATGTTTGCGAAACACCAAACAAAAGAATGCGTCTCCTTCGTCATTTGCTGTTGCCCATTTGTCTTCTGGGTTTCTCCTTCTTCTCCTCTGTTTTATTCGTCTCTGCTACTCCCCAAGAAATCCCTATCTCTGAAGCTTCTCCTCGACTCGGAGTAGCTCAATCTCCAGGTAAATTGGGTCTTCTTACTAGTTCTTGAAGTTGCCCTTAATGGGTTTGCTAGAGCAAAAGGAATCGACTTTACTTGAAATTCATACTATTTCCGGAATAAAAATGGAAACTTTTAAAAATACTGAATCAGATTGGATTTGTCTGACTCTGATAAAAGAAAAAAGTTGACCTTTTTATTCCAATTATACTACTTTCTCACTCAGGACCTCCCATTGTTAAAGTGGTGATTCGCCAGGACTTGAACAAGAAGATTTTAATCGCTCTTATAGCCTCCTCAACACTCCTCTGTATCACAGTCATGCTGCTTCTCTACCTCTTGCTATGGAGGTACAGAGGCATGCATAACAACAGCTTCAACGGTATCAAGGGGAAGTCTGGTATGTTAAAACTACCAACACTTTTTATTATTTCTTGGTTTTGTTGCGCTTAATTTTGGTTTATTTGCTTATTATCTGAAAGATTCTGTGAAGAGTAGTGTATCCACCAAACCGGTTGTACACAAGGTTGATTCTGTCACCAGAGGAACCATCCCTGTCTATGAATACCAGCTGCTGGAATCTGGAACAAACAAGTTTAGCGATGGTAACGTGTTGAGCAGAGGTGGTCGTGGATGTCTTTACAGCGCTTGTCTTGATGGAAAGTCTTCTGTCACTGTGAAGAAGCTTGATGGTGGTGGTGTTGGGGATACAGACATTGAGAAACAGTTTGAGGTTTTGACCATGAATCCTTTTACACTATTGAACCATCTCATTAATAAACCATTTTTCCTTCTTTTTTTTTGGGTTAAACTGTAATACAGAATGAAGTAGATTGGTTGGCGAAGATCAAGCATCAGAACATAATCTCCCTGTTGGGGTTTAGCGTGTACCGCCAAACGAGATGCATTGTGTATGAGATGATGCAGAATGGTTCTTTGGAAAGCCAGCTGCATGGTAAGGGAGATCATCCAAGCTTAGACACTCTTTGTTCAATCTTCTGACATCTGATTTTATTTCTTTTTAACATACTTGAAGGGCCTAGTCAAGGTTCAGGTTTAACGTGGCAGCTTAGAATGAAAATCGCAGTTGATATAGCACGGTAAAAAGCTCTTTCATCCATTAGCAGCTTCCTGTGATCTCCAAGCACATTTGTAACGCTTACAAAGTTTTTTTGTTCTTTTATTATAAAGAGGATTAGAGTATCTGCATGAGCATTGCCATCCACCAGTAGTTCACAGAGATTTGAAATCGTCTAACATCCTTCTAGACTCTGATTTCAACGCAAAGGTAAATTTAAAAAAAAAAAAAAGAGAAGAGATTGATATGTATTAGTATAATGTAACATTCTTCTTGTAATGATATTTTGCTTTCTCTTTCAGATATCAGATTTTGGGTATGCCACAGTGTTGATAACTCAGAACAAAAATCTGAACAGACCTTCAGAGTATCTTCTTGATGGTAATAAACAGCAACTAGTTTCACTTTTTTTCTTGATCTGAAGCTCATATTCTTTTTCTCATATCTTTTACAGGGAAAGTTACAGACAAGAATGATGTGTACTCTTTTGGGGTGATTCTCCTAGAACTTCTCCTTGGGAAGAGATCAGTCGAGAAACCATCAACTGAACCAGAATCTGTTGTCACTTGGGTACGTTACCTTACACGGTTACACCTAAGCTAAGCTCTTTCTTGTAAGGAAAAAATCTTCTTTGGCTTTATGATTTTTTTTTTTGGTTGAAACAGGCTGTGCCTAAGCTGAGTGACAGAGCTAATCTTCCAAACATACTGGATCCTGCAATCAAAGGAAGCATGGATTTGAAGCATCTTTATCAGGTAGCAGCGGTTGCAGTGTTGTGTGTGCAGCCAGAGCCAAGCTACAGACCACTGATAACAGATGTGTTGCACTCACTCATCCCTCTCCTACCACTAGAACTCGGCGGATCATTGCGAATTTTATAAAAAAAAAAACCCCACATTTTCATTTCCTTCTTTGTAATCTTTTTTTGCATTTTGAATATTGAATGTTTGTTGGTTGGTTCTTGTGCAAATTCCACTTTAATCTGTTTTTTTTTGGTTAAGTACAATTAATTTAGACTTTTGACTTTCTGACCAAACACAAAGAAGACAAAAGCTTTTGACTTTTGGGGACAAAACACATGTGAGTTGTTGTAATTAAATTAAAACCTTATCCGTTTAGGGAATCGAGAAACTTGGGCGAATTGAGTTATGAGAGAGAGAGAGAGAAGATGGAGGAGGATCAGGAAACGAAGCGAAACACATCGAGAAGAAGAAGAAGATCAATCAACATCAGTCTCAAAGACATTCCTCCTCTGGATCCTTCTTCTATCCCCACCACACACTCCTCTCTGGTAATATTTTACTCTCAAAAGTCTCTTCTTTTGCGATACCAATTAGAGAAGAGATTTTAGATGAACAATAAATGAAGAACTTTTTTGTAATAAAGGTTGATCCTTTGGGGTTTTAGATTTAAAGGAGAAGAAGAATCTCTCTGTGTCGATTGTTCTGTGATTTTCCTCGTTGCTTTGGCTATGTCCATTTTGTTAATTCTAAAAAAAATGTCTTTAAAATCAGAAGTCTCTGTCGGAATCAGTGATAGTTTCTTTAAATTGTTTTTTTTGTCCATTTATCAGAAGCCAACAAGAACAATGATGGTGCCAGTTAGTAATCCAAAGCAGAGATACCAAGAGACGAGTGAGTTGAAGCTTGAAGAAGACAATGTCAAATCTTCCTTCTCTAACATTCAGATCGATCCTAATAGCACAAGAAGCGTAAACACCACCACACAAGAGACTCAGCCTGTTCCTAAACCATTAGAAGACACCAAATCAGTATCTAAAGGTAACACAGAGTAGTTAACTTCTTGTCTTAACCTTAGAATCTCATCACTTTTAGGTTTTAGTACATAACAGAGATTGGATTTAAGTTACTGATATCTGTTCCCATTGTGTGAAAGAACGCTTGGATGGTTCAGATGAATCTAAGAAAGGTTCAGCAAAATTGGTGTTACACGAGATGTGTATTTCCAAGCGATGGAAGCCTCCTGTTTATGATTGCTGCAATGTCGATGGACCTTGTCATATGAGATTGTAAGTGCCACATAACATACTAACATCTCCTCCTATTTCGAAAGTCACAACTGTTTTTGCATGGAACCTGGTGTTTTGTTTTTCTCTGGGTTCAGATTTACATACAAAGTTGTGGTTGAGGTTAGAGATTCTTCAGGGACAACTGTTTTGGAATGTTTTGGTGATCCCAAACGCAAGAAGAAAGCTGCTGCTGAGCATGCAGCTGAAGCAGCGCTCTGGTATCTTGATCATGTAAAAGGGAAACCAGACAAAGCTGCATCAGTAAATTATCATCTACTCAGATGAAGTCACCGGGGAGTTTAATAGTGTCTTTATACATTTTTAGCTAGGGAGGGAGGCTTAAAAGATATTACTCTGTTATCTGTAATACAATTTATTTTGGTCCTCATATCTCAATCATTGTGCTGTTTTATAAAAAAAAAATTGTAAAGGCAAATAACAAGATCAAAACAAATAAAGACACAAGACATTAGGATGTGTGAAAGTTCTTCATTAATGTTTTAGAGACTAGTACTTAAGACAAAGCAAAATTCCAAACTGAGCCAGAAGGAGAAACATCTTAGACAGACAGATAATTTACTTGATAGGAAAGAGAGAGACTACATTAAACAAAATGAAGACAGCTAAAGCATCATTCACTCTAAGGGAGGAAGCGAGAGATCCTCTCTCACTGAAAAGCAATTAGCTAATCTCATTTTCTGCCGGTTGCTACTCTTGGCTTCGCCTTGACCTCGCTTTCCTGTGGCAGGTGCAAGAAGATGCTGCTTTTAGCAGTTGCCGGGTTGTGATTCTCTGCACCTTTGCTCCAGTCATAGCACGACTACAAAACAAAATGTTCATAAACAAACATTACTTTCTACTTATATTCTCCAAAGTCATTTGTATTATCATGATAATAATGCCCTTTCGATTTTGCACATGTAAAACATCATATAGTAAAGTGAAAACAAAGAAGATGTAGCATACCGCATATGCATATATCGACCCATCGTGGTTAAACGAACTGCAGGGAATTGGCTGACTGCACCTTGACATGGCCTGACATTCGTGATGTAACAATGTACACAACCGTTAGATTTTATGTATTAAAAACGAGAAAAAAATAATTAACGAAAAAGCATATATGTAACATGATAATACCTTGAGTCTTTGTTTGCTATCCTTGTCCCAGAAATTGAAAGCCCCATCAGAGCCAGCAGTGGCAAAAGTTCCTTGTACCTTCATATTACACAACACAAAAACAGTTACCATCTGTACAAATCCACTTCCAAGGTGTTGAAGAACTTTAAGACTACAGAGACAGACATAGGGAGCTTACCGGGTGGAAGTTCAGAGCGTTGACAGAATAGATCTCATTCCCATCTCTGTGGCATTTGAATGTGAAGTTCTTGTTCTGTTGAGAATCATCCAGGTGGTGGACACCAACCCGCCCTTCAATTGAGCCAACCTATAGAGAAAGAGAGCATCGGATTTGGTTATATATTGAAACATTTTCTGTAATCGAAATAAGATGTGACTAATGAAACAACTTCCCAATGTTAGTAACTTTTGTACTAGAATAAACAACAAAAACTTCTCAAGCTTGAAAAGGACTTATAAGTGCATGAGAGCAATGCAAAGCAATGTTAGCATCGGCGAGCATCTTAGATTCCTGTGCCATTGAACTAACCAAACCACAATCTAAAAAGATATATAAGAAAAACATACCAAAAATCCTTGCTGATCAGGGAAGGCAGTAACACACCTCGTCTGGTACTTCAGTGGGGAGACGATTCTCTTGAACTCAGTCTACAGTTTAACAAATTAATACAAAAATTCAATACATTAGAGAAATAGTAAATCTGATGGTCGAAAGGCTTTCATGAGTCACGAGATTTGTTTAATTGATCCACATGTTGCTAAATTGATCATGTATTCTCGAAACCATATGATGCTCAGCATTCTTAGCACTCAGAGATCATATACACAAGTCATAAAACAGAAAACTAACCTGAGGATTTTGCAAGTTGAAGACAATCAGATTCCTATCTGCAGTTCCGACAACCATCAGAGGGTGTTTCACAGACAATGCATAACATTTATCTGGAAGCTGTTGGGTATGCACAGGAGTTTGCTGCCTTGTGTCCCAATATCTGGAAAAGAAAACCAGCATACATTCGTTTTATCAGCCAGGCAGTTCAGTTGCGTCATTTTTTTATTACGTAATAGTATAATGAACAAATCAATCTTTTTACCTCAATGTTTTATCCCAGCTTCCAGTAACGAGGAGATTCATTCCAGGGATCCAGGCCATGTCGACGATAGGAGCATCGTGCATAGCAACAGTAACGGGCTGACCGCCAGACAACAAGGGCCACATTTTAGCTTGCTTATCACATCCTCCACTAAAGACAGCGGTTCCATCATCTTTCCAAGCAGAACATAAGACCTTCATCATCACAAGATAATACACAATCAATCATCAGATTCTAAGTTAAAAAAAGGGAAGGCAAGATTAAGAAAAAGATAGATAGAAATTACCGGCTGATCATGGGAAATGGATGCTTTAGGAGCACTTGCGAGAGAGTTTCCACTACGGGATATTTCCCAACACCTCACCTGCAACGAGAGACACGAAGCAAATTCAACACTTCAATACGAAGAAGCTGAGAATACTAGAAAGGGGATGGAAAAGAAGTAAACCTGATTGTCCCAAGAAGTGGCGACAAGAATATCAGCTCTTGGGCTAAAACTCAAACTGGAGATAGAATCTGCGGGTGATGGAGTAACCTGCACAAAAAAGGAAACCATTATGTTGAAATTTGTATTAGAAATAGAAAGAATGGAGCTTTGAGCTTTAACAGATAAAAGGGTTCAGTCAAGATTAAATAAATCTAAAAGCTAACAAGACACAAAAAGGATTTTTAAAGCTACTCCAATTTGGCTTTCTAGATCAAGTCATTAGATACACAGGAGAATCAGAAAGCCCTTCGATTCTCAGCCTTAAAACTCTAGCGGAAAGGTTCAGCGAAGAGGATATTGTGAATCTAAAAGCTAACATTCAGATTGCAGAAACTGAGCTAACACCCTAAAACACTACCTCCCGCAAGCAAATCAAACAGAGTAATTAAACCGCCCATAGAAGAATTACCTCAAAGGATTTGTTAGGATTAGTATTGGCAGTCGCACCGAAGGTAGCCATTATCACAAGAGAGGAACGTTCGTCGGAGACTAATAGACTCTTTCCGGGTAAGCAGAGAAGACGAAGCGAGTCGGGAAAAAGAATGCGAGAGACTCGAAGAGTTTATAAAGATCCTCCTCCGATGAAGCGTTTATCGGACGCTGAACTCATAAATAAAAATAAAAATAAAAATGGAAACTGGTGCACCAAAAAAAAAAGGAAAGTGTTAAAAATAAAAAGTAACAATAAAAAAAAAGGAAATATAAAAGGCCCTGCTATTGGGCTTTTTGGCCCAATATTACTCTAAATCAATTTATGTTAGACGAGTCGGGTCGTAAAACGGATCCTAAGCAGATCTGACAAAGTTTGAGCGCTTTGCCTCCCTTTAGAGTGTGTAGAAGAAGAGGAAGGAGAAGGGTTTTAGATTGTAGCCGCCGCCGTTCTTCAGCTCCACCGTCCGTGAGCAATGGATTCGTTGTAGTATTTGAATAAAGGAGGCATAGTACACTCGCTGACTATAAGATAGAATCAAAACCATCGACATTTGATCAATCATATGGCGTCTCTTTCTATTCTTCCAGCTCCAGCAGGTATGTCTTTCGAATCCGTTCCTTAGTGGAACCTTCTCTTAGCTATTGAACTGCTTTAGGCCAGAGAAATCATGCTTGAGAAACTCCAATCTCTATTCATGGAACTTTTCTGAAATTTTTGTTTTCATTCATTCTTTGTTGACTACAGATTTGGAGACGCGAAAGAAAAGAAAGATCTTTTTAAACGGAGATGCTAGCTTATGTGAACATTACAAAGATATCATAGATTCATTGCCTACATTGAACTCCTCAGACTACTTCTTGAAGCCATCCATAAACGAGCTGGTCCAGCTAGAAATCGAAAGCCCTGGCTTTTGCAGCCGTGTTCCTGATTTCACAGTTGGGAGGATTGGTTACGGTTTTATCAAGTTTCTTGGAACTACAGATGTTAGAAACTTAGACCTGGATCAGATTGTTAAGTTTCAAAGGCACGAGGTGGTTGTTTATGATGATGAGAGCTCCAAGCCTGCTGTTGGAGAGGGGCTTAACAAGCCTGCTGAGGTCACTCTGTGCGTTAACATAGCTTGTGGGGAAGAGCGGGCTGACCATGTTTCTTACAGATTGAAACAGAGTGCTGAAAGACAAGGGGCAGATTTCGTATCGTTTGATGCTGAGAAAGGTTTATGGAAGTTTTTGGTTCCTCATTTTAGTAGATTTGGGTTGAGTGATGATGAGTCAGAAGATATTGCTATGGATGATGCCCCTGGTTTGCAGAATCATGTAGGACTCAATGGTGACATGGTGGTAGCTGACTTTGATAAAATGGAAACTTCTGAGACTGAGCTTTCTCATTCTCTGCCAGCCCATCTAGGACTTGATCCTGGAAAGATGAAAGAAATGAGAATGCTCATGTTTCCTAATGATGGTCTTGACGAAAGTGAGGATTCTGGAGACCAAACTCCCTTCCCCATGACATCATTGACTAAACGAAACGCAAGACCTTCACAGAAAATTTCTCAAAGAAATAGTCATCAAGATACACCACCGGTCGTGCGGAAAACACCGCTTGCTTTGCTGGAGTATAACCCTGGTAATGATAAAAGTTCCCCAGGCAGTATCCTGATGGCCCAACAAAACAAGAACCTGGCGGTAAGAAAGTCGAAAATGGGAGGTTTCGAGCTGGACATCAGCCATGATACTCCATTAACTGATAACTATTCCCGCAATGTTGTAGATGCGGCATTATTCATGGGAAGGTCGTTCCGAGCAGGTTGGGGCCCAAATGGCCTTCTTCTTCACACTGGTAATCGAATAGGCAGTTCTAGTTCCCAGAGAGTATTGTCTTCTGTGGTCAATGTAGATAAGATGGCAATTGACAAAGTGGTTCGGGATAAAAAGGAAAAAGTTCAGAAAGATCTTGTTGACTCTGCATTCGAGACTCCCTTAAGTCTCCACAAGGAATTGTATCATGAAGAAGAAAAAGAAGTCAGGTTTGGCTCTTTCAGTCTTAAACTTCAGAAAGTTGTCACTGACCGTGTGGTTCTTTCAGATATCTGCCGAAGCTATATTGATATAATCGAAAAACAGCTGGAGTTTGATGGGTTGTCCACCTCTGCGAAGCTCTTTCTGACTCACCAAGTCATGGTGTGGGAACTCATAAAAGTTCTATTTTCTGAGAGACAGAGTGCTGAACGTTCTAATTATGCAGCTTCTGATAATGAGGAAGATATGATGCAAGATGTCAGAGAAGAGCCTGCAGAAGTTGATACTGAAGCTCTTCCACTTATCCGAAGAGCAGAATTCAGTTGCTGGCTCCAAGAATGTGTCAGCCACCGTGTACAAGAAGACGTGAGTGATCTAAATGGTTCTGGCTACCTTAAGCACTTGTTCTTTCTTCTAACGGGACGAGAGCTTGATTCAGCTGTGGAGCTTGCCATATCTAAGGGAGATGTTAGACTTGCTTGTTTGTTGAGCCAGGCTGGTGGATCAACTGTAAACCGCGATGATATCATGCAGCAGCTTCACCTTTGGGGAAGGAATGGGCTGGATTTTAACTACATTGAGAAGGATAGAGTTAAGCTTTACGAATTGCTTGCTGGTAACATCCACGACGCGTTACAAGATATTACAATTGACTGGAAGAGATTCCTAGGGTTGTTGATGTGGCATCATCTGTCTCCAGACAGTTCATTGCCTGTCATCTTCAGAAATTATCAACTCCTACTAGATAAGGGAAAAGCTCCGTGGCCAGTCCCAATATATATTGACGAAGGACCAGCAGATGGCGTTGTAAGCAACACCAAGCATTCTGACCTCTTGTATTATCTTATGCTTCTGCACAGCAGAGAAAAGGAAGAAATTGGTTTTCTGAAGACTATGTTCAGTGCCTTCTCTTCAACTAACGATCCACTTGACTATCATATGATCTGGCACCAGCGAGGAATCTTAGAAGCAGTTGGAGCTTTTAGTTCAGAAGACCTTCATGCTCTCGATATGGGATTTGTTGCACAGCTTCTGTCTCAGGGCCTTTGTCATTGGGCTATCTATGTTGTTCTTCACATGCCCTACCGCAAAGACCGTCCATATCTACACTTCATTGTCATTCGGGAAATCCTGTTTCAGTTCTGTGAAACTTGGAGTTCTATGGAATCACAGCGGCAATTTATCAAGGACTTGGGTATCCCTTCTGAATGGATGCATGAAGCTCTGGTAAGCACACTATACAAAACCCTTCTTTCTACTTATATACTGATACGCTGATTGCTGTTTTTTCCTTTGGTTACAGGCAGTTTATTACAATTACCATGGAGATTTTGTGAAGGCTCTTGACCACTTTATCGACTGCTCAAACTGGCAAAGATCTCATTCCATTTTTATGACATCAGTTGCTCATTCATTGTTTTTGTCAGGTTAGCTTATTTTCATTGCCTTATCTGCAGACCCGGTTTTCCGGTGTATAGGAACGACCTGTTTGGAGTGATCTGTTTTTATCTTTAATAAGTGCAGCTAACCATTCAGAAATATGGAGAATTGTTACTTCAATGGACGACCGCAAGTCTGAGATTGAAAACTGGGACTTGGGTGCTGGGATTTACATGTCATTTTATTTACTAAAGAGTTCACTTGAAGAAGATGCTGATACAATGCTAGAACTGGTACGTCTACTTCATAATAATCTTAGATTTCAGATTCAACTTCTAGCGCTCTCAAATTGCTTGAACCTTAGTTAGGCAGCTGTTGATGTACAATATATAATATCTTGTACTGATACTCAACGAAATTTTGTTTTAGACTCCCTATGATCATGTGCATGACACGAAAAACACACAACTTTTGCTTCGACAGGATTCCCCTGAGAGCAGAAACGAGTCGTGCAGAAGTTTTGTCGGTCGTTTAAACGAGTCATTGGCTGTTTGGGGTGATAGATTACCGGTTGAAGCCAGGTAAGTACTCCATACGTCTAACACTTGCTAATAGCATAGAATCGTTGAGAACTAGTCATTGCTTGCATGCACTTGTTTGATCCTTGTTCGTTCATATCGTCCACTGGATTGTATAAGATCCTAGGATAGGACATATTACCATTAGCTAGAAAGTTAAATACATAATGGAGCAATTTTGGATGATGGATCCTTCTAAATTTGGTGGCATCCATAGTAATTGCTCCTAAACTAAGGCATTTGGCTTCTGATGACTACACAGCCCAAGTTTGCTGTGTGGACAGATACGGGTCAAACATCTCATACACATTCTAAGTTGATTCACAAAAAGAATTTTATTAAATTTGGTACACACTAAAAGGTATAAACTCTCTTTGTATGGCTGCAGAGTCGCATACACAAAGATGGCAGAGGAAATCTGCGAGTTGCTTCTGTCAGGTCTGAGTGTGTATCCTGATAGAGAGTCTCAGCTAGCCTGTTTTATGACAGCCTTCAAAGCTCCATTACCAGAAGATGTAAGATCATCACATCTGCAAGATGCTGTCTCTCTCTTCTCCCTATATCTATCAGAGACAGGCCACCTAACATCAGCGCAGTGACCCCATTCATTACTTATTAGTACTCTTTGAGGAGGAGGAGGAGGAGGAGGAGGAGTGTCTTTTTGTTTACTACTGGTCAGTGGAAGAGATTCAGTTGGGCTTTGTCGTCTGTAAGAAGCGTGAATGGTTTTGATTTGGTCTTGTTGTTTTAGAAAATTCCCAAATCTTATTGTTACACTATCTGGTTAAAAAAATGTATAAGGGAAAGTCTTTTCTTAAAGAACTGAAAACGGCAGATTTCTGTGTTGTTTTTAAATGTATAATTATGTCTTTTGTGATTAGAAAGTAGATTATAAATAAAATTAACACAAAATCAAAGATATCTAAATAATATACACTATTTTAGAACCTCTGTAGATTATTTTATTATAAATTATGTGATAAATTAATAAATTTTTCTGATCCCAAATCAGATATATAAGATATGACATAATTCAATAAGACAATAATATTTAAAAAGGTTTTAGATAAATATATGATCCCAAGTTTCAAAAAGAAATATATATATATATTTGGTCCCTTTAAAATCAAAATTAATAATTGCCATATAAAAAGTTTATATAAACATACATAAAGCATTTTGTAGTTTATTTTCTTCAAAATAAATTTCATCTCTAATTTATATTGTATTTTATTAAAAACTTATAAAATTATATTGTATTCTATGATATTGTATTCAACATATAAAATGTATATCAAGCAATCTAATAAAAAATATGAAGTTCAAATCTACAAATTGTAACCAATGTGTAATATCCAGAATGGATTATTTTTTTCACTTTTCTAAATAAAAAACACATTTTAAAATATAATTATAAATAAAGAAATTTTCTTTAAATTAATAATTCTACAATTAATAAATTATCATAATCCCAATATTATTAATTTATAGAGTTTTTATTGTGTTTGAAAACTGGTAAACTGACATTAAAAAGAAAAAAGGTAAATTGACAAAGGAAAGGATTTTTATCAAAAAGAATAGTTTTTTCAAAAAACTTTAGGAAAATATTAGTTTATCTCATTAAAAAGAAAAAAAAAGTGTATAAAATCGTGTATACATATAAAAAGACTTAAGAGAATAGAAATCGAACATAGGCTACTCTACTGTTTTGCCTTCCTTGACCTAGAAGCTTTCCCGTCGCCTTTGTCCCCGCTCATAAAGTAATTAATCAATTACTCTATATGTAGTTTATTTATATTTATATATTATTGTTCTTGAAGTCTCAAGTTGCACTTTGGTTGCGGTTTAATTAGATGCCTCGTACTGCGTCCAAGCCGAAGAAGAAACGGAGTAAACCTTATACAGTTACCTCTTCAGACACGGTTCCTGTTCCCTCAGGTATAACAAGAACATAAAATCGCCTTAGGGTTATAACTTTATATCATAGCAAGTTTGAACTTGGTTGAATCTAGTAAGTAACTCGACAATCTTTGTGTGTTTGGTACAGCTTCGAGTGAAACTAAAAAGTCGTCCAAAGAGAAGGATGGAAAATATAAACTGTTTAATAAGTATGCTAATGCATCTTCTGGTGTCATTGAGTAAGTACACACCATCACATTCCTCTTCTTTGTATATTTATATAATGCAACTCAATTTACGAACAAGTTCTAACACTCTTCTTCTTACTGTATCTAACAGTCCAGAAGGAATTGAGAAACTTTGCTCCAAATTGAAAGTTTCTCATACTGATATCAAGATCTTGATGCTAGCTTGGTAACCAATCAATCCACCAATTTTTATTAATTTTCCTCTGTTATATATATATGTAACTCTTGGTTCCGAGCACAAGTGCATAACCTTAATACCTTATTTTTTTAACTCGTTTCTTACAGGAAAATGAAGGCTGAAAGACAAGGTTACTTCACAAAGGTAATAGCATTGGTCTCCCCTGTAAATTATACATGGCTCAATGATTCCATCAAACCATTGAATTACAACTCTTTTTCTTTTTATATTTATGAAATTAGGTTCTTGTGTTTCTTTTGTATGATCTTTACTCGCTTGACACCTGTAATAGGCTGAATGGAGAAGAGCACTCAAGGCGTTAAAGGTTGATACGATCAAAAAATTGAAGAAAGCCCTTCCTGAGCTCGAGCAAGAGGTTTTGATATGTTTTTTTATTTTAATTTTCATATTGATTGATAGCATGTTCTTTAGATCCTTGCGTTAATGTGTACTTCGTTATTTACAGGTCAGAAAGCCATTGAATTTTTCAGACTTCTATGCTTATTCTTTCCGTTATTGTTTCACAGGTGAAATCATCTAACTCCATTATGAGCATGATATTGTATGATTTGTATTTTCGTTTTGTGTGCTTGTCTGACCTTTAACCTAATAACAATATCATTATTATTATTGTCCATCCAGATGAAAAACAAAATTGCGTAGACATTGAGACTATTTGTCAACTCCTAGATATGGTCTTAGGATCAACCTTCCGTGACCAGGTCGATCACTTTGTCAACTACCTAAAGGTTTGACTCCACCATTTTTTTTTGTCTTCAAAACATCTTCTTTCAAAGTGTTGGGACTGTTTGACAGTTGTAAATGGTATCATCTCATTGTCAACAGATCCAGAATGTTTACAAAGTCATCACCATGGACCAATGGATGGGTTTTTATAGATTCTGCAATGAGGTACTTTCCATATATTTCTATATTTCCTCCTCCATGGCCATCCTCTTTAACCAAATGTTAATTCCATCTAATGTGATTTGTTTTTTATTTTAAAACATTTACAGATAATTTTCCCGGACATGACCAACTACAGTCTAGAACTTGCTTGGCCATCGATTCTTGACAACTTTTTTGAGTGGATGCGCGAAAAACAAGCCTGAAATTTCGATATTTGTCAAAATGTTCAAGTCCATATATAGCTTCAAGAGACCTCCAATTTTCACAGTCACTATCAAATAACTTCAAATTTGATTAGTGTTTTCCTTGATGACCAGAATGTTTTCATATATATATATATATATGAGTTCTATATTCAATCGACACTCTTCTCTTGCTTTGGTGTTCTCTGCTTTTTCATCATTAAATTTCTGTTTGCAATGATATTTCTTAGTTTTAAATTTCTTGAATAGATACTGCCCAAAGTGATAAAATCAATCTAAAACGTTTATGGGATATTTTCCCCTTTACTTTCATAAAAGGCAACTCCATAGATTGATTCTTCTTCTTTACTTTTTCTTTTATTTTTTCCTGTTTTCTGTTTAATATTTACTGAAACGTGATTTGATATATAATTGTGTAAAAAGCATATCCAAAAAATGAAACAAAAATGTAAATAAGATCAAGGAAAAAGGTTTGCTCGCATAATTAGTTGCTTCTAGGCAATGGTTTCTTTTTGACTTGTTTTTAGCTCTGAAGATTGTGTAAAAACTACTCCTAGGTGCATAATTACGAGCATGGACAGTCACATGTAAACGTTCCAGATTTTTGTGTCTCGTTCTTAATGTATGTGAGTATGGCTCCTTGTTTGCAAGATTGAAAGTGCTTTAGAATGATGACTTCTCGGGTAATTTTCTGTTTCCCTCTTAGGGAACTTGCTAGCTAATACTTCTGTTGGTGACTTCCAAACCAATTCTTAGTGTTCCTTAACAGAGGAGCAACTCCATGATTTAGTGACTTTTTTCGAAATAATCATTTTATGACATTTTTACCTTTTTAATTCCCTAGTGCGGATTTATTGTGAAACACCATAAGTTAAAAGAGACAAGCAAGCTGAAATCATTTAATTATCAGAGATATTATAATATGATGAAAAAAAATCATAATATAATCTGGATATATTTGTTGGTCTAATTATCTATATTTGTGCTGACATTATATTATGATTATTTTCTAGAGAATTTTGGATCTTTTTCCACTGTGAACTATGATTTTGGTATCTACATATAAAATCATAATCGATGTGAGGTATTAGATAGTGTGTGGGATTAGTGAAGTAATTATGGTGCATAACAACATGATTTCCGCATTGTTAACATCTTGATTTGTGGATTAATTGATTATTAACTGCAATGATTAGCATTATTATATGATTAGAACTTTAGTGTAAACATCAACTTGATAGGGACCCCTACTTTAAGCAAACTTCACAGAATCTTTGGGTTATAATCCAGTAAATCCAAGATGATAATAGCCACATGGTCACATATCATTCCAAAAGCTAGATAAATCGTGAAATTTCAATTAGCAAATGCGATTATTACAGATATTTGCAAGACTGCAGATTAATTTTTCTGAGTTGGTAGTTGATTATAATAAATTTTAATAAGTTTATATTTTATGTAATGGTGATGAAATTGTGAAATAATAATAGCAACGTGACAAGATTAGATTAAAAGGATCATCTAAAATTTTAACTTTAACAGTCACATATGGCGATGAAAACAACAACCTCTGACGAACAACTCTTCATTGTAGATTAATGTCTCTTTCTTTTAACTACATGTAGGACATCTCTTCGATAATCACAGTGCATCCACTCTATATTTTATTTTGAGAAACATAAGTCTTGTTTATGGTGCTTTATTTTGTCATTTGATATCATATAGATCCTCCACTGGACTATCATTGAATTTATACAAAAAATAAATACAATATATATTAATTCACATTGCATTATATCAATTGATTGACTAAAGTCAGTTCACGCCTGATAAATCGGTGCCAATTTAGTGGGCAATAATGCGTATAGCGTAGGACATATTTTGTTCCTTCTAATGACTACTCCACAGTATCTTTTGGAATTCCATCATTTTTTGGTACACTGATTATGATGTAGGCTTTAGTTTCACTTGAACTTTAATAGATAACATATTATTTGCTGTGAATATGAAATGTGTTATACATGTGATATCCCTATTTCATTATAATTTTCACCAGCCTAATAATATATGTAGAATACCTAACATCGTAATCCAATTTGATAAAAGCTTTTAAGTACTGTACTACGTACATAGGCTTAAAGAGACCTCAAATACTGAACTACAAACAATATATTATGTAAAAAGGTACAACTTGATTAATGAAACTCTAAATGCTCAGTGAATCATTATATCAAGCAAATATAATAATCATACGATAGTTAAAACCGAAAAAGTTATAGCTAGTAATAAAGACTAAAAAGAAGATGACATTATGACAATAAGAGATCATAGCTTAAGAGTCAAGTCAATCTTCTTAAACTGATTATTATGATCTTCTTGCTTGTTCTTGATCATAATATTACTGTTATAACTGCTACCGACTTCAACGTGAAATTTCTCTGGCAGCATCTTTCCGATGGCCGGTCTCTGTTGAATGTTCTGTCTGAAAACATGACTTAAACTCTCTCTTTGTCTTCCTAAAAAGGGATTATGGATCGTTGAATGAGCCTGAATCCCTAGCGCTGATCTGTTTCTCACCGAGCCATGTAACGGTAACGATGCCATGCTTGCTAATCTGCTGAATGAACCGTGGCCAAACGTGAACGCTGAGGAAGGAGGGAAGGAGGAGAGACTCATCTTGTAATACTGTCCTCGTTTGGCTAAGGTGCGTTCACGTTTATGGGCGTTTTGGTGACCGCCTAGTGCTTGGGAGCTATAGAACTTTCTTTGGCAATAGTTGCATGAGAACACTCTCGGCTCTTCCAAATGTTCTTGATGATGATGAGAAGCCGACGATGAGGTAGTTTTGAAAGAACCGATGAGATTGAGCTCTGATGAAGTCGTACTATGTGGCAAAAGGGTAAAACCTAACTCAAGATCTTGATGACCTCGTTTCTTGATTTTTAACATTTCTTGATCTTCTTTGATGGAAGGATCCATGTGTATTTTTTTTTGTGTATAGCCTAGAGAGAATAAAAGTAAAATTCGGATATAGATGCAAAGTGATGTGGTCGTAGGAAGTGAAAGTGTGAGTTCTATTTATGGAATTGGACGGACATGTGACTTTTTATAAAAATGAATGATGTTTAAAGAAAAAGGACTCTTTTGATGTGTGCAATCTGACCTAGAGCTACAGAACCACACATGCAATTGTATAGTAGTGGACACTTGAAAAAATATTATTTATGATTGTAATTAACTGAATTATTGATTTATTTCGGGAACATGAATAATGAGTGTTCATGATTCCATGTTATACCTAATGTAATAAATGTTATAAGTAGCTCTATCTTAATCAAATGAGTTTGTCTTTGTTGTCACCTCTTTTTTGGTAACTTTCTAATTGTGTATTCGTTGGAAAACGTTTTTTAGGATTATAAACCTATCTATATACCGTATGTACGTAGTCCCGTTTATTTAGGGTTTAGGTGAGACGTTTGATTCAAAACCCTAAACAAAGAAGCTGTCTTTAATTGTTTAATTGTTAGGTAAGTTATCGCTTTGAAAAGGATTATGAAGCCAATTAAATCTCCCCGACAATCCCTTTCGTTTCAATCTTTTTAATCCATTCTCCCGTTTTTGGTTGAATGTCCAAAACACTAACATCCTTCTCACAAAAAATGTCACTAATCATTGTTTATGATTATATATTCGTTGTCGTTAACTTACAAAACCATACAACAATTGGCATAAGTCAAACTAAACCGTCAAATCAGTTAATTTTTGTATTCTTTTTTTTTTGAAAGAATGTTAAATTTATTTAAATCAAAAAAACATTTTTACAACAAGTGTGGCACTTTTTTAGAGTTTTGTATTCTTTTGCTTAAGCTCGATTTGTTGTTTATCCACCATTCATAACTAGGTATGAATAAATTAACAAAAATATATACGGCGTTGTATACACATGTAATATATTAATGGTTATATGATCGTTTATAACAAGGTAACGTTCAACTTGATACTCCGCAAAATGAATTTGAGTTTTATGTTATTTAACAAAACATTGAAATTTTATGTATGTGTTCTGCAATTTTTTTTTGAATGAAGTGTTCTGCAATTTTAAATAGCATGTATTCATGAAATGTTATATTTTGGCCTGCAAAAAACATTCATATTACGGTTTCCGTGTTTACCAGAAACCAACATTTAATTGGAACGTGTAACAATCAAACTACGAAGTAGTCATATACCGGTTCAATACTTAATACGTCCAACCAAATGTGATCTTATCACCAACATATGATTCCCCAACATGTACCATCTATTCTTTTAAAAACCCATCATCTGCAGAAAAACCCATAAAGGTGTAGTTTCAAAAGTACTTTTTGCTTTCATCGTAGTGACTTGTGAGGTGATGCATTTTGTTTCTATATTTTGCTTTGTCTAATCAATCTCGACAGTATATCTCCTCCTAGATTACCTTGTCTGTGCAACCTCCCCACCAAAATATATTGGACCACCCTCTCATTCTTCATCAACCCAAAAAATAATGTATAGAACGTCTTAAGAACATCGTTATATAATCTTAGTGATAAGATTTTCGAAATGAATTTTCCAATACTAATATACTAATATTTTAAAATAATTCATTTATATAATTAAAATTTAATTCACAGTCTAAAAATTAAGAAATGGCATATGAGTCTCTTAATATTTTTTTGAGAGGTTCTTCTCTGACAATCTTTTGGTTTTCATATTTTCCACTCTTTTTTATGATTTTTTAATATTAATTTTGGTAAAAGCTCTTGCAGGAAATCATGGATGATGATGTTTAGTTTTGGGGTCAAAATCGATCACGGCAAAATCCAACGTGATAAACTCCTCGAAAGGTATTTTCTTTTAGCGAAAATAAAGATAAAGAGAGAACAAGAAAGACAACGACAAGTTTCGAGTCAGTTCCGACAAGGAATTAGAGACTTGTCCGAAGTCATCGTAAACTTCAAACGACTAACAAGAGCGAGGGTTCGATCGTCCGAAAACATCAACGAACTTACCAGACAAACGGACCGAACCGAACAAGACAACCAACTCGCCAAGATGGCGAGTTGGACATGAAGCAAGACCAACTCGCTATCCCGGCGAGTTGGACCCAAGGCAAGGCCAACTCGCCATCCCGGCGAGTTGGAGCACTTCCAACTCGCCGGATTGGCGAGTTGGACCCAAGACGAGAGCAACTCGCCATCTCGGCGAGTTGGAGCACCTCCAACTCGCCCGATTGGCGAATTGAACTCGAAGCAATACCAACTCGCCATCCCGGCGAGTTGGACCCAAGACGAGAGCAACTCGCCATCTCAGCGAGTTGGAGCACCACCAACTCGCCCGATTGGCGAATTGGACTCGAAGCAAGACCAACTCACCATCCCGGCGAGTTGGAGCACTTCCAACTTGCCAATCTGGCAAGTTGGACCCAAGACGAGAGCAACTCGCCATCTCGGCGAGTTGGAGCACCTCCAACTCGCCCGATTGGCGAGTTGGACCAGAAACAAGACGAACTCGCCAACTTGGCGAGTTGGGACACCCCCAACTCGCCCAGTGGACGAGTTTCTTTTAATAAGAAAAAATAAAAAAAAAAAAGAAAGAAAGAAGAAGACCAACTCGCCATCTCGGCGAGTTGGACACTCCCAAGTTGGACAAGGAGGGGAGCTAAACTCGCCATCCGGGCGAGTAAGGTTGCCCAATCGACCTTCGTCCCATCCTCGTAGCTTTACTCTTCGGAACATGGTCAAGTCCTTTCTCGTTCCATCTAGATCGGAGTCAACATCTGGATTTTACGGTAAAATCCGCGAGAACTTGTTTCCGTTTATGAAATTCGAATCGATCATGTAAAACGGAAACAGTCAACTGGACTGCCTCCATTACACGATAAGTTTGAATTTTCGTAAATCGAAGTCATTTCTAAAAGGGGCGTCGTTTCGATAGACTCGAGAAAACACTTAAGTCGGAAGACGGTCCGAAGGGGACCTAAATCACGACTATAAGCCCACTCTCGATCCTATGTGAAATCAGGCCCAATCATCATGACGGTTTATCCTTTTTCATGCATACGAAGATAAATGTCAAGTTCGGAGGATAAATGTAAAGTTTCCAAAGATAAACACGAAGATCGAAGAAAAATAGAATATTCCCGCGAAGCGATAAATTCGATCAAGGGCAGAAAGGGAAAGGGTAAACCGCCTTAGAAGAAGTATATAAGGACATCCAGGGCGAAGGTGCAAAAGGATCCGCATTCACAGCAAAAAACCTAGTACTTAGAGCAATAGACAATTTTCTGTTTTCTAGAATCGAGCTGCGACTCAATTAGGTTTTTCACAAGTTTTGGTTGTCGAACTAGAAACTCGGCGACAAACCAAGGCTTTACCTTTGTTGTAACGCCATTCACGGATTCGGAATAAGACCTATTTTGCTCTCTTTTCGCTTTTTTCGTATTTTTCATTGATATATATCGTGTTCGATTGCTTGGCCCGTGGTTTAGCGGATATCCGGATCTCGGAAATTAGGGTTTTCCTAACTTTCCCAAATCGATGAAAATCGACAGTCCGAATTTCGGTTCCCACAGTTTGGCGCTAGATTGAAGAAAATTGACTGTTTTGGTTTCTAACCTTCCTAAATCGAAGGAAATCGACAATGCAAATTTCGATTCCCTCAGTCGATTTTCTTCGATCGATCACAGTTTAGTGATAAGATTTTCGAAATGAATTTTTCAATACTAATATATTAATATTTTAAAATAATTCATTTATATAATTAAAATTTAATTCACAGTCTAAAAATTAAGAAATGGCATATGAGTCTCTTAATATTTTTTGAGAGGTTCTTCTCTAATAATTACTTGGTTTTCATATTTTTCACTCTCTTTTATAATTTTTAATAATTACTTTTGATGAAAAACTCTTGCAAGAAATCATAGACGATGATGCTTAGGTTCCTCTAAACTGCATACTTAATTAAAATTAATTTCTAATTAATCATAAACAATTTGTTTCTTGTGTTTGATTTAAGGCCACGCTTCTCTTTCTTGCTCGGATAATCACGTAATAATGGGCTAACTGGGAACGAGGCCCATAAAACCATAAGTAATGGGCTTAGAGCCTAGATTGTATAGGTTTGACCCGGACCGTAATTAGGTCTGGAGAGTTAAGTTCATAAACCCTAGAAATCTCAATCAATCAGCTTTCTCGGCCAACTTCAAACTGCTTCGTCGCCACTGGTACTTACTCTCGTTAAGCTTCTTGTTCTTCGTGTTTTGTCTCTCTAGCCTCAATTATAGAGTTTAGTTCTGTTCCTTTTTGTGTTTGTTTTGCCCCCTTTCGTTACATTTTGTATAAGATTCTGAGATCTGTTTGTTTTTGTAGAGAGGAAGAGTAGAGATAATAACAAATGGCTGAAGAAGAAGCTAAGGCAATGAATGTAGAAGAAACTAAGGTGATGGCCGTAGAAGAACCTAAGGGTTTGGACTACATACCAGAGGTCATACTCAAGAAGAGGAAGAACAGGGATGAGCTTGCCTTTATCAGGAAGAAACAGCTTGAGCTTGGAAACTTCGGCAAGAAAAAGAAGAAAGTTGCTGATATCAAACGCCCAGAAGATTTTGTGTTAGAGTACAGAGCTAAGGTACTTCTCAATCTCCTTTGTAATACCAAAAGCATTTGCCTTTTGATATAACTCTGCTCACCCTTTTAGTCGGTGTGTCCTTTAGTTTCACATCAAGTTATGATTTTGCCTCAAGGGTTGTCTACATCCTAATAGAAGTTGTTTTGTAATCTATGGAATGGTTAAGGGCTTTGAACTAAATTTAAATTTATAGTCTTTATCTCTGCTTGTGTCCTGTGTTATATTTTGGCAGAGTCTTGTTCTACATGTCACATGTGTTTTCGCATTTGAGATGTCTCCCTAGTCTACAAGATTGTGTTTTGCGACTTGTTGTTTGTTTTGTTTATTATTCTGCTGCATACTTCTGTGTAATTTGACTGTTCTAATGCTCATATAGGAAGTAGATCTTATCCGGATGAAACAAAGGGTTAAGAGGCCAAAGTCATCTCCTGCACCGATCAATTCGAACCTTGTTTTTATCATACGCATACAAGGGTAATTGATATCAACCACTTGGTCTTTTGAGTCTTTTATCTCTCTGAGTGTTTTCATCAGACCTCCCCTTTTACTTTCTGGTGTGAGCAGCAAGAATGATATGCACCCAAAGACCAAGAAGGTTCTTAACAGTATGCAACTAAGGAGCACTTTCACTGGTGTCTTTGCCAAAGCTACTGACGGTTTGTTTCAAAAGCTTCTCAAAGTTCAGCCTTACGTTACCTATGGGTGAGTGTAACCAAAATTCAATCTTTCGATGCTGTTTATCTTGATTGATTCTTGTATGAGCTAATGTTTGTGATTCTTGAAGATATCCGAGTGAAAAGAGCGTTAAGGACCTCATTTTCAAAAAGGGTTACACAATCATAGAAGGCAATCCTGTTCCTCTTACCGACAACAACATAATCGAACAGGTAAAATTAATAGCTTCCTGTTCAAAGAATAGAAAGAGTTTATCTAGATATGACCGATGCTGTTGTTTAATCAGGCTCTAGGAGAACACGAAATCTTTTGCATAGAAGACCTTGTGAATGAGATAGCAAGGGTTGGTGTTCATTTCAGAGAAGTTATGAGATTCTTGGGACCTCTGAAACTCAACAAGCCTGAGGCCGGTGTCTTGCATGGGAAGAAACAGGTTTTCAGTGAAGGAGGTGATACTGGAAACCGTGAAGACAAGATCAACGATCTCATCATCAAAATGAACTAGAATAAGCTTTCCTTTTTTAGAAAAATCTGTATGAGACCTTTTGAAAAACGCTATTGCAATTTTGATTTTTTAAAAAAAGGAAAACACATTCGCAATTTTATATTGATATCGTTGTCTTCAGAGCTTATATTATACACATATGTGACAGAAAAAGAGTAACATAACGAAAGGATTTGAAGTTTTTGTCATTTTATCATCACTGATCATCTTCTGAAGCTCCTCTTTTCTTTTGGTTCTTCGTCTTCCTCTGGTAGCTTGACGATCGTGTACGTTCCTGCTCCTATTAACGCTCCAAGAATTGGAGCAGTGAGGTAAACCCAAATGGCTCTGTAATTGTTAGCTGCAATGGCTGGACCTAGTGTTCGTACAGGGTTCATCGAAGCTGCAGTTGCCGGTCTGTTAATCATGATCAACAAAACATAGTTATATATCAAATAAAGAAGAAGACAAATCATGATTTGAGATCTATCCAGCGAGTGATTTTATTTTACCCAGCTATGAGTATATTAAGCATGACCGTTGCTCCTACCGCTATTCCCGCCAACTCTCCCACCTGTAATAACGTGAATATTTTCAGACACAAACAAAACATGTGTGTTTAATATGTTTTTCTTATTTTTAAATTTAGTAGTGTTCGTGTAGTTTTACAGCTCTAGTGTCGGTGGCGACTGCAGTGACAACAAACATAAGGTTGAAGCTGATAATAAACTCCAAAGCGAAAGCTTGGCTGAGACCCACCGTAGGCACCGTCACGCCACCGCTCATCGTTGGTTCAAACACTGCTTTCAGTGCAAACGCCGCACACACCGAGGCGAGCACCTGCGCTCCGATATACACCGGCACCTAATGTTTTTTTAAGAAGTGAATTATTTAGACACTAACAAAAAGAAAATCAATAATTCATTTGGAGTATCTATTTAAAGAAATCACTCTAAACTATCTTTAGTTTAGTTTAATTGAAGGTGCATGTGCATGTCTATCTTTCATTTGGAGTATCTATTTAAAAAATCACTCTAACGTCCAAAAATGTAAATAAAGAAATACAATTACAGTACTAACGTGTTTCCAAGGGAAGTGTTTAAGAGCAGCAAAAGAAATGGTGACAGCTGGATTGAGATGTGCCCCGGAGATGTGACCGGTTGACAATATAACGATCATAACTGCCAGACCAGCCGAGGCGGCACACCCGATAAGTGTCACAGCTCCATCTGTCTTCTGATTCACAATCGCCGTGGCTGTTCCGGCGAATATCAGTATCAGTGTCCCAACAAACTCGGCTCCCAACTGTAACACATACATACACATATAGATTTGGTCTAAGACTCTAAGTGATCTTTAGTTATGTGCTTATTATATATGGAGGGTTAACAAGTTTAGTTATGTACCTTACGGTAGAGGGAGACGTTAGGAGGAGGTAGAGCGCATGAGACAGGAGGGAGTCTTCCATCTTCAAGAGCCCACTCATTGTCGACACTGAAACATTTGCAGCTTTTTAGAAGTGACTTTGGCGTGTATTTACCATTATGCCCATTCCTCCTCCCTTCGAAACCTCCAAAGAGCGGTGCTCCTGGAGTTCCCGGTGTTGTAGCCGGCGTTGAGGGCATTGATGGAATCTCCTCGTGGTCCATTGTAGGGAGAGAGAGAGAGAGCTGAGATCTTTTAGTATATATATTTGTGATTGTTGTGTTGTGGATAGATGAAGAGGATGTGTAGGGTATTTATAGGAGAAGATATCTGAGAGTTGACTTCTGAGTGAAGGATCCTACAGAGATGAATGATACTCCCCCAGTTTAGAAATTTAAGATGTTTAATATAGAGTTTTTGTGTGTTTAACATGTAAAATGTTTTCATATTTTAGATAATTATACTTTTACTAAAAACCGTGTGATCAATAATAGTAGTATACAGTCTATGTTTTATTAAGTTGAAATTTTTTAATATGTTATAATGATTTTCTAGATAAAACATACTCCCTCCGTTTTATATTAGTTGTCGGTCTATGCACACAGATTAATAAAACTTTTAATTTTATATATTTTCAAAATAAAAATACTCTTACCAATACACCTAACCATATATCAACCAATAGAAAAATAGAATAGAGAATATTGTCAATAAATTTTGCATTGAAAACCGAAAACAACATTTATTTTAAAACAAAAATTCTACTCCAGAACGACAAGTAATTTGAAACGGAGGGAGTATATATTTTAAATAGAGTGAGTATTTGGTTTTGAGTGAGGAGAGAGTGAGTGGGTTGGTAATCCTCAATTTTCATTCATGTGTCATAAGAAAGACTATATGCATAACATGAAATGTTGCATGTATTTATGAGAATGCGTTGTGTATATCATCTTTTTATATTTCTACTTACATGATACATGTATCGTAGTGTACGCTAAAGAAGCTTTTAGCATGAAGGAATCATTGTGGGATCTCTTTCTCTCGCAACATGCATTATTTGCTAAATTTGTTCTTTTCCACGAGAATCGAATACTTGGGTGTTTGTGTGTGGTTGTGAGTTGTTTAGCAAAGAGAATGATGATAAAAGCGATGGTTCTTGACCTTTCCTTGTCACGGTCGACTCTTTTTTTATTGGTAATCTTTTTAGGTTAATCTCTAATACATTATACATACATATATTAACAATGACTGTTTTTCTTTCATTGATTTATGATGATTTTAGAGTCGCACTGAATATTTTATATGTCTTTCAAAAAATTTTAGCAGTAAAACATGCAACATGGAATAACATGTAATATATTATTTTACAGTAGTGTTTCAAAAAAAAAAATATATATTTTACAGTATTTTTATTATAAATTAATAAATATCTTCGGTGCCAAGTTGAACCGATTCAAAATATGATACAAATCGATAAGATAATAAAATAAGAATACTTTAGAAATTCTAAATAAACATAAAATTTCATTAAATCATAAATAATAATTTTTATATATACACTTTATATAAATACAAACAAAACATTATATTAATTGTTTGCACTTACAATAGAGTCTATTTGTATTTTTAACTTAATACTTCAATATATTTTGATGATATTTAGTAAAATTAAATCTAAAACTATATTTAAATTCAGTGAAACATATTTCATATGCATCAAATAATATAATAAAAATATGAAATTGAAATTACTTAAGTTTATAATTAGTATATATGGTAAAATAAATATTTTATTTAATACAAATACATTATAAAATATAGAAATATTAAAATAAAATTTTATAGTTTATAGATAAATAATTCTATAAATTCTTAAAATATTATAGTATTAATATTATTAATTTATAAAAAATTACGGTATATTATTATACCACTGTGTAAGATAATAGTAATACTAATAATAATAATAGAACATATTATTTGAAAGGGTCTAGGAACTTCTTGGTTTCAGAAGTAACAATAAAAAAAATTTAAAATATTTTCTTGTTTTACTTTGGCTTTGACTGTATGTCACATGTGGCGATATATTTTTGGTAAAGAACATATTTACTTCCAATTCAGATAATATTAAACCAATCAAGTTGAAAATTTATCCTCTATTTTTCTGTCTGTAACTATTTAAATAGAGTAAAATTGGTTACTTTTTCCCTTTTGGTCCACAAAGAGTAAAATACTAAAATGTGTTGCGCTCGATTTGACATTTTTCTTTTTCTTTTCAATTCCTCTATATTTATTACGCCCAATTATGTTAAGTTACCAATCACACTTTTTAACAAAACAAAAAATGTAGGAAATAAAATTATTTTATCATACCGCATGAAAATAAGTGGAACAACAAAAGATTTTACCATTCATATGTTTAGTTAATTCTGCCATACATACCATTGAGAGGATGATATTTTCTTGGATAAAACTAATTGATATACACACAACGCAAGTGTAGAGAGTTACAAACCAAACTATTAATGACTTTACGAAAAAATACTAAAACAAGATATACATATGAATATATGATAGTCATGAAGTACAGCTGGGGTTTATTACCTCTTATATTATTTGCTACGAATAAAACAAGATTCAATCATGTTTACATGTCAAATTAAAGATAAACCTGAGATTGGTCGGTATTCTTATAATTCTCTTAAGCAAATTCCAATGAAACACCAAAATAATTAATTGTATCCTCGATGAAACACTAAAAATAATACGATTCCACCAAATTAAATATAGATAGAGTAAATAATGTTACATCAAATTTAGTCTAATACTATTCCTCATATCAAATATAAAAATAAAATTTTATATTTAAATATAGATAGGTTAGTTTTATTAATTAGTTTTAATTTAAAGTTAAAATGAATATATCATAACCCTAGTATTTATATGTTTTATATTTGTATTTTCACATTACTAAAGCATTAAACTATTATCGTATTTATATTTTTAATAAATAATATAATTAAACAGTATTTATCAATTACATTAAGTTGTAGCAAAATAAAATATTTTTCATTTTAAATGTATAAATTTAATTTTGAATAACTATTTATAAAATAAATAGATAAGTATACTAATTAACTAAAATAAAATATCATATATAAATAAACATCAATACTGAACGGCGTAAGGTTGAGACTCTCATATCATATCGCTACTTACTAAATAAATTTTAATAATAAATATAAAAACTAAATGTGATAAATATAATTAGTCAATTATAAATATTTAATATATTAAATTATCAAAATTAAGATAATAATATAAAATATTATTTTGGTGTAGAATTTGGTATGATGATTGGAGATAAAATAAATAAATTTTAACACCAGAACATCAAATTTTGTAATTTTGGTGATGCTCTGACCGTTCCTTTTTTTTCAAATCCTTACTGTTCCTATTCTGTGGTTATTATAAATTTATTTGTTTCATATAATTCTATTTTGATATAACTTATTCCTAAGTATGCATTTCTTTCTTAATTATGCTTAATTATAAAAGACACCAGTATTGCAGGACACACTATTTGTTGAGTTTTATAAACTAAGGAAATGAATGGTCTCGCTTTGATTGAGAATATTATATATGCATAAGTAAAGGTCTATACATTCGAAGAATTTATGCCTCATAGGACTAAGATAACCATTTAAATTTCGTCCATCCCTTAAAGTTTAGTCACATTGCGTCATCGAATATAAATGGTAAACATGATTACCAAAAAAAAAGAATATATGTGGTAAAATTGAATCATTATATATAATGCAAATAAATAAAAATATAGATAGAAAAAAATATAGAACTATGTGTGTGGTGGTGTTGGATTAATGGGAATGGGGGAACTGATCAGGACCGTTCAAAGATGGTGAAGCGACTGTTTGTTCTAAAGCCCGACTCCACATCGCAGGTTTTACAGATATAATGATAGTGTCATGTTTGTATTATTGGATCAACTTTTAGCACTAACCGGATTCCTTAATCATGTGTTTACTCACTCTCTTTTGTGGTAGTTCTTATTTTTTTTTTTTGAAACACCACTTAAATTAATGCATAAGGAAGAGTTAGGTGATAGTCATAAAGACTTCACCTTCTACAAACCCCTGTTTTGCCAACGAATCAGCAATATAGTTTTTCTCTCTAGGGATCCAATTGAAAGAAACAAATTGAAACTGGGAAGAAAGGTCGAATATATCATGCACGACACCGTAGATCTCAAGAGGAATCTCCGCACCCTTGAGAGCTCGAACAAGCTGGGAGGAGTCGGATTCACAAACTAGCTTCGACACGCCTAATCTCCTGCATTCAGCTAGAGCTTCTCTCAGTGCCTGCCCTTCTGCTGTGAGAGCTGATCGTACCGAGGTTGCTGAGTTGAAGCCTGCAGTCTCCGTCGAGAGATGTTTTATACTCCATCCTAGTCCCGCTATCAGGTTCGAAGATCTCCAAGCTGCATCAGATTGCAGAATTGAGCAGTCGGACGGGTGGTCATCTACTCTTGGTGCCCTTGATTTCGGTTTGATCTCTTTAGTCTGACATCCATACCATTCCTTGGCCATCTTTACTGCTTTTGTGATGACTTCCTCCTCAGACACCTGTTTATTATTGAAACAGAGACTGTTCCTAGCTAACCAGATTTGCCAGACAATCCAAGTCGCAAGTTGGCCTTCTGCTATTCCTGTAGGCGGAAGGCAAGTTCTGCTACAGACACTCGCCCACACGGCTCGAAAATCTATCGATCCACTCAGCTCCACTGCAGGGGACATCGGCGCCGCTTTCCAGACGTTCCTGGCGAAAGGGCAGTGAAGTAGGAGGTGATTTATAGATTCTAGAGCTCCGCATCTCTTGCACATCGTATCTCCGTTGATGTTTCTGATGGCTAGCTGTTCTCCCACCGGTAATGCGTTCTGTAAAGCTTTCCAGAGGAAAAGCTTAATCTTGGGAGCAGTACCAAGCTTCCAGACGTTTTTGAACCAGTTAAGCTCCCGATTACCTTCTATTTGTGCAGTCTCTTGCCTTTTAATTCTCATAGCAACCTTGTACCCTGATTTGGTTGAATACTCTCCAGTAGCCGTGCCTAACCAAACTCTTTTATCAGGAGCTCCCGACTGACTTGGTTTTATTGTCAAGATCTTTGCTTCTAGCTGCGGGAATAGAGTATTGATTTTTGCTTTATCCCATTCATAGGTTCCCTGCAAGAACAGGTCGGAGATCGTAAGCTGCACCGCTTCTTCAGTAGCTGGTCCCATCGGGCCTTCTTGCTCCGTAAGGCTCAGCCAAGGGCTGTACCAGATCTTAATGGAGGTTCCATTACCCACAACCCATCCTAGATTCTCAGCTAGCAGATCTCTGCCTATCAGAATCCCCTTCCAGCCATGGGAAGACGCTGTTTTGACAGTACAAGACGCAAAGCTTTCCTCCGCACAATACTTTCCTAAGAGGACTCGAGATAGCAGCAAGTCGGGATTATTCATTATCCTCCAACTCAACTTCCCGAGAAAAGCATCGTTGAACGCTTGGAAGTCTCGGAAACCCAAGCCTCCTATCTCCTTTGGTTGCGCCATTGAGTCCCATGATTTCCATGCAATTTTCCGGTTTCCCCCACGGTCGTCCCACCAGAATCTGGTTACTTCAGATTGTATCCGCTTACATAAGGAGGTAGGAAGTTTGAAGCACGTCATCGCGAAGGATGGGATCGGAGATAGAACACTTTGGAGCATCGTCATTTTCCCGGCCGTCGATAGGAACCTATTGGACCATCCCTTTGCTTTTTGCCTGATCTTATCCACGATGGACGAGAAGAGATCCCTCTTTCTCCGTCCAAAATGCTCCGGCAATCCGAGGTATTTTCCTACCCCTCCCTCCTTTTGTATGTCTAACTCATCTTTGATAATAATCTTGAGCGAGGTCGGAGCTCGTCTCGAAAAGGTAATTGATGACTTGAGAGTATTGATTGATTGGCCGGAGGCTGCCTCATACAAACTTAGTGTCTTTTTTAGAGCCTGGGCGCTTTCTTTATTGGCTCTTATGAAGAACATGGTGTCATCCGCGAAAAGGAGATGGTTGACTCGAGGGCATGCTCTTGTCACCCTGATCCCTTTGAGGGATCCCTCTTCACTTGCTCTGTTACAAAGTCCCGAGAGTACTTCGCTACATAGAATGAATATGTAGGGAGAGAGAGGGTCTCCTTGACGGATGCCTCTGCTCGGTGTTACCCTTCCTCTAGGCGAGCCGTTAATGAGGAAGGAGTATGTAACAGTGGATACACACTGCATAATCCAAGAAACAAGTTTCTGATCAAACCCAAGCCGCTGCAGCACTAGCTCTATGAATTCCCACTCCAACCGGTCATAGGCTTTGCTCATGTCTGTTTTAACCGCCATAGCAACTCTCTTCTCCGCTTTTGAAGTTTTCAAGAAGTGCAGAACCTCATGCGTGATCAGTACATTATCTGAAATTGCTCTGCCGGGCACAAATGCGGACTGGTTCTCCGAGATGATGGCTGACAGGATAGGTTGCAATCGTTTTGTCAGCAACTTCGAAATGATTTTGTAATAGACATTACAAAGGGCGATAGGCCTGTAGTTCGCTACCTTTTGCGGATTCTGAATCTTCGGGATGAGGCGGATATTTGTTTCATTTATTTTCGCAGGGAGCACTCCTGTCTGGAAAAATTCTTGCACCTCAGCCACGATATCTGGTCCCAAAGTTGCCCAGTTTGTGTGAAAGAAACTAGCAGAAAACCCATCCGGACCTGAAGCTTTGTCTGGGTGTATCGAAAGGATCGCCTCATGAATCTCACACGCTGATGGGATAGCCGTGAGCTTACAATTATCTTCTTCAGATACCCTTCGCTGGAGTGCATAATTCACTGTATGAGTTCTGTCTCCCTCCAAAGAGCTAAACAAGGAGTTATAGTAGCGGACAATAACTTGAGCAATCTTTTCCTCTTTGTATTCCATTATGCCGTCCTCATCTTCTATTACTGAGAAGTGGTTTGCTCGTCTGCGGTTTTTAGAGACTGCATGAAAGTATCCAGTGTTCCGGTCTCCTAGTTTCAACCAGAGCAGCCTACTCCTTTGCCTCCAATAATCCTCTTCTGATTTATAAGCGTCAAGCAATTCTGCATTGATTTTTTTTATCAGGTCCGCATCGTTGGCAGGGCTCGAGAGGGCTCTATCCAGCTCTTGTTTCTTGGTCTCAATCAGGAGGCGGCTATTTCTGGATTGGGATTTGGTCCATTCAACTAGCATTGATCGAGTGTGAGCGATTTTCTCTCTGATGGATCTCCCATTGGAATTTTGCCATGTCTCCGCAACTAGCTTTTGTATGGACAATCCATACTTACTTATTAACTTGCTTTTCTATGCACAATCCATACTTACTGTATCGAGTCTCTTACAATATCTTTGACATTAGCATATATTTAATGTGTGTGTCAGTTCGTGTGTTAATAACATCGTCAGTGAAAATAAATTAGAATTAGTTATTTTGGTTGCGTATATATAAAAGAATATGATATGATTTTGAAGGGGATGTATCAAAGTGTAAAAGAGAGAGGAGACTAAATAGTCTAAATAGAAATGTTGTAGGGTCGAGAAAATTATCAAAAAGTCCGGTCCAAATAATTTTGTCCCTCACTAATCGTGGCTACCATAAATTGGTCAACTATATTCCATATTTTCTTAATTATTTTCTTCATTTTCTGTTTCATTTTTTTAAAATATAGCTGGTTCACTTCACTGTAGGCGTTGAGTCTTATTTTGTCTTCTTTTCCCTTCTGTTTCTTAAATTGTTTGGTTAGCGTAATTGACTCGATGTTTAATTCAGCAAAAAAAAAAAAAGTTCAATTCAGGGCTTAAGATGATCCTTCTAATGATATCATATGAGCCAGTGTATGGAATCATATATATGGCCTGTCCAAATTTTTTGAAGAAAAGGTATTGGTCCTAAATTGTGTTATACTTGATGAGAACTTAGAAACACTTTTCTAAGTTTTTTTTTTTTAACACATACACTTTTCTAAGTTTCTTAATTTGGACAAAACATTAAAAAAAAGTTGTATAAGAAATTTGAAACTCGTCCCAATATTGTTAATCGAGCGACCCAATTAAAGCAAGCGTGCTAATGCTAACATTTGTGCCAAAGAAAAAGTGTGATGCCCATTACTGTTACGACTGTTGGACTGGAAAATTAATAGTGATTGCAACTAAACTCTTCTCTGCATTCTCATCAGGTTGGGAAAATTTGTTACTTATGTGTTGCAGTTGTTGAGTGATGTGAGGCCGGGATATGAGATTGATTAGATCAATTTACCACAGTTGTTTAGTACAAATAAGTGGTGTATAACTGTTAGATGGTTGGTCTGCTTTGGACCGGTGAGTGAAAGAATCCAAGTATTCACCATAACTAAAGGCTTGATTCACCATCACGTTTAAACAATAGTCGATTACCTAGTACACTAGATGTTCAGAGTGATTGTTTATAATCTTTGACCCACCAACAAAAAATGATGATCTAAGAGCATTGATGAGATTAAAAAAACATGAGAAGAGCAATGTAAACTCGTAAACAAACGAGGGTTTTCGTTTAGAAGACGCAAAAGAAAAACATGTTTCCAAACCAACGAGTTGGAAGACGATGAGAAATTTAGTTAATACTAATAGAAATGTAGCAGAGTTTTCAAAAGAGTACATTCCAGACAAAATGAGAAATACTGACAAGCAAGTAACAAAGCCATTAAAAAAAATACATATTGCTTCTTGCTTATCAATTACAAAAAAAAAACGATAGGACCCTATTTTCCATCCTTCATTTATCATCCTGCTTCCTGGGACACTAGAACACGAGCGTCTGGTATCATCAATTATATTTTTACAACACCATTTTATGCAAAGCTAAAAACATAGTATGAAACTGACACATTCCTATATTAATGTGTATATCTTAAACCTAGGTAGATCAATTTGAAAAGCTATGCTACATACCTTTTAGGTTCGTTTGCGTTTGAGATTTTTGATCTGCTGAGCCATGTGAGCAATACCTTCTTTAAGTGTGGCTTTTCTCCCATGTTCAAAATTCCACAGTACAGGAACTGTAAACCGACCACTTGGATTAAACTCGTTCATCTCCTCGAGTGCTGTCTTCACTGCGTTCTTCACATCTTCTCCCCACTCTTCACTCAATTTCTTAAGTTTCTCATCTTCATCATCCACAACTTCCTACACCATACAACACCATTAATTCACTTGTTAAACAGTATAGAGAGTATTGATAAATAAAACAAATGGAAAAACATGATAATGCAACCTTCATTTTTTCTCCAATCTCCACTCGTTTAAATGGGTACCATGCTGAGTCGTGTAGGGCTTTCTGCCATTTCAAGCAAAGCATGGCGTGTTGAAGCTCAACGTTTTCGCCATTGAATCTCTGTCGGCATACTTTCAAAAAAAGTTTTTCATCAACTTCTCCCATCCTCTTTACTCCGATCATGGATCCTTCACCAGATAAAGCTCTCAGCCCCTGCATGCAAATACATGAACAGAAGTTAGATCAACAGCACTCAAGAACATGAAACGAACACGTAAATATATAAGTTACCCTAATTAATTCTGTGCATGCTTCTTGTATCTCATCAGTGCTTTGACGTTCTTTTACGATGAGTCTCGAGTTTGCATCCTCTAACTCTTCTAGCTCACGCAGCTTCTCCTCAAGTCTTTTATCATTCTCCTTCATCACTATCCTCACCATTTCATTCTTCTCAGTGATTACATTCTTTAGCTCTTCATTATGCTCCTTCCTTATTTTCGTCAGCTCTTCATTATGCTCCTTCCTTGTTTTCTTCAGCTTTTGTTCACTCATTTTCTCTGCCTTCTCGAGATCTTCTATCAATTCCTTCTTAAGCTTTCCCATCTTTTCCTCAGTTTCCTCCATCATCTTTTCTATATATTCCTTAGTTTCCTCCAGCTTCTCCATTATTTTCTCTATCTCATCAACGTCCATCTTATTTTTGTATTTGGTTTTTCCTTTTTTGAGAATTTTTTTTTTGTTTTGGTTGCTTCCACCTCTGATGTTCCATCTTCTGCTTTACACAGATAAGTTTTGGTTTAATAAATTTTTGCATGGACAGATAAAAAAACTCTTTATCGAGCAGCACAATTCATTATTAACAAGTCGTTTCGTTTTTGATTTGACATTTCGTAATCATAACTTTCGTTTCCCAATTCAACATCTTTTACGGCACAGCCAATTCGAAAAAGAACTGTTTCAAAAAAAATATTTTTTACATATATTTTGGAGCATTTTTTTTTTGTAACATATATATTTTGGAGCATATATGTATTTTTACATGGATGCACGCTTATCTGTGTGAAATCAGATGAACGACGGTTTATGACATCAGATTTTTAAGATGAAAAATACAAAAAAAATTTAAGATAATTTCAAAATTTATCATGAGAGCGAGTAACTCACCCTTCAACTCTTATCAACAACCTTTATGAAATGGAGTACTGTTTAAAATGCTCTAAAAATCTAAAACTCCTCCAGAAAAGTGTATTATCATTAGAGCTACAAAATTAAAGCAAGCGTCATAACAGATGTGCGAAGAAAAAAGGTGATGCCAGAAAATTAAGAGTGATGTGTTATATGGTGCCAATTAAACTCTTCTCTGTATTCCCATCATGTTGGGAAACTTCGTTACTTATGGGTTGCAGCTGCTGAGTGATGTAAGGCCTGGATATGATATTGAGTCAGATCTATTTTCCACAGTTGTTTAGTAAAATAATAAACGGTGTCTAACTCTGACTACGCAGCTCCTAGATGTCCATGGCAATTGTTTACAAAGAAAAAAACATGAGAACTTGAGTGAGGCCATGTAATGTAATTACCCAAACGTAGGGCCCTTCAGTTTGTAAGACGCAAAAGAAAAACATGAAACCAAACCAACGAGAAGAAAATAGTCAAAATACAAATGGAGCGTTGTAGAGTTTCAAAAGAAAATATTCCAACGGGTTTAGATTTGCTTAAAATAAAATAGAAAATGAGAAACACTGACTACAATCCCTTACAAAACAAAACAGCACGTAGTTCCTTGCTTATCAATTACAAAAACCGCTAAAAAGATACTTTTGATCTTTCACTGATCATCTTGCTTCCTGTAACACAAGAACACAAGTCTTAGTATCATCAAACATAAAACAAAACTGACGCATCCCTCTATATGTATATGTGTATACCTTTGTAGACCCAAACCTAGAGGGATTCATTTGCAAAGTTGTGGCACATACCTTTTAGGTCCGTCGGCATTTGAGATTTTTGATCTGCTGCGTCATGTGAGCAATACCTTCTCTGAGTGTGGCTTTTCTCCGGTGTTCAAAATTCCACAGCACAGGAACAGAGTACCGACCACTTGGGATTAATCTCGTTAAGCTCCTCCAGTGCTATCTTCACTGCGTTCTTCACGTCTTCTCCCCACTCTTCACTCAGTTTCTTAAGTTTCTCGTCTTCATCATCCACAACTTCCTACACCATTCACCAAAAATCACCACTTGTAAAACAGTACAGAGAGTACTGGTAAAGAACATGAGATATTACGATACCTTAATTTCTTCACCAGTATCCACTAGTTTAAATGGGTACCATGTTGAGTCCGTGATGTTTCTCTGCCATATTGAGCAAAGCATGGCGTGTTCAAGCTCAACGTTTTCGCCACTGAATCTCTGACGGCATACTTTCAGAAAAGGTTTTTCATCAACTTCTCCCATCCTTTTTATTCTTATCGTAGATCCATCACCAGATAAATCTCTGAATCCCTGCAAATACATAAATAGAAGTTATCAGCAGCACACAAGAAGATGAAAATAAATCTTGAATAAATTTTAAAGTTACCGTAATCAATTCTGTGCGGGCTTCTTGTACTTCATCAGTGCTTTGACGTTCTTTTATGAGGAGTGCCGAGTTTATGTCCTCTAACTCTTCAAACTTACAACGCTCCTCCTCCAGCATTTTGTCATAGTCATTTACTATTTTCTCAAGCTCTTCGTTCTTCTCCTTCATCACTTTCTTCAGCATTTTATCCTTATCCGCGATTATTTTCTTAAGCTCTTTCTTGACTTTCTTCAGTTCTTCATTCTTCTCTTTCCTTACTCTCTTCAGCTGTGCATTCTTTTGCTTCGTCATTTCGTTCGCCCGCCTTTCTATCTCTTCCACAATTTTCTTAGCCAGTCCATCTGCAAGTTTATCGTTTTCAATCTTTTGGTTAGGGTTCATCTTTTTTTTTGGGTTGCTTCCACCTCTGATGTTCAGTCTTCTGCTTTAAATTGATAAGTTTTTTTTTTTGTAAGATAACAATAGAATCAAAATTGATAAGTTTTTTTCTTTAAAAATTATTTTTGTAAAAAAAGAAAATTTGTTTAATAGAACTCTGCATGCACAGATAAACTTCTGCATTGAGCCGCACAGTTCATTATTAACAAGTCGAATCGTTACTGATTTGATGTTTAGTAATCTTAACTTTCGTTTCCCAATTCAACTTATTGCACCGCCAATCTCTCTGATACCCTATCAGACCGAAACAATAAATAGCATTAGTCGTAGTCGTAGGGATGGGCATTTTATCCGTTAAATTTGATTCGATTCGTTATTCGTTTCGATTCGATCCGAAAAATCCGAATATCCGTAAGTCTTCGAAGCAAAGCAAATATTAAAATTCAATATCCGTTAAAAACAAAGCAAATCACAAATACTAAAAATTTTAAAGGCGAATATCCGATCTGCTCCGGGTTTTATAAAAATAAATGAATATCTACAATTAATTATGTATAAATTTTTACTTCAACATAAATTTGTGTTATTTATAAAATATATAATATATTAAATTAAAGAAAGAATATAAAATCTTTCTAAAACTATAATTTTCTAAAATCATGTGTTTTATCAAAAGATTATTTTATTATAAAAAGTATGGAATATATAATTCCACTAATTTTCACTTTTGATTTAATATTATGTAAGAATATTAAAAAAAAACATGTATAGTTTTGTTAGATTTACGTGTATAAAACATGGTGTATGAGACATCCGTAAATATTCGCAAATATTTAAAAAAGTTCTGAATATCCGTAAAACCGAATATCCGTATTTCTCCGAAGCAAAGCAAATCGGAAAATCATATATTCGTAAGATACGAAGCAAATTGCAAATACCAAAAAATATGGTACTATTTGATCCGTGCCCACCCCTAATTAGTCGTTTTAAGTAAGATCATATATAGTTGGTCATCTAGTGGATCGATAGAAGGGCCATTAAATTAAATATTTCTTACATAATGTTATATAGTATTGAGTTTTGATTTCCAAACTAATTGGGGCTAAAAGTTTATATTTTAATAATTGCAATTGTTGTTCGAAAATTATAAGTTAATAAATATTATCCATAGTTTATTTAGTTTACATCTTCATAGTACTTTTCTACATATTTATATAAAATATGAAAAATATACAACAAAGTTGAGCATGATCAATTACATATATAAATGTAGATGGTTTTGCACTTTGTATTATCATCAATGTTTGAGAAAATATTATACTTATATTGTAATATATGTTTAATTAAAGTAAAAAGGACATTTTCTTATTAAATTATTCAATTTTTAAATATAGTTTGGATGTATTTAAAATTATGATAAAATAAATAAATATAAACCATCAGTTCAACACAATCATAAGATATATTTTATTGTTAAAGGAGTATAAAAATAAAAATAAAAGATCTAGTCAAAAAATGTGAAAACAAAAAATAAAAATATATACAAAAGAAAAAATAAAAATAAAAGATATTTGAAACATAAGAAAACTATTTATTAATAATTATGAGGGAACAGAGAAAAAAAGATAATGATGGAAAATGTTTTTATTTTTTGAATAAAAGACTAAAAATAATCAAATAAACCCGAAACTTATTTTCTTAAACTTAATTTCATTTTCTTTGTGGTTCGGAAAAAAAAAATCATTTTCTTTATGACTTAAGATTTTGTATGTATTAGATTTGAGATTCTGAAATTTATATATTTAAAGAAATTAACTAAATATCCAAACTAAAAATGTAGCCTATTACATAATATAGAAATATACACACTACTATTAGTATCTTAAATAAAAATTTTGAAATTTTAAGGACCCTACAATTTTATATATTTTAGAGGGTCTACGGTAGTTGCATTTTCACAAAACACACAATGATCCTTGAACTGGATATTGTGGAACTCGAATAAAAATATAATGAAGAGCTCTATAATAATGTTAATTATAAAATCGATGGACTGAGGTACAAGAGCGTGTAAGAGCATCTCCAATGTAAAACTCCATTTTTCATCCAAAATGATGTAAAAGTAGATATGGATTAAAAGTGATCCGACCCTACTTTATTCTCCACTTCATAATAGAGTAATAAACAGACAAAAAATAGATGGAGTGAGATATGAAGTTGGGTTGGAACTTTTGTTACTCCATATTCACTTTTACTCTATTTTGAGGAAAAAATGGAATTGGGTTAGAAATGCCCTAAAAACAGGGGTGAAGCCTTGGGACTGTGAACTTCGAAGAGAGCAAACACCAGTAGAGCTACTTGTTCCATTTTTAGGGAAGATCCAAAGCCTTCTTGTGAACAATTTGTAATGACTCCATTTGAGACTGGTTCAGAGCCAGAGCCAATTAACCTTACTGCATGCGGGTTATCAAAATCTCTCTCTCTCTCTCTCTCTCTCTCTCTCTCTCTCTCTCAACTTTGATAAGATATGTTTAATTAGAACCTTTTTATTCAACACTAAATCTATTAAAATATTTCCAATTCTTTTTTCCAAAATAGAAATTGTAGACTAAAAATAATGTATTCCGTAAATAGAGTAATGCAGTTTTTGTATTTTATCCCTATATTTTTCATTCCAACCAGAGTAGAATTGAAATAAAAATGACTCTTTTTAGAAAAGTTACTCCATTTAAAAAATAATTATTAAAAAATATACTGATAGAAATGGATGATAAATAAAATAAAATAAAATAAGAACAAAAATTATTAATTGAATTGCAAATTACACTATTTATACAAAGAATATTTTTATAAAATAAAATATGTGAACTTGTAGTAAAAAAGTTTCATATCTATACTATTATGTGAGAAGTGATTTTGCTTACTTGTCAACTTTCCCATATTATTAGGTGACTTTGCTTATTTGTCATTATTTATTATTTATTTGTCATTTAGTTTTCATAGTTTTAAGTAATTTATTTATTTGTTATTTTAAAATAATTTAGTCTTATTTTCATATTCTCCATAATCTAGATTATTTATTTATTTGTCATGTTCTTAATAATTTTAATTGATATTTTTATTAATTTTCATATTTTAAAATAATTTTAGGTGGTAATTTTAGTTTTACTTACTTGTCACGTTTTCCATGATTTTAGGTTATTTTACTTATTTATCATGATTTTTTTAGAAGTTTACTTGTCATATTCCATGATTTAGATTGAGTTATTAGTTTTAACAAATTATTTTTGAATTGTTAGTTTTAAAACATTACAGTGATGATTTAATAAATATTTTCATTATATTCAGGGATAATTGTTATTATTGAGTATTATCAAATTTTATAAATAACTTTATAGTTTTGTTCATAATTTTTTTACTTTAGTAATATTAAATCGTTTAATGTTTTTATTTATTATATTTAAAAGGAAGCTTGCTTCACTTTTATGTCTTCGAATTATCTTACCAACAAAAAATATGAGTCCAAAGAATACAATTTCTCACCGTTAAAAATTGAAAAATTCAGATTTTAGTAGACATATATAATTTATTATTTTTAGTTTATAAAAATACAGTTAGATAAAAATATATTTTTAACTATTGTAGATTTTGTTAATAGGTGTCATCACTATGAACTCCGTTGAAGAGAAAATCCATATAAAATGAAATTAAAATTTTGATAAAGTGGTTTGATATCAGAGGATTTCATAGGTTTTGTATATTTATCTTATATGTTATTTTAAATTATTAATAAAATTTTATTAAGTAATCATGAAGATGATACTTTTTATATGTGTGGTTTGGTGATAGAATAAATAAATGATTTTGCAAGTACCCAAAACCATTATCTATGTTGAGTTATAATAAAAAGATAAATTATATATTCTGATTAATTTAATAATTGAACCTAATTAACTAAATTAGATTAAAATTAAAAATTATTTTAAAATTTGAATTAATTGGATACATATTAGTTCACACAAGTGTGCATGTCATTATTATATATATTAATTATATTATTTATGAATTGATTTTGCTAATTTGTCATCTTCTCCATGATTTTAGGCTTAATCAATAATTTCCTTAAATGTTTTTATATATTTTAATAATAAACAGTTTTGAAAACATGATAATTACAATATTTCAACTATACAGATATTTGATATTATCTTATTTTATTATATAAAAATTCCATTCGATTTTTGGTGTGTCAATGATTTTAATAATTAACTTTAATTATATTATATATTAGATAATAGAATTTTTTTTCAAAAAATGATAATTATTATCTACACAACTATTTGATATTATTTTATTAATATTATATAAAAAAAATTCTCTTATATGTCATTAAAGATTTATATCTATATTTTCGGTATTAAAAATTATATATTTTTGAATGTTGTTAATATAAACGCATAGATAGCATATGCAATTTATTATTTTAATTTATTAGTGTTTAGTTTTTTTTAATATGTTTTATATCAATTGTAAATTTTGCTAATATGTGTTACCATAAAAGCTCATGTTTATGTTCAATCAAATTAATACTCGATTACATGTCTTATTAGAGACATAAAAAAAACAAGCTTGCAAACAAAAATAAATATATTAAACTATAAAAGATCTCCTAAACATTTTGAAAAAGTTGGTGCAATTATTTATTTATTATAAATCATAATTTTGGAAAGTAAGATAATTCTTATATATATATTTTTTGTTGTTATTTGATAATAATATTTTTCTATTATAGAATTTTAAAATTAACATAAAAATATTTCATAATTAAATATTAATTAAAAAACATTTCTATTAAGATATTTTAAAAATTATTTTTAATATGTAAGTGTTTTACAAATTTCGACTCAGTAATAATCATATATATTTTGATGAAAAACTGTCATACATAAACAATTTGGTGTTTGATTTAAACTTTTTGAGAACATTTAAATTAATAAGATATAAACTAATAAATATTCGTAAATGATTATGTTCGCATATACGGGCAAAACACCTAGTTAACTGATATCTATTTAATGAAATCATGCAAAATGATACATTCCAAATCAATTTGTCCCACAAAAAACATTCAAGTTACATCCTAAATATAATTGGTAGCAATAGTTTATTAGTTTTCATAAAACATGTCAATATAAAAAGGGTTGGCTGCCTAATCCCCCCTGCAGACTTGCACACCCTATCTATTCCCCCCCAAACTTCTTGCCTCTTCACCAATCCACCCAGAAATATGATTACTCTTTATATCTCCCCCTATACTTTTTTAATCCCCCTCCCTAATCAATTTCGAAATTGAAATTAGAGGAACAAAAAAAGCGTTTAGAAAACAGTGATTGCCCAATTAAAACAAAACCCGACCCGACAAAAAATAAAACCCGACCCGAGTTAACTTAAAAAAAAACTGGGATCAAATTGAAATTAGGTTTGCGTCTCTGTTTCACGACATAGGCAGCGAACATGACAGAGAAAGAGAGAGAGACAAAAAGAGAGAGGAATACAGAGGAGAGAGAAGAGAATGAAGGGGAGAGAGAGACAGTGAGAAACGATGAAGATGGTACCATGGACGAAACCCAGACACAAAGTCGCGACCGAGAAGCATGGAAGAACTGTTCGACAGTGTGAAGAATATTGAAGGAACTCTTGTTGTTAGGTATGGAGAAATCGAATCTGGATTTTAAGCTTGTTAAACTTAAGTTTCTTATTTGTTTATGTCTTGGTTTGAGTTTGAGTTGTTTTAATTTGACAGAGATGAAAGAGGTGAAATTGAAAGTGCTAAAACCATGGTTGAAACAGAGAAGAAAGACTTTGAAGAAGTTTATGAAACTGAGTATGAGAACGAGGAAGACAAGAAGTCTGGAAAACAAGATAAGATGGATGAAGATGAGGATACTCTTGGTCGACATGAGTTTGAGATCAAGAATCAGTCGCTGAATTTGAGGATGAGGAGCCAACTGAGAGAAACGAGATTCCAGAGAGTTCAGATGATTCTTCTGAGGATGAGATTGATGTACGTGAGAAGAGAATGAAAAGAAGAGGAAGTCATGATAGATTAGCTCTGGGGAGTAGCTACTACACCTTGTATGAGTTTAAAGAAGTTGTTTTGGAGTATGCTTTGACCAAGAGAAGAAACATTAAGCAAGATAGGTGGGATAAGACAAAAGTCTCATATGTGTGTGGCATCGGTAAGAAGTGTAAATGGCGAATTTACTGCTCATATGATACTGAAAGTCAGAAATGGTTGTTGAAGACGAAGTACAAGTTTCATAGTTGCACTCCGGATGGGAAATGCAAGCTGTTGAAAAGTCCGGTGATTGCAAGACTATTTTTGGATAAGCTGAGGCAGAAAGCAGATTTGATGCCCGAGGAGATTCAACAGATTATAAAAGAGAAGTGGAAAATAGTCAGTACAAGGAATCAGTGCCAAAGAGGCAGACTTTTAGCTCTAAAATGGCTTGAGAAAGAGTATCAGGAGCAGTTTGCTCATCTTCGAGGATACGCAGGAGATCATGGTGACGAATCAAGGTTCCACAGCCATTGTAGACACGTACAAGAACAAAGCAGGGGAAGATGTTTTCAGCGGTTTTTATGTCTGCTTTGGGGTTCTTCGGGACACTTGGAGAGGATATTGTAGGCCGATTATCGGAGTTGATGGTACTTTCTTGAAGAGAGCTGTGAAAGGGGTGTTGCTAACTGCTGTTGGACATGATGCCAACAATCAAATCTACCCGATTGCTTGGGCCGTTGTTCAATCCGAGACAATTGATAGTTGGGTATGGTTTATCAAGAAACTAAAACATGACTTAGTTCTTAAAGATGGGAATGGATTTCTCATCATTTCAGATAGATCTAAGGGACTAAAAAGTGCCATGGAGTCAGAGTTACCGAATGCTGAGCATAGAAAGTGTGTGAAACACATTGTGGAGAATGTGAAGAAGAACCATGCGAAGAAAGACTTGCTGAAACCGAGGATATGGGATATTGCTCGGAGCTATACGAAGTCAGAATTTGACTACAATATCAGGAAGTTAAAAGCATACAATTTGGACTTGTACAATGATGTTATGAAGGAGCTGCCGAAACTTGGTCTCGATATGCTTACAAGCTTGGAAGCTGCTGTGAAGACGTTGACAACAACGCAACAGAGTCCTTTAACTCCACCATCACAAAAGCAAGAGCGAAATCATTGGTCCCGATGCTTGAGATGATAAGGAGGCAAGCAATGGTACGCATCGCCAAAAGACACATCATATCTATGAGGCATGAAGGGGTTTGTTCAGAGTATGTAGCTGATCTGCTTGCAGAGGAGAAGAAGATCGCAGATGAATGTGTGACGACACCTGCAACCCGTGGAGTCTTTGAGGTCACGGTAGATGCCAATTCATATAATGTCAACACAGTAAGGCATACCTGCTCATGCGGAAAATGGCAGCCTACTCAATCTACTCAAGCTCAAGACTAGTGGTCTTTTTGTTGTCGTTTAAAACTTGAAAACTCTATTTTCTGTACTTTTATGGCTTCTGTTGTTCTTTCAAACTCTAAATGAATGTACTTTGGTGGCTTTTGTTGTTCTTTAAAACTCTAGTTTATCAGCTCTGTGTAACAAGAGATTTTAGGAAACATGATCTTAAAGTTTAGTACTTGAATCGAGTCTTTCTTCTTCTTTTAATCTGAGAGTAATATAAGAAAAAGATGAAACAGTTTGCTCTCTGTTTTGCAATTATGGTTTCATCTAAGACTTTACTCTGTTTCAATTGTAAGAAAAAGATGAAACAGATCACACTCATGTTTTAAACTCAAGCATAAAGAACATGATAATCTCAGTTCTGAAAGACATACTGAACATAATCTTGACACTGAAACATAAGATAAGACTCTTACATAAGTCTAAAAGCATAAGAGAAATTCATTACATAAAGAACATATTCATCTCAGTTACTAGACCCCTTTCCAAAGAACCATATCCTATCATAGCTTTCAATCATCTCTTCATCCATCTTAATTCTCATAGCTTCTTCTTCCACCTTCTCAAGTCTTGTTTCTTGAAATTTAAAGCGATCCATCATACTCTCTCGCAGATCCTTAACATCATTCACAAGTTCATCATGTTTTGCATCCACCTTGCTTATCTCTTCTATCACTGCTTCATCGACCCATTTGAAAAGATGCCTCTCCATCTTTTTCTGTTATCAAACACAAATAACATCTTTTCAATTATCAAACACAAACAACAAGATACAATGGCAATACAAGATACAATCTCATACCGATATGCAATCTCACACCTGTAAAACCTCCTATATGGGTTCTTTTTGGTCTTTGAGACAAAGATGGCCACATTCTTACCACACCAACATTGTGTTGGTACGCCTCCCATTGCTCTGTCGCGAAAAAGATGAAGCTGAGTTGCTTATGATCGATGGAGTCGTCTCTCTCTCTCTCTCTCTCTCTCTCTCTCTCTCTCTCTCTCTCTCTCTCTGTGTGTGTGTGTCGTGTGTTCCTCGTCTCTCTGTTCTCGTCGTCCTCGTCTCTCTGTTCTCGTCGTCCTCGTCCCTCTCTGTTCTCGTCGTCGTCTCTCTCTCTTCTCGTCGTCGTCGTTTTTGTCGCTGTTCCTGTCGTCTTACTCTGTCTGTGTTCTTTGTCGTGTGTTCTTTCAGTTCAGAGAACGATGGAGTCGAAACCCTAATTGTAACTTAGCCCCAATTCGATTTCATTTTCTAATTATTTCGGGTCAGTTTTTTTAATTCCGGATCGTTATTTTTAATGGGCAATCGCAATTTACAAAACGCAATTAATTTATCTCTAATTTTGATTTCGAAATTGATTAGGGAGGGGGATTAAAAAAGTATAGGGGGGGATATAAAGAGTATTCATATTTCTGGGTGGATAAATGAAGAGGTAAGAAGTTTGGGGGGGAATAGATAGGGTGTGCAAGTCTACAGGGGGGATTAGGTAGCCAACCCATATAAAAAAAAAAGAGAGCAGAAAACAATAAATATAAAATTCTGATTTAATAATCATCACTTCTCTTCTTCTCCTTCCATGTCCCTTTCGATAAACCACCACATCTTCTGAAACCCTTGCCCCGACCAATCGCCGCCGCCTCCTCTTCCACGTACTTCTCCTTTGATCACCAGGTTCGATTCCACCGACTCGCAGATTTTTTGAAATCAAATTTCACAATTTGTTGAATTTCTCTTAGATATGATGAAACCGGATCGGGTCTACCTCTAGATCCGGTTCCACGTTTCGGATCAACATCATCTTTCGTCAAATCCAGATGCTCCCGAGATTCTTCTTAACACACAGCCACCATGTCTCTCTTTCTCAAAGACGATTCGATCCAAATCCGCGAAGTCTGGAACGATAACCTCCACGAGGAGATGGATCTGATCCGCCGAGTCGTCGACGACTTCCCTTACGTCGCCATGGACACCGAGTTCCCCGGAATCGTCGTCCGACCCGTCGGAACATTCAAATCCAACGCCGATTACCACTACGAGACCCTAAAGCTCAACGTCAACATCCTCAGCATCATCCAGCTCGGCCTCACCTTCTCCAACGAGCAAGGCGACCTCCCTACCTCCGGAACCGACGACAGGTACTGCATCTGGCAGTTCAACTTCCGAGAATTCGATCCCAACCACGACATCTTCGCAACGGACTCAATCGATCTTCTCAAACAATCGGGAATCGATTTCGCGAGAAACACCCGAGAAGGGATCGAATCCGATCGATTCGCCGAACTCTTAATGTCTTCCGGGATCGTGCTCAACGAGAACGTGCATTGGGTGACTTTCCACAGCGGATACGATTTCGGATACTTGCTGAAGCTCCTCACGTGCCAGGACCTTCCCGATTCGCAGACGGGGTTCTTCGAGCTGATCGGTGTTTATTTCCCCATGGTGTACGATATCAAGCACTTGATGAAGTTCTGTAACAGCCTTCACGGTGGGCTGAACAAGCTGGCGGAGTTGCTTGAGGTGGAGAGAGTTGGGATCTGTCACCAGGCGGGTTCGGATAGTTTGCTGACGTCTTGTACGTTCAGGAAGCTTAAGGAGAGTTTCTTCGTTGGTCCGTTGCAGAAATATGCTGGTGTTTTGTATGGGTTAGGTGTTGAAAATGGTCAGGTTGCTCTTTAATATCAAATAAAAAAAATAAAAATAAAAATCCTTAAAAGTTACTCTGTTACTTGTTTTGTTACCGGTATAAAATTCATGATCACTTGATCGTTATTGATTCAGACTTTGAACATTAGGAGCGTAAGTGAAAAGGAACTAACACTCTTCGTGTCTGAATCAAATTTTGGTGAGCATAATTTAAGGCCCATCAGGCCCAATAAGTGGTAATCAGTGACAATGATTTATACGGGTTCTGTTATGAACCCACGTTTTCTGTAGGTTCATTTTCCACGTGCGACTTTGACTTCTGCATTGAGGGAACCCAGTCGGAAATCCCTTGTACCCCGTTAAATTCAGTGATTCTGCAGTGACAATGATCTTTCGGACACGGTTTGAATTAGACTCTCATCTTGTACAATCAATAATGATGTACTAGTTACTTTTATTGACAGCAGAAGATATACTAATCTTTTTCATTAAGATACATCAACTTAATTGGTTAATAAGTTGAAATACGGATGCTCAGTAGAGTCAAATGTCAATATTCTCAACCTCTATTACCACCACTTGGTTTCTAAAAACAGTATATAATGATAATATACCACATGAGAAACAAATTAAAAATTAAAAAGCAATGTTCCTAGATTTGTAGGAAAGATCTTATACGATTCACAAACCTTTAGTTGACGATTTCGTTTGGCCTTTTTCTTTTTCTGGATGCATTTAAACTTATACGATTCACAAACCTTTAGTTAACGACTTCGTTTGGCCTTTTTCTTTTTCTGGATGCATTTAAACTTATACGATTCACAAACCATTAGTTGACGACTTCGTTTGGCCTTTTTCTTTTTCTGGATGCATTTAAACTTATACGATTCACAAACCATTAGTTGACGACTTCGTTTGGCCTTTTTCTTTTTCTGGATGCATTTAAACTTATCACCTAGAGTTTCGAAACTTTTCTACTTCTCTTCTGTTCTTAAGTAAATTAAAAATAAATACTAATCCCGATAATTAATCATACACGAGTCCTACACAGCCACACTCTTTCAATAAATCAGCACAAGAAAGAATTATTCAATCTTTTCGGTTTGGTCTTGCACAAAAAAAAATACTATTATCTTATGAAGAGTTGAAGACTCACCAACTCTTTACCATGGTTAGGTGAAACACGGCAAAGTCATAACCTCAAAACCGTCACTTGTTTTGAAGTCTCTCTATAAATACAAACCACTAAGTCTCCCTGTAACGACACATCATAACCCATAACATTCTCTAACCTTCTTAGCCATCTTTTGCTCCAGCAACAGAAAAAAAAATGCCTGCCGACGGGAAACTAGTCTGCGTCACCGGAGCCGGCGGCTACATAGCTTCTTGGATCGTTAAGTTACTATTGGAGAGAGGCTACACCGTAAGAGGAACCGTGCGTAACCCAGCTGATCCCAAGAACAACCATCTCAGAGAGCTTCAAGGAGCTAAAGAAAGACTCACTCTTCACAGTGCTGATCTTCTCGACTATGAAGCTCTTTGTGCCACCATCGATGGTTGCGATGGCGTTTTCCACACAGCTTCTCCCATGACTGATGATCCCGTTAGTAAATATATTAAATTTTCCTTAAATCGGTTGATACTTATATATTACTCTGTTTCCTTAGTTTGAATCTTGTTAATTAATGTGAATAGGAGACAATGCTGGAACCGGCTGTGAACGGAGCCAAGTTCGTGATCGACGCTGCGGCTAAAGCCAAGGTCAAGCGTGTTGTGTTCACGTCATCTATCGGTGCTGTTTACATGAACCCTAACCGTGACCCTCAAACCATAGTCGATGAAAACTGCTGGAGTGATCTTGATTTCTGCAAGAACACAAAGGTATATCTTTATCTATTTTTGGCAAAAAAGTTTTTATGAAACCCACCGACCAAAAATCTATGTGACCTAGTACCGCTATGTTTACAAGTTATTAAAATAAAACATGTGGCTGTAATAAATTTACGTGTTTAGCACGAAAACTAGCGTTTCAGAAAGTTAACCATTTTGGTGCCTTGTAGAATTGGTATTGCTATGGAAAGATGGTGGCGGAACAATCAGCGTGGGAGACGGCGAAGGCCAAAGGTGTGGACTTAGTAGTGCTAAATCCCGTTCTAGTTCTCGGACCACCGCTCCAATCAGCGGTCAACGCTAGCCTAGTCCATATACTCAAGTACCTCACCGGGTCAGCCAAGACCTACGCTAACCTGACCCAGGTCTACGTGGACGTCCGTGACGTTGCACTAGGCCATGTTATGGTCTACGAATCACCCTCCGCCTCAGGCCGTTACATCCTCGCCGAGACCGCGCTTCACCGTGGGGAAGTTGTTGAGATTCTTGCTTAGTTCTTCCCGGAGTATCCTCTTCCTACCAAGTAAGTCAAAACGTTTGTCTCTTTTTAACACTTTGGTAAAATAATTATATCAAAATCAACCTGATCATGTCGGTCTAATCAAAACAACCTTGGATTTACAAACTATTTGAGTTTGATTACTGGTACTTGAATTAATCTAATTAAAATTATAAATACATTTTTGTTTCAACACTTTTTAGTTGGAAAAAGGGACATGAGTGGTATTTGGTATTGTGACTTGTGACTATTAGTGCACTTGTCGTGAAACTGGTGGGTACTAACTCGCACTTCACAAGGTCCACGTCATGTATCACCTACTGCTGACGTAGAGATCGTACAAAACCATATGTGTAAACGTGTTTATGTTTGTGTTTTTGTCTTTGTGTTTATACTAAAAAGGTGTAGTCATGTTACGGGTCTAACTCCATTTGACAAAAAAAAAAACGGAAGTGTAGATGTTTTTCTTCACCTACTCCAAAGTTTGGTCACTTGTTTTACGACTTGTGTCTCCTTTGCCTAGTTCAATAACTGATACGTTACTTCAGAGTGTTACACAAGAAATCTTATCCGCATTTCGTATGTTGATTAACATATTTTTTAATTCTTTTTAGGTGTTCGGACGAGAAGAATCCGAGGGCAAAACCATACAAGTTCACTACTCAAAAGATAAAAGACTTAGGATTGGAGTTTAAACCCATCAAGCAATCTCTCTACGAATCTGTCAAGAGCTTGCAAGAGAAAGGGCATCTTCCTCTTCCTCAAGATTCGAACAAAAACGTCATAATCGAATCTTAGAACAGGATATGACCATAAAAAGCTTTATTCTAAAGTACTACATTTGATTTGACTAAGTTATTTGTTTAATGGGTTTTAATCATATAAATATCAATATATAGCTGATTGCTTTTTTCGTAATTGATAATATGCGTCACTCATATGTATAATATGCTAAAGCAATGATGTTATTAGCCGATGTTGTTATAACATTGTTCCTTATATAAACCTACTAGAGTCTGATCCCTTTTTAAAAAAGATAACAAAAGCCAACACTTATAACCTCTAAGAACCTTTTAACTAGTACCGTCTAGAGGTCTTTGTGGACTTGGTCTAAGTCCAATTTTATTGGAATCCTAAGTCTTAAGATATGATTAAACAAGACTCAATCAAGATCTGATGTAGCCGCTTTACCATGCAACTGCATGTCAACAATGTCTTGTCTTGGAAGTGTCTCCACAGATTGTGAGTTTGTTGATGCAAGAAGAGGACTAGCTTTTCTGTTTTTCCGGAAGACAAGATAAGCTATGGAAGCTAAGTAGATAGCAATGCCTGAGAACCCAAGAATTCCACAAAAGATGACAAGGGCAAGCTTCATGTGACTATGGATGAGCAGTTTAATGAAACTGCTTACTATATAGTATATGTTTATTCCCATGATTAGACTACCAATGAACCAAGTCAAAGCTGTAATCTGTTAGACAAAAAAGTAACACATGAAGTTAATAGATAGTTGGCGGTTTTCAATCTTTTAATTTTTCTTTGGTTGAATGAAAATGAGTTTGGTAGTTACATACCGCCATTGGGTTTACATGTGAACCCATCTTGGTTTTGCAGCTAGTGAACTTGAGAAGAGGGACTAGCGCGAATGGGAGCTCAAAGGATAAGATCATCTGTTTATAGTTCATTCAGTCAATGATTTTATTTGAAGTAGTAACTAGTCAGTCATATATATGATTAGAGATGGGATATGATTGTCTTACCGAGGCAATGATGATTAACTTTCCAGCTCCAGCTGAACCACCGATGAGAGCAACTATTAGACTAGGGATAATAGCTAGACATCTTGTTAGGAAGTTTCTGAGCCATGGCTCAAGTCTTAGATCAAGAAACCCTTGCATCACGTATTGTCCAGCATAAGTTCCAGTTATCGTTGAGCTTTGTCCGGAAGCTAGAAGTGCTATAGCGAATAGCTTTGAGCTCCATTTACCCACAACGTTCTGTTTTATAAACAGAGGAAGCAAAACATAGCTTTAATGTTCTGAAACATCAGCAGCAAGTAAGCAAAGCAAGAAACTTACCCGTAGCAGAAACGAAGCCTTGTTTAAATCCAAATCCTCACATTTAGAACGGTCTTCAGGGGTTAGGTCCGGGGCATTACAAACAGCACCACTTACTGATATCACAGAGACGTTTATGAGGAAGGCTATCATTAGAGCCAAACCGCTCTCTATCAAGTAAAACCTGCAAGCCTCCTTGATCCCAGTAGCTGAACGTGGGATCTTCCTGGAGAGAACCAAGGCTGAGTGGAGGAAGAGATTGTGCCTGTGGAAAAAGGAACGGTCGCTTATAAAAGTTCTTATGAAGATGGGTGAAGAGAGAGAGAGAGTGTGTGAGCTTACGGCATAACCATGGCACCAAGCAAAGAGATTGCAAGACCAGTTGCACCATTTCCTTTGAGTTGTGGAACAAAGAGACCGTGTAGTACTTCTCCTGGGTCTGGCTTTGAGTAGTGGAGCTCAATGACAAAGCATATAGCAATAGTGAACACAAGAAACGCTATCAAGAACTCCAGCTTTCTCACCTATAAGAAAAACATCATAAGAGTTTGACCAAACACAACACCTTAAAACCAAAGCGATCAAAGATAGTAGAAAAGAATAGTACCCCATATTGCTGGAGAGCGAGAAGCATCAGTGTACTTAAGCCTGTCAGAAGAACACCAATCCACACTGGTATGCTAAAGAGCATGTTCAGAGCAAAGGCTGTTCCAATAACTGTAGAAATGAAACAGATTATGACAATAAGCACAAACAGAGATATTAGATTAAATAAACATTATTTTGAAACACAGTAAAGAGTGGTGCCTTCTGGGATGTCACAAGCAACTACTGCAATTTCTGCAACAACCCATAACAAAAAGTTTGGAACTTTGGAGTACTCAGCTCTACAGTGCTCAGCCAAATGTTTTCCTGTGATCGTATAAGAAAAATGGATTTAGCAAAGTTGATGTATACAACTTAGAAGCAAAGAGTTGACTTTTGTTAAACCTGTGACAACACCAAGATTTGCAGCCAGAGATTGAATCACCAAAGCGGCACAAGAAGCCACCAAAATGATCCAAAGTAACTGTGTTTATTACAAAGAAATCAGTATTTTCCTTTTTTTTTTAAGAAACTGATATTATAAAAAGAGTTACACACCTCATACTTGTATTGTGCTCCTGACTGCAGATCGGTCTCAACTGCATACACACAAGAAGAAGAAAAAAGGAAGCATTATTCATCTATTTAAATTACTGAAAATGATATTAACATAGTGCATGTTCTCTATGATGATGATCTTACAGTTTCCAGGATCAATATATGCGATTGAAACAAGAAAACCAGGTCCTAAGTAGGCAAAGAAATTCTTCCAGCTCTTCTTCTGCAAATATACATAAAGTAATCAAACAAATTTATTAACCAAACAAATCAAATCTAGATTCTCTGTGTGGGTTTTAAGTCTGATTTGTTGACTCAGAAACAACTGTTAGTGGATTTGGATTAGTTAATTAAGTTAATTAGTAATATTACAATTCAATCGAACGCATGTGTGTTTTTAGAAGATTAGAACACATGCCAAATCTAAAAACTTGGCTTCAGGGAGATAAATCTTGAGATTAGATATTTTTTAAAAGGGATTATAAAAATCAAACCTCTGGGACAATAATCTGATTAGGATCAGAGTTATCGATGAGTGGAGCGTTGGAGAAGCTTCTGTTGCCACCGTTACTCGAAATGAACTGAGGACGTTCAGATGCTGAAGCCGCCATCGCTGTCTCTCTACCCTGTTAGTAATCTCTTTGCGTAATGGTTTTTGAGTCTTTAACTATGATAAAAAAGCAATATAAATAGGAAAGGAAGGTGAAATTTAAGGAGAGATTAGTCAAATTGGTGGATGTGATTAGTGAATAATTTAAGAGTGTAGATAATGTTTTATTTTTTATTTTTACTATAATAGACGAACCTTGGAAACTCGGAACAAAAAGAGAGTAAAGAAGTCTAGCAGAAACGAGAAAAGGTGAGAGAGAGATCTCAGTTTGTGTGAATGACAAGACGGAGTTTTGTTTTGCTGGGACCTCAAAGTACATTAAAACGATTTTGTTTTGTCTCGAGTGTTCTTCTTTTCTCAATCTTTTATTTTGTTATGACCCAATCCAACAAAATTGTAGGGTAGTATTTTTGCAGAATATTCTAAGGTTAAAACTCTTAGAAAAAATTAAGTTTATTTTTTTAGATAAGTAAGAAAAATAAATAGGATATGAACCAAGCAAGTAGTTGTGTAAAAAAAAACTAAATATAAGGAGGGGTTTTTTTAATACCTAATCTCAAGATATAAACAACGAGGATAGTGGGTCCCAGATGAAGCTCCGCGCGTGTGTGTAACGATTGGATCTCGATCGAGATGGGCCCCAACCACTTTCAGTTTTCTTTCCGATAGATTCTCTGTGAAGAAGAAAAGTGTACTTTGGACGGCTTTCTCCCGTCTCGTAATCAGCAATTCTGTTTCTTATAAAATAAAGATTTATATTATTTTTGTAAAATAAGATTTATTACTATAGGATTGACTTTATCATTTGTACTACTTGTTACAGAATTGGAAGAAGAACTTATTGTATTATACGATGTAAAAGCCGAAATTTATTTGTTAGAGATTTATTACTCTGTTAATTAGATGATTTACATACATTGATCTTTAAAAATCCCTGAAGTTAAGTTTTGTTGAGGTATCCGACTTTGTGCTAACTTTTTTTAAGAGAACAAAATCAATGTATATCTTAAGTCAGAAAAATCAGTATACAATTACAATACTGTAGGTTAAAGTTCAGAAAAAATATAATAAACTCAATAGAGTAGTACTTAAGATATAGAAAGAATAAAAAGAAGAAGAAAGTTCATAAACGGAATAATTATTCTAAAGACGGAAGAATAAAGTTTTAATCTATTTATATGCTTTATTGCCTTTTGTTGGCTTTAACCTGTACGCTCTATATATATGAGAGCCATTGATTGCAATTCATAAAAAAAAAAGAAAAAAAAAAGAGAGCACGGTCATATGTCAATCTCAGCTACATTCGACCCCCCACAATCTACGGCCATTACTTGGCCAAAATAAAAAGAAAAGCAGCTAATTGATAAAACCAAATTAAGATGTGAGAATATCAGCATAAAACTACACAATACATATTTTAATATTCTAGCTGATTACATAAATCACAATATATATATATATATACCATGTTAATTTTCTTTTGTAAAAATATAAACAATCTTAAAACATTACATTTTTAAAAAATAAAAAAATCGACATATATAATGAAATACCAGAAAGTTTTTGTTTAATAGCTATTTGGTTTTGGCTTTAATTATACTCCATCTGTTTCAGAAAGATACATATTCTAGATTTTTCCACATATTAATAAAACACATAATAAATGCATAATTTTTTGTGTCAATCTTTTCCCTATCATTTTAAGCCAATAAGAATTCAATAAGTGCAATTAAGTTTTTTGAAATTTGCAACTAATCGTTAAAACTTGATAAAATATGCATTGAAAATACAAAACATATATCTTTTTGAAACAAATTTTTTTCTAGAATATGTAACTTTGTGAAACGGAGAGAGTACTTCAATCAAGATCCGCACGAAATGTGTTAAAGTCTACTAAACCGTTTGGTTTTAACAGTGTACTAGATTTTAACCCGCCATTTCAAAGCGCGGGATTAGTTTTGTTGATAAAATTATTAATCTGTTTGTTAGTTCATAATATAAATAAAATATAAATGTTCAACCCATTTCTACTTGATAAATATTTTGTATATTCGATGAATTAACCCGAAAAACAATAATTGTAAAAATGTCAACTCATTATTATAGGTTAGTTTCGAAAATCAACTTTATTTTAAGTTTTTAAATATTAGTTTAAAAATAATTAGAAATTGTTAATTAGGATTTATGTAAAATTATAGTTTTGTAAACACATACATTCAGAAAATTTATGTAATATTAATTTAAAAAAGAATTACATTTAATTTTTAAAAATAGAAGATAAAACTTATTCTAGTATAACCAATGATTTGAATATTAAATGTTTAAATTAAATGGAAAGTATAGATTGCATAGAAATTATAACTATTATCATTTACAAAATATGGAAAGATTAGTTACCATAAATAAAGGAAATATTCCGTTGTTTATTTTAAGTAAATAATATTTATATTAAAATTAAATGTCACTGGTAAATTTTGTAATTAACTGGAAAATTCAGGGACATAATTCTAAAAATGATTTTGCTTTAATAGTATAGATTGTTTTATATTAAATGACAAAAAGTATAATATAAGGTTTTAGGATGATGTATCTTATTTGCAAAATCAGTTGAAATATAACTCAATAAAATAAAACAATATAACAGTAATCTTGTCTATGGTCTCCGGAGATACGCAAGTAGTATGTCAGCTTAGTAGTCTCTATGGAAGATTTTTCTTCCGCTAAATTTATTTTTTTCGGGGGTTTGTAATGGTTCGCCGTTTTTGGATTAGTGTTATGTAAGTTGTGAATTATACTAAAGTATACCAACTCTGTATCCTCTTTGTTACTCTAATGAACATTCAGTGTGAAAATACAAAAAAAAAATATAATTTAATGTCTATATCCAATTGAGATGCTAAAGTCTTCTACCGCAATTTGAAAGTAAGGACACTGCTTACCAGTCAATGTAAAACCAGTAGATACCATTATGATTTTTTGGCTATACATGGATGTTGACTTACGTTACGTATGTATGCATGCGTTCTTATCTTTATTGATGGTGCAGTTATTGTAGTCCATTGAAATATAATAATATATGTGTTAGAGATTCTATCGGTATAGATGTCTAGAAACGATCGCGACAACCTATGTATACACTGAACATATTTAGAGAATCTAGCGGTGTAGATGTATATGAAACGATCGCGACAACCTATATATATATTGAACATATATAGAAAACTAGAGAATCTACCGGTGTAGATACATATTGAACATGTACTAATGTATGTATGGTGTGATGTGTATAGTATTAATATATCTCTCTTTATTTTGCAAAATAAATAAATATTAATGTATCCATAGATATTGATAACATTTTTGGAGACTTTACGGGTGTAGAGATATGTGAAATGATGGCGACAATAGTGTGACAAATATACATGCATATTATATACTAGATAGAGATAAGAGTCCTGATTTTTGACTTTCAGTTAGTGCATTGATGTTAAAATTGGGCTTTCAGTTATGACTTTTAAAGTTTGGATTCTTAGCGAAATGTGAGAGTATATGGGTTTGGTTCAAACAACTAAAAGAATACAATATGGGCTTTACATATTAAGCAGATAATGCCTGTTGGTTTCCCCGCCCCGCCACGAGAAAAGGCCGAAAAAGAAAATTTATACACAAGACTAGTCAAGGTAAAATCGATTAGTACAATACAACTATGATTTTAAAATCGATTAGTACAATATAACTTTTTTTTTTGTCAATTGCCCAATAAAACTAGATCAAGGGATGGTCAGACGAGTCGATTCTCTGAAGAGATCTTTATCTGGTCGGATCTGATCTGTATGGAAAAATATATAGCCTATAGCTCTAGCCTCCTTCACCAGTGCATCCGCTCTGCCATTCTTTCTTCGAGGAATATGAATCAGGCTCACATCCTCGAAATCATCCAGAAGTCGCTGAAGCATCTCAATCTCCGTCGCAAAGGCTGGCCATTCCACCGAGTTCGTAACCATGTCTAGTAGGTCCGAGCAATCTATTTCGAAGCGTATCGACGTAACCCTCATGTCTCTCATGCATGATGCTGCCAACTATGATTTCAATAATACAATCATGAATTAAGGGCGTGACTGATTTCCTGTTACCACCCGCAAACGTAGATTTTGCGATTGATAATGGTTGTTGGTATTTTGTAACAATTATAAATGCAAAAAGAAAGCTGGTCCGCTATACTATTGCAGGTGGATAAATAAATATATATATATATATATATATTTATTTATCCACTTGCAATAGTATATGCTGACCAGCTTTGATTCTTTGATTAAGCATTGTATAATTGTTATTTAATTTAAATTCACTAACAATATATTTTTATTTTATAAAAACTTTAAACCAAAAATATTCAATATAATTTTTAAACATCAATATATATATACACATATATAAATAAACATATATATATATACATATATAAAATACATACATATATAAATGAAATATAATATTCTTTAAAAACAATAATATAAATCTTCAAAATAAACTTTATTTGAAATTATAATTTCACTTAAACTAAAAAATAAGAGTAATATTGTTATTAATTATATTATATTAATATTTATTATATTTTTTCATAGTAGTATACTTTTATAACGTTAAAATATGTTAATCTTAATAATTTATTATCAAACCGCTGCAATATCTCATAATCAATCAGTTATAAATATCCTATAAACGCCACCCACATCCGCAAACAGTCAGACCCTAAAGGCATGTAAAACGCAGTGATTATGGATGTAGTTACGAGAGTTTGTGGACATAAGATGGCTACGGTTTCAAATGTTATTAAGCAATTTGTATGACTGTTACAACGATTAAAAATTGTTGCGTTTATAGAATATTTATGATTGGTTGATTATGAAATAATATAACAGTTTCATAATTAATTATTAATATTAACACATTATAAATATATAAAAACACATTACTATGATAAAATATAAAATTATTAATTTAACTTAATTAATAACAATATTATTTTTTAGTTTAGATAAAAGTTGAAAAATGAAGATTTATATTAGACTTTTTAGAAATTATTATTTGGTGTATATATGTATATATATGTTTACACAATACTTATTGAATATAAATTAAAATATATAAAATTTATATTTAAAACTAAAATATTTTTGAAAATATTTTATATTTATTTATGCATCTGCAACCGTTCACAACTACAAACGCCAATTGCAAACGCTAACTTGAAAACAAGTTTTTGATTTTAAAAAACTTGAAACCGTTTAAAATGATTTATAGTTTTTTGTGATTATTGTAAAATGTTAACAATCACTATTATCCACATTTACGTCTATGAATGGTAGCAGAGAAACTAATCAGACTTTAAATGGATATGTTTTTTTATGTATGCCAGTATGCCACAGGGCTTGTCTTTTTTCAAAAGCTAAAAACATATAATGGGTTCAAATTTTCTTCGTTTTTCAGTTAAGTTTCAGTCTCTTGTTTAAAAAGCAACATGCTATTATTGTCAATGTTTAATTTAGTTACAACATCATTGGCAGAAAAAAAAAAGAGAACAATTTGATAGGAATAGTAGTATGAAACTACGATTGATACATATTAGTTTTTATCTTATCTAGAGACACGTCCGTGCACTGAATTTCCTACTCTTACAACGAATTGTCATCCGGATAATACTTTGAATCAATATAGAAACCGTATTATATTATCCATGAACAAGTGCTCTTTGTTTTGGTCGGCCATCAGTATTATTTCGATAAAACAAAACAGATAAATGACAAAAGAAACGTAAACCCTTTAGGAAAGTATTCTCCATAGCCACACATGAAAAAAAAAATATTCTATTTGCTACACCAAAATTCTACTTACTCCACTTTTTTTTCTCATATTTATCTTCTCTTTCTTACCTTAAATATTATAATAATATCTCATACCCACTATATTTTTTAAAATTAAAATCAAAATCAGACTCCACTTTCTTCTCTCCTCTCTCTCTTCTCCCCCCCCTCCCCATTATGTCGACCATCTCCCTCCAATTCCTCCCATAAATTATCCTATAATATCTCAAACCTAACAGGCGGTCCCCACACCAATCCACCTCTCTCCTTCCCACGGCTGTCACCTCCTGTCTTCTTTCTCCCATCTTGTTTCCTCTTCCCCAACCAGAAACGATTTTTTTCTCATATTCTTAGCTCCATTGGCGATTTTGAAGGTATTTTTGAAGGAAATTGGTACGTTTTTTTCACGAAATTCTCATAATAATATACTACTTATGTTTTATGTATTATGTGAAACGAAAAATATCAACATTTTGCTGTAAAAATCGTGAGAGTTTTGAAAGAAAAATTAAAATAATGTGTGAAGAAGATTTTGTATTGTTCTATATTTTTAACACTGTTTTGAAAGAAAAAAAATATGAAAATTGTGTTAGACGATAATCTGGGTTGTGTAACACATTATTAGTTGATTAAAAAGACTTAGACTGATGAAAAACTAAAATTTTAGGTAAAAATGAAAGTTTTAGATATATTGTTATGAAAATGGATGTTTAAGGGCAATTTTGTATATTTCTTCTTATTTTGTACTGTTTTAAACCATAATAATGCATTACAATAGTGGTAGACGATATTGTGGGTTGTATAACACCCTCTTGATCAATTATAAGTGTCAAATTGAGAAAAGCAAAAATTTATAAGAACTACTGGAACGATGGTATTACTAAAGTGAAAGTGTATTACTTGTATTACTGGAACGACTATGTACCAAAGATCTTAGACAACTTAGATTCTTTAAATGGTTAACTAATCATAATTTTATTTTTTTCAGGGAATTATATGGCTTCTCCCATTACAGTCATATGTTTTGACTATGGAGGAAGTTACATCAAGTATGGGCCTGAGATAAAGTGGATCTCGGGAGAAGATCAAATTCACACTCTAGTGATGAAAACATCTGTGGAAGAGGTTACATATTCTGAATTGGATGATAGTATATGCAAAAAGATTTAAGGCAAATGGAGATGGGATGCTGAAGATTAGTTACTTTCCAATGGTGTTGTATTCGAGAATACCATCATATATTTGGATTGATGAAGACGTTTTGGGTTATCTCATGCAAGTAAATCATGATCAATGTAGAAGTGTTTTACATGTGGAGATCAGCAATGATATGGATGATACATATGGTGATCCTACATAAGTTCACAACAAAGCCGAAATAAATATTAAACATAGCATCCTACATAAATTCACTAAGCCTCAGTTCTAGGCTTCTTCTTGGAACAAATGGCAAAACTGAGGGTGGTTTTCGAACCACTTCAACTCAGGGCTCTCGTTTTCAGGCTCAAGCTTTTTGATGATTCCCACCGTGTTGCTCACATAACACTTGCTCTGTATCTTACAGGTTTTGGTGTACTCGGTGTTCTTGAAGTATAGCTCATCAGGTGGCAGTGGTTGACATTCCTGTAAACCAGATAAAAGTTATATTAGCATGCCATATAATTTTTGTCCTAGTAGTACTAGTCATACCAGTAATACACCAATAAAAATTAGAATAATTTACCTGAGATGATGCAGACTCATGATCAGTCTCATGGCGCGTGGATGATCGACTCATTTCCGTGCCGACCGATCATCACTATCATTCCCGGTTGAAAGCTCTTCTACATGCTGCTCTTCTACAGGAGCACTGTTTCTTTTTGTGGACTTTCTCTGCTGAGTTTTTTGTTTCCCTCCACGACCTCGGCCTGCCATTATCAATAGCCTCTCGATATCCTATAACAACAACATTCAATCAGAACTGAAACACTCAACATAGAGTATCAAATAAATTTCATTATCTTCATCCCCTGAATATTTACATAAACAATAAACATTCAATAACTACCAAAGCTAACAAATCCATTCAATATCTACAAAATAAATCATTGATTCCAAACATTCAAGCACTCAAACATTCAATCACGAAAACAATGATTCCAAATCATTGACAACTCTCAATAACATCACTCTACTAATCTCACAACCAAACATCTGAGGACATCTCCATAACTTCAAAACCAAACGTTCGCTCTTTATAATCTCATAACCAAATCGATGGCATGTTTTTCATTTTCAATCCCTTTATTTAACATTTTTAATACTAGGTTTTCAATTTAATTACACAAAGATAACACAATTGTACCAATAGTAAATCGTTTCAACAAAATAATAATTTTAATAAAAAATATTCAGATTCAAAACTAAAATTTAAGACTCAAAATCGAGCCAAACAACCACACATCGTATACTCCAATCAAACCCACATCAAAACCCATTCGAATCTATGAAAAAAGTTTGTAAAAAGGTGTTACCTTTTTCACGTTGACGATGTATTTCGAAAGAGAACAAGAGAGAAGATCTCCGGAGACGGTGCCGAACGAAGATGGTGGTGGTGGTTCTGATGATGGACACGAGAAGACGCGGTGGATATCGGTGTGTTTCAGTGGATTTCGTCGCTGCCTCGAGTTCGTCGGGTTCTAGGGTTTGAAAAGGGATTGATTTGCTTTCGATTTGGGGGAAATGAGAGATGGGAGTGAGAGAGTTTGAGAGAGAGACATGCGGGTCGAAACCATGGATCCCGGGTCGTGTGGGTCGGATCAAATATTAGCAGGTTGGATATGTAAATATTATATTTTATTAAGGATAGTTTCGTTTTTTACCACGTTTTTGATTAAAATATGATTAAAATAATATTCTTTTTTATTGGTGGGTTAAATTAGAATGAAGATGGGAGTGAGTGTGGCAATGTAGAATAAAGTCCAAGCCTTTAACGAACCTTCGAAATTAAAATATTGTTACAAAATAAACGTCAAAGAAAAACGTGTAATTCGGGGAAACACACTGTTGCTCTGACGGCCCACGACTATAATACTGTCAACACGTGGATGCGTATGACTTGGTTTTACTATAACGTTTCTTTCTTGGAACGATTTTTCAGGTTAAATGATAACGTATGTACTTTTTTTTTAAGAACCGGGAAGTTATTCCAGAAGACATGTAAAATTTCAAACTAAAATTTAGGGTGTAATTGGTTTCTCCTCTACTATCCACAAATACAGTTTTGATGGTTGATAATGGTTGTTGGCATTTTACAACGGTTAAACAAAACGTTACAAATCACTTAAAATCGTTCTAAATCTCACAAAATCAAAAATTGATTTCCGCTAGCATTTATGATTAGGGACGACTGCGGATGGATAAATAAATAAAAATATATATTTTAAAAATTTAATTTTAATTTTAAAATTAAAATACTATAAATAATACTCTTCGTTTCACAAAGATACATATTCTAGGTTTTCACACATATTAATAAAATACATAATAAATGCAGATTTTTTGTGCTGATCTTTTTCTATAATTTTAAACCAATAAGAATACAATAAATGCAATTAATTTTTTTGAAATTTGCAATTAATCATTAAAATTTGATAAAATATGCTTTGAAAATACAAAATATGTATCTTTTGAAACAATTTTTTTTTCTAAAATATGTAACTTTGTGAAACAAAGGGAGTATATATTTATATTTTAATTTAAATTCACTAACAGTATAATTTTTATTTTATAAAACTTTAAACCAAAACTATTCAATATAATTTTAAACATAATATATATACACATATATAAATATACATATATACACACATATAAATGAAATAAAATATTCTTTTAAAAGTTCTAATATAAATCTTCAAAATAAATATTTATTGAAATTATAGCTTTCATTTAAACTAAAAAATAAATGTAATATTGTTACTAAATATATTATATTAATATTTATTATACTTTTACCATAGTATTATTTTTTTGATATTTTATAACGTTAAAATGTGTTAAAACTGATAATTTATTATTAAATCACTGCATCATCTCATAATTAACCAGTTACAAATATTCCATTAATACAACAATTTCTAACCGATATACCAGTCATATGAATCGCTTAATAATACTAGAAATCGCAGTCACCACATCCGCAAACTCCCGCATCCGGGACCACTCCAAAGGGAAAACCACCCAAACCATCGATTCCACATACAAATAAAAAAGGCATATTTTTGAAATTTTTGTTAGCATTTACAAGTAAATAAAATTTGTAAGATTTTTTAATCTAAATACTATTTATTGGGTATTATTAGTTATAATAACATTTATGGATTTCTCAACAATACTTATAAATTTGTTAAAGTAAAATATATTATTAGTAACTAATAGTAAATTTATATTTTAAATAATAGTTAAAAGTAAAAATCTTAAATAAAAATTAGTCACAAAATAGTTTTTTTTTCTCCTATTCCAATTTAGCATTATACATCAACATCCTTTTTCTTTTTATCCATATTTTTCCTTGCTCTTTTGTCTCATAATTATAATTTAGTTTTTTGTTGTTTCAGTTTCTTAATTCATCCTTTTTATTGGTTATGTTATCAATTGAAACAAGTATAATCGAAAGACAGAACTATTTGTTTTATGGATGATCTTACTTAAAAAATGCAAAAATTCTATATTTTCTCAAGAAAAAATTTACGTTTCAACAGTAAATATCCTAAATAACTAGTTTTGTATATAAACATTTTATGGAATAGATTTTAATGAAATCTAAAATTTTATATTGGTTTATAATCTTAATAAAATATGTACCAGTGCATATTTTTAAATTTGGCTTGGGGCATTATAATACATTAGATCGGTACTGAGTCAGACCTTTAATGAAAGTACAACTCAGAAATAATTCTCTTTTTAGATATTGAAATGAAGCTCAAACAATTGCATTAAATCCGCGTAGTCACAAAGTATGTAATTCAGTTCCAGTTATAGTAAATACGTAATTTAAGTCTTTTCAAAACAAAAACTATATGGTTAGAGTTGGTTTAGTGAAATACATCACAACTAGAAAAGGAGAAATGTATTATACATCCTTTTCATTTCCCAATGTAGGAAAATGAACTACTAAATTAGGAAGAATAGTTGACGTGGGATAAAGATGAAAAGTAAAACAAGGCGTGAGAGTATAATCTAAGATTTGGATTAGTCTTTGGTTTTCATACTTGGTCGTGAAATTAAGTGAACATAGACGCTAAAAACAAAAACCAAAAGACCATTTCCAAAAAGGCAAGAGGGATTAAAAAAACTCTAGTGGACCTACTGCTTAACTACATCCTGTTGTCATAATAATATTCAAAAGACAACACGTGTTGTAGACATTTATTAGTGCATGAACCCTTGACTGGTACGGTTTTCTTCCTTTAGCCAAGTTCATGCATCTCTAGTGGACCTACTGCTTAGCTAATTCTTAGTTTTAGCTTTGTAAATAGTATAATACTGAAAAGTTTTGTCTAATTATATATATGCTTTTTGAAAATATTGGACTATTCGGTTCTAAATTTCATAAACAAACTAAACTAATACTAGTATTTTAAAAGTTCATCTATCGAATTTTTTTTTTCAAATATATCACTAATAAAAATTGAGAAAAACGATTTCATCGAGTGGTTTTTGTTCAATTAATTTGGATCAACGATGTCACCATCAATTTAATTTTAAATTATATATTAACTTACTTATTTTTCGTTATTAAATTAATCATAATATGATTATTTTTAAAATGAATAAAGCAAGTCATAATTGCAAAAAAAAAAGTCATAATTGCAAACCAAAACAAAAATGGTCTCACATTTTAATTTGACGTGAAATACACGCGCCCCCAACCTGCGAAAAAGAAGGCGACACCCTAATCAAACCTCCGACGTGAAATTCGGCGAGTTCGTGGTGAATTGTCGCCAATAGAGAAGCTTCGGCGTCCTCTTGCCTCCTCTCCACCGACCCTTCATCCTCTCTCACCATGGAATCTGGGATTGAAGCTCCTCTGTCTTCCTCACCTGCAAAATCGAACGATGGCGTCGTCGATTCTCTGTCTCTATCTTCGTCGTCGTTTTCTACTCCTGCTCTTCTGATTGCGTCTTCATTCACTTTATCGGAAACAATCAATGGTGGCTCTCTGTCTCTGCCCTCGTCGGTATCTTTGTCTACGACAGATTCAGTTTCCCAAGTACATCCTCCTCTAGGCTCAGATAATGCTCCTGCTAAATCTACTGACCCTCTTCCTCTGTCGACTGAAGTCAACGTTTCCGTAAGCGATGCTTTGTCCACCAGCTTGAATGCTCCACCTCCATCGCAGCAGCAGGTAGAAATGATTCAAGATGTCAACGAATCGCAGGGACATCCTTCTGAAACTGCTCCTCAGGACACAACTAAGTTTGTTCTTACTTTAGGAGCTTGGGCAAAGCCCTCTTCTTTAAGCCTCCTGCCACTCCTCCTGAACCAAGTACCCCTCGAGATTATGATCCTGCTCTAGTTGGAAATCAGTTAGCTGTTCTATGGCCATCCTTAAATGATGAGATCTTGAATAAGAAACCAAAGAGCAAGCATCCAACTCGTACTCTTCAGCCTCCTATTGAGAAGCTTCCACCACCAGAACTAAAAGCCGATGGTAGTCTGCGCTTTCCGTGGGCTGCAAGATTGAACCCTCACGCGGAATCTCTCGGGCAGCCACTCCGACTTACAGGCTGGATGGTACTCCGAGGTATCTATTCCTTCTAAAGTTCTTAAGTTAGGCCCGAGAACAAAGATGAGTATATCATAGGCAAGTTCCATAGGTGTTCTCTACCGCCGGGTGGTTTGGTTCATGCGGTGGCTAATAGAATTTGGGGAAGAAGCTGTAAGATTAGCTGTAAGAAAATTGGTGAATCGTCCTTCATGTTTCATATCCCCCATGAACCTACTCGTCATTGGGTGATTCAGCGGGGTTTGGCATATTGATGATTGCTTACTCTTTGTTCTCCGTGGACTCTGAAGGCTCTTTCAAAATTCCTGAAATCTCTACACTTCTGGTCTGGGTCAATTTGAAGAATATTTCTGATTGTTGCTACTCTAGATTAGGGATAAGTCATGTTACTTCAGGGTTAGGAGAACCGATTCTTACCCATAAACCTCGACTTGATCCTACCAGCATGGGAGAAGCAAAGGTTTTAGTTGAGATGGAGCTGGATAGAGACTTTCCAAACTTATTGCACTTGATGATAAACAAGGTAACATATTTCTTGTTACTCCTGAATACACGTGGATTCCATCAACATGTGAGAGATGTGGTAATCTTGGCCATAAAGCTAAGAGGTGTCTCTTGCCTCCGAAGCCGGCTAGTGATCCAACCTTGCAACCTCAGACAACAGATGTTCGTAGTGAGATTTCTGTTGTGGATATTGATCTTATCTTACAACAGAAAGACTCTTTGACATCTACTCCAGAAGAGTTTCAGAGTACTACCTGCGAGTTAGATGGACAAGGAGTTACTGTCCATGTTCCCGCTTTACCCAGTGTGGAGGATGTCCATGAGCTTCCTTCAGGTACTTCATCAGATGGTACTGGAAAGCAAACTTTATCCACTTATTCTCACTTAAAACAAGAGAAGCCAGCTGATCTTTTTAACTCAGTTACTACTTTACCCATATTAGTAGATTCATCATCTACTCCCATTGTTACACCGATTATGGAATCTTTTCCATCAAGCAATATCAACACCGAGGTCCTTGGATCTTTCGTTGTTGGTCCCTTAACCACCACTCCTAACCATTGTGTATTTGAGAGTCCTTCTCGTTTTACAGTGATAAGAGATGGGAATGAAGTTGAGATTGAGCCTTCAAACTCGTTCAGCTTGACTAGAGGTGGGAGAGAGTCAAAACCTCCTATCAAGTACGAAAACATGGAATAGAAGACAATTCGAGGGAGAGGGAAGCGTGGTCGTCGAGGCCGTGGCTCCTCTCATTAGTTATTGTCTTTCATAGCTTTTTTATAAATCTAACCTCTACCTTTGTTGTCTCATTGGTTTGAGATTCTATCATCCATGAACCTTGTTTCATGCATACTTTTCAAAACTATAAGACCTTTGGTCTTAGCTTGTAATGTTTTAAGTTTTAATTTGAAAGCCCTTTGTCAAAAAAAAAAAAAAACCAAAACAAAATAGTGAATGATGCAAGTTCGTCATGAAATTGGTTTTGTCAACAAAATATTCCCTCTTCTAGTCTAATAAGATGTACGGATTTTATACCTTTTGTTTTCTCAATATTAATACCTTAAATCATGCAATTTACAAAATAAACTTGGATGGCGATTTGTTGAGAAAAATAAGAAGAAGAAGACATATAGCCTATGTCACATAGGGAAGGAATGGAACTAAACCAAACCACTCGTGCGTAAGGAGTTTCGGAGTCAACGTAGTCAGCGGTCAAAGTCTGAGAAACACAGGAAAGGAATTGTGCTTTTGTAACCTCGCTGCTTTTGTTCTGTTCTGTCTGAACGAGAATAGTTTTATCTTTTTGGTTGATTTTTTGTCCACTTGTGTTTTTTATTTTCATGACTTCATCATCACCACTGACGTCCTATATGCTATATCTCATCACCGACCCTTTTTTGTCTATACAATTTCAATTATTATTTGGTCGGCCAGATTTTTTCTTGGACATCCTAATCCAATCCAAAACGTGCATAGTCTTTGACCAAATAAATATATCAACTGTGTGTGTACGTGCACCGAGTCTAACTAACAAATAGTTCGAAATGATTTCATGTTATGAATTATTCTTCTTTGCAAAAGAATAAAGAAGCAATTCTGGTTTATGTCCAAATTGTTCGCTGAGTGTTGTTGTAACTAGCATATAGAAACTAACTAACCAACCTATTTCAATTTGTTTCTCTATATAGAAACTAGCAGACATACTTTTCCTTTACGATATTAGCCTATAGGGATCCGTTTTAAAACCGTTTGAACAAGTTATAATAATCAACATTCTACTCCGGAATATTATGATTATAGATATGTAGTTTATGTATATTTTATAGGGTTTACAGGTTAAAGATTTCCGGAATACCATATGAGCTCATTTAAGTTCTAAAACAAAACATGTTGAGCATATATATTTTATAAACTAAAGATAGTTCGGTTCTACTGATTAGGAAAGAAATTTATTGTTTCACTGGATCGTTTAGAGAGAGAGATATTGTGGACGACTAGTTCTAAATATAGATCGACTATATGACTTAGGTACAATTTTCTTTAGGTACAAAATTTCCTAAATAACATTTTTATTGTACCTAAAGAAAATTCCCATTTTTCTCAAATAGTAGTTCGTAATTAGACATTTCTTAGATAAATATTTCCGATGATATTAGTTGTACTTGTATGTACAGTTAGTACATTTCCCGTACCATCGTGTGGCCTCGTGTCATGGATTAATTTTTATAAATTCTGGATTGTAAAATGTACTAAATTAAAGATAGAGGACTATAATGTAACCAAGCAATAGTAGTTTAGTAGTAAGAGAGGGGATAATGCGTTAACCCGTCGATTTTAGATTTAATTTCTATTAAGAATTAAGTTGTCATTGCTTGGCTAGAAGATATGGTATAATGTTTAACGCTTCAATTAGAAAAATCAAAATTAAACTATTCGTTGATATTAATCTTTTGGAGAATTATTTAGGTTTCGGCTGTTTAATTATTAAAAACACCATAATATCGAAAAACTAGAATTTTAATTAAATTAAATCTTAAAACATGATTAAACGGAAAAAAAATCTGTCAGAATAACTTCTACAATGCGTGAGACTTTTTGTATATGTTTTTATTAACATTTGTGAAAGGAATAAGAAAGAATAAGAAAGGACTAAAGACTATATACTGTAATGCAGTAGAAATTCCAAAATGATCGGTACATGGTGATCCCATCTCTAGCTTAGTCAAGTTTCTATGTCAGATAGTGGATATGCTTGAGGTCAATATATGTTTTTGGTTATCTCTAATCTCACTCGTAAAATATTCGGGTAAATATTATAATTTGATATTCGTGAATCACAGGGTTTAATAAATGAAAACGTAGGAAGAAGGAAATTAAGATGTGATAAAGTTCGTCGTCAATTTGTCCAATTGTTTTTGAAAAGCCGCGTCGGCTTGACTTTGACCGAAGAAATGAAGAAAGGCACACGTTTACATAATTAAATAATAGTACTAGTGACTACCCAAGAAGAATCTCCCAATTGTTTATAGTGACTCGCATTAGAAACATATAAACCACGTTCCGCACACTCTATAATACTATTACTAGTATACACATCCTACATATTATTGTTCGTCAACCACATGCAATCAATTGTTAAACAGAACATTATACTTTCTAATTAAGCACGCCTTTACTACATTCATTATCCTATTATAAACCGATGCTCGAGTCATTTCTTCTATCATGTCGTTCGTACTTATTTAGTTATCTTAAAAGGCATTAGAACTGTTGTCCAATGTTTAGGTCTATTAGTTAAAAATTACATGACATAAAAAGATAATAGCATATGTTTTCTAACATTAATATCAGCAAATGTGTCGAATAACGCTTTAAGTTTTTTTTTTTAAAAGAATTCTTGCTTTGTTTGAGTTCTTGTTGGCTGTTTTTTTTTTTCTGGTTGGAAAAACAGATCTTACCATGTTTTCTAGGTCAATCACACGTTACAAAATTAGGGGCGGATCTAGCACAATAATTAGATGGGGCACATCAAAATTTCAATTATGTCTATTAGTAATAATAGAAAACATTACATAAACTAGTATTACTTAGTAAAGAAAAAAAATTGAATCAGACGGCGGCACGTACCCCTGTAGGTCTTCCCTTCCGTCCGCCACTAGTTACATTGCTAGCATACTTATGTTTTTTTTTGTTTGTTTAAGAAGCATAGTTATGTTTGTTTCACCGCTAGACCAAGTTTTCTATTTAACTAAAAAAGTTTAGGTTTTCGACTTAATCTTCCCCATTTCGGAACCGGCTTACACTAGTATTAAAAACGTTGTGTAAACTATATAGAGATTCTACCAAATTACGAATTAAGAGTACAATATACACATAAACTAGGACTGAACAAAATATCTGTAAATTTTGATCTTATTCATTATCCGTTTCAATTCGAACCAAACATTTTTTTGATATATATAACTTTACGAAGCAAATAAAATATTTATATGTAAATTCATAAAATAAATTGAATCATAAAGACTAAAAAATTTAAGAACGGATATATGATCCAATTTATTGTATGCATATTTGTAAAGATTTATATATATTACATATTATTATACTTTATGTAAGTTTAATAATATTTTTGTTTATTGAATTGATTATTTTACTTATTATATTTGTGATAAAATATTCTCATTTTACTAGTTTGGATTTTATTTATTTTTAGTTTAGTTTAAAAATTGTTTTATTTATATGAATCAAATCGATATCTGATAAAAGAAGTTTAAAATTTTCTGAATATTCGATGAGTAGTTGCCGAGCGAATCAAATTAAATAACTGATTATTTGAATAAAAAATTAAATCACAAATAACTTTGAAAACCCATATATTCAATTCGTGTCCACCGTAGTTAAACCACGGCATGTCCGGTGTTCCACCAGATTATCATTTCTTTTTTATTTTATATATTTTATCGAAGTAAATCAAAGAGCGTAGACTTGTTAATTATATGATAAACTAATTAAGCAAGTAACCAATATAAAAAGTCAGAATCCTAGTCTTCCAAAAACATATAATGTAAATAGTTTGTATTCTATATATAATGTAGACTAGATAAGCCAACTAACAATAATACCGCCAAGTCCATGCCTTCCAGAAACAAGTAATGTAAATAGTTTGTGTTGCGTATAAAAACAAATAATCTTCAATGCATATACTTCACAGAAAAATGTCTCTAGTCCAAAAAATATAGGGTGCTCTTGTAGTTTAAAGTATATAACATCTGGGTCTAGAGGTTAGAATTCGAATATTCCTAGTATGTCTAATGTCTTCACTACAGCTGGCTATAGTAAATGTGTAAGTTGTAAGAATATTAATTTGATTTTTTGAGGAGAGTTAGTTTCAGTTTGGATATGGTTGTGAAAAACATAAGAAAATAATAACTAACATTTCAAAGGGAAACGTGTAAATAATCTTATAATTCTATATATTAGACAGCAGAACCAATCATATACAATATGTTTGTTAGATAAAAGAATGTCAACCAAACTATACAAAATAAAAATAAGAACATAGATATTAAATAAATGGTGGTAATAATAAGAGTTGGACCAAATACGTGTGCGAGTGTGGACCCGAGCGAGACGAGTCGAAAGTCCAAAGACTAAAAGTAAAAGGAATATCGATAAGACCATTTGTTTATTACATGAAAATGAAAACAGCACATGTTGGTCTCTCTTTCCACCAAGTTTCCTCGCAACACTCCCTATATATATAATCAAAAACCATTCCTTCTTCCACAAATCCCAGAAGAGAAAAAAAGAAGAAGTCAATAAGATCGAACTCTTACTACGAATCTCTCAACGTTCTTTCTAAGCTTACATATACATACAATCAAGAATCAAGAAGATTCATTGTACGAATTTTAACATCCATGGACCAGTACTCATCATCGTCTTTGGTCGACACTTCTTTAGATCTCACTATCGGTGTTACTCGTATGCGAGTTGAAGAAGATTCCACGGTATGCTTCTCTTGTATTCTTGATCCTTTACATCTTCAAAAAGATTCACTTACAACATATTCATGGAAACTGTTAATAATTCATTTTTATGAACACACGTACATATACTTTTTATTTTACCAAAAATGTATATATATTTTATTTACGATCGCAATTTATCTACACAAACTGCATATGTAAATATCTATACATAAGCACATATATTATATATATATGTATACACACAAAGATTTTTAGATATATTTTATATTTACTAGCTTGCTAGTATTTTAACAAAAAAAAAATGGTAGCTGCTGATCTTATATGCTGGAGTTCTTGAAATATGATTGTAACAGCAAACTTTAGGTTATATAAATTTATGATCTGTTAGCACATCTGGTTACTAAATTTATGATTATTTGCAGACAACTGCTTTGGTGGATGAATTAAACCGAATGAATGCTGAAAACAAGAAGCTCTCAGAGATGCTAACTTTGATGTGTGACAAGTACAACGTCTTGAGGAAACAGCTTATGGAATATGTTAACAAGAGCGAAAGAGACCAAGTCAGTCCTCCCAAGAAACGCAAATCTCCAGCGAGAGATGACGCAAATAGCTCGGCGGTTGTTGGTGGAGTTTCTGAGAGTAGCTCTACGGATCAAGATGATCAGTATCTGTGTAAGAAGCAAAGAGAAGAGACTGTTGTGAAGGAGAAAGTCTCAAGGGTTTATTACAAGACCGAAGCTTCTGACACTACCCTTGTAAGCTTTTCATGAAAACTACTAATTCCATTTTTTTAAAATGATAGTTTTATGGTTGTACACACAAATTAAGAAACTACTTAAAATGTATACAATTTCTAAAAAAATATATTTTTATATGTAACAGCAATTTAACCAATAAAATAGTCTGCATGATATAAATAGTTACATAATGTAAAAAAATTAATAAACTTCACACTGCAAATTGAAAACGTATGTAGTCTTAAACATAAAAAGATCTCTAAACTGTCATTTATTTTAAAACTAAGACAGTAACAAATTTGGTATCTATATAATAGAAACTTCAAATATATATAGTTTATTGATTTAAGAAGTTGTGTTTTTGTAGGTTGTGAAAGATGGGTATCAATGGAGGAAGTATGGACAGAAAGTGACTAGAGACAATCCATCTCCAAGAGCTTACTTCAAATGTGCTTGTGCTCCAAGCTGTTCTGTCAAAAAGAAGGTACTAATAATCAAGATTAAGAAAAAAAATCAATAGAAAATGCTTGTTAGGCATATTAATCTGATTTTCGTTTTGTCTTTAGGTTCAAAGAAGTGTGGAGGATCAGTCAGTGTTGGTAGCAACTTATGAGGGTGAACATAACCATCCAATGCCGTCACAAATAGATTCAAACAGTGGCCTAAACCGTTCTCTGGGTGGTTCTGCTGCGAACCGAAGTAAGAGCTTGGCTGAGCCTGTGACTACCATTGATCTTACTGAAACAAAGAAAGTGACAAGCCCATCAAGAATAGATTTTCCAGAAGTTCAGAAACTTTTGGTAGAGCAAATGGCTTCTTCCTTGACAAAAGATCCTAACTTCACAGCAGCACTAGCAGCGGCTGTTACCGGGAGATTGTACCAACAGAATCAAACCGACAAGTAGCTTAGTTTAGTAGCTTAGTTTCAAATTCTGTTAGTGTGTTTTAGATTGAACTTGGCATATGAGAGAGAGAAAGAGAGTAGATCATATGATCACTTCCGATACTGAAAATGCATTGTAATCGTTTTCATGCAATCCCCAATACCTAAGTTTGACAACAAAAACATCTATACAAATGCAAACACAGCTGATTAACAAACTAAGTAGCACACTGTTAAACTATTCTCTCTTTCTTGGACATGCATTTCTTAGTGTCTGAAGCAGCTAGTGAGATGGTCGTTAGTGGACCAGATGTTTGCATGAACGAGTACATAACCGTTTGGACTAACACTGCAAAAGCCTCTGCGAACAAGGTCTTCCCTTATCAACTCGGCTTTGGAAGTCTTCACAGGGACTAGGCTCTGAGTAGGCTTTTTATTAACAAAGTTCCAAATGTACTAGTCCAATGATCCAAACTCAACTATTATCTTCTTGTGCTAACTTCTTATTAGCCTTCTTACTGATACATGTTTATAACATAAGCCCTGTTCGTCTATTATATGCTGCAGTGCGATAGCGACTACTACGTAGGCAGAAAATATTACGAAGACATAAAAACTGCCGCTGAAAATAGACGCAGGTGAACTTGTTAGTTAAGATATTGAGTCACTGTAATTATTTCGTCGCTGTTATTTAGATCTAGTGACATCTCTTTACAAACTCTCCACATAATTGGGTTTTAAGTAACTGTATTTGTACCCATTTTTTTGGTGCTAGATTTTTTTTTTTTTTTTACCACAAAAGGCTATTCTATTACTCAAAAACATGAGGTGGTCTGGGTATCCAGACCGGAATAGAACAACCGATAAAATAGAGAGTTTTGTGGAATGATCTCGCAGTCCTAGCTAAAGAGTCTGCAATCTGATTTTGAGTTCTTGGAATATGGGTAATCTTGAAGTCCGGAAAGCATATTTTCAACGTCTAGATTCACTCTAACTCTGTTGCAAATCCAGGCCAGTCATGGGGTTTCCTGATCATAGCAATCAAGTCATTACAGTCCGTTCCAAAGTGCTGACATGTCGAATGCTGAAACATATTCTCCATTGTCCATCTTAGCGCATCCAGCTCAGTATGCAAGGCAGATTCTTTTCTAGTACAATTCCGTGTTCCCATAAACTGAGCTTTTCCCGAACCATCCATCCATGCCCATCCACATCCGCTAAATTGTGTTTTGGTGCTAGATTTAATCGCGTAAATAGACGAACAGTATACTATTTTATACTTCTGTTTAATTTATTACAGCATTTCCAATAATGTTTTGATTTAACAAAATGTATAAAGTCTAACTGCATTATCCATGGAACTATAAAATTAGTTTGGGTACAAAGCTGAGAATAGAAACAATCATAAACAACAAGAAATGTAGACCTGACTTTCATGAGAGTTAAGCTAAGTAGTGGTTTATGCCAAGACATCAGGAGATGGATTTGGCACGAGCACTTGGATCTTCCTTTGACTCAACTAGCATCATGAAAACATAACCGAGGCACCAAAGGAAAATGTACTGGAACGGAACCCAAGAGAGGCAAGCCAACAGAGACAAGACACTCCCAACATACTGTGGATCTCTGATGACCCCAAATGGAAACTCTGTAACCCAAGGGATGTTCTTCCCAAATCTAACAACGTAGTATGTTCCAGCTTCACCTAACAGTTGATATACCCTGCAAAAATGTCACCTTTTTTTTTAAGAAAACACATTACAACATCGCCTAAGCAGTTGATATAAGAGACAAGAACTAGACCAGATACGATGATTGAAAACTTGAAAAAGACACAAACTTTCGCAAACCCACTAGAGATTAAACGCAAATGCGAACAACAAGAAATCTGAGTACGGGGTGAGGGACTTGGATCACTTCTCAGATATGATGATAAGCCAAAGAAGAGAAGGAAACATATACAGACAGAGTGAGGAGACTCGAACACCGTACATGAACCATCATATCTACCATTCAAACTCTAATAACAACTACAACCCTGGCTGGAGACACACACATGCAGAGTAGGGACACTTACAGACCAAATCATCGGTAACTCATCGGTTAAGTTACATCGGATCACAATTCTCTTGATTGGTCATCCCTTTCTCAAGTTTTTTTTTTTCAAGATAACTTCCACAAAATTAACATTTCATATGTATGGCGCATTTGAAGGATTACTTTCGTTATGAGTTTCGTTCACTTTTTTTATTTTTGCAAGTTCATTTACCAGCAACAATACCAGTGGAGTCATCATTTCATATGCATGGCGCGTTTCATATGCCACTGATTCTTTTTTCTTTCCACTGGAATAAAAATAAAGAAGTTACAATTAGTTTATTTTCTGTATAAAAATGAAATACTAAAGCATGCATATGTAAGCAATAAAAACAATTAAAGACATAATTGTGCAAATAGTGAAAAGGAAGCGGTGGTTGGAATCCTAAAAGAAGCAAATATCATATCATGTAAAGAGTACAAGGACCATAGAAACTTAACTAAAAATCGTCGATTAGAATTTGAAATAAAAATTAGCAAAATAAAGTCAAGAAACATTCATTCATTCATCATCAAAGCGTTACAGAAAGAACCTTAACTAACTCAGTTCCCGCAAGGACTGAAAGCACACCATCATACCACTCAAGTTTCCCCCAACAGTCTCCTTCGCGTCTTTCAAGCGCTATCTCGGCACAATATATGGTCTCCATGTGAGACAAGTGAATACTAAATTTTCTACTCCAGAAAACCATCATCTTTCCACCACCATAACCCGTTAATTTAACATAAGAACCAAAACCAGCTAAACTACTAGGCAACTTAGGTAGTCCTACCAAACCCTTCAACTCTCTCCACCTTGTCTTGTCGGTGTCATACCATCTCAGAGCTCCGTCTTTAGAAACAGAGTAGAGAACATTATCAATGTCGCAGTAAGATTCCGAAAGCATAATTTCACCCACACTTAGATCTATTTCAACCAGCTGGTCCCATTTACCTTGCTTTGAATTGAAAGCAAACACCCAACCAAATATATTAACCGCGTGGAGATTTCCGTCAATATTAAAAGTGCGACTGGCTAGGTCCAATACACAACAAGGGATATCCCAAGTTTGCGTATTTGTGTTGAATACCTGGAGCCAGCTCTTCCAGGAACCATATTGATGGTAGCGTCGTCCTAGTACAAATATATTTTGATCAAGGACAATGGCAGAAAGTGACTCTAGCAACATTGGCATGCTGGGAGCCTTACGCCACATGTGAGACTTGCAATCAAGAATCGAGACACTAGAGGTGGGTGTGGTTTTATCTGCTTCGCCAATGTTGTAGATATCAGAACCAACAGCCACAAGATCTGAATAACTGAAACCCAAACCCACCACACGAGGAGAATCATCATCGGGCATTGGGAAGCTAGCCAAAACATAGCCGCCACTTCTCTTGGAGGAGAGGGTGTACCAGTTATAAGAACCCAACCCGAACCTCAAGCACACATAGACACAACTCTCCGTGAGGCCCAAGACTGACCTGACCTTGTAAAGCTCAGGTGAAACCACCATAGATCGAAAGCTCTTGGAGACTAGTGACAGAGTTCGATAGTACAATATTGGAACGCGTGCCACGATCATCACTAGCAAATCGTACGGAAGTGACAAAGATGACAATATCACATCATCGGATGTGTATGGAGTTGGCTTCTTCTTCTTCTTCTTCGCCCTGGTACTCGTAGTCGTTGTCTTCCTCTTCAATACGAAATCTCCCTTGTTCAACCTCTCCATCTCTTCTCCAATTTAGGTTGGCGCAGAAGAACAAAAAAAAAAATTGAGTAGTTGTGATAGAGGGAAGCGTAACAAGAAATTGTAATGAAACCGATAGATAGTACTCTTCTAAGTGCTATAAAGCTCTGGTTGCAATTGCAAATCATAAAGTGGTTTTTTACAAAGACCTAAGGTGTCTATATATACTAAGCGACTAAAAGATCCTAATTCTAATATCTAACGTAATCATTATCTCTATAGGATTTATAATTATCTTTATGAAAACATAACTATGATAAAAAGGAAAATAGAAGCTACGCTGCATTAAGGTGAAACATAACTATGAAAACCCGTTTGGTTTTATTTTGAAAACATAACTATGATTAAAAGGAAAATAGAAGCTACGCTGCATTAAGGTGAAACATAACTATGAAAACCGTTTGGTTTTATTTCGGTTCAAAGCTGTGTCTGCGTGTGTTACAAGCTTTGGGTATGAGATCTTTCCTATTGGGCTTTATCAACCCCACTACCTTACGCTAAAATTAAAGCCGGATTTTGGGTATAGTATTTCGTTTACTTATTGCAACTAGGTGTGTTGTCCGCATATGTGTTGGCATAATTTTCTTACGAATATTTATTAGTTTATGTTTTTATTAATTCAAAAACCATTCTGGAAATTTATTATTTATATTTTCGAAAATTTTAAATCAATTAAATTATTTATATATGACAAAATTTAGCATCAAAATATATATTAGGGGTGGGCACATCGGTTTAATTTCGGGTTCGGTTTGGGTTCGGTTTGGTTTGGTTAATTTGGGTTTTATAAAACTCAACCCAATTAAAACCAAAGTAGCTTTGGTTTGGGTTTGGTTCGGGTTTAGTTTGGTTCGGTTTAGTTCGGTTTGGTTTAGATTTAGTTCGGTTTGGTTTTGATTTAGTTCGGTTTGGTTTTGATTTAGTTCGGTTTACTTTATTATGGTGTAGTTTGGTTTGGTATAGTTCGGGCTGGTTATAAAATATGATGGCTAATCAAATTAACGTAAAAAGACTTGTAAGCATTCCAAAATATATAAACTAAAAGACTATTTACATCTACTTTTTTGTTTTTATTGATCTTGCTATAACTGTGTTACATAATTTTACTTTTAGACAATGGAAATTGGAGAAGATGAACGAGACAAGACGACTACAATATAGATGCTTATAGTTTTTAGATTTTGTTTTCAGTACAATCTTTAGGTATTAGAATTAGAGAATATATATAATAGTATTATTCATTTATTTGAATCATATTTGAAATTCTTTAAGAATATATGGAAGTTAAGAAAATGTGGAAAACAAAACTTTAACTAAAATTTACAATATGTTAATACATATATATATATATATATATATAAAATATTGGGTTTATCGGTTTGGTTCGGTTTGGTTCGGTTTAAAACCAAACCAAACCGAACCATTCGGTTGAGTAAAACATGAACCAATTGGGTTATGTAAAGAACACGGTTTGGTTTGGTTCGGTTTAACTTCGGTTGGGTTGGTTCGGTTCGGTTTGGTTCGGATTTTTTGCCCACCCCTAATATATATGCTTATTATTGTATTAAAATTTTGAAAACAATAACATATTAGAAATATTTTAGAAAACATTTTTATACAAATATTTTGTTTGACTAATATTTAGTTATAATTTTTATATTTCATTTTAAAATTTTATAATAGAAACAATTATTTTAAGATAACAACACAATATATAAGAATTATCTTATTTAAAAATATTATTAGTATAAATTCATAAAATTATCTTATTAAAAATAATTAATATTATTAATAGAAATTCATTTTTACTTATATAATAAATTTTCAAATAATAGTATAGATATAGATAAATTGTTTTATATCTTGTTTTTAACTTTTATAATAGAAATAATTATTTTAAGATAACAACACAATATATAATTATTATCTGATGACAAAAAAATATTCACTAAGGGTATCATTGACTTTAAATGCTCTAACTTTTAACGTGAGAGTTCTGTTGCGGAAAATCATCCGACACTACTCATAATCTTTTATAAAATATTTATTAATACACACATTAGAAGTTTAAAGATCACAATGGTAAGTTATTTTTATAGTTTTAGTAATTTTATTTTTTCAAAAATTTTAATCATTTTTATTTTCTTAAACATCAGCAGAATTTATAAAACCAAGTCAGTCCTCCCAAGAAACGCAAATCTCCAGCGAGAGATGACGCAAATAGCTCGGCGGTTGTTGGTGGAGTTTCCGAGAGTAGCTCTACTGATCAAGATGATCAGAGTATCTGTGTAAAAAGCAAAGAGAAGAGACTGTTGTGAAGGAGAAAGTCTCAAGGGTTTATTACAAGACCGAAGCTTCTGACACTACCCTTGTAAGCTTTTCATGAAAACTACTAATTCCATTTTTTAATAAATCACATTTTAGATGCGTCCACCCAAATTAAAATCTATTTAATTTTGTACGTTTTCTAAACAAAAATATCATAACTTTCTATCTAACAATAGTTTAACTAATAAAAATAGACTGCATGATGTAAATAGTCACATAGTATAAAAATTAATAAAATTTCATACTGAAAATTAAAAACGTCATATAGTCTTAAACCAAAAAATATCTCTAAAACGTCTTTTATTTAAAAACGGAGGAAGTATCAAATTTGGTATATATATAGAAACTTCAAAGATATGTAGTTTATTGATCATAGTTCTTGCTTATAGATTGTGAAAGATGGGTATCAATGGAGGAAATATGGACAGAAAGTCACCAGAGACAATCCATCTCCAAGAGCTTACTTCAAATGTGCTTGTGCTCCAAGCTGTTCTGTCAAAAAGAAGGTACCAATAATCAAGATTAAGAACCAAAAATCATTAGAAATTGCTTGTTAGGCATGTAAATCTGATTGTCATTTTATGTTTGTCTTGCTTGCCTTCAGGTTCAAAGAAGTGTGGAGGATCAATCCGTGTTGGTAGCAACTTATGAGGGTGAACATAACCATCCAATGCCGTCACAAATCGAATCAAACAGTGGTCTAAACCGTTCTCTTGGTGGTCCAGCTGCTGCTGCCAACAGAAGTAGGAGCGTGGCTGAGCCTGTGACCACCAGTGATCTGACTGAATCCAAGAAAGTAACGAGCCCATCAAGAATAGATTTCCCAGAAGTTCAGAAACTTTTGGTAGAGCAGATGGCTTCATCCTTGACAAATGATCCTAACTTCACAGCAGCATTAGCAGCGGCTGTTACCGGGAGATTGTACCAACATAATCAAACCGACAAGTAGCTTAGTTTCAAATTCTGTTAGTGTTTTTAGATTGAACTTGGCATATGAGAGAGAGAGAGAGAGAGTAGATCATATGATCACATCCGATACTGAAAATGTAACATTGTAATCGTTTTCATGCAATCTCCAATACCTAAGTTTGACAAAAAAAAAACATCTGTACAAATGCAAACACAATACAGAATAACAAACTAAGCAGCACAGTGTTAAACTATTCTCTTTCTTGGACATGTATTCCTAGTGTCTGAACAAGCAGATAAGTTGGACACGACCGGATCTTAAATTTGGAGAGCTTGAAATATTTCTTAAAAAGATCAATAAAAAGGAATTTCTTCAAATTTTGTGGGTTATGGCTATGTAAAAAAAACTAGATTTTTTGATAGTCGAATCCAATGTTTTATTAGGTTATCCCGAGCTTTGGCCCTCCGTTGGACTAACATTGTGAAAGCCTTTGCGAACAAGGTCTTCGCTTATCAACCCGGCATTGGAAGTCTTCACAGGGACTTCTCTCTGAGTAGGCTAGGCTTTTGGTTAACAAAGTTCCGAATGTACTTGTCAGTGATCCAAACTCAACTATTATCTGGATTGGAGAAAACCAATAACAGTAAAAACTGAAGTTAATATACGAAGACACAAATTACGATCAGGTTTGTAGATGTTACAAGGACCTTGTGGACTTGGTTTGCATTCTCGAGGATTGACCGTAGCTTTTTATCTGATAGTAATGAGGTGATAGCAGTCTCAGGTGATGTTATCTCTTTTTGTGTTAACTTCTTAACTGGTTTATGTTTATTACATACTTTAAACTTTTGTTTAATTTAACAGCATTTCAAATAATGTTATAATTCAACAAAATGTATAAAGTCTAGCTGCATTATCCGCGGAACTACAAAATAAGTTTGGGTACAAAGCTGAGAATAGAAACAATAGAAAACAACAAGATATGTAGACCTGACTTTCATGGGAGTTAAGCTAACTAGTGGTTTATGCCAAGACATCAGGAGACGGATTTGGCACGAGCACTTGGGTCCTCCTTTGACTCGACTATCATCATGAAAACATAACCGAGACACCATAAGAAAATGTACTGGAACGGAACCCAAGAGAGGCACGCCAACAGAGACATGACACTCCCAACATACTGTGGATCTCTGATGACCCCAAATGGAAACTCTGTAACCCAAGGTATGTTCTTCCCAAATCTAACACCGTAATATGTTCCAGCCTCACCTAACAGTTGATACACCCTGCAAAGATGTCACCTTTTTTTAAAGAAAACACACTACAACTTCATCTAAGCAGTTGATATAAGAGACAAGAACTAGACCAGATACGATGATTGAAACTTGAAAAAGACACAAACTTTCACAAACCCACTAGAGATTAAACACAACTGCGAACAATGGGTGGACAAAGATTCATACTTTTCAACATACGATTTCGATCCAACAAAATGAGACAAGAGATTGGGGACCTGAAGTTGAGAAACTGGCCAAAGGCCATGAGGGGCCAGAAGTAAAGCGGAGGCGGCCATGAGAGAGAAGCGACGGAGAAGAGAGAGAGGAGTTGAGCAGCCTTGAGGACGTGAGACACTCGCGCCATCACCGTGGAAGGGTCTCTTCCTTGGCCGCAGAGATTGACCCATGACTGTGGATTCGTCCATAGCCACCAGTAGAAAGGGAATGGCAACAATACTCCGATCGCTGCTACGATACCCATTTCGAATTACGTTTTCTAGTTTCCTTTTTTTTCTCCTGATTCTTCTTGCTCGTTTGAGTCCTTCGCTGAGTTCCCCCGACAAAATCTGAGTTTCGTTCGGACAACTGATATTGGGTTTATAAATGGGCTTAAATAGTTTTGGCCCAATACATTCTCACAGTCATATCTTCTTTGTATTTAAACCTAAAAAAATTTGGAACCAAACCAAAATAACCAAAACTAAAACAAACCCCTCCGGACCAGTTCTTATATTATGGGTATGATTGGCAGAGCATTAGTATAAGCATTATGCTCGTCATTATCCAATCAACATTTATCACAAAAGCATTTACAAGAGCATTTACAAGATGCTAATGCTCTCCAAATGCTCTTTACTCAATGCTCTCATATGGAGCTTTGGTAGAAGATTTGCTTAGAATATATAAAATTTAAAAATAATTATATATAATTAATATATTTTATTTAATAATATAAAAATTATGTTCATAATAAAAAATTACATTTAAAAAAAAATTTTGTGATTAATTATTTTAACTTTTAAAAGAACAATATTTCACATTTGAAATATAATATAACTTATATAATTACACATATCATTCATTATTTTTAATAAATAAAATAAAATAATATATATCTATATATTATATATTAGAAATTAAAATATCTATATTATTTATAAAAATAAATTGTATGTCATATATTAATTTTTCGATAATATTATATGAATCATTTATTGCTTCTACCAATAGATAAATAATGATAATTTATATATAAATTATATATATAATTAGTTTATTTTATTTAATAATATCAAAATTATTTTATATCCAAAATAAATTTATATTTTAAAATAATATTTACATTTATTTTAAATAATAATAATTTATATTTAAAATTTAATTTAATTTTATAATTAAATAAGATTCATTATTTTTAATAAAACATATATTATTATTATATATTATAATTTAATATATAATTTAAAATAAAATATTATATACTAACTTTTATAATAATTTTAAATTTGTGTATCGCTTGCTCTACCAATCACTTTATTAAAATTTTAATGAGAGCATACAACTTGCAGATTATGCTTCTACAAAGATCCTCTCGCTTCTTCATCTCTGTACCAATCGAGACCTATATCTAAAATAATCTAACAGATAACCAAACAGATACCTAAGTATATAATTTTTAATTATATACATATAACATAATCATATATATAGATAATTTGAAAATTATTCGAAAATATTTTAAAAAAAAAACCCAAATTATCAAAAAAGAATAAATTACCTGAAATTCTCCTAAAATAACTGAATACTTTTATCCAAAATATCTAAATAATTCAAGTTTTTATCCGAATCATCCTAACTACTTTATATTACTTGAAATATCTGATATTTTATCCGAATTATCTGAAATAACCAAACCAAAACTGGAACAAAACGAGTTATAAAAGAATGTTCAATCAGAGAAATATTTTACATGAATGTTTCTCTAGATTTTGATCAGAGAATGTCATATGATCAGTTCTTGATCAAAAGTTTTAGATATAATTGAAAGCCTGAGTTACAAAAAAAAAAGTTAAAGATATAAAAAAGAACATTCCAAGTAGGACTAAGACTTATTATCTGAGATCCAGATCCGCTCCGAAAATAGGATATCCGGAGTGCCTGGATCCGGATAGTAAAATGTTGGATCCATCGAATCTGGATTTGGATCCGGATATCTGGATTTATAGGTCCGGATATCCGATCCGATCCATTTTTAAAATATATTAAATTTAAAATATTATTAATTATAGTTGATTTATTAATATTTAGTTATTTACACATAAAACTAGTCTTATAATATTACATTTTAATTTTAATTATATTATATGCATAAATACATTTATAAATTTTGTAAAAATATTTAATTTTATGTAATATTTTTAGATTTTTTTTGAATTTTTTTAAAAAAATTATTTTTTTTAATTATTTTTACGAGTCCGGATCTGGATACTCGCGGGTATTATGATCTCTAAACGGATATCCGGAAGGCACGTATCCGAATCTGGATACTAAAATCACGGATCCGACGGATACGCATCTGGATCCGACGGATACGCATCTGGATCCGACGGATACACATCCGGATCCGGGTACCCCAAATTTCTCGGATATCCAGATCCGTCCTAGGCCTAATTCTAAGACTATGTACATTGGTTTCAACACACAACACCCTCCACATCATTTTCTCTTTCATCTACATCATTTTTTCTCTGTTCCACTTAATAATTCAACACCCTATCTTGTATACTTTACAATGGTTTGTTTAATAAAATTCAACATCCTATCCTACTATTTTTATTTTCATATTTTTATTTTGTTCTATGTATTTGTTTTGTGATTACATATTACAATATTTAAGAGCTAATAAATGATTAAATAAATTTTCTGTTTTATTTAAAATTTAATAAAAAAATTAATGATTAACATATTACAATTTTTTTGGGATTCATTTTTTCAACGAAAGATAGAAATATATAGAAATAAGAGTTTATGAGAGGTTAAAATGATTTTTATGTGTTCAAATCTAATGAAAAATTCTCTATATATAGCATATGAAAATGATAAATTTTGACATAATTTTTTTTTAAATAAATATTTTAGATACAATAATTGAATAAAATAATATAGAAGAGAAAAAAAAATTCAGCTCAGCCAATTAAAAAAAAGTCACCAGCCCTATTTTTTCAGCCAGTGAGATCACGCCACGTCGACAATCTCTTTCCTGTTCACCCAAATTCTAACGTGTTTAAAATTTTCAACCAGTTAAATACCAGCTCATTTTAAACGCACAATTAAACAAACGATAGCACCTAGTCAATTGTTGAAAGTATTATTTCAACACACCATTGCAGTAGTCTGAGTACTTAGATAAATTACTCTGTAAAATCAGGTTCTGGTGGCTTTTGTAGATTCATCAAATTGTTTGAGCTCTCAGAGATTCTTAGCTTATGACCCTTAAGCCCGTTCGCCGCAAATCTTGATGCCAATAACGTGGAATGGGAACGCAATCTAGAAGTTGACCCACCAACAAATCACTCCTTGTGACCAGGCCTTGCCCTGAAACTTGTAAAGATAATTTGGGCCGGAAGTTTTTTAAAATTATATGTTTAATTTTGAAAAAAAAGAAAAAAAAAAGAGTGTTTTAAACAAAAAAAAGAAAAAGAAAAAAAGAGTGTAGTTTATTATAGGGCTGGAATTATTATCCGGGATCCGATCCGAGATCCGATCTGGATCCGTTCCGAAAATAGGATATTCGGGATGTCCGGATCCGGATAGTAAAATGCCGGATCCGTCGAATCCGGATCTGGATATCTGAAATTTTAGGTCCGGATATCCGGAGCCGGATCTATTTTTAATATATATAAATTTAAATTTTTATTAATAATTATAGTTGATTTATTAATATTTATACATAAAATTAGTCTTATAATATTATATTTTAATTTTAATAATATTATATTCATAAATACATTTCTAAATTTCGTAAAATATTTAATTTATGTAATATTTATAGATTTTTGTATTTTAAAAATATTATTATTATTTTTAATTATTTTGATGGATCCGGATCCGAATCCGGATACTCGCGGATATCATGATATCTAGACGGTATCCGGAACCTGGATATCTGGAATGCACGGATCCGGATCCGGATATTAAAATTACGGATCTATACCGAATCCGGATCTGGGTACCCCGAATATCTCGGATATCCGAATCTGTCCCAACCCTAGTTTATAGATGCGAACTCGTCAACGGAAATATACAAACTAGTCAGTTTAAAAAAAAAATTCAAACTACACATGTTTTACCGGTTGAACTTGAACTAATAAAATCTTGGGAAAATTGTTTTTTTGGGCCAAAAAATGGTATTTATGTCTCATTAGGCTAATTTCTATTTTGTACCATTTTTTCCTTTAATACCCTTTCTTTTTCTAAAATAAACTAAATAAATAGTTTTATAAACCAAAAAAATTTGGAAAAATAATAACTAGTGATGAAATACCTATATCAAGTTAGTGATCCGGATCCGGATATTAAAATTATGGATCTATACCGAATCCGGATCCGGGTACCCCGAATATCTCGGATATCCGAATCCATCCCAACCCTAGTTTATAGATGCAAACCCGTCAACGGAAATATACAAACTAGTCAGTTTAAAAAAAAAAAATACAAACTACACATGTTTTACCGGTTGAACTTGAACTAATAAAATCTTGGGAAAATTGTTTTTTTTGGGCCAAAAAAATGTTATCTATGTCTCATTAGGCTAATTTCTATTTTGTACCATTTTTTCCTTTAATACCCTTTCTTTTTTTTCTAAAATAAACTAAATAAATAGTTTTATAAACCAAAAAAATTTGGAAAAATAATAACTAGTGATGAAATACTTATATCAAGTTAGTGATATTTTTTTCAGTTTTAAAAATGTTTAAATCATAATTTCATTTTATGTTCTAGAAAAAGTAGAATTGACATTCTACAAAGTAGAAAATGAAATCCACTATTTTCATTGAATCTACTATGTTTTGAATACGTGATCTACGTAAATAATAGTACTATAAAAATATTTAGAATACATGTTCCGCGCCTAACCTACAACTCTAAAATCAGTAGAAATCGAAATCTACACTTTACAAAAAATCTAAAACATGTAGAATTCGAAATCTACACATTACTATAAATCTAAAACTTGTAGAAACGGAGTTTCTACACATTGCTATAAATCTAAAAACCTGTAGAAATAGATTTCTACAGATTTACTGAATTCTACGGATAAGAATAATCAGTTATAAAATCTGGAAAAAATATTTTTTGAAATATTTTTTTTCCTTATAATATTAAAAACGATTTTTAAAAAAAAAATATTTTGTTCACTGATTTTTTTTATATATATTTTGTTTTGGGCAAAACGATTTTTACAAATATTCTGATATTTATCAATTGTTTTATTAATTGTAATTTCGAATTTATAATTAAAATTAAGGGTATTATTGCCATTATAAAAATATTTAGCCTAATGGGACATAAACTATACAAGATTAGCCTAATGGGACATAAATACTATTTTTTTGGCCAAAAAAAACAATTTTCCCTAATTTATTTATTGTAAGAAGGCCGGAACTGCTTGTGATCTTTTGGCTCTGGAGACTACTGGCTCACCGGTTCTGAGGTAAAAGCATGTGTAATTATTGGTTTAGTATCAATATAATCTTCCAGTGAAAACAGACTAGTTTGTATATATGTACAAAAATTATATACAGGTTTCCCTTATAGTAACCTAAATATCCTTTTATAGTATGTATATACAAGAAGCAAATACCAAAAAGGTCACAAGCTAAACTGCTAAAGATCAGGAAAGACAAAAGAGACTCAATCGAATTACGAAGAGCACTGAATCATGTCTACTGTCTCCTTCACCAATATCTAAAAAGAAAACAATATGAATGATAGCAATTGTTCAATGAAAAATTGAACATTGTAAGAGCGCAACACAACAAAAAAGTCAGTGGAGATTCTTTTTATACATGACCTGACTCACTCTCTTTGTTACTATTCTTTTCTTGTATAACGAAATAAAATTCAAAATCTGAGTGCACATGGCACTGTAGGCCTACAAAACATCCACTTACGACTTTATCATTCATAACACAAAAGAATGGGACATCCTATCCTATATAGTTTTTTGTTTTCTTATGAACTTAAACATTATATTTGTCATGACACATTAGTTATTCTCTAGTAGTAATAGACCTAACTCATATTCATAAACTAATTTAAAAGTAAAATATTACCTTATTATATTATTTCATTCACATTCAATTCTTAATGTGAAATTTAATACACCCATTTGATTGGACTCACATACATGAAGTTTCTGGAATTAGATATCCCGTGAGATATAACCTAAAATTTTAAACCTTTGACTCTAAAAACCATATTAACAACATGCTAACCCACACTAAAATAGCTCAAAATAGAATATTGCCACTTGCCACACATGTTTTACTATTTATTCATATTTGCATTCAGAAAAATGTGAAACTTCATATTGCTATCTCTTGAAGTAAAAATAAAATAAAAATCCCTTGCAATCTTTAAGATTCGTGCACATTTTGCCAAACAGCTACAATGCCTCTCTCAACGGCAAGAGTGATCAAAGCAATGTTGTTCTTATGCATATTTTTATGGGCATCGTAGAGACAAGACTACAAAAATGAGGTGGGATAATGCATCTTTTAAAGATATGGGGCAAAAATTACAAAATCAATAAATATATGCATAGCTCCCAAAGCAGTCAAAGCGGATCTTGAACACTTCGCCTCTCAACTCATTAACAACTTTTTTTGTTTTCATTGCTTGAATCTCGTTAACAAACTAACTAATCTCTCTTAGTGATCCAAAATTTCAATTTACATTTTCTTTAGTAAACAAATACTATAATCCCAATCTAATTTAGCAAGTAAATGACTAGGACAAAAAAAGATACAAATTAACAAATAAAAGTCCAATCTTAAACATCACTATATGAACCACTAACCTAAAAGCAAGTAACATCATCATTTAAAAATAACATTATCATTTCCTAACTTTTTTTTTTTTAAATTACAACTTTTTCTGTCTTCTTATATTTTTGTCAAATCCTTCCACTATTGTTTAACCCTTTTTTCTAAAAGTAATTATTACGCAGCTTGAACCTCGATTTTCTCATTATACAATTTTAAAAAAAAAAACTTAAAATATACAGTTTTTTTTTTAAAAGTAAACTATATAAAAAAGAGAGAATAATAAAGCAAACTCTATAGAGTCTAGAGACATTTTCAACGACTAGATTCAGCAGAGATAACCGAATGTTCAGAAACGATTCCCATCTTTCAAAAATTGCAAAGAAACAGAGTGAGAGAAGACATGCCTTCAAGACAAAACTCAATCCTCCGACCAAACCCATTCAACAACAACAGAACAGGAGCTCTCTTCTTGATCCTCACAGTCTCATCATCTCTCCTCATCCTCGTCGCAATCGTCTACTTCATCTACCACCTCTGGACATCTCTCCTCAACCGCTCAAGAACCATCCCTTTCTTCGACGTCGCCGCCGCCGCATCATCATCACCGTCGTCAAAGCTCCAGCTTTTCTCTTACAAAGAGCTCAAGCTCGCGACCAACGACTTCGACGAGTCCAACGTGATCGGCAAAGGCGGCTCGGGGACAGTCTTCAGAGGCATTACGAGAGACGGGAAGCTCTTCGCGGTCAAGAGACTCGACAGCCTCTCTCTCCAGTCCGAGGCCGAGTTTCAGAACGAGCTGCAGATCCTCGGAGGGCTAAAATCGTCTTTTCTCGTGACCCTTTTGGGATACTGCGTCGAGAAGGATCGCCACAGGTTCTTGGTTTACGAGTATATGCCCAATAAGAGCCTCCAAGAGCTTCTTTTCAACGATGGAGACTCGTGCTTGAGCTGGGAGAGGAGGTTTAGTATCATCCTCGACGTTGCCAAAGCTCTTGACTTTATGCATTTTGGGTGTGACCCACCGGTGATTCACGGAGACATCAAGCCGAGTAACGTTCTTCTTGATTCTGAGTTTAAGGCAAAGATCTCGGACTTTGGTTTGTCTAGAGTGAAAGTGGAGGAGGGAGGTTATGGGGCTGTTGATCTGTTCAGTCAAGAACTCTCTGAGAGTACTCCTCAGACAGGCGTTGGTACACCAACGCATCATCATCATCATGAGGTTGTTGATTTCTCTCTTGCTCTGCAAGCTTCCTCGTCTTCCAAGAACAGCAGAACAAGCCGCAACATCAAGGCGATGAATCTGAACTCGATGAGCTTAGCTATGGAGGAAGGTGAGGCGAAAGGAAAAGAGGTTGAGGATCATGAGTTTGTTGAGCAGGGGAAGGAGATGAACTTGAGTCCTAACTCGGTTCTTGATTTGGGGAAACAGTGGGGGAGAGACTGGTGGTGGAAGCAAGAAGGGAGTGGTGAGTTGTGTAGTAAAGATTACGTTAGGGAGTGGATAGGGAGTCAGATTCACAACACCGAGGAAAATCCGGATTGGGATGATGAGAAGAAGATCACCATTAGCACTCCTGAGCTGGGAGCTTCAACTAGGACAATAGATAATTTGAATGAATCTAGGTTTGACACTCTTGAAGAGAAGTTTGCAAAGGAAGAGACCAGCGAGAAGAAATCAAAGAAGAAGAAGAAGAAGAAGCATAGGAACATGGAGGAATGGTGGAAAGAGGAAGAGCATCAAGACGAGATGAACAACAACAAAAAGAAGTTTAGAGTCTTGAGAATCAAGTTCAAGAACCGTTTTAAAGTCCCACATTTTCGTTACTGCTTCTATGGTAAAGGTGAGAACAGCGTGGAAGACCGAGGAGGTGGAGAAGCAGCTGGAGAGTTCAGCTTCAGGAGAGGATGGAGAAGGAAAAGCAGTAGCAGCAGCAACAAGAAGAAGGGCAACAACAACAATAAATCAATGGGGAGTGAGATGTGGAGTGGGGACTTGTTCAGCAGAGAGTTAAGCAGCACTACTAGCATGAGAGGGACATTGTGTTACATAGCACCAGAGTACGGAGGCGGTTGCTGTTACTTGATGGAGAAAGGAGATATCTACAGCTTCGGAGTACTGATTCTAGTGATCATCTCGGGTAGGAGGCCTTTGCACGTCCTTGCATCGCCGATGAAGCTTGAGAAAGCGAACTTGGTGAGCTGGTGTAGGCAGTTGGCTCAGTCAGGGAACGTTCTTGAGCTGGTGGACGAGAGATTGAGGGATGTGTATAACAAGGAAGAAGCAGGACTGTGCATTAACTTGGCTTTGGCTTGTCTACAGAAAGCGCCTGAGTTAAGGCCTGATATTAGTGAAGTTGTGAGGATCTTGAGAGGGGAAATGGACATTTCAGCAACTGCTTTCGAGTTTTCGCCATCGCCTCCTGCAAAACTTTATGGCAGTAGATCAAAGCGGAGAAGCTAGAACAGAGCATTGCAGAGTAGTAGTTCAAAGTTTGGTCTGATTTTTTGGTTTTCTGTTCTGAAATTGTTGATTGTAACTTAAAAAGAGGTTTTTATTGAGGATTGTGTTATGTTGTAATGTTTGTAAACTATGAAGTATGACCTGAGATGCCAACTCCATCAAAACGCAGAAGAATGTAAATCAAATTATAGTTCAGCTGCAGTTTTGTTTTTGATACAGTTCTCAATTGCAGTATTGAAATGCCTAAAACCCCAAAGTGCATGCTCTCAATGATAACCAAGCAAGACATTTTAAAAAGCAACTAATCAATAAATTGTTAGAAGCTTGCCAGCTGCAACCAAAGTAAAGAAGTCATAAATCAAGGGACCCATAACTTTTCTTTATGGAGGAAAATGATGGTGACTTGAAATTTGGCATGACAATTGCAACACTTGAAAAAAGAATCCAAGGCCATATCAATCATCATGGTTCATGAGTAACTAAATGAGGTCATATCAATCATCATGGTTCATGAGTAACTAAATGAGACAGGTGAGTTATAAACAAAACGAAATCCAGGAAGAAAAGAACACAGAAAACGACAAAGCTGGACTGTGAGAGTCCTAAAGATCTTGTCTCTGAAACAAAGTGAGCTCAGCATTTGCCTGTTGAGTGGTCTAGTTAATATCATAATAGGTTGAACTCAAATCTCATGTACTTGAACTTGGAGGAGGTTTGCACTCTGTGCCAATAACAATCAAGAATCAGAATGGTTAATAGCATCTTCATGTAATCCGGAAATAGATTCCTGAATCAGCATGGTTGCAAATGTTTAGCCCTGCAGTTTCATTGATATTATTAAGCTAAGCAAAGGTACTATCACCAATATGGTAATTGTGAGAAGAGATTACCTGGAAAATTGCACGGCGGATGTAGTGAAAGCATCCAAACCAAATGGAACAGACGAGCTACGAACAGATTGCATGCATCACACTTCAGAGGAGTTGAGACCATGAGGTCTAAGAATCAAGTTTACTTGAGTGGTCGTTTCATCACGATCATCAAGTCTTACCCCTATCAGATTCATTTTTAGTTATCGATCGTTGACCTCTATATCCTCCTCGAGAACCATTTTTTTGAAGATCTTTCCTCTTGCTTTTTCTGACCCCCTTCACCTTTTTCTCCTCAAGAAGTTTATGGAGCTTAGGATTACTTGGGAATCCTTTTGCTTTCATATCCGAATACATCTCTCTGGCCTTTTCGACCCACCCACATGTCAAAAGGCCCTGTACTATGGCCAAGTAAAGATCAGCATTAGTAGCTATCTCAAAACGACCCATCTCTGCCCAGATCTTCAAAGCATTCTCCGGTTGCTTCTCCTTGAATAATCTCCCAAGAATGAGAAGAAAGGTGTCTTCTTTAGGACCTAAACAAGAAGTCTTCATTTGTCCTAAAACCTCTAAAGTTTGATCGAAATTCACAGCTTCAAGAAATGCATGAAACGTATCAAGCGTTAGACTTAGCTTCTCACTTATCATAGTCGCCAACACATCCCTACCTTCTTCAACCCTTCCCTGCTCACAAAGAGGCCGTATCATCGCATTATAAGTAACTGAATCTGGCTTCAACCCTTCCTCCTTCATCTTTTCCACAAGCTTCACAGCTTCATCAAAGCAACTCTCACAAGTCAGCACATAAACCAAAGAATTATAAACCTCAACCCCGGGAACAAACCCTCGTTTCTTCATCTCATCGAACAGCCTGAGAGAATCAAAAAGGTTTCCAGCTTTAGAAAAGCAAGAGATCATGTGACTGTAAGAGTCCTCGTTAGGGGTGATACAGTAATTCCCCATCTCTCGCCAAATCCTCTTCGCTTCAGTCACATCGGTCCAAACGTTACACCAGCCGTTGAGAATCACGTTGAATCCCTCAACGTCCAAGGGAAAGAGCTTTTTGCTAGCGAGCATGAACTCCTCAGCTTTTTCAATGTGCCCATGTCTACACAAGGCGTATAGCAACCCTTGAAACGCTTCATCATCAGGAACGTGCTTAAACTTATCCATGATATCGAATGTTCGAATAGCTTGGCTTGTATCATTAGCAGCAGCATACCTACATCAAACACCAGTTCAATACCTAGTCAGATCTTTTTATATCACAACCAATGTTCTAAAAGTCCTCTAGCAAGCTTCTTGGCGGCAAATCCGCCATAGCAGAAAGGATTATTCTAAAGGTCGATTTATACAACTCAAATCGATTTAACTATTTTAAATTGGTTAAATTTGATCTAAATCAATTTAAATTGCTGTAAATCTGTTAAATTAAGTAATTAATTTTTACAAATCTACAAATATGTCTAGTTTATTTTTTGTTTGTGTAGTTTTAATAATTTATCAAAACAATTTTATAATTACACTCAAAAATTAAAATATTTAATGTAAATATAAAAATAAATCAATAATTTGTTTATGCCTAGACCCAGAATAATCTACTTAATTGCTAGTACTATAAGAAAGGCTAGTTACACATAACAATTTCTTGAACATTGATCACAACAAATTAAACAAAAGACAGAAACTCTGACCTGTCCATCATGAGAAACATGGCCTTTCTAGTATCCCTTGAGACATGAAACATGTCACGGATGAGACACCAAGCTATGTTGAACTTTTGATGATTACCCAACACCCATATCATCAAGTCACAAGCTTTCTGGTCATCACAGCCTCGTCTCTCTCCCCATTTGAAGGCTAGAAAGGAAAGCCTCCACTCATCTCTTAGTGCCCAGATCAAAGAGTACAAAGAATCATGATTTAGATCAAAGGATGACTCCTCTAGAGAAGCCATTGCATCAGCCTCTGACTCTAGCTCAGAGACCTGTCTGACTAAATCAATCAGACCCTTCTCCAAAGGAGCCACTGCTTTTTTGATATCAAATGTTTCGTGGATGACTTGGGTGGAGAAGCCATTGGAATAGACAAAATGTGGGACTTGGGTTAAGATTCGAGAATGCACACGACCTGTTCGATGAAATGTTGAAGAGAAGAAAGCAACGGGGAGAGATGAGTTTGGAAACGATCTCGACACAGCACGTTGAACAATCCAGAGCTGTGGCGTACGGGTTAGTTTCCTAGCAATCGAAACAATCGCAGCCATAGCTCATTGGAAGTGGAGGACTGAGATACTGAGAGGTTTCGTTTCGGAATGGTTTTGAAAAACCTGTTCTTTCGTGGGTCTTTTGTGTGACGAGGAGATGAAATTATGAAACTGATGGGGATAAAAACAAATCTGCATTGTATATGGGCTTTTGTGTAAAAAGGTTATGTTAATGGGTTTAAGTAAATAAAAAGCCCATTTAAGATGGTCGTAAATCAAACACCTGATAAACCCTTGAAGAGAAACCTGATCCGGAGTTGTTGTCGGAACGACCGAGATGGGAAATGAGACCAAAAGCAATGGGAGGAGGGTTTAAGGCAAGGATGGAGCACTATGTGTACAGTGGGGAGAAGAAGCACGTTTTAGCTGGGATCGGGATATTCACCGTCATCTTCGGCATCCCTTGGTATCTTATGAATCAAGGTCCGTCTTTAGATCAAATTCAACTAGTTTTTTTTTTTTTTTTTTTTTTGTGTTAACAAGCGATAATTACAAGGAAAGTCGAGATTTTTTTTCAGAAATGTTTCATCTTGATATCGATGGCTATAATGTACTGATGATCTCATAAGCTTTGGACTATTGGCAAATGTCTTTGGGATTAGGTAGAGATTGTTTTAGAGGGACTTTAACCAATCTAATCCACTAGTTGCTATTAGTTTTGAGTTAAAAATGTCCAGAAAACTTAACAAAAATGATTGATAGATTGTCTTAACAAATGGAGTTTGATGATACCTGAGGATGAGTCACAATGGTTTATCTTTGTTAGGATCACTATCCTGCATCTTACATGATCACAATCCTACTGTGTTTTTCTGCTCTGTCTCATCATCATCACATCGTTTCAATGTGACTTGTGGTTTCTTCCTTGGGCTTAACTCTTTTGTTAAATTCTGGTTTTCTTTTTAGGATCAAAACATCGGTCTCACCAAGATTACATGGAAAAGGCTGGCTGATAAAGCTCGTAAAGCCCGTCTCTCATCATCTTCATCCTCTGACAAGTAGTCCTTTTCTCTCGCCTTACCGGACTTGGATGCCGTGAAATGATCCACCCAGTGTTTTCCAGGTCCTTAGAAACATAACTCAGTAGCCAGCGCGGTTTTAGTTCAGGTTCATATTATTCCACTGTATTTAAAAGTTTCTGTATCGAAATAAATAGAAGATTTCTAGAACATAGATAAAGACTCAAGTTCGTGGTTGGGCATATTCAGGAGTTGCCCTAATATTTTCTCTCATCTCTACAGCCGCCTGACGCCTCACTTTTTCAGATCTACGCTCTCCGGTCACTGGCGCTCCTCGCTGGTACCGGAGAGGCTCTCCTCGTCTTAGTTCTCTTTAGCATCTATTTCTTTGGTCAAGGGAGGTTGAGGATCTGAGTTCATGTCGGGTTCGTTGTTGGTTGGCGTGGCTGTGACTGTTCGAATCTTTGATCTGGTTCGCGGTGGTGGTTTGAGCCGGTTCAGATATGGGGTTTAGCTGTTCTTTCGGATTTGGTCTGTAGCTTGTCAATCGATGCTCATGGAGCCCTTTGGATTCAGTTCGTCTCTCTCCTCCCTCTTTATCTAGTTAATAGTCAAGTTGTGTTCCTGTGTGGGTTGGTGTTACCTTGTCTTCTTCGGAATTTAGCTGTGTGTGTAAGTTGTATCGACGGGTTATTATATGGCGGGGCTGTGTTTTCCGGGTTTGGCTTGTCGCCGCTGTGCTCTCCGCTAGTCGTAGCTTCAGAACTGGGGGGGCTCCTGTTTCTTCTCGTTCTCTCGATCCTTCGGTGGTTTGTGTTGGTCAAAGTCTCGTTTGTGGGGTTCGTCCTTTGGATGGTAAATTGCTGTGGAGGTATCTACTTGCTTTCTCTTTGCCTTCATGGTGTGGAGTGAGGTTTCAAGACGAAGCAGTGGTTTCGATCTCTGGCTCTTCTCTTGCGAGGAGGTGACCCTTCTCTTGCTTGTAGATGGTTGAGTTTGGGTACACGAGTGTCCGCGTGTTTGAGCCGTTGGTCCTTTTTGACGTTATCCCCGCTTGGAGTTTCAAGACTCGATCTTGTGCTTTGCTTTCACGAGGATCTGGTGCGTCGTTGTAGACGGGTGGTTAGTAGTTATTGGCTTTATGGTGGCTTTGGTCTTTCGTTTGTTTTTGCCGTTGCTGTAATCGTGAGTTTGTGGTTTCGACCTGTGGTGGTTTATGGTCCTCTCAAGTTCTGGTTTCTGGGTTCAGCACGTGCTTCTACAAGGTCTTCAGAATGAACGTTTGTCCATCTTCGCTTTGGAGTCTGATTTGCCTCCCTTAATTCCTAAGTGTTTCAAGTTCACCCCCTTTTAGCTTTAGTTGTGTTGGTTTTAAGACTATGAGTTTATCTTCTGGTCTTATGTTTTAATCATGTGTTTCTTGTTGTCTCCGGGATGTTCGATATGTGAACTCGTCGGCTTTAGTCTCCGAAGGGGGTTGCGATCCTTGTCGGCTTTGCGTTGTAAGATCCGTTTCAAATGTTTTAATAAATTCATAGATGACAAAAAAAAAGATAAAGACTCAAGTTAAAGCTTCCTTCTCATAATATCTCCTCTAGAACACTGTTTCCATCTTGTGAAGGTCACAGATGATTAATTAATAAAAGCAACATAAACTATAATAGCAATCTCCTACTTGTCTGGGCAGTTTATGTTCTCACAGAGGCATGAGCCTTCTACGTTTGTAGAACCAGAGGAATGCCAAAAATACAAGAAGGCCACAGACTCCTGTAATGGTCAAAACCCATTTGAAAGCACCTGGCTGTCCAAAGAAATCTATCTCAAAATTCATCCCAAATATCCCTGCTACAACCCCGAAGATGGCCACCACAAACGTCGCTGTAGTTAGCAGCAGCTCAAACTGTATCAGCTGATTCCTCACGTTATCCTGCAAATAAACACCATAGATTCTAAGCAAACACAAAGGTATAAGTATGATCAAAATTTAAAAGGGTATTACCAATTGAATGTTGATGAAATCTTCAGTATCATCAATGTACTCCTTTAACTGAGTTAGTAAAAGCAGAGGATTAAACAATGATAATATGATTAAATACAAAAAGGAGTGGTGTTTTTATGTTTTACTGAGGTTAGCTTGTTGAGAGTGCTATCGATGACAACAAAGTATGCTTCCAGCAACATCTCTAACTCTTCTATATTCTCTGTTGCGCTCTCCGAGCTTCTTGCACTGTCATGCCTGCTCCTCGCAATGCTCAAGCTTTTCTCAAGTCTCCTTGAATCGGGAGGAGAAGAAACAGGAGAAACTGGTGCAGATAGAGAAAGACCATCACTCGATCTGTATCCAAGTAAGGAGTGATGATCACCACCACCATTCAAAGAACCTTCCATTCTCTTCTTCTTCTCCGTTAAATACATCTCAGCCATATCACCATCATCGTCCATCAACTGTTCAATCTCATCCCTCACCTTCTGAACTCTTCTCGTCAACGCCACGAGTCTGCTCTTCAGCCTACGCACACGCTCCAAGTTTAACGTACTGATCTTTGAGGTAAGCTCATCCAACAAAGGGTACGCCTCAATCTCCAGCTCTGAAGCTTGCGCATCAAGGAAGGTACAAGCAGCTTCGAGGGCAATCTCAAGAGCTCTAAACTCGAAAGGCAAATAATCAGGAGACGAGTTCTGAAACACGTTGCTCCTCCTCCTGATGAGTTCATTGCTGTCCTGATTCCAAACCTCACCTACAGCACTTGCCTTTAGTCTCTGCTGGAGCTCAACCACATACCTAAGCACATAGTTATCTAAAGAATTCAACAGCAGAACCTCATCCGCGGTAATGATACAACGTATCTGCTCCAAGTTAACAACAATAGCCCTCTCTCTCCCTAGGATAGTTGAGGGATACACGAACAAAGGATCAAGCAGGCGCAGATCACGTGCCGGCAAGTCGCATCTGCGCATCATCGAGAACTTATCGACCTCAATGACCTGCGTGTTGGCGAAAGTATCGACGCGAATCCACGACTTGAGACCTTGTCCACGTTTCTTGAGACCCGTGACGTCAACTCCGAGGAGAGGCTGTCTCCCTGAAGCAGAGGGGCGAGACGGTGCTTCTCCTCTGAGGTTTATAGCTGAAGCAGGTCTTGGTGGAAGCAAACGCTCTTTGAGATCAGACATTGTTTGCTAATCTAATCTCTAGAAAAAAAAAGGAATGAACTTTATTACAAGATCATATGCAGAATCAACAAGCAATAAAACACAACAGAGACAAGATTCAAAACCTTTGGTTGGAGAAATCAAGACCGATCTCGGTGTTTCTTACTCTGTTCTGGACACAACTGTAATCAGAAAAAACGAGGAAGCAGACTCAGAGATTGATCAAAGATGGAAACTTTCGATAGAAAACAAGTCAAGTATCTGAAACGCTTCACAAATCATGGAATCAGATGGATCGTCTCCGAACCATAAAAACAGAGAAAAGGTCAACATAAAGGTCTCAAATTGTACAGAAAAATCCACACTTACGTATCAAAATCCTCGCGACGGGGGAATCCTTAACACCAGAATCGAGGATTGCCTCTGAAAGTGACTTGGTTGGATTGGATTCTTAACTAATCTGATTGAGTGAATGCGGAGGAAGAAGCAAAAAGGAAGCACCTTTAGCCCTTGTTGACAACAACAGAGGTTTAAAACCGAAATTCAGACCGGTTATTAACTGATTTAAGTTGGTTTAGACCGGTTTAACACTAAACTCCGTTAATACCTACCTTCTATAATATTAACCACTCGAAAAGTTCGGTAGGATCATTAATGTTGTTGTTGTCCATTTAATTAAAGCGTGACGACCAAAAGTTTTTTTTTTTTGTAACACGACGACCAGAAGTATTTAATATCGCAAAAAATTTAGATTGAGATGACAACGTGCAATTTTTTTAAAAAAGAATAATGGAATCTTCTTGGAGAAATTGCAAAAGAAAATCAAAATTGACTCTTTTTTTTGAGTTGTTGAGATTTTTTCAATTAAAAAATAGTATAAAGAAGCAGTGAAGAGAATGATGATTTGGTCTAACATTTGATTTAACCGAAATGAGATGACGACATGCAATTATTATTTTTAAAAAATGGAATCTTCTTGGAGAAATTGCAAAAGAAAATCAAAATTGACTCTTTTTTGTTTTGAGTTGTTGAGATTTTTTCATTATATAATAATATAAAGAAGCAGTTGAAGAGAATTATGATTTGGTCTAACATTTAATTGAACAAAAAAAAAACAAAAAATAGAACTGGACCTTGACAGTTTTAAAAGTAATGGTATATTATTGCTTGCAGGGGTTCACGTTTGGATTCACATGATTGGAGAAACTACTTTTATTAACATGTTCAAGTACAATTCACGAGACCTATTTACATTTTTTTCCTTACATCAGTTTCAGATGTTATTTATGTGCAGTCGAATCATTTCTTCTTCTTTTTCACAGCTTTCACGCGTAAGGATTCACGTGAGAAGAGTAGTCTCTGGTTCCTGCACCTTCCCAGCCCATCCATTCCTCCCACGTGTCGCAATCAGGATCATTCATTCCGTTGAATCCCTCGTCATATACATCGAATGGCTCATATTCCTCCGTTCCCTCCATCTGGTTCTTTATTTGCTTCAACACAATCTTCAAAAATACAAAAAAAAAGGAGATAAGTTTTCATATTCAAACAACAAAAGCTTAGATGTTTTGGTAAACACACACGCTCTTACATCGTAAGCTTCGTTGATTGTTTGAAACTGTACCCCACAGTTGCTTCCTCTACAAACATCAGGATGATACTGCAAAAACAACAAAAACATGTCAACTTTGAGAACCCAAATAACTAAATTGACGAAAAAAACAATGTGAGCTTTTTTTTAAAAAAAAAAGGTCAAAACCTTTTTGGCTAGTTGTCTGAAAGCTTGCTTGACCTCGTATTCGGAAGAATCGGGTCGGATCTTAAGTGTCTTATAAGGATCCATTACAGAAGATGAAGAACAAACGATTCCTGTTCTGTTCAGCATCTTCTTGTTCTTTCGTCTGATGTTCTTTGACACGGATAGAGCCGAGAACACGTTTCCTCCGATGGTTAAAGCAATCGTCATGTTTTGAACAAGACAGAATCAAAATATGATATTACAGAAAGAAACAATCTTTTTGAGATCAAAATGTAAAATGGATTTGTGATATTAAGTAAATGGATTGGATAGGGCGGGATTATATAATACAAAGATCTTCATGGTGACTTGGTCTGTTTTGTCATCTACACGCGTCCTTATCCATTTCCAAAGTGCAATTTACTATTTTTATAATCTTATCTATTCCTACTTTTTTGTTACTATTATATATTTATTTTTGAATGTTTGGTGTATTTTAAGATGTAAGTAAGATCAATTTAGTTTTTTCATATTATGTTTTAAATAGTTTTTTGTAGACTAAAATCACCAATCTGTCTCTTTAGCTAATATTAAAACCAGTGTAACTATAAGATTCAATAAAGCTTTCTCACCTCAGTATTAACCTTGAGATATGTATAGTACATTCGTTTTTTCTTTTTCTTTTTTTTTCAAGATGAAAATACTGACATTTTTTAGATAACAAAAGACTGATATTTTTGCGTTCTTATCCAAAATAATTGGAAGAACAAAAATACAAGAAAGATTCTTTCGCAATTTTATACTTTTCACAATTCAAAATATCTCATGATTCTTTTCAATACACGCAACAAAAATTTTATACTCCATATTTGAGTGGATCGCGTTCTCCTTTACGATTTTATTCAATTGATATAGTACATTTAATACAAAACGTAAGTTACAAGTTATTAGGACTTTGATTAAGCAGATGATTGAATGTTACTTTCATTTCATATGCTCTATTCATCTTATCTAAAAAATTAAAGAAAAATTTTGTATTGAAAAGAGATATTTTAAAACTTGAAGACAATCATAGTAACAAAGAAGAAAACATTTCCGGTCATAACCTTGATTGTCTTAGCTTGTCTACTCTCTTTGTTCATCAGAGCTTATGCAATAACAGAAAACCACATGACTGCGCATGTAACAAAGAGCTAACGCAATAACAGAAAACCACATGACTGCTCATTTGAGTTCAAGTTGAGTAACCAACACAAGAACTTGAAGATTTTTGGTTGAAAACTGAGAAACAAAGCACCCTCTCAAGATCTTCTTCGCTTCCTCTTGCCTCTGTCGCTTTCATCCGAACTAGAAGAAGAAGAAGATGAATCTGACTCAGAATCAGACTCGGAACTAGAACTGTCTGATCCTGATTCTGATTCTGCAACTTGCTTCTGTTGTTGCATGATGAGTCGTGGCATGTTCTTCAGGTATTCTCTCAGATTCTCTGTGATGCCTCCAAGACCAATAGAGGTAAAAAAGTTGATTGCAAACCTCGTGTTCTTTGGATTGTCTTTAGGGAAAATGGATTCAAGTGACTCCTGCATTGTTGGATCCTGAAGCCTCTCATTAAGCAGCCTAATCCCCAAGTGTTCTGACAGTTCCTGCAATCAATACAAAAGGGTAGTAACCAAATCAACACAACTACAAAGGAATTAATCAATCACATGCCAAACTAGAACAGATTACAGAACAAATGAGTTTCATGGAATGTGTTGTTGATTGATTCAACTTACCTGGAAAAGGATCTTAATGAAGATACGGGACGAAGAAGTTGTGTCCTCCTCAGTTAGCCGAATGTAAGCAAGCACATGCCAGGGGAGTGCATCTGTGCCCAGTAAATGGGCGAAAAACTTGGCCACATTACGCAGCTTGTTCGTCTCAAGCCGGTGGATCATGGAGTACTGCTGAACAAAACATTTCTCAAAATTCTCTTGATGAATTTTGTTGATCATACAGAAACGCTGACCCAACAAACCGTAGTAGCGCAGATACGTTCTCTCCTGAGAGCAACATTCAAGGAGCATTATGCATAGCTCCATCTGCAAAATTGAATTGGATAAGCATTGTGTACTTCCAGCAAATCACAACATTGAAAGTATTTTGGAAAAAAGTTACCTCTTGGCCTGGTTCAAGTTTAATTTTAAGCAACTTGTGACCTGCTTCCTCAAAATCAACGCTAGACATAATGGTCAGGTATATTGTCCTCCTGAGATTAACAAGATTAGTCTCTGTCTCGTCTCTTATTCTCATCTGTTCTTCATCTTCTTCATCAGACTCATCTTCCTCATCATCATTATCCTCTGAGCTACCATCGGAGCCATCTTCATCCTCAGACTCATCCTCACCAAGTAATTCCTTCTTCAGGACCTCATACTTCTTTTCGTTCTCAAGGAAGTCAGGATCTGGTTTGAAAACATCTGCAACCAGAAAAATCAGAGAGAATTTTAAAATTAAGAGCTGTTTTTACTAATACTAAAAAGTAACTCATCTCTACTGAACCATGTGTGTTACCAAGCTTACCAAGAGAGGTTTCAGGATTTATTTCGTCATCAATAGATATATCATGCGAATATTTTTCTTCCACAAGATCTAGCTCAGGACGAACAGCAGGATGTCCCTGAAAGTAAATCATTTACACAATTTTATGAGCTATTTTTGAAAACAGAGCATGGTATAATCTCTGCAACAACCCATAATATCAGAATGAAGCTCAAACAAGTTCTACCTCTCCCTTGGGAGTATATTTACCTGAAATTTCGCTTTCCTAATAGCAAAGAGCCCTTCAATCAAATACTGAACTCTCTTATCTATCTCTCCCTCGTGCAGTATACCACGGAACCGCTCAAAAATTCCTGTATTAACAATTGGAAGAGCTTAGAAACACAAATAAAAGGAAGACCTGTCGCAAAATAGAACATGCATGCTATGTAAACACACGCCTTAATGCGTGAAGTGAATCGCTTATATACACAACCAACGTTATCTTTCAAAAAGAGATAAACTAGATAATCATAGCAGCATATACCAAACAAGCAGTCTAATGTTTCTCAATATAACAGAAGGAGAGGTTGAAAAGATTTTTACCATGCAATCCTTTTGGTGTAACGTCCTGAAGCATCGCACCACACTCTGTAACGAAACCAACAGCCACCTCGACACTGTCATCACTGGGGTTTTCCAGAAGTACAGTGACTAACTCAAGTGCAATGATTTCCTCAGCCACTTGCTGGTTCACTAGATGAGCTATAAATTTTACAGCAGCGAGCAATTGAGGCTGGCAAAACAAAAAAAAAAATGGAATACATAAATGCATTAATTAGACATATAGAGACAAAATGTATGAGAAGACTAACAGATTGGGAAAGCAAAAAATAGACAAACCTTGTCGTTACGCTTATACGCTCTCTTAAGCTGCAACACGACCCTCTTCAGTAAAAGTTCAGCAACTTCAGGGAACTTGGCGTTGATGACAGCGACCAAAGCTGCAAAGACATCAGTGAATCCAGGAGACGCCATTTGAGACTTCATACATGAACGGCAGAAAAGTCCCCTTCCTCTGATGAGATTCTCAGCAAACAGTTCAGGGATTATGTTCTTGATGTTACTTGCATTGACTTTATTCACCAGCCCGTTGATACTTTTCCGGAGAGCGTCCCATGTAAGACGCTGATACTCTACACTGCTCTTGTCATCCACTTCCTTCATCATGCGTGCTAGCTTGAACGGAGGAATATAAACTCCACCAGTTTTTCCTAAAGCCATAGCGTTGCTATCAGATGGGTTGAGTTCTGGCAACTTAGGCTTTGCGACTTCACTCTTCTCTTCTTTTCTCAACTTGTCTCTTTGAGTATCATCATATCTATCACTGTGTCGCCTCTCCTTTTCATCTTCCCTCCGACGCCTATCAGACCAGTCTCTCTCCCTCCGATCCCTCTTTAAGAGACCTTCATTACCTCTATCATTCCTCTCTCTCCCTCTTCTTTCGCTCCTAATCTCACCTTCCTCATCTTCATCAGATGCTTGGTGGTCTCTACGTTTCCTCTGGCTTTCTCGCCCACCTCTCCTCCTACCATCCTCTTCGTCAGAAGGCTTATCAGCTATGACTCTACTACTCCTATGACCCCTCTCTCTGTCATGCTTCTCCCTGCCTTTGGGGCTTCTCTTCCTTGCTCTCCTTTCGTAGCCATCCTCAACCTCTTGTGCTTTCTTTTCATCGCCCAAACCCACACGAGTCTTGCTTCCATCTTCAGTACCCTTTGAAAGATCCTTCTCATCTTCTTCATCAGAAGTGTCTGCTCTAACTCTTTCCTTACTCCTTCCTCTACTTCCTCTCCTCTCACGACCCGTATCATCATCATCATCATCATCATCTATCTCCACTCTTTTCCCTCTATCTCTCTCTTTATCAGAACCAGAGTCTACTTCACTTCGATTCTTCCTAGACCGCCTAGCTAATTCATCATCTGAAGATCTATCTGCTCTCACCTTATCTCCACGGCTTCTCTCCCCATCCCCATCTGAAACACGACCTCTTCGAGAGATCTTACGGTCTTCATCATCAGAAACCCTAACCCGACGCCTCTCATCCGGGCTTCTATCTCTTCTTCTCCTTCTCACTCTCTCCTCTTCCTCGGAGGAACTATCGTGCCTACCCATAGATGGAGATTCTAAGCTGAAGAAACACCCAACCCAACACCGAGTTACAGATAAAGTACGAACCTTTCCGGATGATATCCGAAGCTGTGGTAAGAACCCTAATGAGGTTGTCGCCAAGATCTGAATCGCACGAGCAAAAGTGATAGACTGGGGATCTAAGAAGTCTTTTTTCGATTTTGTGTTTTTTGTTCTGAGGCGGCGAAACGGCACGATGTGTGGTCGGGTCGATGCGAAGAAGACTAATGGGCTAAGGCCCAATTATTATTGACGGGTTTTAATATAACTGAGCCCGTGCGTGCATTTTTCCACCGAGATCGCGTGCGTGCATTATTATTGATGCTCTGTCTCCCTCTTCTCCGTTTCTTGGTTTCTCTGTTTTACATAGAAACTTATCAAACTGTTCTATTAAATTCTGTGGTTCAGCGATTAAGCTTTTATTGGTAGTCTTTCATCTCTCTGTGTTGTTGGATAATCAAAAGGTATTACATGTGCGTTTGAATGTCAAAGCATTAACAGCTTCGAAACGTTATAACCAAAATGAAGAGAGGGAGTCTTTACTTTTGTATTCTACTAACTCTGTTCATCTTCAATATCCCTTCTTTGTTCACAACAGCAGCTCAAAAACTTGACCCTACTTCAAGTTCATGTAAACGTATCTGTGGAGGACTCTCGATTCCTTTCCCTTTCGGTATCGGACCGAAACACTGTTATCTCAACGACTGGTACGAGGTTGTCTGTAACACCACCACCACCACCTCCGGCTCCGGCGCCAAGCGTCTAGTTCCGTTCCTCTCTAAGATTAACAGAGAATTGGTGAACATCACTCTTCGAAAGTGAATACAGCTTCGTTGACATAAAGTTTCCTGTGACTTCCTCCGGCTGTTCTCAAGGAGCCGTAAAGCCTCTTCCTTTGAATCTCACGGGTAAAGGAAGCCCCTTTTTCATCACCTAGTCGAATAGTCTCGGCTCAGTAGGTTGCGACACCAGAGCATTGGTTACCCATATCGAACCTCAGATCATAGGATGCGAACTGAGCTGCGCCAAGAACAAGAGTCGCCTAGTCGGTAGTTACAGTTGTTGTCAGGCGATGATCACGAAGAGTAGACCGCAAGTGATCGGTGTTGACTTAGAAAGCTCCGGTGGTAGTGGGAACTGTAAAGTCGCTTTCTTGACTAACGATATTAAACTCTATTCTGAATGTTTACGAGCCGGAGCAAATTTCTAGTAATGGGTTTACTGTGATTGGTACTTTGATACTTCAGTTCCTCAGCTAGCGAATCCAGGGAGTTGTGGGAATTTGAATAGTAATCATGACGTGAACGCTAGCTGTGTCTGCCAGTATGATTACTTCTTTGAGATTCGTTACAGTAACTGTTTCTGCAATAGCGGTTACCAAGGCAATCCGTATCTTCCTGGTGGATGTATTGGTAAGATCTTCATCTTATTGGCTTCTTCAATAGGGGTTTATTTATTTAATATCTGTTGAGTTGATTCTGATCCTCTTCTTTTTTTTTGTAATTGTTATTAAGACATTGATGAATGTCAGCAAGGAACAGAAGTAACCAGATGTGGAGCAGAAGAAACTTGTAAAAATCTCCCTGGATCGTTTAGGTGCGAGCCAAAGGAAACAGACAAGATCAAGCCTGTGATTCTAGGTGAATCAACGGAGTTTTTTTTAAAAAAAAATTCAGATTGGTAGTTCACATAACAAATCACAAAGGAATGAACTTTATGTTTTTTTTTGTTTTTATCATTGTTCAGGTCTTGCTATAGGTTTGGCACTGTTGTTCTTTGTTCTTGGGGTATGGGGATTGATCAAATTCGTCAAGAAGAGAAAGAAGATTATCCGGAAGAGGGAGTTCTTTAAACGCAATGGAGGTTTATTATTGAAACAACAACTAACTACATCAGAAGGAGGTAATGCGGAGACATCTAGGATATTCAGCTCGAAAGAGCTGGAGAAAGCGACCGATAACTTCAACAAGAACAGGGTTTTTGGACAGGGAGGCGAAGGCACTGTCTACAAAGGAATGTTGGCAGATGGAAGAATCGTCGCTGTGAAAAAATCTACAGTTTTGGACAAAGACAAAGTCGTGGAGTTCATCAATGAGGTTCGTGTTCTCTCGCAGATTAACCATAGAAACATCGTGAAACTCATGGGGTGTTGTCTCGAGACAGAGGTTCCTATCTTGGTTTATGAGCATATTCCAAATGGAGACCTATTCAAGCGGCTACATAATGATTCTGATGATTACACAATGACATGGGAAGCGCGTGTGCGGATCGTTGTGGAGATTGCAGGAGCACTTGCTTACTTGCACTCAGCTGCATCTACTCCGGTCTATCACAGAGATGTCAAGACCACAAACATACTCCTGGATGAGAAGTATCGAGCCAAGGTGTCGGATTTTGGTACTTCGAGATCTATAAGCATAGATCAGACACATTTGACAACTCATGTTGCAGGTACTTTTGGATACTTGGATCCAGAGTACTTTCAAACTAGCCAGTTCACAGACAAAAGTGATGTTTATAGTTTTGGGATTGTCTTGGTTGAGCTTATAACCGGAGAAAAGCCGTACTCTGTTGTGCGGCTTGAAGAAAACAGAGGGCTTGCTTCTCATTTCATCGAGGCCATGAAAGAGAACAGAGTTCTTGATATAGTTGATTCTCGGATCAAAGAAGAGTGCAAAACGGAACAAGTATTGGCTATGGCGAAACTTGCCAGGAGGTGTTTAAGCCTAAAAGGGAAGAAGCGTCCAAGCATGAGAGAGGTTTCAACTGAGCTTGAGAGGATCCGTTCATCACCTGAAGATTTAGAGGTAACTATCGAAGAAGAGGAAGAAGAAGAAGAAGAAATGCCAATGGAAATTAACATAGATGATTCTTGGAGCGTGGACATGACTGCTCCAGCATCTCTCTTTGATTCATCACTTAAGTTAGATGTTGAACCACTGGTTCCTCAACGAACATGGTCATGATGGAATCTGGCAAGAAGAATGCAATGGTGCACCAAAATGTTGTTTAATTTTGTGAGAACAAAGATTTAATGTTGTTCCCCTCCCCTCTACTTGAAAGCAGAAAAATATGATGTTCTCAAAAACCTTTTAGCATTGCATTCCATTACAAAGATTCATTTGTATAATAATTGTGGAATCATCTTGGGACATAATTAATAACTAGGTGTTTTGCCCGCACTTGCGGGTTTAATAATTTTACAAAAAATTATAGTTAAATATATTATCAATTCAAAAATCATTAGAATAAATTATTTTCATACTTTTAAAATATTTAATAATTAATTAAATATTAAATCTTTTATATATGATAAAAATATATTTTACTATGCAAAATAAACTTGAAAACATTCACATATTCATAAAAATATATACAAGGATTTATATTTATTTTCAAAATGTTTTGAATAAAATAATAAAGAATCTTTTAGATAATGATGATTATTAAATTAATGAAATTCATTTTTTATTTGTGGGTAATTCTATATTAACAAATCTAATCTAATTATTTATTAAGGGTAGTAAAGACTTTAAATACTCTAATTTTTAACGTAAGAATGAAAAAATACTTTGTAAATAATAGTATAAATATTTTGAATTCTTTACCAACTTTTCAGAAATTATTACAATGATTGATTTTTATTGTCCTAAGAATTTATCTATTTTATGTGATATATATATATATATATTTATATTAAAATATCAAAACAAATATATTTTAATATAAATATATATATAATAATTTAATATTACTGAAATAATATAGTATAAATTTAACTATTTAAATATGATATTATCTTTAAAGTTTTAATTATTCTTAAGATAATGATAATTTTTTTATTAAGATTAGTAATTGAATATAAAATATGACCAAATCTAAAATATATGATCTAATATATTTAAATTAATAACTCAAATAAAACTAATAAAAATACGACAAAGAAGCAAAATTACCTAAAATCATGGAGAGCATGACAAATCAGCAAAATCACTTCATAAATAATAATATAGTTTTTTGTCGTCCAAAGTTGGATTGTTAAAAATATAACACAAATTAATAAAATTATAAAATAATATTTTTAGATTTCAGATAAAAATATAGTCCTACTAAATCATAAATTAATAATTTATATATACAGTTTATATAAGTACAAATAATACATTGTATTGTTTGTTTTATATTTACAACAGAGTTTATTTCTATTTTTTTTCTTAAGATTCAATAACATTTTATATATTTAATAAAAAAATTATCTAAAAGCATATTTAAAGTATAGGACACATAGCTCAAATGCATTAGATAATATAAGAAAACTATACAAAATTCGAATTTATAAACTTTAATGAATATACAAATAGTGGGGACCTTGTTGTCAAAAAAGAAAAGAATATACAAATAGTGAAATCAACTATTTTTCTTGTTTTACAAAATATATTCTAAAATATAGAAATCTATAAAAAATGATTTTTTTATAAATTAATAACTCAATATATTAATAAACTACTATAATTTCAAAATTATTAATTGATATAGTTTTTACTTTATAAAATACAAAAAAAACTTTACATATTGAACATATTGGAAAATATTGAAAATATTGAAAATGGGAAGTGAAAGTCGGCCCAAGAAGTGAGTTTTTAATTGAAATGAAGTCTTATTGTATGTACATTTGATTGGCGCGTTTATGTTTTCTGTGCAAAAGAGGAGCTTGTGTGTCATTGGCTCATTTTGTGCAGAAGAAGAGCTTCATAAACACAAAACAGAATAGGCAGTGACACACAAGTAAGCTTGAGAAGATAAATACAAATCTCTTACCTTTAATCTTTTCGATTCAACTTTATGAGTATATATATGACCATTGACCACCAAAATCCATACTCTTCTGTTCAAATTCTACAGGTTTGATTTCCTAAAGAACCTGACATAATGTATAAGTTTGACTCATTCTCAGCAGTAAGATACAATACATCTAAAGAAGGCAAGGTTTGCTTTCCGATGTTTTGTAATTTCATTCATAAGTACATCATTCCATACTATCACTTTTGTGTTATTTTTGAGTAATTTTTAGGTTCGGTTAAGGAATATGGATTCTATGTACCATGGTAGCTATATTTTATAACCAAGGTTATATGATGATGATATGTGTAATATTGATTATTACCATGGTTAATATTGATTGCTTAATATGATGAAATTAGATTTAGGAGTTTGATAAATGAGTGTAATATTTTGGATGCATGCGAATGAATGCATCTCTTCCTCGCCAGCTCGATGGGACAACTAAGACGTGCCCTCGGTGTCGCATAGGCCAACACACAATCCGTGAATTATATTTTCAGTCATGATTGTTTTTTAATGCTCCAGTGTTTACATATTTATTGTGATGTTCTTAAGAGCACTATATTGCCTATATATATTTATGAAGAAGAGGTGATCTGTAAACTGAAAACGATTCCAACTCATACATAATTGAAAACCCAGTTAACTGAATAGTAGACTTATATTCTCTTATATTTATTTAAGATCTTAAAAAGCTTTTAAATTTAAAGGTTTAAACATAAACCAAACTAAAATCCAGATTAATACCTTTAGAAAAGGAATTAACTTGACATTGTTTTCAAATATGTGGTATGGTCTAAACACAAGTGGGTACTTAGATTAATCATTTTGGACAGAAATTCATTTTTATAAATTTTGCTGGCTTCAGAATTTAGATTGAAGGGGACATCGTGATTAATGCTTAACGAATTACTATTAATTAGTGGAGCCAAACTAATAAATTATTGTTAGTTCAAATTCTAAACATTACACACAGCCAGAAAGACAGAACACCCCCTGATTTTAACACGTGTCGACGTCTAATTAGGTGAACTACTGGTGATGGAGGGTACGATGCAGCCAAGAACCAAAATTTCCACACAATTATAATCAGAAAATAAATAAACTAAAAAAAGAAAAGGTGTCACGTGCGGGACCAAACTAAGACCTTTGTCTGAATCTGATCATTCTTCTCCCTCGCTCTCTCTCTCAATTCAATCGTTTCCTTCTTTCTTTGTAAACATCCCTCGAGCGGGTAAAGTGAAGTAAAACGTTGGGGCTCTGCTAGTATTGGCTTCACTGTGTTCAAAGGAATCGTAACCCAACTCACAAGAATTTGACTCTTTTTTTTTGTAAAGCTAAAGCTTAAAGCTAAAGTAGTTGAGGAGGCCAAGTCTGGGTTTTTGAGCCTTTATAACAACTCTTTTCTGGGTTTTGTTTGGCTCCTTTGTGTTCGTCGAGGAGATTATTCCGACAAAACCCCCACAGAAAGCTCCTAAATTTCGATTTTGTTTTTTCAAAGCTTAGAGCTTTCAGAATGGGTCTGTGTCATTCAGTAGATAGGAAGGAACCAGGAGATACAAACACCACCGCTTCTGCGACTGAGGAGGATATACTAGGCTCCGGACGGTGGCGGCGGACGAGAGGTTACAAGGGGGGCGGCGAAATCGAAGGGACTCAACAGGTTTTGGATCGGTTGGTTTCGAATGGTTCAAGTAAAAGTGCATGTCTTTACACACAGCAAGGCAAGAAAGGAACCAATCAAGACGCTATGCTCGTTTTCCAGGTTTGTTTCTTTCATTTTCTCTTCAAAGTTTTGATCTTTTTCACTAAGTTGTTGCAACCCATTTACTAGGGATTGATATTTTCACTAAGTTTGTTCAATCTTTGAGGAAAGCTACTTGATTTTCTTGTGCATGTGTCCTGATTCAGAACATGGTTGCATTGTTCTTTTGTTGCTAGTGAGAGAAACTTGGAATGTTGCATGTCTTTCCTTTTTTTGGACCATCTTAGAGCTTTGAAAACGATTGGTCTTTGTGTTCTTCTTGTGCTGTCTTTGAGTCTTTGACCTGTTTCCACATAGTTCTTCAGGGACCACTAGTTTCTATATCTTCTTCTTACTTCTTTTAGTGTTTCAAATGACAATCATCAAACTTATGAAAACTACTACACATTCCAGAACTTTTGTTTGAGAGACGACACAGTGTTTTGTGGTGTATTCGATGGACACGGACCATTTGGTCATATGGTCGCCAAGAAAGTCCGAGACACATTGCCCTTCACACTCTCAACACAGTTGAAATTAGCATCAGAGTCAGAACAAATCGGCCCAGCGAACGAGGAAGAAGAAGGGCAGAGAAGCGAGTCTGTTACTGTTACTATGGATGAGCAATGGTGTGAGTTAAATCCAAACAATGAACAACTTCCCGAGATGTATCTGCCTCTTAAACAAGCGTTGCTCAAGTCTTGTCAGCAGATAGATAAAGAGCTTAAAATGCATCCTACTATTGATTGTTTCTGCAGCGGCACAACTTCAGTTACTTTGATCAAACAGGTACTTGCTTAGACTCTTGCTTCTAATCTCATCGCTTTGATTGTTCATTTTAATGATTCTTTTTAGGGTGAGGACTTGGTGGTTGGAAACATTGGTGACTCTAGAGCTGTTCTTGCAACAAGAGACAAAGACAATGCTTTGGTCGCTGTACAGTTAACAGTAGACTTAAAACCAGACCTGCCAAGTATGTTAGATCTTTAGAAACTCTAAAGATTGAGAAGCCAGTTTTGGTAACGTTCTCTTTCTGTGTACTCTCTCTCTCTCAGGTGAATCAGCGAGAATCAAGAAATGTAAAGGCAGAGTGTTTGCGTTGCAAGATGAGCCTGAGGTAGCTCGTGTATGGCTACCAAACAGCAACTCACCTGGTTTAGCAATGGCTCGAGCTTTTGGTGACTTCTGTCTCAAAGATTACGGTCTTATCTCGGTCCCGGACATCAACTACCGCCGCCTTACAGAAAGAGATGAGTTCATTATACTTGCTAGCGACGGTGTATGGGATGTGTTGTCAAACAAAGAAGCTGTGGACATTGTTGCTTCAGCTCCTAGTCGAAGCACAGCAGCTAGAGCTCTAGTGGACACGGCGGTTAGATCATGGAGGATAAAGTATCCAACTTCCAAGAACGATGACTGTACTGTAGTCTGCCTCTTTCTACAAGATTCAAGCAATGTAGTAAAGGATTCACACAAAGAAGACTCTGTAGAGAATGTCAGTATCAGTAACAAGGAGGAGGAAGAGGATGAGATTGTTCAGGTTAAAGAGGAAAGTATCCCTAAGAGTTGTGGGATTGAGTCGAAGATGATGTCAATGACACTTGCTGAGTGTATTTCGGTTGCTCAGGATGATGAAGAGTGGTCTGCTTTGGAAGGGTTGACTAGGGTTAATAGTTTGTTGAGCATTCCAAGGTTGTTCTCTGGTGAGCTTAGATCAACTAGTTGGAGAAAATGGTTGTGACCTTTTGTTTTATTTTATTTTTGTTTACTTGTGTGCTTTTCTAAGTTAAAACCTACACAAACACCACACATCATCACCATGTACTTTGTTTCATATCCAACTTTTTTTGCCCTTTTTTCTTTTTCCAATTAATATTTCAGAGATGTGAGATTGTTCATCATACATATGTAATTCACATCAAAACAAGAAGATTTAAATTAATAGTTTTTGTAGTAAAATGCTGAATGTTTTTAGCAAAGCATTATTTGTTGACCAATTAGATATATATATATATATATATTATTGTATTTGTATACCCTTTTTTTAACACTCATGGTCTTACAGTTAAAAATGTTTAAGACCTTGATTAGCAGAGTTTTTAGAAAAAGAAACAGTAAGCCTTCCATTAATAAATAACTTTTGTTGATAAAACATTTTAAAAATGTAGATGTTTTGCAAGTACTCATTATTTTATGCTTTCATTTGAAGTTTTTACTAGAGTATTAACTTCAAAATGTCTACAAAACTTTAAAATAATTCTATAATTAACTTTTATTTAATAATATCAAACATTTATATTTATATTGGATTTAAATTTATATTCTTAAAATTGGATTTTTTTTTTGTGTGTTTAACAAATATTGAGAAGGTTGGTGTTGACAGGACCCACTTGTAGTTGTAGGTTTATCATCTTTGTCTCAGCATAATGATGGAAGAAGGTTGCTTTGTTTATAAAACATAGCTTAACGGTATCTTAAGCTTACATGATTATTTTCCTATTGGTTATCTGAAATGATTTTGTGCTCATTGGAAATGTATCCCTCAAATGTTTTTAATAAGTAAAAAGTATTTTCAGAAACAGACATACCAGCCGTTAAATTGACTTAGAAGTAAAGGAAAAAAAGCAAATGAAACCAACTCTTCTTGGTAGCACTCGTGTTCCTATTGGCGCACTTCCGCACACTTTTTGTCTTTTCTTGATCAAATATGATTAATCTTGTCTCACAAGGAAGCTACTTTAAACTGTTTGTTCTCACATAAATTTCACTTAAATATCAAACTTCAAGAACTCATGTATTTTGAGGAACAATGGTGGCTACAACAACCACCATGACTGCAACTTCTCGGTTGCTCTTGATCTGTCTTGCTTACTCGTTCACTGTCTTCTCAATGGTTTCATCAGTCACTGACCCTCGTGATGGTAGTGTTATCATGCTTTTCCCTTGCATGGATGATCCATGGAAATGGATTGTAATGCTTCTTTGGTCTTTGTTTTGTTTTGGTATCTATTAGCCGCGGCTCTTCGTTCTTTGATGGATCAGTGGGACAACACGCCACCTAGCTGGGGAGGCTCTGATGATCCTTGTGGAACTCCTTGGGAAGGTGTCTCTTGCAATAATTCAAGAATCACTGCTTTGTGAGTATTGCTTAATACTCACTCATTCATACTCCATTTTGATAAGGTATTGAGAAAGCAAGTTTTTTTTTGTATTTTAGGGGTTTGTCAACAATGGGTCTCAAAGGAAGGCTTAGTGGTGACATTGGAGAACTATCTGAACTAAGATCCTTGTCAGTCTCTTTCTATCAACACAAGACATGAACATCTGTTATTTCTTGCCTGAACTGACTTTGTGTTTGTTTCAGGGACCTTTCGTTTAATCCAGGACTCACAGGTTCACTTACTTCCCGTTTAAGAGACCTGCAAAAGCTCAACATTCTGTAAGAATCTCCCTGCTCTTGCTTGTGTTTGTGTTGTGTATCTATCTAATAAATAGTTCTATTGAATTTTCAGTATACTTGCTGGATGTGGCTTCACTGGTAGCATCCCTAATGAGATTGGTTATCTCAAAGATCTATCTTTCTTGTAAGAAGCTCCTCTAATACTTGCTTGTCCTGAAATCAAATCAGAGTCTGATGGGTTCCATCATATGTTTTCAGGGCTTTGAACTCGAATAACTTCACTGGTAAAATTCCAGCGTCTCTAGGAAACCTCAGCAAAGTCTATTGGTTGGATCTTGCGGATAATCAGTTGACAGGACCCATTCCAATCTCATCAGACTCTAGTCCTGGTCTTGATCTTCTGTTAAAAGCCAAACACTTGTGAGTATTTTTTTATTACAAGACTTCTTCTGTCTGTATATGTCTTCAGCTTCAATGATCTTTTCATCTGATGCAAATGCTAAAAAATTTACAGTCACTTCAACAAGAACCAGCTCTCAGGCACTATTCCACCAAAACTTTTCAGCTCTGAGATGATATTGATCCATGTGTAAGTCAAATAGTAGTCACTAGATGTCCAACCCCTCGCTTAGTAATGATATTGTCCACTTTGAATCTAAACCCTCACTGATTTGTTCTTAGGTTAGTTATTTCCCAAAATGATTCATAATAAGTGGAGTTGGAGTAGACTTATATATTAGACTTTTTTTAGGTCTAATATCCTACGTGGGATTTAGATTGTTTATTTATAACACAAGATTTAAGGTTACTGATGGTTTGTTTCAAATGTCAGATTATTCGATGGAAATCAGTTTACAGGAAGCATACCTTCCACTTTGGGACTTGTTCAGACACTAGAGGTTCTGTGAGTAACACATACCATCTCCATGTCTTTAGCTTCATAGTTCTTCCCTACTTCTCATTAAGAGCACTATCTCACTCTCGTGAATTTGTATCAGTCGGCTTGACAGAAACACTCTGACAGGAAAAGTTCCAGAGAATCTCAGCAATCTCACAAACATCATTGAACTGTAAGTGTAATCAAAACACTACTTGTAATATCTACATTTAGGCCGAGCTAATGAGAGATTAAATATTTTACTTGTGGTTTATCAGGAACTTAGCGCACAACAAGCTGGTAGGATCTTTACCAGATTTATCAGACATGAAATCTCTGAACTATGTGTAAGTTTCTCAGCACCAGAAACCTCCTTTGTCTGCTACACTTTTGTGACAAATATGTGATATATGTTACAGAGACCTGAGCAATAACTCATTTGACCCATCAGAGTCTCCTCTCTGGTTCTCAACTTTACCTTCACTGACCACACTGTAAGTGCTGCTCTGCTATAGCTTACAAGCCATGAAACCTCTCATGAGAGAACCTGTAAACATATCTTTTGTCTTCATGGACTTAGGGTGATGGAATATGGGGCTCTTCATGGACCACTTCCTAATAAGCTCTTTGGATACCCACAGCTTCAGCAAGTGTAAGTCTCCATCAAAGTTAAAAATAGCTTCAAATATCATCCTAAATCTGATTTGTATTTGTACAGAAAACTGAGAAAGAATGCATTCAATGGAACACTGAGCTTAGGAGACACCGTAGGTCCAGAGCTACAACTCGTTGATCTGCAAGATAATGACATCTCTTCTGTAACACTGAGCTCTGAATATACCAATACATTAATGTACAACTCTTCTTTTAACTACTAGTAACTAATCCTTGACAAAGCAACTTATTGACTAAGCTCTCTTTTTGTAGACTCGTGGGAAACCCCGTATGTACAACGGCTCTCTCCAACACAAACTACTGTCAGATTCAGCAGAAACAAGCCAAACGTATATACTCAACCAGTCTTGCACACTGTGGAGGAAAATCTTGTCCATTAGACCAAAAGGTCAGCCCTCAGAGCTGTGAATGCGCATATCCTTATGAAGGCACACTCTACTTCAGAGGACCTATGTTCAGAGACCTGACCAATTCAAACACATACCATTCACTAGAGATGAGTTTGTGGGTGAAGCTAGGACTCACTCCAGGATCAGTCTCTCTACAAAACCCTTTCTTCAACAATGATGATTATCTCCAGATACAGTTGGAGCTTTTCCCATCTATGGGAAAGTATTTCAACAGAAGTGAAGTACAGAGAATTGGATTTGACTTGAGTAACCAAACTTACAAACCTCCTGCCTTGTTTGGACCTTACTACTTCATTGCATCTCCCTACACTTTCCCAGGTAACATGTTCATAAGAAAGCCTTATACACCTCTTTTAGAAGTTAACAATCCTGGAACCTTTTGCAGCTGAAGGAAATGGACATTCCTTGAGCTCAAGGATGGTCACTGGGGTAATAACTGGTTGCAGCGCTTTGGTTCTGTGTCTTGTTGCCCTAGGGATATACGCATTTTGGCAGAAGAGACGTGCAGAGCAAGCTATCGGTTTGAGTAGACCGTTTGGTAAGTCAAATGTTAAGCCGTTGCATTATTTGAAGAAACTTCATATTAGCTTACATTCACTATAAAATTGAAGATTGTGATATTATGTTTTATAATGAATCTTTTAATTAGCTAAGACAATCAGTGGTTTCTTCTCAGTTTCATGGGCATCAAGTGGGAAAGACAGTGGTGGCGCGCCGCAGCTGAAAGGGGCTAGATGGTTCTCTTATGAAGAACTCAAGAAGATCACTAACAACTTCTCCATGAGCAGCGAGTTGGGTTCTGGAGGTTATGGAAAGGTGTATAAAGGAATGCTCTCAGAGGGGCAGATGGTGGCTATAAAAAGAGCACAGCAAGGATCAACACAAGGAGGTCACGAGTTCAAAACAGAGATTGAGTTGCTTTCTAGAGTTCATCACAAGAATCTAGTCGGGCTTGTTGGGTTTTGTTTCGAACAGGGAGAGCAGATTCTGGTCTACGAGTTTATGTCCAACGGATCACTAAAAGATAGCTTAACAGGTACTTACTTGCACATTCTGGTCTTTAGCTGCTCAAACAATCAAAGATACATTTTTACTCCTTGAGCATTGTTTATAGGGAGATCAGGTATTGCTTTGGACTGGAAAAGGAGGCTGAGAGTGGCTTTGGGATCAGCAAGAGGACTAGCGTACCTCCACGAACTGGCGGATCCTCCCATCATCCACAGGGACGTGAAGTCAACCAACATTCTTCTGGATGAGAATCTCACGGCCAAGGTTGCTGACTTTGGTTTGTCTAAGCTTGTTTCTGACTGCACCAAAGGACATGTTTCAACCCAAGTCAAAGGCACATTGGTAAAGTTTCTTTCATTCATCTCATGATGCAAAGATCCATTAATCACTGGTTTCATTATTGAAGAAACTATATGTTGATATGTCTTGAATACAATGTTCTAAAAATCGGTCTAAACGGTGCCTAGACGTCTAGTCGCTAGTCCCCAACAAGCCGCTTAGTTACCGCCTAGCAACATTTTGAACATTGCTTGAATACTCGTATAATCTTGTGTTTTTTGAATTACTAATTGCATTATGTACCCTGAGAAACATTAGAATTATCTTTAAATATTAAGATATCTCTTTGCATGTGGACGTAGTTAGTTTTTATCATCTGCATTATTTTACTCACATCCGTTATAAAACTGTCAATGGCAGGGATATTTGGATCCAGAATACTACACAACACAAAAACTCACAGAGAAGAGCGACGTGTACAGCTTCGGGGTTGTGTTACTAGAACTGATCACCGCGAAACAACCTATAGAGAAAGGCAAGTACATTGTCCGAGAGATCAAGCTTGTAATGAACAAGAGCGAGGAGGAGTTCTACGGTCTGAGAGACAAGATGGACCGTTCGTTGAGAGACGCCGGATCAGCTCTGCCTGAACTCGGACGGTACATGGAGTTAGCTCTAAAATGCGTTGATGAGACGGCGGCTGAGAGGCCAACGATGAGCGAGGTGGTGAAGGAGATCGAGATTATTATACAGAACAGCGGAGCGAGCACCAGCAGCTCCTCCGCGTCGGCTTCGTCTTCGGCGACGGATTTTGGAGGCGTGAAAGGTGGAGAGAAGGTTTTGTATGGAGAGATTGCGAGGAAGAAAGAAGCAAGAGAGGGAGAAGGAGCTTTTGATTATAGTGGTGGCTACTCTGTTATGACAAAAGTTGAGCCCAAGTAATGATGAAGTAACACCTCTTTTGAGTTTCTTCTTTAAATCACAAAAGAGACAATGAGCAAAGCGTTAAACGGAGTTATGAAAGTTAATGTAATCATCATTAATTTGTTTTCAAAATGATATTACTAATGGATTCTTAACAAATTCTCGCAATATAAATTATCAGTATATTATTTATAGTGAATATAAATATGAATACAAATCTATAAATATTTTTTCTTAATAAATATTTAAAAGGATATATACAAAATTTGGTATTGTATTATTGCAAATTCTTTGGCAAGAATAATATAATTTTATTTTTCAAAAATTTACAAAATTATGAATTAATATTCTAATTTTATTTAAAGTTTTTTACAAATTAAATAATAATATAATTACTGTAAAACTAGGGGTGTTTTGCCCACACATGCAGGCATAATCTTCTTATCAATACTTATTCGTAGTTGGGCTTAATAGTTTATTTAAGGAGTAGCTGGGTTGAATTATTATATAAATTATCTGAGTAGGCTCACTAAAGCCCAAAACGGGAATTCCACCTGTCAAATTAGAGCGAAAGCGGAGACGAGAAATCTCTTATCTACTAAAACGCAAGTCGCTTGAGCAATAAAAATTTGACATGTGTAATTTCTTTACAAAACCTTTAAAAATTTTGAAAACAAAACTGTTTTCATAAAGTTAAAAATTTAACACTATTCAAATTTGTTTCACAATTGTTTGATTTTAAATGTTCAGTAACTGCAAAAAATTAGTAACTGCAAAGAAATTCTTGTTTTTTCTCTAACTATCATCATGACACGTTCAAAAATTCAGAAACTCTCAATATTAACTGTCTCATCTCATATATAACATACAATAAAAAAAATACATAAAATTCTGTATTTTTTCTCTCCTCTTTTTCTCTATCGATTCATCTTCTTTGTTTTTTTTTCAGTTTTTGAGTATAAGAAAGATCTTTATTCTAATGCATAATACATTCTTCTCTTTTTAAAAATAATTCTCTGTGATTCCTTCTTCATAATTATAAGATTCTATCAGATTATGCAAAGGAATCAAAAGTCACATTTTTGTTTCAGAGTACTACTATAAGAGACATGAAGTGATTTTCAATGTGAAAATCTATATTCTTGTGGAAAAAGGTAAACACATTTACATTTGTAATTCTGATATATAAAACTGTTTAAATAAATGGAGTTCAATTTTGTATACATTTTCATATAACAAGGAAATAGAAATCAAGCTTTTGGTGAAATAAAACATGATAAAAGTTTAAAAGGAATTACAAAATGAGAATGATGTTAATTTCTATTATGCCGTATAAGTGAGGGTCAGTAGGGGGACAAATTCCAATTTAAATACTAAGTGTTTATGTATGAAAGCCCAGTTACAAAAAGAAGTGTTTATGTATATATTATTCTAAAGTTTATTCACTTTACTAATCTACCTATGATTTGCAGATATATAATTTGGATCTAAAAACGTGTGTGCAGGTAAATATTTATTTAAGCGATTTGAGTGACAGTTTACATACATTTGATATTAAAAACATTCTAAAAAAAGATATTAAAAACGTTTTATGAAATCTATACTTTTATACAATGTGCTAAGTTTATGATCCAATGTATTAAGTTTTAAATATAAGTAACTGGTAAAAAAAGTATGTAACTAAAATAATAATTTATTATGATATATTAATAATCCTTATAGTTTTATGATAAAAGAAACCTTGAAATACCGTAAAATTAATTGATCCGTGCGAAGCACGGGAGTGATACTAGTCTTATAAAAAGAAGTGTGTTCCTCATAAGTTGAACGAATTTTCATCAACTCACTTTCGTGAATCTGTGGGAAGTGGGAACATAGACAGATGAATGTGTTGATACGTATGTAAGTATTCTCCAATGCTAAATCAATACAGAAACCACTCAAGTCTTTATTTTATTTATTTGTTTTACCGATGCGTGTGACTTCTTAATGATGCTTACTTTGTGACTGGATTTTATGCAGAGACAATACTTTTCAAACTTTGGTGCCATTGTCACTTTTTCTGTACTTTCAAACTTGTATAGCTTCCATTGTTACTGGCTTGCTAGTGTATGTATCTTTGTCCTGTGAATAGCTTCTGTTTGTCGACTGAAAGGTTGTCTCTACGTTGGTCATAAATTTCATTTTTTTTTTCAATTGCAAGGTACCTTGGCGGTGTGATATTTCTCATGTACAGACTTCCACTCGTTGAGTGTCTCTTGTTTGGCTCTCTTATCTCAGCCACTGATCCTGTCACCGTCTTGTCTGAATTTCAGGTACTCTTTTTGCTGCTTTTCTGGGAAATTCTCATTAAAAAAAAAAAACAGTAGATATCAATCACTACTTACTACTGTATTGTTTTGCAAGAACTTGGATCGGATGTAAAATTGTATACCCTGGTGTTTGGAGAATCAGTTTTAAAAGATGCTGTTAGTAGCTTTTGAGTAGTGCTTTCGAATACCTTATATTACGAATCTAGGATGAAAAATATCACATATTTATCAGGTTTTTTCGCTCTCTTTTAATGTTATTTCTGGCAAATGGTTAGATATGTTAACTGTAGAACCAAGATCAAAGACAATCAGAGAAATATAATACTTTTCAACGTTTCCTTTATTAGAAATCACTTGAACAATCGTTACAAGACTTGTTAAATCAGTTTTATGAGATCACAGACACACGTGTATCTCGACTGACCAATTTCTATCAAGAGATCAAGCCAACACACACGTTGTTTGACCTCCAAGTATCAGCAATGACCTCGTCTCCTATCTTTTGACGGCCAGCTACCTTTCTTTCTAAATCTCCAAAAACGCAACATGTAAAACTAACTTCCTTATATATCGTTCTCTAGTTGAAATATTCATTTCCTTTATTTGCTCCTCCGTATCTTTTTTGTGAATCCCACCGACTTCCATTGTTTCCTCAAAATATTTGATCCAACAATCTCCCCCCTTTTTGTCTGCATCGATCAGCTCATTCATCTTCCTGCATCGTCACTACATGATCTCACTCGAACACACTCATGATGGTTCTCAGCGTTAGTAACATAAGAAAGATATTTCAAATATAACACAAAGTCACATTAAGATACTACTAAAACATGCGAGAAGATTCAAGAGTTATTACAGCCCAAGGAGTTCAAAACATAAAAACGAAAATGGTTCAACAACATTTGAAAAAGCGAACCATATGATAGCCGAGATAAGTTCGAGATAAGTTCCTAGACACAAGTAGCTTGATACACAAGTACACACGAGATCTCGCCCTGAATGAGCGAACGATCAGACGAAAACCTTAACCATCGATCCTTCTACGTCCTTGCGGGCCATGGTTGTTGAGCGCAAGCGAGTCAGCTGGTATGCTCCAAATGTTCACTCCTTCTCCAATGGGTGCTTCATCTCCGGGAAGCACGGGGATCTCCTTCTGAAACTGAAGAACCTGATAGATAAGATTGGGAAATATGATCTTCTTCTCCTGATCAAACTGACGAGCCATGGCCATAACCTGATTGTACACCAGTTCTCCAAAGTTGATGGCTCGGCGGTTCACGAGAGCATAAATCAGGCGCGCATGCGCTGCTTGATCATTGCATCAGTATCCGGTCCCGGAAGCCAGATTCGTTCACAGACACGGTAGAGGATTTGATAGGGAGGAACGAGTGCAGTGAGAGTAAAACCACCCCAACCGGAGCAGCGGTAACCCGTGAGAGCCGAGATAGCCAACGAAAGATCACAAGTCTCCCATTCAAAAGAATGATTAACATGAGGAGACAGCATAATGGTGTTGATCACATCAGGATCGAAACGTAAGCCAGAGCCACAGATCAACACGGTATCAGCACTGTGATAAAGGTTTGAGTTCATCTCTCTAACAACCCTAGGACAGAAGGCACAAACATGCAAGATGGTATATGCCCACTCAACCCTATCTAGAAGACAAAACGCTTCGGTAAAGTCGGAGTCTTGAGGGGAAAGCTTACCTTGCACAACAAATCCACAGAAGACACATGTCTTCGTACATGAGGCGAGCATTCTCATTCTCGAAGCGTTGCTTAGACTCGTTGATGGGAAGACCGTTATCGGCGAAGATGACAGGTTCGAGTTTAAACGATGCTCAAACGAAAGGTATGGAATGGGAGCAGCAAGATTGAAGACTCGAATCGCCATGAAAGTTTTTAGAGATTTTTACGAAGAAAATTCTAGAGAGATTTGAGAGAAGAGAAAGAGACCTTTAAGAAGAAACTGAGACTTAGCAGCTTTTGGTGATATCAAGAGGATGAGGGATGCAAAAGATCAAGCACCTGATGACAAACTCGATAACCGAGAGAAGAAACTAAGAGAAGGGTCACGCAACCGTCACATCACTCTTTTCTCAATATCACATGGCGTGATCATCACACATCCATGATCAAAATTGGGCCAGGCTAAAAGAGAGACTCAAATGGGAAAGTAAAACTGGACAAGTGATTTTAGATGGACCGAGATAACCAAAGAAACCCAATTCTTTTTCAAAACAAGGCATGTAAGAAGAGAACTTGTGAGATGAGACCCAATGCAAGAACATTCACTGTATAATTCATACCATACCTGATGACTTATATGGTGAATGTTTTTGCATTATACGGTATGAATTATACGGTGAATTATCGGTGAATGTTCTTGCATTATACGATATGAATTATACGGTGACTTATATACGGTGAATGTTCTTGCATTATACTGTATGAATTATATGGCAAATTATACGGTATGAATTATACGGTATGAATTATACGGTATGAGTTCACAGTATTATACGGTATGAATTAAATGGTGAATTATACAGTGAATTATACGGTATGAATTATACGGTGAATGTTCTTGCATTATATGGTATGAATTATATACGGTGAATTATACGGTGCATGTTCTTGCATTATACGGTATGAATTATACGGTGAATTATACTGTATGAATACGATGAATTCATATCGTATAATTATATGGTATGAATTATTATACGGTGAATTATACGGTATGAATTATACGGTATGAATTCACCGTATAATTCATACCGTATAATGCAAGAACATTCACCGTATAAGTCATCAGGTACGGTATGAATTATACGGTGAATGTTCTTGCATTGGGTCTCATCTCACAAGTTCTCTTCTTACATGCCTTGTTTGGAAAAAGAATTGGGTTTCTTTGTTTATCTTGGTCCATCTAAAATCACTTGCCAAGTTTTGCTTTCCCATTTGAGTCTCGCTTTGGGTCTGGCTCACTTTTGATCGTGGATGTGTGATGATCACGCCATGTGATATTGAGAAAAGAGTGATGGGACGGTGGCGTGACCCTTCTCTTAGTTTCTTCTCTCGGTTATCGAGTTCGTCATCAGGTGCTTGACCTTTTGCATCCCTCATCCTCTTGATATCACCGAAAACTGCTAAGTCTCAGTTTCTTCTCAAATCTCTCTCTCTCTCTCAAATTCTCTCAAATCTCTCTAGAATTTTCTTCGTAAAAATCTCTAAAAACTGTCATGGCGATTCAAGTCTTCACTCCTGCTGCTCCCATTCCATACCTTTAGTTTGAGCATCGTTTAAACTTGAACCGTGTCATCTTCGCCGATGACGGCCTTTCCATCAACGAGTCTCAGCAACGCTTCGAGCATTAGAATGCTCGCCTCACGTACGAAGACTTGTGTCTTCGTGGATTTGTTGTGCAAGGTAAGCTTTCCCCTCAAGACTACTTTTAGCGTTTCGTCTTCTAGATAGGGTTGAGTGGGCATATACCATCTTGCATGTTCGTGCCTTCTGTCCTAAGGTTGTTAGAGAGATGATCTCAAACCTTTGTCACAATGCTGATACCATGTTGACCAGGGCTCGCCGCTTCGATCCCATGTGATCAACACAATTATGCTGACTCCACATGTCAATCATTCTTTTGAATGGGAGACTTGTGATATGTCGTTTGCTATCTCGTCTCTCACGGGTTACCGCCCGCCAGTGGTTTTACTCTCAGTGCACTCGTTCCTCCCTATCAAATCATCTATTCGGAACTAAAGTTCCGGACCGGATATCGATGAATGATCAAGCAGCGCGATGCACCTGATTTATGCTCTCGTGAACCGCCGAGCCATCAACTTTGGAGAACTGGTGTACGATCAGGTTCTAGCCATGGCTCATCAGTTTGATCAGGAGAAGAAGATCATCTTTCCCAATCTTATCTATCAGGTTCTTCAGTTTCAGAAGGAGATCCCTGTGCTTCCCGGAGATGAAGCACCCATTGGAGCAGGAGTGAACATTTGGAGCATACCAACTGACTCGCTACAAAACCCGAGGACGCGAAGGATCGATGGTTAAGGTTTTCGTCTGATCGTTCGCTCATTCAGGGGGAGATCTCGTGTGTACTTGTGTATCAAGCTACTTGTGTCTAGGAACTTATCTCGAACTTATCTCGGCTATCCTATGGTTAGCTTTTTCAAATGTTGATGAACCATTTTCGTTTTTATGTTTTGAACTCCTTGGTCTGTAATAACTCTTGAACCTTCTCGCATGTTTTAGTAGTATCTTAATGTGACTTTGTGTGATATTTTAAATGTCTTTCTTATGTTACTAACGTTGAGAACCATCATGAGTGTGTTTGAGTGTGATCATATAGTGACGATGCAAGAAGATGAATAAGTTGATCGATGCAGACAAAAATGAGGAAATTGTTGGATAAGTATTTTGAGGAAACAATGGAAGTCGGTGGAATTCGCAAAAAGATACGGAGGAGCAAATAAAGGAAATGAATATTTCAACTAGAGAACGATATATAAACATGTTGCGTTTTTAGGGCTTTAGAAAGAAAGGCAGCTGGCCGTCAAAAGATAGGAGACAAGGTCATTGCTGATACTTGGAGATCAAGTAACGTGTGTGTTGGCTTGATCTCTTGATAGAAATTGGTCAGTCGAGATACACGTATGTGTGTGTGTGATCTCTTAAAACTGATTGAACAAGTCTTGTAAAAATTATTCAAGTGATTTCTAATAAAAAAAACGTTGAAAGTATTCACTTCTCTGATTGTCTTTGATCTTGGTTCTACAATAGAAAAACTTACTTCATTTGTGTTTTTTTTGTGTCTGATAATGTTACTCTATATGTCTTACTCAGGGCAGCTAATGTGTTTGGTTGTGGATATTATTTTGGCTACTTATTACATTCACAAAAGAAAAAAAAAATAGAAAAAATGGAGGAGAATGGTGATGGCTGAGATTATAAAATGTCAAAATCCCACGAATCTTGTGCTCTAGATAGGTTTGGTTTTAATTCCTTTTGTCTTTTTGTAAGTATTTAGTTTCCTCCAGAGTTAAACAGAGAACGTCACGGCACGCCACAAGTGTGGACCTTGTTTTTTGGGGGAGTTTTATTTTAGTTGAAGCAAGTCTTGTAACTCTCTCCATCTCACGCTTACAAATATCTCCTTCATTTCTCTCTCTCTCTCTTTTTTCATGGCTGTTACTGGCTGAGGACTAATCACAATCTGAATCATTTCTTCTCTCTCTCTTTCTCTGGTTTTCGCGGTTACACGATGACGAGTCTTGTGGTTGGCCAGTCCCTGGGTTTAACTCTAGTCGGCGATGGTGTTTCCTTCCGTAATTCAAGAAGACAAGGTGTAAAGTCTAAGTTTTTCCTAAGGAATCGGAAGAGATTAGCGCGTGCAGCTCTTGTTCAAGCTCGGCCCAGGGAAGATGGAGCTCCGGCAACTCCTCCCCCCTCCTCGAGACCGACTCCTGCGCCGGTTGTACAATACAAACGTGCTGATCTCGCGGATGATCTTCAAGCGGAGGCTCGAGCTCTGGGTCGTGCTGTTGATGCTTCTGTCTATTCCCCGGAGCTTATCGCCAGGAAACATGGCTCTCAGCCTCTCAAGGTTAGCTCTTGTCTTTTAAATCTTTGTAAAGTTTTGAACTTTAAACTGAGAGAGAGATGATGCATTAGGCTTTGCGGAGAAGTGTGGAGATATTGACAGCTTTGGGTGGCTTCGCGCTGAAGTTAGGGATTGATCAGAGGCAAGGGAAGCTAGAGGTGAACATGAAGAAGAGAGCTGGCGAGCTCCGTAGGATCTTCACTCGTCTTGGCCCAACTTTCGTTAAGTTGGGTCAAGGTTTATCCACCCGGCCCGACCTCTGTCCACCCGATTACCTCGAAGAACTTGCTGAGCTTCAGGTTCACTTCACGTCTCTTCTTGATTTACTCAAGCTAGATATTGACAACATTTCTCTAACTTTGTGTGCCTAAGTAGGATGCTTTGCCAACGTTCCCTGACGCAGAGGCCTTTGCTTGCATCGAAAGAGAGTTGGATTTGTCTCTAGAGTCCATCTACTCCTCTATATCCCCTGACCCAATCGCAGCAGCTAGTTTGGGTCAGGTTTACAAAGCCCACCTGAGGTACTCGGGTCAGGTCGTTGCTGTCAAAGTCCAACGCCCTGGGATCGAAGAAGCCATTGGTCTCGACTTCTACCTCATCAGAGGAGTTGGGAAACTCATCAACAAGTACGTGGACTTCATCACCACCGACGTCCTCGCCCTTATCGACGAGTTCGCCTGCAGAGTTTACCAGGAGCTGAACTACGTCCAGGAGGCTCAGAACGCTAGGAGGTTCAAGAAACTGTATGCTGACAAAGCTGATGTTCTTGTGCCTGATATCTTCTGGGACTACACGAGCCGCAAGGTGCTGACGATGGAATGGGTGGAGGGGACTAAACTGAACGAGCAAGTTGCCATCGAGAGTCAAGGTCTGAAGGTTCTTGATCTTGTGAACACAGGGATCCAGTGCAGCCTAAGGCAACTCCTGGAGTATGGTTTTTTCCATGCTGACCCTCATCCTGGTAATCTCTTGGCAACACCTGATGGGAAACTCGCCTTTCTTGACTTTGGTATGATGAGTGAGACGCCGGAGGAAGCTAGGTTTGCGATCATAGGCCATGTTGTTCATTTGGTCAACAGAGATTACGAAGCCATGGCCAGAGATTACTATGCTTTGAAGTTCTTGTCGCCTGATGTGGATGTTACTCCCATCATACCAGCTCTCAGAGACTTTTTTGACGACGCGCTTAACTACACAGTCAGCGAGCTCAATTTCAAAACACTGGTTGATGGTTTAGGTGCTGTCTTCTATCAGTATCCATTTGATGTCCCCGCCTACTACGCTTTGATTCTGAGGTCGCTTACCGTGCTTGAAGGTTTAGCACTCTACGCAGATCCTGACTTCAAAGTGTTGGCTGCATCGTACCCGTACTTTGCCAAAAGGCTTCTCACTGATCAGAACCCGTATCTGAGAGACGCACTTATCGAGCTTCTGTTCAAAGATGGGAAGTTTAGGTGGAACAGGCTCGAGAACCTTTTGCAGCAGGGAAGTAAAGACAGGGACTTCTCGTCGAAAGATGCTCTGCAGCCTGTGTTGAAGCTGCTGCTGGATCCAAACGGAGAAGAGCTTAGACTGCTGGTGATTAAAGAAGCTGTGAGAGTCAGTGAAGCGTTTGCTCTGGGAAGTGTTGTTGACACGTACAACTCCATGCCTGAGTTTATGAGATCTCTCGTCTTCAATGGAAATGGGAATGGTCCTCTGACAATGAATCCCACGGAACTTGAAAGCACGCTTGAGCTTCGAGACCAGGTCGCAAGAATCTGGGGGCTTCTTCAGTCTTCAGAAAGCTTTGACCCAGCTATTTTGCAGCCAATAGTACAGGTAATAATCTCTTCATTGGCATTTGTGCAGTAGCCTAATAATAATGATGTACTGATTTGATCTATTGGTCTGTTGTTGTTAATCAGGTGTTGCAACAACCGGAAGCAAGAAGACTTGGAGGACGTGTTGCAGGAGGTGTAGGGCAACGTCTAGCAGCTAGGTTTCTGCAACAACTCCTTCGAGCCACAACACCATCTCCTTCACCAATCACATAGTTGCTATTTTCTTGTCAACATGGAAATGGGTAAATTGTATATTAAAGGCGAGAAGATACACTCGCAAACCACAGAATTGCTTCATGTTATTATAGTAATATAGTGTCATTCTTTCTCTTTACATGGATCTTGTGCAAAGAAAAACAAAAACAGAGTATAATCAAAACAAGAAGAAAGAGCTTGTGATACAGACTTTTCGTGAACCAAGTAGGAGTCATATAATACACACACAAAATACAACTTTGATTATATACTTTTTGAAGGGTTCTTGCACGCAGCGATGTTCTTCTTTGATTTCTCACAGAGGTAGAATCATCAAAAGAAGGAAAGAAAAAACAGAGCACAGAAGAAAAAGTAACCATTCGCATAGACGAGAGGATGAAAGACAAAGATATAATTTGATTCATGGTGGCATTACATGTACTTAACCAGTAGCCAAATGACAAGAGCAAGACCAACGATTCCAAGCACTGACAAGAGCATGGACATACATGAGCAACCACCTTTCATATTCTTGTTCATCACCGCAAGGCTCTTCTGCACACGCTGTCATTATTAAGAAACACACAATCAGGTCATATTAAGTCCAAATGTGACTCAATCAAACACATATATATAAACAATGAACCTTGCTTTTTAAGATTATGAAATCAACTACATAGAACAGTGTGTGATCTCTACGCTTATTATAAGGTGGGTCTTGCCATTTAATGCTACAGGCAAACTTGAAGTCCTGGTTATCAATGGACTAACTTAAGCTCGTAGTTTTGTTTAATTAGTTCAAAGAATGTGATTACCCGTAAGCGAGAGTCCGTGACATCCACATGGTAGTCCAAGTCATCCTGCATGCAGGAAAAAAGGTTATTCAATGCAGCATCAAAACAATGAAACAACAACAGATACATACGATAAGCCTTGTCTGCAGAGTGAGCTCCTCATTGACAGCGAGAGCAATGTGTTTGGTACTCATGACGGTTTCCTCCAACTTCTCCAGCCCTTCGTCTTGTTCTACACATGGAAGGAAAAAAAAAAAGCAATCCAAAAGAAGGTGAATAATATCATTACTATGGTCCTAGGATAAATAAATGTGACATTAACAGAGCATACCTCTCATAACTTGTCTTTGAAACTGAACAATGCCTTGGTTATCCATCCCAGAGACTCTGTTCATTGCATCGTCAGGCTTTGTGTCTGTCCCAAGCAAGCTGTCTCTATTAGCAAAGTTCGACATGTTCAAAGCAGAGGCCACCTGATTTGCCTTTGATCTCAAGTTCCCAACCATATCCCTGCGACGATTCATCTCTTTCTCTGACCTGCGTTGTTTCACATATAGGTTAAGCCCCCCCCAACATGAAACAGTAAATGTAGTCTAGTTTGGAGTTTGTGTCTGATTACACATGTTGCTTCCCATTCCCAGGAACTTTAACGAGAAGGGCTTGTAGACTGTCTAATCGCGTCCCCAAAATGGTGATCTTTCTTCGTATAGCTGAAGCACGACGCTGAGCATCAGGTCCGGTTAAACCAGACGCGTTCCTTTCAGACATCATGCTGTTTATATCCTCAGAGAGTTTTAGAGCCTCGTTGTACTCTCTCATCCATGTCTCAGATGAAGACGCCATTGACCTGCAAACAAAACAAGTTCCCACCCAATTAAACGGTAGCAATACTGATGCTATTAAGATACTCACAAGTTAGCCCAAAGAGGGTAGAAACAGAGCTACACTCTTATGAACCAAAAGGAGGCAACTCTCTTACATTTAACAAAAGAATCTAAGGGCTTTCTAAATTTGGAAACTTTTAGCGAACAACAACAGATGCAGACCAAAATCTACGAAACCCATGGATCTAAAAGAGGGATGATCGGTCAAGACGTAATTGACCTAGATTACATCGTGAGAAGAATTGAAAAGCTTACTCCTTGCGCACAGCGATCAAAACCTTTATTATTGATTTTGAAGATCGTCGTGCTGACGCTGGAGGCGTGGAACCACCAGGGGGATGATTAGTCAAATCTGTAACGCGACGGAGGGAAAGATGAAGACTTTTTATTTGTTATGTACAAAGCTGTGTGAAACCAATCATTCTCAAAAAGTTGGGGTTGATATTGATTAAGAAAGTAAGGGGTTAATATGGCAAATATAAAGTAATTTAGGGGTTGATAAGTATAAATACATAATAACACGAGGACGAGGATTCTTCAGTGTTGGGCTTTATATAACTAATGAGCCGAATATCAAAAGCGTATATTTTAAGGCCCATTTAAAGTGACCACAATGAGCCGATGCGCTGTGGTTGGTTGCTTACTTGTGAGTTGTAAGAGCATCCACAATGGTGGATTCCATTGTGGAGTCCTTATGGACTATTTTAGTGTTTTTTTTAAATTGAATAGTTAAGGAGTCTTAGCAAAATAAGCAGTACAATGGTAGATTTTTTCTAGGAGTCCTTAGAAAAAAAGTTTTTTTTTATTAAACATATGAAATTTGCAATTTCAAAATTTGCAATTTGCATAAATCTTCACCAACAAGAGATTACTTCACTTACATATTTGCAAAAGAAAGGTGAAAGCTATTAAAGATCTCCGAGGAAAAAGATCACCCCTTGCACAGCCTTAAAGTCACGAACGATAGAGTCAATCACCCCTTGCACAGCCTTAAAGATCTCCAAGGAAAAAGATTCAACTTTCTGTTACAAAAGAAAGGTGAAAGCTATTAATGCTATTAACAGATGACAACAATGCTAAACACTAATCTCAGTCAAAACATATGTTAAATAACCAGCTTCATTGCGGAACATACCTTGGCATTCAATACCAGCTCTTTTGTCAAATTCAGCTGCTCTGAAACAAACTTATAAACTGTAACAGCTGAGGCATCATCACTCATGAAACATATTTTTCCAATAGCAGTAAAACTTGAGGCAGAAAAGCGAAGATAGTCCAAAAGAAGCTGCATAAGAATGATAGAACAACTCAGTCGGACAGTAAATCATTAGCTCTGACAGACTTGTACTTACAGAAACGTCAAACATCACCAACCTGAAAGAAAACGTTTGAATGCTCTTCCTCTTAAGACTCCTCCATCGACATAACAGACATGTATAAATGCTTTGCACACCATTGGCTTACCTACAAGAAGTTGAATAAGAAAAGATAATACAACAACCCTCTCAAACTGAGGCTCAGCACTAAGCAGCAAAAAAGAGAAACTATTGTACCTTAATACCAAAAGCGAGAAAGTACTGAGAGCAATCAGACCGATCCAAAGCCAGGTATTTTGACAACGGGAACACTGCAGTGCTCAACGCAGTTGGCTATCTCCTCTTGCTTCCTGCTTCTTTCTGAGGTCCATAGAGGAGAAACTCAGAAAGGCTCAAGTCAGTCACTCCACTCTCATTAACAACACCCTGAACACAATAAATACAAAAACAAAAGACCCATTAGGATTAAAAAAAGAATCAAGATCTAAGAAAAGACTCACATTCTTTTGAGAGTAGATGAAATCATCGTGGAAAATGACTGGAAAATCATCTTTTGTCACCTATAAAAACAGAAACAACCACACACAAAGCTCTTGGATTCACTTTTCGTGGCCATCTCTCTTTCTTGAATCTTCTAGTTCATATGTTCATATCTATTCTAAGAAACTATAGATAGCATCCATCCCCAGGAGAAACCAAAAAAAAAATGAAGATTCAAAAATCAGAATCTTCTTCCACACAAATCTAACCCTTATCAAAAAAAACAAAACCCTGAAAGATTAACTGAAAGATTAACCTAATCTAACAGAGGTGGAGAAGAAACCAACCTGAACGTCGAACTCAATGAAATCGATCGGAAACTTGGCTGCGGAATTGAAAGAGAGGATAGAGTTTTCTTTAAAACCCATTCATACCAAGGTTCCTCATCATCTTCCTGCCCAGATTCATCATCCTCCTGCCTAGATTAGGGGTTCGGTCTCTTTTCTCAGACGTCAAATGCCTTTCCTTCGAGAGAATTTTTTTTTTCGTGATGGAGAAAGAGACTGAATTTTTTTTTTTGAAACACACCCCCAGCCGAACCACTCACGCCTTGCCACGTTCTTAAGGATTTGATCCTTAAATGCCTTGACTAAGGATCAATCCTTCGATTGCCAAATTTTTTTATTATTATTTTTATGTTATTTGCCTAAATAAATGCGCTAAGGACTCATTAAAAGCCTCCGTTGCGGCTGCTCTAAGTTGTACTTGTAACCCTTGACAACTCACAACTATTCTACATTTTTGTTCTCTAAATGCAGATTAGGAGATTATCTTGATAGTATAAATTTTATAAAATGAGATAAATATACAGCTTCAGAAAACATAGTTATTATTTTCCTCCTTGTTATAAACTACAATTTATAACCAGATGATCCAGTAATCTACCTGACACGAGACTGTAACACACACATTATAAAGCATAAACTATCACTATAAGTTTCAGAATATGTTGATTTCTATATGATTAAACCCTTCATTAATACGTGTTTAATGCATGGCGTCTTCGTGAAGGCAACGGTACATCTCAATAAAATAATATACTTAAATAATATTGGCCAACAAAAACTTTGTAAGTTTCATAAATTGTTACAAAGAGATGATTTACCGTGAGAATCCAATGTTTTTACATGGAATTTAGGAATTTAAAGTTACCTATCATACTTTTGTATATTTTCATATTATTTCATAAAAGAAGATGACGAGAGAAGGATCGAATTTTGGCGCGTATCTCGAGACGAGAGGGTTAATTAAGTCAAACGAGGAAACCTTGAAGTGAGGATTTGGTTTGGACCCTCACGTGCTTCGCTCCACGGCCTTTCAGGATTTTGCCTCTTCTCTCCTGCGTGCGGTTTCATCTGATATTTTCGTCTCTTTTCTGTACCAATTATTACTTTTTGTCAAAAGACTCAAACTCTACATAACATGGATGGTTTCTTTATCAGGAAATCATATTCACAATTTACTATATATACGGACCATAACTTGTTTTACCATACATATATTTACATGATTCTTTGATGGATATGTAGTGTCAGATAAAAAGGTGAATTCTTCTTTTTGTAGAACTTTATAAGCTTGTGTGGGTATATAAAATGTGTGTTTATATTCCATCTCTGAACCAATCATTATATGTAACAAAACATAAGAAACTTGTGTGCCAAAAATGCTAAATAACTCAAAACACGAGTGGAAACTGCTCCATATTATACACTCATATAGTAAAGCTCTCATTTTTCTCTCAGTTTAATTAATTTAGTAATTAGGGAACATATTTGAGCTAATTTTTATGTCAGTTGTACTATTCTATAAACAAATAGCACCAAGACCTGGTTAAATAAATTTTTATTTATAACTAAAATTTAATGAATCTGCACTGAAATTCATGCATTAAAAAGTAGAAGGGAGCATGATTCAAGCTACGATACCTCAATTTTCTTCCCAACATTTGACTGCAATCTGAGGGTATAGAAGCTTCAATTCTTGTTTTGTTTCGTCATTGGGATACATAAATCAGATCTTCTACTATAATATTACCGTATATTTTAATAGTATTCGGTATCGTTTAATCGAATCCTACTTGCTGTCAAAGCAAATTAGACAGTCGTTATACAGAACAGCTGTAATCCATGGTCATTAAAGTTAAATTAATTGCTGAAGAACATCATGCATATTAGAATTTAGAAATGTTAGAAGTTAATCGACTAGCAATGGAAATTGACTTGCAACATATATATAATACCATTTTTATCAAAAATAAAATAAAACATATAATACCACAAAAAATCAGTATGCTGTATGATGAATCTTCAAGTTTATTTGCTCATAAGATTTGTAAATCTATTTTTAGCTGATGAATATATATAACACTATATAAAGTTATAAATATATATCAAGAAACAGCTAAAACGGGAATGCGATATAATAAAGTAATGCTCTCATATATTTCTGTGACCAGCTTTGGTTTATTAAAAACTGAATACAAAATAATAGTGGCACTAATCCAGAGAAACCTAAAACTACTCTCTTTATCTTTCATCTCTTTCTATCTCAAAGAAGAAGAAAGAGAGAGAGAGATAGAAACCCTAAACATCGTGCCCTTGAAGCTAAGATATCTTCAGTTTGTAGAAATTCATTTTGCTTGCTTCTTTGCCTTCTCTCTTTCATTGTCTTCTTCCTCTTGCCTCTAACAGAAGCAATACTTTCCGACCTCCAAGGTTTGTTTTCTTTCCTTTTCCATATCATATATCTTTCATTGTTGTCATCATCGTCATTTGTAATGCATATATATACACGCAGTACTCACTCACACATATATGTGTACTTTTCACTTCAAGCATCTCTCTATTTTCATTTCTTCTCTTTGATTACTCAAGAACATGACTAACTCTTATCGTCGAACTCTCTTGTTTAAGAAGCGAGACTGTTCGATTTTCAACAACTTCATATTTTTGTTCGGATATTCAAGATCTTTTTGTGTATAGCTATGTAAGAAAGATCCAGCTTATGTTAGTGTAAATATGTGCATGCATGTTGAACTAGGGTTTTGTTTTTTTAGATTTTTTTTGAACACTTTTTTAGATCTAAAAACAAAGTCATACCTTCACATTATTTTGGATTCTTACATGATGAAAACGTACCCATTCATTATTCATTTATTTTCGTGCACCTTGATGTAACTTGTGTTATTGATTCTATGAAATTGATTAGGGAAAAGGAGAAAAAGAAAGCATATATTTAATCTGCTAAAAGAAGAGTACGGATCATGGAAATAGGCTCATCATCCACGGTGGCTGGAGGAGGACAGCTTTCGGTCCCTCCAGGTTTCCGGTTTCATCCAACGGAGGAGGAGCTTCTATATTATTACCTCAAGAAGAAGGTTTCTTACGAGCCAATAGATTTAGATGTTATTAGAGAAGTTGATCTCAACAAGCTTGAACCTTGGGAACTTAAAGGTAAAACTTACAATCCACACATTAGCTCTTTTAGTTCTTAATAATTACAAGTATCACACCACCTAATAATCCACACACTTAATTAAATGCGGATTATTATTTATTGATCAGTTTTATACATACACCATCATAGTTAACATCATGTATATTCAAATTAATTTTATATAGAGCGAGAGATCAGATAAACAAAAATATACTCTGTTGTTGACTTGTTGTCACTGCACAAAACAACAAGTTAGATGTCAAAGGACAAACACATGGATTGGGTAACATTGTCTAGGGTTTTGTATGCTTCTCCATGGAAACATGCATCTACTTTTATCAGTTCTCATCCTGATAAATTATTTGCCAGTTTTTAAGGATCCACGAAGCCTTATACGCGTGTACGTATATATACATCAAGAAAGAGACAAAGTTGTCTATTCACTCATGTCTTTTAGATTAGTAACAGAAGACAAAGTGTAATGTCTTGTAGTATATGACTAGAAGCATTGACATAATATTATTATGTATTATACCCTCAAAATAAGCTAATGGTTTCTTTCACATTGCAGACATATAACAAACCCGTCCACACACACATATATAAAAAAATTACTGAGTTCATTTTTCTGACATTTTATAAATAATATTTTTTGTATGTATGTAGAGAAATGTAGAATTGGGTCGGGTCCTCAAAACGAGTGGTACTTCTTTAGCCACAAGGACAAGAAATATCCGACTGGGACCCGAACGAACCGGGCCACTGCAGCCGGATTCTGGAAGGCTACCGGTAGAGACAAATCCATACATCTAAACAGCTCCAAGAAGATTGGACTTCGTAAGACTCTTGTCTTCTACACTGGTCGTGCTCCTCATGGACATAAAACCGAATGGATCATGCATGAGTATCGCCTAGACGATAACGAAAACGAGATCCAGGTACGTTAATATATCAAGCAAACTCTCCAATGATCACATTGAATTTTATAACATAGAGATCATACTCTCCATAATGTGTATACATACTTGCAGGAAGATGGGTGGGTTGTATGCAGAGTTTTCAAGAAGAAGAACCATTTCAGAGGATTTCATCAAGAACAAGACCAAGAACATCATCATCATCATCACCAATACATAAGCACCAACAATGATCATCATCATCATCATCATCAGCATCACACTGAATCCAATTCAAACAATCAATCTTCTTTGATTCCACATACTCTGGATCATCATCACGTGGGAAGACAGATCCACATGCCACTACATGAGTTTGCAAACAGTTTAAGCCACGGGTCAATGCACCTACCTCAGCTATTTAGCCCTGACTCGGCCCAACCATTTGTGTCGTCAATCAACACAACAGACATTGAATGCTCACAGAACCTACTGAGGCTGACTTCTAATAATAACTATGGTGGAGACTGGTCGTTTCTTGACAAACTTCTCACTTCGACCAACATGAATCAGCACCAGCAAGTGCAGAACCATCAAGCAAAATGTTTTGGTGACTCGAGTAACAACGGTAATAACGACCAGGCTGTTACTTCATCATCTCCAGATAATCAAAGGTTCCCGTTTCAGTACCTGGGAAACGATGCTAATCTTCTCAAGTTCCCAAGGTAGACCATTTTGATTTGATCAATCTCATGTTTTTCAATTTTACTCTCTTCTTTAGACTGTGGAACTTGTCACGTTTCTGTTGCTGAACGATGTTATTTTATAATATTATGTTGTTTGCTGATATTTAAAATTACTTAACTATAGTTAAGTATACGAATTCTTTGCTGCTTTCGATTTTTTTTTTTGTAAAACCACTCAAGAAAATTACTCTAGAATGAAATGATAAGAAAAAGAGATTTTGTCAAAAGTTATGTTTTTTCTGATATTTATAGTTACTTAAAACAAACTCCATGTTGCGTTATATTTATTTGTTTATTGTAAAACCACTCAATAAAATTACTTAGACCATGTATATCGGCGGTTCCAAAAGGAGGGTTTTAAACTGTTTGTGGGACCCATGCCGCGTGGCTCCCGAAAAAAAAATAAAACCGATTCTAAAAATAATAAAATAAGAGGCGGTTCTTTCAACTTTTTGTGGGCTCCACCGACACGTGGCGGCCTACAATTGGTTAATTTTTTTAATTTTTTTTTTTTTGAAAAAAAAAAATTTTAGAACCCTTTTTTATGCATCCACCGATGGAGGTGCTCTTAAGAACGCAATGAAAAAGGAGTTGAGAGATTTTGTTAAAAGTTGAAGTGTATTCAAGGAATTAAAGTCAAACTGCTAAAGATAATGTCTTTTTCATATGAAGAGATTGCGCAGACTATAGTATATCATACAACCTATATCCTCACTTATATGATTGCAGCTTAATCATATTGAAGGAGCAATGAACCAACTGTGTCTGTCTCTCAAGTAGTTTACTGGTAAGCTACAAAAAGTAGTTTACTGGTGGTTCTTGTTTTGTTCAGTATTTCAGACTCGGTGTACATGTGTTTCAAGCTAGAGCAACTCGGAGGATTGTGTTGTAGAGTGATATGGATTTTTTTTTTTTTTTTGTAAAACGTTGTAGTGATGGATAAACCTAGACATCAACAGCTTTTCCAGCAGGGAGCATGAGTTCTAATTTTGACCTCCCATTCCAAATACTTCAGATTAGCCCTGCGATTTTTGTTTGTCCGAACCGAACAAGTTGAACCAAAATTTTCGGTTTTCAGTTTAGTTTAGTTCGGTAGGTTTTGAAAAATGGTTTGTTTTTTGTTCGTTTAAATATATATATATATATATAAACTGAAAATATCAGAAATAATCGAAAGTAACCAAAATAACTGATCGAACTAACAGAAAATAACTGAAATGAACCAAAAGAACTGAGTTTACCTAAAATATCCAATTTGGAGAAATTATACCAAATTTTAACAAAAATCCAAATTGGTTATTTTCGGAAATAGAAGTGAAAACCAAAATTAACCAATAAGGAGCCGGGCCAAAATATAATAGGTTAATTTCAGAATTAATTTTCAAACTTTTAGTAGCAAAAAGAAACAAATATTCGTTTGGATTCGGTTTCAGAAAACCGAAATCCCAGGACTACATCAAGATGACTAAACCAAGGATTAACTACTTCAAAAACGTGTACAATATAAAAAATATACCTAAGGCCAAATGGTTTTTAGTTACAAATATATAGTAAGCCCATATACATATATACGGCCCATTTTGAATCCGTTATCAAACTATAAGGAGGCTATGTTATTTTGGGAATTTAGATTTAATTACGAGCTCGATTTGGGTTCGGTTCGATTCGGTTGGTTTATTTGAATCTAAGAAAACCTTAACCTAACCAAAGTCAACTCAAATGAGTTTGGTTTTGTTTGTATTCTGTTTCGTTCAGCTTTACTACATTTGGTTTATGTTCAGTTTGGTTTTAATTCGGTTTGATTTATGTTTGGTTTGTGTTTAATTTGGTTTTATGTTGGTTTGTTCAGTTTAATCGAGTCGATTTTTTTAGTTTTGTTCTAATTCAGTTATAAAATATAATTTATAAAAACATAAACATAAACAAATTATCATTCGACATTAAATCATTATTTTCTTCGTATTTAAATGTAGAACTATAATATAGAAGATGTATCCAATATCTTTATATAATTATTTTGAAACCTAATATAAAAATTATTCAGTTTTGATTTTAATGTATGAGATTTATATTTTTTATTTTATTTTTAGTTGTGTTTATTCTATTCGTTTAGAAGTAAACTGTATAAATGTTTGGTTTAATTGTTTAGGTTTAATGGTTAAATATATTAAATCTTAATAGTATTAATATATTTAATTAATCTAACTAAAACACTTTGGTTTTCGGTTTAGTTCGGTTAAAAACCAAATTAAACTGAACCATTTGGATTAGTAAAATCTTGAACCAAATGGTTTAGACATATACTTTGGTTTGGTTTGGGTCGGTTTGAATTTGGTTGGATAGGTTTGGATCGGTTCGTTTCGGTTTTTTGTCCACCCCTAGATACTATAGTAAACTCCAAAGAAGACCTTGTTGACTTCAAGGAATTGTTGGGGCAAGAAAAGATGAGTGTAATTGAGTCAAAAGCAAAATCTCTAGTTTCAACTAATGCTGAGACAGAAGCAGCAGTGATCGAGAAAAATAAGGCAATGATCATCAATGCATGGTTGAAATTCTGAATCGATTTAGATAGAAAATACGCACGAAGTAGCTTATTTGTTTACCATTGTTGATTTCTTTGGATCGTTAGTGTTAGTAGGATTGTGTTCGTTCAACCAAAATTTCGGTGTTGCTAGGGTTTCGCGGCTCGTTGATTTATTATGTGGATGTTGCTGTTACTAGCTAGGGATTGTGTTCATTATGTTGTATTAAACTTGAAATAACTTGAAAACAAGTTATTATTTTCCTACCAAGATATGGATTAAGAAAGAACATGAAAAGTTTATAATGTTCATGAGTTATCTAGATATAAGATGTCTAGTGTGTTTAGGAATTATAATTCACTATATAAGGAGATCTAAGATTGTTGTATACTTGTGAGTTGAGTAATTTTCTAAAGCAATAAGAAATTGATTAAGTGTTTGATTCAATTCATTCTACTGAATTTTTGGTGTGTTGGATTAAGCTTGAACTAATTTGGTAATCAAGTTAGCTATTTCCTACAAAGATATGGATTAGGAAATAAGAGATAAATCTTAGAATATTTAGGAGTTATCTAAACATCTTTATCTAGTGAGTTTAGGACATATCTATCCTATATATATTTGGAGATACCAAAGTGTGGTATAACATAAGAGTTTAAGAGCTTTACTTTTGAGGTAGTTTTCTAAAGCATTGTGTGAGATTAATAAAGAAGTTTGAGTTTGAGAGATTTGTCTGATTCAATACGGTGTTGGTAGGATTGTGTATGTTCTCTACTTTGTAGTCTTCTAAGAGCAGTGAAACGCAGATCGTAGTTTTAGAAACTTTTTTATTCTTTGAAGCAACAACTGCAGATTGAAAATCTTTGGAGACGTATCGAGACAAGATTATTCCGTTCGACCACGAGACTGTTGATTTCGTCAGGTGATAATATATATGTATTTTTTAATTGGTTGTTAGAATTCTTGAAACTACTATTTGTTGCTTTTATTTATTGTTTCCTAAAATTGCTTCGACAGTTGAGAAGAATATGGGCTCCAAATTATCCACTATTTTGCAAGCAATAGACTCTTTAAAGCAGCAAGTTCGGAACCTTTTTGCAAGATTCACTGCTGTAGAAGAAAATTTTAAAAGCAGTAAGTATTAGAGTTGCTGAAAAAAATTTTACTAAAATTTCTTATGTTTTTTTTGTTTTGTTTTTGTTTGGAGTTGTTACTTATCTTGAAAATATAGAGGAAAATGTGCAGGTTGATGCTGAAGAAGGGGTGACTGATCCATGTCGTCAAAGAATATGTGATTTGCCAGACGATTTGCTTTTGCAGATCTTACTCCACGTCCCGACCAAAAATGCAGTAACCACTGAGATCTTGTCAAAACGATGGCGTCATGTCTGGAAGATGGTGGAAAAACTCGACTTCAAAGACGACCAAGGCAGCGAGAGGTTTGGGTGGTTTATTGAAAGGTCACTGCAACTCCATAAGGCACCAAAACTAGCAAGTCTTGTTGTCGAACTGGGTCCGGCGTGTCCTGTTGACGTGGATGTCAGAAAGTGGGTTGACAAGGCAGTTAAACAGGGTGTGAGAGAGTTAGATCTCAAGCTTCTTTCGACGTCAGGAGAGCCCACAAGCCTCTCTAAGAGCCTTTACACATGCGACACACTCGTTTCGTTAACTCTATCAAACCAGATTCTCGTAGATGTTTCTTTCCCGGCTACCATGCCACTTCTCTTAAACCTATCTCTTTTGTACGTGGAGTACAAAGACGAAGACTCTCTTGCTAGGCTTTTATCAAGTTCCCCTGTTCTCTTTAAACTGGTGGTTGCACGACTTGATGAGGACAGCTTAACAAACTTCACCGTGAAAGTGCCTTCGTTGAAAGTGTTAACTTATAAGACTAAAGAGGAGGAAGGAGAGGTGAAAGAAGAGGTGCACCTCTTCCACGTGGAAGAGGAGGAGGACGAAGAAGAGGTGGAAGAGGAGGAGGAGGAATATTACATAAGGTCGTTGGTGTTAGATTGCCCTGCATTAACACAATTAAGAATATTTGACAATAGGGCAGACTATTGTAGTTTGACAGAGAATATGTTTTGCCTTGATGAGGTATACATCGCATACGTTCCTAACCCTGATGAAAAGTTTCTGAGATGTCTTTCTTCTGCCACACGTCTGTACTTGGATTTCTCCAAATCAATGGTAGGGTTTTTACATATATGAGATCTCATTTATTCCTTTTGCTTCTTTTGTTAAACTAATTTTATTTTTGTTTTTATTGCAGGTTGCGTGTGGGTTAGCCTTCAAGTTCTCTCGGCTCATAGAGTTATACTTTATTATAGAAGATCCAGTGGATTGGTTGGAACCATTTATTTGTTTGCTTCAAAACTCTCCTAAACTGAAAGCTCTTACTATCGTCACCATTGTAAGTGTCTTAAAAATACACACCCACGTCTAGTTTTGATGAATCTTTTGATATTAAAAAAATGTAACTCTATATTATCAGGGACGTCCTCCATCTTCATCTTCCTGGAAGCTGCCGAATACTATTCCCAGATGCTTATCGTCTCAGCTGGAGACTCTTAAGTGGCTAGAATATGGAGGAAAAGAAGACGAGAAACAACTAATGACATACATTCTGGCTAACTCGAACTGTTTAAAGACGGTGGATATCAAGCTCATACCAACTTGCAATCTCGAAGAGTGTCAAAAGGAGTTAGAATCTATGCCTCGGATTTCACCATCATCTCGGCTTCTTTTTTCCCTCGAGCAGCCTGATGAAGTTTGTAAAATATAATAGAATATGAATATTATTGTGTTGTGTTTAATAAGAGAATACAAGATGCATATATATAGTAGTAACATTAACATAATGTTAATACTAGATAATGATAACTTTCCTAAACATTAATGTAAATACGCTAGATTAACTTGATCTTCAAGTCTTTCCTTTTAATTTTGATGGTCTTCATGGGTTTCATGGACTTCACAATCTTGGTCCGTAAGATACACATCTTCCGGTCCGACATATCTCTAATACTCCCCCGCACGACAAACGTGGAATGCACAACGCACAATCTGCAAATCACAAAGCAGACCACGTATGTCGTGGACACTATATCGAGGAAAACAAATCAGTAGGTTCATCCGGGAATAGACTTCAACTTAGATAGGGGAGATGAAAACTTCAGATCTTCTTTGGTCTTGACAATGGGAATACATCCCGTGGACGCAACTGCAGCTCCACAAACAATCGTCCTTAACTTGGACAGTCCATAAACTTGGACTAAACAACTTGACCTACAACTTTGAGCATTCAACTAGAACTCTCCCGTACTCCCGTAATGGTTAAACTATAACCAATAAATTCCAAACTATGGAAACTCACGACATAAAAGAGAAATTCTAAACCACAGAATAATCTCACCAAATAACACATAAGAAACTTGACCTAGACATCACCTTTAAGGAATCTTCCAATTAGGTTTTAGACATCAACCCAACCCATGATATTCTAATTTGAACCAAACACACGTGAACTCAAAACCAAATTAAAAAAGGAATTGACTTTAGAAAACCAAGACTAGGTAAAAGACATAACACCTAAAGTAATAAAAAATACGTGTACCACTATCTTTGATTAAAACCAAAACCATAACGACTCAAACTTATGAGATAACGTCGTCTTCATCGTCGGTATCACCACCATCTTCTTCAACATCGCCAACACCAACGATGATAAGCATCATCAAATTTTGAAACTTGCGGAAGCTTTAATTTTGATCCCTAAAAATCGAATGCTCTGATACCATGTAAAATATAATAGAATATGAATATTATTGTGTTGTGTTTAATAAGAGAATACAAGATGCATATATATAGTAGTAACATTAACATAATGTTAATACTAGATAATGATAACTTTCCTAAACATTAATGTAAATACGCTAGATTAACTTGATCTTCAAGTCTTTCCTTTTAATTTTGATGGTCTTCATGGGTTTCATGGACTTCACAATCTTGGTCCGTAAGATACACATCTTCCGGTCCGACATATCTCTAATAAAGTTTTTCGTTGGACGGTTTAGATTGTTGTGTCTACAAAAAAAAAAAAGATTTGTCTGCAAAGAGTTTTTTTTTTTCTGTTTTTGCTGACTTGTCTGCAAAGAGTTTCACAAGTGCTTCCCCTTGCTCACCATTCAGTCTCTCTACTCTAGAGTAGCAGTGGCTTACTAAAGATTGTAGCCATTGTTTAATTTTTATTGAAGTTTTTTACATAGGGTTAAACTCTCAAATTGCAAAAGAAAATTGTAGTTAAATGTCTAAAAAGAATATTTATAACCCCAGAAAATTTCAGATTTGGTCCTGATATCACTTGCAAAATTCAAAAGAAAGTAATTGTGTCCAGAACTTCATATTTAAAAAAAAAAAAAAAATAGTTACAAAAAAGGCTCGAGTCCTATTAATTTACAAGCGGACTAGGCCCATACATATATCGGCCCGCTAATCTTGTAATATGATTAATATATCTCGGCCCAATCTTCAGAAATTATAATATTTTTTTTGTTGCTTCATGAATCATGACACGGAAACGGCGTGAAAGGGAAACCCAAGGAGAGAGAGGGAGTTGTAAAATCGTAATAAATAATGACTTACTCGCGCGGGCCCCACCATTGCCTTGGGGTGTTCTCCAAGCTGCTTTATATATATATATATATATATACGTGTCGGATCGTCTTCCATTTTTTTTACATCACAGCTTGCTTCGATCGTCTCTCTCTTTTTACATCCACTCATGTGAGTATATTCTCTCTTCCTTTATGCCCTTTAGATTTCTCATATATTTCTCCGTCAAATCACATATTCGTTGGTGTGAATCTTGCAGTGTTATCTTTATTTTGCTCATCTGCAATGGCGACGAAGAGAAGCGTTGGAACATTGAAGGAAGCGGATCTGAAGGGAAAGAGCGTGTTCGTGAGGGTTGATCTCAACGTTCCTTTGGACGATAACTCCAACATCACCGATGACACCAGGATTCGCGCCGCTGTTCCCACCATCAAGTACTTGATGGGGAACGGATCTAGGGTTGTTCTCTGCAGTCACTTGGTATGTCCTCCTCTCGATCTGATCTGGTTTATTAGCTCCTTTGGTTTTTCATTACAGAACTTCGTTGTTTGGTCGGTATGTCTGAATCAATTGTATAATTTTGGTCCTTCTCCTTGCAATTGAATGTGTTTTTATTTGTTCTTGGAACATTGATATTCAGTTATGCAGATGTGTTCACGGTCTTATATGATAAGTTATGTCTTGTCTGAAAACATTTGTATAAGTTTGGTCGCTCTTGGAACATTGATAATCAGTTATGCACATGTCTTCACTGTCTTATATGATAAGTTATGCTTTGTCTGAACCATTTGTATAAGTTCAGTCGCTCTCCTTGGAATTAAGTTCGTTATATGGCCAGCTGCGTAAAAAAAAAAAAGATGACTCCACTTTCTTACATGATAATTTATGCCTTGTGAGAATCATTTGTATAAGTTTGGTCGCTCTTGGATCATTGATACTCAGTTATGTTATGTCTTAGTAGTGGCGTGTTATCTTCATTAAGCTCATGATCTAAGTTATATGTTTCCAGGGTCGCCCAAAAGGTGTTACCCCTAAATTCAGCTTGAAGCCTCTTGTGCCAAGATTGTCTGAGCTTCTTGGTGTTGAGGTTTGTGACTCTTGTTCCTCTATCTTTTATGAACAACAACCTTAACGAACTGTGAGTTAATTAATTAACATGGTGTTTGTGTTAATAGGTTGTGATGGCGAATGACTCTATTGGTGAGGAAGTCCAGAAACTGGTCGCGGGACTACCCGAAGGAGGTGTCCTCCTCTTGGAGAACGTGAGGTTCTACAAGGAAGAAGAGAAGAACGACCCCGAGTTCGCAAAGAAGCTCGCCGCTCTTGCTGATGTCTACGTTAACGACGCTTTCGGCACTGCTCACAGAGCTCATGCTTCCACCGAGGGAGTTGCCAAGTACCTGAAGCCTTCCGTCGCTGGTTTCCTCATGCAGAAGGAGCTCGATTACCTCGTCGGAGCTGTGGCTAACCCCAAGAAGCCTTTTGCCGCCATTGTTGGAGGCTCAAAGGTTTCGACGAAGATTGGCGTCATCGAGTCGCTCTTGTCCACCGTTGACATCCTCTTGCTCGGTGGAGGTATGATTTTCACTTTCTACAAGGCGCAAGGACACTCGGTGGGATCTTCTCTAGTGGAAGAGGACAAGCTTGACTTGGCTAAGTCGCTCATGGAGAAGGCGAAAGCCAAAGGTGTCTCTCTGTTGCTCCCAACCGATGTGGTTATTGCCGACAAGTTCGCTCCCGATGCTAACAGCAAGGTAACGGACATGAAAAAACATTTTATTGTCTGTTTTTAGAGCTGACACACTTGTGTGAACTCTTTGCAGACAGTGGCTGCCACGGCAATCCCAGATGGCTGGATGGGACTCGATATCGGTCCAGACTCCATCGAGACATTCAGCAAGGCTCTGGACACAACCCAGACCATCATCTGGAATGGTCCCATGGGTGTTTTTGAATTCGAGAAGTTTGCAGCTGGAACTGAGGTAAGCGCAACTAATATTACTGCAACTGCATCTTACTATATAAACAAACCTAACTATTGATGTCTCGTTATCTTCCACAACCACCAGGCCGTAGCAAAGCAGCTAGCGGAGCTGAGCGGGAAGGGAGTGACGACAATCATAGGAGGAGGTGACTCTGTGGCTGCGGTTGAGAAGGTGGGTTTGGCTGACAAGATGAGTCACATCTCCACCGGAGGAGGTGCAAGTTTGGAGCTTCTAGAGGGAAAGCCACTTCCAGGAGTCCTAGCTCTCGACGACGCCTGAATTTCATCTCTCTTGTGATGTATTATGATATGTATTACAAGTCTTCTGGTTTTCTTATGACCATATGAGCAAAAGCTATTATCATTGTCAGCTTGAGATTTTCTGTCTGCGGCTCTTTTTTGGAGTTTTTGTTTGGAGCTTTTTTTTAATAAAAGAGAGATGAAACTCTGATTAGTAAACAGTTTATTTCAAATGTTTACTGTAAACTCTTGTTTATATCATCTCTAATCCCTTATCTAATTTTAAAATAGAGTTTTCGTCAATTTTTTTTTAAATTGGATTAAGCTATTTTAAATTGATAAAATTGTTCTAAATTGAATAAAATTGGTTTCAATATGTTTAATTAATCAATAATGTTTAAATTCATAAATTTATTTATTTTTCTGTATCTAATTTTATAATTTGTTTAAAATTTTAATAATTAAAAAAAATATATAATACAAATGTAAATTATATATAAATATGCCAGTATTAATTAAGCATAACTACTGCCTAATCTTTAGTTTTCTACAAAATGTCTAGCTATCCCTAACATTTTTTTGAACATGTTTTTATCCATTTTATTTTATATAGAGTACTAGTTTTTTTTTTTGCTACGTTGGGATTGTTTGTAGTGAAAATCTATTTGAAGTTACTCTTTTTTGTCAACATGAAATTATTTTGCCAAAATATATATTTTAAAATTTTACCCAAAAAAGTAAAAACATGAAATTATTTTATTTTAAAGAAAAAATTAGAGAAATACTCATTGATATAAAAATATACCGCTTATTCTGTTAAAAACCGGTTGGTTTCGCTAAATCTCGCATACCGGTTAACGTACAAACCGGCCGGTATCATCCCAGAGTTTTGCTCCGATGGAAGAGAACCCTTGACGATCAAAAGAAAGCCGTCTTCCCTCCTCAGACTCCGTCTCTCCCATCTACACTCTCTCCAACATTTCAGAATCTCTTCATTCATTCCTCTATCGAATCCTTTCTGCATCTATGAACTCCCGAACAGTGAGATTTGATCTAATATGAGATCACAGATGTTCTTCCGATCGTTCTCTTCAAAACCCTCGTGGATGCAACGCTCCCACTCCTCGGAATTCAACATCTCCGGCGAAGTCATCTCCATCTTATCATCCAAGAAGAAACCCATAGAGCCGGCTCTGGAGCCGCTCATCCCCTTCCTATCGCGTAAACTCATCGCATCTGTGATCAAAGACCATCATCTCAATCCGCGATTAGGTTTCCGTTTCTTCATATGGGCATCGAGAAGAGAGCGTCTGCGGAGCAGAGAGTCTTTCTCTCTGCTCATCGACATGCTCTCCGAAGAGAACGGATGCGATCTCTACTGGCAAACACTGGATGAGCTCAGATCAGGAGGAGTCTCCGTGGATCCGTACTGCTTCTGCGTGTTGATCTCGGCTTACGCGAAGATGGGTTTGGCGGAGAAGGCGGTGGAGTCGTTCGGGAGGATGAAGGAGGACTTCGATTGCAGACCCGACGTGTTCACTTACAACGCGGTGTTACGAGTCATGATGCGGAAAGAAGTCTTCTTTACGCTCGCGTTCGCTGTCTACAACGAGATGCTCAAGTGTAACGTTGCTCCGAATCGGTACACGTTCGGTGTTTTGATGGATGGGTTGTATAAAAAGGGGAGAGTTGGTGATGCACAGAAGATGTTCGACGATATGACTGGGAGAGGGATTGTTCCCGATAGAGTTACTTACACGATTCTCATCTCGGGTTTGTGTCAGAGAGGGAGTGTCGAAGATGCGAAGAAGCTGTTCCACGAGATGAGAGAGAGCGGTGAGGTTCCTGATTCCGTTGCGTGCAATGCTTTGCTTGATGGGTTTTGTAAGTTAGGTAGAATGGTTGAGGCGTTTGAGGTGTTGCGGATGTTTGAGAGAGAAGGGTTTGTGCTTGGTCTCAGAGGTTACAGCAGTTTGATTGATGGGTTGTTTAGAGGTGGGAGATACGATGAAGGGTTTGAGTTGTATGAGATTATGCTGAAGAAGAATATCAAGCCTGATGTTGTTTTGTATACGATATTGATTCAAGGGTTATCCAAAGCAGGGAAGATTGAGGATGCGTTGAAGCTGTTAAGCAGCATGCCGAGTAAGGGTATTCCACCAGATACTTACTGCTACAATGCTGTTATAAAGGCTCTATGCGAGCAGGGGCTTTTGGAAGAGGGACGGTCTCTTCATCTCGAGATGTCGGAAACGGAATCCTTCCCTGATGAGTTCACGCACACGATCCTGATCTGTAGTATGTGCAGGAACGGGCTCGTTAGGAAAGCTGAAGAAATTTTCAAGGAGATTGAGAAGAGAGGGTGCTCTCCATCGGTTGCTACTTTTAACGCTTTGATAGATGGACTCTGCAAGTCCGGTGAGCTCAAGGAAGCCAGGTTATTGCTGCATAAGATGGAGGTGGGGAGGCCTGCTTCCTTGTTTCTACGGCTTTCCCACAGTGGAAACCGGAGTTTCGACACCATGGTTGAATCCGGTTCGGTTCTCAAGGCGTACAAGGACCTCGCGCATCTTGCTGATACCGGGAACTCGCCCGACATTGTAACTTACAACGTTCTGATAAACGGGTTCTGCAAAGCGGGGAACATCGACGGTGCTCTCAAGCTGCTCAACGTGCTTCAGCTCAAGGGTTTATCCCCCGACAGCGTCACTTACAACACACTCATCAACGGGCTTCACAGAGTTGGCAGAGAGGAAGAAGCTTTCAAACTCTTTTACGCGAAAGACGACTTCAGACACAGTCCCGCGGTTTACAGATCGCTCATGACGTGGTCATGCCGGAAAAGAAAGATCACGGTGGCTGTTAGTCTATGGATGAAATACCTGAAGAAGATATCTTGTCTTGACGACGGAACAGCTAACGAGATTGAACAGTGTTTCAAGGAAGGGGAAACCGAGAGAGCTTTAAGACGGTTAATCGAATTGGATACCAGAAGAGAAGAGTTCAGTTTGGCATCTTACACCATATGGCTGATAGGGTTATGCCAAGCCGGGAGATTCCAGGAAGCTTTGATGGTGTTTTCGGTTTTAAGAGAGAAGAAGATACTCGTCACGCCTCCGAGCTGTGTCAAGTTGATTCATGGACTCTGCAAAAGAGAGCAACTCGATGCAGCGGTAGATGTATTCTCGTACACTCTGGATAACAACTTCAAGCTGATGCCTAGAGTGTGCAACTACCTCCTAAGCTCTCTCCTGCAAGCCAGAGACAGAGTTCAGATTGTTTCTCAACTTGCAAACAGAATGGAACTCGCAGGGTATGATGTTGAATCGATGCTTCGGTTCAAGGTTTTGAAACGTCTTAGACACAGAAAGAGCCGGGTCATGATAGGTACTTAGGTGATGAGATGATACATAAAAGGTTTTATTTTTACATCAGGGGTTTGTCGAGAAGAGAAATTTTGAGTTTTGATTCAGTCTGTCTTTAGATTGACAGTACATTAGAGTAGACGAATCTCGGGAACTAGAAGATCAAGGGAAAATGACAAAGGCAAAGTGTGAAGTGTAGACAGGTAATAAGGGGAGAGAAAGAGAGATACGTAAATGCTTTGTATGCTTTATTTATAGAGCTGTTCTTGGAAGTTTTTCATTGTTGTACACTGATTTGTTCTGTAATGATGTTAAAATCTCTTTTGAAATAAAGACTAAACATGTCTTAATCTCCTGTTTATACACAGCTTTGTCTGCAGTGTAATTCAGATTCATGAATCCCTGATGAGAGAAAGTCACTAATCAATCATTAGTTGGTCTGTTCAAATCAGAAAAGAGATATTGTCTGGTTATGAATGTTTGTTCCCTCTTTGATTCTTTTCACCGTGGATCAGATATTGCCTTGATCACAAGTTTGGATAATGAACCAGGTTGATAAATGGTGTTGAATTGATGTATATTGTATATACATATGATGTTTTTTTTTTTTGAGCAACTTACATATGATGTAGCTTGGGTCCATTTATAAACGGTCAGTTCTGTGAAAAGTTTCCTGAAGCTCTGACATCAACAAGCTAGACAGGGCCTTTTCTGAAACCCCGGCCCAGATCCATCTGACGTGGTATATGTTAGTACCGAAAACAACAAAAGATCTTCAAATATCATAGGAGGCCGAGGCCCAGGCGTTGGATCTAACATTAATGTTAACGCTATCGAATCCCAACCGTTGATTATCGCATTAAATTAATATAGGTGGGCCGCACCAGATTCGCAACCCATCAAAATCAATACTCTTTTTTATAGTAAAAAAGAGTGTCGTCTCTCTCTGCAACAGTAGTCAACAGAGTCGTAGGGCACATAAAAAAACTCCGTTGCGAACATTTTGGATTCTTCACGTTTATTTATATTTAGCTTTGGTTTGGCTCTTCACCTACTCCCATAAGCCACCGAAAGTGTTTTTAGGGTTCTTTTGACCAGTCGAGAGATCTCTCTTCCATTTTCAATGGCCTCCTCTTCTCTCCTCAGATCCGCCGCCGCTCTTCCTCGCCCTGACCTTTTCTCTTCACCGTCGTGTGATCACTCCAAGGTTAGAGATCGACGTTTTTTTTTCCTCTTACTGATTTTATTTTTAATATATGTTTAGCTGCGTTTCTGATTCTCCGTCGTAGTTTCGTGCTCTCGATTTGATTTTGGCTTTAGCTTAGGTCGTGCTTTGATCTGCTCGGTCTTTGCGTTATTGATTATGTTCTGAGTTTTCTCAGTGTAGTTTTAATTTATGACGTTGCTCCCTGTTTTGTTTTTTTTGTTCTTTCCTTGTCGGTTTATTCCGGTTTGTGTCAGGTTTCTGCAAGTCTTGGGTTTAGTCGCAGCCTCACATCATCAAGATTTTCTGGTGCTGCCATTGCAACCGGACCGTCTTCGTCTCTTCTACGGTTTTGTCTCAAAACTCACACAACTTTTTTAAAAAATGCAATTTTTAGTTCTCATAGTATTTTTTTAATATGTGTTGGAATATGTACAGAAAATGCAATGTAAGAAGTGTGCAACCCATCAAGGCCACGGCTACGCAAGTTCCACCTGCAGTTCAAAGTAAGTCAGAAAGTAGTACTTTAGTGGATGTGTTTGTTACTGTGATGCTTACTGGTGAATTTGATCTGATTGGGTTTGAGTAGGGTCAAGTAGCACTGGAAAGACTAAGGTTGGTATCAACGGTATGTGCTTTGATCTCTTGAGACCTCTCTTCCATAGTTTTTTTTTGAGTCCCCAGTGTTTTCGTTTTTTTCTTATAGAAGCTCCTTTGTGCTATGAGTTCCACAGGTTTTGGTCGAATCGGAAGGTTGGTTCTCCGCATTGCAACATCCAGGGATGATATTGACGTTGTCGCCGTCAATGACCCTTTCATTGATGCCAAGTACATGGTAAGCATGTCTTCTGTTTTGAAACGCTATTTGTGCTCTGTTCTCTGTTCTCTGTCTAAGTTGCTTTCTTTCATTGCTTGATTGAACACCCGGCATAGAAAAAGATGCACCAACTGTTTGTCTTCTTTTCTGTTGAACAAATGTTTGGCTTTTGAATTTGATAATTGATCTTCTCTCCCCTTATTCACAGGCTTACATGTTGAAGTACGATTCTACTCATGGAAATTTCAAGGGAACCATCAATGTCATTGATGATTCTACTTTGGAGATCAATGGGAAAAAGGTCAATGTTGTCAGCAAGAGGTATCCCTTCAAAGTTGCATGTTGTTTTTCTACAGTTCAGATAGCACTCTATCTCAGTTTAGAACTTGACATCTTTTTAATACTCTTTCTCAGAGATCCAGCTGAGATCCCTTGGGCTGATCTTGGAGCTGATTATGTTGTTGAGTCTTCAGGGGTATTCACCACTCTGTCAAAGGCTGCATCCCATTTGAAGGTGCATATTCATACACACCTGTGATAAGATTTCATCCTAGTAAAACATTATATTTAAGATGACATATGGTTGGTTACTGGATATTTCATTGGCTTGACAGGGTGGTGCAAAGAAAGTAATCATCTCTGCCCCTTCAGCTGACGCACCCATGTTTGTTGTTGGAGTCAATGAGAAGACATACCAACCGAACATGGATATAGTCTCCAATGCAAGTTGTACCACCAATTGTCTTGCACCTCTTGCTAAGGTTGGTAAATGTTGCACAATAATATCTTCCCTCACTGCTTAGAGCTTCGTTAAGGTCAAACTGAACTGTTTCTTTGGCAGGTGGTGCATGAGGAATTTGGTATTCTTGAAGGCTTGATGACAACTGTCCACGCAACCACTGGTCTATATTCTTTCTCTACTGCTGTACATCATTTGTATATTACTTAAGTGATAACACTAACCTATGTGTTTTGGTTGTCATCTCTTTCCATAATCAGCTACTCAGAAAACTGTTGATGGACCATCAATGAAGGACTGGAGAGGAGGTCGAGGAGCTAGTCAAAACATCATTCCTAGCTCAACCGGTGCTGCAAAGGTAGACAACAAAAAAATCACATGGTTAGCTACAACCATGCAATTATCTTAACTCTGTCATTTTTGAAATAGGCTGTAGGTAAAGTTCTGCCAGAACTGAACGGGAAACTTACGGGAATGGCGTTCCGTGTACCAACACCAAATGTTTCCGTTGTGGATTTAACTTGTCGACTTGAGAAAGGTGCCTCTTACGAAGATGTTAAAGCAGCCATTAAGTATGCTTCTCAAAACTCTCTTGAACTCATCACAGTATTGTTGTTTCATGAGTTGGATGTACAACTCGTAGTAACCTCTCATGATTTGATATAAATTCTTTAACAGGTTTGCCTCAGAAGGACCTCTAAAAGGCATTCTCGGGTATACAGATGAAGATGTCGTCTCCAATGACTTCGTGGGTGATTCAAGGTTGGTCTTTCTTCTTTTCCTTCAAAGCAATTGGAATCTTGATTTGTGGTCTGACCAATGTGGTGATCTGGATTTTGTTATAACAGGTCAAGTATCTTTGACGCCAATGCGGGGATTGGATTGAGCAAGTCCTTTGTGAAACTTGTCTCTTGGTACGACAACGAATGGGGTTACAGGTACAGTTCTCGTTTCTCATCTCAATATACTCTCAATCAGACATATATCCACTAACTGTTGTTCTCCCATTTTTTACATTACAGCAACCGAGTGCTTGACCTTATAGAGCACATGGCTTTGGTAGCAGCCAGCCGATAAGCACGCACGCACACACACACCGGTCCTTTGCATAAGCTTGAGACTTTTTACTTCTTTTGTAACATTCTACAAGGCGGTTTGGATTGGTTTGGGTTCTGTTAGGTGCTAGATCTTTAAAGGGTTTGGTTTGGTTATTACGAGCATTTCTTCTTTTTGGTTCTGTTTCAGTATCTGCTACACTACGAAAACAAACATAAGAGATTTGGTGTAATGGACTACTGTCATTTATCAATAAGCAACAATTCTTTGCGAGCTTCTTTAGTGAATCGTTTTAAAACATATGATAACTAAAACTGAATTATATAAATGAAACCGTGTAAACCAAGCGCCTACACTATCGTTATCTTCTTCCTGCTTTGCTTAGTTGCTGGAAGCGAAGACATTGAGTTCAATGTATTGTCCACTAATGTGTAACTGGAAATTGCAGTGAGTTCAATGTTACAACCTGTTAAAATATTACAGATCCAAAGTTAAAACATTATGAACATGTATGTGTACATAAGGCTAATTAATTCTGAATGCAATATATAATAGGGCCCATATGAGTCAGGTTTAGAGGCCCATGTTGGTATTTTGACATGAGGGACGCTCTTCAGGACTTCTTGTAACCTAGTAGAGTCGCTATATAAGCCGCATTTTCCATAGTTTCTCAGACATCAATCAGTCAAGAGCGTTTCTCCTTCTCTAACTGTATCTTCCCTCCTTTGTAGTATTAAGTATTATGTTATGGTTCTAGAGTCTGAGTTTGTCTGTACATAAAGCCTGTGATGTTTGAGATTGTCCGTACCATCTGAGAGTTTATCTCGCTGATGAGTTGTATCCTCTAGTTTCTGAGGCTTTTGGATCTATTTTATATACGTTTTCTTCTTAGAATATAATTAGGCGGTGATGATGAAAAAAGATTACCATCAAACTTTGAGAGATCACAGCTCGTTGATGCATACTTCTTTTATATTACCTGAGCCTAGTTTTGCTTTTTTTAAAGATGTGATCTGCTTTGTCTTGTTTTTTTGAACTAAAGGCAATAAATTAGAGTCTCTGGTACACTTTGTATCAATAGTGTATTAAGCGCTGTACGTTGCCGAAATTGAGTTAGGCTGATATTCTGGTACGTGTTCTAGTTTAAATAGTTCATGTGCATTCAAAGGCCTTACATATATATATATATATATATATATATATATATATATATATATATATATATATATATATATGATTCCTATGTCAATTAGTTTAGTTTCAAATGATGTTGTGTTTGTTTTTTGTTTTGTTAGCTTATGAAGGCAACAATTTAGAGTCTCTGATTCACTTCTTGATAGTGGATAAAGCGCTGTACGTTGCCGATATTGACCTTGGTGCAAAAGATTTCTCTATTGGCTTCAAATGTGTTTTGGCCAATACGATCGATGCTCCTATATGTTTATCAACATCTTATATAGTTTTTTGATTTTAGAAAGTTACTGAATTGCATTTATAGTATAACAGGTATATGCTGACAAAAAAAAAGTATAACAGGTATATGACTTGGTTCTACCGAGCGGCCCGACTAGATGCTGTAAACTTGTGACTGACAACACCTAGTGGATGAGTTTTAATTTTTCTTCCAGTGAACTCTTTCTCTAGTTTTGACAACTACAAACTTATCTTCTGGGCACTCGGGTTTTTATGGCAAGATTCTTTTCAGAGACATCTCACTTGACATCTTCAGGATTTTGCAACCATCAGAGAGCAGATTCTCATCACGTGGAATCTCAAAGGTTTTCCTAAAGTTCCTTGGGAGGCTAAAGGCTAGTTTCAGGGTACTTCTCGCTGTAAACTCGACAGTAATGGCAGAATATATGAGCATCAAGTTGATGACTTGGTATTCAACTTCATCTTACTCGTCTTGTATTGAGTTCTACTTCTATCACACTCAGACTCATGTGTATATATTTATACTGTGTAACCCATGAGCCTACATCGAATGTAAATATAATCCATCATTGTTATTATATGTTTAATAACACTTTCTTCAAATCAAAAACAAATAATGCTCTTTGCTCAAGTAGATGTTATGTCGAAGAAACAGATGATGCACTATCGTGGTCTCCAAGATTATTAACAGTTTAATGATGAGAAGAGGCATATTATCTATATGCCCATCTGCTTCTCTCACCTCGAGATTACTTGCACTTTCAAATCCTACTCACGGTATGGTGTGAGATCGATTTGAAACCGCTGCTTTCCTTTTGTAACCCTCTGCAAAGAATTCAAGATTCAATATCTTGCAATAGCTAATGGTGTGTAGAAAGACAGACTCTTAGAACACAACAAAGGCAACTGTAACGCAATAATCCATTAGAAAAGGCTTACAGCAATGGCGATGAGCTCCTCTAAGAGTTCTTCTAAATGACGCAAAGGCTTTCACAACCAAAAACACAAACAAAATAATCATATTTATTTCAAGAATAAGAGAATGAAAACATGCCATTAGTAGGGGCATAGAACTCACCCATTGAGTTGGACCATCAACTGGAGCACTTAGAGGATCATCATGAACCTGATCATAATCAAAGGAATTTGATAAAATGTCTAAAAAGGATGTGGTGTTCCCTAAGCGGTATCAAACCATGAAAATTCCATCGACGCCAACTGCTACAGCAGTTCTTGCAATGCAGGGTATTAACTCGCGTAGGCCTCCACTAGCAACACCACCACCCTCCAACTGCATAAGAATGTTATTTTTTTTTGCCTGTATATGAAGTAGCTGTTTTCAAAAGTGACCATACCTTTTTGCCTGCAGGTTGTTGTAGTGAATGGGTTATATCAGCAACCTGTCACCAATAAATAAAACGAGTATGTTCAAATAATGTATTGAATAACGTGCAATATAAAGCATAATACAGAATGTGAAGAAGATAAGATGAAGCCAAGTTTACATACAACAGGACAATTATCTTTCCTCATCCATTCAAAGTTTCGTGGATCTACTATCAAATCATCTGATCATCAAAACCAAAACAGAGTATCAGTCAGCCAGTTGCAAGAAGGACCAAAGAACATCCTAAAGCCTGCTACGAACATTCAATAGGTGAACATGAGATGACAACTTACTGTAACCAAACATGGTTCCTCTCTCACAAACCATCACATTTGGATTCCCAGCCAGTCTGATCTTCTCTGCCGAGTTTTCCATGACCTTAACAGAGTTCATCGTACACTCGGTCATCAAAACAATTCCAGCAAAAGTTTTATATCAGATTGAAACACGTAAGAAGGAAGAACTCACTCACAGAAGGAGCACAGAATTGTCCTTTCTTGATATTGATAATTTTTCCGGTTTGGGCTGCCGCAACCAGAAGATCTGTCTGGAATCATAATTAACAGCTTAAATCACGAATCAGAAGACAGAAATAAATCGAGTTAAGTACAAACAAAAGCCTTGAAGAATAAACAGTTTAGGAGTCATGCCTGGCGACATAAGAATGCAGGTATCTGAATAATATCTGCAACCTTGCCAACTTCTTCACACTAATAATTAAAGGATTAGAAGGTAACGAAGACCTGCTTAAACTCAATTCTCTGAGGTACATACGTTCCTTTTTTGTACCTGGATCGATTCATGAACATCAGTCACTATTGGAAGGTCATATGCTACTTTCACCTTCTCAAGAATCTGCGTTGGATAACCATAAAATGCTGGCCATCAGTATCTTGTATAGAAACACTTTAAAATTAAGGAGCTTATAAATCAACTAAATGGTGAAAAGTAACGCAGCTGCTAACTTAGAATTACATTGTATACAAGATTCCTTCAATGCCGAAACTCTGTGAAGGTTTTCAGATGCACAGTCCTTAACCTCATAACCATCTATACTTGGACATCACAAGGAAATGAACTGAGTGATCAAAAAGTAAAGATACCTTGAGACCCTCAGCCATGCCAGGACCTCGTAACGACTTTGAAGAAGTTCAGTTAGCCTTATCAAAACTTGACTTGAAAACCAGAGGCAACCCAACTCTACACCATTTACACACACACACAATGGTAGGAATAAGGAACCACATTGTTCAATACAAACTGATATAAAAGATCTCTCAAGCAAGAACCTAAGGCTATAAACACAAACAAAAGCTTCATCAGTAGTGCCAAGTACTAGGAACCATACACTTAAACACACGAAGATAATGATGTTATAAACAGAGACAAAAAAGAAGGGCTTCATTGGTGATGAAAACTACAAAAGAATCATACTTTGTGGCAATGTGTTTGATGTACTTTGCCATTCGAAGAATATGTTCCTCGGATTCGATCACATTTGGACCAGCCAACAAGAAGAACGGTTCAGCATCCTATACACACCACACACTTAATATACTTACCGAAGTTAAATTTAATTTCACCAAGAAAGCAAAAAAAAAGGAGAGATTTTTCAAAACCTTGAGCTGATTGTAGAGTGGTGACGTTGCCGCCATTATTTTTTCGTCAAAGCCAACAACTTGGAATACAAAAGCTGCACGTTCGAGAAGATTGGGATCAGAATCTGAGTATCGGTAAAAAAATTATAATCAATGTGCGTGCAATGAAGCAAGCAAGAGAAGGAATGTTAAAAAAATCTGACCTTTGTAACTTGATCTGGAAGTTGCAGAGTGAGTGAAGAGGGGGAAAAGTGAGATCTCCTCTCACCTTTTAGCGAGTGGCAGGTGTTTGGACACACGGACAGATTAATTCCTACCTAGGATATGGATTATTCTAATTTCCGCTGATGAAGCTTCATCCGTGTTTTATATATGTTCCGGTTAAGTTCGGGTACTAATACTCTCGGTTTGTATTTCTATCGAAAACTTATTTTTGAATATGAATTCATTTCAAGTTTTTTTTTAGAACTGATTTCAAGTTTGGTTAATAATATTTTGGATTCGAGTATTTTATAGTCGGATTAAGATAGATATGAAACCAAATATTTTAACAGTACGTTTTTAATATAGGCAATTCTTTCGTATAGCTATTTTTGTCACAAAGATAACTCTCAGAAAAATAAAATGACTAAAATAGTTTTTTTTTTTTGAAATTTTAATATTTAATAATTATTTTTTAAAATTTGAAATTTCATACATAAAACACAGTCCTTAGTTCTAAGCTTTAAGTTTTGATTAGTTAACCCTATGAGTATAATAAATACATATTTTACCCTTTAATAAACTTTCTCTTGGTCATTTATTTCCTTAATGACTATTTTTATGAAAATAAACTAAAAATAACTATTTAAGAGAATTTCTCTTTTAATATTATTTGGATACTGATTTAGATTTTAAAATAGTTTTTTTGGATTTGTTTGAGTTTTCTGTATTTTATTTGGAGTTCTTGTTACTATTTGAATACTATTGTACTCGGATACTTATTCAGATTTTTATGTTATTAACTTGTTCCGGTATTTTGTATTTTATTTAAGATTTTTGGTACTATCTAATTTTTTTCTTCTCAAGCGTCAAGTCCAGAAATAAAAGCATCTTGTAGAATATGTGAAGCTTATGCAAATGGATGTAGTCAAGAAAAGGAGAAATCTAAAGATCTTTGTTTGAGTACAAAGCAAGCAAAAGTTTCCTATAAAACAACTTTCCTCTCTGATTTTTTTCGCAATGTCAAGCAAGCATATATGCCCATTGGCATACAAAAATGTGTATATTTTTGTACTATACATGTTATTTTATACGGTTAAAAATCAATTATTCATTTCAAAATAGTTAAGGACTAGCTATAAGAATATAAACATTTAATTTCAGGAGTAAAGTGAGACTTGGATGACAACAAAGTGAACTCCTAAAGGGCCAACCTTTATAAGAAACTCAACAGAACCTTATATTCTTCCACAGGTTGCTTTGAATGATTCCTAGTGTCTTGTGTTTTGTTTCCTACACATGCATATGACATACATATATATATATACATAAGAAAGAGGAGTAGACAAGACAAATATTCAAGTTATTTTGGTCCTATTACTTTTTTCTTTCCTCTTGGCAGTGTAGCTCATTGGTTCTAGTTTTGAAGATTTAACATCTCATATGGTCTTCATCTTATAAACAATGGAATCAAATAGAGCACTCATAACCATTTGTATCCTCCTCTGTCTCTTTCTTTCGGCCAGCTTCTTTACTCATTCTGGTAAGCGTCTCTCTCTTCTTCTCTCCATTTCTAGCTCCAAGAGCATTTGACTTTTTTGTTTCTTTCTAATTTTGTAGTAGATGCAAGAAAACTTGTGGGACTTGAGAGAGACTCAAAGAGGCTGATCATCAAAACATTAAAACACACATCAATGTCAGAGAAAATGATGACACAACTCAATCTAGCTCAGTCTTTGGATTGCTCAACAACATCCTCCAACACTCAACCCTATAGTGTTAGTGCAACTCTCACTCTATCTCCGTACGTTCCACTTGCCCCACTTTCAGTACCCGGTAATGCCCCTCCTTTTTGTGTTAATCCCCCAAATACTCCTCTAAATCCACCTCCATCCTCCTCATACCCTGAACTAAGCCCACCTCCAGGCCCAATCATTGTACCTAACCCGCCTGAATCATCGGTTAATCCGAACTCAAACCCAAACCCACCTGATTCCACCTCAAACCCAAACTCAATTCCAAACCCACCTGAAACATCCTCCTCTAACCCAAACCCACATGTTACCGTTCCAACCCCACCCGAATCATTTTCTAACCCGAACCCACCAGAATCATCGTCAAACTCCAACCCACCCATTACAGTCCCAAACCCACCTGACACTTCCAGTCCAAACCCGCCAGAAACAGTTCCTAGCCCTTCAGTACCCGGTTATTCACTAGGCCCATCAGGACCCATTTCAGGTCCACCTTACTCCGAGCCAGGCCCAACAACCCCCACTAACACTCCTACACTGTCTGGTAATATTCCAACACCACTATCAGGTTTTTTACCTCCAATCGTCTATCCGCCGCCTATGGTACCACCACCACCTAGTGTGACTCCTACCTCGGCTTACTGGTGCGTTGCTAAGCCTTCAGTGCCTGATCCAATCATCCAAGAAGCCATGAATTTTGCTTGTGGGTCAAGAGCTGATTGCCATTCAATTCAGCCAAATGGACCTTGCTTTAAGCCCAATACATTGTGGGCACATGCTTCATACGCCTTCAATAGCTATTGGCAGCGGACCAAAGGTTCCGGTGGCTCTTGCTCGTTCGGCGGCATTGGCATGCTTGTCACCGTCGACCCAAGTAAAAGATTTACACATATATTTCAAACAATAATAATTCTATCACAATAGTCCTTTTTCTAAACTAAAAAGCTGATAATATGGATAATTATTTGACTCTTCTTATATTGAAAACAGGTTTTAATGGGTGCCATTTTGATTTCTTCTAATGCATGAAGAAGATGAAGACGTTTCTCGTTATTTTTATTTATTTTACATGTGGATACGAATAATATCAACTAAGTTTTCATATATATACTATAGTACATTTAGGTGGGTCTCTCACTTGTAAGTTGTAACTCTTTAAGGTTTTTATAAAATACTAATTTCCTATGAAAATGGTATTTACCGCTTAGTTATAAATCTTATGCTAAATTCGTATATTGCTTTTTGGGTAATGGGACTTTGTCTTACAAATATACGTTGCAGCTACTGATTACTATCACCAATTATTCCTTTTTTACACACACAATGATATTTATAGGACATGTTTTCATATAAGAACTCTACTCCGATTCAAAGTTACTATGTTTGATACGTGAAACTGTCACACCAATTAATGCTTTGTTTGCTTAATTCTTATCACTAATTAGAGTTGTTGGGAATAATTTTTCTTTTTTGAAAGAGGAGAATAGTTTACTTATGTTTTGATGAAATAATTTTTATTACTATAGAATTTTTTTTTACTATCGACTAAAATTTAATTTTCTTAAAATAGATGGTTGACAAAGAAAAAAGAACAAATCCAATATTTAACATTTTTACCCAAAAAGTACATATCCAATTCTTCTAGTAGAATGCAAATTTTTTCTGCCTAATTAAAACAGTATTGGGGGGTTGGGTAAAAAGGAAATTAAAATTAAAAGTGGTAATTCCGCCAAAAAAAAGGAATAATAAAAAAAAAATGGAAAGATTCGCACTATATAAACAAACAAACTCTTAGCTTAAATTAAAGGTCTCTCAAAATATAAATCGATCTTAAAGAAGGCAGAGGACGCTGAGAACATAGAATCCTAAACCTCTACACGAAGATTCGAGCTGTAGAAGAGATTCCATAGCTCTTCTCACCGTAAGCTTCCTTCTCTCTCTGCTTCGTTTCGCGGCGGTTATTAGGGTTTAATCTCGTCTTCGATTAGATCAGATTTGTGGTTAACAATTGTTTTATCTGTTTGATTTTGGCGATGGCGAACTTTGGAGATAGAGTTTCTAAGGGAAGGAGGCCTCAGGAGCGCGATGATGTGGTTTATCAGCCCAAGAGGAAGCAGACAAGGGCTGCTTACGAGTCTATGCTTAGTCTTATCCAGCAGCAGCTGGGTGGGTTGCCTTTGGATATCGTTATTGGTGCTGCAGATGAGATCTTGGCTCTTCTCAAGAACGATAGCCCTGAGAAGGAGTTGGAGATTCAGAAGCTCCTGAAACCTATACCTGAGCAGATGAATCAGGTCTTTGACCAGCTTGTTTCCTTTTGGGAATTGATCACGGACTTTCAAGAGGGTGGTGATTCTGATAGAGATCTAGAGAGTGGTTGGTTGAAGGGTCCAGCGTCTGGTCAGCGTCACCAGACGCTGGACCTGGAGAAGTGTGTCCTTCCACCTGGCTCCTACAGAAGTCACGGCAAGGGATACGATGAAGTTCATGTGCCACGGGTTTCTAGAAAGGTGGATATGAACGAGAAGCTTGTGAAGGTCGCCGAGATGCCAGCTTGGGCTCAACCGGCTTTTAAGGGAATGGAACAGTTGAACGTGGTGGAGAGCAAAGTGTATGAGAGTACGCTATTTAAGGAAGATAACATTCTTCTTTGTGCTCCAACTGGTGCTGGGAAAAACAATGTTGCCATGCTCACCATTCTGCAGCAAATTGGACTCAATAAGAAGGATGATGGAACATATAACCATGGAAATTACAAAATCGTCTATGTTTCACCCATGAAAGCTCTTGTTGCTGAGGTCGTTAGTAACCTGTCTAAGCGTCTGAAGGGTTATGGAGTTACTGTGAGGGAACTCAGTGGGGATCAGTCTCTTAGTGGGAAAGAAGTTGAGGAGGCTCAGATCATCGTTACCACACCGGAGAAGTGGGATATCATCACCAGGAAGTCTGGTGATCTCCAGCTTGTGAGACTTGTTATAGTCGATGAAATCCATCTTCTTCATGATAATCGAGGGCCTGTGCTTGAAAGCATTGTCGCTAGGACTCTTAGGCAGATTGAAACCACGAAGGAGAATATTCGCTTGGTGGGTTTGTCAGCTACACTGACAAATTATGAAGATGTGGCCTTATTTTTGCGGTTTGATCTCAAGAAAGGGTTGTTTAAGTTTGACTGCAGCTACAGACCGGTGCCTCTTGATCAGCAGTATGTCGGAATCAGTGTGAAAAACCAGTTCCAAAAGTTCTAGATGATGAATGATGTTTGTTATCAGAAAGTATTGGCTTGTGCTGGAAAGCACCAGGTTCTTATTTTTGTTCAGTCGAGGAATGAAACAGCAAAAACTGCAAAAGCACTAGTGGAGACCGCATTGGCGAACGGTAGCCTCAGCAGATTCTTGAAGGAAGATAGTGCAAGTCGTGAAGTTCTTCAGAGTCAGATTGAACTTATTAAGAATGGTGATCTGAAAAAACTTCTGCCTTACGGTTTTGCTATTCATCATTCTGGGCTAACAAGGGGTGATCGTGAGATAGTTGAGGCGCTTTTTTGTGAAGGGCATGTGCAAGTCTTGGTTTCCACAACAACTCTCGCATGGAGTGTGAATTTGCATGCTCATACTGTCATAATCAAAGGAACCGAGGTATATAATCCTGAGAAAGGGGCGTGGACGGAACTCAGTCCCAAGGATGTTATGCAGATGCTTGGTCGTGCTGGAAGACCTCAGTATGATCAATATGGGGAGGGTATAATTATCACCGGTTACAGCGAGCTGCAGTATTATCTTTCTTTGATGAATGAGCAACTACCTATTGAAAGCCAGTTTATTTCTAAACTTGCTGATCAGCTTAACGCTGAAATTGTGTTTGGAACTGTTCAGAGTGCTAGAGAGGCTTGCCATTGGCTTGGCTATACGTATCTATATATCCGTATGGCTCGTAGTCCAACGCTTTATGGTTTAGCGCCTGATGCCTTTGTAAAAGACGCATTATTGGAGGAAAGAAGAGCTGACCTGATACACGCAGCTGCTACTATCTTGGAGAAAAACAACTTGGTTAAGTATGACAGGAGAACTGGATGTTTCCAAGTTACTGATTTGGGAAGGATTGCTAGCTACTACTGTGTAAGTCATGTGACCATAGCTACGTACAATGAGCATTTGAAGCCAACGATGGATGATATAGATCTTTATTGTCTGCTCTCAATGAGTGAGGAGTTCAAGTATGTGACTGTTGGGCTAGATGAGAAGACCGAACTGGCGAAACTTTTGGATCGTGTCCCGGTTCCGATCAAGGAAACTGTGGAGGAGCCCAGTGCAAAGATTAATGTTTTGCTACAGGCATACATTTCACAGCAAAAGCTTGAGAGTCTTTCTTTGACATCAGACATGGTTTATATAGGTCAGAGCGCTGGACGTCTTGCACGAGCTCTCTATGAAATTGTATTGAAGCGCGGGTGGGATCAACTGGCTGAGAAAGCTCTGAAAATGGTTGGGAAGATTACAAAAAAGTAAAAAATATAGGCTAGTTGCTATTGACTCTAGATCAGCAGATTACTGGTATCTTGTTTAAGGTTAGCTATTTTTCTGTTAATTTATTTGACTATTTCCATTTTTTGTCAAAAAATTTCCAGTTTCTTTTTGTTTTAACACACCAATAATGTTTGATGGCAGTAATCTCGTGTCCATATTTTCGCCTCATGTGGCCGACCGGCTGTATTTACAATAGCAGGTGTTTAAATTACACCGGCATTGCTTGAGTCTCTTGATTTGCTATGCAGCCTATTGGTGTTGATGTAACCCCATGGAACTTTCCCTTAGCCATGATTACTCGGAAGGTCTTGCTTGTTGTACCTTTATCAGTTTACGTTCTCTTTTATATAACCTGTCTAGTATACTAGCCCAGTAGATTATGTTTTTTTCATTAGGTTTGATGTGGATGGTTGACGGTCCAACGATCGTGGCGTGTCTCTGAAGCACTCGAGTACGGACTTGTAGGGGTGAACGAAGGACTCATCTCAACAGAAGCAAGACGAGAAATCGAAGAATCAAACTTTTTTGAATTACAGTCATACATTTTTGGTCATATCTTTTTAATGTGCAGGTGGCTCCATTAGGGGGAGTGGAGCAGTCTGGTCTTGGAAGGGAATGATCCAAGTATGGTATGGACGAATACTTGAATAACTCACAACACTCATCTATTTTGTCAACTTGTTTAGAGATTGAATTGATGTTAATATTAGAAATATATCACATGAACGCGTTATGAAGTGTCCATTGAGAATATGTGTTGTAAATTCTTCATAAGCATAAAGCTGTTTGTAAATTCTATTGACGCTTGTGTTCGATGAAGATCAAATACATATGCTTAGTAGATATGAACAGACAGTGATTTGGTTTGTTAAACGGTTTGGAAACTGTAAGTTCCTCTTCCACTTACATATCCTTCCAATAAAAGCGCTGAGCCTTTTGTGTTTTTTTTTTCTTGTTACATTGAGATATAATAAGGATTTGGAGATTACTAATTAAAAAAATAAAGATTTGGTCTACGACCAATATTTTAGCATATGGGTTTTTGAATAATATTTTGGGGTTTGATCTTTGTTTTCAAGTGGATTTTTGAGTAATATTCGGACAATTTTTCTGCTTTGTATATACTAAAAAGAGAGCGGTCTTGTTCTTTGCTTACAATTATTAGAAACTCCTACGAGTCGATGTATGTTGTTAGATATTTTTTTTTATAATCAGTATCTTTTTATATGAACACTTATACGTCCCATGTACCACTAATTAGGAGAGTTATAGGCGTTCGTTTAATTACTGTTTTTTTTTGTAAAAAACATTCTATCAGACAGTGCATGTCCTGACGAAACATATATCCGTATTGGTCTACAAATTTTAAGTTGATGTGTACGAATTACCGGTCCTAAATCTTAGGACTGACCATGCTATCAGTTAATCAAAGTTTGGAGATATTAATTAATTTAAAAATTGCGATAAGTTATGTGACAAATTAGCGTTGGAATAATGGTTCGATGCCAAACTTAGGAATTTTTTTTTATTGGGGAAAAAGATAAGGGTGGAAGGAATATATTCATTTCGAAGAAGAAATTCCAAAGCACCATAAAAAGATGCTTGAAGTTCAAGCAACCATGGACTCTATTATTTTTAAACCAACTAACTTTATTGTCATTAATTTATTTATTCTTTAGTCGACTAGTTAAATTATTTCTTCTTTAAGTTCTTTGTTTCCTTCAGCAACAATTAGCTAAAAGTTAAACACTAGCTTTACTTGGTTTAAAACTTCTCATGCAAAATAAAATTTCGCTTAAACTCATTATCAAAAGCATTAATAATCAAGAAACTTAGGAACTTAGATGACCTTAAGGCCGTCTAATTTGCTAATGCTATTGCTAATGCTAATATACCTCATATATCAATCAACTACACTAAAATAAGTTTTGTAAAAAAACGTTATAATGATTGTCAAACAAAATAAAACACGATCATTATTGCATGAAAAAAATATGAAAAATCTGTTAAACATAAAATATATTGCATAAAACTATGTAAAAACGTAGCTGGCCAAGTTTATTCGGTTAGCATCTATCGCGGGAGTTCTATTTTCGTTTTTTTTTTAAATATTGTTCGCGCAATACGAATCTATCTTTATTCATCAAAGAGGCGAAGAATTGATTCCAATTCTCATGCAATTTGAACTTTGGTTTATTATTAAATTGTAAAAGTTAATAGCATTTTCCTAATTTATATCCTAGCTAGATTGTGTACGACGATAACTCATTACAAACGATTCGTTTAATAGCATATATTTAAATTTTCTGGCAAAGAAAAACACTCTGCTTCTTTGACGTAAAAACATTGTTTCTAACTAAATTCAAGTAATTTATATATGGAAATGTATAACCATTTTATAGTTGCACAATCGTCATTCTACAAAAGCCAAAAAGGGTTATAGCCCCAGCAAGCTTTAACCTCCAAAACTAAATATAAAAATTGAGAAAATAAGATAAAAGAGCTTTAATAAGTAGAAGAAGAGGTCCCCAACAGTAACACTATCTTTTTTGTTTTTGCAAACAACAGTAAACACTATCTTTACACAATATTGATGCATAATTCTCCACATATCACTAAACTATGTACACAATTAAAAGTTTTGGTCCATATTCTTATGTTGTTTTTAACCTCATATTCCTTCACTATATATTGGCTACATTGAATATTTCCATGTTTTCCCTTCATATTTAATATAAAACCTATACTATATTTAAATTTCTGATTTAGTGAAAATTTTATATTCTTATTTCATATGCTCTCTTTTAGTGTGCATATCAGTCTCAGGCATCCGTATTCATTGAGTTATTCTTGTTCTATGTAAACATGCCTTGGGACCTCCCACTCATATATGATATATATTAGGTTGATCAATTTACACACATGTGTTTAAAATGACCATTCATTCAAAGAAATCAAAATATTATAAATTATGTCAATAAAGGGCTGATTATATGTTTAATCCAATTGAACTTTATCTGAAAGAGATGCATATATAAATATGTAACTATGCTTATACGTATATACATTAGTTGTGTGTAGAAAGAATTCATCATCATTTTTAAGGTAGTTTAGTAGATTTTAAGTGGAATCAATAATAACAAGGCTGATTCCCACGTTGCAGTGTCCGTGGTAGAAATTCAATATTCTACGTTTGTAAGCACGTATGTGTCGTCGACAAAAAAACATGCATGTGTCTTATCGGTTAATCTTTCATATGTAAATCATATTTTTAAATTGATAAATCGAATTACGTTTTTTTTAATTACAACAAAAAAATATACCAGTTTTGGATTGTAGCTGCTATTATAAAATTTCTTACAAACTATTTGGTCCATTAGTTTTATAACGAACTCATCATTGCCAGTTTGGAATTGTAGATTCAGATCATAATTAGCCAAAAAGGTTTACCCTACCATAAACGATAAAACCAGTTTTGTGGAATTTTTTCTTTCGCTATTTGTATGTATGTGTCTCGATTGCAATATATATAACGATGTAGACATACTATATAAGTCTATATACGACTATCCTCGTGCGGTCTAAATTGAACAGAATATATACAACTTTAATATATTCACCTTTGAAAAAGATTTATTCTCGTTTCATCTCATTATCTTCGATATTATTTTAAATTTTATTACAATTCTTAAATACTTATATAAATTCAAATCGAGCAAAACAAATCAGCTAAAGGTATAATAACAAAACGTAGTCATAAATTAATATTTAAAGAGAAAAGACAAAAACTAGTAGATATTTAATACCTTAAATTCAAAAGATTTAATCGTTTATATAAGAAATCGAAAAAGCTCATATATTTTTTAACGTCGAATGATTATGCTATTAAAAATTATAAGAAACATTACAGACGATTCTATAGACGACAATTTTAACTGCTTTATGAAAATTCACGCATGGCTGCATCATCAGAGTTGTCCTATGGGATCCATGCTTGACGGTACTCCTTGCGCCATGCTGCAAATCTCTTGTAAGCATTTTCTCCTTTAATTCGTATAATTCTATTTTCTCTGGGATTTGAAATTCAGATCTTCTGTTGTAGAAACAGTAATGAACCCTTAGTCAAACCACTAGACCAACGAGACTTCCACAATGCTACTACACACTCCACACACCAACCTATTTTCTGTATGTGTACTTAGCTAACTCTTGTCATATTTAACTTTGTAAGAATCAGTGCTGCTACATACTGCACACACCAACCTATTTTCTGTATGTGTACTTAGAGCATCATTATCCAGGGTTTTTAGAGCATCATTAACGCTAAAACTCTATTTGGATTCTTTTTTGTGTCTGATTAAAAAAAAAATTAAAAGAACCAATCGTGGGCCGCCACATGTCAGTGAGACCGCGAACAATACAAGAACTTAAGCAAAGTCGGCTCTTATTTGACGACTTATGGAACCATTTTTAAACAATTTGTAGATCCCCCCTTAAGAAACACCTAAAAACATGCGATATTAGACCATGTTTATCCGTGGTTTCTTATGGCGGGGTTCCTAGGGAATTATAAAAAATTGTTTCTTATATTTCCCTAAGAATTCCACCCTAAGAAACCACGGATAAACATGCTCTTAATACTTTTAGGGCGGAGTTCTTAGGGAAATATAATAAACGGTTTCTTAATTTTTATTTCTTAAAGTACTACTCGTATATGATCCTCCCATGTTAAAATTTACCTTTTTCAAAAAAAAAACAATATATGAATATATATTGAGTGTACAGTTTTCTCTAATATTAAATTTATTTTATAATTATTATTTAAAGTAATTAATTTTGAGACAGACAGGAATTACTTCATGTATACGTATCATATACATTTTATATTAAAAGTAATCCAAGGGTATTCAAGCTGAGAGGTCTAAACAAAACAATTGAAAAGATAGCAGTATCTTTTCACAAAGGAACGTCTGAGTACTAGTCTAAAACTTTACTTCTCTTCCTCACTTAGTAACAATAAAACAATACTATTTACTAATATCATATTTATAACCAAATATTGAATTTATTTAATTCACAAACAAAAATAAAAAGACGAGAGAGAGAGACGAGAGAGAGAGAGCAAAAAAGCCATCATCTGATCTCTTCAAAAACGCATCGTATTCTCTCACATTTTTGCATCACATTCGTTTCCTTGAATTCCTCTGCAGAGAGAGAGAGAGAAAGAGAGTCATAGAGAGAGAGAATGTTCCATGCTAAGAAACCTTCAAGTATGAATGGTTCATATGAGAACAGAGCTATGTGCGTTCAAGGCGATTCAGGCCTCGTCCTCACCACCGACCCTAAACCACGTTTGCGTTGGACCGTTGAACTCCACGAGCGTTTCGTTGATGCCGTCGCTCAGCTCGGCGGCCCGGACAGTATGCACAGACATATGTCTATATAGTTACTTGATCATCGATTTTAACAAATATTAATCGTTTTTTAATTTACAGAAGCGACACCAAAGACGATTATGAGAGTTATGGGTGTGAAGGGTCTTACTCTCTACCATCTTAAAAGCCATCTTCAGGTATGTACACAAACATAAATTAGGGTTTTCTTTTTCTCTTCTCTTTGTCTTTGTTTTCTTTTCGTTTAGTAATATAATTATTATCATAATATATAAAAAATCATCTGGATATATGGGTGCAGAAATTTAGACTTGGAAAGCAGCCGCACAAGGAGTATGGAGATCACTCCACAAAGGAAGGTTCAAGAGGTGACCACTCTTGCTTTCACTATCATATTAGGGTTCTATAGATTACATATAAATATGTGTATATATATTTTATATACAGTATGTATGTTCTTTATCCATATTTCTCAACAAACAAATTTTACCGTACATGTAGCTTCTGCCATGGATATTCAGCGCAACGTAGCTTCGTCTTCTGGCATGATGAGTCGCAACATGAATGAGTATATCCTCTCTTCTCGTTAATTTTATATTTTTTTTTGGTTTCTTTATATTCGCAGCAACTTACAATTGGTTTATCTGATCAGAATGCAAATGGAAGTGCAGAGAAGGTTGCACGAACAGCTAGAGGTAATTTTTTTTTTTGATATTTTATGACATTTAACTCTTACAAAAATTAATTATGATACTAATATGTATTGAATGTTTTTAGGTGCAGAGACATTTGCAACTGAGGATTGAAGCACAAGGAAAGTATATGCAATCTATATTGGAGAGAGCTTGCCAAACCCTAGCCGGTGAGAACATGGCAGCCGCCGCCTCCGGTGGAGGTTTCAAAGGCAACTTGGGAAGTTCCAGTCTTTCCGCAGCTGTGGGTCCACATCCTCTTAGTTTTCCGCCATTTCAGGACCTAAACATCTACGGGAACACAACCGATCAAGTCCTTGACCATCATAATTTCCATCATCAGAACATAGAGAATCATTACACGACCAACAATGCTGCAGACACCAACATTTACTTGGGGAAGAAGCGACCAAACCCTAGTTTTGGTAACGATGTAAGGAAAGAACTCTTAATGTGGTCTAATCAAGATCACGAACCGATCGATGATGAGCATAGAATTCAGATACAAATGGCTACACATGTCTCCACGGATTTGGATTCTCTGTCAGAAATTTATGATAGGAAACCGGGTTTATCAGGTGATGAAGGAAATAATTGTGGGAAATTAATTGAAAGGTCATCGCCTCGAAGATCACCATTGAGCCCTATGATGAACCCTAATGGTGGGTTAATACAAGGAAGGAACTCACCATTTGAGTGATACAATAGTTTATTTTAATATATGTGATGCATGAGAACGTGAGAACGTGAGAACGAGATATATTCTTGTAAGGAATTCAGATATCTGTTTTGTAATCTAAAACCCTTTACGTTTAGCTTGATATATATTGTTTAGCTAAACTACTTGATCGATTGACCTCGATACTGATTTGTTTGTGTGTTTGTTTGTTTGTAGTATAAAGTCAACAACACTTTGGTTACCCAGTTCCCTTGCGGTACGTCTGGGGGAAGATCTATGCTTCCAATTCACTATCTCAGGTTTCCAAGTTATGATACAAGGGATAAAGCTCCACTCACTTCTACACCAAAGTTTAGAGCTAAGAACTACACTTAGTTCTCTATTGCCGATTGCTTAAAACCCTCAGGTAAACTCAGACGATCTTTTTACCAAGACAATCTTGTTCTTCACCTGATCTACACAATCTGTTATCGTTGCCGTTTTTCTCAAGTTACTAACGAGCTCCCCTTATATATGTACTCCGGTTTTTAGAAGAAAACCTAGGAGACATGGGCCTTGAGCGGAACCAGCCCGAAGTATCTTTTCGTGGGCTTTAGGCGTTTTGGCCCAAGACGAGGATGGAGACAACCAGCCCGACAAACTCCACCTTTGTCTCTATCGGAGTCTTCGAGAAAGCTCAACCGATCACTTCCCCACCGACTCTTGTCTCTCTTCCTCCTCACCTCTTAACGGCGAATCTTCACCGATTCTTCCTTGTGACTTCTTCAGGCTTCATCTTTCTTCCTCTTAGCTCCCCATCACCCTCTCAACCAGTGATGTTGTACCATCTTAGCTGAATCAGAACTTCAGCTCGTGACTTTCACCAGTCGAGAAAATCAGTGGTAGTTTCTCCAATCTACTTTACCGCAGATACTTTTATCTCGCATGCATATGTTCTCAAATTCGAAGACTTTTCAAGCTTCGACCTTCTTCTTTTCAGCTTACCAACCACTCTCAGGTATAATACTGGTCTTCTTAGCACTTGTACTTGGCTTCAATGTCTGTGAGTTCATAACCTGTACTCGCTCTCAATGTCTTTGACAAATCTGCAGCTCGTCGAAGATATCAAGATCCATCCTTCAAGCCATTTTCTTGACAAGGTAACCTTATTGTTGAATGATGAGTTAACCTTGTTTAAAGAATACCAATAATCTCTGAGGAAACCGTAGAATAATTAAGAGAAATCCTTTATCCTACTGATACCGTAGATAATACCTCTTTCAAACTTTACCGTTTGACACCTTATATGTTGATTTCTTGTTACCGATACTGATCAACCTCTGTATCTGTTTAACACCCCTTTTGCGAGGTCCTTCAATCAACTAACAGGAACCTCGGGATGCTTCAAGCTTACTACCGGATTACCTTGAGAAGGCCAAGGCACTTCTCGAAACTTTTCCCAGGTAAACACTTAGTTAGCATGTCTGCTGCATTCTCTGTAGTGTGTACTTTCTGAACCTTGACTGAACCTGCTTCTATGACATCCCGTATGAAATGATATTTCCTTGCTATGTGTTTAGTTCTATCATGGTGCACACTGTTCTTTGCTAGGCAAATTGCACTTTGGGAATCACAGTTTAGCTTGAATGAATCTTGTTTGAACCCTAGTTCTTCGCACATCTCTTTTAGCCAAAGACCTTCTTTTGTAGCTTCGGTCAGAGCCATATACTCTGCTTCTGTGGTAGATAGGGCAACCACTTGTTGTAGGCATGATCTCCAACTCACTGTATTTCCACCAACTCGATACACATAAGCTGAAACTGACCTTCTCTTGTCTAAATCTGCTGAGTAGTCTGAGTCCGAAAAACCTTCTATATCAAACTCCTTTGATTTAGTAAACGTGAGACACACATCAGAAGCACCATTAAGGTATCTTAGCATCCACTTAACCGCTTCCCAGTGGTTTCTTCCCGGATTTGCCATAAATCTGCTAACCACTCCAATGGCATATCCTAGATCTGGTCTCGAACCGACCATTGCATACATTAAGCTCCCTACTGCACTTGCATAGGGAACTGTATCCATAGCATCTCTCTCTGTCTCTATCTCTTCTGGCTTAAGGCTCCTTAGTTTGAATAGGGAGTTGCTAGGTGTAATAACAGCCTTACACTTTTCCATATTGAATGTTCTCAAAACTTGTTTGATATATCTTTCTTGTGATAACTTGAGTACACCTTTCTTTCTGTCTCGTTTGATTTCCATCCCAAGAATTCTAGATGCTGGTCCTAGATCTTTCATCTCAAACGTCTTATTCAAACTCTTCTTTAAACAGTTGACCTTCTTAATATCTTTAGCTGCCACGAGCATGTCATCGACGTAGAGTAATAGATATATCATGTCATCCACTGTCTTACCCTTAGTATAAACACACGGGTCTTTAGAACATCGATCAAACCCCTGTGATTTCATAAACTCGTTGAACTTCTGGTTCCATTGACGTGGGGACTGTTTAAGTCCATACAAGGATTTCTTTAGAAGACACACCATTTCTTCTTTTCCTTTCTCAACAAACTCTTCCGGCTGTTCCATGTAGACAGTTTCCTCCAGAACACCGTGTAGAAATGCTGTTTTAACATCAAGTTGTTCCAGTTCTAGATCAAAATTCACTACAATAGATAGCATAATTCGTATTGACACATGTTTCACCACAGGTGCAAAAATCTCATTGTAGTCAATCCCTTCTACTTGGGTATATCCTTTTCCAACTAGACGAGCTTTGAATCTAGGGTCTTCTATTCCTGGAATCCCTTCCTTATATTTGTAAATCCACTTACAACCAATCACCCTTTGCTTGTCTGGTCTTGGGACCAGTTCAAATGTATCATTTTTATCAAGGGATACTTTCTCATCTGTCATTGCTTCCTTCCACTTTTTCCAGTACTTGCTTCTTTTAGCCTCTGCGACTGTTCTTGGCTCATCTAATTCCATGATGGAAGCACAAGCTAGTGCGTATGCAATAACAGAATCCCCATCTTCATATTTTGATGGAGGCCTGGTTTTTCTTCGGGCTCTATCTCTTGCTAATAGATAGTTATCCAGATCTTGGCTTTCTTCCTCTGACTCATCTTTATCAGATTCGCTTGAAGAACCTGAGTCTTCCTGTTCTGAAACTGCTCCACCTTGACCTGTAGCATCATTCTTTTCAGAATCAGATCCACCTTGACTTGTAGGACCTCGTATCAGTTTTGTACTGAAAGTCACTTTCTTAGACTTCTTAGGTTTCTCAGACTTCTTTTCATCTTTCTCTGACTCTTTATATAGTTTATCTTCATCAAATACAACATTTCTGCTGTTAGAGCACTTGCCATCTTCTTCTATCCATACTCTATATCCTTTAACTCCTTGAGGATAACCTACAAACACTCCTTTAATAGCCCTGGGGCTCATCTTGTCCTGTGTTGTATGGACATATGCCACGCATCCGAACCTTCTCAAGTGGCTGTAACCAATTTTAGAACCTGTCCATAACTCCTCTGGAATTTGAAACTTTAGTGATGCATTCGGTGTCCTGTTAATTAGATAAACTGCCGTACTTGCAGCTTCTGCCCAGAACGATTTCTCTAACCCTGATTCTGACAGCATACACCTTATTTTGTCAGCTATGGTACGATTCATTCTCTCTGCCACCCCATTTTGTTGTGGGGTGTAAGTACACGTCTTGTGTCTCTGAATTCCCGAATCACTACATAGCTTGTCCATTCTGACATTGCAAAATTCGAGACCATTGTCTGTTCTGAGATACTTCAGTTTTAGCTTGGTAATGTTTTCCACAAGAGCTTTCCATTCTGCGAAATTTTCATACACTTCGTCTTTGCTTTTCAAGAACCTGATCCAGACCTTTCTGGAATAATCATCAATAAATGTTAGGAAATATTTGCAACCAGATAGGCTTGCCTCATTCGAGACAGATCCCCACAGATCACTGTGGATGTATTCCAGCTTCTCCTTTGATGTGTGTTTCCCTTCAGGGAAGCTTTGCTTATGAGCTTTTCCAAAAACACATTTTTCACAGAAATCCAAAGTGTGCACTTCTTTAGAGTTCAAATAACCTCCTTTAACCAAGAGGTTCATGTTCTTGAGACTCATATGACCCAATCTAGAGTGCCATCTGTTAGTAAGATTTGTCTCTGTTCTGACCACAGCAGCTTCACCATTAACAACAGATCCTTGTAGATAGTAGAGTCCATCTTGATACTTTCCTGATAGCACTTTCTTTCCTTCTCGATAGAATACGATAGTGAAATCTTTTCCTTCATATTTGCAGCCATTCTTCTCTAGTTGGCCGTAAGAGATTAGATTTCTGCCCATAGAAGGCATGTATCTCACATCACTTAAGATGATTGGTACTCCTTCCGAGTTGATGACCTTTATTTTTCCAATGCCCTTGACTTCACACTGAGTATTATTACCCATTAAGACTTTACCTCCTTCAATCTCTTTGAAATCAAATAGCACGTTTCTATCAGGTGTGATGTGGAACGTGCACCCAGAGTCCATCACCCATTGCCTCATGGGGTCGTGTGTACTGGCGGTTAGAATCATTGGTTGCTCTTTGTCATGAGCAACATTAGATTCGTTAGACTTCCAGTTTTTCTTGTCTGGACAGTCCTTTTTATAGTGACCCTCCTTCCCGCAAGTCCAACATTCTCTGGGTTTCCCTGGTCCTCTAGGTCTGGACTTTGACCTGTGGTTTTTGCTTCTTGATCTTCCTTTCCACTTGCCTTGGGGCTTAGACTCTGATCGTCCTCTTTCTGCTATTAATCCTTCTGCATTTGATTTTGTTCTACCAATCAGTCCTGCCTCCTTTAACTCAACTTCTTTTGCATATGCAGATGTGGTGACTTCTTGGAGAGTTAGAGTCTCTTTTCCGTTTCCGTACTTGAGTGTGTGCACTAAGGAGTCAAACTGTTTTGGCAAGCTTGACAACACCTGTATTGCCTGATCTTCATCGCTGACATTAATGTTCAAGCTTTCCAGATCATCTACTAGTCTCAAGAAAACATCCAGGTTCTCTTCTATACTTCGATGTTCTTCCATCTTGAAACTGGCAAACCGTTGTTTTAAGTAGATCCTGTTAGGGAGTGTCTTAGTCTGATAATCCTTCTCCAGTGCTTTCCACACTCCTAATGCAGTAGTCTGCTTCATAACCTTACGCAGTACCAGGTTACTTAGACTAGCGCATATCATGTTCTTAGCACGCTTATCCATCTCTTTCCGAGTGAGACTCCCTGTACCGGGTTTTGTCTCCTTTTCTCCATCCTTGTCTTTCTCATCTTCTTCATTTAGCACGCTGTCTAGATCAGCGTTTTCCAGTTGCATCTGCATCTTGAATTTCCACATACCAAAATCCCCTTTACCATCAAACTTCTCAACCTCAATCTTTACCTTAGTGTTCTTCATTGTTCTTAGCTCAACCGCGAGAACAGCAACACTTTAGATTCGGTTCAGATACACCACCGCAGATTCGAAGCTTGTGAGCCGTTTCTTTAGCTTTCCCCAAAGCTCTGATACCACTTGTAAGGAATTCAGATATCTGTTTTGTAATCTAAAACCCTTTACGTTTAGCTTGATATATATTGTTTAGCTAAACTACTTGATCGATTGACCTCGATACTGATTTGTTTGTGTGTTTGTTTGTTTGTAGTATAAAGTCAACAACACTTTGGTTACCCAGTTCCCTTGCGGTACGTCTGGGGGAAGATCTATGCTTCCAATTCACTATCTCAGGTTTCCAAGTTATGATACAAGGGATAAAGCTCCACTCACTTCTACACCAAAGTTTAGAGCTAAGAACTACACTTAGTTCTCTATTGCCGATTGCTTAAAACCCTCAGGTAAACTCAGACGATCTTTTTACCAAGACAATCTTGTTCTTCACCTGATCTACACAATCTGTTATCGTTGCCGTTTTTCTCAAGTTACTAACGAGCTCCCCTTATATATGTACTCGGTTTTAGAAGAAAACCTAGGAGACATGGGCCTTGAGCGGAACCAGCCCGAAGTATCTTTTCGTGGGCTTTAGGCGTTTTGGCCCAAGACGAGGATGGAGACAACCAGCCCGACAATTCTGTTCATTATGAGCTTGACTTAGGGATTAGAGATGAGAAAAAAAAATACAAATGTTATTATGTTTACTAGATTAATTTTGCTCGTGTTTAATTTGTACTGAAACTATATAAATCATTGTTGTTGCTACAATATTTAGGATCTATTATGTACTTTTTCGTTATTTTTTCAGACAACTGTTTGAAAATTGATCTATTTTTATATTATATGTTTGATAGCAGTTTAGTTTTTGCTATTTGAAAATAATTCCACGATTTTATTTTATATATTTTTGTACGATTTACAAAAAAATTTCAACCAGTATGTGTATAATTATTGCATATACTATGCTTTAACCAGTACATATATCTTTCTCAAAAAAAAAACCAGTACATATATCCCATGCAGGAACGTAACATTCGTTGGACAAATAATGAATATTTATAGATACTAGAGAACAAAGATCGCTCATGTTTCAAGGCATGTACGATATTTTAAAGCTTTTGAAGGGCCCTCTGCTTTTCCCATGAGTTAGTTATTTCTATCTCAAGTTAGTTTGTACTTTGATGCCTTGTATATGATTACGCTAAAATGGGACATCTGCATCGGGAAACTAAAATTCAAACCAAACTCAAAAGTAAAGTTCATGGTAAAAAAAAACTAATGAGTAGTAAATAAGAAAAGGAAGGACAGAGCCAGTTATAATGATGATGATCCCCATCAAAGCAAAAGTGTTTTAGGGTTTTGGGAAATCCACATGCAAACAGCAAGAAAAGCTGTAAACTTTGATTCAAATGTATATAGTCACTTGATTTCGTACGTGTAAGTAAGTAAGTATGAATGTGTAGAGATTGATAGCTACAACATCCTTTCCAAAAGAAAGATAATAAAAGAACTTGTCATAAGAGATTAACCGACACTGAGTATCTATCTTTCCTTCCGTAGTTAACTTTGTTCTTTATTCTTTTATTTCTTTCTCTCTTTGCTTCATATGACCACTAATTAGTTCAAATATTAGTACTTTCGGTCTCGATTCTTAAACTTCTAATTGATTAAAGTGTTTGTAAATCAAAGAGTTTTGCCTTGATAACGAATGATTTTTGTGTGTTTGCCGAAAAAAAAGAATGATTTTTGTTTTTAATTACTCGATATATGCAACTAATTAATTAGTCACAACAAAATTCAAAATTACGGCTCATTATGTACTATTATAATTTGTAATTAGCTTTGTTGGTTATATAGAGAGAAAAAATATAAAGATCTGGTCATCACTGGCATCTAAAAGAGAAAGCTCTCTCAGTCTCTTCTCTCTTTAAAAGCTGAGAAAACAAAAGGCAAAAAGAGGAGGATTGAAGGAGAAGCATATACAGATAGAGATATAAACGCACTCCCATGTGTGCACTTCTCGAGGAAGCTTCTCTTCTCCTTTTACCTAGCCCCACACCTCCCTCTAATTACGTTCTCCTGTTATCCTATTTATGAAATCTATTTAATTAGATTACAGAAATCATTTTGCATGTCACTAATTCACACATTTGATTCATGGCATGGACACAAATCGAATATTCGGTGTTTGGAGGTTTTCGTTATTCGATCTATTTCGTCCAAATAATTAATTATTTGCCCGATTCGCTCTGCATTTATCTAGATATTCGGTGTCCAAATATCCAAAAATTTCATATTCTAATCGAATATCCGATTCGATTGGTACAAATAAAAATAAAATTAAAATTAAAAAATTGAAAAGATAAAAAAAAAAATACAAAATAGTAATATTTTATTACAAAAAATATTTACATTTTAAAACACTAATAACTAAGAGAGTCAATTTAATAAATAAAGTTTTGTTAAACTTACCTAAAATATAATATTTATAGTATATATATAATGGATCAAATCAGATATTCGTTCCTAATAATATTAATATTTGTGATTTATTTTTTACGGATATTTCATATTGGTATTTGCTTTGGTTTATACGGTAACAAATATCCAAATTTGTGTGTTTGAACCGAAACGATAATGAATCAAATCAAATTTTACGGATATTTTGTTGAGCCTTATTTGATAGCATACTTCATCCATGCATGTCTTACATAGATGTTTTAATATTTGTTTACCTACAAATTAAAACAACTACATCTTTTAGTCAAATGATGATATGGACATTTTTTAGTTTTCAATATATGGCTTTAAAATCAGGAAATGTCATGGCAAATTCTATAAAATCAAAGTGAGATGTCAAATAAATTACGTTTGACTCATTTACTGTTAGTTTGTTACTGACAAGTACTATATAAAGTCTACAACTAAAAAGAATGATATATACGGATACATATTTAAAAATGAAATACAATTGTGTATAGTGTATTTTAATTGTTTAATTAGTGGTTATGGTTTAATTAGTGGTTATGGTTTGATAGTCAATGTCGTTGTGAAGATGCGCTATATAAAAATCTGGATCGAAGTGACAATGATGCATGTTTAATGAATATTTTTTTTTTGAAATTTTTTTAATGAATATTAAGCCACGAAACCAACCATAAGTTAACTATCACAAGTATTCAGTGCTTTTAATATTTATCCATATCACTGTGTTACTTTTTCGCGTTTCACATGCCTAAACGTGCATGTGATCGTAGCTTTATTTCTATATCATAGTTTTAAATAAATAATACCATTAGTAACAAAAGTTAATGTTTGTACGCATATCATATGGTCATTATTATGGTTGTTAAGCAAACTAAAGTACTCATAATAAATAAATAAAAGTAATAAAGGTAACGGTCTCATGGATGGTCTATGCACATTCTTCCATGCAAGTTAAATAACAATCATCTGTAGGCACCTCATTACGTATGATCTCGGCCTTGGATTCCATTTTCTCCTCCCTTCTTCTTTTTTTAAAGGAGATATATATTGTATTATAAAAGAAAAGACAATAGAACTACCTCTCTGGGTACATGTCTCAAATGTGCCTATGAGTATGTATTCCTGGGAAGGACTTAGCTTCATTACGAGTGCTGCTGGAGTACCGGATCACTTGCACCCGGAAACAGTGGCATGTACAAACTTTGAGATAGCTAAAGTCTTTGTTAATGCAGATCTAACAAAGGAACTGCCACAGAAGATTAACTACAACATTCAAGGAGTACCAACAACGGTTCACTTCAAGTACCCGTGGTTGCCTCCGAGATGTGTTAAGTGTGGAAGATGGGGTCACTATGTTAATTTCTGTAAAGAGAATAAAAAGGAGTCTGTAGGGGAGGAGAGGATTCTGACACCGGAAGTGAAGGAGGGCTCTGTTCAAGTTGAGAGTAAGAAGAATGAAGATGAAAAAATGGAGGAAATTGCTATTTTGTCAAAGTTAAAAGAAGGAAATAAAGAAGTAGAGAAACAGGAAGGGAAGATAGAAGAGAATGAAGTTGGGAAGGAACTTGATGAAGGAGAGTTAGAAGTTTGGAAAACAGTATCTACTGAAAAAACAAGAAGGAGTCCAAAACCTCAGGCTTTGCAATTTGGTCAAGTGACGATTGCAACACCCTCAAGATTTGCGGCTTTAAATAATACAAACGAGAAGGGAGAAGAGATAGATAAAGAGGAAGAGGAGGAAATAGAAGAGTTGAGGGAAGAAGGAAAAGATGAAGTATATCAGAGGAGGTTGGAGGAGAGTATTGAAGATAAAGTGAAAGAGACAAAGAAAGGGAGAGCTCGACAAACTCTCCCGAGGCAGTCGAAAACTAATCATAGGGTGGTGTTTGATAGGGGTTCCAACAAAAATCTCTAAATGGCGGGGTTCTTCTGGAATATGAGGGGTTTCAACAAAAGTATTAAACATGAAGTGGTAAGGAGTTGGGTTAATAATCAGTCATTTCTTTTTGGAGGTCTTATTGAAACGAGAGTAAAGGAGAGAAAGGCAGGGAGAATTGTTTCAAATGTTTTTCAAGGATGGGAATTTATGTCAAACTATGAGCATAATAATTTGGGAAGGCTTTGGGTTGTGTGGAAACCGTCGGTGAGAATGTCGCCGGTGTTTAAGAGCAGTCAAATTGTCACTTGTTCTGTTCTGTTACCAGGAGATAAGGAGGAATTTTTCTGCTCGTTTGTGTACGCTTTGAACACATTGGAAGAGAGGAGGAGTCTTTGGGAGGACATAAGGTGTCATCATGAGGCGCCAATGTTCAAAAATAAAAGGTGGATTCTTATGGGAGATTACAATGAGATTCTAGATGGTGGAGAGCATTCTGGATTTGAAAACACGGCCAGGATTCCTATGGGTATGAGGGAGTTTCAGGAGGTTGTCAGTCACTGCCGATTGACAGATTTGGGTTATCATGGGCCTTTATTCACTTGGTGCAACAAAAGGGAGGAGGGGTTGATATGCAAAAAATTGGATAGGGTCCTGATAAATGAAGAATGGTTAAATGATCAAAAAGCTTACTGTGTATTCGAAGCTGGAGGATGTTCAGATCATTTGAGATGTAGGATTCATTTTGAGGAGGAGAAAGGGAAGAAGAGAAGACCTTTCAAGTTTACAAATGTGATAGCCAAAATGCCAGAGTTTATGCCTCTTATTGAAGATCACTGGAGAGATAAGGAGGCACTGTATCACTCTACATCAGCTATGTTCCGACTTACTAAGCACCCAAAGGCCTTAAAACAACCTCTAAGGTCGCTCAGTAAATTGAAACTGGGAGATTTGGTAAGAAGAACTAGAGAAGCCTACACTAGTCTTTGTCTGAAGCAGAAAGAGACATTGGAAAGGCCAAATGAAGTGTCAATAAAAGAGGAAGGTAAAGCATATAAGAAGTGGCAGAGACTAGCAGATATTGAAGAGGAGTATTTGAAACAGAAGTCAAAACTCCATTGGTTGGATGTAGGTGATGGTAACAATAAGGCATTTCATTGTGCTGCCAAGGTAAGAGAAGTAAGAAACACTATCCATGAAATCTTATGTGTGAATGGTGTAACTGCCAAGAAGGAGGAAGATATTAAAAAAGAGGCAGAGCGTTTCTTTGATGAGTTCATGTCAATTCAGCCGGAGGGTTACGAGGGAGCTACGGTTGATTACTTGAAAAACCTTTTGGGATTTCAATGTAGTGAGGCTGACTGTAATGATCTATTAAGGGAGGTCACGAAAGAAGAAGTTAAAGAAGTTCTGTTCAAAATGCCTGGTAGTAAAGCTCCTGGCCCAGATGGATATACAACAGAGTTCTTCAAAGAAGCTTGGACAATCATAGGAGAAGATGTAACAATAGCGGTTCAGTCCTTCTTTGTGATGGGGTTCTTGCCAAAAGGGCTCAACTCAACCATCTTATCTCTAATCCCGAAGAGAAATGATGCAAAGGAGATGAAGGACTACAGGCCAATTTCGTGCTGCAATGTTCTTTACAAGGTGATTTCAAAGCTGTTGGCTAATAGACTAAAGAGAATTCTACCCAAATGCATTACGTGGAATCAATCAGCATTCATAAAAGAGAGGTTATTGATGGAAAATGTCTTATTGGCTACTGAGATAGTAAAGGACTATCACAAGACTGATATATCACCAAGATGTGCAATGATGATTGACATCTCGAAAGCTTTCGACTCAGTTCAATGGACGTTTCTTCTCAACACTTTGAAAGCACTTGGCTTACCGGATCGCTTTATACATTGGATTTCTCTCTATATTACTACGGCTTCTTTCTCTGTTCAAGTGAATGGGGAGTTGGTGGGGTATTTTCAGAGTAAGAGGGGACTAAGGCAAGGATGTTCATTGTCGCCATATTTGTTTGTGGTATGCATGAATGTGCTGTCTAGGATGCTTGATGATGCTGTAGCGAGAGGGAGGTTCGGGTTTCATCCAAAGTGTAAGAACATTAACCTTACTCATTTATGCTTTGCGGATGACTTGATGATTTTTGGAGATGGTACCAAGAGATCTATAGAGGAAATCTTGAAAGTGTTTGAAGAATTCGACAAGATATCTGGGCTCAAAATAAGCTTGGAGAAATCAACTCTGTTTCTGGCGGGAGTCTCAGAGCAAAATCAAGAAGATATTCTCCATCACTTTCCTTTTGCGAATGGTAAGCTTCCGGTTCGCTATCTTGGACTCCCTCTGCTTACGAAGAACATGACTGTCTTGGATTACTTGCCTCTCATAGAAAAGATAAGGAAGAGAATAGGTTCATGGACGGGACGATACTTGTCTTACGCAGGGCGTCTTCAGTTAATCAAATCAGTGATAAACAGCCTGGCGAATTTTTGGATGGCAGCATTTAGGCTCCCAAGTGGATGCCTAAAAGAGATAGAAAAGCTATGCTCAGAGTTTCTGTGGTCGGGTCCTGAACTAAATGGTAGGAAGATAAAAGTGGCCTGGTCTGATATCTGTAGAAAGAAAGAGGAAGGAGGCTTAGGCGTGAGAAGATTAAAAGAGACAAATCTGGTTAGCTGTTTGAAGCTTATTTGGAGGATACTGTCTACTAACTCGATGTGGGTAAATTGGATCAAGTTCTATCTTATCAGAAAAGGCTCTCTATGGTCGGTTAAGGAGAATACACAGCTGGGGTCTTGGATGTGGAAGAAAATCCTGAAAACTCGGGAGATAGCGAAGCAGTTATACAGAGTCGAAGTTCGAAATGGGAAAAGTGCATCCTTTTGGCATGAAAGTTGGTCGTCTCTCGGATGTCTGAAGGATTTACTGGGGAATGGAAGTCCCTTTGACATGGGAATCTCAATGGAAGCTACAGTGGAGGATAGTTGGAAACATAGAAGAAGGAATCACCGTGTTCTTATTCTAAACAGAATAGAGGAAGAGATTGAGAGTTGTAAATCTAAGAGAACGCAGGAGGAGGATCTTTCATTGTGGAGAAACTCAAAAGGTCATTATAAGAGATCTTTCTCTTCTGGAGAGACATGGAGAGCTACAAGAGAGATTCACCAACAATGTCAATGGCATAAGGAGGTTTGGTTTAAATATGCCACGCCAAAGTACTCTTTTATCTTATGGCTGGCTATGAAAGGAAGAATGGCAACGGGGGACCGCATGAGAAACTGGAATGGAGGAGTTAACATAAATGTATCATACGTGCTGTGCAACGAGCCATTAGAAACAGTTGAGCATCTCTTTTTTGAGTGTGGTTATTCAGCAGAGATTTAGGAAGCATTGATGAAGGGGATTCTTCTTGATAAAATCACAGTAAGATGGGAGGAGTTGATGAGAATAATGACAGACAATTCAAATGGGAAGATGAAGCAGTTCATCATTAAGTATGTGTTTCAAACTTCGGTCTACATGATATGGAGGGAGAGGAACAGAAGAAGGCATGAAGAGAAGGCCTCGCCAACGGGTTTGCTAATAAAGCTCATTGATAAAAATTTGCGTAACAAGCTTACACTTGTGCAGAGAAAGGGAGATATGGATATTGGGAAAGGGATGATTTATTGGTTTAGCACAAGATAGCTATATCTTGGTGTTTTTTTTGTTAGAAGGGTTAAGCTTGTTTTAAAATTTGGAGGAGGTGACACTTGTTGTACAAAGGTCTTTTTCTTTTGAATTAAATTTAACATTCAATTCAAAACAAAAAAAAAAAAAAAAGAAGAAGACAATAGAACCCAGTTAGTATATAAATAAATAACATGACATAACTCGTGTTTGAATATGCATTACAGACGCTTTTGAGATCTTAGACCATAACCATTTTAATATATATTACAATAAAAGTATATATAATTTGAAACTCTCAAAACTATGTACATTATTAGCTCTTTAAAAATTGGAGGTGGACGTTAAACCGATTCATCCGGCTATGGCTATCGGGCAATGTTCAAGATTTGTTTCAACACAAGAAGACAAGTCAGTCACTAGTGAGAATGGTGGCGTGATATAGATGTAGATGGTAAGCCAAAATTTAATTTTACTATTCACTTTGGTAGTCATTTTTCTTTATTAAGTATTCTCTTTTCAAAAGTAACTTCTTGGCGAGATGACGAGACTTAAAACTTAAAAGAGTTGACCCATTCCCATGCAACAAGTGGAAGCAGAACATGTCATGAACGAAAGGATTGGAGCTAGCTTATTACTGGGCTTTTACTTAGTGGCCCATATATGAGTTTCATACACACGCATACATCATCACTGATGTCTGATATGTCGTATGGACTTACATGAGCAAATATGAACACATGCTTCAATTATTGGTCAGACAATATACATACAAATCTCAATGAGTGATCATTTAAGATCACAATTATTTGAATCTTCGACCACACATTTTGTGCGAGATTTATTGATAAACAAACAATATTCATTATACAACCAGGTTCAAGATATTAATAATTCTCACAACCCGAGAGAGAGAGAGAAGTAACGTGAAGTGAGCAACAATGGCGGATCCATCAGCACCACTATTGACCCATATTGAAGACCAAGGGACTTCTCCACCTTTGAGTTTCGACAAGATCTTCGAATATACCTTGTCTGGTTTCAGCTTCCCACAGTTATTACAGACCATTATCGTCGGTCTTGCCTTATCCTTTGACTCGCAACAGATATTCATCACGGTCTTCACAGACGCATACCCGACGTGGCACTGTCTCGACCACACGATCTGCAATGCCTCGACCACCGATATCTGTAAGCTTCCTCGGTCAGCGTGGGAATGGGACGGCGGATTCAAGGGTAAATCCGCCATTTCGGAGTTCGAACTCGAGTGCTCGAGCTCCTTCCTCAGAGGTCTACCTACGTCTGCTTTCTACATGGGCTCTATCATTGGAGGCTTTTTCATGGCTTTGATACCAGATAGTTTCTTGGGACGCAAGAAACTTCTTTTCTTCTCCACTCTAGCAATGTCACTCACTGGAATCTCAATCTTCTTCTCCTCCAACATATGGACTTACGCTTTCTTAAAGTTCGTAATCGGATTCGCTCGTTCACAGACCGGGACGTACGCAATCAATCTAATAAGCGAGCGAGTTTCAACCAAATGGAGACCTAGAGCTACTATGATACCTTTTACTCTGTTTGTGTTAGGGTTTATGTCTCTGTCTGGGATAGCTTACCTTGTTAGACACGCTTCTTGGAGAGTTCTTTATCTCTGCACATCCGTTCCAGCAGCCATCCACAGTGTTTTCATCTACCTCTTCGCCTTAGAGTCTCCCCGTTGGCTTCATGTGCAAGGAAAGAACCAAGAAGCCATGGAAGTGCTGAAAAGACTTTCACCTGCAAAAGGAAGCTATTTGGAATCAGTATCTTCTAGGTTACATTCAAAAGAACAACCTCCAAGCAGCTCCATCAAGGACTTGTTCATTCGAAAATGGGCTTTTCGAAGAATCGTGGTTGTGATGATCATAATGTTCGGGTTAGGGATGATGTACTACGGAGTTCCCTTAGCGGTTAGAGATATAAAAGTGAACGTCTATCTAAGTGAAGCACTTAACGCAGCGGTGGAGTTACCTACCTTTGTTATCACACCAATCTTGCTAGAGAAATTCAACAGAAGAAGCTCTGTTCTTGTGAACTGCTTACTTGGAGGAGCATTAGGTGTGCTCTGTTTCGTCATGACCTCTTTTGGTAGAGCAAGCATTGCTTTTGCTCTAGAACTAGGTTCTTTCTTCTGCGCGAGGATCGGGTTTAACTTGATGGCAGTTTATATGATTGAGATGTTCCCTACATGCGTGAGGAACTTCGCGACAACTATGCTTAGACAATCCCTTGTACTTGGAGGTGCTAGTTGTCCTATCATTGCTTCTGTTGGAAGAAATGTGCCATCGATCTCCTTTGCGGTTTTCGGGTTTGTAGTGTCGGGTCTTGGGTTATTCGTCTTGCTTCTTCCTGAGACTAAAGGGTCAAGTCTTTGTGATACAATGGATGCACAAGAGCAGAGTGACCAAGCTTTGAAGACTAGCCCTAGTTGCTGAACATTAAGCTTCATCAAAGTTTATTCTTCTGTACTGAATGATATTTGTATCAGGTCCGAACCATTTGATGTTCAGTGTGTTTCATATGTGATTGTAATATCTTCATAAACCTGAAGTCTGCCTGAAACCAATGTTCAATAAATCGCTAGTCGGTGGTTAGACGTCTTATAGAGAATAATTGTTTAAACGTAGCCTAAACCGATTTTTAGAACACTGGCTGAAACTAAGATATATTTGCTACTCATCTAGAAAGTTATCATGTAAATGTCTTTGTCTTTGAACAACTAATACAGAAGCATTTACATCTAAAGATGAAGCCAAGAAATCTCCTACAGTACCGAGCTCCGGACACTCTTCCCAGTCTTTCATTCTCACCGTCATAGGGCTGTCTCCTCTGCTCTTGCCAACCACAAACAATGCATACATCTCTCCTATCTCTCTTAGAATCGTCTGTGTATGCGATCCATCACTCACACGCTTCTCCATGAACCCCACTTGACCCGTTGTCACATATCTGTTGCAGAACATAAAAAAATTTCTGAACTAAAAACAGAGTAAATAAAACAGAGTATTTAGAAACAGAGCATTGAAAACAGAGTATTTAGAAACAAAAGTATTTAGAAACAGAGTAATGAAAACAGAGTATTTAGAAACAGAGGTATTAGTTAGGTACCTGTTATGGAATTCTTCTAAGAAACTTCGGTCTGATTCGTGTTCAGTTTGATCTCTTTCCACCACCTCGATGAAAACATCGTTGTTGTCTTGTGTTGTTGCATTCCCAACAGAACTCTCTGTCTGAGAATCCTCGGGAACGAACTGTATGATCGTGAGATGAATCAGAGTGTTGTTAGCTAGCCATCTGCACAGAGCTAAAGCCTCACGATCATCAGGACCACCAAAGAACAATGCAGCAACATGTTGCACCGAATCAAACCCGTGAGGCTGTTGAAACCCGGTTATGTTCCGGTCCACGAAAATACCAACCGAACACGGAGCGTGTCTTAAAACATTCCGGTTCATCTGTCTGAAAATCTCCCCATCATTTGTAGTCTTCCCATCGATCCTCTGGTGTTTATGAAACGGAAGAAACACAATTGAAACTCGGAGATCTTCCGTCGCGTTACAGATCTCTACGTGCATGTTAAGCATCTTGGTCACGAGCTTCACCTGTTGGATCAAGAGTTTACTGTCTTTAGCAAACGAATCAATCGAGTCGTTGATCTCTAAACCATCGTTGGTCCCGAACTCATCATCACCATGCACGTCATCACCGTGCTCGTGATACAAGAGTTCTGATGATTTGCGTTTCTTCAGGAGTGGTACGAGGTGCATAAGCAGAGCCGTGAAGGGCTTAGAGGCTCCATGAGAACCGCTCAAGGCTGAGATGAGAGAGATCGCACCACGAGCGTGGCGGACTCCGTAGACGCATGATAAGACGCGTAGCTCCTCGTGGGTGTCGTGAGATTCGAGAGAAGTTTTCTGGTGAGCGAAGTCTTTCTCTCTTGCTTTAAGCAGGAGAGACGCAAGGACACCGCTTACTAGCGTCGTCACCACCAAAGATGCCAGCATCATATCATGGATCGTTGTTGTCCACCATTTCTACATAAACAGATCACACAAATAATATGAAGTTTTTTAAATCTGGAGCATGATAATACTCTACTGTATAACCAAATCATCTTGAAAAACTTAAAACTCATGCATGTATTGAAGGAATAACAAGTTCAACAATATCAAATAATATTGTATTCCATCTCTGATATTCTAATTACTAGGGACAAAGTCTCACGTTAGAAATTGGAAGTTTGAAAGGATAATAGTATATAGATTAACTTTCTATAGTTTCTGAGCACGATTCAATAAACAAACCCGTTCCATAATCAATTTATTTTAAAATGTTGGTTCATCAATCTTTACATAAAATATTCGAAGATTAATGGTTAAAGAACTATCATCTCATTTCGAACGGATGTATTAATAAAAAAATATGAAAATAAAATTTCATATCAAAAATTAAAGAAAAAATACTGAAGTAAGTATACTAGAGATATGAATTCAGCCACTTGCAGATAATTGATTTTGAGTTGAAACCATCTATCTAAATATGAGTATGAAAAATTTGTTTCTATCATAAATGTTCTTAATGATCACTATACTTTTTGGTTATTTTGGCGTGGATAATGTAAAATAGCATACTCTAAAATCAAAATTGCTCTGAAGGGTGATAGAATATGATGAGAGTTTTAAAAAGTAGTCATCAACGAATACCTTTTTGGAGTAGTTTGCGTCGAGAAGAAGAAGACCCACATGGCCTTTGACAGAGAGAACGGTTGGTAAGAAGAGCCAATATTTCTTGGGAATCTTCAGGTACATACAAGCGCATATCACACCAATAAGTTTCCCAGCTAAGGCTAGAATCACTATAATAACGAGACCGATGTAATAACGTTTGGTTAATGCAGTGATACTGAATCTGAATCCCATGTAACCAAAGTAAACCGGAAGAACAAACTCATGGATAGGGTAACTAAGCCGTTGAATCAACGTTCTATGGGTCTTTCCTCGTCGTGGAACCATTATACCAATGGTGAAAACCGAGATCGAGGAGTTAACATCGTATGATTCGATTGTTACGGCTATGATGAGAAGGAAGATGATGAAAACTAGAGTCTCAGCCTTTGATAGGTACTTCTCTTTAGGGTTCCTCTTTGGGAGCCATGCAGCTAGAAACTTGTTGAGCAAGATTAGGGCTGCGGTGGCGAATATAAACAGGAAGATACTACCTATCATAGATTTGGAGATGGAGGCTATGACTAAAGTGTAGATCACGACGTCTGATAATTCGATGAACAACGCACAGGAGAGTGTAAGCCGCCCAATCTCAGATGTGTTTAGTTTCCAATCGGCTATCGAACGGAGGGCGACAGGAGATGACGTGTTGGACAAGGTAACGAAAAGAGTCATGAAAAACGTTAAGTAATCCTCTTTGATCTGGAGCAAAGAGGTGAGTATAAAGACCAATGCGAGGCTGAGGAGACCACATGCCATAAAGGAACTCAAGGTTATTACAGAGACTTTCTTGAAGTTTCTTCTCATGAATTGTATATCGAACTCAAGACCGATCAAGAACATGAAAGATGTTCGTAAAACGAATGAGAAGAAAGAGTAATAATCTGCTGCATCTTTCTGGAGGAAGAACTCTTTAACTTTAGGGATTCTTGAGAGCAAAACAGGACTCAACACAATACCAGCCTGAAAAAACAATCACGTTAGTCTGAAACATTTGCAAGACCTTAAAAAACGGGTGTTTCGTGTAATGCAAGGAAAGGATTTTTCCTTACGAGAATCTGAGCGATGGGAGCAGCTTGACCACATGGTTTGAGAAGGAGATAGAATAGCTGAGAGAAGACGAGAATGCAACCCATTTGGATAAACAAAGTATTAAGGGGGTTAAACAATTCATCTCCTTGTGGCAAACAGAACAACAGCTTTGGATCCATCTTCTTCTTGATTCAATGATCATGAGCATTCTTCAAACGTTGTGATGCGAAAGCGATAATAAAGTAAAATAAAGTTTTGTTTGGGAAAAAGAAACTGAAAATGTTGTTTGAATCATTAAGTAAGTTAGATGTAAAACTAATTATTTCCTTTTGGTTGGAGTTGATAAAAGGTTTACAACTACTTGACCGTCCTTTAATTACTCGAGACCTCAATTTTTTTCCCTTGGAGAGCGGATTAAGTTGACTATAATCGAAGAATTTACAAAAGAGTTGGTTATTAACCGGTCAATCAACATATTCAACACCATAATTACATATATACATATATATATTTATATTTTATTTTTTTCAATTCCTTTTCTCATTTTCATTACGTCTTTTTTTGTATGACGAGAAAATATTGTTTGTGATAGATTGAGTTTTTTTAAAAGGAAAAATTGGCATGTATACCTATATAGAGAGTCTTAATTCGGCGCTTACCACACCATATAAACGAGACTTTTCCATTCCGTAAATGTCCTTAGACCATCTACATTGGTAAGAATCCATAATGGGTTCTAATTATTAGTTTAATTATAAATTTTGTAGTTTGTGAAGTTTAGAACCCCTTGTAATGTAATTAAATTTGTGAAGGTCCAATGGTAGAACCTCTCTGAAGTTCTTAAAAAAAAAATTTAAATTTAGAAATTGAATTATTATTGGATTCATAAAAAAGCTCAAGAAAGCTAGTGGAGAATCTTTAGACACAAAACAAGTAAAGATAATCGATGTGTTTAAAAAGGCGAGCGCCTTTTGCGCCAAGGCGCAAGGCGCACTCAGTCATAAGTCATATTGCCAACTAATGCAAAGAAGAACCTTACTGGATTCAATCCCTCCACATGTCCTCTCCTTATATTGAGAAATATTCGAGGAAGCCTTCCACCCATGTAAATGAATGCCATTGCCCAACCCATCCACATTCCAATATTGCTGTTTTCTCCACCGTTATGTTCTGCTAAGTTGCCACTAGTGACCTGAAACATAACTCAACTCAACTCAACTTACATTTACGTTTTGTTGTTTTACAGATTCAAAATAAGCTCAAAAGAAGGAATGCCTAGTATACACCATAGCTTCACATTCAGCACCAGCATTTGAAAGTGAAGCATGGCATAGATGATATCACAAATACACACAAAAAAAAAAGAGACAGAAGCACAAGAAACACAGAACGCACCATCTGAAGGTCATGACTACCGGTGGTGCTCTCCACAAGGTAGGGTCGTGCACGGACGTCATAGATTATTGGCCTCTCAAACCATGGCAACATAAAATGTGTTCCTTCCGGGTAGACCTTAAAAAAACAAATCTGTGACTAAAACTCAAATTTTTTACAAAGTAACCATTCATAGACACCATTGTAAGCTGGAGGAATACAAAATCTTTTCCTTGATACCAGTCAATCGGTTGAACATGACAGCACAATGTCTACCCTCGACATTGTAGAGGCTATTAGCAACGGCATACACACAGAGCCCACCAATAACACTGACCTTAAGAAGGGCTGAGAGAGCAGGAGATCCAGGAACGTTGGGCACTTTGTTGAAACTCATTTCTTTAAGATCTACAAAATAAACAATCAACACGGCACTGAGATTTTATAGAATCTTCTTGTTCAGCAGATGATACAAAGATTGAAAAGATTTAACATAGCAACAGAAACACGATTCGAAAAAAAAAAAATCACTTATAACTTTATAAGCTAAACAATCGATCGAGCTTTTGACCATTATCAAATATACTCAGTAACGAGCACAGATCCACGAGTTTTCCCCACATGAAACATTCTATCTCTAAAATCACGCAAAGATTATCAAACTAAACAACGATAAAGGTGGCCATGGATCTCCACAGAGAAGCTCTGAAACTTAGGGAGGAGAGAGAACATCTCCTCCAATTGAATGAGAGATCGAGGGAGGAGGAAAAGTAATAGAACCACCGCTTCAAATCAGAACCTTCAAGGTGATTTCATAGATGGATTTGGAGAAGGAGAGCAAAGACGATGAAATTTTTCAGACACAGAGAAAAAACACCATCGAAGAAGAGAGAGACAACCAATAGCAAGAGAGCACGTGCGGGGTTCCTACCGATTCCAAAACCCCTTTATTTAGCACCGGTTCTTTGGTTTTATCTCTTTTTCATTTATTTTTTTTGGTTTTTTTTAAGAGCTCCTTCTAAGAGCCTCCAATGGAGGTGCTCTTACTTCACTACTAGCAGTATTATAGGCAGCTGTGTCAGATTGTCATTCTCTGTTATTTTATGTTTATTAAAGCTTCTTGGTCTTCTCTCTTGCTCTCTCTTTCATTGGTCTGAATTAATTTTATTTTCGAGTCACCATGAATCAAAAATCAATTGAGACATAAAATAGAGTAATGACTCGGTGGCTGATTTTTTTCATGAGTCTGATCAAACAGCGGTTGTTTAAAGTGGTTGGTCTTCAATGGCGAAGTCTGTTAAAAAATTCCATAACGGAATTTGATCCAACAGTAGAGCTGAGTAAAAGATCCCAGTAACTTCTACATGTGCACTTTTTAGCAGTGATAAAACAATTTTTTTCTTCTGAATTCTGAGCACTGAAAACGTAATCGTCTGATCTAATACTTTGTATTTGTTCATTGACATCTGGTTCTAAATAATTTTGTGTTGGTTTGTATCATTGTTCGTGTTCTGCTATAAAATGTATAAAATTTATGTTACCAGGTTAAGCAGTATATATAAAAGTAAATATATGTACATATATGATACTCTGTTATTGTTAATATGCTCTCTTGTTTTATAACATGCTAATTTTTTTTTATTTGGTTCGTTAATTTTAAAATTAGTTAGTTAACTCTATCTGTTAACTGTTAAATAATGTGCTAAATTAGTAAATAATTCTGAATTATATAGTGTATTGTTAAGTTATTGATCTGTTTAATGTATTATAACAAAATATAACTAGAGAACAGAATTTGTAACATGATAAAAATAGTATTCATTGTTAAAGAAATGTGTAACATGTTACAAAATATGTTATCTCGCTAACAAAATTTGTAAAACGTAAATGGTTTGTTTCGTTGTTCGTGTTTTGCTATAAAATTTATGTTACCATGTTAAGCAATATATATATATTTATATGATACTATTATTGTTAATATGCTCACTTGTTTTATAAAATGCTAATTTTTTTTATTTGATTCGTTAACTCTAAAAGTAGTTAGTTAATTGTATGTGTTAACTGCTAAATAATGTGCTAGATTAATAAATAATACTGAATTATATAGTGTATAGTTAAGTTATTGATCTTTTAATGTATTATAACATAATATAACTAGAGAACAAAATTTTTAACATGTTAAAAATAGTATTCAATGCTGACAAAATGTGTAACATGTTACAAAATATGTTAACTCACTAACAAAATGTGTAACATGTTTGATGGTCAAAATAATCGATAAGTTAAAGACTTGTCCTCATAACTGATACTTGTTTCGTGTAGCTAATAAATGGTTTGATAAATTATTTGTCAGATCTTCTTTCTCCATGATCTTCGCTTCATTTTCATGGATTTTCACCAAAATTTTTGAAATTTCTTGGAATTTTAATAAAAGTTCTTAAATTTTTGTAGAAAAACATTGTAAAATTAATCTGATTTTTTAAAAATAAATTTCAATGATAAATGAAAGGATGAAAAGAAAAACTATTTTTTTACTAATATGATAAAGAAAACCTTACAATAACTCGAAAAAAATGTGGAGAAAGCACTCTAGCTACAGACCTTCCTCGATTACATCTCTACCATTCTGACACTTTTCTGCTTCACCTGCTGCGAATCAGAACCTTTGTTAGACTATGTACAATGATTTCAAGATTCAACACCTTCCATTTCATCTTTTAACACTCCACATCATATTCTCTTTCTTCCACCTTATCATTCAACACATATTAAACTCATATTCACTATAATGGTTCTGTTGAATAAAATTCAACACCCTATTTTACTAATTAATAATTATTTTTTTTCTATATCCAAATTAAATAAACCTAGTCACTATTTATAGAGAATTTAAAATGATAAATTTTTGTATAAGAAATAAAAATAAATTATTTAATTTATAATGAGATTATTGGTTTTAAATAACTAAAAGGATATGAAAATGTCAAAAAAATTTAGAAAGTGACATGTGTCGTCGGTGGTCCCCACTTTATTCTTATTCAACTAGTTGAATTTTTTCAACACCAATTAATCCACATCATCAAATTTTATTTTTCAACACCTTCATTGTAGTGATTCAACTGTTGAATCTTTTATTTAACACCCCCATTGTAGATAGTCTTAGAAGACAAAGATATTTTCGTCTAATCTCATCCTGAAGTATATGAGTAAAACCATTAATATCAATTCATAGCTAGTTTAGGTGTAGTTAGCTAATTCTCCCTTTTTTTAAATATGAACATATATGCTAGTCAAAATTACTATGATAGTTGAAGAGAGAGCCCAAGGAAGAAGACTAACGAGATTGAAGAAAAGGATTATGTAATTATGTAAAGTGGTAAACAATATAATTTTCCAAGATGGTTATTATGATTAGTTTTTTGCATAAGATTATACTAGTCGCGCAGCAAGTTAGAAAGCTAAATCATTGTTTTATGTTTGGATAGTTTAACCACCGGATCATCTTCTGCTAGATTTATAAAATCTTTGCAAATGAAGATGCAATCAAATCGTTACAAAAAAAAACTATATAGGTATAGCAATTTCTTCTATATCTATATCATTTGGTTTCAAATGTTGGCCCACACAAACTCAGTTTTATGTCCACAAGTTCCATGGTGGGGAAAAACGTATTAGGATGGAATATGCCAGCAACATTCGGAATGGAGACACATCATCATATCCTTGCGAATTTATTTTAGCCCTTTTCGGTAATTCGCTACGCACTATGCGTACGACACATTAGACCTAGCAATTTATAGGAAAAGCGGAAAAAATTTGGAGAATACACGGGGAGATTTTTTTATGTTTTTATATATATATAATACCTTATTTATATGTATAAATACAAAATATTTATGTAAAATAAATGTATATGTATAAAATATTCTTGGTACAAAAATTATAGATTTGTAAACACATACCAACTTTCACAAAAATACAATTATATTATTTACAATTCAAATCTAGTAATACAAAATATAAAAATAAATCACATATAGAAATATAAAAATAAATCAATATGCAAATTACATGAAATAATTGTCATGTGTTTCCTAGCTACCGAGACCACGCTTCAACCATAATCTTATGACTAGAGTTACTTTCTTCTTCTTCTGTATGTTTTAGTGATTTTATTTGGACTGGATCTTGTTCTTATGTTAAAACACATAAACTTAATCACAGACAAAGAAAATAAGCTTTTGTTTCAGGCCACTCTTCTCACCAAGAATGCTTTGTCAGCCTCCGTTAACTATCACTGCGAATGAAACGAAGATTCAGTGTGGAATAACCGATTTCTAACCAAGCGATTTTGTCCATTACGCGGCCGAGATTTATAAATTTACACAATCCACGTTCATTACTCGGCTCGGCTGACCGCATAATGCAACTGAAATGGCCTATTTCGTCAAATCATGTCTCGGCCGATTAAACGATTTTTAGAATAAGGATTTTAGCACACACCAAACAAAAAGCCATTCAATTGTAGATTATCTCTTTATACTGAGGAAAAATATATTTTGTTGCCCAAAAAAAAATTTGATGATAAATACAATTTAACATCACGTGACCTCCCCAGTTCAAAAAACATCACGTGACTTCTTGAATTGCAATTGGTTTCTTGTTTTTTGTCGGTCAACTATTTTTCTAGCTTAAGTGGTTAACTTTTTTATTGCTTAATATGTTTATAATTTAAATAAGGAAAAATTCAAATAAAACACCAGGAAATTACTGTCCCGATTTTCGAAGAATAGATAGGTCCACGGTCTTTGGGATGAACAAAACTTAGGTACACCCCCTCGGGTGAATCTTTAAATTCATCTCTCATTCCATAACCAATCAAAGTGCCGCGTAGATAATTAAATAAAAAACATTCAATTTTATTTTTAAATAGGTAAAAGAATAGCGTAATTTTATCGATCTGGCCTAACTAAACCGTAAATTTTAAATTCTAAGTTCTAAACCTTAAATTCTAAACCCAAACCCTATACCCTAAATCCAAATTCTAAACCCTAAACCCAAACCCTATACTCTAAACCCAAATTCTAGACCCTAAACCCAAATCCTAGACCCTAAACCTTAAATTATAAACCAAAACCCTATACTCTAAACCAAATTCTAAACCCTAAACCCAAATTCTAAACCTTAAACCCAAATTCTATACCTAAATCCAAATCCTAGACCCTAAACCCAAAAGTAAATCTTAAATCCAAACCCATATCCTAAACCCAAATCCTGGACCTTAAACCCAAATCGTAAATCCTATAGCGTCTAGTTTTAGGGTTTGGATTTAGGGTTTATGGTTTGGGTTCAGGGTCTAGGGTTTGGGTTTAGGATTTACGGTTTGTATTTAGGATCTATGATTTTGGTTTAGGGTATAGGGTTTGGATTTAAGGTTCTGAGTTTGGTATTAGTGCAGAATTTGGGTTTAAAGGGTTAGTTTAGGATTTAAATTATAGAATGAGTTTAAACAAATTAAAATTTACGGTTTAGTTGGCGTCGATAAAATTGGCGTTATTCTTTTTTCACCTATTTAAAAAATAAAATTTAATGTTTTTTATTTAATTATCTACGTGACACTTTGATTGGATATAGAATGAGAGGTGAATTTAAAGGTTCACCCCATGGGGTGTACCTAAGTTTTGTTCCTTTGGGATTGAAATACGAGAACTAAAACAAAGATACATGGTACTGGATTGATGGACTGGTCGTGACGGGACCGAATTCGCCCTAGGATGAGCCGGCCGAACGGGACCGAGCTCGCCTTATCATATGTATGTATACTTTTTTAGTGACAAACTAACTTAACTAAGGATTTAAACATGGGGTTTGAGGTTCAAGTGATGGTACTAAACCAGTTTAAGCATCTTGCATCTTTCATATTTATCAAAATTTCGTTACTTCATTAAGAAAAAGGGAATACCATAAAATTAACAATAGCTTTATCACAGATGGTCTTTGTCAAAAATAAGCTTTTATCATAAGTCGTAACTGTTGTTCTGTTATATTCCTCCGTTTCATATTATTTGTCGTTCTAGGTTTATGCACATAGATAAAGAAAACATTTAATTTTACATATTTTCAAAATAAAAATACTATTACCAATACACCTAACCATATATCAACCAACAGAAAAATAGAATAGAGAATATTATCAATAAATTTTGCATTAAAAACCGAAAACGACACTTATTTTGAAACAAAAATTTTATTCCAGAACGACAAGTAATTTGAAACGGAGGGAATATGTTTTATTATAAAATTTACATTTGTTTTATCAGTATATTACTATTTAATTTATCTTCGAACTCTTTTGAGATCGGTGGAAACATCCAAGTCAACTCAGGCCAGATCGTTTTTGTTCCAGCAGCTTCGTCTTACTAGTCAATTGGTACGTAATTTGTGTAGGTTTTAAAAGAATTTGCGTGTCGAGTCTCCGCATCGATCGAAGTGAATACTGATATAACTTGTCTGGCCACGTTACGATTGTGCCAAATGAATTTTAGTGGAATTATTATTTGTGGCCACAAGACGTTAATGTCTATTTTTTGGCTAACAAAGACAGATTTTTCTTCCACGTAGTAAAAAAAAAAGATTTTATGTAAATTTTTTTTTATCAAGATTTGATGTAGTTTTGTATATAAAAGCTTGAAAACTGAAATGTGCCCCTACATTCCTACATGTGGCTATGGATATGGAAATCCCTGCTTTAGTTACATATTTTAGCCAAAACAGATGAAAACTATATACAAAATATAGTCAATGACCCTTTTATGTTCTTCTATAGTAAGTGAATATACGTAATATGGTCAGTAATTCAAGGATTGATGATCTGTTTCCCCAAGATAATTATCATATACCAACGTAACCAAACGAAACCCAGTTTTGTAGAAAAGAAAATTAAATTGATCTTCTTCTTCACCGACCTTTCTTCTCCTTCTTCACCAACGCCATTAATTATTGCCATGGTGGGAAATTGATATTCTCTCATGATTTTAGGCCAAGCATTTCGGATATCAAACTCCCTCTCTTCATGACTATTCATCTCTGTTTCACTTTTTTTGGTTTGAGCAAAAGCAGTAAAAGGCAGAGACTTTGAATGTGTTGTAACTAAAGTTGATGCTCATGTCGGTAAGCTTCGTGTGACTTTTGATGATTAACGATGATGGTGAAGGCAGAGACTTTGAATGTGTTGTAACTAAAGTTGATGCTCATGTCGGTAAGCTTCGTTTGACTTTTGATGATTAACGATGATGGTGACTTTTTGTTTGGTTTAAGATGGCTGTTGAGGAAGATAAAAAATTATATTATATAATTTGGGTTTTTGTTTGGTTTAGTTGATTTTAGATTTTTTTTTTTTGAACACTGATTTTAGATTTGTTTAGATAATATTAAACCGAGTAAAACTAGTAAACCAGATTAAAATCATCGACTATGGGAATTAAGTTTCAAATTATCAGATTCGGAGATAGATAAATTTACAACTTTAATTTCAGGGGCATCTAGTACGAGGTCATAATTTGAGGAAAATTTGATACTATATGATAAATATGGTGGGGAAAGAGATAGTCCACCCGTAATTCAAAAGTTTTTGTTTTAGAAAAATCTAGCAAAGAAAAAACTATTATGATACACTATCTTATTTATTGTACTAAATACAAGTTGGTATAGTTTCTTTCGCACATGTGTCTCGTGATCTCAACCAACTAGCCTATTGTCTAGTATAACAAGGACGACTGTACAATTCTTATCTACTCAAACTACATTTTTCCTCCCAACTGGTTAACACTTAACACTAACATTATATCATGTCTCTGTATATTTTTAAGTAAAGTAATGTTATCGTGATCTTAATATATCTTCTATACTAGTGATTTTTCGCAACGGAGCTTTTACGTTAAAAGTTAGAGCGGTTAATATCGTTTATACCCTTAATGAATAATATATATAAATTAGCTTAAAATAAAAACGAATTTAACTTTTTGAAGATAATTAATTAAAATAAATAATAATAATAATAATTATCCAAAATCTAAAAAAATATTTCAAAATAAAAATATAATTCCTATCTATATTGTGTTCTTATCCGAAAAATATCTTCTACTAAAAATTAAAAAAACAGTTAACACATAATTAAATATTAATCAAGTAAAATTATTAATTTTATATCATTAAAAATATAATATTGAGTGATTTCTAAGAATTATGAATATAGTATACAAAAAAATTCAAAAATTTTATTATATTTGAGAATAATATATATAAATTAACTAAAATAAAACGAATTTAATTTTTTAAAGATAAATGATTAAAATAAATAATAATAAGAATTATCCAAAATCTAAAAATATATTTTAAAATAAAAGATAATTTCTATATATATTGTGTTCTTATCCAAAAATATCTTTTAATAAAACTTAAAAATAGAAACAGTGAATACATAATTAAATATTAATCAAATAAAATTCTTAATTTTATATAATTGAAAATATAACATTGAGTGATTTTAAGAATTATGAATATAGTATACAAAACATATTTCAGAAAATATATAAACATATGAATTTTTAAACAAAACATAAATAATAATTTATCATTATAGCCTTTTAAAATGTATGTATTAATAAATAATTATAAAATGATTATGTCTGTATGAGCGGGCTAAACACCTAGTATATATATATGCATAAAACATTGGTTAAAGATAAAATTACCTTAAACAAATTTTTTAAAGATGGTCCAACTGAAAAATCACATATAAAAAAGCTGTGATTTCTTTTAATAGATAAAATCAGAAATAATTTTAGAATATTAAAGTAAATTACTAGTGTTTAATCTACATATTAGGATATTTGAATGGGATAAATTCAGATTAGAATACTCTATAAACTATTTGTGAAAAATAATTTTTAAATATCAAAAATATATCGTAATTTACATATTTCTAACATAATAATTTGATTTCACATTTAGTTTGAAGTTTCTTTTGGTATGTTGTAATTACTCGGGTGAATCTGAAATATTCGAATGAAGTTGATTACATGTTTTGAAGTTTACTATGAAGAATTTTTTATTTTATTTTAGGGTCAACAACCCATTATATTAAGGGATCAAACATAAAGCAATGTGTTTAATAATAATGAGGTTAATGTGTATTTTGATTTTCTTATATTAAATTATGCAATAAATTTTAGATTTTAAGGCTGGTCAAATATAAAAATCACACATGAAACAAGTTTTTTTTTTTTTGAAACACACATGAAACATGTTGTATACCCTTTCTTTTAATGTCTATATTTTATGGCTAACAAAGCACATTTTTCTTCAACATCAATCAAACGGATTGTAGTCAAAAGATTTGATTTAGTTTATTTTATTTACTTTGATTTTATTTAATTTGTTTATTCAAAAGATTTGATCTGATTTAGTATGATTTGATTTAGGGCCTGATTGGCAAAGATGAGAAGCGATGTGTATGCTATAAAAGCGTATCAATGTATTGTTTTGCTAAACTGTTTAATAGATTGATTGGTAGAAAGGTATGTACATGCTATTTAAAATTATTATTAAAATTAGTATATAATATATAATATATTTATTTATAATGAATATATTTCTAATATATATATATATATATATTTATTTTATTTTATATATTAATATATATATATATTATATTAATATATAAAAGATATATAATTATTTTATTTTATTTTCTAATTTCAAAATTATGTTTATATCGAAAATGTTATTTTAAAATAAATTTTATAATTAAAATATCTATGTTAAAAATAATATTTCGCATTTAAAATATAATATAATTTATGTGATTAATTTAATTATATTATATTTTAAAATTTAATTTATATAATTAATTTAAAATATAATTTATATAATTATTTTATATAATTCATTTAATCAATTTATATAATTTAATTTATATAATTAATTTAAAATATAATTTATAAAATTAATTTAATATAATTAAATTATATTTTAAATGTGAAATAATATTTTTAAAAAATATTTATATGGTAAATTTATTTTAGAAATCAAAATTTAATTTTCTGGATATAAAAATAATTTAATTATATTATTAAAAATAAAATAAATGAACTAATTATATATTATTCTTAAATTTATAAATTATAAATGCAAATGCTCTTCCAAAGCTTCATATTAGAGCATTTGTCGAGAGCATTTGGAGCATTAGCATTTAGTAAATGCTTTTCTAACAAATGTTGATTGGATAATGTTGAGCATAATGCTAATGCTAATGCTCTACCAATCAAGCCTAGTCATCAGATGAAATCTGTATACAAATATAGTCAACTAGGCACGGGACTTATTATCCGAGATCGGATTCGATCCGAGATTCGATCCGAGATCCGATCGGATCCGCTCAAAATCGGATATCTGGAGGGCCAAATCCGGATAGTAAAATATTGGATCCGTCAAACCGGATCGGATCCGAAATCTAAAATTTTAGTCCGGATATCCGGATCCGTAATTTTATTAATAATTATTTTAAAATAGTAACACCTAAATATAAAACTAATTTTATTTGTTATATTTTCATTTTATAATAGTATATATAAATTTTATATAAAATTTGTAATAGCATACATAAAAATAATTAAAAACATTATATACATTTTATTTTTAAATTATTGTAAATATTTTATATAATTTTATATTATCTTTTAATTTATTTTAAGGTTCCAAATCCGGATCCGGATATCCGCCGGATATTACAATTTTTAGAAGGATATCCGACACCTGGATACCCGAAAACCCCGGATCCGGATAAGGATAATAAAATCATGGATCCGCCGGATAAGGATCTGGATCCGGATACCTCGAAATACCCCGGATATCCGATCCGTTCTACCCGTGTAGTCAACGACTATCCCTTTTATGTTCTTCTATAGTAAGTGAACACGACGTAATATAGTCAGTAATTCAAAAGTTTTTATAAAAAAATCTAGCAAAGAAAAAATTGTTACTATAAACTATCTTATTCTTTCTCACATGTGTGTCGTGATCTCAACTAACCAGCCTATTTGTCTAGCATAACAAGCTCCACTTTCCTTCCAAACTGGTTAACTTAACACTAACATTATATCTTGGCATTGTATTTTATTAAGTAATATAATACAAGCGTAAGTCGGAATAAGATACACTACAGTAAAAAGTCTATAAATTACTAATATTGAAGCTATAGTAATTTATTAATTAATAGAATTATTAAATTTTTAAAAAAAATTCCATCGAAACTTATATTTTAAAATACTTTTATTAAGAAGAAGAGAACATTTTATTTCATAATATTATGTATAAGTTAAAACTTTATAGATTTGAATTTCATCTGTTTTACGAGATTATTTGATATTTTTTCTAGATAATATTTGAAAATTGATTTGCCATTTGTCATAATCATATTGATTTTGAAAGAAAAATAATGATCTGTCATACAACAGTGGTGATATGGTTTGAGTCGACGATCTATTTCAAAACTATGAGATATATATTTTACATTTAATGTTGATTTATATTTTGTTAAATTTTCTAGGATATCGTGATAAAACATAAATCATCATTAATATAACAATAAATAATACAATATATGAAATAAAAACTCTTATTTTGGGTGATTGGATCATTATTTTTATAGTAAAAACTCTCTCGATTCAATTTATGTGTTGGTGTTGCTAGTGTGCTTCCAGTTTATCTACTGGCTCTTCTTAACTTGTGATAATTGGTGTGCTTTGCTTTCAATCTCATCTCTTCGCCCGGTTACAGTCAACTCCATCATCGTTGCAGTTTATCATGTAACTCTTTATGGATCCTCCTCAACTTTGCTTTCATCTTTTAGTCTAGCTTCTGGTTTCGATGTTTGTATCAGTCTGTGTCTTCGGATGGTGTCCATCACCTCACCGGCTTTAGGCTCCAGAAAGGTTTAATCACCTTTGCTGGCTTTGTGTACCCACTCTTTCAAGTTAATATTAATCTACCAGATGACAAAAAAAAATATAATGAAAACTAGATAGAGATCCGCGCTTTGCGAGGAATGAAATTAAAATTATATTAACAAAAAGCATAATTTCTTTAAATATAGTTTTTTGATTTACAATATAAAAAGTAAAATACTCAAACTAAAATACATGGATTAATATACACAAAAAATTCTGTTAGTTTTATAATTCTGTATAACAGTAAAAGTTTTTTTTTTCTAAATATTCAAAATTCGTGTTTTGAATTTTTTTAGTACAAAGTCCTGTTTTGAATTAAAACCCACTAGTTGATGGGCCATGCGGACTAATATTATATACCTAGTAATTTTAATTTTAATATTTATTTTTATAAAATAGTTAAATTATTAAATTATATAAAAATTTCAAATTAATATTATAAATCATAAAACTTCAATATTCATATTGGTAATCATAATATTAAATTATATTATAGGTCCCAGAATTTTTTTTTGTAAGTAATAAATAGTTTCTTTTGTACTGCATGTATAAACATCTACCTTAGCTCAGTTGATTAAAATCTCTTCCTCTAACACCTTTAATATCCACAACTTGGATTCGACACTCTTTGTTGCACTTTTTTCCTAATCTTTATTTGTTTCTTTTTCTTATAGGCCAAAAATCCAATATATTTTTTACGTTTTTATTTGGATCCAAATTAATATTTAGGCTAGAAAAATTATTTTAGTTATTGTCTTTTATTTATTTATTTCGATTTCTCAGCCGAAATTAAAGATTTATATTTATTTTTAATCAACAATTTGACAGTCTAATATTATATATAATCAATATTTAATAACATTTTAAATTGAAATTAGTATTAGCTAAATATATTTTAATTAAATAATATATTTATTTTATGACACTGATAAAAAATATTTATGGGTCTGCCACTGTTTGGGCTAGCGTTTTCAGTGATTTATCAAAATTGTTACGAAAAATTACGGATTCGTCGAGAAGTAAGACTCCATTTGCTTAGAATAAATTAGAGCTTTGAAGTGATGGCTTCTGCTTTCGGTGAGTCTTGCAGAATATACAGTAAACACACAGGTTTATACACTGTGAACTAGCTGTGGCGGATGATGAATCACACTCCGTCTGCAACTAAGCCAACGGATCATTCCGATCATAAGACCACCAAGAACAAGCCAATAACACCATGTGGAGAAGAAGGTATGATGGAATGTAGCGCAACAAATCCACTTGAGATTGAGGACATTGAAAACACCTGCAAGCACCGCAGTGAGTGATAGAAAATTATTATTCCTATCAGCCCGTCAACTGTAGTTTCAGCGTGTAGTTTTTAAAATTGCTATCATCTTTGTTTCTCACTTAAAATTTTGTTTTTTCTCTGAAAGTATTTATCTCTTATGAGATTTTCTTTTTCTTTTGAATTATTAATGAAGCGTTAACGGGTTTTCATAATTCATCATATTCTTAATTTATTCCATTCAAACATGTTCAGAAAAAAACACAAAAAACTTTACCAACAATATATTGTTAAGCGAGTTTAACATTATAAAAATAATGGAAAATGGTACGTATGCATCCTCATTAGATCACATTTACTGAAAAAGATTGGCAAAAACCTTGGACATTTAAAAAAACTGGATATTGTGTGCATATATATATATATTGCTATTTTAGAGTAAAGAATCTTTAATTGTTTTTACTCACAACTTAAGTTGAAAAATAATAAAAACATTCATGAAAATCTTAAATTATTAATTAACATTGACTCACAACCAATATTTTGGAAAATAAATTTGAATATAAACAACAAAATATAATCTAATAAATTTGCTAAAATTATCTCCCAAACAATTGAATGATATTGTATATGTAAAATTATTGTATCTAATCAAATATCTGAAATTTAGTTAGCTTCTTTTTCAATGAGCAAATAGATACAACATCGTAAATCAAAACCCATATATTATTGACATCTTTAAAATATATACACAATACATTAACATATACAGGAAAACGAATAATAGTACATGTTAAATCCATTTTCAAACTTAGAAATACACACATCTAAAACATGCCGTCAACGAATTACAATTATTAGAAGAAAATGACATGAAAAAATATAACAAAAAGTTTTGAAATTAATAATCTCCAATGACGTGCCGTCTTTTTCGTCTTTTTCGACGACGCACATCTTCCCACAAAGAGTTTTGAATTATAGAGAGTTCACTTTAGACAAGTGCGGTAGCAGGCGTATAAAAACGATTTCCTAACTACAGTTGTGAGTTTTTTCTCCACGGTCTATTTTACTAGATTAAATGATAGTTGAGATCAAAAAGATAAATCAAAAACAAAAGTTAACAGATAAATTTAGGACAACTCTTTACCCCATCACAAATTAGTAACAAATTCTAAATATTCACATTATAAAAACCACTTCAGAACATAACATCTCTACACCTTTACTTCATATAAAGCAACAATTTCATCAACATCTCAAGCACCTAGTATAAACAAGACGAGAGACTCGCCGTTCGAGAAGCTGCTTCACAAGACAAAAGAAGAAAGAAAGCGAAAAAAAAACAGAGAGAGAGAGAGAGAACAAAAAAACTCGTGCAACATGGCTGAACCAACTCAGCCGCTTCTGTCCGATTCAAACTCACCACCGCCGAGATCTCTCGACGACACCATCGAGAGATACATCGGAAGCTTCGGGTGGGCCCAGTTTCTCCAAGCCGTTTTAGTCTCATTCTCCGGAGTTTTCGATGCTCAACAGACATTCATCTCTGTCTTCACAGACTTCGAGCCCAAGTGGCACTGCACCGACTCGCTCTGTCACGACTCCATTTCCAACATCTGCATCCTCCCCAAAACCTCGTGGTCCTGGGACCTCCCTCCTCATGTCTCCGTCATCTCCGAGTGGAGTCTCCAATGCTCAGGCTCGTTCGTCAAGGGCTTGCCGGAGAGTTCCTTCTTCGCCGGGTGTCTAATCGGAGGTTTGATTCTCTCCACGTTAGCAGATTCTTCTCTCGGTCGTAAGAACATGTTGTTTCTCTCCTGTCTCTTGATGTCGATATCAACGATGCTAACCGTTTTCTCGCCCAACATCTGGGTTTACGCTTTTCTCCGGTTCGTGAACGGGTTCGGTCGAGCGACGATCGGGACGTGTGCGCTCGTCCTATCGACGGAGCTTGTCGGGAAGAGATGGAGAGGACGTGTCGGGATCATGAGCTTCTTCGGTTTCATGCTTGGCTTCTTGTCTCTCCCTGCCATGGCTTACGTCAATAGAGGGAACTCGTGGAGGGTTCTCTACGTCTGGACTTCGGTTCCGACCATTATCTACTGTGTTCTGGTTCGGTATTTCGTCTGCGAGTCTCCGAGGTGGCTGTTCGTTAGAGGTCGTAGAGAAGAAGCCATTTCGATTCTCAAAAGAGTCGCTTCGATTCCTTTCAGTGATGGTACTTTGAGCTTACCATCTCAGGAGGAGGAAGAAGACGAGAAGCCTAGCGTTAACATCTACGCGGCCATGAAGGTGTTGTTGGAAAAGAGATGGGCGCTTAGGAGATTAACCGCGGTGATGGCGGTTGCGTTTGGGATCGGTTTGGTCTATTACGGGATGCCTTTGGCGTTGTCGAATCTCGATTTCAACGTTTATATGAGTGCGGCGTTCAACGCGTTGATGGATTTGCCAGCGAACCTCATCACGCTTTTCCTAGTGGACAGACTCAGCAGGAGAAACGCACTCATCGGGTTTACGGCCTTAGGTGGTGTCTCGAGCGTTCTCATATTCGCGTTACAGAATGTGAGAATCGGGAGCCACGGGGCGTTACAGTTGGTATTAGAGCTGATCTCTTACTTTTGCGCGTGTTCGGCTTTTAACATTGAGATGATATACACAATCGAGTTGTTTCCGACATGTGTGAGGAACTCGGCGATCGCAATGACTAGACAGGCATTGGTGCTTGGTGGGGTTTTCAGCCCGATTATGGTTGCGGCTGGTCGGAAAAACGGGTTCTGGTCGTTCGGGTTGTTCGGTTTAGCCATAGGTTTGCTTGGATTGTTTGCAGTCACATTGCCAGAGACTAGGGGGAGTGATCTATGCGACACTATGGACGAGGAAGAGTGCAAAGATCAAGCGGGTAACAATGATAGTGTGATTGCATGATATGATAAAAGAAATTTGTATGCGTGTTATGTATAATCTAACTTTAATGTTAATGGAAGAGTTACGAGTTATTTGATATGATCTTCTATAATCTTCGTTCCAACTTTCAATCCTGGGATGAATACTGTTAACTGTAGCTGTTGGTGGTAGTTGGCTTGGCTGTGCTAGTGTAGTAAATGCGAAGAACACAAACAAGCCAGACAATGTTGGACTCTTGTCGGGAGTGGTAGATATGCTTTCATGGTTTTAAATGTCGAAAATCTAGTACATTACTCTAAAAATGTACTTTCATATGTCAACTTAATTTACAAGTGCCCAATATAAGATTTTTTTTTTTTGTGTTATTACATTAGGAATTTGTGTGTGTGTTTTACATATATTCATTGCAAATGTATTCATAAATAGAGTAGCTTCATATGTAATGAAAATCAATCTCTCTATATATAGATCAAGTCTTGCACTCCCAGTCTCCCACACAGCTCTGGTTTTCTGATTTATATATGATGTCATTACAAAAGATAGACCAGAGCATACCACCACCAATGGGGAATCATTGAGAAAGCTCTTTCCAAACAAGTAAACCTTTGCAAATTTCTCTAATACCTTGGCAAGAAAACTTAACAATGCTTTCGTTTTATTTGCAGGAACGTCAAAACCACAACTCGAGTTATAGGCATAGAGACTACAACAAAAAATCAGCGAATAGCGGGCCTCTCTATCCCTAATGCAGCTGTATAAACTGTTTTAAACGGATCATGGATATGGAAAAAAACTGTTTAAGTTCAGACCATTGGCGGAAAGTCTCACAAAGGTGGAGATTAATAGTGGTACTTCCTCTTCTTTATAACAATACTGTGAAAAACGAGCCTCACACAATTAATCTCATCAAGTGCCAAAAATCCCATGTTATAATGATAGATTCAAGTATCATCACCTTATTATCAACGCATGTGGATTCCTTATCAAAATTAAATGTTTGGTTCCTGTCGCAGAAGTTAGGCTTATATCAAAAAAACTAGATTCACAACAATGCTTTGAAAATGCATAATTATTTTTAGAAAATTTAATTTAATAAAACTAAAAATATTTATTTATTTTTTCTATTGTAGACCTTTTTTTTTAATGATTTTTTGTAATATACAAATTTAGTTTTATTTAAACTGAAATCGATGAGTTTAATAGAATAGATAATTGATATAACACAAATTTAGTTATATTAATTTTATAATTTATTATTAATGCATAATTGATATAACTAAATAAAACATTGATATAACTAAATAAAACTATTGCTGAAAGAAAAAGAATCTATCTATTTAATCTGTATTTCATTGTATTTAGTTTGTAGCATGTTTTATAATTGAAATGAGTTAAATCATGGTCAAAGTATAGTAAAAAGTTTTTTTTTAAGTTTATAGTCGAGAATGAGATCATTTGCTCACTAACATGTCTCATATTGATCTTAATATGTTGCATGTTTGATAGAAAAATTCGCAATCTTAAAAAAAATAACTACGACCTGGCTTACCAAATAGTCAAATAATATAAGTTTTAATATTTGTTTTTGTCAACTTAAATGGATATTAATCTAATTTTTGATATTTTAATTTTTAAAACTTTATCATACTGACTCCATATTTTGTGTATATCACGTTGCAGATTGGCAGGAAAATACATATATGTAATATTATTATCTAACTAGAATACTTCCTCTGCTTTGGTCTTACACATTTCCGTCGTGGACATATATATGCATGTCCAAATATACAAAAAACTCAGAAGTTAAAAGGCCCAATATTTTTTCGCACCAATAATAGTTCTGAGAAATAATATTTTGAGAATTTTAATGAAATAGTTACAGTTTTAGATATAACCAATGGACAGTGACACTTGACATTCAAATCAAAGTTACAATAACATAACAACAAAGAAATCACATATCTTGTTCAACACGAAATGCTTTCTTGAGTACAACCCTTAACAAATAAACGGAGCATTCACATACTTATCACTGCAATACAGCCCCGGTCGTTGAGCATAGCCTTGTTTCTTTAGAAGCTTTCTTGCTTTCATTACAAGTTCCTTGTATGTAATCTCACCCTTTGTCTCCCCAAGTATGATCTGCACAGCATTACTAAATGCTCCATAAGCTAGTTCAGGTTTACCCACAGGACTCGCATCTGCAGATGTTTGATCGGTTTGACAACCACTTATCAGAATACCATTATCCGCAAGAGAACCATTGCGTGCACCAGCATAGACCTCTTGCTTCCTCTCCACGTGTGTCTTCATCGCAGGTTTCACATACTCTTCATCATTGTTCAGCTTGTGTTCAAGGAACTCTTGAGCTAGTTTCCCAACCATTCCCAATATCCCACCTTCACTTTTACCTTCTTGCAGCTTCGTTAGAAGCACTTTCATGAACTTCTTCACCTTTGGTGATGCATCTTCACCGAAAACATTGAAAAGAGTTGGTCTGATTTTACCAACTTCGATGTCATCGTTACCTGTGTCATGCTTAAGGATATCTAATAGGGTTTGTAGAGGTAGAGATTTGTTCACAACATGGAATTCTTCCCCATATTCTAGTTCAACCTCTTTAACCTTTGCTTCTTCTTTCTCATCCTTGTGGTGAGGAATGTGAATCCCTTTAGATTCAAATGCTTCTTCTACAGCTTCAAGCACCAAGCTTTTGATTCCAAATCTTGAAGAGTCTCCAGAATCTTTCTTTGACTTCTTCTTATCCTTCTTATCCTTTTTGTCCTTCTTATCATTTTTATCCTTCTTATCCTTGTTATCCTTTTTATCCTTCTTATCCTTTTTATCATTCATATCCTTCTTTGTGCTCTCTCCTATCTGCTCCTTAGCTTCATCTATAAGACCACCACTGTGACAAGAGTCTGAGATAATTGTAATCTGTGCATCTTTTGGCACCTTATTCACAAGCTCCCTGAATTCATCATCTGAGAATAGAATCACCACATAAGAATATTCATATGAAAAAAATGAATCTGAATCTATTTGAAAAAAATCTTTTTGAGGTGAAGGGAAAATTGATGAGAAATTGCATTTGATTTTTTTTTTCTAATGATTAGGAGATTCTGAATCTTTAATTGGTACATTACTTAGGGCCGAGATTCAGACTATGTTATTTTTTTTTTTGTATTTGACTTTAACCAAATAAAAATATCAAAACTCTGCTTCAGTTCATCCAGATCCCAACCTGAGATTGAATCTGAAACCCTAGACAATCTATTCCTTTAATCATCTTCTGATAAATTCGAGATTTCTTTGATCCCAAGAAAGATAATTTACATGAATCATGAGTGGTAATAAAAGGTTATGTTTTCATCAAGACAGAACAGAACAGAGTACAAGTCAACTACAATCTAGTTTTGTCACGTACCGGTAATAAGATTCATATCGCAAGGAACAATACACTCATCATAACCAGTATCGTCATCTTCCCCTGTCTCAGCCGGCAGCCTCGTCCCATGTCCGCTGTAATGAACCACGAGAACATCACCCGATCTAGCCGACTCAACTAGATTCGATAACGCACGTCTGATATTCTTGCCGGTAGGTTTGGTGGAAGAGTTGTCAGTATCGATCAGCTCAACGATGTTATTCTCGGAGAATCCGAACCGATCGACAAGGCATTTGTGCATCCTCTTAACATCGTTGACGCAGCCTCGTAGCTCCGCCTTGGTTCCAGGGTAGTTGATTCCGATCAATACCGCTTTCTTCGCCATTAGTGATACCTCAAAAGGTCCGCTTTTACAAATAATATTGTTTTTGATTTTGATCGTGAGCTGTTTTTTTTTTCTTTTAAGGATGATGATCGTGAGTTGTTACATTACATCTCGTCGTTCTTCATGATTTTATAGTAACGTTTATTGCTTTTTCTTTGGTCAAGATATTAATGTTTATTACTATTAAATTAAATTAAAGAAGCCTTTAATAACAGTTCCATAAAAAAAAAATCTTTAGGAGTTCTATGACTCGCTAGCTTTATATTTTACCCTTTGTAATATCTTGGTTCTTGTCAATGAAAAATCATTCCGAGGAAAAAAATGTTCCATAAAATGATAAAGATACCTTCCTATAAAAAAAAATAATACAAAATAGTATTATTTAATCACAATTCCATTCCATATATATTATGTTTAGTAATTTAGTCTTATAATGTAATTAAAGAAGTCAAAGATGTGTGGCAAATCTTTCAACAGAACTAATAGAATTCAAGAAACTAAAAGAGCGGTTCCACTTTTTTCATCTTGCAGAAAACTCAACAGACGGTTTATTCAATATAAGGTTGTCAAATAAAGACTTAAATTTTTATTGGTTGTTTTATTCAATCTAGTTTTCATAATTACTTCAAATTTGAATAGTAGAATGACATTTGACGTAGAATAACATTGTAATTGATTACTTCATATCTGAGATATATAGAAACTGTATTCTAGTTATTCAAAGATATCCAGAACGCCACCAATATTGGTCTAACCGTGTAGAGAAGAAAAAGAAAACGTCCATGGCTTTGTTCTTTCTTCCAATCAAAATGCTAAAACGTACAAACAATGTATAGATTGTGAGAAATAGTATGGCAAAACTTTTACGCATCTTAATTGTGAGAAATAAATAATTAGGAACTGGCTTGGCTTGTTATTGTTGCGTACACCCTCTCTTGTAGGTGCAAGCAATCCCAAGTTATATCGTAGATCAATTATTACCAACGCATGTTTCAACACGTTACGGATTCCTTATCAAAAAACAAATGTTTGGTTTCTCTTGTGACACAAGTCTGACTTTAACAGAAAAATCAGGAAATATAAAGGTTAACCCCAAGATAAACCAACAGCTTAAAAATGTATGAGAAATGTGAATCAACAAACCAATGGATAAAGCAAAAGCTTATATACATTATTCAAATTTGAATTTACAATGACACAACAGAGCACCTCACACACAGAACATAATTCACGTAGGAGCCATGTAACGTGGTGAAAAATGTGGTAACAGTAGTGAAAAACGAGGCTCACGTAAAAGAAACAATATAAAAAGCCGCCGTCTGTGGGAATCGAACCCACGGCCACGGGATTAAAAGTCACGCGCTCTACCACTGAGCTAAGACGGCTCAACGATGAGTGTATCGTAAGAAAACATTACAACTAAACTTAAGCAAGAATCTTTGAAGCCAACCAAGAGGCCGAAGGTGACAATGAATAAACATAAACCGAGACTGCAGAGTAACAACCCGAGGGAACTGTGAAGCACAACAAGAAAGTGAAGCTGAAGGGTAGGATAAAGCTACTGGAGGAAGCTGAAACAACCATTGAACCACCATTAGAAGCTATGTTGCACCGAGACGGATACGGGGACAGATACGGGTACGGAAGCGGGGACGGGAAACGGCAAAACTAAAAATTTAAAGATACGGGGGTACGGCATATATATTAATATAAAAAAATATATACATATACTCATATATTGAAAATAGAATAAATTACACTATAATATTGAAAGAAAACAATGCAATATAGTATCTTAAGTAATAATAATAGGAAAAATAATTGTTTAATCATTGATTATTGAAATATGCTTCATCGCGTTCAAAGTTCATCAACTAACAGAACTAGAAACAAGGTTATAAATTTTTGCTTCTTTACGATTTAGTATTTTTTAAAGAACAAAAGTGATGAATTGACTTAATGTAAGATGACGTTGACGTAATTATGTTCATAAACACCCACTAAATTAGTTATTAGATCTTTTGTTGCTCTCACCGTCCCCAAGCCGTACCCGGTGCCGTCCCCAAGCTGTTCCCGTCCCAGAAACGTTTTGGGTACGGAAACGTTGACCTAAATGACGTCCCCGTGCTTCATAGATTAGAAGATGTTATAAGAAGGATGAAGGACGCGATGCGGCTTCTGAAGAAGCCTATGGTAACAATCAACAAATAGCTGTAACCGATACTATCTCAGCATCTGCCACTCCAAGAGAGACAGATACTGTCTCATCATAAGCCTTACAAGAGTTACCTTGAAGAGAGAATTGATGATCCTAGAGAACTCATTTCATGTATAGTCCCTTTCTATTATTTTATTGTCCTCTCAGGTTTCACTATTAAAAAAAATCAAATTCTTACATTGCCAGTGATTAACAAATTGCAAAACACAATACAACAAAACAATAGAACAATAAACCACTCGCTTGTAATAAAATCCAAACCAAACCAACACACAAACAGCTTCGTCTAGTGTTAGCTCACAGTTCCTTTTAAGTTTGTGCTTCCCTCTTTCACTATATTTGATATCTCCATTGATTTGAAGTCAGCAACCAAGTTGTCTGCTTCTTCTTTATTCTATAATCAAAGACATAAGAAAGAGAGGCCATGTTTCTCATGAGAATAACATACATAGAACGAGAAAAGAATGCTTAGGAGATTTGAAAGAGGAGAGAGATCAGTACCTTCATCTGAACCGGATGTAACCTTAGCTTCTTTTGTACCATAACCTTCTCTCTGTTTTCATAAAAATCGAAATCATCTAATATAGATGTCTTTGCTGCATAGTTCTTGAAGATGTCCAACACTTCATTCCCTTGTGGCAACCTCACCTATACATATGAAGTAAACAGTTCGAGATGAGTTATTCTTGAGAGCCACTAAAAGATTGTGTTTTACCTCTTGTGTGTCTCGGCTATTTGTTACAGGCTTGTTCTCATTGTATTCTAGTATTACATGGCGTAATTGCGGATTTGGAACGTCTTTGATTATGTGCCACTTTACCGGAAAATAGCCAGTCCACTTATCTTGCTGCCAAAACTCCATGCTCTTCTCATAATCCACTCTACCAGTCATCTCAGCTACACCACAAAACTGGCCACTTGCATTCACCTGGTACAACAAAATTGACCAGAGACCACCAAGACATGTCCCAAAAATGAATAAATCATACTTCCTCCATTTTACAATATATGATGTTTATAAGGTTTTTGGTGTTTCAAAATGTAGAATGTTTTGAGTTTTTTTTTTTATGTTAACTTTAATTCTATAGTTTTCATGATTGGTTGCATCAATTTTTAATTTTGATCTTTAATGATGGTTTTTAGATAAAATCAAGTTTCTTAATGTTTGTGTGTTTATGCATAACATCGTATAATACGAAAGAGAGAGAGTATGATGCATTACCGAGAAGAAGAGGAAGACCGGGCACGTTCCACCTTTCTCTGCAATCTTCTTTTGAGATTCTTGATATGCACTGTCTAACTTCTTGTTCCCATTAAGAGTACTAGACCAAACATTGTACTTGATGCTCTTGTGAATGTCGTCTTCACTATAAGATTTTATCACAAAGAACATTGCTTCTTCATACTTGGTCTGAAAGCTAGGCAGGTTATATTGATCCCTTTTGATCACAGTACTTACACCTTTGCTTCTTCTATTCCCTTCAACATCCAACAAACAGGACTCACATTCTCTTTCCCTACTATTACCATTATCTTTGTTTAAAGCTCCAGACTTTGGGAGTGGAGCATAGCTGTTCTGTAATTCATATAAAACCAACAAAAGAACAAAGAAAATGATTAGTCAAGTCTTCTAAGTAAATGTGAAAGAGAGAAGAAGAACAACAAAGGAAGACATAAGTTACTTTTCGCGGTGTTCTAGGCCTATCTCCCATGCCATAAGAAGTCTTGCTCTTTGAGTAATAACTGCTATGGTTATGACTTGAAGAAGATATGTTCTGTTTCAAAGGTTGGTTACCATATACATACTTGTCTCCAATAGGGTACTCCCATGCATAGGTAGGCGATGAAACACCTCCATAACTATATTGGTTCTGATAATATCCTTGAGCTGCATACATGGGTGAATGAAGGCCCTGGCTTGATACACCGACCGGGCTTATAGGCATATAAATGGGACTAACATCATAAGATTGAAACCCTGGCATCATGTAGATTAAAGATCCATCTTCCCCTTGCATAACCTAAAAATCAAGATCAAGAAAATGATCATTTAAAAAGATTGAGTTATGAGTAAATTAATCCTTGATTCACAAGAAACTTTTAATTTACCGGGTACTGAACTTCTGTTCCATAACCATAGTATCCATTATCCTTTGCTTCTGCAAGTGAACCATCAAGGTCTGGATAGTAGAATCCATAGTAGCCACCATAAGGAGAAGGCAGACCTTGATATGTCTCAAGAGTTTCATAATATGGCTCTGATTGTCTCTTCTAGACCCCATAAACCAAAACAAACATGTACAAAAAGACGTATAATGTTAACTAACAGAGAAGATAAACTGTTCTCAAGAGATTACACAAAGAAGATTAAAATGTTTTACCATAGAAGTGGTGGAGGCAGTGACCTTAGCAAGAGGATCAACTTTTAGGCTTTTCACCATATCTTTAGTGACTGAAACATATAAACAAAGTCTCTGAGAAACCTTCCAAGAAACCAATCAATATTGAGAAATCTTCCAAAAATAGATACAAACATTAGTAATCTTTAGTTTCTTAACGAAGTGAGGAGAAAAGTTTGAAACGTGAGCTGATGTCTGATGATTTAGTCGTACTGATAAAAACACTAACAACTAGACGTGAAGCACATATATACTATTTGTTTATTTTCTTCTTTTTGAAGATAAGACAGTTGTGTCTTTTTTTTTTTTTGAACAAACAGAAGACAGTTGTGTCTAATCACAAGAAACAGAGCAAAAGTTAAAGGCTCATAAGAACAACACAGCTTCACACGTGTGTGTGTGTGCGTGCGAAAGAGATGATGAGATGATCTTTTTTACCTGAAACAAAGTACAGATACGGAACAGAAAAAAACAGGGAGATGATGACTTATAGAGAGAAGGGTACTACAGGCTGATGAAGAAGGAAGAAGAACAGAGATTTTTTCTTTCTTTTTTTATTTGTTCTATTCTTATTGATTTTAGTTGAAATTATCTATATGTAGAAAGTTTTTTTTTATAAAAAGAGGTTAGGAAGAGGAAACAAATGTATGGTCAAGAATTGTCCAGTCATGGAATCATGAGAACACTGGCCGTTTGATTAGGCTACAGACGAAATTAAAACATGTTTTATTGCCAACTTTTCCATCTGGAATCTATTCTTATTACACAACTCTCTTCAAAGGGCTTTTAAAAAAAGATGAGTGCTCTTCAAAAGGTTATAATAAAGAAAGAAATAAATAAGAATCTTAATTTGCATTAGCTAACAAAATTAATTTAATTATTTTCCATATAAATCTTTATTCTATGGAAAAAAAAGTTAGGACCAATTCTTATGGTCGGGAAAATGATAAAATGCATAGAATATGGTTTTGAAGAAAAAGAGTAGAATATAATATTAGATAGTTGAAATAATGGATTTGACACTGTCTCTCTGTCTCCATGTACCCTTCAATCCGAGCAATAATCTAATATTATAAAGTTGAGTTTTCTCACTCCTAAGGCATGCCATATGGGCGTCCACGTCACTAATTCGGTATTTGTGGTGGCGACACGTGTCATGGTCAATCAAAACTTAATGTTTTATTAATTCTTGAGTTTAAATGGTTTTATGTGTTTATTACGATCCAAATGCATCTTCTCCAGAAAACTGTATACAAAACCTAGGAAAATGGCCATCGTCAACAATTTCCGTTCATCATTGTCGATAAAAATCTAATGGTTTCACCGGTGAACGATTCGATCAATGTCGGTCGGAGCTGAATAGACTTCTTTCATCTGGCCGTTACGGAAATTAACTTGGTTTCACGGTGACGAACGATTCGATCAATGTCGGTTAAGGTGAATAGACTTCTTTAATCTGCACCGTTCGGAAATTAACTTGGTTCATGCATCTTAATTAACATTTGCATTAATACATATTCTCTACTTCTCACACGACCTTACATTCAATGAATCCCTTCATTCATTCTTCGTGTTAATCCTCCATTATAAATATGAAAGTTTTCTTCCAACAAGATCATCAGTTCATTTCTCTTAATAAACAACACAAAAGGTGATGAAAAGAGATATGTTAAGTCCATGGTTGTGCTTACGGTTGTGAGAAAAATGATAAGAAACAAAAGAAATGAGATGAGAAGCAGAATAAACAAAGAAGAAGAGAAATGAGGAGAACGATAGAAGAGGGAGATAACTTTTTAGTGAACTTTTTTAAAAATCTATTTATCTTTAACTCATAATAATTTCCAACATCTTGGTGTTGATTTTTCATTATTGTGGCTCCCTAAAAGGTTGTTGGCCCGATCTCAATGATCAACAATTAGTGACACTTATGGATAAGAATCTTGTGTGAGTATGCATGATTGTGATTTGTGAGTATATTTCAATTACATCTTTTCCATATCAACTACTGGACTGTGAATTCTATTTAAATTAGCTGCTTCTGTGTCTCCAAAATGGGCAGAGTTTTGATATATCGTAGAATGTATTTTCTTATTATACTTCTAAGTTTGAGTTTGCATATATCACAATAAAATGAGGATGATGGACGAATGAGTGAGTGTGGAATATTAAACATGTTCTTACATGAAATTAAAGCGTTTTAGTTTTGTACAAACATTAAATTATGCCTTATTTAGATGACTCACTTCCCATAACATATATACTCTATTCTCGACAAATTGACACATGCTAACCTAATAAAAAACAATAGTTTCAAATTTAATAAAACTGAATCCTTTATTTTCGTGATGGTATTTCATCAACAAAAATTGTCTAAAAATTTAACACTATAATTTTTAAAATTTTATTAAGTATTCCACATTTTAATCATCTTTTGTTTAAACCAAATTAAAAAGTAAATTATTTAATAATCTATAATTTATTTTTGATTAATATTTTATTTCAGGTCTAACAAAACATTTGATATCAATCTAAAATAATATTTTATCACATAATTAACAATATAATATCAAATATGTAAGTTTTAAAATATTCATAATAAAAAAGTAATGTAAGATTTTTCTATCAAAATTATTTTACTTATTATCAAACATTATCATAATTACAGTAGAATAAACAAAGATAATATGTAAAACTATTATGTATCATGAAAGTTTTAATATTAAGATAATCATAATCTATAAAAGAATAACAAAACATACACAATAAAATTAATATCACCTTAAATATACTCTTTAACTGTTATATTTATATATTTTCGGTTATTAACACAGAGAGAGAGAGAGAGAGAGAGTAAATTATGCTAATAGTAGAAATTAGTTGTTTGGTTAATTCTAAATTAAGAAAATAGTATATGTAATATACATCTCTTGCAAATGTAAACATAAAACACAGACCACAAATTATATAAAAAATAATAATCTTGATCACAAGTTAAGTATATCCATGGTGGCCCTAGTACAACAAATAAGGCTATTATTGTTCTTCAGAAAGATACTACAAATAAGGAAAAATCACAAAAATGCTTCATTTTTTTTTCATTTACAAAATGGTCTATTTATATTCATGAGCCTCTAGCATTTTTGGTACTTTTATTCTAAATTAAGTATATGCTTAATTTCTTAATTGTTTGTATGTAAACAAAATTTAATATAATCTTCAATGAATATATGTATGAACAGTAATAGTATCTTTGGAGATTTTTTTCAGACATGTAATAAGTCTTTTGATATATTTAATAATTCGTTTATCCACGTATAAAAATAGACAAATTGGTATTAGTATATGGTTTTTTCCTTTACCTATAATTTACATTAACTATGTAGTATCGATTTTACTATCCAAACCACTCTAGATAGTTTTTTTTTTTTGAAACACTCACTCTAAGAGTTATTTTTTCTTTTTTTCTTGGGAAAATTGCCAATTGTGACTCAAAACATGATTTCAAATACAATAGTAAACCCAAACTTGAATCAAATGCAAAAGTAATCTAAAAGGCTATTGAAATTACAACCAGCCCTTGTGAACAAACAAAACCAATTTTTTTACGCTTTTATCCCCACTAAGTCGTCATCCAGGCGACTTTCAAATAAGTCGTCTGTCAGACGACTTTCAAGTAAGTCGTCTGTCGGACGACTTTCAAATAAGTCGTCTGTCAGATGACTTTCAAGTAAGTCTTCAGAAGGACTTATTTGAAAGTCATCTAGACTAGTTCTAAAAATAATTTAAAATTTTTATAAAAAATATTTTGATAAGTGAAAAATTGAAATCATATAATTAACATACGTTTTAAGAGATATAAATTAATATATAACAAAATTTAATTGTTTTCGATATAGATGAGTGAAAGTAGTGAGTCATGATATTCTTTGGTTTAGGTTTTGCCAACATATGTTGTAGTATTGTATGTGTTCTTAGGGTTAGATTTTGGAATGCATAAATGTTTTTCAAAATTTAAAATTGATCTAAGTGTTTATTTCTATGTATAGTAAACACTATTTAAGTATAATTTGATTTTATAACATGGTTAGTTAGTTAATTTAGTCAATTTAGTTTAGGGGTTAAATTTAGGGTATCGGACGACTTACTTAGTAAGTCGTCTAGTGAATATATTTACGGTAGATGACTTTCCAATAAGTCATCCAGATATTCCCTTAAAATATTTTAGTTTCCGCTAAAAATATTTTAGTTTCCATTAAAATATTTTAGTTTTCCGCTAAAAATATTGAAATCTTCGACGACTTATAATTAAATTAGATAGAATCTATTGAAGACTTACTTGAAAGTCTTCGAATCAAAATATTTAACCTAACTAGATTTTTTTGTCTCCTATATAAATAAAATTTACACATTCTCTCTCCTCTCAAATGGGCAACAAAATGTAATGTTCATCATTCTAAAACTCTCCAACCTCTCTCTAATCTCTTTGGACTTATAAACACCAAACTTTATATCAATTTATTGTTTTGTTTCATGTCTTTCTCACTAATTTATCTTGTTTTGCGGGTTTTCATTTAAAGGTAGATCTATTAGTTTTAGATATGTTTTTGTAGATCTATTACTTTTTCCCAAACTAAAACCCTCTAAACCAACTATAATCTCTTAGACTTGAAAACACCAAACTTTGTATGATTTTTTCAGTTTTGTCTCATGTCTTTCTCACTAATCTACTTTTTTCTGGGTTTGTAATCACATGGTTCTCATCTTCCACTTGGATATGTATGTTGTGTCTATAAAACGTATATCTATCTAATCTTCCACTCATTTTCTATTTTAAGTCATTTGAACGTTTTGGATGTGCGGTTTTCAGATCTGGATATGGGTTTTCAGATCTGGAAGACTTCGGACGACTTACATTTTAGTCGTCTGGACTTCTGTAAGTCATCTGGACTTCATGTAAGTCGTCTGAATTCATGTAAGTCGTCTGGACTTCCTGTAAGTCGTCTGGACTTCTGTAAGTCGTCCGGACTTCTGTAAGTCGTCGGACTTCTGTAAGTCGTCTGGACTTCTGTAAGTCGTCTGGACTTCTTGAAAGTCTTCGGCGTTCTGGAAGTCTTCTGATAAAGTCTTCTTCCATATCAAGTGGAGTCCAAGCTTGTCTTTGTAGATGAATGATCTATAATAGTTATGTTTGTGATCTGTTGTGTAATTTTCATGTGTACTTCTTTAGTTGTAAATTTATTTTAAATCAGTAATAATGTTTCCCAAGATGTAATATATGTGCTAACAATATGTTTACACATTTACAAATCAATGAAATAATATTTAAGAGATGGAAACAAATAATAATAACTAGTCAAAGCATATCACATTTTTTACAAGTTTGTGTTGAAAAACTTAGTCAAATTTAGTAAAACTAAAGAGAAAACAGATTTTGAAAATTTAGGTTTTACATATCTTGAAGTTACTTAACACTCTTAAAATTCAAGTTATTCAAAAAGCGTAGAAGACTTAAAACTAGTGTAGAAGACTTAAAAATACAAGTTAGTCAAATTTATAAAATGAAAATTTTCTCCTATGTTTTGAGATATGTTTTCGTAGAAGACTTATCAGACTTATATGTAACGATGCATCATCCGCAAAATTCAAAATAAAACACATTAGTAAACATAGAACATGGATGAGTTAAAACACATTAGGTAGAAATTTTGATTAACATGAATGTTGGTAACCTCATAAATATCACTAATTATGTTATTAGTTTTATTCAGCCCCAATATTAATTAATATACATGAATTAATAAGAAAATGTAAAAAGTCTATATAGTTTTAGAGAAAATGAAAGTTTACTAAACATTAATGCATACAAGTAAGTCGTCGAAGACTTACAAGTAAGTCGTGGAAGACTTACAAGTAAGTCGTCTGGAAGACTTACAAGTAAGTCGGAAGACTTACAAGTAAGTCGTCTGGAAGACTTAAAAGTAAGTCGTCCGGAAGACTTAAAAGTAAGTCGTCGGAAGACTTAAAAGTAAGTCGTCCGGAAGACTTAAAATTAAGTCGTCTTAAAAGTCTCGGAAGACTTACAAGTAAGTCATCCGGAAGACTTACAAATAAGTCGTCCGGACATGTCATTTTGCAATTGACTTTTAAATGGGACGACTTACTTGTAAGTCGTCGTTGTTTTTTTTAAAATCGACGACTTACAAGTAAGTCCTCAATAAACAGTTTTGTATTTGACCGAATTGTGTCAAATTTGACTTTTCATGGACGCGGAAGTCCCATGAAGATGACTTACATGGAAGTCGTCCATTTAGATGACTTAAATATTTAATTTTCTCGACGACTTACATGGAAGTCGCCCAAAGAAGATGACTTACACGAAAGTCGCCCAGAAGATGACTTACACGAAAGTTTGACCAGAATCTTGGAAAAAAATCTGGACAACTTTTCTTATCCCGGACGACTTACCGAAGTCGCCCTAAGTCGTCAGGAAGACTTCCATGTAAGTCGTCGAGAAAAATAATATTTAAGTTTTTTTTTCAATTGCAAAACTAACTGAGATGACTTACATGGAAGTCGTAGCTTTAATAAAATATTGATTTTTTATTTTCCCGAGACGACTTACAATAAGTCGTCCAAGAAAAGTCAAATTTCGACAATTTGGTCAAATACAAAACTAACCCATTTATCCTGCATAACTTACTTGTAAGTCGCCTCAATTTTTTTAACAAACAAACCGACGACTTACTAGTAAGTCGTCTTGACCGAAGACTTACCCTTAAGTCTTTTGTAAGACTTAGTAAGTCTCTGCATCTAACAGATCTGGAAAAATTTCAATTTCATACCTTAAATTAGTGAGATGACTTCCTTATCACACAAAAATCTTCCAACCACATGAACCTCAAACGAAAGTAACCCACCAAGAATCATAAGCTTGAATGGCTCTATCAACCATAAAAGTTAGAATAAAAACTTGAGTTTTTGGATGAATATAGAGAAAGTGAAAGAGATGTTGTTTTAGTTCATAACAATTGAGAAAAAGAGAATGTAAATCGATTTGAGGTGCATTAAGAGCTTCAAATTGGTTGTTCATGGTGGTTGAGTATTGATGGCAATGACAATCTTGTAAATACTTGAAGATGATGAGGTTGAGAGGGTAAAAAGACAATTTTCAGAAAAAAAATAATGAAAAAATTAATGGCATTTTTGTGAATAATGTGAACTTGTGGGGTGAATAGGACAAAAGTAAAATCTAAAAAAAACATAGGTTAGTTTTGTGTTTGACTTTGAGTTTTAAGTCAATTTTGTAAAAACCCCTTTTTTCTTTGATATAAAAGTAGTTATATATGTTAACAAACAAAGATATGAAGAATTCATATATGCAACAATTGTTCTTTGGAATATCATTTTAAAGTTAATTTAAAATTGTAGATTGGGATCTCTTGCTCTTGATATGGTTCCATTATTGAAACCTTACAATGATTTTTTATTGGTAAAATGCACTATTAGAATTGTTTTAAAATTTCTATCATGAGGTGTCAACTGGTCCATTCGTATATATAATTGTATCCATTCAATATTTGATACGCTTCCCACCAAAATCCATATCCATTTCATTATTGCCATTTAAAATTGTGTCCACAAAATAGGTGGATATCACAACTCCATAAGTTTAACCATCCTACAACTTCAAGTATGAACTCTAACTTCTCTTCAGTAGATTGCGACTAATAATTAATTTTTGCGTACCTTACTTTTTTAGGAAATAAAAAGTGTTTTTATCCATTAGTATTATATCCGAAGCAGATAGTGTTTCACGATCAAGCAAATACTTGTCAAACATCGCATAAGAAGCCAAATAACCCAAAAAAAATCATATGAAACTATTTAAATACAATAATTCAAATCCATGGAGAGCAAGAGAGTTACAAGGTGCCACGTTTTGCATTTGCCGTGGCCTAAACGTGTATGCTTCACACCTATATATATGTATTGATTGAGTTTCTGTTGTTTTATGTGATTACGTATGTATAACAAGTTAATAAGATTCCATAAAGAAATTGACTAACAAATATATATAGGTGTATTAGTTAATCTTAGTTGATTTTGTTGACTTCATCAATATGAATTTATATTAAGCTTTGTTGTTATTCTTTTGTTTTTATATACTGAAGAATACGTTGAGTAATCTTCATTCTTAAGTCTTGAGATCAAAAGGTAGAGACACTAATAAAATGCGCAGAGAAAAAAGCATAATCATATGGGATTAACAACAAGATTAAAATCAATTTTCGGCCATAATGGGCCTTTTAACTGAAATTCAGAAAGGCCCGTTAAGCCCACAAAAGAGTATCAAAATCAAAATGGTTTCAACGGTGGTGTGATGATACAACAGAATCAGCAGCAAAGCATACGTTTGTTGGTGAGAAACTGAAGGTGTTTTCAAAGCTTTTCGAGGGTGGCTTTGAGATGAGGTTGAAGATGCTGCGTGGTCGTACTCATATGAACAACGTACGATAGCTTTCCATCAACTAATTCAAATCCTCTGCTTGTCTCCTTCACCTGTAAATCAAAACAAACACAAAGACCAAATCAACAAAACAAACATGAAGCAGCTGTTCTGTCGCAGAGAGGATCTCATGTCTTATATAACCTTGGATGCGTTTCCGACAAGCTCACTCTTGAGTGTAATCGTTTGCTTATCTACGTTGTAAGCTCCTTTCTGAGAACCGATTATAATCAGAAGAATCAAGAGTTTGTTTATTAGATGTAAGGGTAATTAGGACATTTTACCTGGACCTCGACGAGACCTGAGCTCTGAGCTATAACGACTTCAATGGAACCGTCTGGCTTCGGACGGAAGTAACCGCTCTCTGCGTGCATCGGTTCTCCTGTTTCTAGCTTCCATGTCTTCTGCGTGTAAGCTATCACCGGCTACACACAACAACAATTCGATTTAAGAAAGCAAAGTCAACGCAATTAGATCAGTAGGTAAAGGTGAAGCACTTAGGAGACGATCGAATCGCGTACGAAGGGGGGGAGAGAAGTGATCATCGTTATACCTTGCCGGAATGTGAGAAACGGATCTCTTCGCCGTAACGGAAGGAAGGTATCGTTGGATATTCACCTTCGCCTTGCCCTCTCCATGTTCCTAATAGGTAAGATAACGGTGCGACGAATGGGTGTATCGGCGGCGTTTCCTCCGTCGCCATTGGTCGTCGTGTTCTTTGAATCTCTCTGATCGCCAATTTTCTTAGTCCAAAGTGGAGTGTGTGAATCTTACTCGCGTAAGCACGTGTTGTTTAGTATAAGGTGGATCCTAATCTGCTAAAGCAGGCCCAGTTATACAGTAGCGTTAGACATGATCCAAGTTACTTATATTATATGTTTGCCTAAATACTATGTATACCCAAAATAATTCAAATGTTTTTGTAACCATCTTCTCAATGTCTCATGATCTTTTATAGATGAAAATATATAAGATCTAGTTGGTTTATTTTATCTCTCGTTTAATATTTCAAAAATACAGTTTTGTTTTATCTATGATACAAACAAGTTATATTCAATCTAAATCTTAAAAAGTTTGAAGTAATTTTTTATGTATACAATCTTTTCAAATATTTTAATCATCCTATCTATTTATCATGCATTCCATCAATGAAAAAAATATTTAAAGCTTTAGTTCTTTATATTAATTTTTTGATATTAAAATAAGGTTTTGTTTTATAAATGATCTAAATAATTTATATATGTTCTAAAATTTAAAATGTTGATGTAAATTTTGTATATCGAATTTTGTTAGATATATTTAACCTTAATAATACTAACCCCAAAGAAAGTTATATAAAAATCTATGTCAAAATTTAATTTGGTTATTTCTAAAAAATGATGGGGAATAGATCACAACATTGTCATAAAATTTGGGGAAAATGAAGAAAAAAGTTCCTGATCGAAAATCCACTTATGTTACTGTTGATTGTAGTCTGTAGTACTAACAATGATATAATTTATATGCGTGTGTATCTGAATATAATAGCATGATATATATACTAAAAGTTAATAAAATGTGGAAGTAGAGATTGATAGAAAAAAATTAAATAAATGGTCAAGGTTGAAGAAAAATATACACAGAAGAGAAGAAGAGATAATCAAGGGGAGAACACAATTTTCATTTGCCTTCAAATGTATTGAAGGGACCTTTTCCTCCCTCCACTTCTCCACTTTCTTTGGAAACACAGAAAATACTTTCTCTCCATCCATTTCTCTTCCTCTCTTTTCTTAATTAACCAATGTCTCTTTTTTCATAATATTCACCTTATCTCTTCTATTCAAGACAACAATTCTCATGTTCCCAAAAAAAAAAAAAACTAGAATAAACCATTAGAAGATTTACCTTTTCCTGTAAAATTTGCCTTATGTCCATGGTTTCCCCAATCTTCAGACATGGAAGGTAAGTTGTTGCAATCTCCCTGCCAATATATTTACGTAACGTGCAGACAAATTCTATATCAACAAGATATGAGGGATGATAAGGGACTCAACTCCTAATTGAGAAACCTTTAATCTTTTTTACATTGAAATAGGTTTCTCTGACCTAGAAGACTTGCCTTGCCTTTTCGCTAGCCATGTTATCAAAGCGCGGAAAGAAGCTTGACTCCTCTGAGGTAGGTATATGCAGCGAGGCTTCCCTAAACACAATGATCGTACTTTTCATATGGACGTAAATGCAACTGAGATGTTTATTTTTTTTTAAATGTTCTTGTGCAGTCAAGTCATCATGTCTCGTCCTTGGGGACAAAAGAATCAGCTGATCTTACGGATGATTATCCACCATTAAATATCATTCATCCAACTCCACAACCACGCAGAGAGATGCAGAAGCCGTTGTTCGACCCCAAGAAGATGGAAAATCTTACTAAACCAGAGCCCGCTGGGTTCAGTAATCACCACCGCTCTGCTCCTAGCCCAAAATTTCCATCCTCAAACTCCAGTACCACTCAAAGAGATGCAATAACCATTGTTCATCCATCTCCACAACCACACAAAGAGATGCAAAAGCCATTGTTCGACCCCAAGAAGATGGAAAATCTTACTAAACCAGAGCCCGCTGGGTTCAGCAATCACCACCGCCCTGTCCCCAGTCCGAAAATCCCATCCTCAAACTCCAGTACCACGCAAAGAGATGCAATAACCATTGTTCATCCATCTCCGCAACCACACAAAGAGATGCATAAGCCATCGTTCGATCCCAAGAAGATGGACAATCTCACTAAACCAGAGCCCGCTGGGTTCAGCAATCACCACCGTCCTGTCCCCAGTCCAAAAATCCCATCCTCACCTGGTTCCAACATGACCGAGTCACAACTGGTCAACACCAAACCAAACAACAATAGTAACAACAATAGCAACGGCAGTAGCAATATGAGTTCAAGAAATAACAGCATCGAGAGCACTTCCTCTAACCCTTCTAAGCCACACACAGGTGGCGACATCAGGTGGGACGCTGTGAACATGTTAACCTCTAAAGGAGTCCAGCTCGGGATCAGCGATTTCCGGCTCCTGAAACGGCTCGGATACGGAGACATTGGGAGTGTTTACCTAGTTGAGCTCAGAGGGACTAACACGTTTTTCGCCATGAAAGTGATGGACAAGGCTTCCTTGGTTAGCAGGAACAAGCTGTTGCGAGCTCAGACGGAGAGAGAGATCTTGTCTCAGCTTGATCACCCGTTCTTGCCCACATTATACTCCCATTTCGAGACAGATAAAGTCTATTGCTTGGTCATGGAGTTTTGCGGTGGCGGCAATCTATATTCCTTGAGACAGAAGCAACCCAACAAATGGTTCACTGAAGATGCCGCGAGGTCAGTATTTAAATCAAATTGATTGCGGAGTGGGTGTTCGTGTATCCGTTCGGAGCTATAAACTCAACCACATTTGGATATTTATAAGTTTTGGTTCGAGTTTGTTCTAGGTTCGGGTAGTTAATCAGTTTTGGTTTGCATTCGGTACTATTTTCTTTGACTAAGATTCGATTGGTTTTTTCGAATCCGGATATTTTGCCCAGCCTTTGCGGGTGGACAAAGAACTTACAGAGTTTTGCTTTTTTTGTTCTTACAGATTGTTTGCTTCTGAAGTGCTATTGGCATTGGAGTATTTGCACATGCTCGGAATCGTATACCGTGATTTGAAGCCGGAGAATGTTCTGGTCAGAGACGACGGACACATCATGCTCTCCGACTTCGATCTCTCCCTCCGATGCTCCGTAAATCCAACCCTCGTCAACTCCTCCTCCTCCGGAGGCGGAAGCGGTCGTCCCGTGGGATTCATCGAAGAGGAATCCGCAGTCCAGGCCTCCACATTCTTCCCACGCATCCTCCAATCCACGAGGAAGAACCGTAAGGCCAAATCGGACTTCGGACTATTCGTAAACGGATCCATGCCTGAGCTCATGGCGGAGCCAACAAACGTGAAATCGATGTCGTTCGTGGGGACGCACGAGTACTTAGCACCGGAGATCATCCGAGGAGAAGGACACGGAAGCGCCGTAGACTGGTGGACCCTAGGGATATTCATCTACGAGCTCCTCTACGGTTCGACGCCGTTTAAAGGACAAGAGAATCGCGCGACGCTCCACAACGTGATCAAACAGGCGCTGAGGTTCCCTGATCTCCCTCACGTGAGCTCGGCCGCGAGGGATCTGATCAAGGGACTGTTGGTCAAGGAGCCGCAGAAACGGATCGCTTATAAACGAGGCGCGACGGAGATCAAGCAGCATCCGTTCTTCGAAGGCGTTAACTGGGCGTTGATACGGAGCGCGACGCCGCCGCATGTGCCGGAACCGGTGGATTTCACGGCGTTCACGAGTAAGGGCGATGGCGGGAAAAAGAGCAGCTCGAATCGCAATGATCCTGACTACAATGATTTTGAATACTTTTAGCAATTTATCTATACATTCATTATGCACCTATTTCAAACATTTAATTAATACTCTTTTTGTTGTCTTTATTTAATTAGAGCTCAATACCAAGTGTATAAAACATGAATTTAATTCAACTATTTGTAAATTTTTGTATATATATAAAACCAAATTATTCAATATAAATATAGTAATTGAGGCATGTTTTATTATAATTTTTTATTTAACTACACTATCTTTAATTTGTGTATATATCAAATCAAAAACAGATAAGCAAATAGTTTTGTACATTTTATTCATTTAGTTACTGAATTAAACCAGAAAATCACAAAGGGACTCTTAATTAAATCTGTTTTTTTAAAGATTGTGTTAATCTACTTAAAAGAAGTGTATTTAACTGAAAGTTTAAAGTAATTTATATTAAAATAAATCCACCGTTATTTAAAAAAAATTAACTCAGCTATTACTAATTTTGTATATATATCAAATCAAACACATTCATTATACCATTTATGGAAATATTATACTATAAAAAATATTTAGTTCCACTATATTTAATTTTGTGTATATATCAAACCAAAAACAGATAGCAGATAATTTAGTACATTTATATGAAACTACCAAATTAATCACAAACTATTTATTAAATTAAGAATGAAGTGCCAGCTGGTTGTGCTATTCGATTCATCGGGTTTTATATTATACTAGTGGTTTGCCGCTGGATTTTATAAGAGTTTAAATATATAGTTTAGATATTAAAATGCATTTTAGTGAATTTATCAAATTTAGTTATCATTTTAAAAAGTATATGTCCAAATTATAAAACTATTTTAGTTTTAGGCTTATTTCCTACATCATTGATTATGAGGTTTAGAGAAATGAAATAATTAGTAAAATTTAAATATATGCATGGAAGTCGTATTAATCTTCATATAAAATAGTTTATAACTTTACGTATGAGTATTTGATGTTTTGCTAAGAATTTGTAATAATTGTTCTTATATTTTGGAAGTGGTCAATCAAAAAAAAATATTTTTCAAATCACCAATACTCTAAAATTGTGTATTATAAAATATTTAGATTTTAAAAGGATGTATTAACCCTTGAAAACCCTTAACCCTTTTTATCAGTAAAACATCTAAATTTTAAAATCAATGTGAGACATATTTAGATGAATTATCCTATTTTGACTATTATATAATTATATATATATATATTTGTGACTTTGTTATTTTCATTAAATCAAAGGAAAACTTGATTACCATAGATTACATAACTTTTACTTAACGAATGATTTCATAAAGATAATTTTTAACTAAAATATTGTATTAGACTATATAAAAACTAATAAAATCATGAATGAACATTAATAGTGTGTACTGGATTAATCATGGATCCAAATATAATGATTTCACTTTAACATTTTTTAATATTCAATATAAATATATTGATGATTTTACGTTTTAAACTTTTTAGATAGTTAATGTAAATGGGATGAGTCATATTAGTGAATGATTGGTAAGAAAAAAATCAAATAATGATTTGATATCAACGAAAGTCCAATCCAATCGGGGACTCTAACTCGATTGGTCTAAAAAATTATTTTCAAATCATTTGTTGGTCTAAGTTTTATGCTAATAAGTAATAAGTCTTTAAACATGTGATAAATTCTTTTAAATAAATCTGCAACAATATATAGAAAATAATGTTACATATTATAGCTTGCCAGTAAAATATATTATTTCAAAAAGAAGTTACTATTTAACGGTACAGGAAAAATATTATTACACATGTATTTGTTTAACCTTTTGCCTTGTTATTAATAAATTTAGAAAGTTAGCAAGCTGGGGATTTTCATTTTGCTGATATCTGTCTCTTCCTCTGCCTTGCTCGGCTCCATTTAGTCTATGTTGGAAGGTTTCATATGTATAAAAATAGCTGTTGGGGTTATAACGCCTGGCTTCTTGGTCGGTGAGTTAGTGAAACGACGTTTAAGTAAAACGACGTTAACACTTTTAAGAGATCTTAACTTATGAATATTGCAACATCTGAGATTTATTTTGTTGTTTTAATTAGAAATATATTTCAGCAAATACGAATTTTGAAGATTCCAACTAATTCGAATGGCTTTATTTGTCAAATATTGAAATTGTAGAAAAACATACAATTATATATAATATAATAAGCAAGTTTTATTTGATATCAAACAAAAAAGGAAGTGTTATTTACAATTAAACGATTGCACTTGGAATCCCAAGTTAGAGAACAAAGCTTCAGTATGACTTCCTTTGCAAATTAAGTTCCATCCTCAAATCTACATGCTAAATATATGAAACCAACAATATTAAGATCACCATCTCGTCAAATAGGGTTCCGTATACATTCCCGTCATGATAGATCTTTCGGTTTTCATTATAGTAGTGATCAAATGATCGTGGAATATAGTTTGCGATTCAAACACGCAATTCCCATGGAATTGGCTGCTTTTCCCTGAACACAAAGACATAATATGACAGTAAATAATCTAAGAAGATTAAAAAAGGATCTCATAATACTAAAAGACAATGAGGCTGCAAGGATACAGGGAAGATTGATTAGGATGTAAATTTTCCTCATCATCAACAGAGCTTCCCAAATTACTTTTAGACTGACCTGCTGCACCTAAACCCCAAGACACATGTTTAGAGTTGTATTCCAGCCTTGGAGGTAGAAGAATAAACCAGGTGGAGAAGCTCTTCTGTATCAAAACATATTAATAGAGCACAGTTAGAATATCATTGTGCACATATGAATACGCTCATGCTGAGGAAGAAAGGACTAAAAGCTTATTGGAGATATACATAGTTGTGTGGAAGCTGACGTCCTGTGGAGGCTGTGGAGGGCCAACACCTGAAAACTCGATTTAAAAATAGTATTGGTAATGGTACATATACGAAGAGAAAGACTTTAATGGGTAAATTTTCTTGTCTGCTAAATTACTACAATCACTATATGAAACAAAAGATGGAAACCGACGACCTTTAAGTTATTTTTATTTGAATTTAGAGTGGTGACGGTTTTGTCTTGCTATCGTTCCACCTACCCCAGAAAGTGGCCGAAATACAAATTTTGACCCACTTTTAACCTTCTCACAGCTTCTCTAACTGGATTGGGTTTGCCTTGAAGCTTACTTCTAAACTTTTCATTGCCTAACTAATAGCATTCGGTGCAATGCTTCCAGCTCCAGCTTCATCCATGAAACTAACATTTTCAAAGAACCAAACATACTTTGAATCTGCCAGAAGAACCCAAAAGCTTTTCTCATCGTAAAGGAAAGTAAGGCTAGAGAGTCGTGGCACCTAAGAGTCCATTGCGAATTGGGGACCGTTTCAGAGTGATCCACGCTTGAACTGTCGTGATGTCACCTTCTTGAATCAACTAAGAAAACAGAGAAGCGTAGCAGGATCCAATATTCAAACGTAGCTTTACAACCAGAGCTACCAGATTTTAAAATAAAAAACATTACCAGCTTTTCTCAGACTTCAGCCGAAAACAGACAGAAAATCATATTCTCTTACAAAAAGATGATCTCATTTAAAATATCACAAAAAGAGTTTTCAAGTCTCCAAATCTACACAATTAGATTCGTAGGTTACTAAAATTATGTTACTGATCAATCCAAAGAGATTTAAAATAAGAGAATGAGAGTGATTATGCTTACATGATGAATACTATATGGTTGAAGATTAAGCCTATACATTTAACTGATATCGTAGTTCTCTTTCCAGCATCTGCTGCCTCTGGATTTGCTTCCCTCCAGACCAAGACCAAGCGTATCCAAGTAGATTCCTATTTGATAAAGAGGGTATCATTTATAAGTTGTGCTGTTCATCGGTGAAAGATGTGATATTTATACTCGCAGCTTAGTCGGTTTGCTTGGAATGCAAAGAGGTCGATTGAATGCTCCAGACTGTGAGTAGTGGGGTAATTACCTTAAATCTCAGATTTAATGCCATTTTAATGGAAGGTGGAGATGTTACGGTGAGTTTATTGAAGCTTTTGTTTTCTGAGAATATCGGCTAGAGGAGGATGAGAAGACGACGAAGAGAAGAAAAAAAAAACAACGAACAGAAAACCTATATAACTTAACTGGGTTTAATAATAAGTTTTAGACAAGCCCGGCAGTGAAATGAGAATGGGCCAACAGTAAGATAAGACAAAAAGACGGTACAAAGAAGCCGATGAAATCAGAAGCCACGGAATGCGCGGTGATCAAAGAAAAAGGACGCGCGAGGAAAATGTCAAACGCGTGAATGCCACAGACCCCCTACCGACTCGACACGTGGCGATAAACCCCCCATCCCAAAAAGCGACGTGGATAGCTTAAAATGGCAGATATGTCAACTTTATTATTAAAGAGACTAGAGATACTTACATTTAGTTTCGCAAACATGTTCTCGTAAAAATTGGCCTCATTTTTGTTGAGCTCCTTCATTTTCTCCTTCAACCGTCTCTGCTCCACCTTCACTTCCCTATCATTTTGATACAAAAAAAATATCCAAAATGCCAATTAAATTTAACTTGACATTTCTTCTCTTTATCTTCTTCTAGCATAATGTTAACTTTGTAGTATATGTAAAACACAAACCTGTTATTGGGAGGGCCTTCTTGAGATCAAACTCAGCCAAGTCAGAGTCAGGTAACTCCATGTAAGCTTGCGCTCTCCTGTATAGGTCTTTCACATTGGTGCTTTCCAGTTCTAACACCTATTATATATATCCAAAGCACCATTTCTCCATTACTACCCCTTGAATTTTAAAAGAAAGTAAATGTAGTCTTAACCGCCAAGTAGTTTACCTTTGTACACAGATTTTCAGCCTGCTTGTAGTCTTTCAACTTCAGTTTGCAGGCTGCATCGTTCAGATTGCAAGCCTCTTTCAATGCTTTTTCATGCTTCTTCTCCTCCTCACTGAAGGATGAGTCGTATTCAATAAACTTGACAGCCTGAGAGGAGAAACTATACCATGTGAGATGTTGTTCAACGTAACAACAACTCATATATCAGCGAGAAGTCCGTATTTTGTACCTTCTCGTATCTCTTGGAAGCGAGGGCATATTTTTCTTGCTTTAAACTTGGAGTTTCCTTCTTCCTTCTTCTTACTAGCAGCTCCTATCTTCTTACGAGGGTGTTTGGGTTGTTGATCCGGTTCTTAGAGTTGAAGAAACCGGTTTAGACTTTATGTCTTGATTCCTGAAATTTCGCTTTTTGTTTTGTTTATGGGGTTTCCGACATGAGAAGACTAAGAAGAAAAGAGGAAGATACAGAGGAGGAGAGAAAGATCTTCAGTCACATTCGGTTAAGTTTGAGTACTCTTTTCATGTTGTATTGCTTATTACAATAGTATGTTATATCACTATACCCGAAACAGGGTTTCAAGTTTTGTCTGTCTTGATGGTCTTTGGAACTTGCAAGAGAACAAGATTATGTTCCAGTTTCCTGATCTCTACATTGACAGTTTCTCTACTCATTGCACTATAAGAGAGCAGCTACCTTGCTTCATGAACTAAGCTTTGGACCTATATATTGGTGGACTTCGGAACATTTGGGTCCTGGTTTACAAATAAGTATTTGGTTGACATGTTTTACGAATGGAGACTCAAAAGTAATGAGGTTCTAAAAAATGTTCATAGAATCTTTTTTTTTTCTCATAAATTTTGGTCCCAAAAGAATTTATTTAAGCCTTGTGTATTTTGAAATGTGTTTTAATATAACTACCCCATCCGTTGAAAAAAGATCTATATTTTAGAAAAAAAAATTATTTCAAAAAGATAAATTTTTGCATTTTCAGTATATTAAATATTAATTAATAATAATAATGGGAATTTGTACATTTCGAAAAACATAATTATGATTATTGAAGTTATATTGTTAAAAGCTATGGAGAATAATTAATTACAAAAAATATGGATTGGTAATCAAAATTACATATGTTTTTTAATGTGTAAAAATTCTAAGATATACATCTTTTTGAAACAAAATGAGTATTTGTTTTCTAAAAACTACTTTATTTAATCCAAATAGTTTCTTGAATTAAAGCATATGGTTCATGGTTGTGTAATGGATTTATTATTTTGTTGCTAATAATTTGATGTGTGAATTGTGCTTTATTCTATACTTTCTAAACAAGTTTAGTAGAACAAACTAGAAAGTACTTGGGATGGAAAAGTAAAGATGAGTGTCTTTCTTATGGTCTATTTTCCTTTATATTAACCTCACTATAAATCACACCTACACAACTCTTCAAAATTCACGCCACCTAACCTGGCATCGAAGACCTCTATTCGAGCCAAAACCACTTTTTATGAAGGTCCAATAACAGCGTTCCACTTCATTGGACCGAGGGGGACTAATTGTTACAGGTGGGCTTGGCACCACCTACATTCCCGACCCAAATAAATATTGGCTCACGAATGTCAGGTCCAATCTATCGACCGAGCCCACTGAACTTACGTTCTTCGACCAAGATCAACCACATCGCTGATTTCTTACATCCACAAGAAAGGTGACACGATGACCTATAGCTTAGGGTGGATCGCCGCAACAACCTCGTTCAACAATCCGTTGCCATGAATAGTTTGTCTACAGAATAAACGATGACCCACACAACAACTATTCTTACAACCTAGTTCGGCAACGAAGGCAAGCAAATGATGAACTTTAATAAGAGAGTCCACCTAACACGAGCTACCTTTGAGCTCGTCTTATATAAACTAGATTTTTTTTCCGCGCTACGCGCGGATTGTATGTTTTATATAATTAATTTTTTTTTGTAGGAATTTTTACATTATTTCTCCTTATATAATAGGATGAGTCTTCTTAAAGGTGCCGACAAAATATTCTCCAACAATGAAAAGGTAATTTAATTATTAATTTTATAATAGATTATTTTATTTTATTGCCATTTTGTGTTCATAATTATCATTCAATAATTCATAATTTTTGTGATAATATTAGATAACTTAGAGTGAAATGTTTTGAGGGATACAAATATTTTGTTTGAAATATTATTAATTTATAATTTAATATATCTTTTAAATGTAAACGTAGTTAAAGTTTCCTTAGATAGTTAATTTATTTTGTTAAAATTTTCTACTAATTTCAAAACTCAGTAATTAATAATAAAAGTTAAAATTCATTAAATTATATTTGTATTACATATATTTTTACAAATCTGCATTATATTTGGAACTATTCATTTGAAGTACTCGTGGACATCCCTCATCTCGAATAATATATCTTTTTATAAATGTATAAATAATTTGAGTATTTAATTTGGAAAATCATATCTTCACTGAAATTATGTATATTGTTCAAAGAGTTACTACCTCCTTTCCGGAAAATATGATTTTTTAGATTTTATTCTTGTTCCACAAAAATAGATTTCTATTTTAAGGTTCTTTTGGATACTGTTAAAATACATTAATTGAAAACATTTGAATTGACTATATATCATTGGTTCATAATTATTTGAAAGTGTATAATAAATATAAATAAAAAGTTTAATTGAAAACAGTATTTTCTTAATATGAGTGAATTGTCTAGAAAATCTTATTTTTAGAAACGGAGGAAATACTATTTAAATACAATACTAACATCAACGAATACGATATCAAAAAGAGGTAAGAGTAGCTTTTCCTTGTCTTTTCTTACTCTATTTCAACAAATGCCATATACTAAAAATATGCATCAATGCCTGAAACAGACACGCTTGAAGTCTCTAACACCACCGGCTAAGGCTGAAAGCGTGATGTAAACACCAGCTCATCCTGTTCAACCCACTCCTTGGGGTTTTGTGCATCAATCGATGCTTAGTCATTTCAAAATACATTTATAATAGTCCCATTAGAATTTAGAAAACATGGGTGATCACACAATTTTGCCCGGGTGCTTGACCATTTGGTCGTTTTAAGATGTTAAAAGTGTCAACACGACCAGGAAAAAACCAAATGAATAAAGATAAGGAGGAGACTTCACGGTTGTACTTGTAGCTGATCAAACTGGTAATCTTTCAGCTTTGTCTTTGAGCTGATAATTTTGTTGGAAGCCGGAGCAGACAAAGAGAACCAAGAAGTGAATATGGGAGAAGGGAAAAGTTCGTTCCATTCTCAGCCTTGACCAATAGATCAGTAACATTTTGAGAAAGATATAATCTCATAAACCATATTACTATTTTATTAGCTTTAAATTACTTGAAAGCTAACTTGACGTTTCTTCGCTAGAGATTGTAAACACCTCCTTGAGCAACTACTTGATACTTGAAGTTCTAAGACTGGTGTGCATAAGCCTGCACCTGCAATAAGATTTCGATGAAACACTTAATCCGTTATCTATCACTTAGATAAGAGAAATCTCAGAAAATAAAGAAACTAAAGAATCATGCTACAGAGAGTCTTGTATCATCAGACTCTCAATAGAAGAAGTGTACGTCCTTCGATATAGAATGAATTCTGCAAAATATCAACTCGTTACAACATGGAAATAAAGAGAAGATGGTCTCATTCAAGATTAAAGATGTCATTATTTTCAAAATTATATTATAAAAAAAATGTTAAAATTATTAGAATATATAAAACTTTAATAATAATAGAAACTCAAATTCCTAATATTATTATTTTATTTTTGATAACCGTACTATGATAGTAATAGAAACTCAAATTCCTAATATTATTACAACAAAATTTTCTTACCATCGTCTCCCATCTGCCACTACCCCCAAGAATAAACATCTTCATTCTCATTTTCCAGATCAAAATGCGGACTTGTTCCAGCTGTTGGGGACCTCCACATAATTGAATTTAAATATATTGTGCTCTGAACTACACCAGATATATTTCTACCGTTCTCTTTACCTGTTGCTTCGATACAGTTTTGTAACAGCGAGTTAGAAGACATGAAAGAGGAATTTTATACTATAAAGGATTATATAAATTGCAAATCTAAAAAAACTACAAAACGATAAGAAAAGCAAATGATTTACTGCATCCTACCTTAGAGCTTCGACCTGCACTTGGAAGTTGGAAACATAGTCCTGACTGTCTTTAACATCAGACCTCCACAATCATCACTTAGTGATTTAAGAGTGCAGAGGAAGAAGAAAGAGAATGGATCAAACACTGAACTATCTAGTGGGCAAAAAAAGTAATGACAGACACAGGCAGAAGCAACACACGTCAATTATGTCAGTAATCTCCTACAAAAGTGCACTTCTTGTCCAACAGCTGTTCCGGTTCTGCGCTGTGGCATAAATGAGGACACGAACCAAACAATTCAGTTATGTTAGTAATGAACAATGTACTGATTGAAATAAATACTGAGAGGTATACGGTTAGGAAGTCAAAAGCATGAAGAATGAGACATCGACACATACCTGTTCATCAATCATCCGCATCTCAAGCCCCATAAGGATGCCTCCTATGGAAATATTGCGAGCTTTCCAGAACGTATTAGCCTAAACAGCAACTTAGAATCTCCTGGTCCTGGAGAAACCTGACTGAATAAAAATGGAGAAGAAGCTTGCCCGGTGATGACTGCCGTTTGGTTTGTCATGGTTTTAGGAATGAATTTAAGGAACTGAGCAAGAGATAATTGGGTTGGGGTATATATATATATATAGTCAGAAGACGGAATGGAGAGATCTGGGATGCGTTTCGACTGAGTGAGTAATGATGGTTTCTTGAAGAGACACAAATATCGTTGATTGAGAGGAGGGATATGGAGAGGTACAAAGAATTTCACTTGATGAATTAAGGAGCATTGAAGTGCCATTGTTGTAGCGTAGGAGTTACATAGGTGAAGTTGGATATACGAACAGATATAGAGTCGCTGGAGACGTCGGAGGCGAGTAGGCTAAGGAAAAGGACGCATAGGGTTGGGTTTGAAAAGATGATGAAGACATATAATAGGCAGGCTATTTTGATGGCTTTGGATGATCCGAGGCCCATCAGACAAACAATCCACGATGACATGGCAACTTGATCTAGTTTATAAATGATGTGGCAACTTATAAGTGGTTTGAATTAAAATGTCAACGTGGATAGGCTGAGAGATGATTATATTTTCCTTTTAATATAGGTTAGATAGAATACCAAGCATTAATGAAAAACATAAATGGCTAGAGCGAGAAAACTAAATAGAATAGAATCTAGTGAGAGAATAAAAGTTTAGATCGAATTTAACATCCATTTCACCTAGTCAGTGAACTGTTAGATTCTAATCTTTAAATCCGCCTTGGAGCCAAAAAAACTCCAAAGACAAGCTTGGCCCTCTTGTACCTTAATATATTTTACTCGATATAAAACTACCTCGCTAACTCATTTTTAAAGGTGTCATCACCTCCTACTTTCTTTAATTATGAGTTCATACATCTTGTTGTTCAACCGTCACTTCGCTTACAAGTTTAACTGTAAACCGAACGTCACCTCGTCTTCGTCTCATTGTTTAACTGTGTAACGCCAACGAATTGAGTTCCATCAGAGAGTCTTTCACCTCTCTCCATGGCTTTCAAACACTTGGAGTTCATGGTGAGTTGATGGTATGTAACCCTAGTACGGATAAGGTCATAAAGTTACACAGTTCTATGAGATTATGGAACTCCCCTCGCACTGAACCTCATGGTTCAGCAGTCACATATAATACACACGCCTTTCATCCTTATTGTTGAATCCGATTGGGGAACAAAAGCCGAACGAGATTTTTAGTAGTAAGAGGAAATGCAAAGAGGTTACAAAATAGTGCAAAACAGTAAGAAGAAATAGTTAGAGAAAATGGTGCACAAAAGCTGAGAGCGTCATTTTTACTGCAACATTTTGGTATCGTTTTTGTGATCGGTAACAATAAAAAATAGTACATCTTTGAACGTGGTTTTCTGTCAGAAAAAAGACAATTATTGAATTTATTTTTGCCTAGAAAACCTAAATTTTCCTAAATTCTTAATTTTTTTTTTGGCTTAAATTAGAAAATCTAAAGTAGTTTTACAATTTATTTATTTATTTTTGACTAATGAATCATTGGGATAAGAGTTAATTTATTCCATATATTATATTTGGATGTGATCCATTATGAGATGTGGATTGGGCTAGGCTCATGGACAGCCCACGTATTTGATTTACGAGTAAATAGGAAATTATACTTTTTAATAAAAGGAAAGAGAAAAAAAAGAATGAAGTTTTTGATTTACCAGTAAATAGGAAATTGTACTTTTTAATAAAAGGAAAAAAGGAAATTGTATATTTGTATAAATATAAGGGCACATGGAAAGAAATTGATCTGAATTCCCCACAAAACAAAAAACAAACAAATCTGGCGATGTCTGTGTGATTTGTTTCTTGTCTAATAATCCCCAAGAAGAAGTCTTTGCGGTTCTGTTTGATTTTTCCCACAAATCCAAATCGAATTTAGGAATTGCGGCTATGAAACGCAAGGAGCGAGATGGTAAGGAGGAGGAGGAGGAGGAGGAGATGTTGTGTAGGAGCCGAGGTCCGATCACAGTTGATCTGAAGAATGCTAGAGTGACTAGATTGCCTGCGGCTGAGTTTGATTCGCTCCCTTTTGATCTAAAGATGGATATAGTGAGTAGATTGGATGCCAAGTCTGTTATGAAGTTCCGATACGTGTCAAAGTTTTGGTGTTCCATCATCCGAAGCAGAGGGTTCATCGATTCCTTCTTCTCATCTATGTCCTCAAAGCAGCAATCGGGGTTTATAGTCGCTCTGGGTAACGGTTTATGCAATGAGCCTGAAGAGAAGCTCACCTTCTTCTTTTCCTTTTCGTTTGGGGAGGAGGAGTCATCTTCTTCTTTTGTCCCGAACTTGGAGATGGCAATACCAGTGGGACTGAGTTCCATCAGAGATTCTTTCGCTTCTCTCCATGGCTTTCTCACCGTTGCCGTTCATGGTGGTCTGATGGTATGTAACCCTACCACGGAGCAGGTCATTAAGTTACACACTTCCACCAGATTCGTGGGATACGATCCCATTCAAGGTCAACATAAGGCATTGCTTGTGGAATCGAGATATCATCGTTCTGATCATCTAGACCACAAGGTGTTGACATTGGGACCATCATGTCAAGAATGGAGAGTCATTGAGGGTACCCCTGGACCTTATAGACCTATCTCAGTGGGAGTATGCGTCAATGGTGTCATCTACTATGGGGCTCATAACTCTGCCGATTTTAGGAATCCAGTTTTGGTGTCCTTTGATGTTAGAACTGAGAAACTAAGTTTTATCCAAGCACATAAGCCTCTCCTTCAATGGGGTAAGTATTCCATATTTATAGATTACAATGGGAAGCTAGCTTCTATTGTGAGATACCCTTATGATCGTTTCAATAGTTTTGATTTATGGATATTACAAGACCCCGAGAAACATGAATGGTCAATGCAACATTGCGTGTTTCCCTCCTCCCTCTGGGATTCTGTTTGGGGCTTGGAATTGTCTTTTCCAGGAACCAACAAGGCTGGAGAGATCATTATGGCTCCAACCCTCTTGTCACCTAAGATTGGACCCTTTTACATTTTTTACTACAATGTTAAAACACACAACGTCAGAAGAGTTAGGCTCCTAGGCATTGGAGACAATAAAGAGTTTAGACGCTCTTATGGATTCCTTAAGCAGCGTGATTGTTTTGTCCGTATCGCACCTCAACACGTCCACAGTATTGCCTCCCTTTGAGGAAAGGATCCAAATAAATGTTAAAAAAGGTTTCAAGGATCAAGTGAGCATGGCGAAAAGATTTCAAGGATCCTTCTAATGTAAGAGAGCATGGCAAGCTATGGTTGTTTTTTATTTGCAATTTGTTATCTTATATATGACTCAAGATTTACCTTTCTGTAGTTGCTTCATCTGCTGGTTGTTTTTGTTCTTGTTGGGATGAGTTTGATTTCCTGTGTTATATTACTTTGGTGATATTGTTTGTTTGTGTAAGCTTTTCTCTTTACTACTGATACCCACAACTTAATTTTTGGACAGAGTATTTAAATATTCCTTGAGACAGAAGCAACCCAACAAATGGTTCACTGAAGATGCCGCGAGGTCAGTATTTAAATAAAATTGATTGCGGAGTGGGTGTTCGTGTATCCGTTCGGAGCTATAAACTCAACTACATCCGGATATTTATAAGTTTTGGTTCGAGTTTGTTCTAGTTCGGGTAGTTAATCAGTTTTGGTTTGCATTCGCTACTATTTTATTTGACTAAGATTCGATTAGTTTTTTTGAATCCGGATATTTTGCCCAGCCTTAGCGGGAAGACAAAGAACTTACAGAGTTTCGTTTTTATTTTGTTCTTACAGATTGTTTGCTTCTGAAGTGCTATTGGCATTGGAGTATTTGCACATGCTTGGAATCGTATACCGTGATTTGAAGCCGGAGAATGTTCTGGTCAGAGACGACGGACACATCATGCTCTCCGACTTCGATCTCTCCCTCCGATGCTCCGTAAATCCAACCCTCGTCAACTCCTCCTCCTCCGGAGGCGGAAGCGGTCGTCCCGTGGGATTCATCGAAGAGGAATCCGCAGTCCAGGCCTCCACATTCTTCCCACGCATCCTCCAATCCACGAGGAAGAACCGTAAGGCCAAATCGGACTTCGGACTATTCGTAAACGGATCCATGCCTGAGCTCATGGCGGAGCCAACAAACGTGAAATCGATGTCGTTCGTGGGGACGCACGAGTACTTAGCACCGGAGATCATCCGAGGAGAAGGACACGGAAGCGCCGTAGACTGGTGGACCCTAGGGATATTCATCTACGAGCTCCTCTACGGTTCGACGCCGTTTAAAGGACAAGAGAATCGCGCGACGCTCCACAACGTGATCAAACAGGCGCTGAGGTTCCCTGATCTCCCTCACGTGAGCTCGGCCGCGAGGGATCTGATCAAGGGACTGTTGGTCAAGGAGCCGCAGAAACGGATCGCTTATAAACGAGGCGCGACGGAGATCAAGCAGCATCCGTTCTTCGAAGGCGTTAACTGGGCGTTGATACGGAGCGCGACGCCGCCGCATGTGCCGGAACCGGTGGATTTCACGGCGTTCACGAGTAAGGGCGATGGCGGGAAAAAGAGCAGCTCGAATCGCAATGATCCTGACTACAATGATTTTGAATACTTTTAGCAATTTATCTATACATTCATTATGCACCTATTTCAAACATTTAATTAATACTCTTTTTGTTGTCTTTATTTAATTAGAGCTCAATACCAAGTGTATAAAACATGAATTTAATTCAACTATTTGTAAATTTTTGTATATATATAAAACCAAATTATTCAATATAAATATAGTAATTGAGGCATGTTTTTATTATAATTTTTTTTATTTAACTACACTATCTTTAATTTGTGTATATATCAAATCAAAAACAGATAAGCAAATAGTTTTGTACATTTTATTCATTTAGTTACTGAATTAAACCAGAAAATCACAAAGGGACTCTTAATTAAATCTGTTTTTAAAGATTGTGTTAATCTACTTAAAAGAAGTGTATTTAACTGAAAGTTTAAAGTAATTTATATTAAAATAAATCCACCGTTATTTAAAAAAAATTAACTCAGCTATTACTAATTTTGTATATATATCAAATCAAACACATTCATTATACCATTTGCGGAAATATTATACTATAAAAAATATTTAGTTCCACTATATTTAATTTTGTGTATATATCAAACCAAAAACAGATAGCAGATAATTTAGTACATTTATATGAAACTACCAAATTAATCACAAACTATTTATTAAATTAAGAATGAAGTGCCAGCTGGTTGTGCTATTCGATTCATCGGTTTTATATTATACTAGTATTTGTTTGCGCTGATTTTATAAGAGTTTAAATATATAGTTTAGATATTAAAATGCATTTTAGTGAATTTATCAAATTTAGTTATCATTTTAAAAGTATATGTCCAAATTATAAAACTATTTTAGTTTTAGGCTTATTTCCTACATCATTGATTATGAGGTTTAGAGAAATGAAATAGTTAGTAAAATTTAAATATATGCATGGAAGTCGTATTAATCTTCATATAAAATAGTTTATAACTTTAATGTATGAGTATTTGATGTTTTGCTAAGAATTTGTAATAATTGTTCTTATATTTTGAAGTGGTCAATCAAAAAAATATTTTTCAAATCACCAATACTCTAAAATTGTGTATTATAAAATATTTAGATTTTAAAAGGATGTATTAACCCTTGAAAACCCTTAACCCTTTTTATCAGTAAAACATCTAAATTTTAAAATCAATGTGAGACATATTTAGATGAATTATCCTATTTTGACTATTATATAATTATATATATATATATTTGTGACTTTGTTATTTTCATTAAATCAAAGGAAAACTTGATTACCATAGATTACATAACTTTTACTTAACGAATGATTTCATAAAGATAATTTTTAACTAAAATATTGTATTAGACTATATAAAAACTAATAAAATCATGAATGAACATTAATAGTGTGTACTGGATTAATCATGGATCCAAATATAATGATTTCACTTTAACATTTTTTAATATTCAATATAAATATATTGATGATTTTACGTTTTAAACTTTTAGATAGTTAATGTAAATGGGATGAGTCATATTAGTGAATGATTGGTAAGAAAAATCAAATAATGATTTGATATCAACGAAAGTCCAATCCAATCGGGGACTCTAACTCGATTGGTCTAAAAAATTATTTTCAAATCATTTGTTGGTCTAAGTTTTATGCTAATAAGTAATAAGTCTTTAAACATGTGATAAATTCTTTTAAATAAATCTGCAACAATATATAGAAAATAATGTTACATATTATAGCTTGCCAGTAAAATATATTATTTCAAAAAGAAGTTACTATTTAACGGTACAGGAAAAATATTATTACACATGTATTTGTTTAACCTTTTGCCTTGTTATTAATAAATTTAGAAAGTTAGCAAGCTGGGGATTTTCATTTTGCTGATATCTGTCTCTTCCTCTGCCTTGCTCGGCTCCATTTAGTCTATGTTGGAAGGTTTCATATGTATAAAAATAGCTGTTGGGGTTATAACGCCCTGGCTTCTTGGTCGGGTGAGTTAAGTGAAACGCACGTTTAAGTAAAACGCACGTTAACACTTTTAAGAGATCTTAACTTATGAATATTGCAACATCTGAGATTTATTTTGTTGTTTTAATTAGAAATATATTTCAGCAAATACGAATTTTGAAGATTCCAACTAATTCGAATGGCTTTATTTGTCAAATATTGAAATTGTAGAAAACATACAATTATATATAATATAATAAGCAAGTTTTATTTGATATCAAACAAAAAAGGAAGTGTTATTTACAATTAAACGATTGCACTTGGAATCCCAAGTTAGAGAACAAAGCTTCAGTATGACTTCCTTTGCAAATTAAGTTCCATCCTCAAATCTACATGCTAAATATATGAAACCAACAATATTAAGATCACCATCTCGTCAAATAGGGTTCCGTATACATTCCCGTCATGATAGATCTTTCGGTTTTCATTATAGTAGTGATCAAATGATCGTGGAATATAGTTTGCGATTCAAACACGCAATTCCCATGGAATTGGCTGCTTTTCCCTGAACACAAAGACATAATATGACAGTAAATAATCTAAGAAGATTAAAAAAGGATCTCATAATACTAAAAAGACAATGAGGCTGCAAGGATACAGGGAAGATTGATTAGGATGTAAATTTTCCTCATCATCAACAGAGCTTCCCAAATTACTTTTAGACTGACCTGCTGCACCTAAACCCCAAGACACATGTTTAGAGTTGTATTCCAGCCTTGGAGGTAGAAGAATAAACCAGGTGGAGAAGCTCTTCTGTATCAAAACATATTAATAGAGCACAGTTAGAATATCATTGTGCACATATGAATACGCTCATGCTGAGGAAGAAAGGACTAAAAGCTTATTGGAGATATACATAGTTGTGTGGAAGCTGACGTCCTGTGGAGGCTGTGGAGGGCCAACACCTGAAAACTCGATTTAAAAATAGTATTGGTAATGGTACATATACGAAGAGAAAGACTTTAATGGGTAAATTTTCTTGTCTGCTAAATTACTACAATCACTATATGAAACAAAAAGATGGAAACCGACGCACCTTTAAGTTATTTTTATTTGAATTTAGAGTGGTGACGGTTTTGTCTTGCTATCGTTCCACCTACCCCAGAAAGTGGCCGAAATACAAATTTTGACCCACTTTTAACCTTCTCACAGCTTCTCTAACTGGATTGGGTTTGCCTTGAAGCTTACTTCTAAACTTTTCATTGCCTAACTAATAGCATTCGGTGCAATGCTTCCAGCTCCAGCTTCATCCATGAAACTAACATTTTCAAAGAACCAAACATACTTTGAATCTGCCAGAAGAACCCAAAAGCTTTTCTCATCGTGTAAAGGAAAGTAAGGCTAGAGAGTCGTGGCACCTAAGAGTCCATTGCGAATTGGGGACCGTTTCAGAGTGATCCACGCTTGAACTGTCGTGATGTCACCTTCTTGAATCAACTAAGAAAACAGAGAAGCGTAGCAGGATCCAATATTCAAACGTAGCTTTACAACCAGAGCTACCAGATTTTAAAATAAAAAACATTACCAGCTTTTCTCAGACTTCAGCCGAAAACAGACAGAAAATCATATTCTCTTACAAAAAGATGATCTCATTTAAAATATCACAAAAAGAGTTTTCAAGTCTCCAAATCTACACAATTAGATTCGTAGGTTACTAAAATTATGTTACTGATCAATCCAAAGAGATTTAAAATAAGAGAATGAGAGTGATTATGCTTACATGATGAATACTATATGGTTGAAGATTAAGCCTATACATTTAACTGATATCGTAGTTCTCTTTCCAGCATCTGCTGCCTCTGGATTTGCTTCCTCCAGACCAAGACCAAGCGTATCCAAGTAGATTCCTATTTGATAAAGAGGGTATCATTTATAAGTTGTGCTGTTCATCGGTGAAAGATGTGATATTTATACTCGCAGCTTAGTCGGTTTGCTTGGAATGCAAAGAGGTCGATTGAATGCTCCAGACTGTGAGTAGTGGGGTAATTACCTTAAATCTCAGATTTAATGCCATTTTAATGGAAGGTGGAGATGTTACGGTGAGTTTATTGAAGCTTTTGTTTTCTGAGAATATCGGCTAGAGGAGGATGAGAAGACGAAGAGAAGAAAAAACAACGAACAGAAAACCTATATAACTTAACTGGGTTTAATAATAAGTTTTAGACAAGCCCGGCAGTGAAATGAGAATGGGCCAACAGTAAGATAAGACAAAAGACGGTACAAAGAAGCCGATGAAATCAGAAGCCACGGAATGCGGTGATCAAAGAAAAGGACGCTACGAGGAAAATGTCAAACGCTGAATGCCACAGACCCCACCGACTCGACATCGCATGCATAAACCCCATCCCAAAAAGCGACGTGGATAGCTTAAAATGGCAGATATGTCAACTTTATTATTAAAGAGACTAGAGATACTTACATTTAGTTTCGCAAACATGTTCTCGTAAAAATTGGCCTCATTTTTGTTGAGCTCCTTCATTTTCTCCTTCAACCGTCTCTGCTCCACCTTCACTTCCCTATCATTTTGATACAAAAAAAATATCCAAAATGCCAATTAAATTTAACTTGACATTTCTTCTCTTTATCTTCTTCTAGCATAATGTTAACTTTGTAGTATATGTAAAACACAAACCTGTTATTGGGAGGGCCTTCTTGAGATCAAACTCAGCCAAGTCAGAGTCAGGTAACTCCATGTAAGCTTGCGCTCTCCTGTATAGGTCTTTCACATTGGTGCTTTCCAGTTCTAACACCTATTATATATATCCAAAGCACCATTTCTCCATTACTACCCCTTGAATTTTAAAAGAAAGTAAATGTAGTCTTAACCGCCAAGTAGTTTACCTTTGTACACAGATTTTCAGCCTGCTTGTAGTCTTTCAACTTCAGTTTGCAGGCTGCATCGTTCAGATTGCAAGCCTCTTTCAATGCTTTTTCATGCTTCTTCTCCTCCTCACTGAAGGATGAGTCGTATTCAATAAACTTGACAGCCTGAGAGGAGAAACTATACCATGTGAGATGTTGTTCAACGTAACAACAACTCATATATCAGCGAGAAGTCCGTATTTTGTACCTTCTCGTATCTCTTGGAAGCGAGGGCATATTTTTCTTGCTTTAAACTTGGAGTTTCCTTCTTCCTTCTTCTTACTAGCAGCTCCTATCTTCTTACGAGGGTGTTTGGGTTGTTGATCCGGTTCTTAGAGTTGAAGAAACCGGTTTAGACTTTATGTCTTGATTCCTGAAATTTCGCTTTTTGTTTTGTTTATGGGGTTTCCGACATGAGAAGACTAAGAAGAAAAGAGGAAGATACAGAGGAGGAGAGAAAGATCTTCAGTCACATTCGGTTAAGTTTGAGTACTCTTTTCATGTTGTATTGCTTATTACAATAGTATGTTATATCACTATACCCGAAACAGGGTTTCAAGTTTTGTCTGTCTTGATGGTCTTTGGAACTTGCAAGAGAACAAGATTATGTTCCAGTTTCCTGATCTCTACATTGACAGTTTCTCTACTCATTGCACTATAAGAGAGCAGCTACCTTGCTTCATGAACTAAGCTTTGGACCTATATATTGGTGGACTTCGGAACATTTGGGTCCTGGTTTACAAATAAGTATTTGGTTGACATGTTTTACGAATGGAGACTCAAAAGTAATGAGGTTCTAAAAAATGTTCATAGAATCTTTTTTTTCTCATAAATTTTGGTCCCAAAAGAATTTATTTAAGCCTTGTGTATTTTGAAATGTGTTTTAATATAACTACCCCATCCGTTGAAAAAAGATCTATATTTTAGAAAAAAATTATTTCAAAAGATAAATTTTACATTTTCAGTATATTAAATATTAATTAATAATAATAATGGGAATTTGTACATTTCGAAAACATAATTATGATTATTGAAGTTATATTGTTAAAAGCTATGGAGAATAATTAATTACAAAAATATGGATTGGTAATCAAAATTACATATGTTTTTAATGTGTAAAAATTCTAAGATATACATCTTTTTGAAACAAAATGAGTATTTGTTTTCTAAAAACTACTTTATTTAATCCAAATAGTTTCTTGAATTAAAGCATATGGTTCATGGTTGTGTAATGGATTTATTATTTTGTTGCTAATAATTTGATGTGTGAATTGTGCTTTATTCTATACTTTCTAAACAAGTTTAGTAGAACAAACTAGAAAGTACTTGGGATGGAAAAGTAAAGATGAGTGTCTTTCTTATGGTCTATTTTCCTTTATATTAACCTCACTATAAATCACACCTACACAACTCTTCAAAATTCACGCCACCTAACCTGGCATCGAAGACCTCTATTCGAGCCAAAACCACTTTTATGAAGGTCCAATAACAGCGTTCCACTTCATTGGACCGAGGGGGACTAATTGTTACAGGTGGGCTTGGCACCACCTACATTCCCGACCCAAATAAATATTGGTTCACGAATGTCAGGTCCAATCTGAGACTATCGACCGAGCCCACTGAACTCACGTTCTTCGACCAAGATCAACCACATCGCTGATTTCTTACATCCACAAGAAAGGTGGCACGATGACCTATAGCTTAGGGTGGATCGCCGCAACAACCTCGTTCAACAATCCGTTGCCATGAATAGTTTGTCTACAGAATAAACGATGACCCACACAACAACTATTCTTACAACCTAGTTCGGCAACGAAGGCAAGCAAATGATGAACTTTAATAAGAGAGTCCACCTAACACGAGCTACCTTTGAGCTCGTCTTATATAAATAGAATACCAAGCATTAATGAAAAACATAAATGGCTAGAGCGAGAAAACTAAATAGAATAGAATCTAGTGAGAGAATAAAAGTTTAGATCGAATTTAACATCCATTTCACCTAGTCAGTGAACTGTTAGATTCTAATCTTTAAATCCGCCTTGTAGCCAAAAAACTCCAAAGACAAGCTTGGCCCTCTTGTACCTTAATATATTTTCCTCGATATAAAACTACCTCGCTAACTCATTTTTAAAGGTGCCATCACCTCCTACTTTCTTTATGAGTTCATACATCTTGTTGTTCAACCGTCACTTCGCTTACAAGTTTAACTGTAAACCGTGAAAGTTGAAGGAAGAAACTTGTGAAAATAACTTTTGTATTTCTTGATTCTTGGTTTGATACAATGGTGGAATACAAGAATATATAGAGATCACTAAAAACCCTAGAGTTTCTTCCACATGTCTTCATCTGCATTCTCCTAGTGATCCAAGGGCTGCAAACGAGTTCCTGAGCTCAGGACCACAACGTGGTTTCGTACATGACATCACACCGCTTCTCTCTTCTCGCCGCTTGCTCGTTTGTCCTCGTAGCAGTATCCGTTGAAGGAGATTGCTGAGCTGGCACAACTTGAACTTTGTTGGGCTTGACGTGTTGGGCTTGAACGGTCTTGGGCTCAGCCACATTGTCTTGAGCTTTGACTGCGTTAATACCCCCTCTCAAACTATGCGTGGGAGGAACGTCAACGCCTAGTTTGTACCTGAGATCACAAAACGAAGCTGCAGGGAGAGATTTGGTGAAGATGTCGGCTAACCGAAGCTTCGCCGGAATGTGCTTGACCACCAGAGAACCCAAAGCTACTCTTTCACGGACATAATGATAATCCGTTTCAAAGTGTTTGGTTCTCTTATGAAATGCAGGATTCGCCGTCAAATAAATCGATGAGAGATTGTCACCAAATAGCTCTGGTGTAACAGGAAGAGAGATACCAAGCTCCTGGAGAAGAATGCTGATCCACGCTAACTCAGATGCTGTTTCAGACAAAGATCTGTATTCTGCCTCGGTGGAACTCTTTGAAACAGTAGGTTGTTTCTTAGACGACCAGGAGATCAAATTCTGGCCAAGAAACGTGCAAAATCCACCTGTGGAACGGCGTGTGTCACGACAACCTGCCCAGTCGCTGTCACTGTAAGCGCGAAGAGTGCAGTCGGTGTCGTGAACGAAGGACAAGCCCATAGAAACCGTTCCTTTCACATAGCGCAAAATGCGTTTGAGGTTGGTGAAATCTGAGACAGATGGAGCGTGCATCTTCTGGCACACGTAATTGACGGCAAACTGTATGTCGGGCCTTGTCAAAGTCAGATACTGAAGTTTTCCAGCTAGCTGTCGGAAGTAATGAGGATCGGAGAAGAGAACATCTTGATTGGGAACATTGTTGAGTTGCAGAGGTAAAGGAGTTGTGATATACGAACAATCTTCCATTCCTGCAACTTTAAGAAGATCAACCGCATACTGTTCTTGAGAGAGAAACATTCCCTTGTCATGGAAGGAAGCCTGAATGCCAAGGAAGTAATGAAGGTTTCCCAAGTCCTTCATTCTGAACTTTAAGTTCAACTCCTCAAGAAGACGACCCAACGTTGCAGAGCTATTTCCTGTTATAGCCATGTCGTCCACATAGAGTAAAAGCATGATTATGTTACCATCACGAGAGTAGATGAAGAGGGAAGGATCTTTGATGCTGCAAACAAACCCAAACTCGATGAGAAAGTCACTGAACTTGTTGAACCAAGCACGCGGGGATTGTTTGAGACCATACAGAGTCTTGTGCAGATGGCAAACATGATCTGACTTAGTTTTGTCAACAAATCCCGGTGGCTGCCTCATATAAACTGTTTCTAACAAGTCGCCGTGCAGGAATGCGTTCTTAACGTCCATTTGTTTAATCTCCCAACGCATGATTGTAGCCAAATGCAACACAATTCTCACTGTAGCTGTACGAACCACTGGGCTATACGTCTCCAAGTAGTCAACGCCTTCCTCTTGGTTATTACCTTGAGCAACCAGTCTTGCTCTGCAATCCTTAACAGAGCCATCAGCATTGAGTTTGTATCTGTAAATCCACCTGTTTCCCAGCACGTGCATATCTGGCTTTCGCGGCACTAGAGACCATGTATTTGTGATCTCACAGTTCTCTATCTCGTCTCCCATTGCTTTGTTCCAGCGAGGATCTTTCAAAGCAGCTGCAACGGTCGTAGGAAGAGGATCAGACGTTCTGTGAACAAGCAAAGCATACTTGGGGTTTGGTTTTCTTATGCCTGCCTTTGCCCTCGTGATCATAGAGTGCTGAGAAGTTGAAATGGGCGTGATACTAGATACAGGAGCAGAGTTGGGACTGGGATTCTGCCTTTCTACATGAGAAGACATAGAAACTGAACCGCTGCTACTACTAGCTGCACTTGCTTGAGCCGAACTTGATTCAGTACGCGCAGAATTCGGCTGATCTTGAATAAGACCAACACTTGTCTGGAGAGGAGGAAAGTCCGCCTCTGTGAACACAGGTGCAGCAGATGATGGGTTACTGCTCCGGTGACAAATCCCAGAAGTCCTTGAGCGTTAAGAAAGGCTTCAAACTGATTTTTCCATAACAAGTAGTTTCTTTCAGTAAGTTTTACAGTAACTGAATTTTCAATTTTCAGTGAAGGAGGGGAAAAGAGTTCAACAGCTTCCATGGCTCTGATACCATGAAAGTTGAAGGAAGAAACTTGTGAAAATAACTTTTGTATTTCTTGATTCTTGGTTTGATACAATGGTGGAATACAAGAATATATAGAGATCACTAAAAACCCTAGAGTTTCTTCCACATGTCTTCATCTGCATTCTCCTAGTGATCCAAGGGCTGCAAACGAGTTCCTGAGCTCAGGACCACAACGTGGTTTCGTACATGACATCACAATCTGCTTTCCTCTTCTCTTCTCGTCGTTTGCTCTGTTCTTGTCCTGTAGCGAAGTATCCGTTGAAGGAGATTGCTGAGCTGGCACAACTTGAACTTTGTTGGGCTTGACGTGTTGGGCTTGAACGGTCTTGGGCTCAGCCACATTGTCTTGAGCTTTGACTGCGTTAATAAACCGAACGTCACCTCGTCTTCGTCTCATTGTTTAACTGTGTAACGCCAACGAATTGAGTTCCATCAGAGAGTCTTTCACTTCTCTCCATGGCTTTCAAACACTTGGAGTTCATGGTGGGTTGATGGTATGTAACCCTAGTACGGAGAAGGTCATAAAGTTACACAGTTCTATGAGATTATGGAACTCCCCTCGCACTGAACCTCATATGGTTCAGCAGTCACATATAATACACACGCCTTTCATCCTTATTGTTGAATCCGATTGGGGAACAAAAGCAGAACGAGATTTTTAGTAGTAAGAGGAAATGCAAAGAGGTTACAAAATAGTGCAAAACAGTAAGAAGAAATAGTTAGAGAAAATGGTGCACAAAAGCTGAGAGCGTCGTTTTTACTGCAACTTTTTGGTATCGTTTTTGTGATCGGTAACAATAAAAAATAGTACATCTTTGAACGTGGTTTTCTGTCAGAAAAACACTATTCCACATTTTCCCACCAATGCCTCATTTTTCAAAAAAAAAAAAAAATCGAAATTGAGTCAAAGTACAATTCAACATTATACATTAAAAATGTGATTTTCCGAAATAAAAATGAAGTGATTTTTCGAAAGAAAAAAAAAAGACAATTATTGAATTTATTTTCGCCTAGAAAACCTAAATTTTTCTAAATTCTTAATTTTTTTTTTGGCTTAAATTAGAAAACCTAGAGTCGTTTTACAATTTATTTATTTATTTTTGACTAATGAATCATTGGGATAAGAGTTAATTTATTCCATATATTATATTTGGGTGTGATCCATTATGAGATGTGGATTGGGCTAGGCTCATGGACAGCCCACGTATTTGATTTACGAGTAAATAGGAAATTGTACTTTTTAATAAAAGGAAAGAGAAAAAAGAATTAAGTTTTTGATTTACCAGTAAATAGGAAATTGTCCTTTTTAATAAAAGGAAAAAAGGAAATTGTATATTTGTATAAATATAAGGGCACATGGAAAGAAATTGATCTGAATTCCCCACAAAACAAAACAAACAAATCTGGCGATGTCTGTGTGATTTTTTTTTTTTGTCTAATAATCCCCAAGAAGTCTTTGCGGTTCTGTTTGATTTTTCCCACAAATCCAAATCGAATTTAGGAATCGCGGCTATGAAACGCAAGGAGCGAGATGGTAAGGAGGAGGAGGAGATGTTGTGTAGGAGCCGAGGTACGATCGCAGTTGATCTGAAGAATGCTAGAGTGACTAGATTGCCTGCGGCTGAGTTTGAGTCGCTCCCTTTTGATCTAAAGATGGATATAGTGAGTAGATTGGATGCCAAGTCTGTTATGAAGTTCCGATACGTGTCAAAGTTTTGGTGTTCCATCATCCGAAGCAGAGGGTTCATCGATTCCTTCTTCTCATCTATGTCCTCAAAGCAGCAATCGGGGTTTATAGTCGCTCTGGGTAACGGTTTATGCAATGAGCCTGAAGAGAAGCTCACCTTCTTCTTTTCCTTTTCGTTTGGGGAGGAGGAGTCATCTTCTTCTTCTTCTTCTTCTTCTTCTTCTTTTGTACCAAACTTGGAGATGGCAATACCAGTGGGATTGAGTTCCATCAGAGATTCTTTCGCTTCTCTCCATGGCTTTCTCACCGTTGCCGTTCATGGTGGTCTGATGGTATGTAACCCTACCACGGAGCAGGTCATTAAGTTACACACTTCCACCAGATTCGTGGGGTACGATCCCATTCAAGGTCAACATAAGGCATTGCTTGTGGAATCGAGATATCATCGTTCTGATCATCTAGACCACAAGGTGTTGACATTGGGACCATCATGTCAAGAATGGAGAGTCATTGAGGGTACCCCTGGACCTTATAGACCTATATCAGTGGGAGTATGCGTCAATGGTGTCATCTACTATGGGGCTTATAACTCTGCCGATTTCAGGAATCCAGTTTTGGTGTCCTTTGATGTTAGAACTGAGAAACTAAGTTTTATCCAAGCACATAAGCCTCTCCTTCAATGGGGTAAGTATTCCATATTTATAGATTACAATGGGAAGCTAGCTTCTATTGTGAGATACCCTTATGATCGTTTCAATAGTTTTGATTTGTGGATATTACAAGACCCCGAGAAACATGAATGGTCAATGCAACATTGCGTGTTTCCCTCCTCCCTCTGGGATTCTGTTTGGGGCTTGGAATTGTCTTTTCCAGGAACCAACAAGGCTGGGGAGATCATTATGGCTCCTACGCTCTTGTCACCTAAGATTGGACCCTTTTACATTTTTTACTACAATGTTAAAACACACACCGTCAGAAGAGTTAGGCTCCTAGGCATTGGAGACAATAAAGAGTTTAGACGCTCTTATGGATTCCTTAAGCAGCGTGATTGTTTTGTCCGTATCGCACCTCAACACGTCCACAGTATTGCCTCCCTTTGAGGAGAAAGGATCCAAATAAATGTTAAACATATATTTTCGTATCATTAGTAACATTAATCATATATTTAAATGTTATATAACTATTCACTTTATAGTTTACATGTTGTATTAATCAATTGTTTCAAATAATGTATTTATTGTTATTATTATATATTTATTTTATTAAATTTGCATTTGATTATTAAACAAATTAATATATGCATAAAATATCATATTTCAAAATTATTTTATAATTAATTTATACTGAATTGTGATCCAATTTTCAAATTTTGATCATCTTCTAGCATTTATTTATATTCATCATGTTGAAATATATTAAATTATATATATTAAGATTTAAGATATCTTAATTTTATACATGTATTTATATAGTTTATTAGTGTTAACCGCCAATGTATTATATAACATATATGTTTACATTTATGAAAATAAAATAAAGAAATTTATCATATTTAGTTCAATATAATAATTTTCTTTTAATACGATAAATAATAATAATTATAAAACAGATTAAATAGGATATAAATTTTATTTCTTATTTTAAAAACAATAATTTAATGTATATTAATGGTTAACAATTATCATTACTAATCACGAAATTAGAGAAATATAAACATAAATATCTTTTGAAAAATTAAGATTTTTATTAAAATTTGTTTCAACAGATTGTTAGATTTTTTTTAAATATATATTTATATTTAAAATAAAAAGATATCAGAAGATATTATGAATAATACATAGTTTTTATTGTTAGTTTTAATGAAATCGTTTTCTAAATTTTTTAATGAATTGTCCAAATAGAAAAATCAACACATGAAAGAAGTTATGACTTCTCTTTTAATATATAAGACTAGAGATTGACCCGCACGTCCGTGCGGATATTAATTTTTACCTTTTCATAATTTGATATTCTGTTTTCATGATTAATATTATTTATTTTATATGTGTCATAATATAACTAATTTTATAAGTATTTGAATATTTTTAGGTTTCTATACATCTGAATCTAACCCTAATCAAACAGGGTAATATGGTTACTTTTGGTTAATTGGTTATTTTTAGGTTAAGTTTAGTTTAAATTCAAAATACCCGAACTAAATCGGTTAATATTGTTAATTTTGGTACATATATATCAAAACTGAATTCATCTAGATTTCGGAAGACCTGATTCGAAACCCACATAAAAATTTATAATACCCGAATGAAGCCTAGTTTCAAAACTCAAAAACACGATACCCAAATGAAATAACTCGTAGCTAAATAGGTACCGAATGTCTATGTCTAACTGGTTATGTAAACAAATAAAAAAAAATTGTTAACCATTTTGAATTCTTATCACAGATAGAATAATTTCAAATATGTCGAATTATTATAATTAATATGTAAAATAAATACTGTCAAAATATCATAGTAAATATAATTAATGAAGTAGTTAAAAAGTGAGAAAATGAATGTAAGAGATCAAATAAAAAATTTAAAATAAATAAGTTATTTTTGGTTATTCTATAATAAATGTTGTCAATTTATTTAGTCAAAATGATAAATGAAGTGGTTAGAATTGATTTAAAATAGAATGAAAATCTGTTAAAAATCACTTTAAAATAGGCAAGTATTATTTTCTATTGTTATCCATGTTTCAAAACAATTCTCATTTATACTGTTATTCATGTTTCCAAACAGTTCTTCCCATTTGTACTTCAGTTTTAATAATAGAGACTAAGTTCTGATCCAAGCGCGGGATATTTGATGATAAAAATTTAGTTAACAATGTTACAAATGTTTTATTAATATATAAGAATTGTGTCTATTGAAAACATTTTTTCTCATTTTAATCTGTGTTTTTATACCCGACACGGATCCGCGGTCGAATCGTTAATCCGATATGTAATCCGATTTGGGTTTTAAGAAATATCCATTACTTTAAAATCCGATAAAATCCGTAAGAAGCCGCTAAATCTTGAGGCTAACCGGTTGAACCGATGGGTGACCGATTTTAAAAACATTTAATTAAAAATGTTACAAATATTTTGTTAATTTGTAAGAATTGTGTCTATTTAAAACATGTTTGCATTTATATTAGCGTTTTTAAACCCAATCCGGATCTGCGGCCGAATAGATAAACCGGTAATCTGATATGTAATCCAGTTTGAGTTTTAAAAAATATCAATTTAAAAAAAAACCCAATAAAATCTACAAAAATCTACTTAATTTCGAGTCTAGCCGATTGAACTGATGGGTGGCTGATATATAAATCCAATTTGATTTAAATTGTAAATTTCAAAATGTAAAAGTTAATTTTAATTTTTGCATTAGATATTTAAATTATTATTATTTTAATATTATTGTATTTTTATTATATCTCGTTTAATTCCAACTTGTTAAGAAATTGAACCTCGACTTAGTTATTTTATAATTAGATTAGCATTTGGAAACTTTTAAAAACCTACACAATAAAATAATCACATAAGATATCATAAGCAATACGACTAATTTATAAAGATATAATAATATAAATTAAACTATGGTGTATAAAACTAATGGTCATTAACAAATGTTTGTTTGTTTAATATTTTTTTGTGAAATTTGTTGGGAGAGAATTGTTTAGTTTTATATTGAATATTCCTTTTTTATTTTTTGAGATGCAGTGATGGCGTTTGTTATTGTGTAAGATTTTCATATCCATAGAATATTCTTTTCTGATTGTTTACAATCTTACCATAAAAATTGATTTACAAATTTTGGCATTAAAATCATGATATAAGTATTACCATATAAATAGGCTAGATGTTAGGGTTTTGTTGTTAAAAGTAAATATGTTAGACTTAAGTATATGATATAATTTGATTTAGTGGAATTAATTATAAGGTATAGTATTTTAAAAATATTTTACCTAGAAGCAAGTTGGGTCCAATTTTGTGTTTCTATTTTAATAGTATTGATATGATAACTAATAAACTAAATACATTTTTTTCCTAACCGATGGATAATTAATTATAAGAATTCACCCTAAAAGTGAGGAAAGGACGTGCTCTTATCTCCCATGCTTTATCTATACTATTATTTGCGAAGTGATTTTCCGCAACGGAGCTTTCACGTTAAAAAGTTAGAGTGGTTAAAATCTATGTTACCCTTAATGAATAATTTATATAATTTATTATATAGTTAAAAATAAATTTCATATTAACAACATAATATACAATATCAGCTAACCACGTTTTAAAAATTAACACTCATCCGTTCAAGAATGTTGGTAAATTATAATAAGATATAACCAATTATTATCTCTTTCAAACGAGTTCGAAACTTCTTATCCATCATCTAAATCTGTTTTTCTTCCTAGGTTATCTGAAAGGCTATAAGATTCATATTATTGTAAATCCTATTAATATTTCTCACGTGCAAGAATGTTGCTAGGTTATAATTAATATAACAAGTTATTATATATAGCTTTTCTCAAACAAGTTTGAAACTTCTGATCCAACGTCCAACTATGTTTTTTCGCTAGGTTATTGAAGAGCTAAGGTTCATATTACTGTACACCCTATTCATCTTTTTCACGTTCAAGTAGCGGCACTAGGTTTTAGTTTAGTTCATTAAATATTAGCCAACTTCCTATTGCTTCTGATATCTTATGTGAATTTGTTATTGTGATCTTATTGATTTGAATTCTTATTGATATGTTAAGTGAATATTGGTCGCAGCTGATTCTTTCTGATCAATTGTGCCACTTGGTTTTTCTTCTTTGTTCATTATTTTGTGCAGTGGCAAAGGTTCCTAATCAAATGAAGGGAATCACACAATTTGGAATTATTATATCTGCTCCGTAAGTTTTAGCACAAAACCAGTCTTTATTTTCGTTCGATTTGGTACTTTTAGGACTGATCACTATATTTTTTTTGTTTGTTTGTAGTATTCAATATGAACTTTAATTTATGATGTTGTTGCAACCATATATAGTCGTATATGTCACTGCAACCCTGTACAAGAGCATTGATGGATCCATCTCCAGAGCTTCCTTTGAATAATAAACTTTCAGGTTTCCTTGCATAGGCTTGAACTTCTTTGTTTCGAAGACTGATGGATTTGATTTATTAGTTTAGTTGTTTGTACCCATAAGAAAATATGATTTTGCTTACTTTCAATGTGCAGTGCCTTGTGTCTGGATATACTTATATTTATTTATATTATGAATTTTGTCTGGATATATACTATAATTATACAATTCACAATTTGTATTATTAATTAGTTAAACAAATAGTTATCGTTTAGAATAGTGATTTATGAAGTCTTAATTAAATATCAACATAAAAGGTTCGTATAGTTTTTTTAATATCTACTAAAATGATACTAACCCTAACACTAAATTCAGTGGTCTACCGTATAATCTTTAGTTTAATGGATATACTAAGAAATATTTGTTTAATATCCATACTATCTTTAATGAATTATTATATTTCTTTATTATGTTATTGATCATATCTTTCCCTTTCTGGCTTTTCTTCTTCTGAGATACGACCAATAAGGTCCTCCCACGTGTCCTTCGTTAGATTGTGTTTACTTCGTTAGATTCTGTCTTCGGCTCCTCGTAAAAAAGCTATGCTTCAACTTTTTTACTAATTATTACTACTAGATTTTTGAACGCGCGGTTTCTGTTTGTATATTTTTTCGTTTTTATGTATTAGTTAATTTTTTGTTATTTTATCGATTTCAAATAATATTTTGTCTCAAATTTCTTATTTAGATTAGTTTCCATTTTAAAATTTTATACTTTTGCATATTTAATTATACTCTTAAAATAGTAGTTTTTTATTTGAGTCATTATGATTTAATATAACTTTTAGTTATTTTAATATAGTATTGCATATTTAGATATAAAGGAAAATAGTACGTGTAAGAATTTAAATAATGTAGACATATTTTCTTTGTTTGGTTTTCTTCATCCCATGTTAAAATGCACCTAACTTTGATGTAGGTTTTTGTCATGTTCCCAATCAATATTATTAAAAAGGAAATATTGTCAACAATTACCTCTATAACTACTTGAAATATTACTTTAATATCACTGGACCCACTTTAAATAAATTAACTGCATATATATTCTATAACCTCCCCCTCACTTTACTTCCTCTAATATTAGGATCCGCTACTTTCATTTAAAAGTAGATGATATTCAAATATTAAATCGTATATTTTTGGCATAAGAAAAAATATGACCATATGACCATCAGTTATTCGACTATATAACTTTTTTTTTGTGCACTCCAACTCATCACCTATAGAATAAAGGAGAAGGACAAAAACCATTGAACTTTTGGACTACAATATAATTAAGAACGACATCTATATATGGATAAACAAACAAATGAACACAGAGAAAGAGAATATATAAGAGCAGATTAACTTCGAAAGGAAATAGCTTACTATGTAATAATATATTGGCGCGATACACATTAAAAAGAGTGTGAGTTATGAGTGCTTTTTGAGAATCTATGCAGTAAGAAAAGCTTCCTTTAAATTGTTGTGTTAAACAACTCCTTTTGGTTTGATCAAATTAAAAAACAATTCTTTATGGTTGTTTCTGAAATCACTCAGAAGCTGCTTTCCTTTTTCCCAGTTCTTGGTCTGAGATTACAAAATTTTTAACTATGATCTTTAAGCATAAGATTTTTTTAGTTTTGGATAATTCGGATAATCTTTAAAGTTTTGAATAGACAAATATTTGGGTAATTCAATTAATAATTAGTATTTTTATTATATCTGGTCATTTATAAATTAAATATAATCAATATTTGTAGGTATATAAACAATCGGTTCACGATTTGGTTTAGGTTCAGTTTTGGATAATTTTTAAAATTTAGGATAAAAAATAATCAGATAATTCTGTTAATAAATAATATCTTTAATGTATGGTTATTTTTAAATTATTTATAGTTAATATATGTAGATATATAAACATTTGGCTCGTAGTTTGATTCCAGTTCAGTTTTTGTTTTATGGTTCGAGAGATATATGATATGTTTGGTTATTTATGTATTCGGTTTGGTTTTGGTTTCGTTTCTTTGGTTCCCAATAAATGTATTCACATCTATACAATATCTCATATATAAATTCAAATAAAAATAATTTTTTAATTCCAAAAATAAATGCACAATTTGAAGGTTCGGGTCAAATTCTAATATACGTACAAAGTTTTTTTTGCTCGTATGAATATACGTAAAAAGTTGTTTCATATGTTTTTCTTGAAGCTTTGAATAACTTTTATTGATTTACCGAGATAAAATCTTGACTGATTTTAAGGTGATAACTAACCTTTCTGTTAAATAGTTATTTTATTTTTTGTTTTTGCATCGTTAAATAGTTATATTAAACATTGCATATGGTTATTTGATATACCAAAATGTTTTATTTATAACTGATACCATGGGAAACGGAATAGATGCTAAATACATTACTTGAAATTAACCTTGGCATCATTTTTGCTACATGCGAATTATATTTATATTTTATATTAAAGTATTTTATTGGTCTTTAACATTTATTTTAATACTATTCTGAGTTGTAATGTATTTATATTATTTTTATATTATGTATTTTTTTTCTTATTGTGTTCTTTTCTTACATATGTTTTAGATTAAATATTTTTAGCCTTTATTTTAAGAACCTGCCTTACTAAAATTAAAGTTATGTTGTACCAAACAAAATTATGTAGTTATTAAATTAAAATATATTTAAAGGATAAATTAAATATATTATAGATATTTTAATTAATATTTAATTTATTGTGTTTGTTAATTTTTATAGTTAATCCACATCTACATATTTTTAATAAAAAATCCTGAGAAACTAAAATATTTTTAATGTTGGTGGGAAAACTAACATTAATCAAAAACTAAAGTAGATTATCTCAAGTCTATACTATATAGTACGTGAAGTTATTCTTCTAAAATGATTTTTTAATTAATACCACTTAATGAACAATGTTAGTTTACTTATTATTGTATTATTTGCTACTATATCATCAAATCTAAGTTCAACTGGAATTTGTTTTAATGAGTCTTTTGGATTTCTATTTTTTATTTGCGTTGGCTAATCCCCCTGTTAAAATTAAAATTTTCTTATGAGTATTTTATATTCTGGTAAATAACTTTTAGTTACTTATTTAGGAAGTTTTCTCTTTTTTTTGCTAGAATTTGGTATTTAGAAAGCTAAGACGAAGTCTGAACCATGCAACAAAAACAAACATAAAGTCATTAAAATTCAGAGGCTATTTATAAGTTGATTCACATGCATTAGAATCAGCATTGTGACCTTGACCTGAATACCAACGGTGATGGGAGTGATCTGCTTCACTACATCCGGAGAGCATGCTTGTGTAAACGGTGCGAAAATTTTCCGCTAAGTTGGTACCTAAATTACATAACAAAAAAAACATGTAGGTTCCTCACTCATTAGCGTGAGCTTTGCAGCCACATATGATAGATATGTCAACCAAATGTCAAACTCTGACCAAATTCGTTTGTAAATCAGATAACAATTAAGACTGGAAACTGGAAGATATATATTCGCTATCTTACAATGACTTTCATAAGGTGCTCACTTATAGAACCAAGTGTAATATAAACTACCCACATATATGTCTTCTATATCGCTGTATAAGAGTAGATGACACTTAAAATATAATATCATTCATGATGTAATTTTCACCTAATCCCCAAGCACGTGGTTTGTATTGATCTAGCAGTGGGTGTGCAATTGAATTTGGTTGGTTGAGTTGGCTGACTTGAGACGTTTCTCACGGATAAACTTCGGCTTTAATCCAAATCCTATTTTGTAACTCATCACACATAAAACAATGAAGATTGATGGAAAACTATCATGAACTATATCAGTTGATGAAAAAGTTAGATTTATCTTACCGTAATGGATTTGAATCAGATTGAAATAGATACATCCTACCATATAAACTAAACACTAAGCTGCATCCCCTAGCTTCTGACTCCTAGGGACAATAACAGAGGGAAGCCATAAGATGGACATTAATATAGTGAAATCTCTAACTATACCAATATTGAATAGCTCCAGAAACCATTTGTAAGGTCTGTGGATCGTATGTATTTGCAGCTGTTAAAGACAGCAAGCTGATTCCATGGACCACAATCAGTTTCTGGCTCACTTGTGCTCCGATTTTCTCAGAACGTTTTGCACCTGAACCATACTTTTATCTTACTATATAGACAAAGAAAATCAATATCTGCTAAAAATATATTTTCTTTTTCTGTGGAATCTGTGGATTATGTTCTAATCCATGTATTTTGAGTTTATAAATTGTAGTCATCGCATACCTCTTGTCAATCTTCCAGATGCGAAGTAGAGCTATACCAGCCATTGATCTCCACTGTTCTGCGCAAGAATAATTGACTCACATGCCAACACTGAGTCCTCTCAACAGTAACAAAAAAACAGTAGCATACCACTCAGAACATTCTCAAATTAGTTTGGCACTTATCACTTTGTTACCAGCAGTGGTGCTTTACTTACCTCAACTTATATCTTTTAATTTCGAGGAGTCATCTGCGAAAGGTTGCAAAACTGTATGACCAGCTGGTATCTTTGTATCGAAAAGTGTTTGTGGTAACCGTAGCAGTTCTTGCTGCTCATTCTCACACTTGGCCACTTTATGCAAACCAGTTTCCCTGAATATCCAAAACAACTAATGAGTTATTTTGCTACACTAATTAAACCCGATGATTGTGGCTATTTGAGCCTGAGACTTGTGTCTTTGATATCAAAGTTTGCTTAACACATCCAGACAGTTCTCACAAACATAAATCTCTTTCTGTTATGCTCATCAACATCAAGAAGCAAAGATCAATCAGTAAGGGTCTAAGCAATTTCAGATATAAACAGAAGCGCCAGTGGTGGTTAGATTTAATTTAGAAACTACTGAATCAGAAAAGCGATTATTAAGTTACCTGCAATGGAGCGACAACGTAACCGAGATTGGAGGCTATGGCGAGAATTTATGTACTGAAAATTGTCATCGTCTATGAAAAAACTTTGGATTTTGAGTGTAGCCGTCGTCTATATAGTGAGGATGGCGAGAGGGAGGGAAGATGGAGTGGCTTCAATATAATGTCAAGGAGGGCTTCTTATTCTCCATCAAGGCATCGGTTTTAACGTTTGGTGTGTTCGGGATAGTGGAGGAGACAGTGGCTCTACCGCGAGCTTTGGCCAGAATGGAGGATGAGAGCGCAGCCTTGAGAGGAAAAGTAACGACGAAGAAGAAGAGGAAAGGGGATCGTGAATAGTCAACTTTGCTAGGTTTCCATATCATGGACTTAGTTGGGCCAAAAGAATTTGTGATCAACATAAAAATTAGTTTCATGTGCTTACGTGGTAAAAAAAAGACAATTTGATTGGAGGATTTTCTGGTCTGACGTGGACATCTTCACAGAGCTTCTTATTTTCCTTTTATTAGTGTTAGATTTTATTTCCTTATTTATCAACCCTCATTTCCAGAGTTACCAGTATAAAATTTATTATTATTTTTTGAATGAATTTTAAATTTATTCAATCAAAACTTTTTTACATCAAGTGCTACTATTTTATTTACTTAAGCAAAAAGATACTATGAAATAAAAAGCTTCTCTTCGTAATCTTGTTTCCAACCACTTCATCAACCCTTCTTCTAAGTATTTTTTGCCTTTCCCTTTCACAAGCAGCAACTTTAGTCTGATCATTAAATCCACCATCTTTATCAGAATCTTCTCATCCTGCGGTTGTTCACCATATCTCCTGGCATTTCTTTCTCTCTACTATGCGCCATAATTTGAAAAGCATAGCGTATGAGAAAAGTTTCTGTTGGACATCTTCTTCCTTGAGAGATAATAACCAGAATCTCATCCCAGTTTGTGGTGTAATCTCTTTTTAAAATACCTTCCACCATTGCACTCCATACTTTACGTGAGTATTGACATTGAAAAAATAGATGCCGACAGGTTTCCATCTCCACCTGACATAGAACACATTCGCCTTTTGTAGTTTGGTTCCATGACAATATCTTATCCATAAAATTTATTAATATTAAAACTAATCAGATTTATTGGTAAACTAGTGATCGATATATTTAACTATAACATCAAGGGCTGGGCAAAAAATCTGAATCCGAAGAACCGAACCCCGAACCCGATCCGAAAAAGTAGCACCGAACCCGAACCAAAATTTATTAAATATCCGAACGGGTTCAAAATTTTGGTATTTAAAATACCGAAACCGAATCCGATCTGAACGAAGTATTTTGGGTACCCGAATGTATCCGAAATAGATTTATATACCTAAATATATTAATTATTTTTAGATATAATATATATTAAAAACATCCAAAATATATAAAATACTTTTAAGTTGTCCAAAATACTTAAAAAATATATATAAAAGTCAAAAGTAAATTTCTAAAATAGCTAAAGTATACTCAAAACACCAAAAATACTTAGAATATCTATTGATTCTCTATCCAAATATTCAAAGACAACTAATTTATATGTTAAGTTTATGTATTTTGACATATGTTATTCAAATTTATATGTAATATATTATTTTGTTTATAGATTTTGAAAAATTTAAAGTATATAATGAATTTTAAATTTTAAAAAATAATTTAAATGGATTGTCGAACCGAAGCCGCAAAGATCCGAACCGAACCCGAACCGAAATTTAGAAATACCCGAATGGGGCTGAAATTTTTGACCCCGAAAACCCGAAACCCAAATAGACCCGAACCGAATTCGAATGGATACCCGAACGCCAACCCCTAAACATCTCTAGATTCATTCATTATTTTTAACTGATATATTTAGCTATTTTTAATATTTTAATGTTTAGCATAATTAAAACAATTATATATAACAGCTATTAAAATTATAGTAGAAAAGAAGAAAATTTACTAATTTAAGTGAAATATAACCAAATTCTAAGAAAAATATGAGCAAACAATAAGGAGAAATATAGAAATATGAACAAAAATTAGATGATTAGTATAAATTATTATTAATATAACTGATTAATATTTCCCGTAAAGAATACATCAGCGTATAAAATTCTAATTGCTCCCAAGTGAAAAGGTTTGTCTTCCATTTATCTTCGACCAGAAACATAAGAGGGGATCACCACAATTAAATGAAAAGATATCATCATCCAAATCATGTTTTAATCCATTTGGTTCAATCGATGAAATCGGTTATTTTCTAGTTTTACCTGTTGCATTACGTTCTAATTTTACCTGTTGTGTTATGTTCTAATTTTAAATTGGACGTTCTAAGAAGTTGAAATTTGAACAACAGTCGATCATCTCTTCTTCTTAATTCAAGCGAGGGAGAGAAAAAAACAGTTACTGGGCGATGGGTATGGCGATTGTCCCAAGCGATACTTTCTTTTTAATTCCCATCTGAGAGTGTTGATTTCATGAGTTTGGTTTCGTAATGGCATCTTGGGATTCTATTTCGAAACTTTTTCTTTGTGTTTTTCTCTTTTCTGTGACAGCGAAGAGTTGCAGATTTATTTACAATGTATTGGGTGTTAATCAATCTATCTCCCAATTCGTTGTTGTTGTCATCTCCGACATGGATCCTGTGGCCATGATCGATGACAAGACAATCATCATGTTTGCATTGCATCCAGATTTAAGTGGTAAGGAACTTATCCTGATCGCTTTACTCTGGAAACAATCGCCGTAGAAACCACCATGGAGAGAAGTTTCAATACACAAGGTTGGAAGAACAATTCTTTTGTTGTATGGCGATGTTTTTAGAATTGTTGAAAATTGGCAGGTCCAATCTTTATTTCTTTCGAGAGAATCAATATATTGGGTTCTTAATCGATGGATATTTATATATTGGAGTTTGGCCAATATTATACAACAAAAGAAGTCTCAAAGAAAAGTTTGGAATTTCATCGATTGTATGATTGCTGAAGGTAATCGCATCAAAAATTCTATTATCGAAGAAGATGGTTGGGAAGAAAGCTTCTTCAAATTGTTATTTTATTTGTCGTATTGTAATTTCTTCATTTTAAATTTGTAGTTGGTAGTATCTTTTTATTTTCTTTTTAATATTATATTTTATATAAATAAAATAGTGGTTACAAAAAAAATAATTCATTTTTATGTTTGTATGGTCATCATGATGTGTGTTTATTAATTTATACCCTCAAACTTGCTATCCAACCCAATCTTATCTTATATATTAAAAGAGAAGTCAACCTTCATTCATGTGTGATATTTTTAAAAATGGATCTTCCCTAGAAAATCTTATTTCATTTATTTCTAACTAACATTTTGGCATATATCACATCTTAAATAGTTGACATATATAACAACTTCATCTATAAAATTGTTTAACAAATCTGTTGGCATATATTACGTTACATTAAATTTATAACCAAAAAAATTAACTAATATATTTGACAAAAAAATAAGAAGAATACATTAGCCAATGTTTTGATAATTGATGCATGGTCAATTCAATCACGTGTTGTAGTATAAAAGAAATAACTGCAACATTTTACACTTATAAAAATTATATATTTATTACAAAAATGTTATGTATAAATACATTAATCTTATTACTTTCCTAGGGATGGAGCTCTACCTCTGGAGTTGGTGCGATCGGTGCGTCTGTTATCCCGACTCTTGAGATATGCACCAAAAACAGATTTAAAAAAGGAATTATTATAATATGTTAGTTGCAGTGCCGTGCGAAAAGTTACGGGAGTCTAAGGTAAGTTTCCAAAATAAACGTATTTACAACTATATTGAAAACAATTTTCTAATACAATATATCATCTTAACCAAATAATTGAAGTATAAAACGTTAAAAGAATAAGTTTATTAATAAATCTTGACTTATAAACTGGAACCATAGTTATATCACATAAATAAAAAATTCAATTTTAAAGAGTTAGTCGAACTCAAGTGATAAGGGTATTTAGAAAAATGTCTAAACCACTATACTATAAATGATTTTTGATTAAAGGGCCCCAAAAAAACTTATTTTAATTAGGAGTCTGGGTCAAATGACTTATTCAAAGCACTGTAGACACGCCTCTGGTTAGTTGACAATAACAGATTAACAGATAATTACATAATGAAAAATAAATACCTTTTAAAACTTACGTACTATTTTCCCACAAAAAGACACTAAAAAGAATACAAAGACTATTAAATGTTTACAGGGAAAACAATAAATATATAATAGGAATTTTTTACGCTAACATCTAAAATAATCATCAACGACTATTAATCTTCTTAACATTATTTGAAAAATGATATATATTAGCATCATATTCATTCTCACCAAAAAAGATGACATGATTTTTTTTTAAAAAAAGTGACATAACATTAATTAAATTGTGATTTGTAAATTTTCATTTAAAAGTTTATATCTATTGGCAAAATTTTCTAAATATGGTAATTACTAATAACTTTTTTACCATCATTAAAAAGTAAAATTTCTATATAAAATAGTTGTTTTTGGGAAGAATTTTGGAATATATTAATAACTAATAACTCATAATTTTACCAAAATAACTTATAACTCATATATTTCCATTAAAAGAAAATAATATATATATACACATACACCACATTAATAAAAATAAAAATCCGCAAATAATTACATTAGTTTCTAACTGGTGATCATTAAAATATGAATTAATAGGAATACAATAAAAGGAATATTTGTTACTTTGATTCATATCAATTTTGATAAGGAATGTTTTTCTTCTGTAGTTCCTTAAAATCTAAGGAATTGCAGGGAATAATACACATCAAATATTCTTCATAAATGATATAATTTTTAAGGAATGAGTAGAAATTGATTATTCTCCTTGATTCCCTATGTCACCAGTTTATAGCCTATAATTTTTTTTATAAAAAGTAAACTTTTAGCTTATATTATTTTAGTATATTACTGAATTTTATAGTTAAATGTATTTTTCAGTTTAAGTAATTGAGTCCTATTATTTTAGTAGATTTTATATATAGAGCATCTATCATATTATTTTAGTATATTTTATCGATATATGGTATTTTTTGATGTTATGATACTAAGTTTTTATTTTATTTTATTTGTTATTAACTTAAATTTTTAAAATATTATACCTTTTTCATTTTTTCATTTTATTTTTCTTGTAATGCAATTCAGAAATGTTATACTCTAGCATTTGATTTTATCTCTTGTAAATTTTGGAATATTATCATCTGAGTTTGAAATACTTATTTTCAAAATTGTATATTTGGTCAAGAGTAATTTAGAAAATTACACAACTATTTTGAGTTTAGAAAATTATATGATTTTTTTGTTACTAAACTAATGCATTATTTTATTAAAATCTCAAATTTTTGTAAGATTTTTTTTCTTAACATATTTTGTTATAAATAAAAATAAAAAATTAAATTTATAGTCAAATCGATTTATTATTAGTATCTTTAAAATTATTAAAATTTCATAGTTTTCAAAAAGCATATTTTGTAAGTAACAATTAAACTAAATGTGTGTTACATACTATTGTATCTTGTATATAATTGTTTTGGATAATATTTTTTTTTCAAATTAAATAAATAGATAATATATAGTTGTAGATATAAAACTTTAACATATGTTAAAAATTTTATTATTTTTATTAAAATCTATTTATATAAAGAAGACTACTCCCTCCTTCTCAAGCCTCCACGTCAGAAAATCAATGATTTTGGTCGCGCCACGTGGCAGCTAAATTAAATTCGCAGCGTTTCACTAAAGATGGTTGTATGTGGGCTTCGTTTTTCGTCCTGGACCTTATTTTTGCTCCAGTCACCCAGCCCGTAGATAATAGCCCCTACTGTTGACACGGCTCTAAGCGTCGTTTTGATATTAGGTTTGAGCTTGCTTTCATCTCCGACGGAACCTGAGTTCTGAGAGCGTGTTTCATCTTCTTCCTTAAAATCCGAAAAGCTACGAGTTACATATTCATCTTCTTAAAGTTTTTATTAAATCCATCAACCACGATCTACGATCTTCCCTCATGCAAGGAGGTAGAATTGCTACTAGAAAAATGTAAGCTTTCCTACTATGAGAACCATCTCCTGAATTTTGAGTTGATTTGGTTTCATTTTAGATGTGGATATGTTTATTCACGATTCGCATTTGTGATCCTTTTTTGTTCACAGTAATTGGAGAGCATTTTCATTTAACTTCGATATGTGACAGTGATAACGATTGCGGCTGTATCAACATCGATGAAGGAGTTCCCGTGATCGGAATGGGTATGTTGATTTGATTCTGATCTGTAGATACCAATCATGTATCGCAGTCTCTCTAAAACGTTGGTTAACTAACGGAGGGTGTAGATGGTTTTCTTCGTTGATTACATATCAATCGTTTTCTGTACCTGATGTTACGGGATTGCTACCGTATTATCTTTGTAAAAGACTGATTTGAGAAATTTTGAATTGTGTAGAGTACAAACTGTTTCAGGTGTTGCAGTTCTCTTGGTCATCATTGAAAAGTCAGGTATAAATAAACATTGATAAAGAAATAAGCTTTGCATCGACTATCAAATTATCTTTTTCTGGAATACTTTACTGACTTTACAGATTTATTGAACTGTGTTTAATGTAACAGGGTCTAACTTACCAGGAGATTGCTAAAATTCCCTTAGGAGAAGGATCTATGAGACGTGGTCAGGTCCTGGAGGTTAATGGGGAGAAAGCAATTGGCCAGGTTAATGATTCTTATGTTTTACTTTAACTTTATGTATGGTGTGGAGTCACGGGTGCCTTCTAATGTTAATCCTAATTTGGCTGCAGGTAGAGGAGTCCCAAAGGTTAACATAACAAAAACTGCATTGTTGATTGTTCTCAATCATTCACCATGGTACAACATCTACCATTACCCTTAATAAAGTAGCTGCTTCTGTTGAAGGCGTTGAAGCCAAACTATGGCAGGTCAGATTTGTATTCCCCTCCATAATGGCTTTGTATTTCGTTATGTTCCTGTGAAAAACTATGTAAATGGGTAATATAAGGGGATACCAAGTCCTCTACCCAGCACTAGGATTTGAGTCATAAGTAGTTTGTGAATCTTTAAGAAAGGATAAGACATTCTGACAATAGCTTCAGGCAATCTTAGGACCATTGCCATTATCCCAGTTTCTTAATTTTCGATTCTTAGCTGATGGTTTCTTTTAGCTTAGCAAGTTTAGACTCTAATTTTTTTGTCTAGGTTGTTTAGCTGGTTTATGGCCAACTGAACCGGTCATTGGCATAACAAGATGAAACATTGACCTCCAAAGTTTTATCATTTGTCCTCCAGATTGTTTAACAAATATATATGTTTTGATTATTTAGTAACTGTTTCAAGTTCCATAAATCTCAGGACTGACCCCTTCTTATGGCATCACGTCGTTTTGGTGATATTCTTGCTGTGAATCCTTTTCAATAACCTGTTTTGATTATTTAGTAACTGTTTCAAGTTCCATAAATCTCAGGACTGACCCCTTCTTATGGCATCACGTCGTTTTGGTGATATTCTTGCTGTGAATCCTTTTCAATAACCTGTGTTGCAGTTTTAGTTTATATGTTTTGTGACACAAGAATTTCCAGTTCACAAGATATAGTTAGGCTTGGCTACACGAATCCATGTGAATCGTTGACCCTGATGAATTGCTGTTTCACAGGTACCAGAGACTTCCAGAAGAAGCACGCTCTAAGATGAGCACACCACCAAAGAGTGAATCACCAATCATCACACCAAACGAACTAACTGAAGCTGATGGGTTCGTGTTTGGATTCCCAACAAGGTACGGCATGATGTCTTCTCAGTTCAAAGTCTTCTTGGACGTTACCCGTGGACTCCGGAGAACTCAGTCACTCGCTGGTAACAGCTGGATCTTCTACAGCACTGGCTCTCAAGGTGGTAGCCAAGAAACCACTGCGTAAGTTCCCATGAAACCATGAGAGTCATGTATGATCCGTAGTTTGTCAATAATAAAGTTGATGTTTTTTTCTCAAGTCATGTTCACGCATTCGTGAGGTCAGTAAGTACACAAAACTTTAGCTCATTATGTCTCCGTTTAAACAATAGATTATGACAATTTTTTGAGCTTCTGCGAAACCATGAACTTATATCAAACATAGCAGACACCGTGGTTAATGACATTTCCAGTGCACTAAAAGATCAATCTACTCATGTCTACATCATTTGTGATGGAGGAAACATTGAAGGATTTGCTACCAAGTCAGCTATATAATAAAGGACTTATGGTCATTGCAAACAACCTTTTTATTAGATTTTAGATGTGTTATATGATTTCTGCAGAATGACTAAGCCTCAGCCTAAGTACTCTACCACAGAGAAGCAAGTTTTAGACATGCTATAATCTCGATAGAGAAATGTACATATGCGCAGTATGGATGGGACAGGAACAATTTACGTAGTCAAGGCTGGCACCATGTGGCTTTACAACTGGTTATGGCGTCCTGATGGTGATTCTACTTCTTTTTCTTGAGAACCTCAATAAATATATCAGTTGCAACATCTACAATTTCCTCTCATAAGAAACTCGAACAGAGACAAATATATACAAATATAACAGCGACTGATAACGGAGACTGGCTGCTAATGGTTCTGAGTCATTCCCACTGCACAAAAGAACTATTTTTATAAGTGACAATGTTTGATTAAAAAAAAAGCCAAGTTGGATAATAAGAAACGAACCATCCATACATTACGTAAGACATAGAAGATATACTTCGAATTTACAAAACCATTTAACGTAATAAAAGTACAATAAAAGAGTAGATATAGTCATGCACTGAAAAAATCTAAATAATGTAGATGCCAAGAACCCAAAAAATATCTAGATTTAAAGAAAGAAACACACAACAAAATAATACGCAACCAAGCTTTGTTGTTGTTGATATTACCCTTCACGCAAGCATCTCTAACCAGTAATATGTTTGATCTGCACTAAACGATTGAACCACTGAAAAGAGAACATCCGATATCAGGATGAAAGTGGAGAAGGGAATGGCAGCAAACAAAACAAACAGTGTAACCTATAACCTATAGGATGAAACAAAACTAAAACCAAGACGACTTGGATGAATGAGAACAACGAAAACTATAGAGATAATATATTTGTGTCATACTGTAGTTGTAAAATTAATAATATATTTTAAGAATAAAAATACTAATAATATAATTATTCTTATGTGTAACAACGACAGTAACCAAAGTAACTAATCTAACTTTTGATGTAAGAGATCTAATGTAAAAATCAATGTGTAAATAATAGCAAAATAGATAAATAGATATTTTAAATGTACACAATACAAAATATTAAATAATATATATATATATATATATATATTCATATAATTAATTCAATTAATTAAAACAAAGAGGGTCAAAATCAACATGATATACTATATTTACTATTACAAATTTGGGCTGGAAAAGAGCAAATTATTATTAAAAAGTTAAAACACATGATAAAATAAACCAAAACAATAAAACTTTAAAGATCTACACATTTTAAAAAATATGGCTAAACTAAATAGAAAATAATTCACACAAATTTATAAACAAAAATTTATATTATTTCAATATATACAAATGAAAAAGTTCAGATTAACCATTTCAGAAAAAACAAAATGACAAAAATAAGAATTTGTACCCTTGAGAACAAGTAACTTTGTTCAGTATATCCCACTCTCCGGAATTCTTGATTAACTAATACAGTAGTACTAGGTGTTTTCCCACGATTTCGCGAATGATAATATTATATGAAAAGTACATGATATGTTTATAATGATGTAATTGTTGAATAATAATTAGAAATATTAAAAATTAACATTTAATAAGTTGATATTCAAAAATTTCAGTATCTATTTTTAGAAAAGCTGTGAAATTTAAGATAATTACATAAATATAAGTCGCTAAAAAAATTTTTCTTAAATGTAAGTATTATTACAATTGGTTCAAATAATTGGTTGTTAATACCTTTTTTGTTTATTTAACACGTGGAAAACGAAAAACACCCTTACCTATTTTTGTGTAGTTCCAAGAATATGGTTAGAGGCTTATATAGCTCTGGCTTCTTTGCTAATGATTTATTTTATTTATGTTTATATAGATCTAATGTAAACAATCAATTCGTAAATAAAAGTATAAATATATATTTTAAATTTACACTGAAATATTAAATATAATAAATATATTCATATGATTAATTCATATTAATTAAAACAAAGAGGGTCAAAATCAACACGATATACTATATTTACTATTAAAAATAATTTAAAGATATAATAAATTATTATTAAAAAGTTAAAACACATGATAAAATACACCAAAACAATAAAATTTTAAAGATTCGACATATTTTAAAAAATATGGCTAAACTAAATAAAAAATAAGACGTAATTTATAAACAAAATTATATATTTTCATATATATATATATATATATATATATGAAAAAGTTCAGATTAACCATTTCTGAAAAAAAAATGACAAAAATAAGAATTTGTACCCCTTGAGAACAAGTAACTTTGATCAGTATACCCAACTCTACGGAACTCTTGATTAACTAATACTAGGTGTTTGCCCGCGATTTTGCGGATGATAATATTATACGAAAAATACATGATATGTCTATAGTGTTATAATTGTTGAATAATAATTAGAAATACTAAAAATTTAACATTTAATAGTTTGATATTCAAAAATTTAAGTACCTATTTTTAGAAGAGCTGTAAAATTTAAAATAATTACATAAATATAAGTCGCTAAAAATATTTTTCTTAAATGTAAGTATTATTACAATTGGTTCAAATAATTGGTTGTTCATACATTTTTGTTTATTTTAACACGTGGAAAACGAAAACACTCTTACCATAAAAATGTATTTTTGTGTAGATCCAAGAATATGGTTAGAGGCTTCTATAACTCTGACATCTTCATTGATGATTTTTTTTATTTATATTTCTTTCATTTGTTTAATTGTTTCCAATTTATTTTAAATATGAGAAAAAAACTAAATTGTTTTTATGTATTTTTTTCAAAAATTTCGGGTATGACTAAAAACTCAATTTTATTTTTATATGTGAATAAAGTATTAAACAATCATAACATTTATAAACCATTCACGCCCAAACATACTTTAAAACCATCAAAAAATGTTATATACACCTCTTACAAATCATCATAAAACACATACAATAAATATATACAATAATATGGTTATATATATAACGCGCGGGACTACCCTAGTACTACATAATTTACGAATTTAATCCTAAATGATATTTTTAATCTTTTAAGTGCTAATGATATTTTGTTTATTAAATCAAAATAATTTTTTAAAATACGTTACTTTACCAATTTAATAATTTTATATATTTAATTTATATATTACTTCTATTTTAGTATAATATAGACTATAATTATAAATTTATAAAATAACATATTACTTTTTATTTTATAATAATTTTATTTTAAATAATTTTTAATAATATTATATTATAAATTAGAAAACCAATCAATGCATTAATTTTAAAAATATTAAAAATTTGTAGTATTTTTTTTAGAATTTGTCTTAGTTGATATCATTATAACTAAAAGTAAAATTTAAATTTACTGTTAATATTGTTAATGTTTTTATAAATATTAATATAAATAATCAAATAAATGTAATTTATAAAATAGATCAAATACAAAAAATTTTAATGGTAGATAAAAATTATGTTTCTCTTAAGATTATTGTGCCAAAGCCCCAAACACTGTTGATCTATATATAGTTGGACAGTAGGGCTGGCATTTTATTCGTTAAATTTGATTCGATTCGTTATTCGTTTCGATTCGATCTGAAAATTCCAAATATCCGTAAACTTTCGAAAGCAAAGCAAATACTAAAACTCAATATCCGTTAAAATCAAAGTAAATCACAAATACTAAAATTTTGGAAAGCGGATATCCGATCCGATCCGGCAATATATAAATACATGTATATCTTGATTATATTTAAAGTTTGAAATGTATAAAATTTTATAATTATTATTCTAACATATGGTTTGACAAATTATATTCTCATTATTACTTATATAAAAGTATTACATAAAAGGAAGAGAAAAAATTATGACAATTATATTTTTTTTCTTAAGTTTTGTGTTATTATAATTGTTAACTAAATTTAAAAAATTTACAAAATATGTAGACTCGCTACTTCTTTTAATTTTTATCTTTTATATCATGTAAAAAATATTTTACAAAACAAATTTGTATCAAAAGTTTAAGATTATTTGTATTAATCAAAATAGATGAGAGATCCGTAAGTATTCGTAAATATCCGCAAATATTTATTTATTTTTCGGATATCCGTTTTTCCGAATATCCGTATTTTACCGAAGCAAAGCAAATCGAAAAATTAGATATCCGTGACATACGAAGCAAATCACAAATACTCTAAAAAACTCAGATATCCGATCCGTGCCCAGCTCTATTGAACAGGATTTGAACTCTTGTACCTTGTTAGAGAAAATAAAGAAAAAAGGAAATAATAGCTAGAAGAATTTAATTAATAAAGTCATCGAACGAGAGCTGGATCCAGGTCAAAGATGTTCGGCTACCGACTTTAGACTTTTAAAGTTTTAAATCTCGGCCGTTGGAATTAAATTGATCAAATCGGCACCGTCGATTGCTTTTTATGCCTCAGCTATAAATAAAGACCTCCTCTTTAGAGAAATTCTTTATCTTATCTCCCACGCTGCTGCCTCTAGACGCGTATACGCGGGTGAATATATTCCCTTCTGAACACGTCTCTGAGTTTTTGCTTTCTACCTTACGTTTCTTTCTTCTTTTGTTATCTCCGTCTTCGTCAACGCGGTTTCGTGGATGGATCATCGTTAGGGTTTTCACTTTTACACGGATGATTGTTGATTGATGGCGCGTTGTCTCTACGCTAAGTCTTCAGGGGGTTTCTTTTGATCTCTTTCCTTCCTTACGTTTTTAGATCTCGTAGGTGTGTCACCGAAGCGAGTTTTGATCTCCCCGATCATCGTGGCTGCTTCTGAGTTTCACCTGATTTCATCGGTGGACTTTTTTTTGTTTTGTGTGATCTGCTTGTTGTTTTAGATTGTGGAGGATGCTTAATCTGATGATCGGTGATGGCGTTTAGTGTTTGATCATTCTTCACGCGTTTTAAACCCGGGATGGCTCTGAATAGGTTTCTCTGTTTTCTTATGCTGTACTTTTTCCCCATGAACTACTCTCTCCTTCCGTTATACGTGTGTCGAGGACAGAGCCCGCCCTAAGATTTTGGGATCTGTAACAATGTCTCATGTAAAATTTTTTTTTACCGGTTTGGAGCTTAAAATATTTTTTTGAGGCTTATGTTTATGTAGTTTTTTTCAAAAATTTCGGGGGCCTATCGCAAATGTTTCGAGGATATCTGAGAACTATTGTTTGCGTATGATCTCGATTTCTTGGCTATACCTTTTCACCTTACGGATTGTTTTTTGAGTATTGCTTATTGTGGGAGAGATATGATGTGTCCTCTGTGTTTTCCAGATCTGTTGTGTCATTCAATTCACTCTGTGGCGTAGAAGGCTCGGCATGAGGTTATTCACCTTTTCGTTCCTCTTTCCTTGTGGGACCTGTCTCGGTCTGTTGATTCGTTTGTTTGCGCCGTTATTAGAATTGTTTTGAGAAAAACTGTCGTCTATTTACAGGACTACTACTTGGAGTCTTCATGGTTTATTCTGTTTTTGTTTATTTCTCACGCTACATCGGCTCGCGGTTTATTTGTTCATACTTCCTAACCACAGTTATTTTTCTTTATATGAATTACATCGGTGTCTCTTCTGTTCATTCAGACTACTTCTTGTTTTAGTTTCTGGAGCATACTCTTATTGATCTCTGCCGCACGTTTTCTTCACACGATGTCTTCAGGGGGTTCTCGTTTGTGTTCTTTTTCTTGATTTCATTCCTAAGTTTGCTTTTGAGATTGCATCCATGATTTCTACCTCTGATCTCTTTCGTTCCTTACGTTTGTAGGTCTCTGTATCGTTGCAGCATCTGAGTTTTCACCTTTTGTATAGGTTTGGTTTCTAGATTTCATCGGTGGACTTTTTGTTTCATGTGATCTACTTGTCGATTTGTTGTTTTACATTGTGGAGGATTCCTTCTTTGATGATCGATGATATGGTGTACACATATTGTGGGGAGGTAATGATGGATAGGGCTTGGTATGAGGTTACTCAGCTTTTCGTTCCTCTTTCCTTGTCTCAGTCTGTTGATTCTTTTTGCTGTCTCCATAGATTTTGGATAGAACTCTCGTCTTTTATGTTATAGATGGTTGAGATTTCAAAAAGAGAGAAGCATGAGGAGGCTCTGGTTTATAACCCGCTCTACATCGGCTCTGGTTTATTTGTTCATACTTCCTAACCACAGTTACTTTTCTTTATATGGACTACGTCGGTGGATTTTTCTGCTTATTAAATCCAATTGTTGTTTTAGATTGTGGAGGATGCTCTTATTGACCTCTGCCGCACGTTTTCTCTACACGATGTCTTCAGCGGTTCTCGTTTGTGTTCTTTCTCTTGATTTCATTCCTATGTTCTTACTTCTTACATAGGTTCGCTTTCGAGATTGAATCGATGATCTTTCTGTTCCATGTAATCTACTTCTTGTTTTAGATTGTGGAGGATGTTTGCCTTGATCGATGATGGTTTTCAGGGTTGATCGATTTCACGCGTTTTCTCCTGTCTGTTCATCAGGGCTTAAGTTCTTTTTCTTTTTTTCCTACTTTCGATTTCCTTAAGACACTCAAGCTGGTCTTCTGTCCTGTCTTAAGCAAAACATGTTTTTCGTTTTGATATAGAACATGGAGTCTACAAGAGATAAAACAAATGGGGGTGGCTCTGATCTACCTTCTTTCCCGTTTTGATTTATTTGCATGGATGGATGGATCTTGATCTACAATCTTCTTCTCTATGACCTTCTCCCTCTTTTTGGATACTATATTAACTATTAAAGATACGACCAAGTTTCCTTCGCCTTATCTCTTTGTCCTTTTTTTTAATTTTACAGTCCGCATCTGTTCTATGGCTTGAATGCGAATCACTTCTGTTCATCATGTGGTAGCCTCTCTTTCTCTTTGAATTCAGTTTATTTTGGATGATCTGTTTGTACCTGTTTGTGCGTAGTCTCCTGTATCAGTACATCCAGGGATGATTCAGGCTCCAACATTGTTATCAAGTCATGAGAAACTTCTTCTGTGGGGTCTGCTTGTTGTTATGTCGATCGGTTGTCAGTTAACGGTTACACATTCTTTCTATCCTTGTTTTTGATTTCCTGCATGACTGTTATCCTCTCCGGGTCTTTCTTGTTGGTTTTGTTAGCATGTCTTGGGCTGGTCTACTTTTCCCAGCGACCTTAGGTAAAGGGAAGGTTCTTCTGAGATTTTCTCCTCCTTTTTTCTATATGGAAACGTTTTGTTTTGGACAGGTATCTTTGGCTTTTCTGGTCATGTAATTCACTTGATGTTTTGGAAGGATGCTCTAGCAGATCGGTGTTTCTCCTCGCTACGGCGTCAGATCTGTTTCCTTCCTTACCTCTTTCCGTCTCGTATGTTTGGTTTCTTCTAGATTGCATCCGTGGCCTTTTATTTTTCATGTGATCTACTCTTGGTTTGTTGTTATAGATTGTGGATGCTTTGATCCGTGAGGACTGTTTTGGCGTTTTCTCTGTTGACGGTTTACCAGGGCTTCTGTCTTGTTCCTTTCTTTTTACTACACAAGCTGGTTTTTCTTTCTTATCTGAAGCGAAACATGTTTTTTTTCTTTTTGATATAGAACATGGAGGAGAAATCGGGATGTCTTTGATCATGATCAATCTTCTTTCCTCGTTTTAGGTTTCTCTGTTTTCTCGTGCTATATTTTCTTCCCACAAACTATAACTCTTTATATGTCTTAGTATATATTAAAGAAAGGCTGATCTTTTTTCTTACCGGTGTATTTGTGGGTGCTATATGTTACTAGACTTTGGTTTCTATCTTAGACCGTGGAGCAGGGACGAGAAAGAAATCCCTTTGTGGAATGGAATGATGGTTTATGCATGATTTGGAGTTATTGGTTATATCCTCTCTGCCTACGGATTGTTATTGTTGAGTATTTGTTATTGTGGGGGAGGTAAGATGTGTCCTCTGTGTGTGTTTTCCAGATCTGCTTAACCAATCAATTCACTCTGTTCCTCGGCGGTTTACACACCTTTAGATGAAAGATGAGCCATAACAGATGAGTTTGTTCTTATCTTTGCTGTTTTCAAGATGGATTACTTTATCATTCACTTCGTCCAAAAAGTAGTTTTAAGTTTGTTAAGTTTTCTGTGGTTTACTTCTCACGCGAGATGTAGTCAGTATATTTGCTTTGATGGATGGCTCTTTATCTACAATCTTCTTCGCTCTCTTTTGGGTTTTGGCTTTTTTGATTTTTCAGTCTGCATCTATGGCTTGAGTGACCATCACTTCTCCCCGAGATGGTAGCCTCTCTCTCTTTGAATTCAGTTTATTTTTATCAGTACATCCAGGCCTGTTTGTCTGTTTCAAGGTTCTACATGAAGGATGAATTTGGAGCTTCCAGTCTTTAATGGATTCAAGGTGAGGTTGATCGCCGAGCTCTTCAATGGTTGCCTCAAGGATCGGTTGCCAGCTCTGAGGGTTATGCGTTCGTACCATCTTCGTTTTTTATTTTGTTTATTCATGACTTGTTCTCTCTCTCCTGGGGTTTTGTTTTTGATATTTGTTAGCATGTTCTGGGCGTGGTCTATTTTCTCCAGCAACAAAAGGTAACGTTGAAGTTTCTTCTGAGTTTTGCTCCTTCTCTGTATGGAAACGTTTTGTTTTGGACAGTGATCTTTTGTATAGTCTTTGGTGATAAGTCGGCCGTGTGAGATAAGCTCAGATATCTTGGCTCTTGATCCTGTATGTTTTCTTTTCTAAATGTGGCTACCGTGCTTGTGTCTTGTGTTTTTAAGATTTTCTATTCATCAACCACTTCACCTTCCTCTCCGTTGTACACCCATTCAGTTGAAGGATTATCAATAGATGAGTTCACTCTTATTTTTTGTCCGCTCCTGGTAGTAGAGATGCTTTTGCATTGAATGATCTTCAATTATCCATCGATCGTTTCCAGCATCACCATGTGTTGATTGTAGAGCTTTGAAGAGAAAGCAGCACTTGTCAGGGAAGGATGGTTCTCTTGTAAGATCAAATTGCATACATCTTTTTTTTCTGAATATCCTTTCTGTGGAAGATATGATTTCTCTTTTGTGTGTGTTTCCATAGTTTCTGCTGAGTACACGAACCTAGATGAAAGACGATTATTGTAAATGGGTTTGTTCTTATTATTAGTCCTAAATCTGGCTCGTTTGTTTCTATTACTGTAGTGTTGATTTGTAATAAACTATTCTACCGGATTTTTTCAGTAGCAGACGTAGAGCATCTTACGGATATGTCGCCTTATTTAAGTAAGCTCTGACTTTCTAGACCACAAGTTTGTAATTCTATAATCTATCTTCTAGATAGAAGTTCTGTTATGGTGTGTCTGTGTCAGGTAGTGAACAAAAAAAAAAAAAAGGTGTGTCTGTGTCAGGAAAACTTTCGAGACGGCGAGATGGTTTTTCAGATGGTCTTTTCTTCTCCAGTCGTCTATGTTAACTCTTTGGTGGTTTTCTCCTCTTCCCTGTTTTGGTTCCTTTCTGATTTTCTTAATTGCATATCTTCAATGATATGGATCCGTCTGTTTGAGATGATGGCTTCTCTATCCTATGAACTCAGTTTTTTTGTATAGGAATTTAGATGGTTCAAGGGGAAGTTCTGTTTCAACTTGTTGTTGGTGGAACTCATTATGGATGAATCTGGAGTTTCGTGTTTGGAGGATTCAAGGGCAAGTAACTACTGTGTTCCAGGAACTTTGGATTGTTACCTCTGTTGGTTTGTGTTTATTTCTGATTGTTATTGTTTGCTGGGCAGTAAGCTTCAAGTCCCTTCTTCCTCGTTTTTTGGGAGGCTCATTCATTGATATTTGATTTTTGGTAACGCATTAAGGTTGCTTCAGTAGGACAGTGTGCTTCTTCAGTGAGACAAGGTAACTTTGAAGTTCTTCTGAATTTTGCACTTCCTTATTTGTTTTGGAAATGGTTTGCTTTGGGTGCTCTTCTATAGTTTAGTCCGGTGATTGTTGGCTTTGGGGAAGTAAGCTTGGGGTTCCTCACTGGTTGCTGCAAGGAGTTGTATTAGTCTGATGGTTTTCTTGGTCTCTTCCCCTGTTTCCTATTTTCCGGAGCTTTGATAATTGTTTTTAGTAACACTTCTTTTGCTGATCTCTGAAGAAGGTTAATATATATCTGCTAAAAGGTCTTGAGGATCCGATCCAATATATGGACTTTGGTTTTTTGCTCCACTGAGTCAAGGTAACGTTGAAGTTCTTCTGAATCTTATTCTTCGTTTTTGGTTATGGAAACGTTTTGCTTTGGACATTCTTCTACAGCGTAGTCTCGTCTCGTGGTTAGTTGGCTTTGAGGGTACTAAGCTGCGGCGTCCTCACTGGTTTCTCTGGTTAGTTAATTATGTTGGTTGGCCTTCACGGAAAGTTTTCATTCCCCATCCTCTTCCCTTGTCTCCGATTTTGTGAATTCTCAAGTTAAATGTATTTGCTATAGATTTGGAGGATTGAATATTATGGTTTTTTTGGGTTGGTTTATTCCTGAATCGGGACAATGGTACGGCCTCTTCCCTTTCTGTTATGAAAACATCTTGCTCTGGACGCTCTTCTGTTGTATAATCTGCGGTGATCTGAGGGAGCCAAGGTATGGTGGCTTTTGATTCTGTTTGTTGACTTCTCTGAAGGTCTTGTGTTTACCAAGAAGATGGTGTACCTTTTTGTCTTCCTCTAGGTTTGCAGTAATATCATGTAGCCAATATCATCTTTATATTATACAGTACGTCTGTTTTATATTGGTTGTTGGAAGTTTGTCCCTCTGCAAATGATGCTGTTTCTTGTTGTACACTGCATGGTTTCATCGTTTGCCTCGTTTTCTGGTTGATGGTAGCAGGGCATCTGAATCTCGCCATTGTCAAGGTAACGTTGAAGTTCTCCTGAGTTTTGTGGAATTGTTCCGTGTTCTTCTACAGTCCAGTCTGGTGGTTGATTGGCTTTGAGGGAAGCAAGCTTCGGTTCAGCACTGGCTTCTACAAGGGGTGGTAGTAATTGACAGTTCTCTCAGTCTCTTCCTAAGGGTTTATTCGTTGATAATTTGATATTTGCTGCCTATGAAGGCTTTTAAGGATTCAATACATTTTCGGTTTTCTTTTTGCGCCATGGAGTCGAGGTAATCTTGAAGTTCTTCTGAGTTTTGCTCTTCCTTTTTGTTACGGAAACGTTTCGCTTTGGTCGTTCTTCTACAGTGTAGTAGTCTGGTGGTTTGTTGGCTATGGCTTCCTCAGTCCTCACTGGTTTCTCCGGCTAGTCAATTATGTTGGCTAGCCTTCGCGGGAAGTAACTCATTCCCCCATCCTCTCTCTTCCTTGTATCTTATTTTATGAATTCCTAAGATTGTTGATGTCTCCTGATACCTTCTCTGTTGCTCATGGAAGGCTAATATGTATTTTCTTATAGATTTGGAGGATCGAGTATATTGATTTTTTTTGGATTGGTCTGTTTCTGAATCGAGACAAGGTAACATTGAATGGTTTCTTTGAGATTTGCTCTTTCCTTTCTGTTATGAAAACATCTTGCTCTGGATGCTCTTCTGTTGTAATATTCTGCGGTGATTTGATGGCCAAGGTGGTTGAAGCAGTGGCTTTTGATTCTGTGTGTTGACTCTACTTTGAAGGTGTTTACCAAGAAGATTGTGCCTTTTTGTCTTCCTCTAGGTTTGCAGTAATGTTATGTAGTCAGTATCATCTTAGTTTAGTACATCTGTTTTGTAGCTATGTGGACATAGTTAGAAAAGTGCTAGATCTGTTTCGTGTGTTCCAGGCTCAGAGATTTGCCCACCAAATCGAGATTGTAGCTCTGATGGAGACTAGTGTGGTATGGGTTCACGACTTGCTCCAAGATATCATAACACGTTTTCTCCTCCAACATGGTTAGCAGACAATCTTTCTTGAGCCCAGTCTTTTTTATCTCGTGTTTGCATTTCAACGTTTAAAATGCAACTTCTGTACAACCAATACCAGCAATGGAGAGAGGACAAGTATGTTAGATGGTCTTCACTACCTCCCAAAGCTGCGGCATCTTTACCGGGATGCTCAACATCTGAGATCATTACCGTCTTGGTTTTGTGCTAGCTTTCTACTTGAGCTCAGCCCGTCTCGCAGCTCAACAGAAACAGTTTGGAAAGGAAGTGAGGTACCCTTTCGATTCAGTACTCAAGGAGCTTTCATGTGTTTCTCCTCTTGAATCTTGCTGAGCTTTTTCCTATGTTATCATGGTGCAGCAAGACGGAAACTTATGTAGCCTAGATTTCACAAGCTACAAGCACCTAACCGAGTTTCTAAACCTTCTGAAGGCCGACTTATCTCGAGTCTCCGATTGTGATAACTTGGAAATATGACGGAACAAGACAAAGGTGCGATACAAGTTAAATAAGCTTCAAGACAAGGTCACTTATTGTTTTAGGCCCGACCTGTGTTTGGCATTGGTGAAGATGACAAAGAAGCAGGACTTTGGTGTTACCGCCACCTGCTAGATCTCCGTTCTATATTGTAAATATGCGGACTGTTGATGTATCAAAAATCAGTCAATAAAATAAAGTATGGCCTACTTTTGGTTTCGAAGTAAAAACTCCCACTAAATCTTAACTTTTACACAAATATTCATGGAAGGTCTATAAAGGTCATAAAAACGATCACAAACTCTCAGTAAAACGACCACAAACCCTCAGTAAAACCTAACTTGCACAGAAATAATCCATCATCAAAGAGGCCTATAGGTTAAAAAACGATAACAGACCTTCAGTGAAACTTAACTCGCACACAAATAATCTATCATCAAAGAGGCCTATAAAGGTAAAAAAACGACCACGGTGGGACTCGAACCCACAATCTCCCGCTCCGGAGGCGAGTGCCTTATCCATTAGGCCACGCGGCCATGTTGTTTAATAGCTCCTCGTTACAATACTGTCTTTTAGTGAAATTGTCCCTGCACTTTATCGTTTAATTTATTTCAAAATCCATTTCCTCGGATTCAAACAAGTTTGCTGATTTAGTTGAAAGAGAACACAGAGTAATGGTATGTTTGATAACTTCAACCCAATTCCTCAAAAGCTAACACATCATAACTGAATTCGTTTAAATGGCTTGTAATCTTGTTACTAGGTGACTTTCATTAAGAAGATTCATCACCTTCACCTTCCATGGGTAAGTCTGGTTCTGTTGCCCATTCAGTCCACGATCCATCATACACTGGCACTTCAGTTTTTCCCAGCCGGTGAAGCCCCTAACAGTGCAAGCCACCAATGTCAGTTCTCATCTCCACCGTTTACACAAAATCTCAAACAAAAATGGTGGATGAAGTTTGGTTACCAGAGCCAGGATGCAAGCTGTTACTCCAGTGCCACATGAGGCCATAATAGGCTTGTCTACTGAGATGTCTGCACCGAAAAAGCCTTAAGATCTTAAGACTGCTTTATAAAAAATAAGATTGTCAAGTTCATATAAAATGGTTTTACCTTCTTGTTCAAATCGCTTCTTCAGCTCTTCTGCTGGTAAAAGTGTGTGTGAAGAAGAATCAAACATCTGCAGAAAAGGAGAAACTTATCACATTAACTCTGAAGGCAAAGATGCAGCAGAGGAAACAAACTTTCTAGAATCTGTGATAAGAGCCTTTACCTGAGGAAAAGGGACACACTTGCTTCCAGGGATATGTCCGCTTCTTATTCCCTTCCGGGGCTCTGGAGCAGTACCGTCAAACCTGTGTAAAAAGCGTAAATCTAGTGAATCAAAAGGTACAATGTTTCATCAGTGGAAACAAGTGATAACTTTGCAAATCTAGTACCTCGCTTTGGAACGAGCATCTATGTGTTGATGTGTCTGATCCTCCATATTGTTCTTCACCTGTAATCCAGGTATAAAGATAACTGAACTATAGCAGAACTGACATTTTTCACAATTGACAATTCTGAAATTTGGGTCTAAAACCGTTTCAGAAAAAGCCAACCTGATCAAGTGTCCACACTAGATGTGGCTGGAACTTCGTTTTAAAGGTTACTGGGCTGACCTGTGGAAAAAAAAGAAAATCACATACAATGAAGAAACCATTTCCACCAAAAAGACTTTGGACTTACGCTTTGTCCTTGATAGATTTTCTCTATAGCCTCACTTGCGGCACTGGCTTTCAAAATAGCATCACCTGATGCACTAGATTCAACATCATAACCTGAAGCACGCCATCTCGGTAGACCTCCATCCAGCACCCATACTTTCTCATGTCCAAAAACACGGAACATCCTACAGGTTTAGAGTAGTAGAATAAAACCACATCTATTATATCAATACGTGAAAAAAACACACACACAAACTAAACAAAGCAAAAGAATATAACGCTAACTCACCACCATACACGGGCTGCACTAAAAATCCCCTTCCCATCATAGACAACCACTCCATCCTTATTCTCAATCCCAAGAGCAGAACAGCCAGCAGCAAAAGCTTCCTCAGACGGCAACATATGCGGCAACTGTTACAAAAAATCAATGTATCATATTAGATGGTCACCTTCATAGCACAAGAAAGACATATAATAGCAAACACAACAGGAAACTTACAATACTATGAAGTTAACAGCAGCGATGTCATAGAATGAACAGTTATATGTTCACTAAATTTTATGTTGGAAATGGCAGGCACTTATTCATACAAGACGTTTTAAAAAAAAATCATCTGTAGTAAAAGGAGAAGATAGTGAATCTTACACTTGTTGTTCGATCTGATATTCCATCTAAATCAAAGAAGAGAGCACCGGGAATATGAGCAACCTGTAGGAGAGAAACAAAGTCTCATTAGGATAATGGAAGCAAGAGCAAATCAGAAAAATCTATGTACTCTAATGCTCTCTCACACCTGATATTCTTGGATCGGATTCCTCTGCTCATCAGGCATGTACCATGACGCATCCAAAACCTGAGCAGAGCAGAACAGAAACAGATACGTTTAAGTATGGCAAACAAATTACAAAATGGCACAAAAGGGCAGTCACCTTCAGATCAGGATCTCTAAGATTAGAATGGAGCCAATCAACAGAAACAACAGGCTCATTTGTTGTTGGTCCTGATGAAGTCGAGTAGCAAGCTTTTGCTTCAACTCCAGTAGAAGCCATAGCTCGAATTGGTTTATAGGCTGTAGAGGAAGAGCCTAAGCGAGTGTAGAATCCTCTCTTCTGCAATTACCATCACAAACACACAAGAAAGAGTCGAGCTTTATAAAACAGACCATCGATTTGACGCTGACCTCATCACAAACACACAAGAAAGAGTCAAACTTTATGAAACAGAGCATTGATTTGACGCTGACCTCCTAATCACAAACCACACAAGAAAGAGTCCAACTTTATAAAACAGAGCAGAACCCAGAAGGTAAAGCAGCGATTGAACGAATACACAGTTGATGGATTACGACTTACACACAGAGATTAAGGGTCTCTTGAGGAGTAATAGAAGGAGTGATGAAGCGGTGGTTGACTTTTCTTGAGAAGACGCCAAATTATTATTATTTTTTTATTTGATTCGATTCTCTCAAGAGAAACCCAACACAACACAGTTTACTAGTGTCGCCACGAACTGGTAAGGAAGGAAAAGAGACACAAAACGCTATCTATTCTCTTGGCGTTTTAATTTGATACAAACCAATCCGGTTTAACTTAATTACTTCGCGTTAAATAATTTTAAAACAAACCAATCCGGTTTAACTAAACCAGCGCCACTTAGTAAAACGGCGTCGCTTAGTGCAACCCTTTCTTCAAGAAACCTAAAAGCTTTTTTATTTCTCCACTTCGCTCGCTCGTCTCTCCTTCGTCCACTGATTCGTCGTTGCTCGATCCGTAACATCAAAGGTACGCTTGATCCATTGAGTTTTGATTTAGTTCCGCATGTTCGTTGAGATCTCTTCCGTTCGTCTAGAGTTTGTTAGATGAGATCGCTTCAGTGTAGTTTCTGAGCCGTAACTTCGTTTTGACTAAGTTGTTAATTACTAATCGAGTTCATCTTGATGAACAACACTGTGTAGATCGTTGGTTGTTTTAAAAGTTTAGCAGATTCAGTTCTTCCCATGATTCCAATTTTTTATATTTTTATTATTTATTTTTTTTCCTAGAGAATTTGTTAGAAAAAGATTACTCTTTTGCAGAAATTTTTGAGATTGATTAAAGGTGCAATGGGAGACAGTCAGTACTCGTTTTCTCTCACTACCTTCAGGTATGAACTTTTTTTTGTTTTTCATTCTAAATGCATCTCCTTTGAGCGTTTAGATCAGGGGGGGTTGATTTGTGTTGTGGTTGTGAAAAAACAGCCCTTCAGGGAAGCTGGTTCAGATAGAGCATGCTCTAACAGCTGTTGGATCAGGCCAAACATCTTTGGGAATCAAAGGTTTCTTTGTCAATCATGACCTGATGGAGTTTTTAAATAAGAGGTTCTAAGTAATAATAAACATGATTCTTGGTTTCTTTCACGCAGCTTCGAACGGAGTTGTTATTGCTACTGAAAAGAAGCTTCCCTCTATTCTTGTTGATGAAGCCTCTGTAAGTTTGATTATCTATTCCCTTGTGGTTAACATGTTCTGTACTTTTTGGTCTGGAACTTTCATAGAACTGTTATGAAACTAATATTAAAAATAAATGTCTATTTCAGGTTCAAAAGATTCAGCATTTGACTCCCAACATTGGAGTTGTATACAGGTTTCTTCTCCTCAGCTATCTGTACTTATTAACAGATTTGGTTTTGTTAGCTTGAAAATTTGGATTTGGGTACTTAGTCTCTCATAAGTTGCATTTTCCTCATTATTTCAATGCTAACCTCTGGTGTTTCCTTTGATGAAGTGGTATGGGTCCTGATTTCCGGGTTCTTGTGCGAAAGAGTAGGAAGCAGGCTGAGCAATATAACCGATTGTACAAAGTAATCTTAAATTTCTTTATTCTCATCTCCTTTTTGGATTGTAATTCATGTATGATAAAACTTCAGTGCTTGCTGGGCCACAGATACTTTGGATTTGATGATTCCGTGTTAATAAATAAGTTGTTCCTTATTGTTGCAGGAACCCATCCCCGTTACTCAACTTGTTAGGGAAACTGCTACGGTCATGCAAGAGTTCACTCAATCAGGGTTAGTACTATTCAAAATCTAAATGGTTCCCAAACGCTCAACAGGGTTAACAAGAGTTACTTACTAGCTCATAGATTTAAGATTTTGATTTGGCATGAGAAAATGTTGCGAAAGCAAAAATATATCTATAAACTAAATTACTGAATTTTTCTTCTAATTTTTGTTTTTTTCTCCTGTTAATAGTGGTGTTAGGCCGTTTGGAGTTTCTCTACTAGTGGCTGGGTATGATGACAAGGGTCCACAGCTGTACCAGGTATGTAGAACATTAAAGATGTATAGCCATTAGTGCTTGTATTAAAAACATCTTATTGAGAAATTCATGTTTCACTAGGTTGATCAAGTATGTAGAACATTAAAGATGTATAACCATCAGTGCTCATGTTAAAAACATCTTATTCAGAATTTCGTATTTTCACTAGGTGGATCCGTCTGGGTCTTATTTCTCATGGAAAGCTTCGGCGATGGGAAAGAATGTTTCGAATGCTAAGACATTTCTTGAGAAGAGGTGATTAGATTTTTCTGTTTGTGAATATAAGTTTTATGAAATCTTGGAGGCATGTCATGTCATCTTAGTCTCTTATCAGGTACACAGAAGATATGGAGCTCGATGATGCGATTCATACGGCCATATTGACACTGAAGGAAGGGTGAGTATTTTTACTAAACTCTATTTACGTTATTTCTTTACTTTAGAACTTTTCTGAAGACCTAACATCCCTTTGTGTCTTTCTCACTCGTCTGTTTCACAGTTTCGAGGGAGAGATCTCGAGCAAGAATATTGAGATTGGCAAGATAGGTGCTGACAAAGTATTTAGGTAACGTTCAATACTCCAAAGTTAATAGAATCAAAGAGTCTTTGTTATTGCCATGGATTTCTAAATAAGAGGCTGCTTTGTGCAGGGTACTAACACCAGCAGAGATCGACGATTACTTGGCTGAGGTCGAGTAAACTTTCACTTGGCTGCGCAACAAGCCCGGATTCGAATCTCAATACTATCTTTTGCTTTTCTGTCTGGTTCTTGCTTATGTTAAACTCTTGGAACTTGTTAAAACTCGAGACGCTGTTTAGAATCTGTTCTCCTTTAACTCGTTTAGACAATGTTCAGAATGTTTCGTACCATACTTGGTTTACTCATGGACTAATGAGATAGTTCTTCTGCAACTTACTTGTAGATGTGTGTTAGACCGACTGCAAACAACTATCTAAACAACAATCTATCTAACAAGTTCGATCTATCACACCTACTATACCGGTTTTTGTAGCACTGGTATTACTTGTATCATCAACCTCCAAATGTGCAAAGAAGTGAGAAGTGATCATGATTTTTTTTTTCTTTTGATCAATCATGATTTTGTTTAAGACCCTGTACTATCTTGTATATCTCAGGTCTACCCATTTTTTTAACACTAATACAATTTAACACCCTTCTATCTTGAACAAATTACTGCATGTGTCTTCTAAAATAGAAATGAAAAAAATAACAAATACAGTGTCAAATGTTGACACAAGAAAGAAAACATAAAGGTATTTTACAAGCAGTTATATGAACAACTCATTTGATCTGCAAAGACCAGAGACTGCATTTTCTTGAAAATGGTCTCAACAGAGCTAAACTCCAACTCAAAACCATAGCTCCGACCACCGTACTCAACATAAAGAAACCTCCCCGGAGAATCTTCTGGCGGTGGAGGCAAAACCGTTGATATCTCCGGAAACTCTTGAGAAGGTGGAAGAGGCAAATCTCTCTTCTTCCTGAGAGAATAATACACATCTGCCAAGAGAATCCAAACGAGATCAGCATCAACGCAAGCCAAACCTCTCAACGCATTCAAAGCAGCTTCTCTCAACCCTGTTACGCCGCTGCACGCTATCCCAACGACCAGGCCTGCAACTTTCTTCAAGACCGCATCTAACGCTGAAGCGCAGCGTTTGTCACTGGAAAGCTCGGCGATCATGTTGAGAAGTGCAGCTTGCACTTTCAAGCTGGAACCTTCAGCAATGGAAGAAGACGAAGAAGAAGCTGACTCAGAAATGGTTCTGTAAGGAAGCCTGAGAACTGGTTTGTTCTCTTCTCTGAGGCTCTTTGGCGTCATAACATGGAAGGGAGATGTTGTTAAAAGCTTCCAGAAGTCATGGCCATCGTTGCGGAAACGACGTGTGAAGAAGTCTCCTCCAGATGTTTGAATGACTCTGGCTATCACATTCAAGCATCTCCGTACAGCCTGTGGAAAAAAATGCAGCAGGTTTCAGAAATGATCAGCGTTCTAAAAATCGGTTTAGTTGAAGCCTAAGATTGTTGTACCACAGGATTTCTGTTTCTTATGCAAGCAATAAAGAATGGCCAGATTTTGTTGATAGCAGGTAGAAGCCTGTTCTCGTCTGCTCCATCGTCTGTAGCATTCATGTAGTCTTTAAGCTGATAGAGTGAAGCAAACTCAACAACTTCCTCCATTGTTTCTTTAGTTTCTGTCTCGGCTCTATAAGCTTCCTCCACTTTAGCCAGCGTCATTACTCCTTCCTGTAAGAATATGAACGTTAACTAATTGAGTTCAAGAAAAACAAAATCCAAAGGGAAAATGTACTGTACCTCGATTATATCGAGAGCAACCAAGCATGAAACTTGATTTGATGATGCAAGGAGAGGCGTGGCTGCAACTAAACATGAAGAGGCGATTGATCCAACTGTGCGTCTGTATCTTTTAGAACGGTTCAGTTCAACCAGTATGTTTTCCCATTCTTCCTCGTTAAATTTTTCCTCATAATCTGAACCTTGCTCTTGAGCCGATGTTATTGCATCTGTTGCTTTGGTCTTAACCTGGTCACTATATGACTTGGCTTGGTCTGGTAATAGACAAGCCTCGTTGTTTGATGCTTTTACAATCTCAGCAACAGCCTATCAGAGGCACCAACAAAAAGTTAGTCCAAGAAAACTAGTGATTTTTATAGACTGAATCTACCTTCAAGAAGGGTAAAGTTAGATTTGGATGATGCTGTCTACCAACAATCTCTAGCTCTTGAGAAACCAATCGCATCTGCAGATCAATAAAAACAAAAGTTCTTTAACATAAGGATTAAGATAATAACAGTTCACTGCAAATGTTGGCTTTACCGGTTCCTCCAACAAAGGCAATATTTCATGGGCAACTCCTATATAAGAAAGCATAGCAGCAAGAACACTTGGAACATGAGGATTAAGATCAAGGTGGCGCAGCTGACGACAAATAGAGTCAACAACATAATCTGCATTTGCTACAACCAGATGCCCTACCTGCAAACAAACAAAAAAAGGAAAAGTTTTAAAGCAAAATTAAAGGTATTGTGATGTTTTCGAATCCAAATAACGTTATATCATAAACTCTCACTGTTGGATGGCCAGAGGTGGTAGCAAGAAGACGTAAGACACCGTCAGAAGCGTTTCTTACTTGGAAGCTCGAGCACGTAAGGCTCTCAAGCAGAAGGTAAAGAGAAGAGTGAAGAAACCCACTTGAAGCAAACTCTTCCCCAAGGCACAAGGAAAACACTCCAACTCCTTCTGTTATAACTTGGTGCAGCATTGCAGTGTCCCTTAAGAAATGCAGACTGATATTTTGATCTGTTTGGTCCAGGGGGAGATCCCACACTTCAGGAGATTGGTACTCGTGCAAGATTTTACCAACGCAATCGATCAGATGAGTTTTTGCACGTTTGTTCCATGAGACTTCCCAGGAGAGTTTGTTGTCTCTTCCCTTTCTTGACTTTCGAAGCAGTCTTGAGAGAGCATCACTTGCTTGTTCTGATAGACCAAAAACCATCTCGTTCAAGATACAAGCAGCAGTCGCTGCCTGACGTACTAACTGTCCTGAACCAGTTCGATTACACCATGTTTGCCAGTCTTCTCCGCTGTACTCCTTTGCACGAACTTCTGAAACCAATCTACGGAAAAACCCCAAAGGAATATCCAAGATGACTGCTAAACTGCCATTGTTATCAAGTCCTAGCAAAACACAAGAGATTATTAACTGTCAGTAACTATAACTCATCTATAAGTTAACTGAAGAATAATTACTAAGATGGTTTCAAACTCACCTGCCATTAAGGATAAACCTACAAGTCTAAGGATACCAGCGAGCATCTCGTAGAGCTTCTGACTACCAACATAAGAGAACCAAGGTGGCATTCGAGGTAACGTAAAGCTAGTGATCTGTGATATCTCCAATTTTCCTTGATCTGATTCAGTGTGGTTGCGACTGGTCTCCCTGAACCCCACTTTCAATTCTGTGATGGAAGGGAGGTAACCTGTCGATGAAGTAGGCATTTCTGCGATGAGCTTTTCAAGAGAGCCAGTGAATGCTGAACTGTGGCTCAGACAGAGTGCAAATGTATCCAGGAATCTGCTAGCTGTAATCTAACAAGCACCAAAGATATAGCGCAAGTCATTATGTTTGCTTTTTTTGGACTGGATTAGAAGAAAGAAGCAACCAGACCTATGAATAGGCCTAGGCGAAAAAACAGAACCGAAAATCTGATTCGAAACTGGACCAAAACCCTCTAATACCCGAATGGCTTCTACATTTCTACATCCGAAATAACCAAACGGATATCTGAATATATCAAAATATTAATTATATGTATATTCCGGTTACCAGTTTTACTATCCGAACCGAACCCAGAATTACCAGAACTGAAAATAGATCAGGTAGTAAATGGATCCTCTAGCTCCTTACCTGAACTAACTAATACCCGAAATGCCCAGGCCTACCTATGAGCGTGACAAGAAAGAATACATACTGGAGACTGAAGATGATCCGCCAGAAACTGTGGACCAGAGTAATAAGTGACTACAAGTAACTGCTTCACAACCGAAAGTGCAGGCAATTCCTCATTCCCCAATACCACTTTTGGTAGCCTCTCCAGTAGTCTATCATTAACACACACATATAGGTCACTGAGCTTGAAAAGGAAAGAAACAATACAACAGCAAAGAGAACAATACCTGCTAAAGATTTTGCTTATGTCGCTCTCTACGTGATACTTTGAACGTTGAGGGAATAAGTGATCAAGAGTTTCCTGAGCTGCTACAGAGACTTCATCGGAGTCATCAACAACCAGAGTACATACGCATTCCTGCATCATAAAATAAGAAATTCATCCAGTAGCAAGTATCTAACAATCAATTGTTGTTGTCAGTTATGAACTTACCAACATCACTAGCCTGGCTCCCTTCAATGAACGAGGGCTCTTAGATAGCAGTCCTCGTATTGCTGCTAGAAACCCCCATCTAATTTTGCCAGCTGGATGAACAAGAATCTGAAAATAATTAAGATTCACCACTCAGATTAAAAAAACGGTAAAAAAAGAATTAGGGATAAAAGGAGACAAAAATAGCATACATGAGGAAACGTCTCACACAACAGCTTATTCACATGAGATGTTGTGTTCTCTAACCATTCCTCTGTGCGTTCAACATGAAAGGAGTCACGACTCAGTTTCTGACTGGATTTTCCGGGTGCATTGATGGTTTTAACAATCTCTTGGCTTGTAGTTTCTGTCCCCTGCCCTTGAGATTTCATTGTCAGAGAACGAAGCTCGTCCAAAACTAAGTGTGCAGATTCATGCTTCTGCAACTCTGAATCATCATCAGAAATACCGAGAGCCGATGAATTAGCCTCATCATCAAGGACTATCATGAGAAACTCGGCTAAACATCTAACTGCTTGGTCCAATGCATCAACGCTTCCTGCAGCTCCGCTTATCATTGCTCTCGAAACATGCAACACTTTGGCAATTTGGCTAACAACACCAGGTAGAAAAAACGCCAACACATCGGCAGTACCAATCTACAAAAAGGAATCATATTCTCATATTCTTATTGGGACTTATAGGTGTCAAAATGTATGCAAAGTATAGTACTTCCTCTGTTCCACTAAAAAATCGAACAGAGGTAGTAGTTACCTTAGCCACAAGTATCCGTAAGGTCATAAAGGCTTCAACTCGAAGGTGTGCACTTCCTCTATGTCCTCGTGAAGCCTCGGCATCAGCCACCTTTGTACAGTGGATCCATAATTGATTAACTGTATACATCTACATGACTCCATAGAAAAAAAAGGAAAGCAAAAGAGTGTTACTTTAAGAAGTATAGAAAGCCAATGACCCACAGCAGCCAAAGCAGACTGAGACTGAAGAAACGCAACCAAGCATTCTCGAGCTTCCAAATCATACTCTGAAACCTGAGTCTGATCATCTCCTCTATCCCACAGCTGAGGCCAGCCAAGAGCTCGCTTACATCCACAAGAACCATCAACACACGGAACCAAACCAGAGATCATCCCCCTGAAACACCTGATGATCCCTTCACGAAACTCCTCAGAAGCCTCAGATGGCGTCAAGACAGCACCACTAGTTAACTTCTTCATAACCACAACCATCTGAAAGGAGAAAAATTCTCAGCATACATAACAGTTTCCCCCATAACTAATTCAAAATCAAACGCACCTGATCAACGGATCCGACGTGGCATTTCTTCAGAAGCTCCTCGAGACAAGAGACTACACCTTCTGCTACTTTATCACTCACTCTATAAGGTTGATTACTCCCCTGACTTCTTCTGCAAGCTACTGCTGCGTCTAGCAGAAGAAGCAAAGGGAACAGAGTGTAGCTGAAACGTACGCAAAAACAAAAACTTTATGAACATCGAAGCCAAAGGTGGAGACTTTACGGCGAATATACTTAACTGGAAGAAGGATTGGAGAGACGACGGCGGGGCACGGCGGAGGAGGCTGAGCAGCTCAGGGATCACGGTCGGATCCTTTCGAGGGGTTTGCGAGAGGCTTAGAAGCTCCAAGGAGAGAGCTTTGAGCTTTGCGAAGAGGGCTTCTTCTCCTCCTCCCTCGTCTCCGTCGGTTTCGCGGCGGACTACGACGACGGGCTTCTCCATTTCGATCCGATCAGTTAGACGAGAAACCGCGAGTAAAATTGAAGTCAAATAAGCAGAACTTGAAATTGGCACGGCCCAACAGTGTTTGACCCGACCCGATTGTGTTGACCCGACCGGAGAAGCTGTAGCGAGTCGAACCTTTCGCCGTCGCGACGACGATAAAGACCGGAGTTTTGATTTTTTTTGTTATAGGGTTTTAGGAAATAATGCAAAATAAACCTTCTATTTAAACATAATTTCGAAATAAACCTTACACTTATACATAATTTCGAAATAAACCTTACACTTATACATAATTTCAAAATAAACGTTGTAGTCATATGTAACTCCAAAATAAACCTCATGATTTCAAAAGAATCTGTAGTATACATTATTACAAATTAATCTACTAATTATAGATGCAGAAGACCAGAGTTTTCTTTTTCTAGAGTTTTTTCTTTTTGTGATCAACATAAACAGATACTCCGGATTTTTTAGGGTTATAGGAAATAATAAAACCTTATATTTATATATAATTTCAAAATAAACCTTGTACTCATATTTAACTGCAAAATAAAATACTTATATTTAACAGCAGAAAAAACCTTGTATTTATACATAGCTACAAAAAAACCTAGCAATTATATAATTTATATGTACATGAGCTTACAATTATATAATTCTAGATATGGATCTGTGTGTTCCACATGTTTTATTTGATGTTTTAATTTCACGAACACAAAAAAAAATGAAAATATTTTTCATATTAGTTATTGGATTTTCAGTATATATTGGTGACTTATTTTAGTAATAATAATATGTTTTCTTACATATTTGATTGATATTTCTAATTCAATAATCATTGTGTTTTGAATAATATATTAATTTTTTATTTTTTAATAAATAATTCACTTTTAATTATTTTTTAAAATAATATTAGTTGTAGTTAATTGAAAACATATAAAACTGTGAACTCTCTATATTTTTATATTGTGTATGACAAATTAAAAATAACACAATTCAAAATATTAATGTTACATAACACCAATCAATATGTATTATTGATAGTCACCTAAATATCGAATATATTGTTAGATAAAACATCAAATTTGTTTATTTTAGCCTCCATGGTGTGACTTTAACATCTTTTTCTATATATCATATATTGTTGAAAACTTTTTAATATATAATATTTTGTAACATTATTGTCGTTATGTTTTAAAAATCTGAAGCTCTCTAGTTGTACTCTTGATAGTGCGACGTATAATTGTAAGATTGGATTTGACAAATATAAACCAAATTTTTTAAGCTTTAACCTTAACTCTTACTGATAGTCATTGCATAGCAAATTCGTATAGAAAATTGAAGTGTATTCAGTTTGAAATGCCATCTTGCATCTGTTGGTATGAGATTTATTCTAGGAATAAAATTTCATTTTTCCAAATAACTTCCGGTTAGGATTTCTGCTTTAATAATCATGTTGCCTAGGCTAATTATTAGTAACATTATTCTATTACAAAGTCTTTTTCTTTGATTTAAATTTCCTAATAGCATGACATACAATATTTCATTGCAAAGTCGTTATCTTTTATTTAAATTCTATAGTAGCATGACCTACAACTGCACACCCAATTTTATATGTTGATAAGAACAAACACACATAATTATAATCACACATAAGCATAATAGTCACATTAACTTAGGCACAACAACATAACATCTATATCTACAAATGCCTAAGTAAAACTGTAACAATAACTAATGTACGACAGCATGACAATTATATATTTCTTTTGAAATCAACATCATCAGTTTAATGTGAAGATCAGAATATCTAGTTATTTCCTCGACATGTGACACCAAAAAAAAGTATAACACGTGAAGATGTGAAAGAACATGAAGAAAAACTCACATAATATTTTTCTTGTATCTCTTATTATGTTTGGTATCAAAGTATGAGAAGTGATAAAATATGAGAGAGCTTAATCACATTTATAGATATGAATCATTATAATTTCTTTTGATTAATGATTTTTAAAATAATAAAAATAAAATTAGAGAGCTTAATCACATATATAGATGTGAATAATTATAGTTCTGATTGGTTTTTGATTTTTTAAAATAAAATTAACTATTTAAATAGAAAAATTAATTATTCATAAAAAATATTTAAATAATTATTCTACAAATATTTTTTGATTAGGATTTGAAGAAAGGAACATTACAATTAAACACTCTTTTGCAATTTTCTTATGTTTAAGATTTTATAAAAAGACAATTACTATCAAATAATTGCTTTTAAATGTTATTAAAATAAAAAGTAGAGAAAAATACTATTAAATGATTTAAAATTACATTTAAAAAAATTGATTATCTTGCTATATATTCTATTAATCATGAGATATTCTACAAATTTCTAAAACAATTATTATTAAATAACTTTTAAATTAATTTTTTACTATTAAATAAGTTTTAAAATTAGTTTATTTCAGAAGTCGTTTTTTTGTTATCTTAGGATATATATTTCAAATCATTATATATTTTAAACACATTTCAAAATATTAAAAGGAAAATTACTATCAAATAATCCTTTGCAATTATCCTTTGTTTAGAATTTTAAAATGGAAAATTACTATTAGCTAAGATTTATAATTATTTTTCAACAATTTTTTTTTTGTTATTATCTTAGTATATATATATTTTTAGTTGTAAGATAGATTAACATATGTCGCAATCTTAAAAATTTCATTGACACATGTCACGATCATATTAATTAACAACTTTGAAGAACCAAGCTATATATATAAGAATTGTAAGTTCTTTTTTTTTTTTTAAAGCTATATATATAAGATCGTAAGTTCTTTTTTTTAAGTTAAAAAAAAAAAGAGCTTACAAAATGTGTTGTTTTTTCTTAATCTTCTTGAAAACATATTCGGAGAGATGCAACATTCTTGAGAGTGGAGCGTAGTTGACTCGTGACTTGTTTGTTCAAGATTCTGTAGAACAGAGAAAGAATCTTGAAGATGCTTCAGTGTAATATACTTTGACCAGATATATGTATTATCTACACACTAAATATGCAAGAAACTATGAAATATTCTTTGTATATCTATTACCTGACTTTTCTTCAAATATGGATATTCAGAATAATTAAGTATCTTTCTGGTCATCCATGCCACATAAAGTGAATCATAATTTGGAGTTGTTAATGTATCATGCGCTCGTAGGTCTTTATGAGTGATGATGATGATGATGGTGATGACTGACATCCTCATGATCAGACTCTTCTTCTGTACTTGAAGCTGAGCTGTTCTCATTTGCACCATCTAAGAAACTCCAGATTTCAGGATACGAATCAAAAGGGATCACTAGGAGATGATCAGGCTTGTCTACTTCTTGAATAATGTCATTTAGTTCGCTATACTCAAACAAGAGGCTTATCTTTGGATCATCTTGTTGGTTTGACTTGTTGGAACCACCAGAAGAAGACACTGAAGTAGTGGAGTCTTGAGAGGTCTTTGTGTTCAAACATTCTTCTGCTTGAGACTTATCCTCCTTCCCATTACCCGAACAAGTCTTTTCTTTAGATGGGTATGCCACACATTCTTGATCTCGTTATCTGTTCTTCCTGGAAGTTGAGAAGCGATCTTTGACCACCTGGTCAAAAATGCAGAAAGCCAATATCAATACGTAATCACTTTTTTGATCCACAAGAGGCACAAAGAAGCATATATATATATATATATATATATATATATATATATATATATATATATATATATATATATATTTGTCGATTATCCATTTTATTAAACCAGGTTTTGATTGATAGTAAGATTGTTCCGATGAAGAACTCTACCCGACATTTTCTGATTGACATGGAAAAATAGTATACTTCGTGCTTTAGCAGCATATATATAGAGCATAGAGTGTTTATTTAGTTTTCTCTATCACTAGTCTTTTTACTTTCTTCAAATAACATAGTAAATGTTTTTTTTATAAAAAATAAAGAATCATAAATCAAATAGATTATTCGATTTCATGTACTATTTGGAAGAATATAAGAAGTTTAATCATTTTAAAAAATATCATCAGATTTATATTATTTTTGTTTTATACGTGTCAACCAGTTTAGGTGAGGGGTTAATTGTGAATTTTTGTTTTCTTATCAAGTTTTATCGGTTTTAAATAAGTTGTTAGTTAAATCCAAAACTGATTATATCCGGGTCAGTGAGTTTAACGGTTCAACTACATATATGGTTGGTATAAAAACACTGATCAACAAAATTATAAATGTATTAGATTACAAAATTATAAAACAGGTATAAATAAATTTTAAAAAAAAATATCTTGGCTTTGAAATAGCAGATAAAATTGTAGTTATGATTTATAGCAGTTAAATTATTTGGTTTTATCGTTTTTGATTAGCCATATTTTTGACATTAAACTGAATAAATTCTCCTATGCCGCCCATTATTTACTTGGTTCATGTTTGTTTTAAAATTTAGCTGACGCTAGTAATAGACTATCTAAAAATAAAGACAAATGGTTTTCACAGAAAGAATTATAAATACTGTAATTCATATTACTCTGAAAATCATATATCACAAAAATGAATAATTTTCTATTTTTTCTGTTAGTTATTACTATGTGTTGTGGATTGAATGAAGCTTGCAAAACTAGTCGCATAGTAATTTCTAACGACATCTGGGAAGGTATCCCTCTTGAAATACATTGTTATTCCTGGGGACGAGAGACCCGTGATTGGGAACACAACTGTACCATACAATAGTAGTGTTAGTTTTGAGTTTGTCGCTGTTCTGAATAGAAAAAGAAGAACAAAATATGTATGTGATTTATGGTACCAGGATGCAATAGAACCTTATCTTAAAACAAAACAGTATCCTATGCTTGAAGTATTTCGAGCAGGCCATACAAGAAAATGTGGCCAATTTCGTGAATGGGGTACAGGAAAGCATGGGATTTATTTCAGAAGAAAGTATTCTCAGCGGTTGGGATTTGCGCTTTACTGGTCTACGCTGTACCCCAATGAAACATAAACTTCGAATGTTACAAACCGCCCTGCACTGCACTGCACCGCACCGCAGTTAACAATAACAAAAAGTTCTACATATACTATATATCTATACGTTTTTATAATTGTTAAAACCGCACATACGGTGGACGTCTTGTCCCCCACCGCAGTTAACAGTAACAAAAAGTTTTACATATACTATATATCTATACGTTTTTATAATTGTTAAAACCGCACATACGGTGGACGTCTTGTCCCGCACCGCTCAATCCGCAGTTCCAATTCGGAGCCATAAGCGTTTCCCTAAAACTTATCACAATATTTAAGTAAGTTCGTAATTTGTATTTAAAAGAACTAATCCTAAGTGATATTCGTAATACTTATGTATATCATGTAGCAAAATATCATAAAATGTAGGGATAATTTGTAAATTACTCCACTAACAATTTAAAATTTAAAAAGTATACCTTCTATTTTATTTTTTGATAACTATACTTTCTAAAATGTGAATTGACTTTTTTTATCCATATTACATATTTCAATAATTAAGATATAAATTTAAAATTAATAAGAATAATATTATTGTAATTATTCATCACTTATTATTCAAGAACAGAGAGAACAAGAAAGAAAGAGCGATTTTCATAGCAACATAAGAAAGTAACATGATGTAGCCGTTTCTGTTGCTATTATTGGTTTAAATCTTTTTTCATTAGTTCACTACCGATGGATATAGTCAAAAGGTCAAGCACCTACAAAGTAGCAACTAGCAAGTGAGTGTTAATCGCTAGAACTTTCTCTTGCTTTGTTTTTACTGAACAAGTGGCTTTTATGGATTTGGTGGGATCATTTCCATTTAACTCATTCTTGTATGAAGTTTTCTCATGGTATCAGTCAGATAAGAGTTTGGATTTGCAGATTTTGTGATGAAATTTCATAGTCCATCGAAGAGCATAAACGATACTTATGTCGAACTTGAACAGAATCGGAGTTCTTCAAAGGTGTAGAACAAATGGAAAACATAACATATGTTGTGAAAATAATCAACCTTACTGCAAAATAAAAACTAAAACAGTTACCAAGAAAACGAGATGTCGTTTCGATGGTTTTTTTTTCAAAAACATAAAAAGTTTCAAATATATTAAAGATATTTTTTTAAATCTTATTTTGCTAAAATCGTTACTAGTATAAATAAATTATGATAAATAATTAAGATGTATTGAGATTGGTCAATTTTGTAAATTTATATATAACAAAGTGTATTTAAAAAAACTTAAATAATGGTATAGTTTTAAAAGTAAAATCTTATTTAAGTGTATTTCTCCAAAATTTCCCTAAAATGTAATTATATCTAATATTTATGTGTTTGCCCAAAAAAAAATCTAATACTTATGTATATATATTATTGGTTCAGTACTGTAATAACAAATAGATTTTTATTTTATGATATTTTTAGGAGAGAGTCTCCTTTCTTTTTATATGTAATAAAGTTTTCATAGCAACTATTTTATCATCTATATTATATACATTATTTTTTTACAAAATAGTATTTTCAAAGTCCTTCAGTCTCTCTTGGCAGCTCATGACTCCAACATTGCGACATGAATTTCTTTAGGTAATCTTAGAGACTTTGACCAATGGTACATGTTGACTTAGGATCCTATGGGTTGGCATAGACATTCAAGTTTCCATGTCGATCGGGTTCAGATCAATTTTTATCGGATCAGGGCCTTTCAGATATATGACTTTTGAGCCACATAGATTATACTACTTGTTTCTTTTCTTCCTATAAACAAGTTTGAAACATCTGTTTGGAAAGATAATAAAGTGAGAAGGAAGCAGAGAAGACTAGTTTTGGATGTTCTTCATCTTTTGATAATTCTCAGAATTTTCATGAATTGAAGTGAAACTAACATTGAGAAAGGTCATACTAAAATTAATTCCAGTGAAGCAGCTTTCCGCCGTACTTAATCTTGTTGTTTAGGTCAAAAGTTTTCGATTTCTCGGGAAGCAAAGAGCAGTGTAATCATTGTCGTGAGGATAGCTTGTTTGCAACTAAAAAGAGTTTTTTTAGAGAAATTAGGTTTAACGATTGAATTCTCGAACATATTTAGCTAACTGAGGTTGGAGAATGTCATTGAGATTAACTTGAGGATGGTATAAATGCAGTTTTTATTGAAAGAAGTTGTTTCCCATCAACTTATTTGGTTGTAGTTTTGCAAAATGGTATCTAAAAGTTGTATTCTAAGTAAGCTTATATAGTTATATCGGGTGAATTTCAAAATGGCTATTTGTGTATGCACTAATCATATATGATATTTTAGTTTTTTTTAAAGAATAATATATAAATTATTTTAAATTTTATGAAAAGTTAAGATAAAAACCTGGTGTATATCTAATTATCTATAAATATAATTTTTAAAAACTTGAAGTGGTTAAACGTGCTATTAAAATTGTTTATTTATGAAGATTATTGATTTTTTTTTCGGTCTCATTTATGTGTAGATTCTACAAGCTTGTTAGTTTCTGATATTTTTAAAAGTAATACAATTTCATATATTTTAGATTTTCTGTTTCTTTAGTTTTTGGTGAATTATATTTGTATAGCAGTTAATTTATCTATTTTATCGTTTTCGATAGCCATTATACTTCTGACATTAAACTGAATAAAATCTCTTATGACCCCACCCCGACGCCCCCACCACCAAATTGTTTCCGTGGTTCATGTTTGTTTAAAAATTTAGCTGACGCTAGCTAGTAATAGACTATCTAAAAATAAAAACAAATATTTTCCACAGAAAAAAATTTATAAATACTGCACATTGATAATTCATTACTCTGAAAATCTTACATCACAAAAATGAATAATTTCCAAATTTTTCTGTTAGTTATTACCATGTGTTCTGGATTGAATGAAGCTTGCAAACCTAGCCGCATAGTAATTACTAACGAAATTTGGAAAGATATGCCTCTTGAAATCCATTGTTATTCCTGGGGACGGGAGACCCGTGATTGGGGAACACAGACTGTACCATATAATAGTAGTGTTAATTTTGATTTCGTCGCTGTTATGAATAGAAAAAGAAGAACAAAATATGTATGTGATTTATGGTACCAGGATGCAATAGAACCTTATCTTAAAATAAAACATTTTGATATGGTTGAAGTATTTCGAGCAGGCCATACGAGAAAATGTGGCCAATTTCGTGAATGGTCTGTAAGAAAGACTGGGATTCATTTCAGAAGAAATCCTTCTCATCGGTTGGCATTGGCGCTTATTATGTTTACGGTATACCCCAAAGAAACATAAGTTTTTCCCCTAAAACTTATCACAATATTTATGTAAGTTTTTATTTGTATTTTGTATTAAAAAAACAAATCCTAAGTGGCATTACTAATGTGCTATAATATGTAGCAAAATATCATAAAATGTAAATATATTTAATGATTATGTATATTATTGGTTCAATATTGTACATAGTAATACATATGTTATTTTATATTCTGTCCATTTTTAATTTGACATTTTAGAGTTGTGCACATAAATTAAAAAATTAGTTTTATATATACAAGATCAGCACTAAACCCAACCTCTCCAACCAGGGGAAGGTTCTTAGTGTTCAACACAACAACACAATGTAAATATAAAAATTTATACATCAATTCTAATATAGATCGTTATATATCTATATTTAAATTTATAAATTTTAATAAACTTTTGATTTTTTTTGTTTATTTTGATTGAAATATGTTAAACTGGTAAAAATCAAAATTTTAAAATAGTGAACCGATAAACTTAAATAAAATTTTAATCATTTAATTATAAAATGTAATTATTTGATTAATGTTGATTTATTTTTTATTTGTTGGTGCACACTTGCAACCAATTTTGATAAAATATATATTTGTAATTATTTATACTTTAGTTTTTATTATTTGGATATATATATATATATATATATATATATATTAGTTTGATGGTGATATATGAGTTAATAGTAATCTATGAGTCAACAAATAAAAGCTAATATAATGGTTTTATTTTCCTAATATAAATCAATGTTAAAAATAGCTTTATTTTTTTAATTTGATTGTATAGGTCCTATAATATACGTATATAAGTTATTATAGTAACTATTAACGTATTAGTTACATTAGCTAAAATCATTAATAAATCATTTGTTGCTGACACAAAAACCATCAGGATGGCATAACATACCTCCTAACATTACTTGATTTGCATCAGTTTCTTGCAACGCTATTGCTACCTTATCTCCAGCTCTCGCAATGGTGAAACCCTGAGAGGCACGCTTCAGAGTGCGGTTCCTTTATCTCTCGATGGCATAACCATTACCTAGCAGAAAGTTCCTGTAAGCCATTAGTTAAATAAGTCTCAATAGTATCCTTATAGAATAGGTACAATCAAGAAGAGTTTAAAGATCATCATTGATTGATCAGTAGTGTCCCAAGGTAACTGAAAAATTCTGAGTTTGGAGTCGAACAGGAAGGGGAAGAGTCGACCCAGATCGTCGATTCTCAAATTCTCAGAGGAAAAAAATGTTTGGCTATGTGGACTGAATTAAAAACGTCAATTCACACGAAAGGCCCAATTTTACTTTTCTTTAGTCAAAAGAGATGGTGACGTGGCGAAAAAATATTTCCTCAATGATCGATTAAATTAAATGACGTGGACACTGTGTCCTTTGATTATTAAGAGCTTTTAGTATTGTTACATTAGATTTTTAAACAAAAAACATCATTAACTATCTAATTAATCTTAGTAAAACAATAAAAATTATATGCAGAATACAAAAAGTCATATAACGTAAAAGTCAATAAACTTTATGTTAACTATTACATTCTTTACCTCTCCGACGTTTAAGGATAACTTATCCACTTTAACATACACTGGTGACTGTTATATATCACACCTGACCTCTCTGTTTTCAGGTTCATCAGAAGATTGATAAGACTGAGAGAGAAACTATTAGTAGAAGCAAGAAAGAACGCTGCACAAAACCAGTTGTTTCCACTGAAAGTGATGGTGCAAATCGTCTTCTGGAGCAAGCACGAGCTGCGATAGCGACAACAATAAACACTATAACCAAGAACGAAAGAAAAGTAAACCAAGATTGACGTGGTCACAGATGTGTCTCCTAAATTCTGGGATTGTCTCCCACTCCTAAATTCCCGTTTCCTATTTTTTTAGTAGGCAGTTATCCTATAAGATTACCAGAGAAAAACTGATCCAAGAGTCTTAGTGAACATACATTAAATCCGCGCATAAAGCTTGCTAGAAGCGCGTCGATCGACATTCCTATAGAATAATCGATCGACGGAGCGAAAGGTGTATCGATCGATACTCCTCTAGAGCCATCGATTGACACATTCTAATTGATCAACCCGATTGATGAGATCATTAGATCTAGTCATTAGGCAAATCTAGAAAGCGAAAGCTGATCGATTTGCTCATAAGCTGTTGAGATCTTTAATATCATGTATGCAACTTGTTAGACATCTATAGGATTATAATACTGATCATCTGAATAGAAACCTTAAGTTTAGCTACTTTATTTAATTGTTAAAACCCTCAATCAAACCAACCGAGCAACTGCCTTGCTCAAACCTGCAATTTAAAGTTAATTATAATCAACCTAGCTTAGTCTCCAAGGATTAGATCTTTTGTGTTACCTAGCTCCATGTGAATTTGATCCCTAAATACTACAACTGAACCTCTTATTTGAGATGGGTAATTCACTCCTTAGGGTAATTTGAGTGAGATCAAATTTGGCGCCGTTGCCGGGGATCGCCATTAGATTTAATCCGATTAGGTCTAGGTTATTCTTCTAAACCGTTTTCTGACAAAAAATATTTCTTGTCTTTCAGGTGCATGCCCAGCAGTACCAGAAGCAACAAAGAAACTCTGCTGCTATTCTCAAAAGATCCTGCAAGTTTGGAACGTTCGATCCGCAAAGACAAATGATACACATCAACACTAGTTCGTTGACCGACATTCGCACACCAACATCTACCGAGACATCTTCTTCGTCGACTGATACTCGCTCATCACCGTCGACCGACACTACTATTCCGTCGACCGACATCTTTCATCCGACATCGATCGATACCGTAGTCCATACATCAATCGATACTCAGCCGTGAGACATGGTTGCGACATTGATTCTCAGACAGGATGAGAATGGGGACCTGTGTGATCTAGAAGGTCACCTGCGTAACGAAGTAGGTCAAAATTTAGATGCTCAGGGGGTTGTAATCCCTGAGCCTGATGCTGTGGCTCAGGAGTTACTTAACCTATAGACGGGGCTGCTCGAACAAGAACATTGGCTGATTACAACCGTCCAGATCAGTTCTACGCCAATAGATCAGCTATTCGCCCTCTAGCTATTCAGAGAGGTGATTTCGAGTTGAAGCCATAGTACTACACACTCATGGGATAGACACCCTACTGTGGGTTATCTCACGAGCATCCTATGAACCATCTGGAGAGGTTCGAGGATCTCATATCTGCTATTAAATCCAATGGAGTCCCTGAGGACTACCTTCTCTGCAAGCTCTTCAAGTACTCTCTTGTTAGAGAAGCTTCGCAGTAGCTTAAGCAGCTATCCCCAGGATCTCTTACATCCTTGAGCGAAATCAAGAACGCATTCCTGCGTAACTTCTTTGATGACGCGCGCTGAAGACTTGAGGAGCAAGATTGCTACATTCACTCAAGAACCTGGAGAATCATTCAAGAACTCCTGGATCAGATGCAAGTTTTACCAGCGAGATTGTCCACACCATGAATTCAACCAAGTGCAGCTGCTTAGCACTTTCTTCAGAGGCATCGCGCTACAATATCAGATGGCTTTGGATACATCTAGTGAAGGCAACTTCAACACTAGGAATCTAGAGGAAGTTGTGATACTTATGGAAAACTTGGCATCCAACAACAACACCAAAAACACTGATTTTGAAAAGAGGAAATCTGCAACATTCCTCAGATGGATGAGGTGAAAGCAAAGCTGGACAGTGTTCATAATCTGCTAAGGAAGCAAGTTTGTTCAGTAGAGGACGCAGAAGGTGTAGACGCAGAGGATGAATACATAGAAGAGGATGTGAACTTTATCAGTGGAGCTGGATTTCAGAGGTCTGGAAACCAGGGAGGAAACAAAAACTTCTATGGAGAGAGAAGTAACTTCCAAAGTTCACAGAAACCCTTCAACAACAACTACAACAGCAACTACAGCAACAACAAGAGTTATGGAAACCCTTCTTACCAGAATCCACCACCACCAACTCAGGAGAGTAAGATAGAAGCAATGCTTGACCAAGTTCTTGAAGGTCAGCAAAAGCTAACAGTGAATTTCAATGGGAAGATCGACTCTGTCTATACCAACCTGAACACCAAGTTTGAAGCTTTGAGAACTCATGTGAAGAAGCTAGAGACTCAGGTGGCTCAGACAGGAGAAGCTGTTAAGAGGCAGAAAGCCATAACAAGGGGGATAGGTGAAGAAGAAACAAAGCACCATGTGAATGCCATCATGGAGAATGATTTTTGGCAGGTGGTGAAACATGAGAAGCTGCAAGAAGGAAATTTCGAAGTGGAAAGCTCCATGAGTTTCAGCGGGTCACATTGGTGTCGACCGATGTCGACAAGTGACAATCGATAGACTCTACACTGATTTGATCGACGAGCTTTTACGAGCATCGATCGACACCATCAGCAGAATCAAGTGCTTTGTGCGATGCCGTGAGGATAATGACTCACGAGGAGTTCACAGCAAGACACCCGCATCCACCCAGCCCTTTTTACGTAAAAATCTATCGGCATCCAGAACCTGCCATCGATCGACAAAGAGGAACTAACATCGATTGAGAACCTCCATAACACATCGATCGATGCGCACCTCTCACATACCGAGTGCAGTTACCAAAGATTGATGTAGCACGACTCAATGCACTCAGACAACAATCCAAACCCTTAGATACCCCACCAGACACCACCAGCACTCAACCTAAAGATGCACCAGAGCCTATGGAAGTTGATAAGGCTACTGAAGGGAGAACTTTGAGGAAGCGGAAAGAAAAAGTTCCCAAATATCTGGAGAGGGGAGTCAATGAGAAGGAGATGGATAACTTCACAAAGAGAGTTCTCAGAATCCCACTTGAAAGACCTTTTGAAGAAGCTTACTTTACACACAGGTTGTGGATGTTCTTCAGAGAAACCAAGGAGACTGAAGAAGACATTAGGAGAATGTTTCATCAGGTCAGAGAAAAGATGAAGCAGCGGATCACATTGAAGAAAAAGAGTGATCCTGGGAAGTTCATAGTACCCTGTGTGGTGCATGGTATCGAGTTCCCACACGCTCTATGCGACACAGGAGCTGCAGTAAGCATCTTACCCAAGGTTATGGCAGACCATCTAAGTCTGAAGATAGAGCCTTTGGACGATTCATTCGTATTTGTGGATTGCTCTAAAAGGAACTCAGGAGAAATCATTAGAGACCTTGAGGTGCAGATTGGTAATGCACTAGTTCCAATTGACTTTCATGTTCTGGACATCAAGCTGAATTGGAACACTTCTCTACTCCTTGGAAGAGCTTTCTTGGCTACAGTAGGAGTAATCTGTAACCTGCAAACTAACCAGTTATGCCTGACTCTCATAGATCCATATATTTACTATAACCCAATCAAGATTGTCAAAACACAGAAGCCCATCACAAAGATTGGGGATGATCCAAGATTCGTGGGAGTATGTTTCTGTGGAGATGAGATTGACTCAGAAGTCGAGTATGAGATAGAGTACGACGAATCAATCGGTGACAATATGCATACATCGTCACTTATACTTGACTCAGAAGTCGAGTATGAGACAGCGTACGACAAATCGGTCTTCGTCACTCAGAATCGATCGACAGAGCAGAAGATGCATTGATCAATGCAAAGTTCGCACATTGGAAAGAAGAATTCCCAGATGGTAATTTCTTTATTGACAATTGGGAAAGTGATCATTATCACCCAACCTTTACTGTTGATACTGCCACATCCGAGTTTAAAGATTAAGAGTATGATGAGGATTACAAGGAGAAACGAACTATAGAGTACCATAGTCTTCTTGTACAGGAAGAAAGGATTCCCCTTCATTCCTGCGAACTATGGAATGCATCATCGATCGACAGAGGCTACTCAACATTGATCGACACTCATCATCACTAGTCAGAACAACTACACACATCGATCGACACATCATACGACATATCGATCGATACTAAGGCGGCCAAAATGGAGAAAAATGGAAATTTTTCAATTGGAAGTTAGGCTGATGATCACTATAAAGAGATGTACAAAACTCTGGAAGCAACCGAGGACAGACTTGACAGAAGATGTGATGACATCTACTTCCCTATCAACAACAACATCAGTGGATTAAACTTAAGCACGAAAAGAATGCTGAAATAAATCAAAGCCATCCAGAGGCAGCTTGCGAGTCGACCTTCAAGATCTGCATCGATCAACATAGGACACATGAGATCAATCGACAGGCATCATTCAGCCACGATCGACGCACGAACATTATCATCGATCGACGCCGAGATCCAGACTGTCCGCGAGAAGATGCTAAAAGACACGATGCACATGCTTGATTCAATACATGAAGAGCTGAAGGAACTATCAGATTATGCGTATGGAAGGAATCAGTTCAGCATTGAAAACATTGGCGAAAGGCTACAGATCATTACAGATGCAACAACAAAGATGAATGAGAGATGGACCAGAGTAGATGATGCCACAAGAAGCTTCATTGCAACTATGTTCCATATGACCAGAGAAGATGTGGATACTTGTTTTCCAACAAGTAGCTGCTTTGCTCCTCACTAGCCCAACCACCCCCAAAGTCAAGCTAAATGACTATAACAAAGCGCGGAGTGGGAGACAACCCACTATTAGGTAATTTTACTTAGTTTTATTCATTATAGTTACTTATTTTCGTTTTTAAATTTGTATTTGCAGAAAATAAAAAAAAGAGGAGAAAAGAAAAATAAACAGAGTAGACGATTGCCGACGAAACCATGTCGATATCGATCGACACTGCCACTTACAAAACGATCGACAGCTATCTCTTGCTATCGATCGACACGGACTTCGGTCAGGTATATAGTTCTAACTTTTAATTTAAGTACTTATGGTTTATGTAATCCCATTAACTCCGAGTGGTTGTACACTAAGGACAGTGTATAATTTAAGTCCGGGGGGAAGTTGCTGATATTACTCTACCTTTTGATCTCATTATATGTTTTCAAAAGTTTTATTGAGTCAGGAAGAGGACAATGACTCTACCTTTACTTGTTATTTAACCACTCTTTATCATCATTCTTGTGGGAACCGAAATTCGCACTCTCGATTTCCTTCGGTTTGGGAAGTTTAGGAAAACCCTGATTTTCTAGAGATCCCGGATATCTGCTAAACCACACGCCAAACAATCAAGAACGAAAAAATAAACTGAAATAATGTAAGAATCGAGAGGAAAAGCAAAGTAGGTCTTATTCCAAATCCGTGAGAAAGCGTTACAACGAGGTAAGAGCCTTGGCCGCGAGAGCTGTCGGCGAGTTCCCTAGTTCTAACAACCAAAGACTGTAAAAACCTAGTTGAGTCGCAGCTCAAAAAAAGGAAAAAATTGCCTAATGCTCTAAGTGCTAAGTTTCTTGCTATGTATGCGGATCCCTCTGCATCTTCGACCTTGGCGTCCTTATATACTCCTTTTAAGGCGGTTTGCCCTTTCCTTTTCTGCCCCTGGTCGAGTTTATCGCTTCGCGAAAATATTTCATTTCCCTCTGATCTTCCTGTTTATCCTTGGAAAGTTTACATTTATCCTCCGAACTTGACATTTATCTTCTCATGCATAATAAAGATAAACCGTCGTAATGATTGGGCTTGATTTCATACAAAATCGAGAATGGGCTTTTAACCGTGTTTTGGACCCATTCGGGCCATTTCCGACTTAAGCGTTTTCTTTTGATTTTATCGAAAGATCATGTTTTTAGAAATAACGTCGATTTATGAAAATTCGATTTTATCGTACAGTGGAGGCAGTTCAAGGTGTTTAGTCAACTGTTGCCGTTTTACACGATTCATCTGAGTTTCATAAACGGAATTAATTTCTTGCGGTTTTTATCGTAAAATTCCGATGGTGGCTCCGATTGAGATGGAACAAGAAAGAGCGCGACCCGATTTCGAGAGACAAGGTCATGAGGACAAGATGAAGAGCTGCTCGGGCAATCCAACTTGCCAAAATGGCGAGTTGGCCATCATGCTTGGTCTAATTCGCCATTTTGACGAGTTGGAGACGTTCCAACTCGCCAAAATAGCGAGTTTGGACGTGCTTCTTGATCCAACTCGCCAAAATAACGAGTTAGACCTCTTTTTTTATCCAACTCGCCAATTTGGCGAGTTGGTTCTTTTTTTGGGCCCAACTCGCCAATTTGGCGAGTTGGTCTCATTTTCGGGTCCAACTTGCCTTTTTGGTGAGTTAGAGGTGCTCCAACTCGCCGACTCGTTTCGGGGTCCAACTCAAAAATTTGGCGAGTTGGTCTCGTTTCCGGGTTTTGGCGAGTTGGTCTCGTTTCCAGGTCCAACTCTCCAAAATGGCGAGTTGGTCTCGTTCACGGGCTCAACTCGCCATTTCGGCGAGTTGGTTGCCTTGTTCGTTTGTTCAGTGAGTTTGTTTGTATGTTCGGATGGCTGAACTTTCGTGATCGTCTCATTGTACGAGATTCAAAATAGTCCTTCTCGAGATTTCTTATTTTCCAATTCTTATTGGAAATCGAGTTAAGACTCGACTTCAGGTTTCTCGCACTTTTTCTACCTTTCTTTTTTTAAAAGAAGTCATTTTCGAGAATTTTCTGACATTTGATTTCGTCGGGACCGATTTTGACCCCAACAATTCTTAGATTTGTTGACTGCAGAATGTACTATAGATGCTAAAGTGGATCACATGTCAACTTGTACCACACTTGCTATGAATGTTTGAAAGAGCCAAAGCTGATCTCCAACCAGACTTGACTACATCTGCTTGTCTTGGGGATTGGTATACACAGGGTCGGATGCTTCAAACAAGTCTAGAAGGTAAAGCCTTGTGTAGACAGATATATCAGCTTCTCTCTCTCAAATTTCGAATTTTAGATTTAAATTTTTAGTCTTTTCAAAAAAAAATTTAGGATTAGTTAGATATTTACTTAGGAAAAGAATTCGAACAGGACTTGGTGGCTTGATTCATAAGAATTATATAGGTAAAGGATTACAGGACTTGGTGGCTACAACCATTAAGGCTTGATTCACAATGAATCCTAGGATATAAGTCCAGAAGAAGTGAACATGACTTGATGGCTAAAACCATTAAGACTTGATTCATGGAAGTCTGTCCAATCTTAGTCAATGTTTTGCAAATGAAAGCAGACTTTGACTAAGAGAGAAATTAGTAGAGAGAGAGGAAAATAACTTCTTTTTACTTGCAGGTCCAGATACTTGTTTGAGCAACCTTGCATCTTGTGATCGATACCCCCAAGGTAAAGCCTGCACTTTTATTTTATGCAAAGAAATGAGATCAGTAGAGGGGTGAGTCAGACAGGAATTGCTAAGTTGCTGGCTAGATGAATTTGGTTGCTAAGCTAGGATATGGTATAAACCTTTGTAGTCAGGAGATATTTGATGTGGCTTGAAACATTGTAGAGCTGATGATCCTAGTTAAAGATTGTTTGAGTCCCTGCTCTTTTAAACCTCTTTCAGAGAGACTGCTTGTTTGTTTTGCTAAGGACAAGCAAAAGGATAAGTTTGGGGGAGTTGATATACCATGGATTTGACCCGTTTTTATCCATGGTATATAGGTGTTTTAAGATATATATATATATATATATATATATATATATATTATGTTTTGGAGTCTATTAGGTATGTTTTCAGGTTCATGAGCATTTTGGAGTAAAGTGGTGATTTTGGAGCATTTTGGAGCTTAGTAGAGATTTCATCCGAGTTGACCATCAAACCAGACTAGAGGTCGATATTCAGAGACAACAATCGATCAATGCACACTCTGTGCCATCGATCAATGTCAGTATTCAGAGAGGTAGACGTATCGAGATTACAATTGCTCGATGCACATACTGTGACATCGATCGATACTGAGTCACGCAGAAGACAGACTGGTTCCAGCCGACTTTAAGCCCAAGTGTTCACCAAATTACAAGATTTCCCCTAACGAGTTTTTAACCTAATGTTCTCAGTATTTATAGCTTGCCTATGTGTTTAAGGCAAAGTATGCTTTCAAAATACTTTCTTAGTTCTATTCTATTATATTCTATTGTTTTATAGATTCTTAGAGTTGGAGAGAAGATCCAAAAAGATTTGTGATTGAAACTCCATTATTTGTTTCTCTATTCATCTATCTATCTATGAAGTTCTTTTCTTACTTTGTTGTTATGAATTGCTTGGCCATGTCTGAGTAGTTCCATAGTTAGGTTTAGGGTTTATCCCCAACTATAGATTGCCAAGTTGTAATATTCATTGTTAGGATGTTCTTAATGCTTGTGTTCTAGAATAGCTAACTAGAACCTTGGCCTAGGATTGCTTGTTAACTTGACTTCATCCTGAATCTATCCTATTCAAGCTAAGATTACTAGAGAAAGGCGGAAGCTGATCTAAGAGTCTTATTGAGCATACATTCAACCCGCGCATAAAGCTTGCTAGAAGCGCGTCAATCAATTTTTCTATAGAATAATAGATCGACGGAGCGAAAGGTGCATCGATCTACACTTTCTAATTGATCAACCCGATTGGTGAGATCATTAGATCTAGTCATTAGACGAATCTAGAAAGCAAATGCTGATCGATTTGTTCATAAGCTGTTGAGCTCTTTAATATCATGCTTGCAACTTGTTAGGCATCTATAGGATTATAATCCTGATCACCTGAATAGAAATCCTAAGTCTAGCTACTTTATTTAATTGTTAAAACCCTCAATCAAACCAACCGAGCAACTGCCTTGCTCAAACCTGCAATTTAAAGTTAATTATAATCAACCTAGCTTAGTCGCCAAGGATTAGATCTTTTGTGTTACCTAGCTCCCTGTGAATTCGATCCCTAAGTACTACAACTGAACCTCTTATTTGTGAGAGTAATTCAATCCTAAGGGTAATTTGAGTGAGATCATAAACTTATCACCGCTGCCCTGAAGCTCCACCATGTTACCTATCTCTAGCATGTCATTGAATTTCTGAAAAGAGGCTTCATTTCTCCTAGGTCCACCTGATTTTTCTTCATTGTTTCTTATCTCGTTAAAGTCACCCAACATACACCAAGGTTTCTTTCTATGCGCCCCAATCCTCGACAGTCTTTCCCAAACCTTGGCTCTTCTTCCGGTGATTGGTTCATCGTAGACGCACGAAACAAAGAAACATTCTTTCCCGAGCTGAACACTGAAATCTACAAGATGCTTATCTACAAACTTGAATCTGATATTTATTACATATATGAAAATAAATAAATATAATCATTATCAATATAAATAAATTTTAATATGTTTTATTAATTAGTGTAAAAAGTGTCAAAATATCACTTTTGTGAAGTATATGTAGTACTACTAGTGGTTGTCGCGCTTGCGCGCTGAAAGTTATTTTTCATTATGATTTTGATTTTACATTTTTAGTTTGAATATTTTAATTGTAACTATGCGTGAGTCTTTTATTTTACAATTGTTTTCTTTTGGTAAAAGTTTTACGATAGTATTAGATTTATATACTTACTGGTACACGTGTATAGTCATACGGGTATAGGCTCTACATACAGGAGTATATATACTCTCTCACATGTATATTTGTTCGCTAAGTTAATGAGAATACATATTTAATTTCTTGAGTGTTTCTCTCTCAATATGGTATCAGAGTAAAACTTGTAACAACCTTTCCGCCATTGATCTTGACCTCGCGAGCTTCGATTTCTCTTCGATGAGTGCTCCGATTCGTCAGATCTTTCTCGATTCTCTTGTTGCGTACTTACTCTGGTTGATTGAGACTGTTGCTCGAGCTCTGTTCGTTGCGATTTTTCATCTCTTGGCCTAGGATTTGGTATTCTCTGTTCGCGATGGCGTCGACTCACCATTCTGACGATTCGCGAGCTTCGATTGATCACTACAATAACCCATACTATCTTCAAAACTCCAATCATGCCGGTCTTGTTCTCGTCACCGATCGTCTTGCCTCTGGTGCGGACTTTCATGCTTGGCGCAGATCCGTTCGTATGGCGCTCAATGTCAGGAACAAGCTTGGTTTTATCGATGGTACTATTCCCAAACCTTCCTCTGATCATCGCGATTATGGATCTTGGACTAGGTGCAATGATATGGTTTCATCTTGGATTATGAATTCTGTATCGAAAAAGATTGGGCAGAGTTTGCATTTTATGTCCAGTGCTGAAACTATGTGGAAGAATCTGATGTTTCGTTATAAACAAGATGATGCTCCATGAATCTTTGAAATTGAGCAGCGTCTTAGTAACATTCAACAAGGATCTCTTGATGTTAGCACCTACTATACGGAGCTTGTGACGTTATGGGAAGAGTATCAGAACTTTGTTGAACTTCCAGTTTGCTCTTGCGGTAAATGTGAATGCAATGCAGCCATTTCATGGGAGAATCTTCAACAAAGTAGTTGTGTCACCAAATTCTTGATGGGGTTAAATGAGAGCTATGAAACTACAAGGCGTCACATCCTGATGCTCAAGCCTATTCAATCAATTGAAGAAGTCTTTAACATGGTTGCTCAGGATGAGCGTCAAAGGAATATCAAACCTTCTACTAAGGTTGATAATGTGGTGTTTGAGAGTTCTGTTTCTCCTGCTAAGTCTTCTGCGTATACTGGATCTAATGATAACATGGCTTATGCTGTGAACAACAACAACTATTGATCTAGGCAGAGGCCTGTTTGTACTCATTGTGGTATGCTTGGATACATTTTTGAAAATTGTTTCAAGCTCCACGGGTATCCTATAGGACACAGGAACTACTCTAATCAACATCAGTCGGCTTCAGCTTGTTCGTCTTAGCGTGACAACACCCATTACTCATCTCATCCTGCTCCGGCTTCTCAGTCACACTCGAAGAATACCAATGTTGCTAATGTGGTTTGTGATTCTTCATCCAAGACCTTGGATCTCAGTGCTCTTCATCCAGATCAAGTTCAATCCTTGCTTCAACAGCTTCAATCTCAAGCATCTGTGTCATCTACTTCACATTCAAAGCCGACTTCCACTGTCTCTGATCAAGGTGTTATGGCTGTTCAATCTTCAGGGGGTATTGTCTCTTCTCATTCTTTTCCTTTTCCATCAACTAGCCTCCGTTTTGAACATAAAGCTCTTACTTTCCAACACCAAACTCTTGCTTCCCTTTCCACTTCCTTACCTTTTGGTTCATTGATCATTTGGGGCAACTACTCATGTGTGTTTTGACTTAGCTATGTTTAGCTCAGTGTCATCAGTCTCAGGTGTAACCGTTTCTCTTCCGAATGGGAACACTGAAAGCATTACACACACTGGCAGCATACGCTTATCTGATGCATTAGCATAATGTTTTACATGTTCCGACTTTCAAATTTAATATGCTTAGTGTGAGTAGTTTGCTGCATGATAATAAACATTCCACTCACTTTTATTTTGATTCATGTTACATTCAGGAGCATACTCAGGACTTGATGATTGGTAGAGGCTATCTTCTGCACAATCTTTACATTCTTGATCTCCGTGTTTCTCCGCCTGTTTCTGTCAACTTCTGGGGATCCTTGAAAGCTGATGGCAACCTGTGGCATCACCGCCTTGGTCACCCATCTCCTGCCAAGTTAAAGCATTTGTCTGATGTCTTAGGTCCTTTGTTTCCTGATTCTGAGTGTTCTGTTTGTCCTCTTTCTAAACAAAAGAGATTGCCTTATGTTTCTAATAATAATTTGTCTGAAAAACCTTTTGATCTAATTCATATTGACATTTGGGTTCCACTTTCAGTTGAATCTATTGAAGGCTACAAATATTTTCTTACTATTGTTGATGACTGCACAAGAGTTACATGGATTTATATGCTAAAACGGAAAAGTGATGTTGCTCAAGTGATGCCTGCGTTTATCAAACTTGTTTCGACTCAGTACAATGCTCGTATCAAAATCATTCGTAGTGACAATGCTCCTGAGCTTGCTCTTCCTTTTCTGATTCGTGAACATGGCATTATTCATCATTTTGCTTGTGCTTATACTCCTCAGCAGAACTCTGTTGTTGAGAGGAAGCATCGACACTTGTTAAATGTTGCTAGATCTTTAATGATTCAGTCTAACATACCCATTCAGTATTGGAGTGATTGTATCCTCACTGCTGTGTTCTTGATAAATCGTACTCCTTCTCTGGTTCTTGGTAAGATTTCTCCATATGAAAAGCTAATGCAGAAGAAACCTGATTACAATTTTTTGAAGTCTTTTGGTTGTCGTTGTTATGTGTCTACTCTCCCGAAAGATCATCACAAATTCACTGCTAGAGCAACTTCTTCTGTGTTCATTGGTTATCCTTCTGGGATTAAAGGGTATAAAGTGCTTGCCTTGGACTCTCGTACTGTGTCTATATCTAGGGATGTTGTGTTTCATGAAACGGATTTCCCTTTTATGCATACTTCTCAAGATGCTGTCCCTGATACAATTTTTTCGGAAACCATTTTACCTGTTCCAACACCTGTTGCTCTTGATCATGTTGCTTCTATTCATGTTCCTGTTAGTACTCATCCTCATCCTGTTCATGCATCTTCATCTGTTCCTAATGTTCAAAGAACGCCAGTTACTTCTGAGACTGGTCCCTCTGAGATAGACAATGCCAGGCCAAAACGCACTGGTAAAGCCCCTAGTTATTTGGCCGATTATCATTGCTCTTTACTTCAATCCTCTCATCATTTTGCTTCTCAAGTTCGCTTGACTTCTATGTCTCATCCTCTTTCTTCCGTTCTTTCATATTCCAAGCTCAAGTCTTCTTTTCGTCATGCTACTCTTTCATATTCCCTTGAGACTACTCCCACATCTTTTAAACAAACCATCAAGTCAGACATTTGGACTGAGGCAATGAATGTGGAGTTTTGTGGCATGGAAGTTAACGAGACGTATACAATCGTTTCTTTACCATCTGGTAAGAACGTTGTTGGCTGCAAATGGTTATATACCATTAAATATACAGATGGATCTGTGGAGCGTCCTAAAGCGCGTTTTGTTTCTAAGGGCAATACTCAACAGGAGGGTGTGGATTTTACATACACTTTTTCCCCAGTAGCAAAGATGACTAGTGAGAAACTGTTACTGGCTCTGGCTTCTAACGGATGGTCTTTGTCTCAAATGGATGTTACCAACGCGTTTCTCCATAGCAAGCTGGATGAGGAGATCTATATGAGTCTTCCGTTGGGTTATACACCTCCTCCTGGTGTTGTTCTGCCTCCGAATCCCGTATGTAAGCTGAATAAGTCCATCTATGGCCTTAAACATGCATCGCGTCAGTGGTATCAATGTTTATCTGATGTGCTTCTCAAAGATGGCTTCCAGCAATCTCCGGGTGATCATTCTTTGTTTGTGAAACTTTGTGGCACATCTTTCACTGCTTTGCTCGTCTATGTAGACGATATTCTCATTGCTAGCAATGATGATCAAGCTGTTGCCTTGGTGAAAGCTAGCTTACATGCTGCTTTTAAGATCAAGGATCTTGGTCCAGCTCGGTTCTTTTTTGGACTTGAGATTGCGCGAAATGCATTTGGTATCTCTGTTTCACAACGTAAGTATGCGCTTGATATGTTAGCGGATACTGGTTTGTTGGCATCTAACACTACAATTTTTTTTTTTACATTTATAGCATATTACTATAACACATTTTACTGAACTGTTATCATAGATGAGTTAAAAAATTTGTATTATATAATAGCATTAGATAAGCGCTATGGTAGAATTTCGTAAACGGGAACCTAAATTTAGATTTTCCGCCGGGACTCAAGTGAAAACTACAGAAACGCGGAGAAAATAACATTTTCCCTCTATATATATTAACATATTCTCTCTTTAAAGAGGTAAAAATTAGTCTTAAGAAAAAAAGAGAATCACAAAAAAAAAAAATCACTCACCTGAATCACCACCACGACCATCACCACCGTCCTCTCTCATCTGCCAGCCATCTCCACCTTGTCTCCGTCTACCTCGTCTCTTCCTCGCACCACCGTTCCTCTCCACCTAGTCTCCTCATGTCGTAATCTCTCGCTCTCTCTCCTTTCCTCTGTTCAAGTCTATCTTCTTCGATTTCTCCATCTTGATCTATTTTGTGAGTCAAATTTGCCATAGTTATGATCAAAGCTTGTGAGTGGTGGTGGTGTTGATGTTGCCGTAATCTCATCCTCGTCACAACCGCTCCTCTCCTCCTCGTCTCCTATGTTCGTGATAGACCCACGGTAATCAATATACACGTTTCTTCAAGAATCTGATGACCAGATTCAAGGTTATTCTACCAAAGGTATCAACTTTCTTCTTTGTTCTATATGCTTACTGTCTTTTTGATACCTTTGGTTGTTCACATTGTGTCTGGTTTGCTTAGTGGATTTGTATTAGTAATATTCATTTGAATGTATCGATGAAGTTGTCTCAGCTTGTTATCATGGACATGAGTAGATCTGTGTGTGTCTCTCTCTGAACATGTTCTGGTCTCTGTCCTAGACCTTTTGTTTTTAGTTCCCAACAAGACGAAAGTTTTGAACTTTATTAAAGATTCTTGAGAATGTTTCCAATTTTTTTTTTTATAAATATATTATTTTCAGTTTTGGTCTTTGTTCTTATCAGACTTTGTTTGGTGGTGGTATAGCTATGAGACTTTGTTTGGTTGATCACATGAGTTGTTTCGGAGATGCAGCAGGATGGTTTCAGGAGACGGCTAAAGGTATCAACTTTCTTCTTTGTTTGATATGCTTATTGTCTTTTGATACCTTTGGTTGTTCAATTTGTGTCTGGCTTGCTTTAACTTTGAGTATAGGTGGGAAAGAAACCAAGGCTAGGAAGAGATAGTAAAGAAAGCCAACCAACATCCATTTTCGGAGCCACGACCAATGGCTAACAAATCACTGAATCGTCTTCTGTAGAACTTCTGTAAGTTAAAATTACACTTAGCTTCTGGAAATAGAGTGTTGAGCACTCAGGAATCACCTGATTAATGCGAATTTTAATATTTTCATTGAGTTTTAATATGTTTGATATGAAAGTTTTGAACTTTATTAAAGATTCTTGAGAATGTTTCCAAATTTTAAATATATTATTCAGTTGTAGTCTTTGTTCTTATGAGATTTTGTTTGGTGGTGTTATAGGCAACGAGACTGTTTGGTTGATAACATGAGTTTCTTCTTTGTTTGATATGCTTATTGTCTTTTGATACCTTTGGTTGTTCACTTTGTGTCTGGTTTGCTTAAACTCTTGCCTTCCTTTGAGTATAGGTGGTAAGGGAACTAAGGCTAAGAAAAGCACTCTGTCTAAAGAGTCTCAGCCACTTGAGCTTAAGACTGAAAAAGGTTCTTACATCAAACTAAGGTGTGTACGATTCTGTTGCTGTGTGGGACAGGCTAAATCAAGAATGATGGGAGATCCTTCTTACAAAGGCACGATTGTTTCTCTGTATATCTATTGTGTCTTACTAACTGATATACACCAACTTCTGGTCATCTTTACACAGACAAACATATTCATCTAAGTGATATTGTGTTGTTTGTTAGGAAGAGGGAGTACCCATGTCTCATGAGGAAAAACGAGTTGAAGAATCTGTGGCGTGTCTGGTGAAGACTTACTGTAAGTTCCTTTTCCTGTTTTCCTTGTGTTGGTTCTAAGTTGAGAAATTTATTGTCTTCTTTGGTTATAGTTTTTTTAAGTTTTACTTAGATTTTTTATTTATTTTTAGTTTAGCTTTGTAAACTGAAATTTATTTGTAAATCAATTTTAGTTTATAAATAAATTTTATTTGATTTTTAATTATAATTATTTTTGGTTTAATATTCAATTATTTTAATTTTAAAACGTTATAAATAAAAATATAATAGCAATATACAATTGCTGTTGTACAATCTACTACGAACATATGAATCATAATCAATTTTGTAACAAAAAAGTAGTGTTGTAGTTAAGTTAATAACATTATCCAAATATTGCTATCGTATATGCACATTTCGTAGCGTCACATAAAAACTCTATCGTAGGAAGGGTACCTATGATTGCTGCCGTATACATAACATTTATGAATTCGTTATTAAAACTCTAATATAGCATATAACTCGCGCTAACAATGTCCATATTTCTTGTAGTGTAAACTATGTGCTGTTCCCATGGATCCTAATGTTCATCTTTCGAAGGATACTGGTACGGTTCTTGATGATGCTACTCCGTATAGGGAGCTTATTGGTCGTCTCCTTTACTTGACGATCACACGGCCAGACATCACCTTTGTGGTGCATCGTCTTAGTCAATACATTGCGTCTCCTACTGATGCTCACATGGCTGCTGCTCTTCGCATTCTTCGTTACTTGAAGTCTAATCCGGGTCAGGGATTGTTCTACTCTGCTTCTTCAGACTTATGTCTTGATGCTTCTGCGGATGCAGATTGGGCTACTTGTTCGGATTCTCGCCGTTCTATCACCGGTTTTTGCGTTTAGTTGGGGAACTCCTTGGTGAGCTGGAAGTGCAAGAAACAAGCTATTGTGAGCCGCAGCAGTACTGAAACAGAATACCGTAGTTTGGCATTGGTTACATGTGAGATCATTTGGCTTCTGCAGCTTCTCCATGATCTCAAGATTGCTGTCTCGTCTACGACCAAGCTCTTCTGTGACAATAAGTCGGCTATTCACATTGTTTCGAACCCCGTGTTTCATGAACACACGAAACACATCGAGATTGACTGTCATACTATCCGGGATCAAGTGAAGAATGGGACGATACGGTTGCTTCAGGTGTCTAGTGCTGATCAACATGTGGATATACTCACAAAGCCTTTACATCCTGGTCCTTTTCATTCTTTACTTGGTCATATGTCAGTGTCAAGTCTCTTCACTCCTGGTTAAGTTTCAGAGACTCGAGGGGGTGTATAAGATGTATATACTTACTTGTACACGAGTATAGTCATACGGGTATAGGCTCTATATACGGGAGTATATATACTCTCTCACATGTACATTTGTTCGCTAAGTTAATGAGAATACAGATTTAATTTCTTGACTGTTTCTCTCTCAATAGATAGGTTTTTTTTTATCATTTTCTTTTTATTGATACAATTATTATGACGGTTTGAAAAGGTTATGTTTTTTAGTTTTGAAAATAATATCGTTTAAGTAGATTAAGTTAAAATACTCCTATGGTTCTAACAAAAGTACAAAACGCATAACGATTTTGATTGCATAAACATATTAGCATAACTATTTGTATCAGTTGGATTGACTAAAGTTGACCAACCTTTTCCATGATTTCTCAGTCCACGGGACTGAAAATCTCTCCCGAGATTCTCAACAGCTTACATAACTAATGCTAGATATGATCAGTTAATCGCATATACAAAAATGCATTAGGTTGTATTAGCTTAAACCCCTTTGAGTTGCTATGAGACCTGATGTTTTGCTATGAGACCTCATTTTTAGCATCTTGCATAGCTTCATGTTTAGCTTCAGAACAACCCAAACTCGACCAAATATGGGCGATGATAGAAAAAAAAATCCGCCAAAGAAATGATTGATCACAACTTTGGAACAAACAAAGGGAAAAGAAGCATGCAGACCTTATATGGAGCAAGTTCCTTGTTCTCTTGGCAATATGATTTTCATATCTGGCTTCCCCGGAGTAGTACAACCATCTAAGAACAAATTTTTTTGAGTTGTTCTCGTTATCCATGAGTTTCGTACTTGGCTCTCTTCATAAACATGTTCTTCATAGAATTATTCTTTCTACAAATACAAAACATTAATAAATCACTCTGATCTTACAACCATGTCTTCGGGCACCATTAAATTTGTTATTCTACCTACCTGAACCCACCTTTGTTATCTCACTCCATCTACTCCCAACACTCATTGTGCCTGAAAACACACACATGAGCTCATATAAACCCAAACCCATGAGACTAACTGCATATGAACAATCAATGTGAGGATGATGTTCACGGGACGAAGGCTCACCTTATAGAGAGGGAAGATGCATTGAATGAGGGATGGATCAATGCATCTCGTAACGGTTTGAAAGTGGAAGAGAAGAATCTCATATGAAACGACACCAACGAAGCTCGACACAGAGATTCCTTACAAATACTCGTCTCAGACAACTTTCCGAATCTCCATTCTTGTTTGACCTCATATCAGAGCTTGCAGTAGACGTTGAACCCTAGAAACCTAACGTCAACAGACGTGAAGAAAGCAAAGGTGAGAAGGGAAATGTAAAATGGGATTTATTTTGGTTTGTTTTATTAGCTCAAATAACATTAATCCAAGCCTATATATTCTTCACTCATTAATCCTATACTCAAACGAAACAAAGCAACGGTACTTTCTTAGAATTAGACAGGTGGCAAGCTATTCCTTTCTCATTAAGTTAATTACATACAAACCTGCTGACGCTTCATGTTTACAGTCACTCTCAGCCATGCTTTAGAAAGACCCTTTAATTACTAGACAAATTACAAAACCATGCCAGTGGTTGAAAATGAAAATCCCGACCACATAAATGTATACATTTATGTTTCATTTAAATGTAATATAAGACACAGTGTATTTGTATAATCTTTATTCATTGCTTCCGTATTTGAGAATGGGTCTCCACCAAAACTATTCAGTGATGTGGTTTACCTACATACAAGTTGACCGATTATATACTTTCTCCAAAAAAAAATCGTTACACATAATCTATATGCTTATATTAACTTGACAACCATTTATTTTATTGACATAACTTAAGATTATGATCAATTGGTAGTAGCAATGTTAACAATTATCAAAAACAATCCTTACTTAAGGTATTGATTCACGAACTATATAGACAGATATACAACTACGAAACATGTGGAAGATCATTTCCGAATGATTGGTAGACATAAGATGATCTCACGCTTACACATTTACCAGAATTGGAACACCCACAAACATCGTAAATCAAAGGAAAGCCTAATGCAACTGATCATTTCTGAGCGATTGAATCCTATGATATGCTCTTCAAAGTGTAGATGCAAAAATCGGATAGACATTCTGATTCAGCCGCAAGTACAGCAGCAAGTAGAGCAGAGTCTGCGACAGAGAATGCACGTGTGGATGAACACGTCAAGATGGAGATTGCGACCTGAAGAATGGATTGCGGACCAAGGCGGAGTTAATGCGAAGACATCTTGGAGAGCTAGAAAGCTTGAAGAGATTCACCTTGGAGAAGGGAGATCTCACGATGGAAAGTTCATAAAGGCCTTGGAGAAGCTTCAAGGGAACTTACCTTATTTTGGTAGATAGGAGTGGATAGCCGACTTGGCTGTATTGTATATATAGTCATACTCGACCTGTGTATTAGGGTTGTCGAGAGAATTGTATTCTTAGCATAAGAGTGGAGTTTACTAAGCTTGGAAGCGAGTGAATAACACTAATGACTAAGGGGGAGAGGTTCTAGAGATCTTGTATTCGATCTTAGGACATGTGAGGCTAGGGCAACAAGTCAAGAAGGGTCCTGATTTTGTTAGGGTTCTGTTTGAAGAGAGACTTGTAAGTTCACTTTAAAATAATACTAGTATAAATACATATCTTTGTAGAGATATTCTCTGGTGTACTCTATGCTATAGTTCTTACATTAACACAAAGAAGCTTTTTACGCTGCCACCAGTTTCGGATCCGAAACCCTCGTATAGTCGATCCACTTGCCTGTAGTAAACTTCCTTGAGGCTTCTCTCCTCATTGTTTATTTTGAAAAGGAAGATATCTCTGAAAAGCATATTGATCCTCAGTTTTTAGCTTCCGAATAGCAGCTTGCTCATAGATGCCCCCTGGAAAGTTTACAAATCCTCAATTTAATAGAGGCCAACAATCCTTATAAAGAGAAATATATAAGATCCATCGATCCAAATCATATTTGCAGCAGAACAAACAAAGCAGCAATTTAATAATTCTAGTAGACCTAGTAAATAGTAATAATACGCAAACTACCAGTTCAAGTCGTCTAGAGACCTATCCAGATAGTCATAGATATCAAAGGAAAGAAAAACCTGATACAATTCTGGTCTTGTGAGCTTCAGAGAAGTAAACCAAAATTAAGTATGTAATCCCATGTCTTCATGGGGAGAGAAAAATTACATGTAACTGATTGATGAAGCAAAAAAAAAAAAAATTAACTTGACAACACACAATATATAAATTTAGCAAGAGAAAAATTACATGTAATTGATAGGCAAAGCAAAAAAAAAATATTAACTTGACAACACACAATATATAAATAGAGCATATAAGAGAAAATCACTTGCAAGGGTCAGCTCCCGAGTGTATTCTCGAACAATGGAGGAAAACTTCTGAATTTGGTAAAAAAAAACCTGAAAGAACATAGCAAAGCTAGCAGCACACATCAGAAAATTTAAATTTAAACCAGTTCTGACATGACCTAGCCACAATAACCAATCAAAAAGTAAAAGATCTTCAACACATTGATAAGCTAATTACCTCGGTCTCATAAAATCAAACTCCTGCGACACTGACCATCAATATTTTTCCCTCGTCAAACAAAATATGGAAAGTGAAATGGAATCAAAGTAGAGTTTAAAGAGTGCATTCATTAAGCTGACAATATATCACTACATCTATTGTAATCTTTCCACATAAGCACCACCTTGAAACTCTCCAACTGCTGTAAACTTCTATGAAAAGACTAAGCAAGAGAAAGTAAAAGCATGCTGAAGTTGATCCGCCAAGCCAGGGGAGACATCGTTGAAGAACTGATCCATTGGAGCCTTTCTGGTGATTAAGCCGCTCTGGTTGCCATGCTTGATATGCTTACTTGTTTTTTTTTGTTAGATTTATACATGAGAAGAATCAACGGTATATGAAGTGAGTGTGGCCATAACAGGTCGGTGAAGACGAAGTGCAAGAGGCGGAGCTCGAAGATGCTCCAATTTAGTTGTGGTGATGGATTTTATTTGGGCTATATCAAAAATTTTAAATTCCACAGAAAAGGTCCAATTTCATTCATTTTCCTCAAATGCGGTGTTGACATGGTGATGTGAAGCACTCTTATTCCTTAATTTTTTAATATGACGTGGCATGTCTCTCCTTTAAGTATTAAACCTTTTTAATATTGTTAGATTGATTGATAGATAAATAGATTAAAGATGTGCTACAATACGTAACAAAATATATTAAAAATATGAGTTTATTAAGGGGGAGTGTATTCAACTAAGAGTTTGAGGTAGTTTGTATTAATATGACAAATCCAATGTTATTCAAACATAGATTTTTTTTTTTAAAACACTTTAAAATCTAGTGTTATTGAATTTATCATTTCATAAAACACTCTGAAATTCACTATTATTGAACAAAATTTAAATTGAAGATTTTAGAGTGCTTTAAGTGTTTCTGGACTGTGTGAGAGGGGTTTCCTAGTTATAAAAATTAAAATCCAAATCTCATAGTTTTTGATGAGATTCTAGAGTTGTTTAACAAAAATCACACCAAATTCTCAGATTCTCCTGCAATCATTTAGAAACTCACTAAAAATCAAATCATTTCAAATTTTAGATTCGGTACTCCCCTAAATGATTACGAATACTGTTTGATTGTAGAGTGTCTTTCGAGAAGGTTGAGTCTGTAAAAGGTTTGCCTCAAGACTTTAAGAGTCCACTGGTCCCAAGGTACCCAGAATTTTTCAAGGAATATTCTGTGTCTTGTTTGCAAGAAGCAAGCTGATTGCATATAAGCATAAATCAAGTGTCCAAACAAAACAGAAACAAACGTGTACCACTATTCCATTTCCATTCACCAACAACCAAACAACTGAACTGTTTCTATAACAGATTTAAAAGAAGCCTAAATTATCAAGAACCAAAGAGAATCGATAATCATTTGGGTGGCTTTGTAAATGAGGTTTTGTAAGTATCAGTTTCACATTTGCTACTTAAGAAATTCTGAGAAGAGTGAACCTTTCACCTGTCTTTCCAAGGAGAAGAAGACATAGACCAACACAAATTAGAATCAAACAGATTAGTGGCTCTGAAACTAAAATGTGTGATTGAATAAGTTTGTTTTATTAAGTTTACTACAACTAACATTTGATAAAGATATTGGTTGATATTTGGCAAACGTTACATGTAGTTGAACTTTTTAGTTTTCAATATTGTTAAAAGTAATCGCCTTCCACATACTTTAGTTTTTTGGTTTCTTCTATTTTGTGGTGACATAATTTATAACAGCTAATTTGTTTAGTTTTATTGTTTTTGGATAAAACCTGTGAGATATCAAACAAAGTTCCACATTGGATATTAGACAAAGGAGAGTCTAATATATAAAGAGATGTCTAACTCTAATAGTATGAGGCCTTTTGGGAAGGAAACCAAAAGTAAATCCATGCGGGCCAGTCTCTAAGGCCCAAAGTGGACAATATCATACTAATGGAAGAATATAGAGTTGGACACGGGATTTCGCAATCCCAACAATTGGTATCAGAGCTCCAGGTTGACGAGAAATCTGCAAGAAGACCAAAATACCCTTCGAGTAGGAATGAGACCCTTTAGGTGGAAGAGAAGGTCTGTGGCAGAAACGTCAGAAGATAATGAAACTTGTGATGATGTTGTGGGAGAAACATTCTCAAAGGAACGAGAATGTGAGATACATTCTCAAAGGAAGAAAACACACGAGATGAGATGAGTGTGGTCCTTAGTTTGGGGGGAGAATGTGAGATATCAAACAGTCCCACATTGGATATTAGACAAAGGAGAGTCTAATATATAAAGAGATGTCTAACTCTAATAGTATGAGGCCTTTTGGGAAGGAAACCAAAAGTAAATCCATGCGGGCCAGTCTCTAAGGCCCAAAGTGGACAATATCATACTAATGGAAGAATATAGAGTTGGACACGGGATTTCGCAATCCCAACAAAACTATACTTTCGACATTGAGTAAAATCTACAGTGACCAATTATTTTACTTGGTTCATAGTTTGTTTTCAAATTTAGCTAACGCCATTAATAGACTATCTAAAAATAAAGGCAAACGTTTTCCACACAAAAAAGTTATAAATACAACAGATAGATAATTTCATTACTTCAAAAATTGTATCTCACAAAAAAATGAATAATTTAATAGTGTTTCTGTTTGTTATTGCTATATGTTTTGGATTGAGTGAAGCTTGCGCCGAAAGTCGTGTAGTATTCACGAACGAAATCGGTAAAGGTATTATTTTTCATGTCAAGTGTCAATCCTGGAACCCAGCCATTAATCATCCACAAATAAATATACAACCCGGACGTAATCATATTTTTCGATTCGTCTCGGCCGAAGAAAGAACAAGATATGATTGTAATGTCTTTTACCAGCTTCCGGTCGATCCAAATAATCCTCGTCCTCGAATAAAACAGTATCACGATCTTATAGCATTTCGAGCAGGCACCCGGTCGAGTAAATGTGGTCAATACCGTGAATGGTGTGCCAGACATGATGGGATTTATTTCAGAAGAAATCCTAATAAACCACTGGGACATTCGCTTAGTTGGAATACCATAGACTAAATATGTTTTTTCCTAAATGTTATAACAATATTTATGTAAGTTGATTATTTTTATTTGTAAATAAAAATTCCTAAGTTGTATAAATAAAGTGCTACAGTATGTAGCAAAATAATAAAATGTGAGTTTATTATATGATGATGTATAGTATTGTTGTTTCCATATTTTAGATAATCTTTTTTCTATTTGTTTATTAAAAAAAATTACATTCTCTATACAGCTGACAAGGACTGCAACATCGAGATCATGCATTTCTTCAAAATTAAATGTTCCACCAATTGGGACATGTTGTGTTGACTTAGTATCCCGTGCGTTGTTCGAGTTTGGGAATTATTGGATATGTTCCTTTTTCATATACTAGAGTTTTTATCCTCGCTAGCGCGGATTTTTTTTAATAAATAGTTTAGTTCCTTTAAATTTACTTATATTTAAATAGTATTAGTGATCTATTTGTTGATTTTGGAATATATACACACATGAGGGATAAATGTGTGATACAAATTTGAAACAATTTTTAATGTTAATACAAATGGTAAAGATAATTTTTTTAGTTATTTCTTGATAAACACATCATATGTCTTTAAACCCCACTCAGATCCACGATCAAATTGATAAATCTGGTGATTATATGTACTCCAATTTGGGATACTTTCAAAATACGTTATTTAAAACCCGCTAAAACATGCATAAATTCGTTAAAACCTAAGACTCGACTACGTGTTAAACCAATGAGTGACTTTTTTTAGTTAGTTAAAGTAATTGAATTTTATATTTTTCTTTTTAATCATGTATAGTATTCACTAACTTATTTGATTTGTGATTCTCTAGCTCTGGATGAAAATTTCACTATACATCTAAAAATGAAGTGAATAAAGATGAATATAACCAAAACTAATTACAATTTTGATATTTGCTTCTAGTTCTTTTTTTTTATTTTTTCCATATTTAAATATTTTAAATATCGATCTTGTTATATTTTTATTATATGTTCTAATTACTAACTTGTTACAAACAAATTTCAATAGTGTCTTTTTGATGTTTTGTATGTGAAACAAAGATAAATTTTAAATATCTATACAATTATTTGCGAAGTGATTTTTCGCAGCGGAGCTCTCATGTTAAAAGTTAGAGTGGTTATATCAATATTACCCATAATGAATATTCATATATAGTTAAAAACAAATTTTATGTTACTAATATTATATTTATCTGTTATATTAGATAACTAATTATAACTTAATATAATAAATTGTGAAAATATTTATTTAAAAGTAAGATAATTCTTAGATATACTGTGTTATTATCTGAAAATAACATTTTCTATTATAAAATCTCACGTTAAAAGTTAGAGTGGTTAATATAAATACTACCCATAATGAATTTTTATATTAAATTTATTATATAATTAAAATAATTTTATATTACTGATATTAGATTTATCTTTTATATTTGATAATTAATTATAACTTAATTTAATAAATTGTCAAAATATATTTTAAAAAGTAAGATTATTCTCAGGTATACTGTGTTATTATCTGAAAATAATATTTTCAAATATAACGTTTAAAAAATTAAGATATAATACATTTTATAGTGAAACAATAATCAAACAAAAACATTTGTATAAATATATTTTCTAAAATATGTTTAATATGTAAGTGTTTTTTTAAAAAAATTTGAACACAATAATAAGCATATATATATTTTGATAGATAAAAAATTGTCATATATAAATAATATGATGTTTAATTTAATTATTTTTAAAACATAAATAATAATTTATCATGCTAATTTTATTAATTAATAAGATATAAACTAATAAGTATTCATAATAAGATTATGCACACATGTGCTGGTAAACCACCTAGCTTTACTATGATTTTCTTGTATTTTCAGTTGTTATATATAACTAGGTTCTGGTCCTACCCGCGGATTATATTTCAATGTTTTTTTTTGAAATCTAGATTATATTTGAATTTTTTGTTGTTTTAATCGATTAGATGTGAAAATTATTATAATTTAATATTATTGTTAAGACAAATTACGAAAGAGTGATGTTTTGATTAAGAAATTCTTTAGTTTTTCTACTTTTTCGTTGTTGTAAGTTTCTATTTTCAATAATCTTTAAAATTTGTTACATTGTTTTCATATAATTTTTTTTAATACATCGTTTTAGTAATAGTATATTTTAAAACTGTATCATATGTACTGTTCCATTATTTGATTGAAAGTTGTTCATTTCTATATACTGAAATAATATAAAGTTTACGTATATATTTGTATTTAGTATTTTCCATTTAGTGTAGCCATATTGATTTTTATCGTTTTATTGTTTTGGTTTATTTTTACTATGCACTTTAACTTTTCTTAAAGTTTTAATATTTTCTAATTGAGAGTTTGTAAAGATAGGCCATATTGATTTTAAATCTTTCTAAAATTGATTAAATATATATACTATATTTAATATTTTAATAATGTTTAGATATAAAGAAGTTATCATATGCATTTTAATTAACTTAAATTTTTTGGAAAGAATGATTAGTACTCTTAACTATTATATTTCTTTCGGTAGCATATTCGTTATTTAACTTTTTAAAAGTAGCAAAATATATTCAAAGAATGAGTAATAAGTTTGTAGCTTCTATTTGTGTTTTTTTTTTAATTTGGTTTCCACAACATGTACTCTTTGGTAGAATTCATTGAGTTAGTAGAACTTATTTTTTTGGTTGGTATATGTGAAATTTTGTGAAACTAATCAGTGCTCTTACTGTTTTTCTTTTCTGTTTAATAGTTTTAGTTATGTACTCCAGCAAATTTTCATATGTAGTAATTATTTTTAAAATAATGAGGATACTTAAAGATTGAAAGGTCATATCAGCTAATATCAAAAGAGTGATTAAAAGTTTAAAACTTGACATAGCTTTATGAAGGTAATGGATATTTTTGTTTTTGATCAGTTTCTATAATAGTTGTTTTTACTTGTTTGATGTTAACTTTCTAATAAGTTAGCATTGATATCGATTTAATTTTAACAAAGCTTATTTTGTACTAAAATATATAGCTATATATATATATATATTTTATTTGATATATTAGATGCATAAGATTTTATAAATAAGAACAATTATGCTTTGTATAATGATTACTCGATTCATTTACAATGTACATTTTAAATTGTAATTTCAAATATACCTTTTTATTTTAAAATTGACATATAATTTAAAAATATGAATTTGCTTTTAAGATACAAAAAATTTGTAAAATAAAATATTTCATTTTATTAAATTAAAAGATAATTTGATCTTGTGTGTGTATTATTCTTGTTTGCCTCATATAAAAAACTATTATAATTTGATGGAAAACGATACAATTTGAAAATACATAAATAATTATATAAAAATATTATAGATACAAATATAAGAGAACTATATATATTAACTCATTTATTTGAGAAGCTAACAAATGAAAGATCAGATTCTTTTTGCATATTTTTTAAGTATATCTTCATATATTTCCCACAGTCGGAGTGTTACTAACATAAACACAAAATCTTTTAAAACGAAAGCTTAAATTTGTAAATGGTTGCAATCAAAATCTCTGAATGTTTTTATTTATCCTCCGCCAGCAAAGAAAACAAAAACAGAGTTAGGTCTTTATGACACCTCAAATGTCCAAGCACAGCTTTCACCGACCAAATACTCTTCCACATATTGTTACAAACCGGTGGTCCTCTTGATGGATTAAGATTTTTTTCTTAAATTTTGCGCTTCTCATCCTTTACCCAACCATCCGCTTTGTCACTGATCTCCACCTTCCTCCGTCTTCTTGCTTTCTTTTTCTTCTTACCATCACTCTTGTCTTTTACAACCACTGCCTCTGCCGCTACGCGCGGATTACATATTTTAAATTTGTGTTATTAATATATAATATTTTGTGTTATATATTATTTATAACTAAATTTGGAACAGTTTTCCTGTTACCAATTTAAATGGAATTTTTGTCATATTTCCAGATTTTTATTTCAATTGTATCATAGAATTTATGTTACTGTAAAGCAGATTAGTAACACAATTAACATAACAAATCAAATATTTACTCTCTCGAGAGAATTTGGAGTTGTCTTTGAAGAAAAACATAACAAATACGATGAAAATAAATTGAGTTACTTTTACAATTGTTTAATGAAATCATTTTTACTCTTTATTTGTTCAAATTTATATTTGAAGCTTATGTATTACGAATTTATCAGTGCTAATTGTATATACAGTTTGGGTCATTTTAATCAAAATTTTGGAATGCTATCACAAACGTCAAACGATACATGGGAACAAATTATAATATAGTTTTTGGTTCTATTTGTATTTAACCCTCTGGGTTCGTTTCCAAATTTTAATATACTATCTAATATTAACTTTATATTTAATGTTTTCTACTTTTATTTAGCGGATAAAGAATTTTATTCTAGAGATTTTGTCAATATAACACATAAGTTTGTATTTGGTAACCCGCTTTGCTAGTTATTAATTAAATACAAATAGAAAGATGTCTTTGCTAAAAAAAGCTCACAAAAAGCATTTTGGGACATAGAATACTTCTGAGCTGCATACCATCAAAGCCGTTTTATGGCTCTTCTTTGTGGCTTCCTTGTAATTGACTTGAAAATTAACCGGCCGTCTTTGTACCAACGATTTTCTTGCACAATTCCACATAAACGAATAGAAATCGGATTTCACATATGGACTAAGCATTATCCATTACTCAGTTCCTAAGGAGGGATTCCTTTTATGTTAATAAACCCCATGCAAACCAAACTGAATCAAATATACTAAACTTCTCATCTTTAACAACTTGATGAACACTTGTCTCCAGTTTTTAATTTTGTTGATATTTTTCACCTCATTAGCCTTCCATGTAGAGCGAGTGATAAGATAGTGGTGTTTTATGAGCTTTGCTTGTATGATTTAGTCAGTGTTGGAAGGCATCATTATATAGAAACAGCTGCTGTGTTGCGGTTATGACGCCCTGGCTTCTTGATTGGGTGAGTTAAGTGAAACATATGTTAAAATTAATGTTATTGACACTTATTTAGAGTTCATCTTAACTTATAAATATTCCAACGTCTGCGATCTATAGTGGAAGGGTTAAGAGGCTCAATAAGTCCATGGTGTGTTTGATAACTATTTTTGTTGTTTTTAATGTGGAATATATTTCCACAAATACGAATTTAAAAGATTCCAACTATTTATAATGGCTTTATTTGAAAAAATATTTTAATTGTAGAAAAACATACAATTATATATCTAATGTATAAGCAAGTGTTGTTTTTAATCAAACAATGGCACTTGGTATCTAAAGTTAGTGAACAAAGCTTCAGTACGACTTTCTTTGCAAATCAAGTTCCATCCTCAGACCTATTACTCATTGGGCCTAAATATTATCTCAACATGCTAAATATATGGAATCAACAACATTCAGATCACCTTCTCATCAAATAGGATTTTGTATGCATTCAGGCCATGATAGATTTTTCAGTTTTTATTATAGCAGTGACACGCATTTCCCTTTGAAGTGGCTGCTTTTCCCCTGCATACTAAGACATAAAATGACAGCAAAGAATCTAAGAAGATTAAAAATGATACGAATCATTAACAAAATGAACCTAAGCATTTATCTATATATAATAACCTTAGAAACTCACGTGAAGTAACAAACTATCTGCAAGTTTGGTTTAATGAACTAATATGATTATTTCAAACTGAATTAGAATTCAAATATAACACAGAAAATTCAAGAACTTTCTATACATGCATGAGGACCCAATGTTTAATGTATCATTTGTCAGATAGTTTTTGATATACCAAAATAGGCTTCCTGCAATAGTATGTGCATTTTTTCCATTACTGACCTCGGCATCGATAGTTTTAACGTTTTCGGTAGAATATCCAAGTTGGAAAAAAGGAACCCAGTAGGTAGATGCCGATGTAGTACCTTATAATTCTACATAAGTAAATGTCTCTGGCCATCTTCAATAAGTTTGAGAAGGTTTGCAATTCCAGAAATGAGGCTGTAAGGATCCGGGGAAGATTGATTAGGATTTGAATTTTCCTCAACATCAACAGAGCTTTCCAAGTTACTTTGAGTGATCTGACGTCGCTGCTGCACCGAAACCCCAAGACACATGTTTAGAGCTGTATTACCAGAGAGAGATCTTGCTCTTTCCTCAAAAGTGCTTTCAAAAACAATAACCAGATGATACTATGTATTTCAGTTTAGAAGACATAAAAGAAAAATATTAGAAACAAACATCACCTTCCAGTCGCTTTGGATTTTCAATTTTCCAATCATCAAGGAAATACAAGGTCCACCGTATGACACGGAATGGGAAATATGAAACCAATGGGAATCATTTTTATATGACTGCAACAATGGAATTTTTCTCCTTCCTGCTATTAAAGAGCATTAAAACATTAAGCTTAGTAAGTAAAACTTGAAGGTAAAACGTACCGTTTTGCTCTGGGCGAAAAAATAGGCGATTGCGATAGGGTTTCTTTCGTTCGTGAGATCGATTATCGGTGCCGCCTACGGTGGTTCCGATGGCTGAGGAAGATGTAACGGTGGTTCAAGGGGAGGTCTCGGACTCCTCTGAGAAGGAGAAAGTTCCGATTGGTCCAGGTGGGACTAAGGGATCGTGGGTAGGTGCTGTTCGGGGTCAAAAATTGATGAAGAAATATGAAGTTGAGGTTACGATGAAGGATGGGATTGGATCGGTGATTGTTCCGGAGGAAATAACGAAGGATGTGGAGCCGCTTTGGGAAGATTTCCTAATCGGAAAGTTTCTCGACACTGCTCCACACATCGCGAAGGTCCATGCTATAGTCAACAAAATTTGGTCTCTAAACGATAAGACTCAAATTATTGATGTGTTTGAAGTTAACTCAACCACAATGAAATTCAGGATCTCAAATCAGGCTGATCGGAAAAGGATTCTTTGCTGGGAAATGTGGAACCTCGCTGGTACTCCTGTAGTGGTTACAAAATGGTCTCCGGTGGTGGAAAAGGAGAAGCCGCAAGAGCAGTCCATTCCGATGTGGGTTCATTTAAAAAACGTATCTATCAACCTATTTTCGTGGCCAGGGCTCAGTTTTGTTGCTAGTCCAGTTGGTAGTCCGGTGAGATTGCATCCAGAAACTGCACAGTGCCTGAATATTGAAGTGGCGAAGATCTTTGTGAATGTAGATTTAACAAAAGATTTGCCGAGGAAGATGAACTTTAATGTTCAGGGTCAGGAAGTCTTGGTGGAGTACTCATATCCATGGTTACCATCAAAGTGTTTGAAGTGTGAGAAATGGGGTCACTCTTTCACGACATGTCCAAATAAAGGGGAGCAAGGTGAATTGCAGGATGAGAATAATGTAGTTCAGGCAAAAGAAGTACTAGAGGAAGAGGAGAAGGTGATGGAAAGTTCTAAATTAGTTGAGACGAATGTGGTTATTCTGGAGGTTACACAGACTGAAACAACTGATACAAGAAATTAGGAAGAGAAGGCGTTGGAAAGTTCTGAAGTAGTTGAGACGAAAGATGCTGATACTGATAAAACGGAGAGGGAATGGTTGGATGTTACACCAGGAAAAACAAGTCGATCCCCAAATACTAGAGTCAATGATCTAAAGTTTGGTATACTTACAAACTCTAGATTTGCGGTGTTGAGTTCAGAGGAGGAGGAAGAAGGAGAGATTGTTGAACAAGAAAAGGAGGATATGAGAGTTCAGAAGGTAGATCAACAGGGTTCTCTGGAGGAGTTAAAGGAGAAGGATAATCTTCGCCCGTCACTTCCGAGGGAATCAAAGAATAAACATAAGGTCCTGGGGGATAAAACTCATCAGAGGTTGCAAGAAGCTGGTTCCAGTGATCAGCATAAGAAGAAACCTCGCCATCAATAATGTCTGGATTTATTTGGAATATCAGAGGTTTCAACAAGCAAACTAAACATTCGGTAATTAAGGAGTGGATTCGAAAATGCAGCTTTCAATTTGGTTGTCTGGTTGAAACTCGGGTAAAAGAAAAGAAAGCAAAGAGGATTCTTCAAAAGGTGTTTCCAGGATGGTCTTCTATTACAAAGTATGTACATAATAGACTGGGTAGAATCTGGGTAATCTGGGATCCGAAGGTGATAGTTACTCTGTGTTTCCAGAGTGCACAGATGATTACAGTCTCTATTCTGTTGGAGGGTATGAAGGAGGAAATTTTCAGTTCTTTCGTGTATGGGTATACTCTGGAGGAGGAGAGGAAAGAGCTTTGGAGTGATATAAAATCTCACCAAGATTCTCCTATCATCCGGAAGAGACCTTGGATAGTATGTGGGGATTTTAATGAGATACTCAATGGGGAGGAACATTCAAATGAGGAGGTAAATCATGATTCAAGAGGTAGGAGAGAGTTTCAGGAGGTGGTTAACTATTGTTCCTTGGTGGATATGTCGTACCAGGGTCCGAAATTTACGTGGAGTAACAAGAGAGATAATGACATTATCTGTAAGAAGTTAGATCGTGTTTTGGTAAATGAAGAGTGGCTGCGGGTATATCCTCAATCTTATTGTGTATTCGAAGCAGGAGGGTGCTCGGATCATCAGAGATGTAAAATAACGGTCAAAACAGAGAATATGAAGCCGAAGAAGCCTTTTAAGTTCGTAAATGCAGTGGTTGATATGCCAAAGTTTCTGTCTCTTGTTGGTAGTTTCTGGCTGGGGACGGAGCCCCTGTTCAACTCTACTTCTGCATTATTTAGGCTATCAAAAAAATTGAAAGCGCTGAAGCCTATTCTTCGGGGACTAAGTAGAGAAAAGATTGGTGATATAGTGAAGAAGACTAAAGAAGCTTATTTGAATCTGTGTGAACTTCAGACTAAAACCCTTCAGGAACCTTCTCAGAATAATATGGAAGCAGAATCAGCTGCATTTGCTAGATGGTCTTTCTTATCTACGCTTGAAGAAAAGGTATTAAGGCAAAGAGCAAAAATTCACTGGCTAGGGGTTGGAGATGGAAAAAATAAGACTTTCCACAGATCTGCTAAGGTTCATGAAGTGAGGAATTCGATCAGAGAAATAAAGCGAGAAGATGGATCGATTGCTGATAACCAAGAAGACATTAAGAAGGAAGCAGTGGATTACTTCTGTTCTTTTCTAACTCACATTCCTCCGGATTATAGAGGAGCTAGCATGGAGGAAATCAAGAATCTCTTGAAGTATGAGTGCTCTGTGGAGGACAGAAATATGCTGACTGGTGAGGTATCTTCGGAGATGACAAGAAAGGTCCTGTTTGGTATGGCTGCAGACAAATCACCAGGGACAGACGGCTACACTGCTGAATTCTTTAAGGCAACACATGGGCTATTACTGGAGGGGATGTTACTCATGCGGTGCAGTCATTCTTTGAGAAAGGGTTTCTGCCTAAAGGTATCAACTCAACAATAATAGCCTTAATTCCTAAAAAAGATGAGGCAGTTTATATGAAAGATTACAGGCCTATTTCCTGCTGGAATGTGATCTACAAGGTGATCTCGAAAATTTTGGCTAATAGATTGAAGAAATTGCTTCCTGGTTTCATTTCTATGAACCAATCAGCGTTTGTTAAAGATAGGCTCCTCATGGAAAATGTCTTACTAGAGTCAGAATTGGTAAATAGTTATCATAAAGAATCGGTGTCTGCTAGATGTGCCATCAAGATAGACATCTCAAAAGCTTTTGATTCTGTCCAATGGCCGTTTTTGGTTTCTGTTTTTGAAGCCATGGGATTACTGGAAAAATTTATTCTATGGATAAGGAGATGTATTGAGCTTGTATCATTTTCTGTCTAGTTAAATGGAGAGTTGGCAGGCTATTTTAATAGCAAAAGAGAATTACGTCAGGGATGTTCTCTGTCGCCCTATCTATTTGTGATTTGTATGCAAGTGTTGTCTAAGCTACTGGATAGAGTAGCAGAAGAGAGGAGAATTGGTTATCATCCTTACTGTAAGGATCTTAATCTTACTCATCTCTGTTTTGCAGACGATGTTCTGGTATTTTCGGATGGGAAGAAGAAGTCCATAGAAGGCATATTGGAGGTTTTTCAGGATTTTTCCAAGATATCTGGTCTTAATATTAGCCTGGAGAAATCAACTCTCTTTCTGGCAGGAGTTAAGGAGGAGGATAGTGCTAATATCATGGAGCATTTCCCATTTGAAGTCGGATCACTGCCTGTCAGGTATCTCGGGCTTCCTTTGCTATCTAAGAAGATGTCAGTATCAGATTATTCCCCTCTTATATCAAGTATTAAAAATAAGATACACTCTTGGACTGCTCGTCATCTCACGTTTGCGTGCCGTCTGCAGTTAATAGGCTCGGTGTTGTATAGCCTGACAAATTTTTGGATGTCTGCATTGCGCCTTCCTAATCACTGTATACAAGAGATCAATAGTCTCTGCTCAGCTTTTCTATGGTCAGGACCAGTGATGTCTTCTCATAAGGCAAAAATCTCGTGGGCAGATGTATGTAAATCGAAAGAATAAGGGTGATTAGGTTTGAGAGATTTGGGGGAAGCAAATAGAGTTTCTTGTTTGAAGCTGATATGGCGTATTCTTTCTGCTAATTCTTCTCTGTGGGTACGATGGATTCATAGGTATCTTATCAGGAAGGGTTCTTTTTGGAGTGTCAAAGAATCCAGTTCTTTAGGCTCATGGATGTGGAAAAAGATTCTAAAGCTTAGACCTGTGGCTTTGCAGCTTACTCGGAGAGAAGTGAATAATGGTGCAACGACTTCCTTTTGGTTTGATAAGTGGAGTCAATTGGGAGTTCTAATTACTATTGTTGGAGGAAGAGGTTGTATTTGACTCGGTATCCCGTTGAATGCAACTGTGGAAAGAGCAATACAATCCTACCGTAGGCGCAGACTCCGAAATGATATTTTAAAGCAGATTGAGTATTAGATATTGAAACTCAAAGAAAAAGGTCATGGAGAGGAGGAAGATGTTTGTTTGTGGAAGGAGGGAAATGATGTGTTCAAACCGGTATTTAGAACTTCCCAAACTTGGAATCTGATCAGAGAGCATGCATTGCAGGTTCCATGGCACAAAGGGATCTGGTTTAAAGAAGCGACTCCAAAATATTCTTTTATCTCGTGGTTAGCTGTTCACAATAGATTATCAACAGGTGATAGGCTTTTAAGATGGAATTCGCAAGCAGTATCTACTTGTCTGCTTTGTAATTCAGCGACAGAGACAAGAGATCATTTATTTTTTGAATGCTCTTTCTCTGGGGAAGTTTGGAGAGGCACTGTGAGAGGTCTGGCTGGCTCAGGTATCTCTGATCAGTGGTCTGCTCTATTGCATCGATTGGTGGCTGGTTTGAGGGATAAAACCACTACTTTCTTATCCCGCTATTGCTTCCAAGCAGTTGTGTATGCAATCTGGTATGAGCGAAATAAGCGCCGAGTGGGTGAAGTGGCTCAACATCCTTCTCAGCTAATCAGATTCTTGGATAAGTTGATCCGTAATAGAATTAATTCTTTGAGAAAGAATGAGGGAAGCAAGCATATGAAGGCTATAGAGATATGGTTTGGTAGTAGATAAATATCGTTTGATTCAGCTCTTTCTCATAAGTAGTACACAGAGTTTCTTTCTTTTACAAATGAAGCATTAAGTTGTAAAAATGGTTTTTTTTGAAGTGAATAAATTCAAAATTCTTTCAAAAAATAAATAAATAAATAAATAAAGAGCATTAGTTTTCACTGAAATAAAACAACATATTTATTCCATCTGTGGAGGAGGAAAAATAAACCAGGTGGAGAAGCTCTGTATCAAACTTTATTCACAGTGAATAGTTAGATTATCATTGTGCACATATGAAAGTGGCTGTATCTTGACTACTATTCTTGGGATTTTTTAGACGGGATTTGCGAAGAAGCTGTGGAGAAAATCATGGAAGAAAGGACTAAAAGCTTATTGCAGATATACTATGTTGTGTGGAAGCCGTGGAGGGTTACAATACCCGAAAAGTGGAGATGAAAATAGTATTGGTAATGATACACATACGAAGCGAAGACTTTAATGGGTAACTTTTCTAGTCTGCCAAATAACTTCAATGAATCATATGAAACAAAAAGATGGAAACCGACGCACCTCTAAGTTATTTTGTTTAAATTTAGAGTGTTGAGTAAGAGGACTTACGGTTTTGTCTTGCTATCATTTCACCTCCCCCAGAAAGTGGCTTTATCTTGACTACTACTTTTGGGATTTTTTAGACGGGAATTGAGAAGAAGAAAGTACTCCTTCATTGTCACCTACTACCGGAGACCAAATGAAAATATAATACTATATGAATCTCGACACATTCTCTGCAATAATCATCATATTTATTTCAAATTTTTGTCAAAACAGTCAAGAAACCAAGAAGCCTAAGATTAGAGATGTACCTGGAGATGATTCGTGAGGGAAGAATATGCTAGAATTGGTTGTACAGCTTAAGGTTCGCCTGTTCTAATTTTTGAAACTTGTTTCAGCCTCTTAATGTATTTTTTCTTATTGAAGGTGTATGTTGGACGAAATTATAGATCAGAAGCCAATGGCTCCGTTTTAAAGTACTGTTTCACGGTGGAAGAAGTCAAATTAGTTGAAGTCATAAGAGTAAACAAACAAACATTTTACATATGAAATTATCAAAATCCAAGTATGCACCTTGCTCTTGAGGGAAGTAGCTTCAGTGCCTAAAAATATGGGTCTACTGAGAGCACAGTCTGTAGAAGTGATACAACAGGATCTGGAGACTCTTGAATGTCTCTGCGATATTTTATCAATGTGGAAACATTGGTCTCAGTAGAATATATTTTGCAGATGGTCTGTCTAACATTAGTAAAAAGCCTAAGACTTTGCTTTTCTCGTAAGAAAAAGAATGTACCAAATGAAACTGTAAACAGGGTAGTGCGTATAGTTCACCTATTATGCAGCTTGTGTTCCACAAGTTGATCCCGAGTCCCGACACTGCCGTGAGAAGCTCCAAGCAAGAGCTCAGGAGGTCGGTACCATAGAGTTACAACATGATTAGTTGGACAATGATCAAGCCCTGCAATAATTGCGTCATGTAGCATTTAACCTGAAAGAGAAGAAGATAAGAGAGAGAGATGTGACTGATGGTGACCAAAATTCTGTAGAGTAGAAGCAATAAAACAGTACCTGGGCTATGAGAACTCATGCAGTAATGAAGAGAGTCTCAAGAGGTTATCTTCCATGTACTCAAAGATCATTTAGAGGAAAGAGGAGTCATGGCCTTTTGCCGACTATCTATATGATTGCTTAATAGATAAACACGTAATCAAAGTCGTAAAATTTCCAAAAATAAACGATCAAAGATAGAAATAAAATTTCAACTCTTAAGCAAAGAAGATGCATTCTTTACCTTACAAAAGTCCTGAAGACAAATAGTTTAGATGGCACTTGCATTCAAGCTCTTGATAAAATTTCAACATTTCTTCCCGCTTCGCTTCTCCATCCAAAAGCTTTAAATCAAGATTTTAAACAATCAGTTTCAAGAAATCATGCATTACAAAACAGGGGAGGTCGTGAAAACTTACCGTTCTTCCACCGTCCATGAGAAGAGTAGACTCACAGAGACGGAGGAATAGCTGCTTATTGCAAAACCTTGTCTCTCTCTATCTGCTGAACCATAAGTCCACAAAACACACATCTTTCTACGAATAAATCAATCACAAAGCTTTGAATGAGAGAGTTATAAAAGGAACAAAGACGTATAAGATTTTATTTCTCACAAATATAGAGTGTGATTCTTGAGAAGCTAAGTTCCTCCTCCAGCTCCTGAATATGAGTTTCAATAAGCCAAAGTAGAAAAGTCATGAAGCAATCAGAAAGAACAACTACGATCACGTGATGAAAGAGATGGCGGATCACAATATTAACAAATAAACATGTCCTTTATTAGCAAACCTGAGTTTTTCCTTGGGGCCGATGCAATCAGAATCTGGGGAGAACAACTAAAATCAAGTTAAATCAACAATAACAACCATTAGAGTGAACGCCAAAGCAAAAGTAAAATTATGTGAGTAACCAACAATTTAATATGATAGGTTTTACTACATATCAGATTGGAGAGTTTTTTGATTACCAAAAACTCATTAGAGGAATCAAACATGACGGGGAAAATAAAAATCGAATTGTAGAGATTGATAACAATTTTGAAAATCGAAAAGGGAGGTAACTAATTAACCTGTTTATCTGCAAGAAGCTCTTGGTATCAAGAGTAATTGTAACTGAACAGGCAAGATATATTTTAAAAACCTAATAATCCCAGTAAACGATGAGTCTCCGGACAGCCTCTTGAGAAAACGGAAAAGATGGAGATTGTCGAATGTCAAGTAGGACGACAAAATCGAGGTTAGCCACGACGGAAGAGGGGAGTAGAAAAGTATGGCCCAAAATTTATAGCAAGTAGTTGATGGAATCATGAGACGTCTGGATTTGGAGGATGAAGAATCATTGGGAGGTGGATCGAAACAATAAATGATTTGAGTAAAGAACATTATTGATTGATAAGTAAGAGTAGATGTAACGGCGATTACAGAGGAAAGGATCGGTGGAGACGAAGTGGAAGAAACAGCCTTCAACGACCTTCCGGGGTGAAAATAGGTTTAGGCATTATGTTTAATTTGGGCCATAGTGAAATTTTGAAGCCCATACGAAATGTTCATTTTCAGTCTATTTTAACTCACCGAAGCTGATGTAGCAAATTAAAATCTCCTGATTGGTTTTTTTTTTTAATCCAACGTGGACATCTTCTCCATGGCTTATATCTTCCTTTTAGTAGTATATATATATATATTGATGATATAGTGATATAGTAAAAGTAATTAAATTATTGATGCATCCGGTCGAATCGTTGACCCGGTAATCCAGAAAATAGTCAAGTTCAGTGTTCAGTTTGGAATTAAAAGCATTGCATAGGTTCACAAAAAAAAAAATATTGCATAGAACTTGTACTATCTCCATTATTGTGTATTTTTTTCAAACCCAACGTGATTGTCAACAACTAAACATAAGCATAGTAGTTAATCACATTTTTATTGTGTTTATTTCGAGGATTTTACTGTTCTATTACTTAATTGGATCACCTGCTGACTGTACAGTACACATTATGTTTCACAGAAAAAATAAACATCAAACATTTTCTAAGAAAATAGGAAACTGAGTTGTTTTTTTATCTTTCCGATTTAGCCATTTTCTCTAGACAAATCGTTTTATTTTATTTTGGAGAGAAGTGAGGAAAACTACATTAGAGAATCTCTAAACTCACTCTCTATTTTTTTTATCTAAAACAGAGTTTAGAGTAAAAATGTTCGAATTGTATTCTACTTTTCCTTTGATAATAGAGTAGGAAATATCTTGACTATATAAATAGAATAATTTATTTATTTTTATTCATCATTTTATTTTCCACTCTAAAATATATAATACTATTAGAATAGAATTCAATTTTATTATAGAATAATTCTGTTTTGATGAAAAATAGAGCGAACCATTGAAAATGATCTTAGTAAACATCTTATAAAACATGTCAACAATAATAAAAATCAAAGTATCTCAATAATAAAAAAATAAAACTAAATGAAAATGAGAAGAACAATGAAGATAGAATGAAATATGATTCAAAATATTAAAATTATATATAAGTGAATTTGTATTTGGCATGTAAAAGCTATTTTAGCCAGCTCTTGAGCATATTCTACTTTAATTAAATAATTTAATATTCCGGAGATCAAATATGTTTCGGTACTGTAAGCCTGTAATCTAATAGCAGTACGCACATCACCGTTGTTTATCAATCTTATGGTTTTCAGATACGACGAATATACAATATCATGAAATTATTTATTAATTTAAAATTCCAGAAACAGTTACACATGTTCATCAACTATATTTTTTAAGTTCTCGGTCAAGAAGGGGAAACATGTTTTAAATTATCTTTGATTTGAAACAATTTGAATAAAACTGTTTACATATGTCAAATATAATTGTTGAAACTACCTTATACCATTATCTTATACCTTATACCATTACATGCTCAAAGTATCTCAATAATAAAAAAATAAAACTAAATGAAAATGAGAAAAACAATGAAGATAGAATGAAATATGATTCAAAATATTAAAATTATATTATTTAATTAAAGTACAATATAATTTCTTTTATTCCATCATTCCGTGTAGGGCGCGGATTACCACCTAGTTGGTTGATATTTGAGAAAAGTTAGATGTAATTAAACTTGTTAATTTTCAATATTTTTAAAAGTAATCATATTCCACATATTTTAGACTTTTGGTTTCTTTTATTTGTGGTGACTTATAGTTTATAACAGTTAATTTATTTAGTTTTATTGTTTTTGGATAACCATACTTTCTACATCAACCTGAGAAAATCTATAGTGACCAATTATTTTACTTGGTTCATATTTTTTTTTGAAATTTAGCTAACGCCATTAATAGACTATCTAAAAATAAAGGCAAACGTTTTCCACACAAAAAAAGTTATAAATACATCAGATAGATAATTTCATTACTTCAAAAATTGTATCTCACAAAAAAATGAATAATTTCATAGTGTTTCTGTTTGTTATTGCTATATGTTTTGGATTGAGTGAAGCTTGCGCCGAAAGTCGTGTAGTATTCACGAACGAAATCGGTAAAGGTATTATTTTTCATGTCAAGTGTCAATCCTGGAACCCAGCCATTAATCATCCACAAATAAATATACAACCCGGACGTAATCATATTTTTCGATTCGTCTCGGCCGAAGAAAGAACAAGATATGATTGTAATGTCTTTTACCAGCTTCCGGTCGATCCAAATAATCCTCGTCCTCGAATAAAACAGTATCACGATCTTATAGCATTTCGAGCAGGCACCCGGTCGAGTAAATGTGGTCAATACCGTGAATGGTGTGCCAGACATGATGGGATTTATTTCAGAAGAAATCCTAATAAACCACTGGGACATTCGCTTAGTTGGAATACCATAGACTAAATATGTTTTTTTCCTAAATGTTATAACAATATTTATGTAAGTTGATTATTTTTATTTGTAAATAAAAATTCCTAAGTTGTATAAATAAAGTGCTACAGTATGTAGCAAAATAATAAAATGGGAGTTTATTAAATGATGATGTATAGTATTGTTGTTTCCATATTTTAGATAATCTTTTTCTATTTGTTTATTTAAAAAAATTACATTCTCTATACAACTGACAAGGACTGCAACATCAAGATCATTCATTTCTTCAAAATTTAATGTTCCACCAATTGGGACATGTTGTGTTCACTTAGTATCCCGTGCGTTGGTATGAACATTCGAGTTTGGAAGTTATTGGATATGTTCTTTTTTCATATATGTGAGTTTTGGACCTATATAGATAACTATATTCAAAGAATTTTGGTATGATATTGGTACAATTTTATGGTGAGTATGTATTGATTTCACCGATTTCAACAAAGCCTGTCCAAAAGACTGTTTCCCACTTCCACACATCGACCGACTGGTCAAAGCAACACCAGGGAACAAACTCTTATCGTTTATGGGCGTCTTCTCCGGGTACAATCAGATCATGATGAACCCCGACGATCGTGAAAAAACCGCGTACATCACCGATCGCGGAACGTATTGCTATAAAGTAATGCCATTTGGCCTTAAGAACGCAGGCGTTACCTACCAACAGCTTGTCAATCGTATGTTTTCCGACCAGTTCGGAAAAACTATGGAAGTATACATCAATGATATGCTCGTAAAATTTCTTAACAAACACGATCACGTATCCCACTTGGAGGAATGTTTCGCAAGGTTAAACCTACATAACATGAAGCTGAACTCGGTAAAATACAGATTCGTAGTAGCATCGGGAGAGTTTTCTGGCTACCTTGTTACGTGTCGCGGGATCGAGGCCAATCTAAAACAGATTAACGCACTAATAGATATGGCTTCCCCAAAAACCAAATGGGAAGTCCAGAGGCTAACTGGAAGAGTCGCAGCTCTGAATGTTTCATCTGGAGCTCAATAGATAAGTGTTTACCATTCTATGATACTTTAAAAGGAAACAAAAAATTCGAATGGTCAGAGGAAGAATATGCAAGAAGGTTTTCCAACAGCTGAAACATTACCTGGCCACTCCTCCTGTTCTTGCCAAATCAACAACAGCAGTACGGGGCGTCTTGATCAGACGAGACGAAACAGAGATAGAGAGGAGAGAGAGCTCGGGCCAGTGTGTCTTGCTTCGTCTCCGATAACCAGAGCTGGGTTGCATGGGGTCTTGCTTTGTATCCGCCGTTTTTGCCTCAGCTTCATAGAGCCGCCGTGTTCGAGCTCCGTTGCTGCTTGAGTTGATTCGAGAGATGAGAGTAGGAAGAAGATGGAGTTGGGTCAGAGACAAGGGAAGAAACAACCTGCCTCTCGAGCTGGCAATCTAAGGTACGTTTGTCTCCACTCTCATGTTCTTCATATAGAGAAGTGAGCTTGACGGCGGATTTGTGGTATGTGTTTGCAAGAGACAGAGGAGAAGAAGAAGAGCCGGGGAAAACAAAGGTGGAGTTTTTGGATCGACAAGGTATATCTCGATCTTCTTATCTAATCGTATTCCATTGTCAAAACTCTTCCTTTTTTGTAGAACTTAACAAGTTTGATGTCTTGTTCATTGATTCACTGTCTTGTGTCTTAAGAACTAAGAGGTGTTTGTCTGAGAGAAGTTATGAATATACAAAAGATCAACGTAAGGAGAGCAGTGAGAGAAGAGAAGAAATGAATAAATAGATTGGATATGGGAATGAGCCAATCATCAACCACCACTGAAACAATCAGATCTAAGAGAATTAGAAAGGATAAAGATTCCAAAGAGCAGAAAAGGTTGATACATTCGGGTGGGCGGTGGGAAGGAGACATGAAAAAAGCAAGTAGGTGTCGAACTGTCGACGATCTTTACGTTGACGTCTTTAAGGGTTATTTTTTGTGGTCAATGGAACAAAAAAAACATTCGGGTTTTTCTTTCATCCCTTAATTAAGACATTGGCAGTTGGCTGGCGCTTCTTCACCATCCTGCGCCAAAAGTCCAGCAAACCAACGTTCTTTTGTCTCTCCAACTCATATGTTTCTTTATTTGTAAGGTTCACTATATTACGTATTTAGAGAATGAGGACCAATTTCTTGAGAAAATACAAATTTTAATAGAAACATGTACATACCTCTGTTTTGTTTTCGAGATTAATCAGGCAGCACCCATTTTGCCACCTTTTCAACATTAACAGAGGCGTTTCCTTGAGCTACATATAAAACAGCCTCAAGGTTTTTTTCTGCTTTTAAATTCACATTGATTTAGTATGTTACTTATCTTTCTCCACAAGACACTCGATATATCATCATGAGCTCTTTCTAATCGCAGAAACAGTTTCTGTAATGCTTCAAAGTTTATGCTCTTGTAACACAGTATGATAACAAAGCAAACATTATAGTTTTGACATTGTTGACCAAACACTTACCTGTTTTGATCATGGTCTCGAACAAACTTCATGCCTCTATTACAAAGATTGCATATACCTGATAAGTCAAATAACTATCGGATTACTTGATTACAGGCTATATCCTTTTGATCGAGTTACAATGTTACCTATCACACGCCTCTTTGAGTGATTATATGCTATATTATAAGTATTATAAGTATCTGTTAAATTTTCGAGATTTATAGGAATTAAGAAAAGAGAAAAAAAAATGTGGAGAAAAAGAGAACGTGTGTAGTGGATTGTTTGAGAACTGTTGTGTACAGTTATTTTTTAGATTATTTATTTTATTTTTAATTTTGAAAACAATACTTATGTGTTAAATATCTATTGGGTAAGTGACATGTGCTTTAGTATACAAGAGATTTATTTGGTTTAATTTTTTTGGATAACTATTCTTTCCACATTAACTTGAGTAAAAATAGAGGCAAACGTTCTCCACACAAAAACGTTTTACTTGGTTCATGTCTGTTTCCAAATTTAGCTAAAGCCTTAAAAATAGAGGCAAACGTTTTCCACACAAAACGATTATAAATACAGGATACAGATAATTTTATTACTTCAAAAATTAAATCTCACAAAAAAAAATATGAATAAATTCATAGTGTTTCTGTTTGCTATTTCAATATGTTTTGTATCGAGTGAAGCTTGCGCAGAAAGTCGTATAGATATCAAGAACGAACTCGGCAAAGGTGTGGTGCTCGAAATCGGATGTAGAAGTGTAACACCAACCAAAAACATGGGGAGAGTGTCTATACAATTCAATGACAAAATGGGTTATGGAGTCGTGGCTCTTCATGAACGAGGAACAAGAACTATAATTACTTGTAATATATGGCACGCGATTCCGAAAAGTCCGAAAAATCCTCGCGGTGGAATGATAATGGTTAATAAGCTTGAAGCATTTGCAGCGGGCGCGAATAGAAAATGTGGTCAATACCGTGAATGGGTTGCCAGACCTGATGGGATTTACTTCAGAAGAAATGTTAAAGACCCATATGAACGTAGAAAAGACTATTTCTGGAATACACTACTCTTTTAAATAATTTTTTTTTCTTATGACTTAAAAAGGAATATTTATGTAAGTTGATTATTTGTATTTGTAAAAAACCAATTCCTAAGTTGTATTAATAATGTGCTACAAATATGTAGCAAAATGTGAGGTTGTTAAATAATTATATATATAATTATTTCAATATTTTAAATAATAATACATTATATTTATTTCTATATTAATTTCCTGTGAAAGAGATGTCAACTTCTTTTATTTTATTTTATTTTATTTTATTTTCTTTTATACTATGTAATAATTGATTTTATAGCAAATCTTCTAGCTTTTATAATATTTATACGTTATTTATTACAAAATAGTATTTCAATGTTTTAATATTCTGTAGATAGTTGTGAACTGAACATCAAAATCATTTGTTTTTTAAGCAATCTTCGACTATTGGAACATTCAATATTGAATCTTATCCGCGTTGCTATGCTTTACCAAATAAATATTTGGGGTTGTGATTTGGTAATGAATTCTATACGTTATTTGTATTATGTTTTGATTATCTCCAATGTATTTTACTATTTTTAATTCTGAAAATATAATTTTTTTTCAATGTATTCATCTAAAATAGTAATCTATATAGAGTAAAATAAATAATTGCTATTTTCCAGTAGAGAAAATATCAATATCTATTTTAGAAAAGGAAATAAAGTTTGATTAAAATGGATTTATTCTCATATGTTTTGTGTTGCTGAGATCTTTATCTTGTGTTACATGCTAAACTGATTGTTGCTTTCATGTAAAAGTTTAAATAGTACTACATAGTTATATACCAAATAATAATGGAGTTTTTTTTGCTGTTGAACTCCCTTTCATCTTATATCACTACAAGAAAACTGCTTGATAACGACGGCAGCTTTCATCGTTGTTTCGTCTGAAAACGCTTATTCCGATGAAATTCCGACAAAAACGGTCATCGGAATCATTTGGTCGGAATTTTTTTTTTTGTCGAAAATCCGTCAGAACTTTCGACGACATTCCAACAAATACCTACAGCCGCATTTCGGACGGAATACCGATGCATACACAAGGTCGTCGGGTATTCGTCGGACCAGCCTGATGTGCCCTGAATCAGCAGCAGAAACAAATCAAGAAAGTTTGGCTTTTGGGCTTGAGTTTTAAACGATGGGCTTGACGATTTATGAAAATATGTTTATGAACATGCTTCAGCCCAAAGAAAGAAAGGCCCAACAAGAAACGAGAAGGTATGGTCAAATAATATATCAATCTGACGGCAATCCAGAGCCCGTCGACCATGCAAAAGGACGAGATCAGCCGAAGAGTTATGCGACCACAAATTCCCATTTTCGGTCAAAAGTCTTGGTCTTTGGTCTTTGGTCTTTGGTCTTTGGTCTTTGTTCTTTGGTCAAGTTTTAATATTTATGAGTTTTCAAGTTTTTAGATGTTGACTAAACCTTTTGTATTCTTTGCCTATTATATAAAGGTCATTTGATCAATGAAATAAAATAAGCTTTGAGTGATTATTTTTGGAACCTTGAGAGGGAATCTCACTTTTCTTGTTCTTGGTGTGGTTAGCTCCAAGTAACTCTCTCTTTCTCGTTGGACCGGTGCGTCATATCCGGCAACAGATTGAGGCTGCCCTTTTGTTGGACCGGTGCGTCACATCCGACAACAAATTGGCTTCGGGAATATCAGCAGCCTTCCGCATCTGCTGTGCGACCCTTCGATCCATCTATATCTCCTTTTTGTTGGACTTGTGCGTCATATCAAGCAACAATCGGAGTTTGGGAATATCAACAGCCTTCCGCAACTGTTGTGCGACCCTTCAATCCATCATTTCTCATTCAATTTGTCTGAGATCATATCCCCTTATCAGTCCGGTCGAGTGATCCTAATTTAGGGTGCATCACAGCCTTCTGACCAAACTTGTCATCGGAAACATATTTTCCGACGAAGGTGCTCCGCCGGACTTTTCCGACGAACTCTGTGGTCGGTATTTTTTGACAGAGCTGTTGGTCGCCAATTTCCGACGACAGATTTCATCGGAGTATTCCGACGAACATCTTTGTCAGAATATTCCGACGGATCAGTTGGTCGGAACATTTCCGACCACTTATTTTGTAGGAATATTCCGACGAATTTTGTTGTCGTTGGAATCTTTTATTTATTATATAAAAGATAAATATATTAATTTTATAATGATCATGATGAATATTTATTTGTTTTATAATTATTTTATTAAAATTATTTAAATCAGAAAAAAAATCTGAAATTAAAAAAATATTATAAAGATTAATTAAGTTTTACATAATCTAAAACTGGAAATTGAAAAAAAACATTTAGAAGTTTGAATTTTTTTTATAAAAAAAAAACTAAAACTCTGAAGGAAACAACCGCCTCATCTTGTCCATTATCTCCTGGTTGGTCTTCTTTTGATCCGCAAGTTCAGCAAGGATTGTAGCGTTCTGTGTTTCCAACGCTTCAATCCGGTCATCCTTGTCATCATGTGAAGAAGATGGACAGGAAGTGGCCCGACGAGCCAACCCGATTAAACGACCTTTCTTCTTTGGAACCGCCTAAAAAGAAAATTATAAACATATTAAAAATTATATATAGTAATGAAATGAAAAAGTATAAAAATTACCTCTTCCATCATTTGGTTGATTCGAATTCGGGACAAGTCGGTGGAAGTCGCCGAGGAAGCATCATCCGAGATAGGCTGCGAAGCTAGAAATGCTTCCTTTTGAGTTTCCACCAACTCTATGACCTCTCTCATAACGGGATCCTGAATTTTGCCAGTCTTCTTGTTGGTGTATGCCTCCTTCATGATGTCGAGATGATCAAAGGGATTACCGTCATTTGCTTGAACCTAATAACCAAATTAATTAAGAAATATATATATATATATATAATAATAATAATTTAAAATATAAAACTTACAAGTTGATCCTCCTTTGAAGACATACTGCAAGCACCAAGGTTGTGGACATAAACGCCTTTCCCGCCATGACCACTCTTGCGGTTGGCTGAGTTCTTCAGTGACTTGTCAATAGTCTCCTGCTTCGTCCAATGCTCCTCCAACTCTTCCCAAACCGTGTTGTTAATAAACCTTGGTTTCTTGCCCTTAATCCACAACTGCTTCCACTCATAGATCTGCTTCATATAAGAGTCCATGGTCTTCTCTTGGAATGCCTGACGGACTGTTTCTGTGAGCCCAGACTCCCAAGTAAATTCTTGCTGAAATACACATAATTAGTAGATGTTATATAGAATATTAAAACCCAAAAAAAACTTTTTAAAAAATGGAGACTTACTGCAAACCGATGAAACCGTAACTCGCGGTCCTCGGTAGGCATCACACTGTAAGTCGGATGTAAGACCTGATCCTGGTCTCTCGACCCAACTGGACCGAATTACTTACTTTATATTTTTCTTTGCGGTTTTAATTTATTTTAAGTCGTTATTTACTAAGTCGTTTTCGATTATGAGGTTCTTTAACAAGTAATAAATTGCACAGCGGAATAATAATGTAGTACCCATTGTAGTACTTCGAAACATGAGATCCAATACACAACTTGTTAACAGTCTCATAAACAATAACTAATTCCTCCCTAATGTTATCCATCCACACGCTAGCAAGCCTCTCACTGACTGAGTCCTCACGGCTCCTTGGCTTGACCACAACCATCCTTAGCTCCTGCAACCATAACCAGATAAGCATTAATCAAATCGAAGACATAACGGCTTAGATCCTACAATGCTTGGTTTGGTTCCTAGAACTATGGAAACCTCAATTAATTCAGTATACAAAAACGATTAGAACTGCCTATCATACCCTAAGTCAATCAACTAAACGCCCCACATGACTTAGAATAGATAGACAGTCCAAAATAAAAGAATCAGAATCACACGACCAGATCCGCATCACCCCAAAGACCAGTCCGTCCAACCGGAGAGTGTCTAGGTTCGATCGGCCATGGTTGAAGTCCGGATCAAGGCCCAACGGACTTCCTTACCTGATTCGGCACTTGGGCCTGGATCCATACATTCCAAGTAAGGCCCAAGCCCAATCCGGTTGGCTTAGCAACCGGTTGGCTTAGCAACCGATCGGCCTTGCGATTCATACTCCATCTCAGACAAACCGAGCCTATGTCCTGGCTTGCACGCCATGTACTGATCCATATGGACCGGACAGAACCTGCATCCAATGGTACCGTTTGGAACTTTCACCCTTTGGTTACTTGTGCCTTTTGGTCGATTGCACCTTCTGGTCTATGGTACCTTATGGTACTCGTAACTCTTTGGCTACTCGTAATCTCTGGACTCTCATGACTCTTGGTAGCACGTGACTCTTGGAAACTCATACCCTTTGGGTTGATCCAACGTTCAGTCCAATCGCCCATCCAGTGGCACGATCCGGACTGCTCTACAAACCGGACTCATGGTCTAGTTTATGGAAAGGATGTGATCGATCTATGTCTAGGTTTGCAACCCTTGGATCCAACCATCACAACTCTTCGTGTTTATCCAGAAAGAGAAGAAGAAGATGAAGATTGAAATGGAATAGAGTAAGAGAATCGGATTGAACTATGGAACCGACCAGACCTTCGGTTCGGCCACAAGGACCATCCGCATGGACTGATGGAACCATGGCTCGTTCCATACCTTGGTCTCAACGCCAGGGTCCTCCACATGCTTTCCCTTATCATGGTCTCTCATCCTTGATCGGAGATGCTTTCCCAAACGATCAGATTTGCCGGAAAACTAACCACCAAACTCGGCCTTTTACTTGGCCGGAATCTCTCTCTCTTTGTTTCTCTCTCTCTACAATTTCTCTGAGTTACTCTGGAACTGGATGAGAAAATAGATGGGAGAGGCCTCCTATTTATAGGGAATGAGGGGGTAAGTCTTGCCCCACGAACAGGAATGACTTGCTAGCGAATGGGCACAACTTGAACGAAAGCTTACACCCTTTGGCCACTTGCACCCCAGCGCCTGACCGCCTCTTGTTTGGGTCGGACATAAAGCCCAAACCATTACCCAAGCCTTCCATACATAGCCCATGGCCTTACCCAATAGCCCAATGGACCATAGGTCACATGGTCGGACCAACCAATTCAAAATTCTAAGACTGATAGTCAAACCAGAATCCGCTTGGAACGAGAAGAATCCAAAGATGGCCGCAGATTTTCCCTTTTGGCCCTTTTGGTGCGTACTGCGTGTCCCGAAGGCTGTCCTGACGTCCTTGCTTCAGTGACTGACCCTATGATGGATTTCTCTCTTCCATATTTCACTAAGGAAGGATTCTCAAGCTATTCAAAGACTTGTATTCCACCAGCACACAACTTGGCCGAGTGGATCACCCGAAAGTTCAGTTTGTTCGTATTTATCACCCGGTGGGTTGTGTGGATCGTCCCGCGTGTGTCATTTTTCTTCCCAGCATGGACCTGCACGACCAGATAAACCTGGACATCAGCTGAAGAGTCATTTTCGTCAAGATCTGGAAACCAAGAGTCTTTGACTCTCTTTATTATTTTCTAGTCAAATTTATCATTTTCTATGTCTTGTTTTCTTCATTTCTCTTTATTTTCTTTGACTACAAACCCTATAAGTATGTAATTTCTACCATGAAGTAAGAATATATTGTTGTTTTCCCCTTTTTTATGAGTTTATCTCTTTGTTCTTTGTTTAAAACACTTCTTAGTTTCTTGGTGAGGTTATCTCCAAGTTTCGAACCTTCTTTTGTTGGACCAGTGCGTCACATCCGGCAACGATCGAAGTCTGGTAGTATCATTGGACCTTCTGCAACCCTTTGTGCCATCGTTTATCCCATCAGTTCTCTTTCCTCACGGATCGAGTTCATATCAATCCAATCCGGTTGAGTGTTTGCTCCTTAGGGTTCTTCAAGTGGTATAAGAGCCACTCTACCGGTATTGTCTATCCATCTTCTCATCTTCCATTTCCTAAACATTTATTCTTCTTTATATCTTGAATCCGGGCCACCTTCTTACCTAGGCGATATTAAAAAAAACGAAAAGAAAAAAAAAGAGAAAAAGAAAAAGATCTATGAGAAAGAAAAAAAAAAGATATGATTTTTGGCTAGGTGGTGGAAGAGAAATCCTGCTGGCTGAAGAGAAATCCAGCCTTGGGGTGGTTAAGGCGATTCCACAAAAGTTACTCTTGTCTTTCTATCTATTGTTCTTTCCCTTGTTGTTTGGAGTATCCCATCGAGTTATTTGATTTGTTCTCTTAGAACTTTGAGAGAAAGCTTGTTAGTGACCATCCAAATTCCGAGAGAAACACTTGAGTGGGTGAGATCAAAAACTTGAGTGTGTGAGGATTTTATCTGTGCTAACTTTTGTGTTGAGAAATTTTTCAGGTTAAGATGTTTGGTCTTCACAGAAAAAGGAGCAACGAAAAATCCCAACAGCAAGCTATCTTTAAATTTTCATCTCGAAAATTGTTATTAATATTGATGATTTTGCTACTGTGCAGGAAAGGCCAACCCTAAGAAGACCACATAAGAAGCCAAACAATAGGTGCAAAGAGCAGTTCAAATCGTCATGAGATGAAGCTGATCAAAGAAGGCTTTTCAGCCAGGATGATATCTGAGAGTTTTGTGACAACCTTGTGGAGGGAGTGGTGAAAGCCCTCAAGGACGTCAGAAAGAGCCAAAAGAAGAGCACAACCACAAGTGCACCTGTAGCTGAACCATCATTATTCATCAGAGAAAAACCCAAGGGTAAATCTGAAAACAACCTTGAAGATCTAAAAGATTTTTCAGATTCTTTACCAATCTTTGATGAATATGATGAAGAGTTGATTTAAATTTTGATGATTTTTGAGGATTATTGTGATCTTCCTTTTTCAGAAACTGATTTTATGCTTGCTGATGAAAAGACTAATGGACTAACCTGTTTTGAACCGGAGTATCCGAGTAGTCTTATTCTAGTTTCACACGTTTTTGAGAAAGAGCCACTGGACTACCCACAACAAGGACCACGTCTTGACACTAGGAGACCCTTGGACGATGGTCTAGGTCCCATCTTTGATGAGGAAGACGAACTTGGTCAAACCTTTGACGAGAAAGCACCAAGCATCACATCCATCAACATGGAGAATCATCTTTGCTTTGATCCAGGCACAAGTTTTACGCCTTTGCCTAAAGAGCACTATGAGAAAATTGATTTACTTTGTTCTCTGCCTGAAATGTTTGTTAAGATCAGTTCTCAAGATGTGAAACTTTTGGTTTTGACCAAGTTAAAGAATTTCGTGTTTCAGATTCTGTTTTTGGGAACATGTTTAATTTAATTCTTTTAAAGTGTTTGAACCTGATAAACTTTTTAATCAAAAATGTTTCCAAAATGGCAATTACATACATTCTGATCTTGTTCTGAGTTTTGATCAGTTTTTTAATCATAGCAAAGGTTTTGATCATCTTGAAAAGTCATTAGAGCTTGATTTGCAACAAACTGATTTCTGTATTAGAAAATCGTTTGATTCATTTGCTTTCAAAGAAAATGGCTATAATCTGAGTTCTTATAGACTTGCACTGATCACTGGTAATTTTTCTAATCCACTAGTGCCTTGGACGAATTCTTGGTTAAGAAGTTGCTGAAACATAAATCACCTAGAGTTGAAACCGATTTTGGTGATTCTGTTTTGAAGTGTGATATCTTGTATGTTGAAACTGATAGACCTTGGCTTGTGTTGAGATCATTGCTTAAGAATTTTGTTGTTTTGAGATTTGATGTTTGATATCACTCAAATTACCCTAAGGAGTGACTTTACTCTCTCAGATAAGAGGTTCAGTTGTAGTACTTAGGGATCGAATCCACAAGGAGCTTGGGAACCAATTAGATCTAATAGTTATATAATTAAACTAGGCTAATAAGTAATAAAACAGTAAATAAATTGTAAAGCAATAAATATGGTAAATTGCAGGGGCGAACAAGGTAGTTGTTCTTATGTAACCGAGAGTTGTTTGATGGAAGGATGGTTCTAGACTTAGGGTTTTTATTCAGGTATTCAGAGATTATAATCCTATAGATGCCTAACAGTTGCATGCATGATATATTAGAGCTCAACTACTATATTTAAAAACAAGCCAATCATCACTCGCAATTTCTTGGACGAGTCTATTAACCGGATCTAATGACCAGAACAAGAATGTTCGATCACTAGCAGTGTCGATCGATGATTTTATAGAGATATCAATCGATACACCTTTCACACTGTCGATCGATTGTCCAGTAGGGATATCGATCGATGAGCTTCAGTTAAGCTTTACGAACGGGTAGAATATGCTCACTAAGCTTCCTAGATCAGTGGATAACTTAATCTAGCAATCTTAGCTTAATAGATAGATCAGGATATTATTCAAGGATACTCAAACATACAAATTCCTAGAGTTCAATATTCTAGTTAGCAATTCTAGAACAAGCATTAAGAACAACCTATTGATGAATATCACAACTTAGCAATATATAGTTGGGACTAATCCCTTTAACCTATTTAAACCCTAAATCTAACAGGTGGATCTATTCAAGCATGAAGTTTGTCACAGAAATCATAGATGAATAGATATAAAACTGAAATAGATATAAAAACCAAAACCAATGGAGTTCCATGAGGATTCTGATAGGAGTTCCTCCCTTCTCTCCTAACTAGAACAATGAATAAAAGATATAAAAGAAAGCGTAGCCGTCAACAATGGCTTAGAAATAATATAAATAGGGTTTTAGGTCGTTCAAGTGTATTCTGGTAATTTGTGGTTGCTTCTGGGCTTCAATCGGTCATAAAGCATACACGGCCCACATTCTGGGATCCATGTCGATCGACACCAAGGCTGTGGCATCGATCGACATCCATTCATCTTCTTGTTAACTTCCTCTCGCGAGGCAGACTGACCACTCTTTAGTAAAACGGGCATAACTTCTGCTACAGGATACCGATTGACCCCAAACTTGTGGAATTGGAAATCTAAGTCAAATCTATATCTTGTGTCAAAATATCAGCTCAAACTAACGGTGGGAAGGTCTCCATCCATAGCTAAACATCTGACGCGTATTTGCAGTTCTGCACTCCAAAGGTACTAAAATCATCATATTTCTCCCAAACGTACCTAAACCTGTAAATACACTAAATAGACTCCAAAACAAAATAATTATATCTTAATGTTCGATTTGAGTGTTCAGGAAAAACAGGTTCAGTCTCAAAGAAGTGACAGGAACAGAAGCATAGACCTTGCTCATCAGTCGGAGATTTGAAGATGCATTGTTGTCCAAACCGGCTACCTTGGATATGCCAGCGACAGGGGTTTAGTTCAAGGAGAATATCTCGGTATCCAGAAGGTCTTTTGTCATGAATCCAATTTTCCTGGAAGGACAACTCATCAAGTATTCACTGAGGCTTTGAATCACATGAAAATCTTCAAGGAGGAAGAAGTTATGAATTTTCCAAACCAGAGATTCTCTAGTCCGTCTATCTACGAGTACTAGACATCTAAAGGAAAATCAAGCCCAAGAAAGAAGCGGCCTGAGCCAAAGCCGATCATAGGATTCAATATGGATCTCTCAGCTTTCCAGAAAGACCTAAATCAGGAGGAATGGCCATGGAATTATGAAGTTATGATCCGTCAAATTAAGTTGATTTGAAGGAAAGCCAAGTGAACCAAGCCTTCCCTGAAGGTCCCGGATATCTGCTGGGCCGCACACGACACAATCAGTTCAACAAAGAAAATATGAAAACGAAATAAAAATCGTAAGAAAAAAGAATAGAGCAAAAGATTTTATTTCCGAATCCGCGTTTGAGCGTGAACAACAGGTAAGAGCCTTGGCTACGAGAGCTGTCGGCAAGTTCGCTAGTCTAGCAACCTAAGTTCTAACCTAATTGAGTCGCAGCTCGCTAGTAAAAACGGAAAATAATGCCTAAGTTGCTCTAAGTGCTCTGGACGTTTTGATCTTGTTTTCTTCTTGCTCAAAGCTCTCTTTATATACTCCTCCTATGACGGTCTATCTTCTCGCGGGCTGAGTCGGGCTTTTTCCATTTTCGCCCATCTTTGTGTTTATCGGGAAACTTGACATTTATCTTCGGAAATCTTGACATTTATCTTCTGGAAACTTGACATTTATCTCTTATGTGAGGATAAAGATAAATCGTCATAGTTATCCTTCCTTTTCGGAAAATCGTACGTGGGCCGTTTTGGCCACGTTGGGCCGTTTAGGCGTTTTACGGTTTTCCGAAAGGACGGTCTTTGAAGGTTTCGGTGTTTCCGAAGGAACCTCAATTCCTTGTTTAGTCGAGGAAGTGACGTTCTAGAGTAACCGTGACCATACCAAACTTGCGTAGATTGATCCGAACAAGTCAAGATGGGATTGAACCGGGCGTGATAGGAACGAGACCGGGACGAGGGCCGTGGACCGACGCCAGGCCGACCCGCGACGCGCCGCGCCAGGCGGTGCCGCGGCGCCAGGCCGCCAGCGGTGCCGCGGCGCCAGGCGGGTGCCGGCGCCAGGCCAGCCAGCCAGCGCTGCGGCGCCGGCGCCAGCCTGCTCGTCGCCGCCGGGCGCAGGCCAGCCCGCTGCGCCGGGCGCCAGGCCAGCCCGTCCAGCGTGCCGCGCCAGGCGGGTGCCGCCAGGCCAGCCCGCATCCAGCGTGCGCCGGCGCCAGGCGGGTGCCGCCGGCCAGGCAAGCCAGCGTCCAGCGTGCCGCCGGCGCCAGGCCAGCCAGCGCAGCGTCTGTCGGTGCCAGGCCGTCTTGCCGTCTGTGGGTTTGTTCGATCTTTCCCTCGTCGGTTGTTTGCGGAAATCTTTCGAGTTTTGGGAGGGTCTCTAGTAGACCTCGAGATAATTGTTTCCAACGAGATTCCGAGTATCGGGATTTTGAGATGGACTTAGATCTGCAGATTTTCCGTCGTCGAGGATGAGAGCAATGTGGCTCGAGCTTTAGATATGTTAAAAGATGAATCTTTTAAACAATCGGGAAGGTTTTACGGAAGACTCATTGTAGATCTCGGACAATCCGACATGGGTTTCAAGGGACCAAGATGCTGTCATTGCCGAGATCATGAGGCGATTGCATGGGGCGCCAGGACCCTCGCCCGCCAGATGGGAGTGGACGAGCCTTGAGTTTTATCGAGCGGATTCGATTTGTTTCTCTCTCTCTCTCTCTCTCTCTCTCTCTCTCTCTCTCTCTCTCTCTCTCTCTCTCTCTCTCTCTCTCTCTCTCTCTCTCTCTCTCTCTCTCTCTCTCTCTCTCTCTCTCTCTCTCCTCAACTTCACCTACTCATCAGTCATCTTCAGGTTCGCTGTATCCTAACTCTGATTTCTTATCATGTGATAAATTCTCTGTCTCACATCGCAGTTTCTTAGCATCAATCTCATCGCTTACTGTTCCGCTCCTTTAAAGAAGCTGTTCTTGACAAGATATGGAATGACTCGATGGGCACTGAGATTACTGCATTAGAGGGTCAGCATACGTGGGATCTAGAACCATTTCCACCAGGTAAGAAGGCCCTTGATAATAAATGGATCTACACAATCAAATATCGGGCTGATGGTACGGTGGAGAGACCGAAATCGAGGCTGGTTGTATGTGGAAACAGGCAAAAACATGGTGTCAACTACACAGACATGTTTTCCCCTGTTGCAAAGATGACGACCGTGAGGGTGTTTCTAGATTATGCAGCTAAACATAATTATGAAGTTCACCAAATGGATGTACACATTGCCTTTCTACATGGTGATCTTGATGAAGAAGTATACATAAAGATTCCACAAGGTTTTTCTTCGCCTAATGAAACAGGAGTTTTTTGACTTCGGAAATCTCTCTATGGCTTGAAACAAGCTCCTCGTTGTTGGTTTGCAAAGCTTACGCAAGCTCTTATCAAATATGGCTTTTCTCAAACAAAGTCGGATTACTCCTTATTTGTCTACTCCAAGAATGGTGTCTCTATTCGCATACTAGCATATGTAGATGATCTAATTATATCAGGAAGTACACTCGCAGACATTCAGTCATTGAAGGACTATCTCTCTTTGTGCTTTCATATGAAAGACCTTGGGCATCTCAAGTATTTTTTGGGCATTGAAGTAGCAAGAAGTCCTTATGGTTTCTACTTATGTAAGCGCAAGTATGCGACTGATATTGTTGCTGAAGTTGGATTACTTGGTTGTAAATTACTTGGTTGTAAATTACTTGGTTGTAAACCGGCTGGGTCTCCTATGGATCAGAATCAACAGCTGGCTAAACTTAAGGGTCCAGTAATTTCCGAACCAGAACGCTATCGTAGACTCGTGGGTCGTCTCATTTATCTGGCAGCTACTCGACCCGACTTGACGTATTCTATTCATATCTTGTCTCAATTTATGCATGCACCTCAGGAAGAGCATTGGCTTGCTGCACTAAAAGTGGTTCGTTATCTGGAGGGAACTTTGGGTCAAGGTATTATTCTCGATGCTAAATCTTCATTTCATGTGACTGGTTGGTGTGACTCAGACTGGGGATGTTGCCCGGTTAGTCGTCTTCTCTCACCGAGTGGATTGTTCAGCTTGGAGCTTCTCCAATATCATGGAAAACAAAGAAACAAGACACCGTTTCATGCTCATCTGCAGAGGCAGAATATCGTGCGATGGGTGCAATAACAAAGGAACTATTATGGATCAAAGGACTTCTTAGAGAAATTGGTGTCGATCATAAGGAACCGATGACACTACATTGTGACAGTCAGCCGGCGATTCATATAAGTTCTAATCCTGTGTTTCATGAAAGGACTAAGAATATTGAAATAGAATGTCATTTTATCAGAGATGAGATTTTTAAAGGAGTCCTGAAACCATCTTATGTCACTACTAAGGAGCAGCTTGCAGACATATTTACTAAGGCGTTGGGGAGAAAGGAGTTTGAAGTTTTCTTATCCAAGCTGGGCATTCGGAACTTACATGCTCCACCTTGAGGGGGGGGGGAGGGGTATTGAGATAAGGATAATATGGAATTGTATATATCTATATTTCCTATTCTAGTTATTTCCATTCTTCCGATTAGGTTTAGGAGATATCACAAACCTTGTATAAATATTGGCTTAACGCCTTCTTAATAGACAAGTTGATATTCAGCAACTCATAAACTTGTCAGATATACGAGACAATGCCCAAGTTTCCTTAGAAAATCGATAGTGGAACAGAACATGGCATATGGTTTCACTCCCCATTCCACCCGAGGAACAAGTTGTGTCCAATGGGATGCCTCGGGATCGTAGCCTCTCTTAACTGCTAGGGAACCAGAGAGAGCTCGCCATAGAAAGTTTCGGATCTTAGGATATGTCCAGAGTTGTTTCTCGATAGGTGGAAAGGGAGGAGAAGGAGAGTTCTCTTCCTGCAAATCTTCAAGCAGCTTATAACCACTATTAGAAGAGTAACTCTCATCTCTTATGAAGCGCCAGTTTGTTTAGATTTTATTCTTCTGATTCCATTGTTAATTTTGTACTCTTCCCATTAAGAGAGGTGAAGGCTTTTTATTTTACGAGCCCAAGCAAGGGATTCTTTATTAAGTTAAATGAGATAGGAAAAAAATGCTCTTCTTAGCTTTATGATTTTATTTAGGCACTATAATCTATATATATAAAGTAGGTTATTATACCTTATTGTGACGTGTGGAAGGGAGATTTGTTGACATATGTCATTTATTTTTACGTTTTTGATCCTTATTTTTTTAGATTACTACAATTTAGTTCATCATTTTCTTTGTACACTATCTAATTTTTCTCACACTAATCATCATCTTTTAAAGTTTGATCATTTATTTTATTGGTCACAAAAATGCAAGATCAATAAAGAAATAAATAAAATAATATAAATATATCTTAAAAATTTAATTTATCCACAGTTAGAATAACATAATATTTCACTATTTTATTATTTTTACTATTTTCAATTATTTTATTTACAAATTATATATTTATTTTATTGACTGAAATCCCAAATACAGAAGATGTCGAAGCAAGGCCGTTCAGATGTCTTACATGCAAAACTAATGAGATGATATATGGCTAAGTGTTCCCAAAATGAAATTAAGAAGATAGCAGCCTGATTGCTGGTTTACAGGTTGTTCTCGAATCTGGACGGTAGGTGGCTTGGATCCTCCTAGAGGTTGGCTCGCCGTTCTCCAATCAAGAATGCACAAGAATCTTCTTTTTTATTTCTTTTCCCACTGGTGCTTCTCTTAGTAAAACCCACATCAATCTTTTGTTGGATAATGTTGGCTTTTCTTGATTGATGCATTTGAACGTTACCAGCCATATATAAAAAAATGATCAAGGATTATCAACCCTAAAGAGCCAAACTCTAATGATTATTATTGTACTTCTCATCTTGATGTGGGGATGTTTGTGGGACGAACCTGATCACTGTCTTTGATATCACTCAAATTATCCTAAGTAGTGATTTATACTCTCTCAAATAAGAGGTCGAGTTGTATCACTTAGAGATCGAATCCACAGGGAGCTAAGGCACACACTAGATCTGTCAGCTATATGGTTTAGCTAGGCAAATAGATTATAAGACAGTAAATAAATAAGTAAATAAAGCAGTAAACAAGATGAACAAGACAATTGTTCAGCTTGGCAGAGAATTATTAACAATAAGGAGAAATAGCTAGATCTAGCGATTTATAGATTCAATTCTAGAATTCAATTTTAATAAGCAAGTAATCCAGCTTTCACATGCAATTACTAATCAGATGTCTAAGTCTTTGTCCCGGCCGTCGCATGCGAACAAGGAGTGAGCATCGATCGATGCTATGGCCTGAGCGTCGATCGATACTACCTCAGACAAGCATTAGCGACCTAATCGATTATGTTCAACTAGATTCCTAGACCAACTATCGTATGCGCCTAGGTATCTAATCCAGCAGAGCTCGGGTTCCGTTAATTGATGGTACTTTCGTGCCTCTCAATTGTCCTATGATTCTAGGTTCAAGCAATTAGTCACACTGTCGTGCTTTTCTAACTACTCCAGATCCTAGTATTACAAATCATCCTGGTGTAGAGATCTATAGATAACCCAGCAATCCTAATTGATTATCAGTTTGACACTAAACTCATGAAATCCCTAAACCTAACAAGAGAATTACTCAGACATGGAAGCAATAATAGAAATCATAGTCTGAATAATAATAGAATAGAAATCAATGATAAAACCAACGGAGTTCCAATCAATCTCTGAAGGAGAATTGATCTTCTCTCCAAACCCTAAGAGAAAAAAATAGGATAGTATAATAGAAAGTGTAGAAAGCGTAGCCGTCAACAATGGCTTAGAAAACACATAAATAGGGTTTCTGGTCGTCCAAGGGTATTTTGGTAACTTTGTGGTGGCTCCTAGGCTTCAATCGGTCATAAAATATGCTCGGCCCATATTCTGACATTCATATCGATCGATATGCAGTGTGCTGCATCGATCGATATGCATTCCTCTTCTCCACAGCTTCCTCTGATTACTCTTCAGTAAAACATGCCTAACTTCTGATAAAAATGCTGATTGATTCCAAACAGGTGGAATTGGAAAGCTAACTCAAATCTATATCTAGTATCAAAAGATGGGCTCAATCTAACGGTAGGAAGGTCTCCATCCATAGCTAAACATCTGACGCGTCTGTGCAGTTCTGCACTTAAAAGGCTCCAAAAGACACCAAAATCACCATATTTCTCCAGAACGTACCTGAACCTGTAAATACTCTAAATAAACTCCGAAACATAATAAATATATCTTAAAAACTCATATACCATGGTAAAAGTGAGTCAAATTCATGGTATACCAACTCCCCCAGACTTACCCTTTTGCTTGTTCTCAAGCAAAACAAACAGGCAATTTCTCTAAAAGAGGTTTGAAAACAGCAGGGACTCACAAAATCTTTGAACTTAGAATCATCACCTCTACAGTGTTGCAAGCCACATCAAATATCTCCTAACTTTAGAAGCACTTTATATATCATATCCTACCTTAGCAACCAAATTCATCTAGCCAGCAACTTAGCAAATTACCCCTCTATTAACCTCATTTCTTTGCATAAATAAAAGTGTAGGCTTTACCTTGGGAGTATCGATCAAGGGACACATGGGTTCTTACTCAAGCAAGTTTCTGAACACACAGGTAATCTTCTCTGATCCCTTTCTTCCCTCTTTCTCTCTTCTCTGAACCCTTATAGTTTCAATTTCATTGACCAGTGATGCTGATGCAGTCCATCTTATTTATCTTATTGACTTTTCTACTTTTGTAGCTCTTATTTTGACAAAATGTAGCGAATAATGGGGTCACAGGAGACACTCCTACCCCTCGTTTCCACAGTGTGTGATTATTCCCTTCAGAATTAGAATACTAGGATCATAGGAGACACTCATACCCCTCTGCATCTTCCAGGAAATCATCTCAATCTTTTATATCTAGTGTGCGTGAAGAGAGAGAGTGAAGAGAACCAGAAACACACAGACTTTTACCTTCCAGATTTGCACGAGGAACCCGGTCCAATGTATACCAAGCCCCAAGACAAGCAGTAAAGTCAAATTAGGTTGGAGGTCAGCTTTGGTTTCTTCAAATATTCTCAGCAAGTGTGGTCATAGTTGACAGGTGATCCACTTTGGTATCTCTAGTATATTCTGCAGTCAACAAATCTAATAATGGTGCTAGAGAGTGGTTAGATACCAAGAAAAGATTGAAAAAGTTCATCATCCCCTTCTTGACTCAATAAAAACTTTTTAAAAAAAATATTTTATAAGACTCAAAATTAACTAGATATCAGTAAACATTCCCCCCAGACTTAAATTATACACTGTCCTCAGTGTAAATCTAGTTGGAGTTATGGTGAGAATATAAATCATAAGTACTCAATGTAACAAGTAGAATCGATATACCTGACCGGATTGAATATCGATCAATGTGCCAATGAAGGCATCGATCGTGGCAAGTGATGTAATGTCGATCGATATCGACATGTCCTTGTCGGTCGATATGCTGGTAATCCTTCTGTTTGGATTTTTTTTTTAATATGTATAGCTAACTAAACACAATATTAGTAGAACCTCCACCAGACTTAAACAACACCGTGACCAGTGTTATGCAGTCTAAGATTGGTGGGAAAATAAATGATAAGGACAAAATTTAACAAGGAAAACGGTATACCTCACTGGATGTGAGTGTCGACCAACACAGTTAAGTGGCGATCGATACTCTTGATGCTCTGTCGATCGATGCTAGCTAGTCATCGTCGATTCTTCTGCGAAATTGTCTCCCCCGGATCTTTGTCCTTTTACCTAAAAAAAATAAAACACTAAGAAAAAGTTAGATAAAACCAGATTTTTTTTCTTCGATGAACAGTGCTCTGCTACAGTAATGCTGCTATAATGACGCTGCTACAGTAACTCCCGATTTTCTGCTAGAGTGTCGATTGATTTGTATGCTACAGTGTCGATCGATGCTAAGGTGCCTCTGCTACAGTATCGTCGTTACAGTTCATTTTTTTTTACCTGAAATCATTAGAAAACAGAGAATCGGTAGTAAATGAAAATAAAACCAAATTTAAAACAAACCTAACAGTGGGTTGCCTCCCACTCAGCGTTTATTTTCAGTCATTAGCTTGACTTGATTCAGTCTGGATGAGAATGAGAACATGCTCCAAAACAAGTCTCAATGTATACTCTCTGAAGCTTTATCATTCTTGTGTGAAAGCCTCCTCCAAAGACTCTTCTCCTTTTTCTATCATCTCAGCTTTGCAAACACCTGTGAGAAGCTTCTGCTGCGCACTCTGGATTTCCTAACACCATCTGATAAGTAAAAAATCAATGGTAACTGATAACTGCCCAAAGTCCTTTTTCTCTTCTTTCCCCCAGACTTGTCTGATCACGTGGTGGTATATCCATCAAAAAGTGTTCGACACACTTCAAACTCATTCTGCTCTAATTCACGATGGGTGTCGATCGATGTTGAGGTGGTAGTGTTGATCGATGCCGAACTGGTAGTGTCGATCGATGCCGGTTTGTTTATGTCGCTCGATACTGCTTCTGTGTGGCTTCTGTCGACTTCACTTCTATACCTCATCCCCCTCTGAGAAGCTACTACATGTTGATGATCATTAACTACCCCATTGTAGGAACCTAACTGCGTACCTCTATCTGGTGGGATAGTAGATTCAACTTCAGATACCGTGCAAGGAACCGCAATTTTCACAGGGTCATGTATCATCTTCACTCTTTTACGAATCCCAGCAGCTTCTTCTGCACATATGGGTCTTAGATGTTCGGGGAATGCAAGGTATGAGGTCTAAGACTTGTGCATTCTCTCCTTAATCGGTTTCAGCTCAACTGTGTATCCTGGTAGCTCGCCCAACCATGGGTGTCGATCGATTGTTTCTGGTGGGTATCGACCGATATCGGTTGCGTCTGGTCGATCAATGCAATCAGGAGGTTTGCAATCGATGATGTGGGGTGGGTGTCGATCGTCATCAAGCCTCTGCTTAAGCCATTCTTCCAACTCCAAGAAATCTTCTAGGGTGACTTTGTCTACATTGGAAGTAAGATCATAGCTCGATTCATCTGTGCTCTCTTGTGTTGAGTCTGCAATGTCCTGAAGACAGCTCAAACTTTCAGGGATTTCAAGTGGTATTGATCTGTGACAAACATCTGTGTCGATCGATGTCGGGACGCTGATGTTGATCGACGCTGAGGTGGTAGGGTCGATCGACGCTGATGTGCTGGTGTCGATCGATTCTGACCGATGTTGGAAATAGGGTGTCGATCGATGCTGATACTAGTTTTGCAGGTTCGCGAATTAAATCTGCTGCAGGTGCTGGATCTTCAATCATCTCTATGAACGAAATAAACTCTTCACTTTTCTTTTTCTCCACAATCATAGAAAACAGTTTCATCAACATTAGTCAGGCGCATCTTATTCTTCTTAAGATCACAAACTGCCCCCACTGTAGCTATGAAGGCTCTTCCAAAAAGAATGGAAGATGTCTTGCCTGATTTGAGCTCCACGACATGAAAGTCCACAGGAATAGTGCATTCCCCTATCTCCACCTTAACATTCCTGATCATCCCTGCTGAGTTTGCTTTGGAGTTATCCATGAAAGCGAAACTATCTTTTGAAGGTTCCATCTTTAATCCTAATACTTCAGGAGTGTCTATAGCCATGATGCTGACTGCAGATCCAGTATCGCAGAGGGCGTTTGGAAAATTGTGGCTATGTGTAGAGCATGCAATCAGAAACTTTCCAGGATCTTGTTCCTTCTTCAGAGTCCTCTTAGGCTTACGACAGACCTTGTTGAATAGTAGCTCAATGTCCTTTTATGTCTCTCTGCTCTCTCTGAAGAAATTACCAAGTCTGTACTTATAATATGCATCCTCGAAAGACATATCCTTAGGAACCCTCTTCACCCTCTTGTGAAATCCATCAAGTTCCACTTTGTTAACTTCTCTCCTGAGGTGTTTGGGAATAAAGGGTTTCCTATATTTGACTCTCTTCTCACGTTGAGCTTCTTCTTTTGTTGTCTGCCTATCCATCGCAGGTTCGTATCCATCCCATTGGCGTTGATTGATCTCAAAGAGAGAAGTATCAGCTAGTGTTGTTTGCTCTTGCTCTGGTGCTGCTGCAGATTGCTGATTTATCTTCTCTGTTGTCTTTAAGCAAATTAATGTCTGAGATGGATTTCTAGTGTCATTCAAGCAGTGTGCATCAATATCTAGCAAACGTACTCGGCATGGCGTGGGCGAATGTCGATCACTACTCGGCTGTTCTTGTCGATCGATGCTTCCATGTTGAAGTCGGCCGATTCTCTCTTGTTGTTGTCGATCGACGGCATTTGATTTAACTTGAGCTAGGGTGGGAGGATGTGGATGTCAAGCGACGAAGTCGGAGTGGCTCTGAATTCGAACCATCTTGTCTGATCCCAAAAGTGGTGTCGATCGATGCTTGTCTGATGGTGTTGGTCGACTCTCAAGTGATGAGGTCGATCGATGCTCAGCTGTTGGTGTCGGTTGACACCAGTACAAGCTGCCTACAGACAGAGAACTTTCGACTAGAAAAGCATCTTCGTCCAACTTCTCCTGCTCAAGTACTTCCCCAAATTCGTTATCTAAGATGGAATCAACCTGGTGCCCTACAATGGCTTGATGAACAGTGTTTTAAGACACAGGATGAACAGTAACTGGAAGAACAGTGCCACGATGAACAGTAATTGGGTGAATAGTGTCATGATGAACAGTATCGGGATGAATAGTACTTTGATGATCAGTACCCGGATGAACAGTACTTCTCCTTTGAAAAAGAGTTTCTTGCTTCTTCACAGCTTCTGTAGTCTGATAAGCTTGGGTGTAAAGCATATTGACATGGGTAACTAAGGTTTCCAATCTTCCAATCACCTCTTTGCAGAGAGAATCCAAACTCAGATTCATGCGTTCAGTCGTCTTCTGCTGATCTTTCAAGAACTCCTCTATCATAAATCTCATCTCTTCTATATGGCACTGATCCTCATCCTGGTATATAGCATGCTCCACCAATGAGACTTCATGTATAGAACCAATCTCAGCCTCAACGATCTTGTTGTCATCCTTCACAGCTGATTTTATCCTGTGCATATCCAGATTTACTTTTGCTAGACATCAAGTTCTCAATCAGTCTCCTAGCTTCCTCTAGGGTCCTTGTCTCAAAGTTTCCTTCGCTTGCAGTATCCAACATCACACGATATCGTACATCAATACCCTTGCAGAATCTTTTTAGCAGCTGAATCTCCGTAAAACCATGGTGTGGACTGTCTCTTTGGTATCTCTTAAACCTCTCCTAAGAGTTTCTGAAAGTTTCTGTAGGTCCCTGAGCGAATGTCCAAATTTTATCTCTTATTTCTTCAACCTTTTCACCATCGAAAAATTCAGTCAAAAACGCAGTCTTGACTTCATTCCATGTAGTGAAAGATCCTGGTGGTAGGAATTTCAACCAACTAATAGCATTCCCAGAGAGAGAATATTTGAACAGCTTACAGATGATGTAGTCTCTGGTTGCTTCATCTTCCTGGATGCCAGACACCAAATCTTCTAGTGTCTCAATATGGTCCATGAGATTTTCATGAGGAAGACTACAATAGGGGTGCTGACCCACATGAGAGAAGTAGGTGGGCCGGATTTCAAATCATGGATTTCTGGAGGTTGAATCGCACGCCTATTGGTATAGAACTGACTAGGCTTGATCAATTCTGCCATTGTTCTTTGTCGAATAAAATTAGACACCTCAGTAGCAGCAGATGGATCAAGGATTGCAGCGCCCTGCCCATCTATCTTCTGACCTGCTGCTTTACACAGATGACCTTCAGGGTCATGCAGGTCTCCATTCTCGTCCTGCATGAGAATCAAAGGCGCAACCATGTCGCGCAGCTCAGTATCGATCGATGCGCGATGTGCGGTATCGGTCGATGTCGGGTGGGCGATGTCGGTCGACAGGTATTGAGAAGTATCGGTCGATGTGGATGAGCGAGTGTCGATCGATGGTTGCTGAAACTCGGTAGACGGTTGTTGATCAGAATTGGTGGATGCACTAGTAGTGGCGTCGATCGATGTAGCACGTTTCTCTCTACGGATCAAGCATTCCACACGTGCTGGGTCTGATAAGAAAAGCAATTCCTCCTTGATGCTTCTGGTACTGATTGGCATGTACCTGAAAAATAAGAAAAAAATTTCGTAAGTAACTTAAAACAGTAAATAAAACCTAGACTAAACCTATTAATCAAGTCTAATGGCAATCAAAGCTCCCCGGCAAAGGCGCCAAATTTGATATCACTCAAATTACCCTAAGGAGTGATTTATACTCTCTCAAATAAGAGGTCGAGTTGTAGCACTTAGGGATCGAATCCACAGGGAGCTAAGGCAAACACTAGATCTGTCAGCTATATGGTTTAGCTAGGCAAATAGATTATAAGACGGTAAATAAATAAGTAAATAAAGCAGTAAACAACATGAACAAGACAATTGTTCAGCTTGGCAGAGAGTTATTAACAATAAGGAGAAATAGCTAGATCTAGGGATTTATCAATTAAGAGATTCAAAACTACAATTCAAGGATGCTAAAGGTTTATAGATTCAATTCTAGAACTCGATTTTAATAAGCAAGTAATCCATCTTTCACATGCAATTACTAATCAGATGCCTAAGTCTTTGTCCCGGCCGTCGCACGCGAACAAGGAGTGACCATCGATCGATGCTATGGCCTGAGCATCGATCGATACTACCTCAGACAAGCATTAACGACCTAATCGATTATGTTCAACTAGATTCCTAGACCAACTATCGTATGCGCCTAGGTATCTAATCCAGCAGAGCTCGGGTTCCGTTAATTGATGGTATTTTCGTGCCTCTCAATTGTCCTATGATTCTAGGTTCAAGCAAATAGTCACACTGTCGTGCTTTTCTAACTACTCCAGATCCTAGTATTACAAATCATCCTGGTGTAGAGATATATAGATAACCCAGAAATCCTAATTGATTATCAGTTTGATATTAAGCTCATGAAATCCCTAAATCTAACAAGAGAATTACTCAGACATGGAAGCAATAATAGAAATCATAGTCTGAATACTAATAGAATAGAAATCAAGGATAAAACCAATGGAGTTCCAATCAATCTCTGAAGGAGAGTTGATCTTCTCTCCAAACCCTAAGAGAAAAAAATAGGATAGAATAATAGAAAGTGTATAAAGCGTAGCCGTCAACAATGGCTTAGAAAACACATAAATAGGGTTTCTGGTCGTCCAAGGGTATTTTGGTAACTTTGTAGTGGCACCTGGACTTCAATCGGTCATAAAATATGCTCGGCCCATATTCTGACATCCATATCGATCGATATGCAGAGTGCTGCATCGATCGATATGCATTCCTCTTCTCGACAGCTTTCTCCCGCGAGGCAGACTGACCACTCTTCAGTAAAACAGGCATAACTTCTGCTAAAAGATGCTGATTGATTCCAAACCGGTGGCATTGGAAATCTTACTCAAATCTCTATCTTGTGACAAAATATGGGCTCAATCTAACAGTATGAAGGTCTCCATCCATAGCTAAACATCTAACGCGTCTATGCAATCCTTCACTCAAAAAGCTCCAAAAGACACTAAAATCACCATATTTCTCCAGAACGTACTTGAACCTGTAAATACTCTAAATAGACTCCAAAACATAATAAATATATCTTAAAACACTCGAATACCATGGGTAAAAGTGGTTCAAATTCATGGTATATCAGTATTCTCTACCAGAAGTATCGTAGATATCACTTGTAGACCTTGACAATAGAGTAATCATATAAACTAATGGCTATATATGTTGAGTAAGCACCATGTTGTTGGATGCGACTAGAAGTTGAGCCAACGGTTGTCCACATAAGAAACATAGAGCAAATCAAGAGCAATCTATATGACAACACCAGAGATTATTTGTTTTAAGATTTTTATTACCTTAACAGCGTTGGTGTTGAAGGTGGAAGTGGAGTAGAATGGAACAGCTCGACATTATTTTCTGGTTTCTCTGTTCCGTCTTGGCATATCTGCATGTCTCATTTTATTCATGATGTTCAATATCCATGCCAGTAAATGAAGACCCTGCATAGATTATAAAATCTGAAACATGCCAAACCCAAAGACCAAGAGACTTGAGATTTACAATAGATCAGTTTATGAAATATGCAAAAAAATAAAATAATATATATATATATGATGTCACTCAAATTACCCTAAGGAGTGAGTTACTCTCTCAAATAAGAGGTTCGGTTGTAGTACTTAGGGATCAAATTCACAGGGAGCTAGGGAACACAAAAGATCTAATCCTTAGTGACTAAGCTAGGTTGATTAAGATTAACTTTAAATTGCAGGTTTGAGCAAGGCCGTTGCTCGGTGGGTTTGATTGAGGGTTTTAAAACAATTAAAGCAAGTAGCTAAACTTAGGGTTTCTATTCAGGTGATCAAAATTATAATCCTATAGATGCCTAACAAGTTGCATGCATGATATTAAAGAGCTCAACACTTATGAACAAATCGATCAGCGTTCGCTTTCTAGATTCGTCTGATAACTAGATCTAATGATCTCACCTGTCAGGATGATCAATTAGAAAGTGTCGATCGATGACTCTATTCGATAGATACACCTTTCGCTACGTCGATCAGTTATTCTATAGGAATATTGATCGACACGCTTCTAGTAAGATTTATGCGCGAGTTGAAATCAAGCTCACCAAGACTATATATCAGCTCTTGCCTTTCTCTAGTAATCTTAGCTTGAATAGGATATATTCAGGATGAAGTCAGGTTAACAAACATCCGTAGATCAAGATTCTAGTTAGCTACTCTAGAACACAAGCATTAAGAACATCCTAATAATGAATATCACAACTTAGGAATCTATAGTTGAGATTAATCCCTCACAACCTATTTGAACCATAAATCTAACAATGAAACTATTCAGACATGGCCAAGCAATTCATAGAAACAAGATGAAAGAAACTCATAGATAGATAGATAGAGAAACAATAAATTAGAACAAAGTACGAACAATAGAAAGTAAAAGCATGTTTTTCCTTAAACACATAGGCAAGCTATAAATATTGAGTTCATTAGGTTAAAAAACTCGTCAGGGGCAATGTTGTAATATGGTGAAGACTTGGGCTTTAAGTCGGCTGGAACCATTCTATCTCTGCGCGACTCGGTATCGATCAATGTCACTGAATGTGCATCGATCGATTAAAATCTTGATACGTCGACCTTTGGATATTGATGTCGATCGATGACACAGAGTGTGCATCGATCGATTGTTGTCTCTGAATATCGACCTCTGGTCTGGTTTGATGGTCAGCTCGGATGAAATCTCGATTAAGCTCCAAAATGCTCCAAAATCATCACTTTACTCCAAAATGCTCCTGAACCTGAAAACATCCCTAATAGACTTAAAACATAATATATATTTATACATATATATATATATATATATCTTAAAATACCTATATATCATGGATAAAGACGGGTCAAATCCATATATCAATATATATATATACAAACCAGCATTTCTGCCAAATACCTTCTTATAGTCTTCATGTCTATAATTTATTGAATAAACGACTCCACTCGACAGAATAATCTTAGACATATGAATCAGAATCAGAATAAAGAGCATAATCTTAACACAAACAGATTTATGTTAGTTGATTATTTGTATTTCAAAAGGAATTAACCATTGAGTTGTACTCTATGTTTCGTAGAGAGTATCATTTTGATGTTTTTTCCATGATACATGATATTACTCAAATTACCCTAAGGAGTGAATTACTCTCTCAAATAAGAGGTTCAGTTGTAGCACTTAGGGATCGAATCCACAGAGACTATAGGATTACACAATAGATTGGAAGTTTTCGAAATTTTCACTGTGAGTCTAATCTATTGACTAAGTTCAGTGTTTCAGCATTCACATGCAACTCGGATCGAGCATCGCTCGATTATATGGCATGAGCGTCGATCGATGCTGCCTTAGGCAAGCGTTATCAATCTGATCGATTATGTTCAATTAGATTCCTAGACCAACGCTAGTATGTGCCTAGGTATCTAATCCAGCAGGGCTTGAGTTCCGTTAATTGATTGCACTCTTGTGTATCTCAATTGTCCTATGATTTTAGGAACAAACAAGTAGTCACACTGTCGTGATTTTCTAACTATTCCAGATCCTAATATTACAAGCTATCCTGGTGTAGAGATCTATATATAGTATCCTAACAATCATATAATTCAGAAATTCATTCAAAATCCTAGAAATTCCTAAACCTAGAAGGTGGATATACTCATGTATGATAGTTGTCACAAAAATCATAGATGAATAGATGAAGAACACAAATATAAATAAAACCTAAACCAATGGAGTTCCAAGAGGACTCTGAAGGAGTTCCTCTCTTCTCTCCTAACTAAGAACAATGAATAAAAGATATAAAAGAAAGCGTAACCGTCAACAATGGCTTAGAAATAATATAAATAGGGTTTCTGGTTGTCCAAGGGTAATTTGGTAACATTGTGGTGGTTTCTGGGCTTCAGTCGGTCATAAAATATACTCGGCCCACATTCTGGCATCCAAGTCGATCGATGTCAAGTGTACTGCATCGATCGACATACGTTCCTCTTCTCGACAGCTTCCTCTCACGAGGCAGACTGACCATTTCTCAGTAAAACGGGTATAACTTCTGCTACAGGATGCTGATTGACCTAAGAATGGTGGAATTGGAAAGTTAACTCAAAGCTATATCTTGTGTCAAAATATGAGCTTAATCTAACGGTGGGAAGGTCTCAATCCATAGCTAAACATCTGTCGCGTCTGTGCAGTTCTGCACCTCAGAAGGTTCCAAAATCACCATATTTCTCCAGAACGTACCTGAACCTGTAAATACTCTAAAAAGACTCCAAAACATAATAATTATATCTTAAAACACTTATATACCATGGCTGAAAGTGGTTGAAATCCATGGTATATCCTGAAGAACCATATTTTAAACACCCTACAGCAATTATTAGCAATACATAAATTAATCTTATGAGAAACCTAAATCTAGTAGAGAGATTACTCAAACATATTCATAAGAGACAAAGTAATGATGGTTTGAATAATACTTAAATCAATAGCAAGAGAAATAAAACAAGTAATATAAATAAGGGAGTTTAAGATCTTCTCTGTTATGAAGTTCAGATCTCTCTCTTCAATCCTAAGCTCCTCTCTCAAGGTAGCTAAGTTGCTTCTCTCCAAAACTAGGTCTTCAAGCAAGTCTGCCTTGAAAATAATACAAAACCCCCTCTTATAGCCTAACAGGCGGCCAAGGACTTAAGATGATTTAGATTAGGGCTGTTGTGAGATTTGAAGTCTTCATTAATTCTCGGGTGGCTTCGCCGTCAATCGATGGCGTTTAGTGCATATCGATCAATTTTTATTGGTAATCGCCGGTCGACATGCCTCTTCAAGTATCGAACGATTCTCGTTTTGGCAAGGTTCTCACATTAGCTCTAAAATGCTTCAAAATGGCCATCTTATGTCCATGAGTACATGAACCTGTAAGAGCTCATAAAAGACTCTAAAAGCATATAATTAATTCTGAAAACGTATATAGATCATGGTTAAAAGTGGGTAAAATCTATGACATATCACTAAGTCCCATGGGCTCCTGCGGGTACCTCGTGTTAGGTTAAGTCCCGCAGGTTCACCCATCCTAGTCTAGACGTCCACCCGTTCTCGGTGGTCCAAACAGGACATCCCCGCAGGTTCACCCATCCTAGTCTAGACGCCCACTCGTTCTCGGTGGTCCAAACAGGTGGTTCACATTCTCATTCTCATTATCATTCTCGTTCTCGTTCTCATTCTCATTCTCATTCTCATTCTCATTCTCATTCTCATTCTCATTCTCATTCTCATTCTCAATCACTTAGACTCTTACTCAGTCACTAGACGCCACCCGTTATCGGTGTCACACACAAGACTCAGTTTACACCCATTCACGCATATATTCAGAATACCAAAGGCAGTCCATGTCACATCCACTAGTAAAAAAATCCGCTATAGCAACGAAAATGCTACGAACATTTCGTAGCTATACGTCCATATAGCTACGAAAAACGTAGCTTTTCATAGCAATTTCGTAGCAAGACCTCCATATAGCTACGAAAATGCTACGAAAACAACCGTAGCTATATGACTTTTTTTTACTAGTGATCCTTGATCACCACATTATACCTTTTCATACATTCGTCTAAGAACCTAGTCGTGTAATTCTTTCTAGCACTCTAGCTTTCAGCACTCAATCCTCACAAGGAAAAATCAATCAGATCATACGTTCGAGCATTCATAAACATGCATCCACATCAACACAAGGCAGTCCATTAAGTTCTTTAAACAGGGTGAGCGTTCTTATGCAATAGGATCCATTCATCTATCAACCTAACGTCCATTATGATCTATCAACCTAACTTTCAAACAGAGTCTAACCAACCCTAGATCCAACATACAGGGTATAAAGAATCATGAGAACAGGACGGGTTCGAATCACCTCACCTTACATTAGATCTGGATCTGGATCTGAAAACAAGAGACAAGGGAACGAGATCTGATCTCCACCACACCAATCGGCTACAACCACCACCACCACGGCACCGGTGAGAAGGAGAGGGAGAGAGAGTGGCCGGCGAGAAGGGAGAGAGAGAGAGACGCGCAGAGAGAGAGAGGACGGCTAGGGCTTTTGATCTATGGGGGATTCTCTACAGGGCTCCGCTTCTGGCTTTTGTGAATAAGACAAAAGAAGGGGCTGCAGTCCTTTTTATAAGAAACTGCAGAGAATCCTAGGTTTTTAGACAAGTGGGCCGTAGAGAAGTCCATTAGCTTGTCCAAAATTTTGGGCCAAGTACCGGAATGTTACAGCAATCCACTCCGGTGCTAGCTGAGGGGGGCTTCATTGAAACCTTAACCAAAAGCCTCTCGGGTAGTTCTCTTCCGCATGAGACAGAGAAATTAACACTTCAGTGAAACACAGGAGGTGAACCATAGTCAAGCGCAGGCGGTACAATGCTCCCCAAAACTCAGAGGATAGCGAAGACTTCAAAGCTATCAGAAGGGAAGCACCCGGAGCTTGCAATTAGGATCAAAGAGCAGGAGATGTCCGAGGACCTCTCTAAACACGCAAAAACCACAAAGACGAGATACACCGGATTTCATTTCAATCCACCAACAAGCAAACAACTCAAGTGTTTCTATAACCAATTTAGTGGAAGCCTAAATGATCAAGAACCCGAGAGAATCCATAATCTTTTGGGTGGCTTTGCAAATGAGGTTTTATAAGTATCAGTTTCACATTTGCTACTTAAGAAACTCTGAGGAGAGTGAACCGTTCACCTGTCTTTCCAAGGAGAGAAGACATAGACCAACACAAATTATAATCAAACAGATGAAGAAAGTAACTAGTGGCTCTGAAACTAAATGTGTGATTGAATAAGTTTGTTTTATTAAGTTTACTACAGCTAACATTTGATAAAGATATTGGTTGATATTTGGCAAAAGTTACATGTAGTTGAACTTGTTAGTTTTCAATATTGTAAAAAGTAATCTTTCTTTTGTTTTGACAGCAAATGCTAAACTAAGTAAACGGATCTTCCAGTTCAGTTATCTAAACCAGAGGTGAAGAATCAACATAAAACATAGCTGAGGGAGAATTCCTTGCACCGTATGCAAGCTTGTCCGTCATAGTATTTTTTCTCTCGGAATATGTCTGATCTTGTTAAAAGTAATCAAATTCCACATATTTTAGATTTTTGGTTTTCTTTATTTTGTGGTGACTTATAATCTATAACAGTTAATTTATTTTTTTTATTGTTTTGGATAACCCATATATACTTTCGACATTAACCTGAGTAAAATCTATAGTGACCAATTATTTTACTTGGCTCATATTTTGTTTTCAAATTTAGCTAACACTATTAATAGACTATCTAAAATAAAGGCAAACGTTTTCCACACAAAAAGTTATAAATACAACAGATAGATAATTTCATTACTTCAAAAATTTTATCGCACAAAAATGAATAATTTCATAGTGTTTCTGTATTTTATTACTATATATTTTGGACTGAGTGAGGCTTGCGCCGAAAGCCGTTTAGTATTCAAAAACGAACTCGGTAAAGGTAATATTTTTCATGTCAAGTGTCAATCTTACAACCCATCCATTAATCATCCACAATTAAATATACAACCCGACCGTTATCATATATTTTTCTTCGTCTCGGCTAAAGAAAGAACAACGTATTACTGTAATCTCTTTTACCGGCTTCCGGCCAATCCAAATAACACTCGTCCTCAAGAAAACCATTACAATGATCTTGAAGCATTTCGAGCAGGCACCCGGTCGAATAAATGTGCTCAGTATCGTGAATGGTGTGCCAGACATGATGGGATATATTTCAAAAGACATCCTAATGAACCACTGGGACATGTGCTTAACTGGACTACCAAAACCTAAATTTGTTTCTTCTTAAATGCTATAATAATATTTGTGTTAGTTGATTATTTGTATTTGTAAATTACAATCCCTAAGTTGTATAAATAATGTGCTACAATATGTAGCAAAAATAATAAAATGTGAGTTCATTAAATGATTATCTATATTTTGTTTCCATATTTTATATAATCTTTTTCTGTTTTTTTGGTAAAAACTTTTAACCAGAACGAGTCAGCTCTTGTGGTAAAAGAGTTACGGCTGTAACTTTCGCCACCGGCACTACAAAAAGATCATTGTTTAACATCATTTACTTTTAATATTTTCATTATTTATAATTGATGTCAAATAAATTTGCATCATTTAAATAGATGACTCGGAAAGTGGTGATACAAACAATTAACATCATTTTATTAGTAAACTAGGACCGACCCGCGCTTCGCGCGGGATATTTTCTTTGATTACTGTTGAAATGAACTATCTGTGTAAATTAAATTGGTTGGTAAGTTGTTAATACAAAACTATAGGTCATGTCTTGGGATTTTTTCTTATATACCAATCATTTTTTTGAGGTGGTGATGCTCATTGCGTTTAGCAATTGCTGCGTTTAGTTATTTAAAGTAGTTTTCTTTTCATGGTTATATACATGCACGATTTCCTTTTTTTTATTTAGCGGATTATAGGAAATTATATATTTACTCTACCATTAAAATAATTTCATGTATATATCATTTTAAAAATATTATTCACTGTTTATTCTACCTTGATTAGGACAATAAGTTGAATAATGTATCTTAGACCACAAATCATAAATATTTTCAGTCGTATACATTTTTTCTTCAAGTTATTGTTACTTTTATTTCCTTTTATACATTTCTCTTAATATTTATATATGCATTCATAATATTTTTTAAAATAATATTTTCATTAACTAATGTATCTATTGTAGTTTTATATATATTATAGTTTTTGTGCACTCGATGCATGTTTGTTTGGCCTTGGTAGTATTTGTAGTGGTTGAGAACCTGAATGGATATTTACTTTCATAAAGTTCTTAAAAAATAATCTTGAGTACGGACAAATCTCTTTTCTCAAATTTCCATTTATTTTGTTTGAACTTCAATTAGTATTTGAAAGGAAAGAGAATTTTGAGTGGTACTTCAAATAAAAGGGTTCAAGATTGCTAATATTGGCACGTGTAGAGATAAGTAAAAAAAAAGAATCATGATCTTTTTCTTATTTTTTTAGAATCCAAGTACAGAGAGACTTTTGAGAATCATGCGTTTAAATTTTAAAGCTTTTAAAAGCTTTTCAACCATCTGTACATCAGCAAACCCAAAAGCAGAGTAAATAAGAACATTCATTATTGATGAAAAAAAATGGAGAGAACCCGACATGTGTTAATCTGATTACTATTGTTGCAAAGTAGATTCTTGATTGCCCCAAAACCGAGCTGCTTGATTGTTCAAAGATGAGCTAATGTTCGGTTCGGATGAGCCAAAACAATAAACAAATCAGATATTGGATTTGAGTCTATTTCTTTTCTATTTGTGCGTCTCTCAAGTTGATGATTCCTAAAATCATCATTCTCTTGATCATCTATGTTTATAAACGCTAGCTTTACCGAATGCTACAAAGCAAGGTCATGAGGCAGATTCAATCTATTTCATTAAGCTTCTTAAACCGTTTCTTCAGATCATTAAACTTATCCTCACACTGCTGAGGCGAAACATGATAACCTCTCTCAAACAGAACTTCAGAAACAAATTTCCATTTGCTCTTTCTCTGTAAAGCCGCAAACTTTCTTCTACGACCACCATCCATACTCAAATCATCAACTTATCAGTCCACTTCACTCACCGCCATGGAGACTTTTTAGCTGATTTATTGAATTTGTTGTGACCATCCCCACCTTAACTTGGTTCACGATCATAACTCACTGAGTTATTCTCCCTTCCTCCTTTATGTTGCTCAGTCAACGGCATGTTGTGATTACAGGTTTGAGCTGTAACCAGAGTAAAGGGAAGACTTTCAAACGGTCTAGAATTGGGGTTGTGATGATGAACTCTCATGGAACCTTGTAGATCGAAACTTCTGTACGACAAAGCTCCACCACAGACCACACCTTCTTGAGGAAAATTCTCATCCCTTTCTCCCTCAAATCACTTCCTACGTGTGAAAAAAACATGAAATATAAACAGATCAAGAACCGAATCCAAAAAAGTATAGACATTCGTCATCAAAATGCGGAATCTCAAGTGATTGTATAAAACTATCAGCAACGCCTCTTCTTGGGCATTAAATATTGAACTTTAGTGGAGAAATCAAGTAGAGAACACAGAGTTTGATTTTCAGAGCCGGGTTGAATAGCAATCAACAATACGGCGGAATAGTTCAATCTAACTATGAACATTAGATTAAGAACAGAATAACCTTTTCATCCATTAAGAGCATATCGACCCCATCAGCTCGAAGATCCATTGTTGATGTCAGAGAACGAAGAAGAACATTGCTGGTGTCCGAGATCTAAAAAGAACATGAACCCTAGATTTCGGTGTCTTTGGGGAAGACGATACTCATCTCTCTATCAGAATAGATTTGATGATTTAAACGCTAAAGTCCACATAATTGTTTCACGAAGCCCAAAACCAAACGCAAATGTATACGCGAATTAATGAAACGCTGTGAATCAAGGAAAGCGGACACGTGTCGGCCTGACATTCAACGAATTTCTTAGGTGGAATCTGATGTGGCATAACAGGAGGGAAGAAAACTCAATTTTATATATATAGAAGATGATGCAAAAATATCAAGTATTCTCATCAGTTATTGTAAGTAATGCCAATATGTATCAATTATAGAAAATGACATTAACATTCACATTTGCTTTGTAAATGATGTAAATTTAGTATTGAATTAAATAATTGATTTTAGTTTTTTATATAAGTTACCAATAACTGAAGTAAAACTAATATTGGTTTTAAATTGGTTTTAAGAATTGTAAACTTTTCAATAATTGATTTTTTCATTTGTATATTTGATTAAAAATTTCGTACATAAATATATTTAAATACTTTTCATAAACTATTTTTTCTTTACACTAATGATAGAATTGGAAGAACGACAAAAAAAAAGAGAAAAATAAAAGAGAGGAGATGGACTCATAGGGAAAAAATATTTAAAACAAAGAAAATATATCCTCTTCTTTTTCTTTTATCTTCAGTTGAATGAATTCAATAGTGACTGATGAAGAAGACTGCTGCTTCTCTCATAGACGTCCACTCTTCTACACTTACACTTGGAAAGATTCTGGAAATGTGAATTTTAACAGAAAAATATATTATTTTAATGAAATGATATTAAAATTAGCTAATAATAACATCAATTATAAGAATTGATGTTAAATAATATATATTTTGTATCATTTACAAATAAGTAATTTAAAATAAAATCACTTATTTTGTGATTTAATTTTAACATCATTTCATTAAAATAATATATTTTTATTAATTTGTATCATTTTGACAGAAATGATATTATTATATAAATTTATATCAGTTACATAACTGATATTATTATATAAATTTATATCAGTAGCTAATAATAACATCAATTATAAGAATTGATTTTAAATAATATATATATTGTATCATTTACAAATAAGTAATTTAAAACAAAATCACTTATTTTTGTTTTGGTTATTCATGGTGTCATTTTGTGAGTGCAGGAAACACTTCTGAATCTCTTGCTTCGCAATCGCAACTACCTGCACTACAACTTTTATGACCAAGTAGAGAAGTTGCAATCAAAAGCACCAAGATTTGAGGCACATTCTAACTAACAGATTTATCTTTTAGTAGTTATTCTTTCATACCAATTGGTTACTGGTTATTGGGTAATGTAGGTTTCTAGATTATAGTTTATATCGTTTCTCTGATCTCTCACTATGCTAACCTTTCCACAGTCAATGGTTTTTCAAATACTGTGTATATATGTAAAACCATTAGATATGATCTTTTTCTCTTATCATGTACTAGCTGTTTTTGTTTCTTGGGATACTTCAACTATTGTATCTAATATGATATTTACATACGCATTCTGGTCATGCCACATATATATATATATATGTACGTGTATATTTATATTTATATTTAAAATGCAAAAAGGCCGATTGAGTACTGATAAAACAGGTCCAGTGTGACAAAAAGAGATGTATATGGCAGATTAAGGGAAGCCAAAGTGAGAAGAGTAAGAGACAAGAGATTCACTAATTATTGAATTTATAACTGCTGTCTTTTCAGTTTTCACCAGAAGAATAGTGTAACCATCAATGAGGAATCTTATTCTCTAGCAAAGAAGTTCAAAAAAATAGTCCAGTCTCCTCGTAGTCTCCGCACGAGGTCGTGTTTTAATTTTACAGCCACAGCCTGATTTATATGTTTTTGATGTAAAGTTTTCAAAGGTAGTTTGGTGAGATTTACAAGCTATGATGGATCCGTAAAAGCTGAGAAAATAGAACCATTGTACATTTTGTCTTTAAAACGGAACAGTCTTGCTTCGAGGGATTTCATTTTCTGGAGTTTGTTACTCGCTACAACCTTGGTACATGTCTTGCTAAAAAAAATTAAGCTTCAAAATATTATTTCTATTTGAAAAAAAAAGAAACAACATAGCTTCAAAATAAATTTTCCTTTTATTAAGTTTCCTTTTATTTATAAAGTTCTCTTTCATATCACATAACTTTTAATTTTCCAGCAAAAAAAAAAAAAAATTGCAACGGTCGTCTCACCGCTCACCTCGACAGACTAAAAACCTTCGTGTTCCCTATCAAGGCAAAGATATTTCTGAGACTGGTTTTCCCTTCACCGTCGTCGAAGGCTTAACCAACAGACTCAGTGAGTTTCTTCTCTCTTGCGAAATTTTCTTACTTGTTCTTTTTGGGGTTTACTTAATGGATCTCTCTGGGTTTCTTTCCTTAATTGTTTGTAGAGCATGCGATACTTTGTGCCTATTTTATAGTTTCTTTTTGTTTTCCTTCTCTTTTTGATGTTTCCCTTGCATGTGAACATATTCACAGTGTCTCGAGCATGTACAATCCATGGTTTTATTTTGATCGTCCGAGAGAACATGAACATCTACTTCACGGAAAATTCTCGAGTCTAGTTTCCGTTGGTTGGTCGGAGAAGAAAACTAAGTACCTTCTCTCAGCCGTGAGTGATTTCTTAAGGTATATAATCAAAAATCCTTTTCATTAGTCTCTTTGTTCTGTGTGCTGAATTTCATCTCTCTCTTTTTTTAGAGTGCGTTACATTATCACGGCATCTCCAACATCACTCTATTTTCTACACCAAACTCTATAATAGAGTAAAATCTTCTCTAACCTCATTCTATATCTCACTCTAAAATAGTGTAACTCTATTTTTCACTCTATATTTGGAGTAAATCTATTATAGAGTGGAACTTTTTTATTTATACTTTAGTCCTTTGATTCTTTAATCTTTTTATTTTGTAACTATTTATGTAATTTAATTATGCAAACATCATATTATTATCTTCAGCAAAATATATATGAGTTAGAAACTTATTATTATTAGCCAAAGAAAACAAACACCAAATTTAAAAACTAACCAAAAAAAAAGAAATACTAAAATTACAAAAAAGCAACATAACATAAAATTAAAATCATAGAAAATTGTGATTTAATATTCTGGTAAATTGCCTCCAGATCCAATCGCGTTTTGCTATTGTAAAAGGACCAGTTCGTTTTTGGGAAAAAATGTGTTACATGACATTATGACGACATGTATAATTTTACACAACATGATAATTGAGGATGAACGAGATCTTGACGCACCGATTGAAGTGGGAAGAGAAGCTCCACCTCCCGAAGTTCAAACATCAGAAAATGATAATATTCGGTTTGAAGAGTTTCTTGGTCGATTTAAAAAAATCAAAGATAAAAAAGCTCATTTTCCACTTCGAAATTCGTTAATTGATCATTTGTGGGAAAGATACACTAATGGTGATGCTTAAGTTGAATGTATTATGTTTTAATATAATCTAATTTTAAGATAATAAATGTTTGATATAAATATATAATTTATAAGAACATTGTGAAGTATAAAATATAAGGGATCAATTTGTAAATTTTGTAAGTAAAAGATATTAAACATAAAATAAAAAAATATAAATTTAAGAATATTCCTATTTAGAGTGAAATATAGAGTAAACCATTTGAGAAAAATTATACTCTGTTTTAGAGTTACTCTATTTTAGTGTAAAATCTACTTTAAAATAGAGTAAACCATTGGAGATGGTTTTAGACACATTTTTTTTCTTTCTTTACACAAAGTGGCACAAGTTGCTTGAAGAGCACTTTCTCGTAAACCAACGTGCAATATGGTCGAAAATGCCCTCCTTGCTTGCAAATATAGAACTGATTTTTTTTAGGTATGTTTATTTTTTTCTCCCCATCATATTTGATTCTTTATTATTGTATTTTCTGATATATAAATAAATATGAAATAATTCTATAAAATCTAATTTTTTTCTTATTATTTTGATAGCCATATACATATACTTCTTATTTTAATATTTAATTAAATTCTGCAAATTATAATTTATTTGACATATGTTTTGTGGATGTGGACATGAAAATTGTGGATAAGAATTTTGTGTGTCAAAGAAAATGTGGATGAGAGAATTGTGTACATGTAAACTGTGTAGAAATTTAAATTGCATAGAACCTCAAACTTGGATTAATTATATGTTGATCGAACTGTATATACTTGTTCAAGGGTTAACGTAGAATCTTGTAATTTGAGAGTGTGGATATAGTTAGAACATTCATTTGAGAAAAATATAGATTGTAAGAACCTAAATAGAAAAAATATGATAGAAGAACTGCGATCCAACTCTCATGTTTTCCGTCTGAGAAGACTTGGACGAAGGAGATGACTCTTCACGGTGCTCGTAGCTGACGGAGATGAGGCGGAACGGCGACATGAAAACCCGGTGTAGTCACGGAGGCGCATTTGCAGAGGAACTGTTGAGATTGAACCTTGATTAAATACTCCAGAAGAAGAAGAATAAAGAAGGATAGCTTAGAAGAAGCTACAAAGGAATGGAAGAAGAAGAAGCTTGGAGCGCAAGCAACAGAGGAAGAAGAAGAAGGCAACCAACGTGTATAACATGGACAACAAGAAATCAACGACAAAGATTGTTTGTGTAACCACAAGTTGCACAATAAGAAGAAGAACAAGAATTGGTGTTAGTTTGGTTAAAAGCTAACCAAGTCAAGTTGTTGGGAAATAGTTGTTAAGAGTTTGTTGATGTCTAGGATAAGCATTGCTTGTAAGAATAGTCTAGTATCTTAGGAACATAGACTAGAAGAAGTTGTGCAAGTGTAGTAGTTAGTGAAAACTACTATAAGTATGTACGAGTGTTGCAAGAAAAAGTATCCAAGTCTAATAAAGAAAAAGATTTGGAGGAAAGACAAAATGTAGACAATGAAAGTGTTCTCTCTTCTCTCTCTATAACACCAACAACAAACGTGAGTGAGAGAGTCGAGAGAGTGAGTATGCTTGTGTTATGACATTATAACACAAGTAAAGAAAGAGAGTGACAATGAGTGTAAAAACAGAGAGTAAAACAGAGAGAGGAAGTGAGGCTGGCCGAGAGTATTGAGAGAGGCCAAGCCAAAGAACAAGAGAGCAAAGAATGTCAACATGGTATCAGAGCTATGTTGTTCAAAATCACAACAGGAATGCGAAGTCGGAGGAGACTCGTCTTCTTCTTACGACGTGGCGGTTTACCGGTTCCGAGGATGAGACGCCGTCACGAGACTTGGCTGTTGTTGCTCGAGCTTCACTCTACGACTCCAAATGGCCACCACGGCGGATCCCGAGTTCGAACTGGTTCGACGAGGAAGAAGGAGCCGTACAGAGACACAGCAACCGCCGCGCGATTCAAAGTTTGGTTAAAATTTTCAGAATAAAACAAAAAGTTTGCAGAAGCTTTGGATGTCATGAAATGGAACAGAAGACCGATAAAGACAAATGAGTTCAAAACAAAAATAATTGGGTCAGATGGTTTAAAGGATAGAATGGACAAATCAATACGAGAAAGTGTGTCTCAGGCACAATGTGTCTTTTGATGATTGAGAAGTCATGTGTCTTTCAGTATAAAATATTCCTTTTTTAGCGTCTTCTAATTTTTTGTTATTATTTTCTGGGAGATTCTATTTTAATAGATTGATAATGAGACATTTTGGTGTAAATTCATATTGTGTAAACAAATAGAATGTATGTCATATCATTGTCATTGATTTGATCGTTAGAGATCGTTATGTTTAATTTGTCTTTTTACACTCACTATCATTTAAGTCACTCGTAATTAATCTTGCAATAGAAAACCGCCCCTCTTGTATTTTCATGGTTTTCTAAAATATTTCGCTTGTGAGTGTTCTTGTTTTCGCGTGTTTGCTTGCTTATTTGTGTTTTGCAGGTTTGCTCGAAGTGGCATAGAAGTGGAAGCGGGAAAAGTGCCTATTCAACCTAAACTTTACCCGTCATGTCTATTCTTTCCCGAACTTTGTAGTAGTACGTATTTCATACCGACCTACGTAAAAACTCAAAAATCTCTATAATATTATTTGAGAAGTCACTTTCCAACGTGGCGCGCTCATGTTAATTCTCACGATGGTTGATTACATAGATACCCTTAATGAATTATTTTTAGTTATAGCCAATTACCATTATTAAAAATTGTTTAATTTCCTTTTTATTAATAAAAGTTTTAATTATCTTTTTTATTATAGTTTCTTCATTTTATAAAACCATATAGAATAAAAGGAAAATATCTATAAAATATATAGATTTTTTATATAAAACGAATTTATATTTTCTTACTTTATTTTTCCCTAAAAAATAAAAAACGAATATCTATAAATTTTAAAATATACATATAAATTTACAAAATGAAATAGTTTAGATATTTGTTTGATAAAAACTATTTTATAATGATTATATTTTTGATCAAATGATTTAAAGAAATTAATTTCAAACAACGTAAAGTGATCATCTAATATCATATTTTTAAAAAATAAAAATTATAAATTAAATTTTTACCTAATTTTTATAGATAAAATTATAAAATGTCTTCACAATTCTAAACAAGTGATGATTTACCAATTATTAGGATTTAGTTGTTTTATAAATATTCAAATATGTACATGAATTTTCAAAATATTATAAAATATGTTTATGAATGAAACTACAACATTCTTGGTGTTTTCTATATTTTTAAAAATAAAATTTGTCAAATTTTATAATATTTCTAAAATATATTTAGAAATATAAAAAGACGAACTAAACTATATGAAGCTAAAAATAGTAATCTAATTTTAATCTTATTAATGTAAACAAATCATTGTTCAATTTGAAATAAGAAATGCAAAAGCATACCCAACGATGAACACTTGAACTGTAAAAAATATTATGCTTAAAATAAAATATCTAATTAATATGAAAACATACGTATAAGTAAAATCTTTTGAATTTTTGGGTGTAATTACCTTATGAATTTGTAATTAATCCATAAAGTTTTGAAATATTTCCGAATGGTTTGCTTATTCAACTCTCAATCTCTTATTGGCACATTAATTTATTTTATACAATTTTATCATAAATAACATATGTTAAAATTTTAATCTTAGAAGTATTTATTAATGCAATTCCAGCTTTATATTTATTTTTCTCAAAAAAATATCAAATTATATAAAATTGTGTAAATATATTTATAAATTTAATAGAATGAACTAAACTAAATGAAATTAAAAATAAAATTTAATTTTAATTTAATTAATAATTGTTGTTTACTTTAAAAAAAATATGGAGCTCAACAATACCATACATGAACCGATCCAAATTAGTATACATAAAATCGAACATCTAATTAATATGAGAATATAATAATACTTATATAATATTCTTCTCATGATATAAATAAAAATAACTTAAAAGTTATGAACAAATATATAGATATTTATATCCATATAATGACACCTAATACAATTTCATTTATTTATTATAAATATAAATTATAAAATTACTTGAAAGTTATAAACAACAAATGTAAAGATCTTTAACAATTGTCAGAATTTGATTATTTTATAATTATTTATTTCCGTGCATGAGTACGGGAGAATCAACTAGTACTACATAAATTTCAAGTATTGTGTCTTTTCTTTCCCGAACTTTATAGTAGTGCATATTTTATACTGAACTAACAAAAAATCAAAATCATGCTTATAATTTGCACAAAATATATATATAAGCACGATTTTGAATTTTTGTTTAGGTCAATATGAAATATGCATTACTATAAAGTTTGGAAAAGAAAAAGTACAACACTTAAAGTTCATGTAGTATTTTTGAATTTTTATGTAGTTCGATATGGAATATGCACTAATACAAAGTTCGCGAGGGAATAGACACAACGGGTAAAATTCAGGTAAACATAGGCGCTTTTCCAAATGGAAGCAGTGTGTCTGTTTATGCAGCTGTTACATTGTGGCCTCACACCAGCAAGCTAACCTTTACAACAACAATGAATCTCTGGTTAAATCTCCATAAATCCTCCCTCGGTCTCCTATGCCCTCGGTCTCCTATGCATACCAAAAGCCTCGCTGTTCTCAAACGACAGGTTTGGTTATTACTAGTAAAATATCAACACTCTGAATTCTGCTCAAGCTTGACCCTTTGGTTTCTGTACAGTTGAATAGTGGATCCCGAGGAAGATGGTGAAGACAGCCAAAGAAAGCAACTTCGTCTCAAGTGTATGAGAATTGCAAGAAGTCTTCATAAAAATGGGATAAAAGCCCAATTATAAGTAGTATACTTGTGATTGTGTATTGATTGACAAAAGAACATTCAAGAGTCAGAATCATATTCATTGTTGCTTCAGTTCTAAAAGTGTGTGTGTAATATATATACTTCTTCTGAAACAGCATGGACTAGGAGTTTCAAAGTCTATTCCTATAAAACAGAAGACTGATCCAGCTTGTGTAATGTAAGTCATCTCTTGTGACAGAGTAGTTGTTCATTTTTCAGTATGAATAATACTATTCTGTTTATGCACACAAGACTCGTATTCCTTTAAGGTTTCTCTTAATTCACTGAAGATAAGAAAGACATTATTACTAAGTTTAAGATATTAATTAACCTTCTGCTTTTACATTTTTAGAAGAACAATTAGCAGTGGAGCAGCTTCTAACACAAACAATATCAAGGTTTCTCCCTTTCCCTTTTTTCTGAGTTCAATAAATCTTATGCAATTACTTAACATCTAAGTGGGGCTAATTGAATCAAGGATTCGAGAAAATTTAAGATTTGAGTAAATCCAAGAAAATCTGAAATTTGAATAAATCTTAAGAAGATTTGTTACAAGTTTTATGGGGGTTTTGAATAAGTTTTAGTTTTTTGAATATTCAAAAAAAAAATATTTATTTAAAATAGTATTTTATTTTTTAACTACTATAATTTTATATTTTATATTTTTATAAATATATATATAAAAATTCGAAAATCAATTTTCAAAAATTCTTTTTATTTTTATTTCAAACAATTTGATTTTCTTTTCAGAAATATGAAGTAAATTTTTTTATTTTTTTAAAAAGTTTCAAATTCCATCATAGGAAGTGGTATTTCAATCATTGCTTTTTCAATATAAAGTTTCTTTCAAATCCCACCAAATCTCGTTTGAAAGATTTTTTTGACAAAATCCATTTTTTCCAATAATCTGGAATTTGAGAGAACTTTTACAAATGACTAATCTAATAAGTTTGGATTTCTATAGAATTTAGAAATTCTAGATACAGCGAATTTAAAAAAAAAAATGAAATCCTCTCAAACCCTTGATCCAATAAGACCCCCTTATGCATTTTTGTGGTTATTGAAAAAAGAAGGGAATTTCAAGAGAACAAAAGCAGTAACGAATGAAGGAGAAAGGAGCGAACTTGTAACCATCTCCTTCGTAGAATTTGTTCTGAAACTCTACCCAGTAGTAGACGCAACGCGTGAATGAACACCATTATCCCAACGATCAGTGTCAACACATTGTTGTATCTGTTTTTGGTTTTAATGCCAAAACAAAGATCGAATAACTGGTTTGCTAATGATTAATTAGACAAAAAGGAAGAGATACATACCCCCAAGCGAGAAGGAGGACCTACTCATAGAAGACTGACAATAGCTCTGAGTGTGCAAGACTGAAAAAAAAGATGATGGCTATATTATTAATAATTATATATATGTTGCAAACACTTATTCTGATCTAACCATGGTCCATCAATCAATCATGCAAAACAGAATTTCAAAATTGAAGAATATGTCGGCCCGTTTCTTACAGTAAAATCAATTATTTTATGTTTATAAAATATTGTCACGTGAGTGAACGACAAAATCAATAGGATGATAAAGAGTCCCCCAGTATATAACTTGTGTCTTAACAAAAACTCACATGTCTCATGTGCTGCTCACGTGGTTTAACCCTATATAAATGGATCTCCTAGGCTTTTCAGATAACCAGTAGTGTCTCTCCACTCTCTACACTAAGCTTATGGGCCACAACTTTTCTTTAGCTAATCACCGTTAATGTTGGTCTAATGTAGTTTCTTGTAACGAACATGTTCTTTGTACATGTAAATGTGTATGTAACTCAGTAATATATCGATGATGATGATGATGGGTGTAACTTGTAAGGATTTAAATGAACATGAACATAGAGGACCGAGCCACTGACCAGAAATCTAAGTGGTCCGTCTGTGGCAAACCCATACATACACACAAACCTAAACCCATTTGGGGAACTATGCCAAAGGTTTGTCTTAAACTCACAAATCTAGTTTACCTTTTTCACTTTAAACCCTCGCTTTACAAATCATTAGTGTACAACTTTCTACTATCATCATAGATGTAACTTTCAAGAGAGTTGTATTCAGCTTTTTTTTTTCTTTCTCAAACTAAAAGCCTAGCTGATAATTGACTAGAATATATACCCCAAGCACTGCTAACTAGGGGGTTTTATAGTGAATGGAGAAAGACAACAAAAGAGAGAAGCCTAAAGTACAGAGGATAGAGACATGTGATAGATGCTTAGGGAATTGTACTTATAACAATCTCTTGCTGGTCCAATCTTACTTTCTTTTCCCTAGACTTGATAGTCTATGTAATCTTTCCAGGCTTTAGTACCTTTCACGTACCATGGTTTGAGATACCCTGACATTTTAACATGTGATTCAAAACACCAAACTAGATACACACCATTGATACTTAAAACGAACCTTCGTTGATTAACTAACAAATAAACCTGCATTCATACAAAAAAAACTAATAAATAAACCACAAAATGCGAGAAAAAGTAGTGGTAAAGTCCTCTGAAAAACTGCATCATTTCCGAAACTAATAAAACGACAAAATATTAATATCTAGAATTTTTTTTTTAAAAAATGGCAGATGAAAGAGACAGCTTAAGTAAGCTTCAACGTGAGGAGAGCGTCTGTTGTCCCTACGTCCCACGCGCATTCATTCCTTTAGCTTAACGCGTCAACCTCACTCTCTCTTAACTCTCAAACCCCAAGCAAACTACACAGTACTAAGACATGTTGATGAACCCCTAGACAAAATGTGTAGATTCTTTATCTACACACCAAAGTTACATGGACTAACACTACTAGCTAACTCGATCTGTGGAGTGACGACCTCTACTGATACCACCGTGCTGGTGATGAGACGACGCTCTGTTGCTAGAGCCACTCCCTGTTCTATTGTGCTGAGACGAACCCGAAGAGGATGTAGTCGAGGAAGAGAAGAACTGGCTGAATATTACAGAACCACCTCTGACCGAACAAACCGGAACGTTAAGAACCGGAGCCACTCTCACGTTTAAACTGTACGATCTCTCCACTCCCCTGTTTCTATACCCGCCGCCGCTCGTGCTGCTGGGGCTGCTCGAGCTCCGCTCGAGGCTCTGGAACACGATCTTCCCCGACGAGTTCAGTCTCGGACTGTCGCTACATGTTTCCTCTCTGTCACGAGGCTTCACTAGCCTCATCCTCGGCCGTGCGGGAGCGAAGGGGTTCGCCGTGATGGTTTGGCTAGCGAGGTGGTTGAGTCTCTCCGCGTCGAGTGACAGCCTCGGGGTGTTGTTGTTGTTGTCCTCGTGGTCGTGGCTCGAGGAGGAGGAGGACGAGAGGGACATACGCGAAGAGGAGACCGAGAGAGACTCGCTGTCGGAGAGGAGAGGAAGACTGATCAACGAAGAAGCTTCCGAAGAAGAAGACGTCGACGTTTTGGAGCTCCGGTGCAAAAACTGTTTAAACGACGCCGTAGCCGATCTCGGATTCGAATGAAACGACGTCGTCGCGGCTTTGCTGTTTTGAGAGAATCTTTTCAGTCCTAACAGCTCTCTCCACTTGCTCGAACACCGTGGCGCCTTGGGAGAAGAAACCAAGCAACCATCATCGCCGGGAACCTCCGTCTCAACTTCCACCACCTTCGTCACGAGTTTCCCGTCGGAGAAAAGCTCGTCGGCGGGGAGCATTCCGACCGTATCACCAGACATGAACTCGAACTCCTCCTCCGTAGGAATCAGCTTCTTCATCTCCGACGCGGCGGATCCAGAGCTCCGAGCGTCTTCGCGGCTGAAGGAAGCAGCTCGCGGGTTGAAACATCCGTAAGCAGAGACACTGACATTGTTGACGCAAGCGGAAGCCATCGCCGTCGTCTCGGCCAGATCTAAAGTAAAGAGAGAGAGAGAGAGAGAGGCTTTTATTTTGCTTTGGAGTTTGTTTTTCGAGAAAACAGAGTAGTAAATATACTGGCCTGGTGGCGCGTGCATGTCACACCCCACTTTCGGTTAAATTCGCAGATTAGATTGATTTTGTTTTATTAGTTCAACTTTTTATATCTTACATGCGATGGGAAAATTCTATTTAAAAAAGCATTATCTTATCAATTTAGAAGTTAGAATAAAGCATGAAATCATTGGTATAGAAGATCACGTGATATATGGGATGAAATTGATCAACTATCAATCAGAAAAATATTAAATGCCGCAAATTAGGAAAACAGAATCTGTTAGGAATCATTTTGACAGTTAGCTTAGGTATTAACTGCTTTCTTTTCAGCAAAGTTAGGTTTTGCTCTCTATCTTTATTCTTGATTTAGGTTCTTGTCTTTCAAATATTACTTCCATAATTAGATGTTAATTGCTTTGATTGAATGAAAATGGTATCACACTTTGAGTTTTTTCTCTGATTTTAAAGATAGCAACTGGTATTTGCACACTCATCGTTCATGTCGAATGTTTCTTTAGAGTTACGGATCGTTCTGTGTTTTACACAATATTCAAGAAATTGTTAAGTGGTAGTGGATTATTGCCTAAGCAAACTACTAGACCTTGTCTAGACCGGATTTTTTTTATAAAAAAATGTTTTAAGAAAAATCATTTTACTTTATGATGATTTGCTGTCTAGATTGTTTTTTAAAACACTAGTTTTACTTACTCTTTTTTTTTTGGACAACAGTTTTACTTACTCTTTAGACTTTTAAAACACTAGTTTTACTTTTTCTATGAATCGATTTTCAAAACATTGGTTTTACTTACTTTCTCTGCATGTATATATACATTAACACTGACTATTGAGTGGTGCAACGTGTGCGTGTCTCTCCTTTTCTGATGTTGTGTCCATTTCAGGATGGACTCTAGACTACATACATGGTTTAATCGTTGTCCTTTTGGCTGCAGATAATATCCGTATGCACATGACACCGATCAAAAGTGTTTGTTTTTTCACATGAATTTAAAGGGAATAACATGAGGGTACATGGTTTGTCTCATCACTTTCTGAGGCAGAGTTCATGTCGATTCAATGATTTCTACATCTGATGTAGCCAATTTGAATGCTCTACTGATTTGCATGCATCATTATGGATTTTGCCGTTGTGGATCCACACTGCTACTGAAAGCAACTCCTAGTGAAGTGATGAACTATAGCTAGTTAAAATAAATTCAATGCTCTTCTATCTTCAGTCTAGAAGACTGTAACCAAGAAAAGGCCTTAATAAAACTGTATATTCACTGAAAATTGTCTAAAATCTAGGGCAGGAGCATCAGCGATCCTCTCTTTCTCGAATTCCCAGGTATTTTTTTTTATTATTTTAATTTTTTTTCGTTTCCTTAAAAAAAAATTATAATCATCTATCCGTGTCGTGGGGCCCGCAGAATAGTGACGAGACGGTATCAGTGGGATGAACTTCTGCGGCCCGGTTCAAAACCTTTTTATTATTATATTATTTTTTTTCTTCTCGAAAAACGTGTGAACCTCATTAAAATCTTCTAATGCAGATGACCTAATAATGCAAATGACCTAATAAACCCGTGACTTATCACCAAAATCTCACTAGCTTAAATATGAAATCTCTTAGTATCTACTTTTTCATCAAGGAATCCATTGGTGTATCTCTCTGGTTGATTCAAGAGTAGGTTTAACTTGAAACTTTGACTTGAATTTTGGTTTGAGCATAGCACAGTTGGCAAAAAAAAAAATTGGCATTTGTTGCGCAGATCTACATAGCGAAGAAGCATCAGAGTAGCTTAGAAGAAGATGATGCTGCATTTTTAAGTTTGCATTGTCATGGAAAATATTAGGATTCAAGAAAGTGCTGGAGAAAGATGATCGAAGTCTTGAGCATTGTTCTTCATGCTTGACCAAGAACAATGTCTTAAGAAGATCATATTAAATTATTTGTCTTCTTTTTTTTTTAATCTTTTGTCTGAAAGATACTTAACTTTAGCTCTTTGTTTGGCTGATTGCTATGCTTGCGTTCTTACACAATACTTCCTCTGTGTTTACTACTCATTAATTCTGTAAGTATTGTTTTGTTTATTATGTTTGGTTATATTTAAATTAATTAAATATTTTTATTTGTTTTCTGATAAAATCCTATTACTTATATTTTTACGTTTTAGTCTCAAATTAAATTGCATTACTAAAAGTAATCTCTTTTTGTAAATACAAAACTAAACCTACAAATTAATATCTTATTAATTTAATTTATTTGAAAGTCTTGAAATATATATTGTGTTCTTCTCTAGCTGCTGCTGTCTTTTGGACTCTCTGCTTAAACCCAGAAAATGGATTCAGCATGCCTAGTCTTGTCTCTAAAGCTCAATCCTTTCTTCAATCCTCTCCACCCTTTCACACCATGTTCCTATTCCCCGCCGCTCCGGCTCTCCTCTTACTACTCCCGCCGCTTCTACTCCCCGGTCACCGTTAACGCCGCCAAGAAAACCTCACAGAGCATTCCTTCCGAATTCGATGACAGAATCAACGGCTCTTTCTCTCCCGACTCCGATTCACGCTTCCTCGACCGTGTAACTTCCTCCTCCTTCTTCTTTCTTTCTCCCTCTTTTGTTGATTCAGTGTGAACATGCCCATTAGGTTTGGGCTCTCCACTGGAGTCATTGTTAGCTGAAAAGTCATAACCTTGTGGAAGGTTTTTCACATTTTATTACAATTGTTGTGGTCTGAAAGTGCTGACCTTTCGACATGGGTAATTCAGACAGAGAGTTTTATTACAATTTCCAGAGTCTATTAAGTATAAAAAAAAAAGGAGTTTCATTTATCTTATTCAGCTGTTTCTAGCTGTGTTGCCCTCTTGCATTGTTTCTGAGTCTACTCTTGTTGTTTGAGTGCTTTGTCTTACTAGCTTTTGTGTTTACAGCAAAAGGCTTTAGAGGCAGCAATGAATGACATTAACGGTTCTTTTGGTAAAGGAAGTGTCACAAGGTTGGGCAGTGCTGGTGGAGCGTTAGTGTGAGACTCTCTCTCTCTCTCTCTTGATACTCTTTCTTTATCCTATACTTCAATTGTCAACAATGATTGTGTAACGTTTGAATATATTGCAGGGAGACTTTTCCGAGTGGTGTATTGACGCTTGATCTTGCCTTAGGTGGAGGCCTGCCAAAGGGTCGAGTAGTAGAGGTATGCATTTGCTGAGAGCTTTTGATTCATAAGAAAGAAAAAAATTGATAATTGGTTTTTAATCGGATACTGCAGATATATGGACCAGAAAGTAGTGGCAAGACCACACTAGCACTCCATGCAATTGCTGAAGTGCAGGTTACACTTCTTGTCAACCACTTCCATCAGATAGTTCCATCCATCTCTGAAACATGGTTTGCTGACTGTGCAGAAGCTTGGAGGCAATGCAATGCTTGTTGATGCAGAGCATGCCTTTGATCCATCTTACTCTAAAGCATTAGGTGTTGATGTTGAAAATCTTATAGTATGTCAGCCAGATAATGGAGAGATGGCTTTAGAAAGTAATCCCAAAAACATTCCAAAATCTCGTGTTCTGAACGTTATTTTCATGTGAACTAACTTGTTCTGTCTTCATTACTCACACAGTTGCAGACCGTATGTGTCGTTCTGGTGCAGTTGACCTTATATGTGTTGATTCTGTTTCAGCACTTACTCCACGTGCCGAGATTGAAGTATGATATCATTTCTTGCTAACATGTAACTTCTTCATGGTACGAACTTCTTCTGAATTGAGTTTGTTTTGCTGTCATGTTTCATGCTTAGGGTGAGATTGGAATGCAGCAAATGGGATTGCAAGCTCGTCTTATGAGTCAAGCTCTCCGTAAAATGTCAGGAAACGCCTCTAAAGCTGGTTGCACACTTATTTTCCTAAACCAAATTAGATACAAGGTAACTGTGACCATTCACTCACCGTTTCTGTGTTACATTTTTCTTCATGAGTTTGATCTCGAGTATAAGTAGGCATGGGCATTTCGGTTATCAGTTTGGTTTGGTTTATTTTGGTTTTTCGGTTTCGGGTAATTGATAGGATCCAAACCCGAAATGAACCTTGTTTTTCGGTTCGGTTCTTCGGTTCCTTATAAATGTGCACATGAACTAATAGTGCTGTTCTTTTATGCTGTTAAGATTGGTGTGTACTATGGGAATCCAGAGGTGACTAGCGGAGGCATTGCCTTGAAGTTTTTTGCGTCCGTCCGGCTAGAAATTCGTTCTGCAGGGAAGATCAAATCTGTAAGCATACCAGTTCCATTATCATTGTAGTTTGTATCAGTGTGGTTTGGTTCTATTTGAAACTGTAACTTCATTTCTACTTCCCAATTACTTGTTTAAAGAGCAAAGGGGATGAAGATATTGGTCTCCGGGCTCGTGTAAGAGTGCAGAAGAGCAAGGTTAGTATGAATAAAGGCATAACATGCGAAGTTGAATTGTAAAGATAAGTGAATTTTCCTTATCCTCTCTCTGTTTACAGGTTTCGAGACCGTATAAGCAAGCAGAGTTTGAGATTATGTTCGGGGAAGGAGTCAGTAAACTGGTATGCATCATCAGTCTCTGACAATGCCTAAAACGTTTTTCCTTGTCTTTTAACTTAAACCTGAAACCTGTAGGGATGTGTTCTTGATTGTGCTGAAATCATGGAGGTTGTGGTGAAGAAGGGTTCTTGGTACAGCTATGAAGACCAAAGGTCTGGATTCAACGTTGAGAATAACATTTTGTGAAAGAAGTGGATACAGATTATGTGATATGTGTTTGTGTTGGTTCTCTCTCTTTTCAGGCTCGGGCAAGGAAGAGAGAAAGCACTGCAACATTTAAGAGAGAATCCTTCTCTTCAAGACGAAATTGAGAAGGTTTGCTTCGTCTCTGTGAATGTAAGCTTTTTACATTGATTCGTCCTCCTTATGCGTTTGTGGTGTTTTGAAATGGTGTTGCAGAGAGTGAGATTGTTGATGTTAGATGGAGAAGTTCATCGATCAACTCCTTTGTTTAACAGCAGCCCCTCCTCGGTTTCACGTGATGAAGAAGGAGAAGAAGACGCTCTTGACGAGTTCCAATGACTAAGTTCCACCAAGATGTTCTAATCTACAACAATCATGTTCACCTCTCGTTTCAACTATCATCATTTGAAACTCCAGATGGTTCACTATATAATACTGTATTCAAGTTCTTTTCTTGTGCACTGAAACATGGACATTACACGAACACTAGAGTTCTTTATAAATTCAAAGTATGTTCTGAGCATTACAGAGAAGAGAAACAAGAACATAGACGTTTAGAGAAAACATGAGTTACACATGTCTTAATAAGATTTACTGAGCCAAAGCACTTGTGTTGTACACAAGAAGAGCTCCTCCGGCGAGAATTCCGGCGAGTGTCACTGCCCAAATAGCCAATCCGGTGACTCCTCCCTTGTACACATCACCACTCGCTGACCACTCCTCCTCGTTGTAGATAGGACTGTGCAAACCAAATCACCATCTCGTCAACAACACATGCACTGATTCTTATAGTATACATATGAAAATGTTAATAGAGACTACTATTATTTATTCACCTGTATCCATCAACGTTAGCTCCATACTTGTCAACGAACTTGTAAACACCGTATCCCTGAGAATAACACGACATCGTTTTAATCAATTTTCTAAAAATTGGACATACAGGAAATAGTGTTTCAAAAAAAAAAAAGGACATACAGGAAATGATTTTCTTAAATTTGATTTATGCAACTTAAATCGGTTTTAACTTTAAACTGTCTTAAATAGGTTAAAATTGATCTAAATCGATGTAAATTAGTCTAAATCAAGCTTAATTAATCTAATTCGAACTAAATGGGACTAATTTGTTAAATTAAGCTAATGTTGTTCATTTGATTAAAAACGAGCAAATCTACAAATTTTTCTAGTTTATTTTCTGTATATGTAAGTTTTATAATTCATTAAAATTGTAATATAATTAATCCCAAAAACCAAAAATATATAATGTAAATGTTTGTTAATATTTGTTTTGATGAATCAAATGAACTAAGAAAAAGATATTTGCTTTGTATCCCTAACCTTGCCCTTTCTGCCGGAGGAGTCGACGCCGTCCCTCAAGTCCATGCTGCCGTTAACTCCTACAGACAAAATGATCAAACGGAATAAGCTATAGTTTTAACGGTAGCGTGTGTATATGTGTAAGGTATGGAGTGTGTTATGTGTATACGAACCAAAGGGTTTGTCGGTCTTGATCTTCTTGACACCGCTCGCGACGATTTTGAAGGAGGAAGGAGAAGCTCTTGTGAGCGACGGCAATCCTCTCACCGACATCTTCTCCACCGTGAAACCCGCAGGTTTCAACGTCACCGATGATAGCATCACTGAAGCAGCCATTTCTTCTCTCTCTGTCTCTCGCTAGGTGCGTGTGTGTGTGGTCTGGTCTTCTATTATGAGTGGAGATGAAATGTGATAAGTGATTTTGGTTATGACACGTGGCGAATTCTGCTTGGCTTTCACCTTGATATGTTATCTTAATATTCTTCATCAGTTTTGCCACGTTGGACCGTTAGCATTTTTAAAATTTTCAGATTAAACCCCTGTAAATTTTTGTTTACTTGAACAAGCTGCACTAGTTTGTTAGAGACTCGCAATGTCTTTCACGTTGGTGATCTTGTCTTGCACATTGCACGTTGAGACTCTCTGTTTTCAGGTTCATCAGAACATTGATAAGACTGAGAGAGAAACTATCAGTAGAAGCAAGCAAGTGTGAGATATCAAACTAAGTCCTACATCGGAAGTTTAGACAAGAAGTGTCTAATATATATAAAGAGATGTCCAACTCTAATAGTACGAGGTCTTTTGGGAAGGAACTCTAAAGTAAATCCATGTGGACTTGACTCTAAAGCCCAAAGTGGACAATATCGTACTAATCGGATAATAAAGAGTTGGACATGGAATTTCACAATCCCAGCAGCGTTCCAGCTGTTTCCACTGAGAGTGATGGTGCAAATCATCTTCTGGAGCAAGCACGAACTGCAATAGCCGACAACAACAAACACTATAACCAAGAACGAAACAAGAAGAAGCTTTACAACAAGAACAATGCAGAAAGATTTGAAATTAAACTTAACGGAGGATTTTGATAAGATCATAGCCAGAAATCATAACCAAAGTAAACCAAGATTGACGTGGTCACAGATGTGTCTCCTATATTCTGGGATTGTCTCCCACTCCTAAATTCACGTTTCCTATTTGTTTAGTAGGCAGTCATCCTATGTACTTTCTAATGTATTTAAGAGACTATTGTCTTATGAAAATGGTATGAAGAGAAAATTGCAATAAAGTGTTCTTTAAGTCTTTGGGATCCAACAGATTTCAGAGCAGCACTCCTTTGAGGTTTATAGCGTTGTGTATGATCCCAAGGCATAAGACAATGTTTTGCAAGTTGGTAGGAGTTTAAGCCACCAGATTTGAAAAGAAAAGGAAGTGGGAGATTGTTATTCTACTGATTTCTTGTCGCTCATGTCAAGTGTTTTTAATTGTCTCTTTGAAGCTATTGTTTCTGGAAAAAATCATTTCTCATATCACGTTGTCTTTGTCATGTCTGTGATCAGAACTTCAGAAGTTGAAGTTTGTTGTAAAGTGACCAAAGAACTTAATATGCTTCCATGATGATAAAGTCAAACATCCACCTTTCTAGAATAATCTACTCAAGGTCAATCAGGTTCACCTTATCCTTGATTCTATCGTATGAAAATTACCCCATAATCCATATATATTCTTTCGGCATTCTTTGGTCATAGTTGTTATTCCTATATATGATGTTGTTACAGAGCAAATTAATCACTTAATTAAGATCAACTTTAAATAACAACAAAATTACAAAACTACTTCCACAGACAAAAGTGTGATCAGTAGATGCCCTTAACATGACTAGGAATAGTTGCATTAGTAGACAAACTTGGGTTCAATCTTGCTTATGACAAGATGTTTAGGTTTGTGTTATTCCTACATCTAATGCCTACATATGTGCTCTCACTAAATGATTCTTCTATTAATCATCTGAGCTGGGCACCCTATTTTTGCTCTGAATAAATCAAGTATGATATAGTTTCTGACACATGTTTTAAAAAGGGTCTAAGGTAAATTTAATCTAAACCAGGGGAGAAAGGGAGATTCTATTAAGATCTCAAAATACCAATGATTACAATAGTTAATACTATGAACCGGGTACTCCTTTTTTTGAACCGGATACTTCTACATTGTATATTATTCAAATCGATGATCAAAAGCTTCCTTTTCAAGAATAATTTCAGTTCAAAGCCCATGTCAATAACAATGGATGAATGTAAGTTTTTTTTTTTTTAACTCAACCACCTGTTGCTTCAAACGAGAATTATTGTGAAGCCGGTTTGTCCAGAGCACTGCAACAAATCAAACACAAGAAACACACATTAATCGTCAACAAGAATCAGACCCACAATGTCCAGGGATTTTTGAAAAAAAGTTACTTGGTTATCTACTGAATTCACAAGATATGAATACAATCGGATTTCCGTTTCCATGTTTAATGTCAATTATAAGCACTTACAAACCACCATCAAAATGTGAGGTGCAAGGGAGTCACTAATTTCAACACCAAATGATCCATTAATATATCAAACTATCAAAATATTTCATTAATCTTTACTTTTGATACGTAAGTTTGAATATTAAAGAGTTTATGAATTAACAAAAGATTTTACCAAAATATATTCAATAAATTACACTGAATTTAATTTAGAAGTGTTAAATAGATTAAAATATTATCAAAACCATATGACGTCAAAATATAAGTTAACTTACTATATTTTTATATTTTTGGATAGAATATAAAATTTTCCTCTGATTTATAATATCATAAATACTATCATTTTAATAAATTAGAATAGATAATAATCTATAAACAAAAAATGAAAAGTTATTAAGAGCTGCAAAATATAAAAATCATGTAAATATAAAACACTAAATAATATAAGTATCACAATGATAAATAATAAACAAATATAGCAAGATAAAATATACAACCCGCACGTAGCATGGACAAACCCCTAGTTATGAATATAAATTATTTTTAACATACTTTATTAATCAGTCTGATGACCCTTTTTGTGAAACATATGTACTATCAATAATATGATACAATATGTAGCAAAGTATTAAAATGTGAGTTTATTAAATGATTATGCATATATATATATTTTTTTAAAAAAATTGGGGATATCTCGCTGGCCGAAGTCCAACCGACAATTATGGGGACATATCCACCAAAGAAAGAGAGACCCATCACAATTGGAATTAGAAATCCATATCGTCTGGTCATACAAACGGGTAAATCTGATTTTGGTAGGTTTCGAACTCGAGATGCTTAGCACCTTTCCAAGACCGCCGTACCACTTGACCACGTTTGTGCGGTTAATGATTATGTATATTGTCGAGTGTCTTCGGAGAAAGTTGAGTTTTTTCAGTCTGTAAAGGGTTTGCCTCAAGACTTTAAGAGTACAATGATCCGAAAGTACCCAGAATTTTTCAAGGAGTATTATGTGTCTTGTTTGCAAGGAGCAAGCTGATTGCATCTAGCGTAAATCAAGTGTTCAAACAAAACAGAAACAAACATGTACCACTATTCCATTTACATCGACCAACAACCAAACAAATCAAGTGTTTCTAGAACCAATTTAGTGGAAGCCTAAATGATCAAGAACCAAAGAGAATCGATAATCTTTTGGGTGGCTTCGTAAATGAGGTTTTGTAAGTATCAGTTTCACATTTTCTACTTAAGAAACTCTGAGGAGAGTGAATCTTTCACCTGTCTTTCCAAGGAGAAGAAGACATAGACCAACACAAATTAGAATCAAACAAATGAAGAAAGTAACTCTGAAACTAAAATGTGTGATTGAATAAGTTTATTTTATTAGGTTTGATAAAGATATCCCCTTGTTATTATTTGAGGAGCATTATTAAAAACTAACCTTCACCTCATGTGCTTTAACCAAATTGCCATTTTCTAGATGTCAACACTAGAATCACTCTCACCCCCTTTAATTAAAAGCCCTCTTCTCACTAGACTTATTACATATGCTGCCATTATTCATTACAATGTAGCTTAACATAATATAATATATGCTTCCTATCTATATAACCGATAACTCATTTGATCATACATTGCCGATTTCTCGCGAGTTCACATTTTGGTTACAGTGGCTGAACTTGTTATATAATGTACCTCTCTAGATATATAACATGTTAAGTCATGGTTGTGACAGTACACGATATATAAACTCATTATCGATATCAACCTCACATATATAAACTCATTATAGGGTATATTAATTCTGAAGATCCTATTTGGGTTCAAGCTTCAGCTTCTACAATCCATGGTTCTGACATTTGGTACATAGTCAGATCAACCTTTTAATAGTTTCTCTATCAACAAAAAAAACATCTTAAAGCAGACGATCCAAAAATTTAAGTGGTCTTACTAACGTCAATTTCGAAATTATAGTGGTTCTATGAACATATAGGAAATCATCTGTAACTTGATTATTAATTATATTATTCTACATAATTTAAGCAACTTAAACTAAGCTATAACTTTGACATGTTATCTACGTATATCATTGTGTTGAATTTGAAAAATAAATTAGTCTGCATGGACAAATTAACGTTAGTAATCAATTAATAATTTTTGTTGATTTATTTTTTAAAATCATTTAGTATTTCTCGGCAATTATGGTAGTATATAAAGAAATTTAGATTAGTCTGATTGGAAAAACTAAATTAGATATCAAATCATAATTTTCATTGGTTAATTTTGTAAATCATTAAGTATTTCTCGGCAATTATGGTTGTATATAAAGAAAGATCGATTATGTATCCAAATTTTTAAAATTATATCATACGATTTTTTTGTTGAAATATCGTCCCGAAATCGAAGGGGATATCGTTACAAGTTTTTTAAAAAGAAATTGAATTGATTATATAATTGGTATATAACTTAGTTCTTACCTAATTTGAGCTCTTTTGATTTATTATATCTATCGTGTGTTAAGGCAAAATTTTAAGGGAAAATTGCCAACTATGACTCACAACTTGATTTCAAATGCAAAAGTAAACCCAAACTTGAATCATATGCAAAAGTAATCTAAAAGGCTATTGAAATTACAACCAGCCCCTTGTGAACAAACAAAAAAACAGATTTTTTTTTACGTTTCTAACCACTGCAAGTCGTCTGGTATAGTACTTCTTAAAAATAATTTAAAATTTTTGTAAAAAATATTTTGATAAGTGAAAAATTGAAATCATGTAATTAACATATGTTTTAAGTCATATAAATTAAGATATAACAAAAGTGAATTGTTTTCAACATAAATGAGTGAAAGTAGTGAGTCATGATATTCTTTGGTTTAGGTCTTGCCAAACATATGTTGTAGTATTGTATGTGTTCTTAGGGTTAGATTTTGGAAACCATAAATGTTTTTTTGAAAAATTTAAAATTTACCTAAGTGTGTTTATTTCTGTGAATAATAAACACTATCTAAGTTTAATTTGATTTTATAACGTGTTTAGTTAGTTAATTTAGTCAATTTAGTATAGAGGTTAAATTTAGGGTATGGGACGACTTACTAGTAAGTCGTCTGGTGAATATATTTACGGTAGACGACTTACTAGTAAGTCGTCTGATGTATAGTATTCAAAAGAAGACTTACTAGTAAGTCGTCCAAACCGGACCGAACCTTTAATTTTACCAATGTACTTTTAAACCTAACCGGATTATTTACCGGACATATATAAGATGAATTTTTTTTTATTCACATTTTCGCGAAATTCAGAAAACCCTAACCGTTTCTCTCAAAGGCGATTTCGAAGGCGATTTCCGTTGATTCTCTCTAATCCATCGTTCTCACCGCCGGTTATCTCTCCGCCGTTATCACCGTCTTTCTCACCACCGTTCTCACCACCGCTTCCTCTATTTCAGATCTGAGAGGAAACCCTAGCGCCGTTTCTCTGTAAACTCTAGCGCCGTTTCGCGTCTCATTCTCACCGCCGGTTCTCTGTGTACCCTACCCTAGCGTCGTTTCTCTCAAAGGCGTCTCGTTGAACTCCGCCGCCGGTAACTTATATCTCTTACTGTCGAGTCTCTATCAATTTATGACTTAAGGTGTATCTATTGTCATTCTCACCGTCGTTCTCACCGCGCTTCTTCTTTTCATGTATATTTTTGCAGATCTATAACCGCTGTGTCGAAGGCGATTATATCTTCTCCGAATTTTCAGGTCGGCTTTAAAATGTTCTACTGGAAGTCCTGGAAGACTTATAATTAAGTCGTCTGGAAAGTCTTCAGTCTTCCAGCTGGAAGACTTTCCAGATGACTTAATTATAAGTCTTTCAGCTGGAAGACTTGCCAGACGACTTAATTATAAGTCGTCTAGAAAGTCTTCCAGACTTATAATTAAAATGTTATACTGGATGGTTGTGTGTTTGAGTGGTTGTCTTTGATTGTTTTGCAGAAAAAATGGATATTCCAGAACTCCCCCGGAGGATACATAAATTATGGGAAGAGCCCCCCGCAGCGAAAAGCATTTCATGGCATACGGGTTGTTCGAAGTTGCATACTGCTTTAAAGAATGCTCTTGATGATGACGAATATAATGAGCTGAAGGAGTCGAATTTGGGAGTTTTCACCAAGTTCCAAGAGCTGGGATTTGGTTGGGCTTCAAGGCTGGTTCACTACATACTCGCTTTCCAGCTCAACATAAAGAAGAAGTATGAGCTGATGTGTCTCATTGGTCCACAACCTGTGAGTTTTCACTGTTAGAGTTTGAAAACCTCACTGGTCTAAACTGCGAGTACATCGAGGACCTCGAGAGACCGAACTGTGTTGTTACAAAGGAGTTGGCTTCATTCTGGGAGATGTTGCGAGTTGATGTCGAAGCTGGACCATCTACTCAGCAGATAATAAAAGCACTTGAGAGATGCGAAGGGTGGTCTTGGGATGATCGCAAGCGGCTCGGGTACCTTGCCATCTTGACTGGATACATTGAAGGGAGAAAGGACTCAACCCTTACACTGGCTAGTCTGGCAAGGCTAGTGATGGAGTTATAACAGTTTGAGAATTATCCATGGGGGAGAGTCGCGTTTAAGGTGATGATGGACTCTCTAAAGAGCAAAGATATTACGGGTTGTTACACTATTGATTGGTTTGCACAAGCTCTCCAGGTCTGGGTGTACACAGCTCTGCCGGAATCGGGTGCTAATTATGGTAATCCCATACCAAACAGACCGTCTCCACCGATACTGGCTTACATAGGTGGCAAAGGACGCAAATGCTTTAAAGATGCTATTTGCAGAATATTTAAACTTCACTCCAAAAGACGTAGTAGAAGACTTATAATTAAGTCGTCTGGAAAGTCTTCCAGCTGGACGACTTAGTAGAAGACTTATAATTAAGTCGTCTGGAAAGTCTTCCATCTGGAAGACTTAGTAGAAGACTTATAATTAAGTCGTCTGGGAAGACTATTCAGACGACTTAATTATAAGTATCTAGACGACTTAATTATAAGTATCTAGACGACTTAATTATAAGTCTTCTACTAAATCTTCCAGCTGGAAGACTTTCCAGACGACTTAATTATAAGTCTTCTGCGAAGTCTTTTCTTTCCATCTTTCTTAATTCGTCAAATATCTAAGTTCATATCTTCTATTTACTGCAGACTACGGTGATCAACTTTGTTCAGAAGAACATTAGTGAAATGTTTCCAAAATGGGACTCTGATGTTGAGGACCCGGCCGCGGAGAACATAATTAAAATCATCTTTAATCAGAGACCGTGGAAGTGGACCATGGATTGCTGGGAAGTCACCGGTACTTGGGTCAATACAAAGCTGGCGGTTGTGAGTCCAGCGAAGAAAGAGGTTGTGGTGAAGGATCTCAGTCCAAGACCTCGGAAGAAAGCTCGTAAAGAGACTACTGCTGTGCCTCCTACAGAGGCACATGAATAGGCTAGTGAAGAGGTTCCTACAAAGGCTCGTTTGGAGGTGACTATGACTGTTGGTGGGATGACCAAAGAGGATATTGAAAGATGCTTCAAGGACCTAGCTGATGCCATGAGGGAAGGGTTTGGGACGTGCCTTAAGAAGATCAAGTATCTGTCGGATAGGGTGGAAGCTGTGGAGAAGACTTACCAGACAACTTATCAGTAAGTCGTTTGATAAGTCTTCTATGTAGAAGACTTACCAGTAATTTGTCTGATATCTTCTGACTTGTATTATTTTATATGCAGCATATGGATGCTTGGATTAATGTGCTGAGGAAGAGGTACGATGCTAAGCCACAACTCTTCAGGAGCGAGAGAATTTGCTTCCTTGATCATCTCTTTTCTCAGCAATGGAGAAGCAACTACAAGGATTTTAAGGATTCAGAGCCCGATCACAACGGTTTAGGAAGAAGACTCCCTGGTGGGGCGTGGAATTATTATTCAGGCACTATACCATCATTTTGCTGATCGAACAAGTTTTGGGGAGGCGGATATTGATGATATCTATGCGCCAGTGAACCACAAGGACAGTCATTGAATTGCTATGTGGATATTGATCCCTAAGAGGCGCATAGTCGTATGGGACAGAATTTGTAGCCATATCTCCCAAGAAGAACTCGATGTGATAATGGAGCATTTTCTCAACATGGTCCCTTATCTGCTTGTTGAGTGCGCTCCCTCTGAGGAACAGCGTGCCCAATACACCCTGGAGCCATTCGTATATGGGAGACCGCAAGATACACCTCAGGCCCGATCTGGTGATTGTGGTGTGTACGCTATAAAGTACATTGAATGTCATGCTCTTGGGATGCCATTTAATAAAAAAGACTTTGCTAAGGGCAACGGGAAGGCTATGAGGGATAAGATGGCGGTGGATATATTTAAAGAGCTTCCTGGCCAGCATGAGAAAGATAACGAGGACAATGATGAAAACCTGGCAACGTATGAGGGATGATAAACAGGCTACGTTAGATTATTTTGTATGATAGATTAGGCTGATGTGTGTATTTGAACTTGATTATTTTGATGTGCTGATGTATGATGGACGATTTAATGGTAAGTCATCTGGAAAGGCGACTTAATTATAAGTCGTCTGGAAAGTATTCTGTGCAGTGACCTTTTGGAACCTTTCGGATAATATTTGTTTGGTAGTGCAAATTGACAAACTCATAAGTTCAATCTCCACTCTCTTTTCTTGATCCTCACATAAGTTCATAACTCATAAATTCTTAATACATAAATTCCTAAGACAAATTCATAAGTAGACACAGACTCCACTACATAAATTCATAAGATAAATGCATAAGACAAATTCATAAGATGACACAGACTCCACTACATAAATTCATAAGACAAATGCATAAGACAAATTCATAAGTTGGAAGACTAAACACTGGACGACTAACTTGAGGGTCTTCTGGACGACTTACTTGAAGGTCTTCTGGACGACTTACTTGAAGGTCTTCTGGACGACTAAACACTGGAAGACTAACTTGAAGGGATGACTTACTAGAAGGTCGTCCACGTTATTTCTTACATTGTGGTTTCGTATGGCCAGTTTCTTTGCAGTTTGAGCATCTATAAACCCTGTGTTGCTTCTGGGGTTTGCGTCCTTTCATCCTGGATAGCTCCAACCAAGACTACCATCTTGATTTCTTCAGTCTCCCCGGACCACACTTTACATCCGGAGGAAAGCATGTGTGTTCCTCAACATGTTGTCCAACACAAGGATATATATTCTCTGAGTATCCTGCAAACAAATAATCCTTTGAGTACACTGGACATACAAGTGTGTCGATATGCAAACGAGCATATGTTCCAGTAGCTATAGCATGAGAGCAAGGTATTTTCTCCACTGCATAGACACCAAAATCACACTTTCCATGTTCCAAATCAACCACACAGTCCATTTTGCCAGCTTTCACCAAGAATCGCCATCCATCAATTGGTTGGTCCCTCATCGTATCCACTATCTCCGATCGAACAGCAAGCAAGTATTCAACACCCCGACTATGTTGAGTTGGGAGACTCAAAGCATCTTCTCTCCTTTTCCAAAACCACCTTCCTAGCTTCTCCCTTATGAACTCCAACAGGAACTGAATTGGAAATCCTCTAGCTCGCTTCAGTGCGGAATTAATAGATTCAGCGATGTTGCTTATTTTTATGTTGTACTTGTCTCCCTGACAATAAACCCTTGACCATAGGCTGACGTCGGCTTTCTCCAAATACGTTGCAAGGTCCGGGTTTACACTCCGCATCTCAGCCATGTACCGGTCAAAATTATAAAACGTATGAGCATAAGCAGCACCTTTCACCAAGTACAAGATATGTCTCCCTTTATACTTTTTGACAATATTATCTTGAAGGTGATAATAACATATTCCTCGGGTTGCCCAAGGAAACACCTTATCACACGCACTTTTAATGGCCGTGTGCCGGTCGGAGACTATCACCAGAGGCTGGTCATCAGATACACAACTAGCCAATTTTGTGAAAAACCATTCCCAAGAAGGTTCATCTTCAGCATCTACGATCCCAAAAGCCAATGGAAATATCTGAAAATTCCCATCTTGTGCTGCTGCAACTAACATAACACCTCCATACTTCCCACTTAGGTGAGTCTCATCCACCACAATGACCCTTCTCTGATACTTAAAACCTTTGATATAAGCTCCAAAAGAGAGAAATAGATACTTAAATCTATTCTCAGAATCAAGTTCTATAGCCGTGATAGAATCGGGGATTTGATAGGGGGATTTGTTCGAGATATGATGGCAGACGCATGTGGGAACCGAAATTCACACCGTCGATTTTAATGAATAAAAACGGAGGAAAGCCAAGTTAACCCGACTTTCCCTGAAGGTCCGGATTCTCTGCGACAGCCAACGACAAGTGACCGAATAAATGCGGAAAAGGTTTTGTTAAGATTTGGGACTGGACCTTAAGAAAGGCTGCCTACGTACCCCTTTCGAGGATCAAGTCGGACGTAGTTCAGTTTAGAAAGAATTGAACAAGAGATCGAACCGTCTGGGCGGGTTCGTCTAGTATGAGCGTTTGGCATAGAAACAGGCATGTCGAAGATAACGCCTAGGGTTTCTATGTGCGGAGCTCTGAAGTAAAAGAATTGTCCGATCCTTCCGAGAGGAGCGGAGATTTGCGAGCAGGAGGCGGCCAGACGTTCTAGGGCCTGCCTTGCTAGTCTAACTGCCTAAATTCTAAGTTCTATCAGCTAACAGGAGCTCTCTAGGTCTTCAATCTAGGATTTTCGGATCCTCTTCTCCTCTGCTCTTGCTCTCCTTATATACCCACTCTTAGGTCGGTTTGCCTTAGGATGATGGACCTCGCCTTTGGGCCCAAGTTTATCTCTTCAGGAAGTATTCCATTTTCGTCGATCTTTGTAATTATCCTCGAGTTTTCCCATATTTTTCGGTAACTTGTTGTTTATCCGATGTTCGGGAAATCGGATAAACCGTCATAGCCTGATTGGGCCTGAATTCTTAAAATCGTAAGTAAATCCGTGGACTTGTCTTAAGTCGTTGAACGTTTTATATGATTTCTCGGAAAGACTATCTTTCTCGTAAAATAAACCGCATAGCCTAAAGGATCTATGTTCGAGTTAATCGATCTTGTTTTATGTGATATCTTCTACAAGAAATCCAATCCTTCTATTTTTTGTCGTAAAACATTGAGGATGATTCCAATCGAGTCGAATCGAAAGATGTTTGTTCCATAGCCGTGATCGTATCAAACTCTCGAGGATTGATCCAAGCAGGCCAAGATGGGATCAGACCGAGCATGATGGGACCGAGACCAGGACGCGGCTTGCCGCCGGCGCCAGGCCGGCTTGCGTCTCGCCTGCCGCCGGCGCCAGGGGTTCTCTGCCGCCCGTGGGTTTTCCGTTGCCCGATCTTTCCCCTGTTGGCCGTTCGTGCGGGAAATCTTTGAGTTCAGAAGGATCTTTAGCCGTAGATTTCGAGATAACCGTTTTCGACCTCACCAGAGAGTGGATATTCTAATTTGAGAAAATCTCGTATAACTTCTTTTCAAATTATCCGAGACTTTTTGTTTTAAGAAATACTTTCCAGAGACTTTCAGTCATTGATTCCGTCGTGACCGATTTTGACACCAACAACGCAAATACCCATCTTCTGCTGATCTTCTCACCAATGTTTGTGCATATAACAGTGCTCTTTATGAAGTGGTGTAATCAAGCTCCATGCCAAACATGTTCTTCATTGCATCAGAGATATGATGCGGAGTCAACCCATGAATGATTCCAACACGATAAATGAAAAGCCTACCAACATACTTCGGAGTACAGTGTCTCCGCTGAGCGATTCGGTCTCCCACTGAGCATGTATGTTTTTCCACATCCTTTGTTACCCAAAACGTGTTTGTCCCATGTTTCACATTCGCTCTAATCTTCCATCCACAACCACTAACTTGACATGTTGCCACAAGGAGAGTTTTCGTTGACTTGTATATTCTGAAGGAGAACCTACCCCTCACTGTTGTCAACCGCAGCTCTGAAAGCAGTGCATCCTTGCTAATAAAACTCTGGTTGACATAGATATTGTTACCATTTGATCTTCCTCCTTCAATAGCATATGTCTCTTTGAACTCTTCAAGACACATATCATCATCTTCTTCCTCATCCTCATCTTTAACATTTCCATAAACACTGTAATCCTCGTCCACTTCAGCAACCATAGAGATATGAGCATCCTCCTCCCCATCATCCTCCTCCCCATCATCCTACTCCCCATCATCCTCCACATCATGATCTTCATCTCATCAGCTTCATCATCTTCTTCCCATTCCTCTGAAACCGTTTCCAACTTTCTACGGCTTGATACACAAAGCCGCACTCCATGCGTTTTGGTTATCTCGAGCAAGTTTTGAACTTGTCTATCATTGTAACATGAATAGGAGGGGTGTCTGGAGCCATCGGTTGCATCATTTCTGCTGGTAATGAGTAGGTTATCTCCACAGACTCGGTGCTCATATCCAGGTTATAATCTTCTGGAGTCATTGCAACAAGTTCAGCATGTGTCGAACCTTCACTCAAAAAAAACATTCTCCCTCCTTTGAAATTATCAACCACAAAACCCAACAACCATCTTTCAACAACCATTCTCCATACACTCCATGTAACTGACGCATCATCTGCAAGTTCAAAATAAAACACATTAGTAAACATAGACAAAATGAAAGTTTACTAAACATTGACACAAACGACATACCAGTAAGTCATCTGGAAGACTTAGACGACTTACCAGTAAGTCGTCCAAACAGGTCATTTTTGCAATTGACTTTTAAGTGGACGACTTACTTGTAAGTCGTCCAGCTTTGTTTGTTTAAAAAAAAATCTATGTAAAACAAAAAACTCAATATTTTATGAAAGCAAGACGACTTACCAGTAAGTCGTCTCAGGTTTGTTTGCTATTCGAAAATAAAACTTAAATATTTAACTTTTCCCAGACGACTTACTTGAAAGTCGTCCAGTTAGACGACTTACGAGAAAGTCGTCCGGGATAAGCAATGTTTGACCAGAATCTCGGAAAAAAATATGGACGACTTTGCTTATCTTGGACGAGTTACAAGTAAGTCGTCTGACTGGAAGACTTTCAAGTAAGTCGTCTGACTGGAAGACTTTCAATTAAGTCGTCTGGGAAAATTTAAATATTTAAGTTTTATTTTCCAATTGCAAAACTAACCAGAGACGACTTACAAGTAAGTCGTCTAGCTTTAATAAAATATTGAAATTTTTGTTTTCCCAGAGACGACCTGGTAAGTCGTCTAGGTTATTCTCTAGATTTTTTTTAACAAACAAAGATGGACAACTTACAAGTAAGTCGTCCTTTTGACCAGAAGACTTACCCGTAAGTCTTCTACAGCCAGACGACTTACGGGTAAGTCTTCTACGCGAACAGATCTGGAAAAAATTTCAATTTCATACCTTAAACTAGTGAGATGACTTCTTAAGCACACATAAGTCTTCTCCAACCACCCAGAACCTCAAACGAAAGTAACCCACCAAGAATAGTATGCTTGAATAGCTCTATCAACCATAAAAAATTTTGAATCAAAAGCTTGAGTTTTTTGGATGAATATGGAGACAAAGTGATAGAGATGTTGTTTTTAGTTCATAACAATTGAGAAAGAGAGAGTGTAAATCGATTTTAGGTACATTAAGAGCTTCAAATTGGTTGTTCATGGTAGTTGGGTATTGATGGCAATGACAATCTTGTAAATACATGAAGATGATGAGGTTGAGAGAGTAAAAAATCCATTTTCGAAAAAAAAAATTAATGGCATTTTCGTAAATAATGTGAACATGTGGGGTGAATAGGGCAAAAAAAAAGGAGAGGTTAGTTTTGTGTTTGACTTTTTGTTTTAAGTCATATTTGCAAAAAGCCCAACTTTTAAAGGGGATTGGAGTGCAAGTTTTGTGATAGTAATTAGTGAATATTTTCTATAATTAGGGCGCTTTGATTTCATCGGATTAACGCATCATTTTACGTATATAATTATGTAGCCTTGAACTCACACCTATTCACAGCAGCAGTCTTCTTCCCAAATCATCATTACCAAAACCATTCTCCCAAGCAAATCACAAATAGCAGACTTCAACTCCGTAGCCGATTTAAAGCCTTTAAGACAATGTGGAGTGTGAGGATGAGTACTGTTCGATTGTGGAAGTAGTACTCGGCTGCTGGTGGCCTAATCATTGATGTTCTAGAAATCGATACTTTCATAAAGAGCTATATCATTTCATTTAGTGAATTTGAGAAATAAGTGTATTTATTTTAATAAGTTGATTCTTTGTTATGGCAATTTATAGGATTGCAAATTTTTAAGACACTTTTCACAGCAGTTGTGAAAGAAATTAGTTTATATTTTTTTGTTTCTTTGTAATTTGTTTGTTTCATATTTTATTATTCTATTGCTTATGTTTCGTTTGTTATTACTTTCATAATTTACATTATGAAATCAATAATTCTATTGTCTATGTTTTGTATTTTCTTAAATTCATAATAAAACTTATGGCAATTTGAGAAATAAGTGTATTTATTTTAATAAGCTGATTCTTTGTTATGGCAATTTATAGGATTGCAAATTTTGAAGACACTTTTCAGAGCAGTTGTGAAAGAAATTAGTTTATATTTTTTTTGTTTCTTTGTAATTTGTTTGTTTCATATTTTATTATTCTATTGCTTATGTTTCGTTTGTTATTACTTTCATAATTTACATTATGAAATCAATAATTCTATTATCTATGTTTTGTATTTTCTTAAATTCATAATAAAACTTTATAAGTTTTTGCCTACTCTTACAGATTTTTCCCAATAAAATATACTTCAAATAATCCTAACCAATTACACAATAAGATTACATTACATAAACATGCACAATAATATCAAATATTTTTGACTATAACATTTAACTCTATAATATCTGTATAATATAATATCTGTATACTATAATCTCTTTTACTCCATCATTCCTTGCAGGGCGCGGATTAACACCTAGTTGGTTGATATTTGGGAAAAGTTACATGTAATTAAACTTGTTAATTTTCAATATTTTTAAAAGTAATCATATTCCACATATTTATTTTAGACTTTTGGTTTCTTTTATTTGTGGTGACTTATAGTTTATAACAGTTAATTTTTTAGTTTTATTGTTTTTGGATAACCATACTTTCTACATCAACCTGAGAAAATCTATAGTGACCAATTATGTTACTTGGTTCATATTTTGTTTTCAAATTTAGCTAACGCCATTAATAGACTGTCTAAAAATAAAGGAAAACCTTTTCCAAACAAAATATATATATAAATAAAACAGATAGATAATTTCACTACTTCAAAATTATATCTCACAAAAAAATGAATAACCTCGTAGTGTTTCTGTTTGTAATTACTATATGTTTTGGATTGAGTGAAGCTTGTGCAGAAAGTCAGGTAGTATTAAAGAACGAACTCGGTAAAGGTAATAATCTTAATGCCCAGTGTCAATCCTGGAATCCCCCCATAAATCATGGAAAAATAAGTATACCACCCGATGGTTATCATATTTTTCGATTCGTCTCGGCTAAAGAAAGAACAACTTATTATTGTACTCTCTTTTCCATGACGTTTCTGAACGGATCAAATACTCGTCCTCAACTAAAAGGTTTTCATGGTCTTGAGGCATTTCGAGCAGGCACCCGGTCGAATAAATGTGGTCAATTCCGTGAATGGTGTGCCAGATATGATGGAATTTATTTCAGAAGAGATCCTAATAAACCACTGGGACATGCGCTTAATTGGACTACCAATACACCAATAGGTCGACGTGGGCTTAGTTGGACTACCAAAATCTAAATATGTTTTTTCCTAAATGTTATAACAATATTTATGTAAGTTGGTTATTTGTATTTGTAGATAACAATCCCTAAGTTGTATATATAATGTGCTTCAATATGTAGCAAAAATGAAAAAATGTGAGTTTATTAAATGATTATGTATATTGTTGTTTCCATATTTTAGATAATATTTTTCTATTTTTAATATGTAATAATTTGTTTATTCAAAAAATTTTGCGTTCTCTACACAGCTGACCATGAGTCCAACATCGAGATCATGCATTTCTCCAAAAAATATTCGACCATTTGGGACATGTTGTGTTGACTTAGTATCTCATGGGTTGGTATGGACATTCGAGTTTTATGTCAGGTTTAAGAAGTTTTGAACCTATATAGATATCTATATTCAAAGATTTTTGGTATGATATTGGTACAATTTTTGATCGGTTCTATATGATTTTTTGTCGGTTTGATTTTAAATATTTTATATCAACAAAATACACACACAAATTATATACAATTAGTTTTTTTTACGAGAAACCCATCAAATTTACCTTAAATTGCGCAAAATGACCAAAAATATATCAGAAATAATTGAAGTAAACACTTTTCAAAATTCATTTTTTATTTTACGTTTTAACTTCTAATTTAACATTTAAAGTTTTATACTGCTTGAAAATGTCTTAAAATATGATTGTACAAATAGAAATTCACTACAACTAAAGCATAAAGCCGGAGGTATCTTTTTGGGGGGGGACTCGAAGAAGGAACCAATAGTGATACTTGAAATGAAATCTCTATTCAAAAACATGGAAGCATTCTTCCAAGGGATCTCGAGAAGTGATGGATCTCAAAATCCAACTCAAAAATTAGGGTTAGAGATTATGTAATGTGTTAAATAATCTGAGAAAATACAATTCTAAAGAAACAAAGGTTTTAACCGGAGAGACACATATATTGAGGCTATAGGTTTTCTATGGAAGAATTCGGATTCCCTTGTTCTTGTTCTTGGTCCTCCTTTTATAGATCTTGGGAGATGGATCATAATGGCCACATGATCTCCGGTCAGCATCAGGTGACGTTATGATCGTCTTTTTTTGCTAAATTGTAAATGTCATTCATGAAATGAAGGTTTGGTTACAAAGGAATTGAAACCAGAATCTGCTAAAAAGCCATTCTATTTCTAGAAACTGTAATTTTTTTTTAAAAAGTCCCTAGAAAACAAGGAAATTAGTCCAAGACAATGATGAACTTGGAGCTAATAGACAACAAGATCAATCGACTACATTACTTCCCAAACTAAACACTTCTTGATCTCCTAATAAGTTTGAAAGAGTATAGCTCATACAAGTCACTCGAACCCTCACCCGAAAGTGGCTCCCCACGGCTTCGACGGAGGCGGTAGGAAACGGCTCCGGTACACCCGAGGAAGAGGACGTCAAATAACCCGACAAGAGCTATCTCGACAGAAGACAAACAGCAGAATCCTCGACAAATCCCCGATGACGATGAAGAACAGATCAGGTCAAGCGCAGGCGGTCTTTGGCTCCTCATCCGGCCACGCTACACAAACAGACGGAGGCGAAATCAAGGGATTCAAGGAAGCTTCGTCGGAGTTTAGAGGAGGGGTTGAAGCACATGAGGAGACACGAGTCACCTCAAAAGCAGGCGCATCTACAGGAATTGACAGCTCTGCTTCTCAGCAGTAGACGCAGCGTTTTGGGTCGTCCTCAAAACCCTAATCACCAAGTCAGGAAGAGAAGCTGAGTCACCGAATCGCTGATGTTAAGCACCATGGTAGTCATCGATTGAGCTACAAACAGAGGTCCTCCGAGCGATGGGCCTAAACACCGCCCTTTACTCCTAGACGGAGAGGAGAAGCTCATTGAGACTTTGATACGAGCTGAAGCCAAAGACAAACGGGTACAAGCCAAAGACGAGAGAGGTAGGAAGAGGCAGCGAAGCACCACCATCCTCACCGGCGGAGGCAAGATCAGATCTGACCCAGATCTGCTCCGTATGAAATGGAGAAGCTAAATCGAAAGCTCCTTAGGATCACCAACGAACCCCCTCCTCGTCAGTTTTCAAGAGAGACAACACACACATGCGCCCCTGTTTAGATTCGAAGAGTCTCGAAAATCCAGAGAACCGAGCAAGAAGGAGAGAGTAGAGGAGGAGAAGCTAAGGGCTTCCATTGACAAGTTCTCTTCCATATTTTCTGTTGGAGTTGGAAACAGAGGACCTCCTTCTATTATGCTGTCTGAGAAATCTCTCAACTGAGGGAGGTGAAAAAGCTAAAGAGTCAATGAAACCTATTCTAGCTACTTAACCTTTTCTCAAATGAAGAAAAGAAGTGTAATACTACTTGTTGACTTGTCGCCAACAAACAGAAACGTGAATACAATTTGTTGATTGAGGATGCCAACTTGCATAAGGCCAGAACGTTTCACAGCACCCAAGCTATGAAGCACGGGGATGTATGTTTATCCGTACCAGAAACGTTTTTGGGGGACATCACCACCGGGCATCACGGGGACGGCTTGGGGACGTTAAGATAAATCAGCTGTTGAGTGAAACTAGTTTAATGCTTGTGTAACTGCGTTTTACGGTCACTGTAATCTTGCTTGATTGGAACATAACAAGTTTGAGTCCAAAGATTTACGGCAAGAGCCAAAGCAGCCTTGCACAGGCTTGAGAGTTACCAAGTGGTGAAGAAATAAAACGCAAGTTTGTAAAGTGACTGATTCCCTATGAAGCACAGGGACGGGAATTTACTGCCGTCTCACGTACCAGCTGCGCTTCCGGGATGGGGACGTGGTGGGAACGGCTTGGGGACGTTTCCGAAACGTTTCAGAGACAGTGGAGACGGCGAAGATTTTTGGGAACGTGTAGCTAGGTTTTGGAAACGTTTCTGATGTAAATCCAGTATCGATTTTTACATTTATTATGCCATAGTTTTAGAAAACAATTGAAAAACAAGGTAACACGTCCTTATGTAAAGGATTAGGTTACAAAGTTTTAATCAATCTTTTAATCTTAAGCAAACTCTTATTCTAAGAGGTGATAGCCCGACTGCTTGATTCTTTCATCTTCTTCGTCAATTGTCAATTATCAATTCTTATATATGTGTGTTATTTAGTTTATATATGTTTTTCAACGTTTCATGCCTCTCAAGTTACGTACGCATTATCGAGTTTCCCAATAATGTTACATATATCTTTTATTTTGAGTTTTATGTTTTGTAATACTTATTTTGTTTTGTCTATATACAAATTTCTAATGTTTTTATTTTATACGAGAATTAGGATTTGGTTTTTAAATAATGATTTGATATATATATATATATATTATAGACGTACCCATGGGCCATGCCGTACCCGTATCCAAAAATTTGAGATAACATTAAACATGTTTTAGATTTTTATTAAAATAGGGAATGTCGTGTAGACCAAACACGCATAGGCCAAGCTTTCATGTGAACATGGTTGGGTAGAAAAGACAACAAAGTCAGGTAGGTTTCCTTGGGATTTAGATGTAGAGATGATGGATGAGGGGGAAGAAGAGTTTGAGCTATGGCTTCAACACGCTCGCTCTTGCTTCTGGTCTCTTCTGTGAAATTTCAGAGCGCAGAAAAAGCTGGAGCCCCTTCAAGATAAGCCAAATGAAAAGCAAGAAACAATGGCGAAGAACATTCACTTGATTCATAACCTCCATAGCTCACAACTGGAAGTGAATGCAAAGCGCTAAAGAGCACATTTTTAGAGGTCTCTCTGTAAAATAGAAAGCTGTGTATTTCTTTTGTTTACTTATTTTTTCAGTGTTGTAAACTACTTTAAAGTAAAAATAAAATAAATAAGCTGTGTTTTTTTACAAAAAAAAAGGTGTACAGTTATTTCTGTTCATTAGATGAGAATAAACTTATATAGAAGAAACTGTGTTTAATAGATTTTTATATATAACCCAATTTCTACCCATAAAATAAATTAAAATCTAATTATACATTGTTATAAGCTTATGTATTTTTAGTAATTTTAACTAATAGTAATCTAATATTTTAAAATCAACAAATTTAATGTTATACTTAAAAAAATTCAAATTTTATTTATTTTAAATAATTTTTTTTTGAATCTTCCTGTCTTATTGGAGCAACATCTATAGACACCTGTCTTTGTCTGTAAGTAGAACTGTGTGGGGAAGAAGGTGAAATGAGTAGGCTTTCTTTCCGGCCACGGCCATTAGACATTCACAAGAAGCTTCCCATTCTGAAATCGTTTAAAAGACTTTGAAGACGACGACACACTTACTTCCACCACTAGAAACTCTCAGCTGCTGCGTGTAGCTTCTAAAGAGGTTACGCTGAATAAATGTTTTATTAGACATGTACAAGGTATTTATACCGTATTACAAGTAGGGTAAACTTATAGAATTATGTATTTACATATAGATCCTTTTAGTCTAATCTATTTCCTTAACACGTCCCCACAAGATGGTGGAACCTTGGTGACACCAATCTTGTCTCTTAAGGTCTGAAACTGTGTTCTTGGCAGGGGTTTGTTGATAGTCATCGGCCGCGACACTCTATGACCACTAGATCGAAGAACAACATTGTCAAACCAACGTCAAAGTACAATCTCAGTGTTGCTCTTCAATCTGACCCTCACTGGATTCCATCTACCTGGCAACAAGCTATCAAACATGAACGCTGGCGAAAGGCAATGGCTAAGGAGTTCAACTCCACCACTGAAAACCATACTTGGGATCTGGAGGAAGCTACTCATGCGATGAATGTTGTAGGATGCAGATGGGTTTTCACCATTAAATATAATCCAGATGGCAGTATTGATCGCTACAAAGCACGGATTGTGGCGAAAGGGTTTCATCAACAGCCTGGGATCGACTACAATGATACCTCCAGCCCGGTAATTAAGTCTACTACAATTCGGTTAGTCTTGGGTCTTGCCGTTAGCTCTGACTGGCCGATACGACAAATCGACGTCAATACTGCCTTCCTTCAAGGTCATCTCGATGAAGAAGTATTTATGTGTCAACCACCTGGTTTTACAGACAAAGATCGTCCTTCACATGTCTGCCGTCTCCGGAAAGCAATTTATGGCCTTAAGCAGGCCCCTAGAGCATGGTACTCTGAACTTAAAAAATTTCTTCTTGGTGTTGGATTTCAGAATTCTCTTGCTGATACGTCTCTCTTCATACTGCGACATGAGGGAAAATTTGTGTATCTCTTGGTATATGTGGATGACATCCTTGTTACAGGCACAAGCTCCGACCTTGTTCAACAGGTTATTGATGCTCTGATACCATAAAGAGGTTACGCTGAATAAATGTTTTATTAGACATGTACAAGGTATTTATACCGTATTACAAGTAGGGTAAACTTATAGAATTATGTATTTACATATAGATCCTTTTAGTCTAATCTATTTCCTTAACAGCTTCTTCTGTAGAGGTTGACAATGAGGTCTGTTCCGAAACTTCTCTTCTAAACTCATTTCGATCATTTCACTGTCGTTAGTAATGTAAAATTTTGTGTTATCAGGTGCATCCCGTGCCAAGCAAGAAACTGGCTTCAGAGATACCAACACCTGAGTTTGTTGTTGTGGATACATATGAAAGAGACTATTTAGCTACTTTTTGTCAACCTGTTTCTTATCTACGTGCAAGAGGAGGTACCCATTAGCCTCTGGTTTGATTCTGTATTCTTGCGATGTAGGTGTTTTATTTGTTTACATGGAGGCTATAAGTCTATACGACATTGACATGACAAAATGCATATTACTGTGGTTTCTGCCAAGAAGCTTGCCCCGTTGACGCAATTGTCGAAGGACCTAATTTCGAATTCGCAACCGAGACACACGAGGTCAGGTTTATCACAATTTTCTAGCCTCTTCTGTGGCATGCATATTGAACCTTTGTTATGCTCTCCTTTGATAGGAGCTTCTCTATGACAAAGAAAAGCTTCTTGAGAATGGAGATAGATGGGAGACTGAAATTGCTGAGAATCTCTCAAATCATAGAGTCTCTACCGTTGAAACCATTACACAACAGTCTTCTTGCTTCAAGTAAATAAAAGATGCATTCTAATGCCCTAGTTTGATAACTCCTCTTTGTTGTATTTTTACCAATTTTCAACAAATCGGTGAATTATTCAGAGTACATGCGAGGCTAGCGTCAATGAATATTCATACATATTTTACATTTATATTAGATGTATTAGGCTTTTTTATCTGATTATAAAATTATTTTGATAATTATAAAATATACAAAAAAAGAAACAGATAAATTTATGAATATGTACTAATATTATTGCATAAGTAAACATCTAATTCAAACTAGTTTAAGTTAATTTATATTAATTTTAACTGCTTTAAAACGGTTTAACTGATTTGAATAACATAAATTGGAATTCAAAAAAAAATCTTCCGGCTATTATCCATTTTCTAGAACATTGGTTTTTACAGCTTTGTGCTGTGTACTCGGTTCATAGATTCTAGTTCAGTGTTTGATTTTCCGGTTTGGAAGAAGAGCTTTTTTGCTAAAAGAGATAAATACAAGGGTGAAATTGCAAATTAAGAAAAGTTTTGATCGGACGGACAGGATCATACATATGAGTCGTTCGTTGATTCTGATCCCTCCGATTAAACATTTTGCGGCGCGAATTTTTTCATTTTTTGCGCCTTTTTGTTGCGCCAATTATCGCATTCAGACATCAAAATTAATATTTAAACGTGTACCTTTTTTTTGTTACTATTTTAGTAAGAAAAAAAATCAAAATCAAAATCCCCAAATCGAAACAAATCCCTAATTCCACGAACTCTGTGCCCAGAACAATCCTCCGATTCAGGAATCATTTGAATACAGCTTGATCCTCGCTTTCGTTGAGTCCACACGTGTCGCATCATCGTGAATCAAGTAGCAAGCGATTGGTTGTTCGATTCTGCTCTTACTTTGCGAAAGATTGCTCCTTTGTGTATCAATTCGAAGGTTAAGTTGTGCAATTTTAGGGGTTTTTAGTTTAATTACTTAATCTCAATTTTGTTGATACTTTGAGATCAAATTGCTATCAGTTCGTACGAGGAAGACTTTTCTGCTAATTCAGGAGATGAAATTTGGATGCTGTGATTTGTGGAGGAGAGGAGGAGAGTTATGCGGTGCTTGTTAGTGTTAGTTACCAGAAGAAGTAGAACAAGGCGAAGAAGAAGAAGAAGACTTAAAAAAGTTAACTAAATGAATGTTCAGACTCACTTGTCAGGAGGACAGGTTTCGAACCAAGGGACCATGTCTCAGCAGAATGGTTTAGGATCTTCACGTGGTGACAATGACCTATTGAGACTTCGGCACGGCATGCGAATCAAGATGTAAGCTTGCTTGCACTTGTGTTTGTTAGTTGTTTAATTCAAATTTTAAAAGATTTGTTTTCTTGTTGTTTACTATTTGGCTATGTTTTTTTTGTTTTTTTGTCAGTTTCAGCATCTTACAGCAAAAACAACCATCGCCAGCTGATGATGCATCAAAGGCAAAGTACATGGATGTTGCTAGACGCTTAGAGGAGGGGCTTTTTAAAATTGCTAACTCAAAGGTATTTTGAAATGTGCTTCAGAAAATAGTCTCAGATTTTTGTCCTAAGATTTACTTGAATTCGTGCCACTTTCTACAGGAAGATTACTTGAATCAGTCGACCCTTGAATCTCGGCTGGCAAGTCTAATCAAAGGCAGACATATGAATAACTACAATCAACGGCATGCTAATTCTTCTTCGGTTGGAACAATGATACCCACTCCAGGGTTACAACATAGCGGTGGGAATCCAAATATGATGATGACATCCTCTGTTGATGCTACAATGGCTGGAAGTAATAATAACATCACAACTACTGCTATGAACACTGGAAACATTCTAAATTCTACTGGTGGCATGCTCGGAGGTTCTTTCATGACAACTTATATAAGATTTTCAGAATGTTTTTTCTTCTTCTGCTCATAGTTTCTCTGAACACATTTACTTCTGGTGTTTACAGGTAACATGTCTAATGGATACCAGCATTCATCGAGTAACTTTGGTCTTGGTTCTGGAGGGAACATTGCATCGATGAGCACACATAGAAATACTGGCCAGATGATGCCTACCCCTGGATTTGTCAACAGCGGTATTAATAACAATATAAACAACAATAGCCAGTCTTACTTGAGTGTTGAAGCTTCAAACAGTAGTGTCGGATTTTCTGCTGCCCCCATGATGGTACCTCAGCCCCATCAGCAGCAACAACAGCAACCGAGGCTGGATACTGGTGGCCAAAATAGTCGTATCTTGCATAACCTTGGAAGTCAAATGGGTGTTGGCCTTAGACCTGGGATGCAACAAAAAATTTCTAATGTGATGAATGCAAAAAGTGTTGATTCAGGTTCCAGAAATTCACAGCAGGCTTATGATACCCTTCAGCGTTCAGGAATGCAGAGTAAGTATCTATATCCTCTTTGTTCTGCTTGCCTAGTTTCATATTTGATTTTATGTTATTTACTCTTTCAGGTGAAGGGTATGTCACAAATAATGTTGACCCTTTTCATTCTGGAAATTTGTATGGTGCTGCAACATCTGTTGGGACGTTGACAAATACTCAGAATACCAATACGGCAAGTTTTCAGTCCGTGTCTGGAAATAGCTCTTCTCTGGTAAGGACTGATCAAAATTCACTTTCAATATCAACAAGTGCATTAATGAAACATTAGTCACTTTGTCAATCTGAGAATATTGGATTGTGATTTATTTCTGTACATTTTTGCAGTCACATCAACAGCAACAGCCTAATCGGTTTCAGCAACAACCTAATCAAATTCACCAACAGCAGCAGCAGTTTATACATCAACGGCAACTGAAGCAGCAGCAGAGCCAGCAGCAACAGAGATTTATAAGTCATGATGCTTTTGGGCAAAACTCTGACATGGTTACACACGTTAAACGTGAACCTGGAATTGAGATTCCTAGCAATTCTATCCACTCCCAGACTCCTGAGCAGTTCCAGCTTTCTCAGTTTCAAAACCAGTACCAAAACAATGCAGATGACCGTCATGCAGGTTCGCAGATTCTCCCTGCCACAAGTCAGAGTGATATTTGCACATCAGTTCCCCAAAATAGCCAACAGATACAGCAGATGTTGCACCCGCAGAGTATGGCTTCCGACTCTACTAACAGTTTTAATAACCTTTCTGTCGGAGTGAAATCAGAATCTGGTCTGCTTGGTCACTGGCAATCTCAGTCACAGGAACATACTCAAATGTCTAATAGTATGTCGAACGAGCGGCACATCCAAGATGATTTCCGTCAGAGAATGTCAGGAACGGATGAAGCTCAGCCCAATAATACGTCTGGAGGGTCTATTATAGGTCAAAGTCACATCTCCACTACATCAGAATCTCCTACTCAAAATCCTGTTGGTACCACTTGTAGATATGGAAACGAAAACCAAGATCCGAGATTTAGAAATCAACAGAAATGGCTCCTGTTCCTACGCCATGCTCGCAACTGCAAAGTGCCTGAAGGGAAGTGTCCCGAGCGGAACTGCGTTACGGTTCAGAAGCTCTGGAAGCACATGGACAGTTGTGCTGCACCTCAGTGTTCATATCCTCGTTGCCGCCCCACAAAGACACTGATTAATCACCACCGAAGTTGTAAGGAATCTAACTGTCCTGTGTGTATCCCTGTGAAGGCCTTCTTGCAGCAACAGGCAAATGCACGGTCCCTAGCTCGTTTAAAAACTGAAAGCGATGCTGCGAAGTCAGTAAACGGAGCTGGAATATCCAGTGATGCTGTACAGACCTCTGCTGGAGCAATCTCTTGTGCTTCGCCTACTGCTGACATTGCAAATCATTTGCAACCTTCGTTGAAACGGTTGAAGGTGGAGCAGTCTTCTCAACCTGTCGACGTTGAGACGGAAAGTTGTAAAAGCTCTGTTATTTCTGTACCTGAAGCACAATCATCTCAGCATGTTGAAAGGAAAGATCATAGGCAGAGTGATGTACGTGCATCTTCAAAGTATTTTGAAGTGAAAGCTGAGGTTTGTGAAGGTTCTGTCCAGGCACGACCCGGTTTTAAAGAGAGAAAAACCGGAATTGCTGAAAATATTCCCAAGCAAAGACCTGTCATTGCACCTGTTAAACAAGATTTGCCTGATGCCTCACCTCGGCAAGAGAAGTTGAAAATGGAGATAGTATCTGAGTCAACGAAGGAAGAAAGTCTGGCAGAGTCTAAACCTCCACCAAAATCTGGAAAAGCAGAGATAAAGGGTGTTTCATTGACTGAATTGTTCACCCCAGAGCAAGTGAGAGAACACATCCGGGGTCTCCGTCAGTGGGTTGGCCAGGTTTGTGATTTTCTTAGACTATGAAATTACATCATAACGTGACTGGTTAGTAGGAATCTTATATGCGGCTTCTTTGGTTAATGACGAATCTTCTCTCCTTTATGTGCTTGCAGAGTAAAGCCAAAGCAGAAAAGAATCAGGCTATGGAGCATTCAATGAGTGAGAATTCCTGTCAACTGTGTGCAGTGGAGAAGCTTACCTTTGAGCCGCCACCTATTTATTGCACCCCTTGTGGTGCCCGCATCAAGAGAAATGCAATGTATTACACCGTAGGAGCTGGTGACACTCGTCATTACTTTTGTATTCCATGCTATAATGAATCCCGTGGGGACACTATACTCGCTGAGGGGACGCCTATACCTAAGGCAAGACTCGAGAAGAAGAAAAACGATGAAGAGACTGAAGAATGGGTAAAAACGGCTAAATCCACTCTGTAGTTTTGTTTTGTGTTGTCTCCTAATTTTAGTACATTTTGCAATCTGTTTCTACCTTTGCAGTGGGTCCAATGTGATAAATGTGAGGCCTGGCAGCATCAGATCTGTGCTTTATTTAATGGGCGAAGGAATGACGGAGGGCAAGCAGAGTATACCTGCCCTTATTGCTATATAGCAGAAGTGGAACAAAGTAAGAGGAAGCCTTTACCTCAGAGCGCTGTTCTTGGTGCTAAAGATCTACCGAAAACAATTCTCAGTGACCATATAGAGCAGCGGTTGTTTAAGAAGCTGAAGCAGGAAAGAACAGAGAGAGCCAGGGCTCAAGGAAAAAGTTTAGATGAGGTAATCTAGTGGTGGAGTTTGTTAACTTCTTATGTCTTTCATGTCTTTCATTGTTTTTTCTTTGACTTGATACTGGCAGGTTCCTACTGCCGAGTCCCTTGTGATTAGAGTTGTTTCATCTGTTGACAAGAAGCTGGAAGTCAAACCTCGATTTCTTGATATTTTCCGGGAAGACAGTTACCCAACAGAGTTTGCATACAAGTCCAAGGTAAAGAATGATCAAGGCTCATTGTGTTTCTTTCTTGATCCTCTCTTGAAGTACCCTTCACCCATTCTCCACACACCATTTTATTTTGCCAGGTGGTTCTGTTGTTCCAAAAGATTGAAGGTGTAGAAGTTTGCTTATTTGGGATGTACGTCCAAGAATTTGGTTCTGAATGCGCATTTCCTAATCAACGCCGAGTTTACCTCTCTTATTTGGATTCTGTAAAGTACTTTAGACCCGAGGTTAGATCTTATAACGGAGAGGCGCTGCGCACTTTTGTTTACCACGAGATTCTGGTAAGTCCTGGTCTTCTTAAACCTCATTTATTAGCCACTAAACTATATGGAGGATTAAAGGTATGGTTTGATCATGTGTTTAGATTGGTTACCTAGAATACTGCAAGTTGCGTGGTTTCACGAGCTGCTACATATGGGCTTGTCCACCTCTCAAGGGCGAGGACTATATCTTATATTGTCATCCAGAAATCCAGAAGACGCCAAAATCTGATAAACTACGAGAGTGGTCAGTTCAGTCACCTTTTTGAGATAAACTTCATAAATTTTTGTATGAAAAAGGTTTACATAATCCTAACGCTCATGTCGTTCATTGCAGGTACTTAGCAATGTTGAAAAAAGCTTCAAAAGAGGGCATTGTTGCTGAAACTATTAATCTATATGACCATTTCTTTATGCAAACTGGTGAATGTAGAGCTAAGGTCACTGCAGCTAGGCTCCCATATTTCGATGGTGACTACTGGCCAGGTGCAGCAGAGGATCTTATACACCAGATGAGTCAAGAAGAAGATGGCAGAAAGGGAAATAAGAAAGGAGTGCTCAAACAAAAAATCACAAAAAGAGCTCTAAAAGCTTCTGGGCAGACTGATCTATCTGGGAATGCATCCAAGGATCTGCTGCTAATGCATAAAGTAATCTTTACTTTGTATATGCATTTTACTATCTTTTTGTTATGTTTTGTTAAAATTATATTTACCTTTTTTCCAGCTTGGTGAGACCATTCACCCAATGAAGGAAGACTTTATCATGGTCCACTTGCAACCTTCTTGCACACATTGCTGTATGTTGATGGTATCTGGAAATCGTTGGCTCTGCAGTCAATGCAAATACTTTCAGATTTGTGATAAGTAAGAACTCTTCCCTTCCTCTTCTGCGCTTTGCTTTTATAAGCTTTTTGAGTTTAGTTATAAAATTATTTCGATGAATTATCAAAATTAGATTTAGAAAACAGAAGAAATTAGACAAATTTGTGGATTAATACTAACATTATTTCTTAATTTAACAGGATTAGACTAATTTAGATGAATTTAAACTAATTTTTAATGATGTAGAACAGTTCAAACTGATTTGATCATATAAGTTGAATTTTTTTTTTTAAAAAAAATCGTTTTGGCTAGGATCCGCCTAGAACGACTTTTAGAACCGTGATTGCACATAAGAATCTTACTGATCCCCTTTCAGGTGTTATGAAGCTGAACAGAGGCGTGAAGACAGGGAAAGGCATCCTGTTAATTTTAGGGATAAGCATGCGTTGTACCCTGTGAGTTACTTTTTGCTTGTTGAGGATGGCGTCCTTGACCTTTTGTCTGTGATCAGTTTTATGAATCCTGGTGGTATTGTTTTTGCAGGTTGAGATTACAGATATTCCTGCAGATACTAGGGACAAGGATGAGATACTAGAAAGCGAGTTTTTCGACACAAGGCAAGCGTTTCTGAGTCTTTGTCAAGGGAACCACTATCAGTACGACACGTTGAGGCGGGCAAAACATTCGTCAATGATGGTCCTTTATCATCTGCATAACCCAACTGCTCCTGCCTTTGTCACGACCTGCAATGCGTGTCACCTCGACATTGAAACTGGTCAAGGCTGGCGCTGTGAAGTATGTCCAGACTACGATGTGTGCAATTCATGTTACAGTAGAGATGGCGGAGTTAATCATCCTCACAAGTTGACTAATCATCCATCACTAGCTGATCAAAATGCTCAGAACAAAGAAGCAAGGCAGTTGCGTGTCTTGCAGGTAATTATTCTACTGTTCCTTTTCAAAGCTATTGTGGTGCTTCTCTCTTGATTCTTTATTTATATTTTCTCTTTTTGTTTTGAATTTGCAGCTTAGGAAAATGCTGGAACTTCTGGTACATGCATCACAGTGTCGTTCTGCAAATTGTCAGTATCCAAATTGCCGGAAAGTGAAGGGACTATTCCGACATGGTATTCAGTGCAAAGTGCGTGCTTCAGGAGGTTGTGTTCTATGCAAGAAAATGTGGTATCTTCTGCAACTCCACGCTCGGGCCTGCAAGGAATCTCAATGCCATGTACCTCGTTGCAGGTAAACTTTCTTTTAGACATCAAACACTTTGGTTCATTTGAATTTTTTGTGTTGATGATGGTTGGTGAACTTCTCTCTCTCTCTCTCTCTTTCATTCAGTGATCTGAAAGAGCATCTGAGAAGATTACAGCAGCAATCAGATTCACGGCGAAGAGCAGCTGTGATGGAAATGATGAGACAAAGAGCTGCAGAAGTTGCTGGGGGATCAGGTTAATCAAAACTTGTACATTCGGAAAGAACAAATCAAAAGTTCCTTTCTCGGAAAGTTAACAAGATTTGTAGCCAATTTCACTAAGCTCCAACAACTTGATCAAGATCCTTTTGAAGACAAAGAAGAAGATTAAGACAAGCCAGTTAGAGACTAATGGTGCATTTAGCTTTAGGTTCGTGTTTAACATCGCGCAGAGTGTGACATGATTTTCAGAAGCAGAAGAAGAAGAAGAGCAAAGTCAGAGTCTTCTTCAGAGATGAGTCAAGGTTAGTAGATTTGATGTGGTTTGGCTGGGTGATCTTATATACTATACACACGCACACACACTTCTTCACTTGTTTCTATTTATAGTAATTTATTTGTAAAATTTCCATTTCTGATTTGGGAATGGCAATTGTGTAACATATACAGTACCTTAACTTGTTTCTTGCAAGCAAAGTAAGATAGAGAATAGAATGTTTGTCTTTACTTTAGATTCTCTCTTCCACTTTTTATGTTTTGATGAAACTGCTGTAATCACACTCGTAAGTTGTAATCATAGTTATTTAGTTCTTGAATTTGTCTTATGGTACTAATTACTATTTTTGCAAGTTTTGTGTGATTATGCCACGTAAGCATACGATTCTGGTATACGAGAGAGGCAACTAAAATGCAATGTACATTCCATAATATTATGAATTAATTGGCTACTGCATTCAAAAATAGCCATGGTTTCGAATGAAGAAGAAAAACATTTCAGAGCATTTTTGAACGTGAAATAGCCGAGATAAATACAAAAATATGATGTATTTTTGTCTTTGTTTTTATCTACCGTCCATTGCAAGGTAAGTTTCAAGAGGTGATTAAAGAGAGATGTGATCGTTTAAATTTACACCATCTGTTACACTTTGCAATATTAAAAAAAGAAAGTCAAACCACACAAATGAGTTTATCTTATAATCTCATCTGAAATTAGATTATCAGCCAAAAATAAAACCCTTAAATAACAACCATTAGAAAAAGAGGAAATCCCCTAACCCATTACAAAGTCAAACTTTTTTAACACTTTTTTTTTCATTTTCTGAAACCAAATTGAAGTTTCTTTTCTCTTAAAGAGACAAAAGAGGAAGGAGTTTTGTTTTTCTTTTCCTTTGCGTTTGTTATTATTTCTCAAAAAGGAAAGTATGTGGCTACCAAGAGCAAACAATGCAGGAAAGAAAGAGACATGTTCAGTTGCAGTTGCAATAGACAAAGACAAAGGAAGCCAAAATGCTCTCAAATGGACCATCGAGAATCTTGCTTCTCGTGGCCAAACCATTTTTCTCATTCATGTCCTCTCCAAATCACATTCTTCTTCTTCTTCAGGTTCCAACTCTTCGATCTCACATTCATCATTGAATTAGGCTTCTTCTCCACGGAAAGAACCCAAAGTTTTGTTTCTTTATGTTGCAGATATTGAAGAAGCAACGCCACAGCAGAAGAAGCAATCAGAGAAGTTAGCCAAAGATCTCTTCGTATCCTTCCAGTGCTACTGTTCCCGTAAAGAGGTGTTCATAATCAAACCCTATGCTTTTAGAGTTTGGACCTCTTAACAATTCTTTTTTTTTATATATTTCTTGGAGCAGATAAACTGTCAAGACATATTACTCGAAGATGTAGACAAAGTGAGAGCCATTACCGAATATGTTTCATCTAGCGCAATAGAAAACTTAGTCGTTGGAGCTGCATCACGTAGTGGCTTCATGAGGTATATAAATAGAATTATATTATTTTATTTCAGATTTTGTAACAAAGTCTGAATATATATATTAATGTTCTATGAGCAGACGATTCAAAACGGATTTGCCAACAAGTGTGTCAAAGTCAGCTCCAGATTTCTGCAATGTCTATGTCATTTCAAAAGGCAAGATTGCTTCAGTAAGAAATGCATCTCGTCCTGCTCCTTATAAAAGTTCAATGCAGCTCTCTGAACCAACTACTCCTGAGAATGTACCAAACCACCACCATGATCATAGCCATTCTACAGGTTTGATTATTCTCTCAACAAGAAGGCAAAACTGTATTTAATTAAGAGGGTTTTTGGGGTAAAAATGTATCCAAGAGGTTAGAGATCCCTTGTTAGAATGACCGCAGAAACAAATCTAATATTACATGTTTTGTTTTGGCCCTAGAGGATTAAAAGAATATTTATTGAACTGTTCTTATTTTGTGTTTCATTGGTTTTGCAAACAGGGAGTACGCCATCTAGACCTCGCAGATCAGTTGAATATGATCCTATAAGGTAACGACATATGAAGCTAATAAACTGATGTCTTTGGTCTAAATGATTCATAGCATTTTTTTTTTTTTTTGTAGATCACCGTTAGTGAGACGACAAGGCAAACAATATGGGGACTTATATGATTCAGATAGCGACCTTTCTTCATTCATCAGTCCATCTTCACATAGAGACTCTCATGACATCTCCTTCATCAGCTCCGGGAGACCAAGCGTTGACCGCTCTTCCATCACACTTGATTTTCCTGAATCTGGAAGGAGTTCAAGAATATCAACCAGCTCAGAGCAAAGCATTGGGTCACATCGCTTGGGGATTAAGTTCAGTGATCCTGCTTTCCCTAATGAATCATCATCTACATTCTCTGAAGAGAGTGATAGAACACCTTCATATTCATCTCAAGGCGTGGTTAGTAGTAGCTGTTTTACTCAAGATCCTTCACTTTTTTTTTGGCTTGTTTTAAGTGTTAGTGAACAAACGTAAAACCTGATATTAAATTTAGGTTATATATTTTTATTATGTAGACGAATAATTTACATATACAACCTCAAAACCCGATATTCATTCACCACTTAAAAACATCCTTATCTACTAAAAGATTTAGTTTGACACAACATATGTGGAATTTTACTGAGATTTAAGTCACTTCCAGAATCAAAATAAAGATACATTTCATTTAGAATGTTTTTTTGTGTTGTTGCAGGATGATGTTGAAGCTGAAATGAAGAGGCTGCGTCTTGAGCTCAAACAAACCATGGATATGTATAGTAATGCCTGCAAAGAAGCTTTAAGTGCTAGACAACAGGTAATAAGATACACTATTTGAGCATCTTAAACTTCAGTTTGGTTCTGTTTAATGAAGTGGAGGGAGATCAGTACATCTATATTGAATGTTTTCTTATTGATCTTTTAGGCGTCGGAGCTGCAGAAGCTGAGAACAGAAGAGGAAAAAAGGTTGGAAGAAGCAAAGAGTTCAGAGGAAGCAGCAATGTCAATAGTGGAGACAGAGAGAGCTAAAGCCAAAGCAGCCTTGGAAGCTGCAGAAGCTGCAAAGAGATTAGCAGAAGTGGAATCTAAGAGAAGAGTGACTTTAGAGATGACAGCTTTGAAGGAATCAGATTCCTTCTCCCACGATTTTGTTAGGTATAGGAAATACACTGTTGAAGAAATCGAAGAAGCTACTTCAAATTTTGATGAGTCTAAGAAAGTTGGAGAAGGAGGCTATGGTCCTGTGTTCAGAGGCTATCTTGATCACACAAGTGTTGCTGTTAAGGTTCTACGCCCTGATGCAGCTCAAGGAAGATCACAGTTTCAGAAAGAGGTTTATAAAAAAAACATTCTTACAAGAGTGTTTTTTCATCTTTACACAAACATATGTTTTTTTTTTGCAGGTTGAAGTGTTGAGCTGCATAAGGCATCCAAACATGGTGCTTCTTCTTGGAGCTTGTCCAGAATTTGGAATCCTTGTTTATGAATACATGGCCAAAGGAAGCTTAGAAGACAGACTTTTCATGCACGGCAACACGCGGCCGATTACTTGGCAGCTACGTTTCAGAATCGCTGCTGAGATAGCCACAGGACTACTCTTCCTCCACCAGACCAAACCTGAACCTATTGTCCACAGAGACCTTAAACCAGCAAACGTGCTCCTAGACCACAACTACGTCAGCAAGATCAGCGATGTAGGGCTAGCCAGACTAGTCCCTGCGGTAGCAGAGAACGTTACACAGTACCGAGTCACTTCAGCTGCAGGAACGTTCTGTTACATTGATCCAGAGTATCAACAGACAGGAATGTTAGGTGTGAAATCAGATGTTTATTCGCTAGGGATCATGCTTCTTCAGATCTTGACAGGGAAACAGCCGATGGGTTTGACTTATTACGTTGAGCAAGCGATAGAAGAAGGGAGACTCAAGGATATGCTTGATCCAGCAGTACCGGATTGGCCTATGGAGGAAGCTATGTGTTTAGCTAAGCTCGCGCTTCAATGCGCAGAGTTGAGAAGAAAAGATAGACCTGATCTTGGGAAAGAGTTGTTGCCTGAGCTTAATAGGTTGAGAGATATTGGTGATAAGAGTTTAGGGAATGTGTTTTATGCAGGAAGCCAAGGGAAGTCTCCAAACACTAGCCAAGTCTCCATCTCATCATCTGTGAGTTTTGTTTTTGTTCTAAAACTAACGGTTCATATACCTTCTTGTGGTTTTGTGACCTTATTTTGTTTCTTTCTTGTAGAGTGATCCTTTTGTAACGAGCTCAGAATCTCCTCCACCTGAAGAATCTCAATCCTAGTTTTGGGATAGAGAAAAGCAAATCTTATATATGCCTTTTTAAATGTTTGGAATCATCTTGTTGAGTCATTAACAGTGAAGATTTGCAGGAGTTAAAACAAAGGCAGAGAAAGTTTATTAGATGTTCATCAGAAGCTTGAAGAAGAAGTTAGGGTAGAGAGCCCTAGAGAATCTGTTAAAAGTTCGATATTGTAATGGCTTTTATTATATTAGTCCCATCAGAGGCATATAAACCCCATTCATCTGATATTGTTAGTTTTTGAACAATCAATATTTATGAAAGAACCGATAATGTAACGGTCCATCTATAGGCCTACCGGTTTGATTAAACCGAAGTTGCGAGCTTTGTAAATAAATTCGTCTTTGAAATAAAATGGTTGCAGAATATAATTTCCTACCTTTTAGCTTTTTATGATATTTAAAAACTTGGTTTTGGCTATTGAAAAAAATTACTTTGCACAGAACATTGTTGAAAGTTATATTTTAGTACTGGTTTGTTATTTTAACACAAATTTTAAAAATTAACTTGTTAAAAGAAGAATTGCATAGAAATGTGAAATCTAGTAGAGTGAGAGTTAACAAAATCTCCAAAAGTAAAACTGTGGCTGATTAAGTGTCCTCTAAATTGCTTAAAAGTGTCACTAAACTCACAAACATCTCATTTATTCAGATGAAACGAACACAAAACCATTAATCCATTGACTCATTCATAATCATAACCAACCTCACTCTCTCTCTACCTCTATGTATGTGCAAAGAGACGGTCTTTCAGAGGAAAACAGGAGCCATGACAAGAGTTATAGTCGCGAGCATTTTGATTAGCACGTGAATGGAGGGACCAGCCGTGTCCTTGAACGGATCTCCCACACTGCAATTTTTTCAAATGAATGCTAATGAGAAAAATCACGTGCATTGAATGCAGCTTTGATTTGAGATTTTTTTTTTGAAGAAAAACGAAATGCTTACGTGTCACCAGTCACCGCTGCTTTGTGAGCTTCACTTCCTTTACCACCGAGTGCACCCGTCTCTATGTACTTCTTTGCATTGTCCCAAGCACCACCCGCTGTGTTTAGGAAAAGTGCCATTAAGATACCACAAACCGTTGCGAACATGAGCATAGACGCTACAACTTTAGCTCCAAGCAGAGGTTGTCCTGTGTAGTATCCCAATATCCGGAACACCAAACCTGCGAGAGAGAGAGAGAGCCCAAGAGGTTTTGTTTTGGTCGGTCACAATCTTCTTGATTCAGTACAATAAGACAGCATTATTATTAACTTTACCAACTACAATGGGTGATGCTATAGCCAAAGCTCCTGGCTTTATCATTTCCCTCAAAGCTGCAGATGCGACGATGGCTACACAGCGACTATAATCTGGCTTCTCCTTGTACTCCTGTTACATGAAGTTAGTTTCGCAAGCCAACAACGACAAGCCAGTAAACATAGAAGAAGATAGGCTCTCACCATTATGCCAGGCCTCTCGATAAACTGTCTTCTTACTTCGTTAACAACCTCTTGTGCAGTTCGACCAACTGCTGCGCATGCCCAAGCACTAAAGAGGAATATAAGCATGGAACCCAATAGTCCACCCACGAAGACCTCTGGGATAGCAATATCAACCTGTTTTTTGATCCGAGGATGAGTATGAGAACCTGTCTGAACATAGAGGATACAATAAAGGTTTTGTAATAACGGTTACCTCTTTGAAAGACACACTAGCAAAAGCTGAAACTTCGTCCATATACGCACTAAAAAGAAGGAACGACGCAAGTGCAGCAGATCCAATGGCAAACCCTTTTGTTGTTGCTTTCGTTGTGTTCCCAACAGCATCAAGAAGATCAGTGATCTCACGGACACTCTCTGGCTACACGAAGACATTAATTACATCTACATAAAGTATAAAATATAAAACAGAGAAGTATTTCGAACCAATCATGTGACGTTTTACCTGCTGGCTCATCTCGACGATCCCACCAGCGTTATCAGCTATGGGGCCAAACATGTCCATAGTAAGAACATAAGCTGCAGTGCTCAGCATTCCCATAGTAGCAACAGCTGTTCCGAACAACCCTCCAGTGGGGATTCCGTTTTCGTCAACTAGTCCCGAGGTATTGCCCAGCCAATAAGCAGATATTATAGCAACACTTATAACCAAGACGGGAAGAGCTGTCGATTCCAGACCCAAGCTGACCCCAGCGATTATATTGGTTCCGTGACCAGTCGAGCTAGCGAGAGCCAACGTCCTAACAGGCTCATGCTTATAGTCTGTATAATATTTGGATATCCAGACGAATGCATAGGCTGTGATGATGCCAACCAACCCACATAGAGCGAAACTGAACCATGCGGATGGAGCTTGTTCGGTGTAAAGCAACCATCGAGTGGACTACAAAACATTAAATAATGATGTCAGAAGAAGATTAAAGAGAATCAATGAGAAGTTTGAAGCAAAATATACACAGAAGGAAGAAGAGAGTAAATGGTCTGTGTCGACAATATTACCGCGCCAAAAGTCAAAACTGCTAATATAATAGTCAGAGAATATCCTTTCTGAAGTACAGCCATTGGATCCTCTACTGGAGATTTGACGCTAGCATTACGTGTTCCCTTGATTGATAATATACCAATTGACGATATTACCAAGTCAAAAGAATGAACAACTAGAGGAAATAGGATAAAGCCTGATGGATCTGCGTAATACATAAAAATTCGAGTAAGCACAGATTTTTATCATTTTTAAATTGCAAATCACCACCACGACTAGAAATGGCCAGGTAATTATATTCTATTTTCACATCAAGCTACACATTCATATTCTAAACAGCAAACTCTATACAAATTCTATATGGCTTTTCAAATCCTAGTAAGTAATAATGTACCGTCAAGACATCATGGATATAGTGGCCAAAACAACCATAAAGCGTAGATTGTTTTTGAAAACAAGACGTGCAATTTTATGAGCTTAAGTTCTCTACACAATTTCTTACGGTTGCATTTCAAATTATAATCTTAGAAGTCCTTTTGAACAGCATAAGTCAGGAACTCAAACCATAGATCAAATATATTTCATGTGAGAAGTAACTTTTTTAAGAGAGATCCCTACACACCTTCAATTTTGCACTTCTTAGCCATTGTTCCACCTAGTATCATAGCGCTGATAATTTCTGCAGCTATACTTTCAAATAAATCAGCACCTCTGGCAGCACAGTCCCCTACATTGTCTCCAACCTACAAGAAGATGAAAAATAGCTTTAAAAGCATAAATGGCAGAAAAGATAACCTTTCAAGACTTTGAATTTGGCGAGTAAACTGTAGAGTTTACACTGAGCATGCACAGAAAATCGCGAAAGTAAGAGCCAAAAAGGACAAAGATGGAATACCAAATCAGCAATAACAGCAGGATTTCGAGGATCATCCTCAGGAATACCCTGCTCAACTTTTCCGACGAGATCTGCCCCAACATCAGCTCCCTTGGTGTATATTCCACCACCCAACTGAGCGAACAAGGCGACAAACGAAGCACCGAAACCATATCCCACGAGAAGAAGAGGCACTGTAAGTGATACAGAAAGATTCAATCAACAAATCTAACAAGCCAGTAGATCATGAAAGTATACGGCTTTCAGAACTGAGTCTATGCACATCGTTTCTGGTTGAGTATATAGGGTTGACTGCTCAACCCAAGTCATAACATAATTAAGCAAATACTGCTCATTACTGAAAAATTGATCCTTCGAATTTTAAAAATAATCTTCTGAACTCTGTGAAATGATCTATAGGGTATGCAGACAAGATGAAAGTGTAATTTAACTTTCATAGAAAGCAGAAAAGAGGACTTACGGTCATTAACACTCATAGAGCCTGGAGAATCATCCACTCCCAACAAAACATAAAACGTAGAGTAAAGGATGGCGATACCAATCACAGCCATACCAACAACAACCAGGGCTGAAAACCCACCAGCACGGACGGCTATCTGCATTATATCTCCTTCTTAGTATTTGGTGATATGTGCTCGTCGTGCGAAAAATGACTTAACTAAAAAAAAAAAGAACCTGCAATGCTTCTCTCGCAGATCGTCTAGCAGCACTGGAGACCCGCACATTAGCACGAACTGACACCCACATTCCAACATATCCAGCAATACCTGAGCATAGCGCCCCCAAGAGAAATGCGGCAACAGTAATATAAGCAGACATCGCCCTACAGAAAACAGTAATATAAGCCAAGTACCATTCATAACACACAAAAAAAAATCTTAGGTAAGTAATCATGCAATTCACCTTCCTAAACCAGCAGCCTCTTGCTGGGGAGTCAAGCTACGGAATAGATATATGCAAAGAATCACAAAAGCTAGCAAGATGGCCATCTTTGATATAGTGCTATACTGCGTTCTGAAAAACCCTTCGGCTCCATCACGTATAGCATCTGATATCTACAAGTAAGAGAATTATCTCACAAATGTGGAATAAAAAAGCCAACATCATCATAACACAACGTAATTAGAGTGAGCTTTACCTGAACCATCTCTGGAGGTCCTTCATCTTTGGCTAAAACCCACTTGGTTAGATATAGTGACAGAAGGAAGCTGATGATGCATACTGTGAAGACGAACAAGATGATAGGAGAAGTACTAGCTCCCATGAAAAAGATCGCTCCAAAGCAGATCAGCAGAATTATGGAAAGAACACGAACATTCAATCTCCTAAGAATCCGGAATATCTGCAAAAAGAAACAACCTTTTACAATCTAAAAAAAAAAGATGCTCAAGAAACTAAGATGCTAAAAGAAATAAAAGTAAACCAGTAAAAAAAACATTACAAAAGGTGTTAACTTTTATATCAAATCTTAATGGAACTGACGCAAAACCAAGAAGAAAAAAGCACTAACCAGTGGAGAGTAGGTTTTACTACGCATGCTGGGAAAAGCCCTAGGCCTGCTGTCATTGAAAGACAACAAACTGGCCTGCTCAACATCTTCATCCATCATCATCTTTTGACCTCAACTTTCCCTCCGGAGAGGCTACGGGGGCAACTCCGCCACTGAACTTGAACTTGGACGTTGAATTTGTGATATATATATATATATACTACAAAATTGTCTTGCAAATGTCAACACCACTTGATAAGTTACCCTCAATTCCTAACTAGATCGAAGTTTCCACCTAATCGAAGATCCTGAGGAAAATAGAAATTTATTAATTAATTCATGATTTTTCTCTTCACCTACCAAAATTCAAAATAAAGTTTTCTGTCGTTTTCTATGTACGCAAAACGTAACGACAATCAAATGCAATAAACAAACAATCCCCCACAAAGATCTAAAACGAAAGGGACTATGCATCCGACTTCACCAATTATACTCTCTTGAATCGCGTTAGATCTAAGTTCCGTTACTAAAGAGAAGATCTACTCCTGGAAACTGAATGCGTAAAGTAAGCGAGAAGAGAAAATTATACGGCGGCTTTTTCCGGGGGGAATGATCAGGAGGAAACCGCCATCAGCGTCAGCTTCTCCTTGCCCAACGAACCGCTCTCTCCTCCTCTCTCTCTCTCTTGTCTCCGAATACTTTTCAGAGAACTTTCGGAATATTTTTTATTTTTTTTTGTCGTAAAAATATTAATTTCCTTCTCCTTTGTAAAAAAAAAAGTAATCTCATTATTTTTCACTCCTTAGTGAGTGTAGTGACACATCCTATCCAATGAGACACTGCCACTTCTCACTCTTCTCGTTTAAGTAATTAATTATCCATATTGCTCCAACTATTAAAAGTTATCTAAAACACCCATCAAAATTTAAAATGTTTGCTCTGTCGAGAAAAAACAAAATTTTTGCTATTAGGCCGTCGAGTTCACCCCACATATATGGGCCTAGCCCACCTTATATCTACATTTCCGGCCACGATCATGACAGAGCTCTCCTCTAATCGTCCATCTCCGGCTTTACTAATCTCTGCCCGTGTCTGTACTTTAGAAGTTTAAAGAATTGATCAGCAGTTACCATTTCTCTGAGGATTCTATTATCTCCTAGGAGCTAATGATTTGAAGAGGATGTTCATACGTACATCAAAACAGCATATTTTAAACCAAACCAGGACAAACATAGGTTGCTCAAAAGGTACACGGCAAGTGTGAACAAAAAAAAACGAAACAAAATGATGAATATTATGAGAAACACCAATAGGTTTTTCAGTATATATTTGGACAATAAATAATTAACTTATTGAATTGAGAGGGTACATGAAATCAAAGAGTTGACTCATTTGGCTGTACCTTATTACCATCAAAACGAAAACATACAAAAAAACAATCAAACATATAACAAGCACAGCCGTAGTTTCATGACGTTCGCAGGGATAAACTCGCTCGTTCGAACCAGACCACCGATAAATAGAATACCGACCACTATCATAGTTGTTTGGCTCAAAACAACACAAGAGAACACTTTTTAAACTTGCGGAGACTCTCTCTGACAGAAGCTTACCGAGTTTCATCCTCCAAGGCACGGAACCCAGCAGAGAGATCCTCGTACAGTTTCTTGAATTTCGCCACCAGCGCAGCCTCACCTTCTGCTGGATCTTCGAACTTCTGAGACCTGTTATTTCCATCATCGACCACTTCAGTTCCAGACACATTTCACTAGAGAAGCTATATAATGATTGGTTCATGGAGAAACTGAGGGGGGAGAAATTTACACTAAACGATAGAAAAGATCTCCCAAGCGATGCTTGATGAGAGTGTAAGTAATCTTTTGACCATCCATTCCAGCTGCTCTCTCAACCGCCTGTTGTATCACCCACCAACATTTTGAGACCAAAGTTACAATTTACGGGGCAAAAACCAATTCACCCAAAAAAACATAACCACTTCACAACGCATATTATTACCTGATTGGCTAGGTTGTAGAAATGGATAATGTTACGCATCATCCACACAGACTTGTAGAAAGGGCAGAATTTGTCATATCTGTCAAAGATTCATCAAAGAGTAAATAACACGTTGAGAGAGAACTAAAAGCAAAACGAAAGGAGACAAATCGTACGGTGTGAAAGCGTTTTGAGCAAGGTAGTCTTCCCTCAACAGCTTAGCTGTTTCCAAGGTGATTTTGTCACCTTCCGCTAGCGCATCTTTTCCCACAAGCTGCACACAAAGTGTAATGCACAGGTCAAATAAGTTCCTTCAGGAAAAAAATATCTGCCGAAGAGTGATTTTCTTCTATAACTTGAGTCACTAGTCACAACATTAGTCAGTTTTGAATGCATAGGCGAGACGTACCTGGACAATTTCATTAAGATCATCTTCCCTCTGCAACACCTCTCTGGCCTTTGTCCTGATGTTGATGAAATCTGGATCGAACTTCTCATAGAAAGATTCCAATGCCTGTAAAAACCAAACAAAATTTTTATATATAACAAGAAGTTCGAGATAGTATACCGCAACAGGTTTGAAGAAGAACGGGAATGTTTAAACATACCGTCGAATACTTTGAGTAGGAAATCAACCAATTAACAGATGGAAAATGCTTTCTCTGGGCAAGCTTTTTGTCCAAACCCCAGAAGACCTGCAGGAAAAAAAGCAACAAAAATGGACGAGTAAGGACGTAAGCATAGAGGAAAAATGACAATATATAAGAATCTAAGCAGATCTTAGATTATGTTATGTACAAGTACAATGGAAGATGGGGAAACAGTTATGAAGTAGATAGTCACCTGCACAATACTAAGGGTTGCAGAAGTCACAGGATCTGAAAAATCTCCACCAGGAGGTGAAACAGCACCAACAATTGTGACACTTCCATCACGCTCTGGTCCCCCGAGACATTTTACTTTACCAGCACGTTCATAGAAAGATGCTAAACGTGCTGCCAGATAGGCAGGATAACCACTGTCAGCAGGCATTTCAGCCTAGAAAACAAATGTGAGTCAAGAAACTGTGAAATTAAGAGTAGCAGGATAATACGAAAATCCATACACCAAAATTGAGAAGCAATAGATTACCAGCCGTCCTGAAATTTCTCTCAATGCTTCTGCCCAACGGGAAGTTGAGTCTGCCATCATACTAACATTCATTCCCATATCTCTAAAATATTCAGCGATGGTGATTCCTGGAGTTCACATTACCCCAAACAAAAAAAGTGAGGGTCGTAATAAAAGAAAGGTTTGTAAGTGCTTTATGACATTAGAAGATGAGATCTGGGCTTCTTTGAATTACCTGTGTAAATTGAGGCTTCACGAGCAGCCACAGGCATGTTAGAGGTGTTGGCAACCAGTGTGGTACGTTTCATGACAGATTCCTCACGACCATCTGGCAACGTCATTGTCAATTGTGGGAAGTCCATAAGCACCTAATTTATGAGAAACCATCAGACCAATTTTTATTTAATGTGTGTGATCAATTGGAGGCATATTAAGAAGGAGAAGAGGCATACCTCAGCCATTTCGTTTCCTCTCTCTCCACAACCAACGTAAACAACAGCATCGGAGTTGGAGTACTATGTATTAAAGAACACATTAGCTCTGGAAATTTGATACATCACTAATTAACTTAAGCAAAATCCAAGTGTCACAGCCTACCTTGGAAAGTGCCTGACTGATAACAGTTTTACCACAGCCAAAAGCACCAGGAATAGCACAAGTTCCACCAAGAACCGAAGGGAAAAGAGCATCAAGGACACGCTGGCAACAGGGAAAAGAAAATTTTCAGCAAAATACATCTTCGAATGACTATGACCACTGTATCAAATGTAAATCACCTGCCCCGTAAGTAGAGGAGTATCGGCAGCAAGTTTGGATGCAACTGGCCTAGGCGTACGTACAGGCCAGCTCTGACATATTATCAAACAAACCAATTTTACAAAGTGACCGGATAGCTAAACGTTTGCGAGTGGGAAAATTTAAGATGCGTTCAAACCTGAAGCATGGTGTACGATTTCTTAACCCCCTGGAACTCAAGTTCTAGCACTGTGTCCTGGTAAATGAAAAAAACACAGTCAAGCAGCCATGAGAAGAAAGTATATCTTTTTTCCAACAGGAAGTAGTAACAAGAGATCAAGTCAACAATGAAGGAAAAGAAAGAGTTTTGAATATATTTGATTTATCTCGTCTGAGAGAAAGCTAAACTCAAACCTTAAGGGAATATTGACCAGCTGGAGCAAGGTAAGTGATCTTCCCCATGGCATCAGGAGGAAGGGCAACACGGTGTGTCATCAGAGTGTTCTCGAAGACGGTCTGCATTCCAAAGTTATGTTTGACTATCAGAAACAGAAAACTACTTGCAGTGCAAACAAGAGAAACCCCATGGTAATTGTACAACATATATTGGCTTTGCCAAGTTTTAATTAAGGAGGTGACCAATGAACTTACAGCATACAAGTCACCACCAGTTATTGTGTCTCCCTCGACTGCAACCAACTCAAATTACAGTTGACATCAGGATTAAAACTACACAAAATCTTTCATAGAGAGAAATACAGGAAGTAAAACACATTACCAAAATCATTGGGCTGGAACTCCCAAAGACAATCTTTGTCAAGAGCAGGAACAGACACACCACGAGGGATGTACACATCACCAGATCTTTTCGCAATAGTCTTCAAAGGCCTCTGTGATATACAAAAACAACGAAACCAAAGAATACTGAGACGCCACCCAGATTGTAAAGTTATAACAAACAAACAAAAGTCCTAATACTTCATGTCTAGCAAGATTCTAAATCCAACTGAACCTGAATTCCATCGAAGATATTCCCCAATATTCCTGGTCCAAGCTCCACAGAAAGAGGCTGAAAAAAATTAAGGACAAACTCTGTATTAGCTGCAGAAACGAACAACCCCAAAGAAAATAAGAAGAAAAAAAAGCAGACGAACCTTGTGTGTTCGAAGAACAGGATCATTAACCGTCAATCCAGCCGTCTCCTCGTACACTGATACAAAAAAGGAAGTATCTCAATTTCACAGAAGGGACAAGTTCAATCTTAGATCCAAGAATCAGACAAGAGAGATACAATGAGCAATAAAGTCAAACCTTGGATGGTGGCGGAATCTCCTTCAAGACGGATGATTTCTCCGATAAGATTATCATTACCAACACGCACTAACTCATACATAGCAGCACCAGCCATACCATCGGCAACAACGACGGGACCTGAAACCTGCATCGCAAAAAAACTTTTATATATATATATCACCAAAACAAGAAATCAACAGAGAAAATGTCAAACCACTAAGAAGTATCATCAGATCACATCAGAAAACTATCATTCAAGTTGCTTAGCCAAGACGAAATCAACAGATTCAATCAAGGTCATTTGCATAGTAACTGAAAGAGAAAAATCAGAGTTCTCGAAAACAAATCTAACTTCTCGCACCAATCAGATCGACTTAATATATATATATCCTATAACAAAGATACGCAGAAGAATCAAAATGATACGAGATCGACGATACCTTGCGAACGTAACCATACTCGCTCTCCTTCTCATCGTCCTCGAACGTCGTGAGCTTCCCTGCGTAAAACGGCGGCATTTTCGCAGCAAACAGAGAGATTTCAAATCCGATCGAGCAAGAAAACAAAATTCACCTCCTGAAAAAATGGCGAGATCCGATCAAAACACAGTCGGATCAGAAATGGTCAAAACCTCTAAGCGAGATCGGAGATCAAGGAAGAAGATAACATTTCCGATTCAAAATCAGATAGAGAGAGAAGGAGAAGGAGATCCTCACCAGTGAAGAGTGGTCACGAGAAGAGGAGAGGGGAAGGGGGGAGGCACGTAGTAGATATTTACAGAATTGTCGAAGAAGTTTGATCTGATTGACGAAATCGTGGGGGCGATCCTCTACATGACATCACACCGTTACGCTTGTGGATTCATTCGGCTCCGTGCGAAATAGCCACGTGACAGATTACTTATGGGCTTGCTTTTTTTAAGGCCCATGAGTCCGTCCGTATATTATGCATTTGTGCTTCTTTTTCGTTAGGATGGAGAGTGATGATGATATGCGTTGGAAAATGATCCAAACAGAGAAATGTCATAACTCAAACAGAGAAATGTCATAACTTCTTCTACATCAAATCTAGGAACTCTCAATTCTCATTCACTCGTAAACGGCTACATTCTCTCCTCTTTCTCTCGTTCTTTCTCTCGTAACGGCTACATTCTCTCCTTCTCTTTCTCAGTTTCTCTCGTAACGGCTACATTTCTCTCCTTCTATAAATTTACAGCGAGGCCAGCCAAAGTATCTACACCGAGCAGCTTCTAAATGTGGCCCTTGTTTACTCTAAGAGAGGAAGCTCTTTCGCCATAGAGTGTACCGTGACTGTAAGAGGAAGCTTCTGAATTTGCTTGTTTACATTTCTCTCGTGTGTTTTACTCGTGGGTCCTTGGGCGTGCTCTATCTCGGTCTCGTGTTATCATAATCAGCCGATAACTCCCCCACAGGTATTATAACTGCCATGAAGAAAGAATCCTCTAAGCTCTATATCATGGCTGTTAAATAGATTCATTTAGTGTTATAATATATATGACGAACGAATCTTCTTCATCCATTTTTTTGATTATCCCTTGCAGTATGTCTTGGAAGAACTTGATCTCTTGTGCCAATGCAAATGATACAAAAGCAGAACCAGATCTCAGGTTGGTCAAATTTTCTTCCTGTGTTTTTATTTATTTTAACCCTTTTGTGCTCAGTGTAGAAGAAAGCAATTTGACTTATTCATTTCCATGTAGTGTAATGGGGGCTTGTTGCAAAAGAAGTTAAAGAAATGCCTCAGCTAGATATCTTAAAGTCACTATTGCCTTGGACACAAAGCTAACAGATTATTATCAAGGTATTCTCCTATGCTTTTTTTTTCTTATGGGATAGAATGAAGAATATGCTGTAAATAGCTAGTTGGGTTTGAAAGATACAGAGATTTAATGATGCAAATGGAGATGGTATACTGATCATAACTGAGTTATTTATCTTTGTCAATTTTCAGTTTTGTAATCGATTAGTATTTGCTTTCATTCATGATGATGCAGGTGTGATGTTTTGGATCTACGAGCAGATGATTCCGTCAGGTATTGCTCGGTGGAGTGAGCACTACTATGATACGCATTAAGTTCCCACGTGTCTCTCTGGCGCATGTACAATCATGGTTCTTATTTGATCTTCACGAACATCTACTTCACCTACAAGTCTGATTCCGTTGGCACGGAGAAGGAATCTAGACACCGTTTCTCACCCGTGTGAGTGATTTTTAACTTCTTCTTTGTCCGTTTTAATTTTTTTTTTTTGTTAAGAAGTTTTTTTGAGGGGAGATTCTATATTACTGGACTGATAATGGGATAACTTTGTTGTAAATTCGTGTAAACAAATAGAAAATACGGCCGGTCACTGATTTTTGATCTATGATGATGGTAAGAGATCGTTATGATTTATTTGTCTTTTTTACACTTATGATCACTTAGTCATTCCTCATCAAATCTTGCAATAGACAATTTCCCCTCTCGCATTTTTCACCGGTTTTCTAAAATATTTTGCTTGTTTTCTTGTTTTGTTTGCTTGTGTGTGTTTTACTTGCTTGTTAAGTGTGTTTGTGTTTTGCAGGTTTGCTCAAAGTGGCCCTAGAAGTGGAAGCAGTGTGTGTCTCTCTGTCTTTGCAGCTGTTACGTTGTTGCCTCACACCAGACCATTTAAAAAGGTAACCTCTTCTCTTTGTCTATCTCTGAAAGCTTGTCTGTCGTTGACTAAACAACATTCATGCAAATGTTGTCAACGGTTTTGATTGACACACGCCTACTCTCTGGAACAGGTGTATATGAGAAAGAGGTAAAGATTTTTTGTTCGGGAGGAATTAGTTTCGACCACGGAGGAATGAATGACCAAGGCGAAGAGCGATCCTTTTCACTAGCAACAAGGTATGCTAGTAGTAGTAACCCTTGAAACTTGTTTAAGAAGAAGAATAAAGATCTATTTTTTTTTAACAATGTAAATATTTGTTTAGGCTTATTTTCAAACACCCAAAATCAATGCGTGCTTAACATTGAAGATCTGTTCTTATTCGCTTATCATATTCGCTTACTCTCTGTCTCAGATACAAAGGTAGAGAAAACAATCTCAGCAAAAGAGAGCTTTTGACAGAACAAGGCGACGCAATATAACCTTTCAATCTGAGGTAAAGATCATGCAAACATGGCTAGTGAAGAACAAACGAAGCTATCTTTTTGGTTAAGTCATCATATCAGAAGGTTTCTTTTTGGTTTCAGATGGACAGGACTTACATTAGATCGCCCCAAAGTGGTAGCAGTTCTTGACCATGAACGGAAACGAACATATGTTATTGGAAAGTAAGGTCTGTCTGTAAAGATATTCAGACAACACTTAAGTTTGTTGATTACTAGTTTTTTACATGCTATTGTTTCCTGAGTTTATGATGGTGATGATGCAGTGGTATGGAAGCCAGGAGTATAATGAACTGTTAAGTCCAGTTTCTGGTTTGATGATCAACTTGAACATCCTAAAGAACATTATGCTGATTCTTATCTCTTTTAGAATCACATCCTAAAGAACATTATGCTGATTCCATTTGCAAAGTAAGTCTCTGCAGTTTTTTTGTACTTGGGAAGAATCTTCATCGTTTTGCATTTTAAGCTGCTTTGCTTGTTCACTCATTTTTCTCACAGTAGAGGAAGTCTTTAAGCCGGTGATCTCAGACCGGTCTTGAATATATGAGACATTGTTTGTTCAATCTAGCTTTCGGATTCGCAGCATATTAACCATAAACAGTGTATGACTCTTGCATTACTACTAACTTTTAAGTTTGGGAAAATTAGTAGCAACATTTAACAAAAGTCATTGACAAAAAACGCTGGGGACATCTTAGTTTTTCTCTAGCTCTGAAGTTTATTATGTAGCACGACCATACACTAGCAGCAGAGCTAAGACAAGTACCAAAAAAAAGTAGGGAGTCTTTAATTCATGTAAGTGCCAAATTAAGAACAGGGATTGAAAGATAAGAGTAAGAATCTGTATGTTTGTTTACCCTAAACCCTGGAAACCACTCCTACTTCAGCTACGATTTGCCTCGTCTATTGCAAAAAGCAGCATCAAACATAAGAGACTTTGACTTTGTGAAGGCTGAGGATGACAAAAGACAAGAGATAGTCAGATAGAGGTGCAAAAAAACACCTCATTGAATCTGCGACCATCTAATCTAAGACCTTCAGGGTTTACGTACTCCATTGTTGAGAATATCAAATGATTAGAGTACTGAAAAACAGAGATTTCGATACTTTCTGCTTTTCCAAAAACAGAGAACCAACAAAATGTGAAAGAAGCCGGGAGAGAGAGAGAGAGAAAGAGACTAAACCAAGTTCGATACCCTTTCTAGAGCAACGATTCCATAATATAACTTTTTTTGTGCTCAGTGTAGAAGAAAGCAATTTGACTTGGAGCCCCATAGAGACCAAGATAGACCTTCCTTATGCATACCCAGTGTGTGTTTCAGAGCACCTTTCAGCTCATGTGGGACTTTACTTCCAAACAAGATAGACTATTTGCCTTAGTTCAGCTGTTGACCTTGTGATTTGCCGTATATATCAATAATTTTCATCAACTCAGCACACTGCATGGACATCTGCTCTACAAAAGAAAATGCTATCGTCTGCAAAGATGAGGTTCCTCCCTTCTTTTTTCGGCTCCTCTAAGCTGTGCGATTAGCTCTTCCGTAAGGAATGAACATAATAATAAAGTTTCCAGATTTTTATTTCCTTCAGAAATTTAACTGATTAATGTTTTTTTCTTCTTTTCAGACAACAATATTTATATACACAAACAAACGGTACAAACTTACAATCATATGATACATGCCAACCACATCAAATCATTTATCTTACAATCATATATTTCACCTTAAACTCATCATAGACCACTGGTTAATACCCACCACCGATGATGGGAGTGCTGGCCTGATCATGGGCACACGTTTCACTAATGAGATTGCTGCTTCATTCACCACCTTCTTATCATCATCATCAAGGAGGACCTTAAGCTGCTGCAAAGTACGAGGGCTCTTCCTGTTCTTCATCATATGATACAATCTTCGCCCTAGAATCACAAAACCCACCACTGCTGCTGCCGCCACGGAGAAAGACCAAATCGGATTAACTCTGAAAACACAATACTTCAAAACGTTCTCAATCGGAATCTTCCACCACACAAACATCCTTCCTTCTCCTCCAGATGAATCATTAGAAACAGACTTTTCTTCTACAGAAACTGGCGATTCCTCTGATTTCTCAGAACCTAACTCGTTCTTCACATCATCGTTATCCAGATCATCGATGCTAGAATCGGACCATAGCTCGCTAAAAAGCTTGGGGCCGTAAGGAGCGTCGGAGCTAGGTTCGATCCAGCCTGGACTACCGGATCGAACAGATCCGTCTTCGTCTACCGCATCGGCATCGACGCGACACACACGGTTCGAGTTCTCGATAGAGAAGTAATCGAAGGTGACCATACCTTGCGTGGTGGTGCCATCTTCGATCTCCTCCTCCAAGCTCTTCGGATTCTCCTCGTCCTCCTGAGGAGCAGCAGACCTCTCGATCACCACTTCCCAGTCTTCTTGAAGAAGCTCTCCTTCCATCTCAGAGTTTAGGGTTCGTTTCTTTGGACGAGAAATAAAACTGATAAATGTTTTAATATCCTCTCTCTTATTTAAAATTTTAAAATAAAATAAAAATGATTTCTTAGAATTTATAGATACGTAACTCTTTTTATTCAACCATTCCCTTCTTTATTCTCATAGCTCTTCTCTAATTCGAGCTATGTTTTTTTTTTTTTAATTTCATGATTTGCCTTTCCTTAACCAAAATAGAAGGGAATTGAAAGTTGGGGGGCACACGTGCGGAGATTCAGCGTGTGGCTACAAAGCTTACACGTGGTTTGCAAGACAAGAGTGTGGACAATATTTTTCGAGAAAGAGTTAGTCAAGCTGTGCATCTTCACAGTTCTACTTCAAAATTATGTCCTCTTTTTTTTTTTTACTCAACTTCAACTTTTCATTATCCAAATCATGGTAATTAGGATTACAACCTCACAAAATTTTCATCCCACATACAACACCGGAATCTAGTATCACCCAGAAACACTTGGAAGGATTCTATGCTACCCGAATCAACCGATGTTACATTTTTCACCACTACGAGAACAAGAACATCCCACTACTCGGAATGAATCGTCTCTTAAACTACTAAATTCTACCACTAAATACGAAACATATCATTTGTCAAGCAGACACCAATAATGAGAATTCTATGAAAAACACATAGCAAATGGAACTATTAATCACACTTTTAGGCTCGACCATTACTTCATCACCGGAAAAGAGCTGCTTCTCACTATTGAGAGAGATTTTCAATTTGAGAACTTTGCAACTGGATTAGAGATCGAAAGAATTTGACCGACCGGTCACTTCCTCAACAAACCGACGCATACACCTCTCTGTATGTCTGAAGGCTTCAAGACAGCGGTTTCTCCCTAATTAAACCATGATTACCGCAAAAATATTACCAAGTAAAGCTAAAACCAAGTCTGGAGATCAATTCAAGAATTAACTGTTGGTCCCAAATGATAGGAATTCAGCCTGTGAACCAACAGTACCCACACCAAGGCGCATAGCAAACTCAGTTGTTGTTACGGTTCATAGCCCAAAACCGGTCACAAGAACCGAACTGAAAGACGGACCTTGGCAGCAGCTAACACGTCTAGTATATTAAATCGTGGCTTGAAGAAATGCGGGGCTCGACCACCGGAGTGAGTCGCGACCCATTTGCCGGTGCTGGAAAGACGAGCTTCGCCACGCATATCCAACCAACCCCAATACTCCAGATGCAACTCCGTTATCGTGAAGCTTGGCGCATGTTGTCCCCGAGAACCAGGGAACAAAATTCTGCTCACCACCTGTTGTACCTCTCCTCCAACCACCATACCGCCATGCATGGAAGCAGATCTAAGGTGACAAAGGCATCTTACCAGAGCCACGTGCGGTTGTCGTGAAGATTCACCGGAGAGCTAAAGAAGAGAAAACCAGATTCGGATGGATCTTCAGTCCTAAAAACGCCGACTCCCTTCTTCATTGCCTCACCTTGGGTCTCGCCGTCTCTCCACAAGGATACGTGAACCGCCTCCGTCAAGCACGCAGCAAATCCGGAGTTTCTCGGCCTTTACAGAGCAGATTGTATATTGACTAAGGGATGACTGGAAGAAAGGGAGAAAAGTAAAAAGAGTAAAGTGATGTGCCCCAGTCCGATGATCAGTCCATGAAATCAGACCAGCATGTAGATCAGAACGTCCAGAATTTTCATCCGAGGTTCACTGTCCCGACCGTACCGAACAGATTGACCAAGCCGTGTACCGGATCGACCCGCGTACGTCTGGAATGGAGCTCCAACTGAATCCTCGTCCAGATGACCGAATTCACCGTACTGAAGCTCGTCTTTCCCGTCTTGTTCGCCATTCTAAGACCAACGGTCAAGCCATAATCAACTTAGCTCGAGCGGATTTCGATTAAGTCTGTGCCTTCTCCCTTTTGGCTAGTTTGACCTGTAACGGCGACCGTACTGATGAACTGATCCGACACTTCGATCAGTTCATGAACTTTGACCACCCAAATCTCTCTAAGACAAGGATACAAAGGCTTTCAGATGACTTAGCCTCCGTTTGGACCAGATCAGTTCGTGAGAATCACCCATCCGAATATGAAGACCGAACCGGACCCGTGCTAATCCTTACCGGGGGACGTGCTGTCAATACATTGAATCTGGATAAGGGTAGCTGAAGGGTCCATCGGCCAGTCAACCACATTTTCCGTGCCTTGACCAGATCTAGTCAAAATTTTATTTTCTATGTTTTGTTTTTCCTTATTTTCTATTTATTTCCTTTGACCACAAAGTTGTATAAGTATGAAAATTCTTTGATGAATAAAGCATTCGATTTTCCTTTCAACTTTTAAGAGTTTCTACTCTCTTTGTTCTTTACTTAGAACATACTTAGTTTCCGAGCAAACGACCCTTCTCTTGTTGGACCGGTGCGTCACATCCGGCAACAAAGAAGTCCGGTAGTATCATTGGGCCATCCGCAACCCATTGTGTCACCAATCGACCCATCAATTCTCTTTCCTTCCTGATCGAGTTCATATCCAAACATACCGATCGAGTGTCCGTTCCTAGGGTTCTTCAGAAAGGGAAGAGGTGGTCGCCTCCAGCAAACCGACGGAGTGGCGGCCGGAGCTAAAGCTTTCTACAACTAGTGTTTCTTTCTCTCGTGCTTTTTTTTTTATCAAAATTATTTTCTAGACTGTGAAAAATTCATATACAGTAGAATCTCTATAAATTAATAATCGATAAATTAATAATTTTTTCCCGGTCCCAACTTGGGACGGTTTAAAATTTGACATAAATCGATAAAATAATAAGATAATAATTTTTAGAAAATCCTATGTAAATAAATGGTCCCACTAAAACCATAAATGAATAATTTATATGTATACATATTTTATATAAGTAAGAATCTATTATTATATTGTTTGTTTTATAATCTCAATGAAATTATCTTTATATTTTTTAACACTAATATATTTTTGATGAAATTTAGTAATATTATATATAAGACCACATTTAATTTCTATGCAATATATATTATATACGAGATAAATAACAAAATTAATATAAATTTCAAATTTCAGAAAATAATAATTAATGTATATACATTAGAATCAAATATTTTTCTTATCTTAGAATAAATATTTCTTAAAGTAAAGAAATCTAAATATGGAAACTTTTGTAAATTAATATCTCTATAAATTAATAAAATTTCAAAGTCCCAACATTATTAATTTATAGAGGTTTTACTGTATAGTCTTTTAAATGTTATTTAATATAGCTTATATATCCAATTTTCATTTTTTGGATTAAAATTGTGTAGTTTTTAGATCAATATGGATCAAAATTGTATAACTTTCAATATGAATCTAATTACAGCCTGATAAATCAACAATGTCCATTTAAAATGATTTGTAAAGATATCAAATCATTTGCGGTTTATCAAGTTGGAATATTAAGATTGTCAATATTTAATAAAATAATGGTAAGAATTACAACTGTGTAACCTTATTCAGACTTCATAACCTTATTAATAAATAAAATTACAACTGTGTAAGAATTTCTTTTAAATAATTATCATAAGATAAAAAAAAGTAAATTCATCAACATAAACTAAGTTGGTATATATTTCCAAATCATTAACCACAAAGATAGAAATAACATTTTTTTAAGAAGATAGAAAGACATTGGGCATATTAACTTTTCTGTATACTAGTGGTATTCCGGCGCTACGCGCCGATTTCGTACGTTTTATTTTACATATATTTACAATTTATTGTATAGTCTTAGTACCGAAAATATGTTCAAAAATATAAAAATGAAAAACTGTTGAAAAATATAATTGACAAAATAGAAAAACATAAGTGGTTGTGACTAATCGATTCAATAAAAATAGAATAAAAAGCCGATAATCGTAACAAAGTTAAGTTAGTTAGAATTTAAACATAAAATAAAATTGATATTTTATTTAAAAACATATTTATAATGTTAAGTACCATGTGTTTAATATATAAAAGGAACGACATTTGAAATTTTATTTTTTTTAACTTCTAAATTTTGATGTATGTGAAATTTTTAGTGTGGATTTGTAAGAAAGAATATATATTCTTTATATTGACGTTGCATTTTATTAATAATATAACCATTTTTAGTATATATTTTGGATTCTTATCTTTTAACTAAGCACCAATATTTTTACTATTTAATTTGAAATTTTCTTAGGGTCCTTAGTTTTAAAACCAATTGAATCATATAATGAGGCTTTTGCTAATTTTTCTTATATTAGTTTAATCAATTTTATTTATGTTTTTTCTGTAGACGATGGGTGATATATAGACAATATTAAAGCAGATATATAATCGTATAAAATAAAATTTATAAAATATAATAAAAGATAAATGTATTTATGGTTTTTTGGTATAGAACCGAGTAAACCGAAAACCGACAGTATATAAACCGAACAAAACCAAAGTAAATATGGTTTGAATATGGTAACTGTTGTTATAAACTGAAATACCGAAAACTGAAGAAATCCGAACCGAAATCGGATCGATATCCAGATTGGACACTCCTAAGTATTAGTGAAAGATAATATTAACTTAAAGTACGTTAAGACCCACGTTTTACGCAAGATGAGTGTTATATATACAAATAATTTATATATTATTATATATTTATGTTCGTTTACATTTCCTGTTCTTGTTGCTTGGTGGTTGTGGGGTGCTGAAATTTACATTCCCTGTTCCCTGATGTCCTTCTATTTGACTGCCCATGTAGCTAAGCTAACTGTCATGGTTTGCCTGTGTTAACAAAGCATGGTAAAAAAATCATGACTTAAACATCTAACAATACGTTAGAAAGCTAAATTTCTCCATGATTTAAACAAAAAAGCCATTCTGATTAAGTGGAATCCAATCACCTTCTCATCTCCTAGAACCATATCGATCCCCATCAACTCCCCATCTTTCTTCACATTCCTAGAATTCTAGAAACGGAAGAGACAGGTACAATAGTCTCCTTACACCGACCAGCCTTCAACTCAAACAGAAGAAACTGAAAATTAACCATTTTAGAAAGTTGCACGTTGGGGCTTCCTGGTTGAATGATTTCAGTATTTGTATTGCGGCTTGGAGTGAGCATAAGTAACTCTCTCATGAAACCAATATTTCATAGTCAGCGCCCGTACTCTCAAGCGAGCTCTAGTCTGGAAGCATAGCTCCTCTCTCTTTGCTGAAAAATCCATATCACCGAAACGCCGCTTGTTCTTTAGAGTGAGATTCAACTTCTCGATCTTAGCCTTCATCAGTAAAAACAATAGTTTAACGAGACCAACAACAAATTCTCAGACCACCAAATTAAACTATTAATGAACCTATTTCACCACAAAACAAAGCTACAAATTTTTAATCAATCAATGTGTTTGAAGTGGTTGAGCTTATAGACGCTTGGATCACAGTAGAATGAGAAGAAGAACCATGAACAGATAAGAGCTTATCTATTCATGAAATCCAAAATGACAAACATTAAAATTAAATCATAAACCGTACTCATACCTTGCCATCAAAAGCAGAAGCATCCACATTCATCATTCCAGGACCCCCAATGTCATGTTGACTACTTGTCTACAGTGGCCCCCCTTCAACTCAAAGAAACGAAGCTGGGATATTGTCTGAACATGTGCAAGAACTTCTCCTTCATCGCTAACATCTGTCCATAACTCCATCGCATGTGCTACCATCCTATCAACAAACACAAAAGAGAAACGTCCTGATCCATTAAATGATTTATTATTCTCATGGATTACCAAAAAACAAAGACCGTTTTGCCTAGTAAGAGCCAAACTCTTTGGAACACACTGCTAGCACAACCTGCCTCATTTCATTATCGACTTTATTAAATAAGGGAAGGGGATACATGGTTGAGAAATGCTGAATGGTCCAGGATCCCTTTTATGCGAGAAATGGGATAGTTTGGGATTAAAATCCATTTTTGACCTCATTGTTTTCTCCAAAAATTCCAGTAAGCAGTCTCAGAAGCTTATGGGAAGCATGGTCCGACTGAACAAATTAGCTAAGAACACAAATATAAGATACCAAAAGAGATCTATAAATAGAACAACAGAGAAGAAGGCGAAGAGAATCCATTTATTAGAGTGTTTATTAGGGAAATTACTCCTCTAAACGGAAGAGATGAGAAACGGGAAAGATATGAGATGGAAGATGAAAGGTGATGAACATAATCGTGCAAATTAAGTCTACGGAAGAAGAAGAGGAGAGCATCGACTACTCTGTTTAGAGAAAACTAGGGGTGGGCGCAAGGCGAGTACTTGCGTTTTTACGTATATTTGATACTTACCTTGTCTTGAACGAGTAATGAATTTTTCGACTTATACTTGCCTTGTAGGAAACAAGTACTTGTTATTTCGAGTACTTATCCAAAAATATATTACTTGCAAGTTATTTGCCTTGCCTTGTTCGATTACTTACTATTTACAAATACTTATGAATTATTTGGATATATTTCTAAAAGAATTACTTGACAGATAATATTCTGTCAGAGAAAGATGAAACTTCGTTTTGTTTACTCAACTTGGTAAAAACACGAGAGTTATTTCAAATAAAATATTTGCACCTAATATAAAAAAGAAAGAAGAATAGAATACATATATATTTCGATATGAAAGTACTGTTTACTTCTTACAACATAGAAATATCAGCTTAGAACTTTGGTTTTTATGGTTTAGTTATCATTTTTCCAGTCGTAAAACAAGTAACGAATAATAGTAAGGCGAGTCGTTAATTTTTTTTGTGATACTTGTTACTTGCCTTGTACTTGCAAGTAACAAAACTCAACGACTTGATACTTGCCTTGGCAACGACGAGTACTTGAAAAAACGAGGCGTGTATGGGTTAAGTAACGGGTATAAGGCAAGTAACGAATATTCGTGTCCAGCCCTAGAGAAAACCAGCCCAATAAAATGCTTTAATCCGTAGATGACGTTCGAAGCCCACAACAGAAACGCGAAAGCCCAAACCATATATATCATTTAATGACCTGGACAAAGAAAATGTTTTTATTGGACAAATTTTTTATCTGATGTGTATGTACTAAGATTGCTTCATTTGTTCCTTTTAATATTAGTTTGATTTGATATATGTAATAATAGTAATAATAATTAAATGTCCAGATCTTATTTTCTTGATAATAACTCCAGTTGATAAATGTTAATATCTTTTTATTTAAAGAATACAAGAAAATTTCTAGTTTTTTATTAGTTGCTCACCGCCTATGAGATTATCGGAGTCTATAAATAAGCATCCCTTTTAGGTCTTTTATTCATACATTCTAAACCTAGCTACTCGAAATCTTCTGGGGATTAGGTTTTACTCTTTGCCGTTTTCTACAATTAGATTAAGAATGTATTCTGGACAAAATCCCATGACCATGGAGAAAGGATTTGACCTCATTGATGCGGCTGTTACCAAGCTCAAAAGGATTCTTGAAGGAAAGCCTGAACCTGATTTTGAGCCTGGAGAATTTATTGGAGACTACACCGTAGTTTACAATATGTGCATCCAGAAACCACCTCACGATTGGTCTCAACAGCTTTATGAAAAGTATGGTAGCATCTTCGAAGATTATGCCACTCATACGGTGAGTATTACCATCGACCCACTTTGTTTATTTATTTATTTATTAGGCGTTTCTTTTATTAGGGGTTTCTTATACATAGTTTTAACACATATATTTGTGCGTGTGTTAGGTGTTGCCCTCTATCATGGAGAAGCATGATGAATACATGCTGAGAGAGCTTTCTCGAAGCTGGGATAATAATAAGATTATGGTTAGGTGGTTATCTCGCTTCTTCTTCTATCTTGACCGTTACTTCACTGTACGGAGAAGCCTTCCAAGCCTAACTCAAGTTGGCATGACCAGTTTCCGCGACCATGTTTACGTTAAAGTTCACTTCAATGTCCAACAAGTTATTATAGCAATGGTAAGTGATTAAGGTATACACGACTTTGTGATGATGTATAGACAGAACTATATCTGACACGGTTTTGTATTTTTCTAGATTCATAATGAGCGAGAGGGACAGCAGATTGATAGGGCACTGTTGAAGAACGTGTTGGATCTCTTTGTCCAGAATGGGATGGGAAGTTTGGAGAGGTATGAAGAGGATTTTGAGGTCTTCTTTCTTCAAGAAACGGCTTCTTACTATTCTCGCCAGGCCTCAAGATGGATCCAGGAGGATTCTTGTCCTGAATACATGATCAAGTCTGAGGAGTCTTTGAAAAAGGAGAAGGAGAGAGTCGCTCACTACCTTCATTCAGATACCGAGCCTAAACTAGTTGAGATTGTGCAAACCCATTTGTTGGTTTTGGTTGCAAAACAGCTTCTAGAAAAGGAGAACTCCGGTTGCAGTGCATTGCTGAGAGACGACAAGATGGATGATCTCTCGAGGATGTACAGGCTTTACCATGCAATCCCCAAAGGTCTGGAACCTGTTGCGGAAGCCTTTAGGCTTCATGTTACTGCAGAAGGTAACGCCCTTATCAAGCAAGCCGAAGACGCGGCTACTAGTGGTAGCGTGGAGGAACAGGTTCTTGTCAGGAAGATCATTGACTTGCACGATAAGTACATGGTCTATGTCACGGACTGTTTTCAGAACCACACACTCTTCCATAAGGCGTTGAAAGAAGCTTTTGAAGACTTTTGTATCAAGAAAGTGGCCGGAAGCTCAAGTGCAGAGTTGCTTGCAACGTTTTGTGACAATCTTTTCAGGAAGGCAGGGAATGATAAAATCTAATATCAAAACTAAAATTAGATAGAGCTACATTAAACATTATTAAGTCCTTTGAGAGTGGTTTTATTAAAAATGATTTACAGTTGAACAAGTCGAGGTAATGAAATCATTCATATTTGCTATAATAACATATCTAATCACTTATCTTCAAGATGCAATTATCTAGAAATAGAGAAAAAATGTCAAAACTCATACACTTAATAAATAAAACCAATTTTTTACTTTAATTTAACCCATTTTGAATTTTTATTTTCAAAAAATATCTACAATAAGTGACTACCGTTTCGAATCCCTTATATACAAAATCAAAAGTCATTTGAGCAATAAAATTGTGACATGTGTCATTGTTTTACAAAAGCTCAAAAATCAAAAGTTTACCACGTTTGAGCAACAGAACCATGTTCTTCCTCAAACACGTTCAAAGATGACTTTAGTAACTTCTAATGTCAACTGATTCATCTCTTATAACATTCAATAAACCATATAGATTTTCTATATATTTTCTGCTTCTCTTTCTCTACTTCTTTCGACAGTTTCATATTTTGTAGTTTCATTTTGTTTTCGAGTGTAGCAAATTAAGATCGGAAAAATTATCATTTAAATCACGAATTTTCAAATTTGGTTGAAAAAAACATGATTTTTTTCCTTGGACCATTTAAAGCTCCCACTTAGTTTGACTAATCATTTTAAACCTCAATTTAGTTTGACTAAACCAAATTAGACACGACGTTAACTTGGGTAACAAATTGATTAGACGGGGTTAATTACGTTTCTAATCTCCGTTAAGTCCAAACGAGGTCGTTTAAATTTTTTTTAAAAAAAATTGCATCTAATGGGAATCGAACCCATTACCAAAGACAGTCTCGTTGCAAGACCAAACCACTAGACTACTTGCAATTTTCTTAACTTGAATAAATACTAATAGATATTATTATGAACCCTCCAAATTATTTTCTCCCACCCTAAATCCCTAAGTAATTTTATAAATATTAAAACTTATAAATAATTTAATAATTAAAAATTTTCGTGTATATTATTAAAAATTAAAACTTATAATAATTATTAAGTTATTTATAAGTATTATTAAATAACGAATTTTTAATTATTAAGTATTATTGAATATTTAATTATTAATTATTAATTATTTATTAATTATTGAATAAATAAATATTTAATTATTAATTATTTAATTATTAAGTATTATTTAATATTTAAATATTAATTATTGAATATAAATTATTAATTATTAAGTATAATAACGAAAATTAATATTTAATAATAATTAATAATTAAAATTTCGTTATTTAATATTTTAATAATACTTATATATAACTTAATAATTATTATAAGTCTTAATTTTTAATAATATTCACGAGATTTTTAATTATTAAGTTATTTATAAGTTTTAATATTTATAAAATCATTTAGGGATTTAGGGTGGGAGAAAATGATTTAGAGGTTTCGTAATAATGTATATTAGTATTCATCCAAGTTAGTAAAATTGAAAGTGGTCTAGTGGTTCGTCTTTGTAACGAGTGTGTTTTTGGTCACGGGTTCAATTCTCTTTGGATGCAGGTTTTTAAAATAATTTAAAACGACGTCGTTTGGATTTAACGGAGATTAGAGACGGTGATTAACCCCGTCTAATCAATCTGTTACCCAAGTTAACGTCGTGTCTAATTTGGTTTAGTCAAACTAAATTGATGTTTAAAATGGCAATTCAAATTAAGTTGGTGCTTTAAATGGTCCAAGTGAAAGTTCATGATTTTTTCAACTAAATTTGAAAGTTCGTGATTTAAATGACAATTTTTCCAATTAAGGTTAATTTAACTTGTAATGCAACTATAAACCTGCATGACGACATGAAAATATCGATAATATCTGGGGGAAAAATAGATCTGCCTGCTTCTTTGAAACTGATGGTTTTCCTGCAACAAAAAAAAAACTATTTCCCATCTTAGACGTTAGATGATTACGAACTAAAAAATGTAGCGAAAGATGCTAAATAACCATGAAAATATGAAGCAGTGGAGGAACCTAACCTGTTTGTGCACCAAACTAAATGACTCTGATGTTATCTGTCCATTATTAAAGCTTTTGATTGGAAAGAATATAAGAATGGAAGGATTCACATTCCCAGATACCCATCATTAATATTATAGTGTTTCTTTCATACTGCAGTTAAAGTTTAGACTTGAAATGAATTAACAAAGGAACAAATAGCTTACCAAATATAACCGTACATGATCTCTCCATCGTTAGATAGAGTTCAACATCAACTTAATTATGCCTTCGGTTTTGTGGGTGTATGTCAAGAACACTGTTGAAATTTCCACTACTAACATGCAACTTACAGTTTTGCAGGAAAGAAATAATTTGGGTTCTTGTTGCTTGGTGGTTGTAGGGTGCTGAAATTTACATTCCCTGTTCCCTGATGTCCTTCTATTTGACTGCCCATGTAGCTAAGCTAAGTGTCATTGTTTGCCTGTGTTAACAAAGCATGGTAAACAAATCATGACTTAAACATCTAACAATACGTTAGAAAGCTAAATTTCTCCATGATTTAAACAAAAAAGCCATTCTGATTAAGTGGAATCCAATCACCTTCTCATCTCCTAGAACCATATCGATCCCCATCAACTCCCCATCTTTCTTCACATTCTTAGAATTCTAGAAACGGAAGAGACAGGTACAATAGTCTCCTTACACCGACCAGCCTTCAACTCAAACAGAAGAAACTGAAAATTAACCATTTTAGAAAGTTGCACGTTGGGGCTTCCTGGTTGAATGATTTCAGTATTTGTATTGCGGCTTGGATTGAGCATAAGTAACTCTCTCATGAAACCAATATTTCATAGTCAGCGCCCGTACTCTCAAGCGAGCTCTAGTCTGGAAGCATAGCTCCTCTCTCTTTGCTGAAAAATCCATAAATATATGTGATAAGTGATAACTCACCGAAACGCCGGTTGTTCTTTAGAGTGAGATTCAACTTCTCGATCTTAGCTACAAATTTTTAATCAATCAATGTGTTTGAAGTGGTTGAGCTTATAGACGCTTGGATCACAGTAGCATGAGAAGAAGAACCATGAACAGATAAGAGCTTATCTATTCATGAAATCCAAAATGACAAACATTAAAATTAAATCATAAACCGTACTCATACCTTGCCATCAAAAGCAGAAGCATCCACATCCATCAACTCACCCCCATTCTTTACATTCCAGGACCCCCAATGTCATGTTGACTACTTGTCTACAGTGGCCTCCCTTCAACTCAAAGAAACGAAGCTGGGAAATTGTCTGAACATGTGCAAGAACTTCTCCTTCATCGCTTACAGCTGTCCATAACTCCATCGCATGTGCTACCATCCTATCAACAAACACAAAAGAGAAACGTCCTGATCCATTAAATGATTTATTATTCTCATGGATTACCAAAAAACAAAGACCGTTTTGCCTAGTAAGAGCCAAACTCTTTGGAACACACTGCTAGCACAACCTGCCTCATTTCATTATCGACTTTATTAAATAAGGGAAGGGGATACATGGTTGAGAAATGCTGAATGGTCCAGGATCACTTTTATGCGAGAAATGGGATAGTTTGGGATTAAAATCCATTTTGACCTCATTGTTTTCTCCAAAAATTCCAGTAAGCAGTCTCAGAAGCTTATGGGAAGCATGGTCCGACTGAAAAAATTAGCCGGGCAAGATTATACATGCCATTTACTCCTTGCAGTGCCACATGGTATAATAGGGATTGAGTAAGAAACAATAAGTAAAGCAATTCACCTTCGCGAATGGCCTGAGATAGAGAAAATGTGAAACAAAAAGCTCCATCCAGTTAGATGTTGTAGCTGAGAGGAATTCTACTTTCCCATCTTGATATTCAACATATTTCTCGAGCCGTTGCAGGTCTGATGAATCCAAACCCTAGAGATTAGATCATAACAAATAAGTAAAACTAAATATATAAGAAGATAAGCTGACTACTCAGCAGTCAGGACTTGTAGTTATACCAAATCAACTAAAATTTGAACACAACGGCGGATGAAGCAGTGAGATCCATCGGGTTAGTGTCTAATAATTCTTATCATCTTTGATGAAAATAAGCTAAGAACACAGATATAAGATACCAAAAGAGATCTATAAATAGAACAACTGAGAAGAAGGCGAAGAGAATCCATTTATTAGAGCTTTTACTGGGGAAATTACTCCTCTAAACGGAAGAGATGAGAAACGGGAAAGATATGAGATGGAAGATGAAAGGTGATGAACATAATCGTGCAAATTAGGTCTACAGAAGAAGAAGAAGAGGAGAGCATCGACTACTCTGTTTAGAGAAAACCAGCCCAATAAAATGCTTTAATCCGTAGATGACGTTCGAAGCCCACAACAGAAACGCAAATGCACAAACCATATATACCATTTAATGACGTGGATAAAGGAAATGTTTTTATTGGACGAATTTTTTATCTAATGTGGCTGTACTAAGATTGCTTCATTTGTTCCTTTTAATATTAGTTTGATATATATAATAATAATAGTAATAATAATTAAATGTCCAGATTTTATTTTCTTGATAATAACTCCAGTTGATAAATGTTATTTTTTTTGTAACTTCAGTTGATAAATGTTAATATATCAACTAAATAAATGTTAATATCTTATCAGTAAAAAGATATTAACATTTATTTAGTTGATAAATGTTAATATCTTTTTATTTGTTGCTCACCGCCTATGAGATTATCGGAGTCTATAAATACGCATCCCTTTTAGGTCTTTTTATTCATACATTCTAAACCTAGCTACTCGAAATCTTCTGGGGATTAGATTTTTACTCTTTTGCCGTTTTCTACAATTAGATTAAGAATGTATTCTGGACAAAATCCCATGACCATGGAGAAAGGATTTGACCTCATTGATGCGGCTGTTACCAAGCTCAAAAGGATTCTTGAAGGAAAGCCTGAACCTGATTTTGAGCCTGGAGAATTTATTGGAGACTACACCGTAGTTTACAATATGTGCATCCAGAAACCACCTCACGATTGGTCTCAACAGCTTTATGAAAAGTATGGTAGCATCTTCGAAGATTATGCCACTCATACGGTGAGTATTCCCATCGACCCACTTTGTTTATTTATTTATTTATTAGGCGTTTCTTTTATTAGGGGTTTCTTATAAATAGTTTTTAACACATATATTTGTGCGTGTGTTAGGTGTTGCCCTCTATCATGGAGAAGCATGATGAATACATGCTGAGAGAGCTTTCTCGAAGCTGGGATAATAATAAGATTATGGTTAGGTGGTTATCTCGCTTCTTCTTCTATCTTGACCGTTACTTCACTGTACGGAGAAGCCTTCCAAGCCTAACTCAAGTTGGCATGACCAGTTTCCGCGACCATGTTTACCTTAAAGTTCACTTCAATGTCCAACAAGTTATTATAGCAATGGTAAGTGATTAAGGTATACACGACTTTGTGATGATGTATAGACAGAACTATATCTGACACGGTTTTGTATTTTCTAGATTCATAAAGAGCGAGAGGGACAACAGATTGATAGGGCACTGTTGAAGAACGTGTTGGATCTCTTTGTCCAGAATGGGATGGGAAGTTTGGAGAGGTATGAAGAGGATTTTGAGGTCTTCTTTCTTCAAGAAACGGCTTCTTACTATTCTCGCCAGGCCTCAAGATGGATCCAGGAGTATTCTTGTCCTGAATACATGATCAAGTCTGAGGAGTCTTTGAAAAAGGAGAAGGAGAGAGTCGCTCACTACCTTCATTCAGATACCGAGCCTAAACTAGTTGAGATTGTGCAAACCCATTTGTTGGTTTTGGTTGCAAAACAGCTTCTAGAAAAGGAGAACTCCGGTTGCAGTGCATTGCTGAGAGACGACAAGATGGATGATCTCTCGAGGATGTACAGGCTTTACCATGCAATCCCCAAAGGTCTGGAACCTGTTGCGGAAGCCTTTAGGCTTCATGTTACTGCAGAAGGTAACGCCCTTATCAAACAAGCCGAAGACGCGGCTACTAGTGGTAGCGTGGAGGAACAGGTTCTTGTCAGGAAGATCATTGACTTGCACGATAAGTACATGGTCTATGTCACGGACTGTTTTCAGAACCACACACTCTTCCATAAGGCGTTGAAAGAAGCTTTTGAAGACTTTTGTATCAAGAAAGTGGTCGGAAGCTCAAGTGCAGAGTTGCTTGCAACGTTTTGTGACAATCTTTTCATGAAGGCAGGGAATGATAAAATCTAATATCAAAACTAAAATTAGATAGAGCTACATTAAACATTATTAAGTCCTTTGAGAGTGGTTTTATTAAAAATGATTTACAGTTGAACAAGTCGAGGTAATGAAATCATTCGTATTTGCTATAATAACATATCTAATCACTTATCTTCAAGATGCAATTATCTAGAAATAGAGAAAAAATGTCAAAAATCATACACTTCATAAATAAAACCAATTTTTTACTTTAATTTAACCCATTTTGAATTTTAATTTTCAAAAAATATCTACAATAAGTGACTACCGTTTCGAATCCCTTATATACAAAATCAAAAGTCATTTGAGCAATAAAATTGTGACATGTGTCCTTGTTTTACAAAAGCTTAAAAATCAAAAGTTTACCACGTTTGAGCAACAGAACCATGTTCTTCCTCAAACACGTTCAAAGATGACTTTGGTAACTTCTAATGTCAACTGCTACATCTCTTATAACATTCAATAAACCATTTAGATTTTCTATATATTTTCTGTTTCTCTTTCTCTACTTCTTTCAACAGTTTCATATTTTGTAGTTTCATTTTGTTTTTGAGTGTAGCAAATTAAGATCGGAAAAATTATCATTTAAATCACGAATTTTCAAATTTGGTTGAAAAAAACATGATTTTTTCCTTGGACCATTTAAAGCTCCAACTTAGTTTGACTAATCATTTTAAACTTTAATTTAGTTTGACTAAACCAAATTAGACACGACGTTAACTTGGGTAACAAATTGATTAGACGGGGTTAATTACGTTTCTAATCTCCGTTAAGTCCAAACGACGTCGTTTTAATTTTTTAAAAATTGCATCTAACGGGAATCGAACCCATGACCAAAGACAGTCTCGTTGCAAGACCAAACCATTAGACTACTTGCAATTTTCTTAACTTGAATGAATACTAATAGATATTATTATGAACCCTCCAAATTATTTTCTCCCACCCTAAATCCCAAAGTAATTTTATAAATATTAAAACTTATAAATAATTTAATAATTAAAAATCGTGTATATTATTAAAAATTAAAACTTATAATAATTATTAACTTATTTATAAGTATTATTAAATAACGAATTTTTAAATTATTAAGTATTATTGAATATTTAATTATTAATTATTAATTATTTATTAATTATTGAATAAATAAATATTTAATTATTAATTATTAATTATTTAATTATTAAGTATTATTTAATATTTAACTATTAATTATTGAATATAAATTATTAATTATTAAGTATAATAACGAAAATTAATATTTAATAATAATTAATAATTAAAATTTCGTTATTTAATATTTTTAATAATACTTATAAATAACTTAATAATTATTATAAGTATTAATTTTTAATAATATTCACGAGATTTTTTAATTATTAAATTATTTATAAGTTTTAATATTTATAAAATCATTTAGGATTTAGGGTGGGAGAAAATGATTTAGAGGTTTCGTAATAATGTATATTAGTATTCATTCAAGTTAGTAAAATTGAAAGTGGTCTAGTGGTTCGTCTTTGTAACGAGTGTGTCTTTGGTCACTGGTTCAATTCTCTTTGGATGCAATTTTTTTAAATAATTTAAAACGACGTCGTTTAGATTTAACGGAGATTAGAGACGATGATTAATCGTCTAATCAATCTACCAAGTTAACGTGTCTAATTAGTCAAACTAAATTGATGTTTAAAATGGCAATTCAAATTAAGTTGGTGCTTTAAATGGTCCAAGTGAAAGTTCATGCTTTTTTTAAACTAAATTTGAAAGTTCGTGATTTAAATGACAATTTTTCCAATTAAGATCATTTGACTTTATTCTCCTTTTCTTTTGGACACTTTTCTATGATTTGTTTTTTCATGAACTTTAAGATTTTACTAGGTTTTTACCCACAATTTTGCAGATAATTATATCATATAAAGAAATATATTATCTTTACACTATTTTAATTTTTGAATAATAATTAATATTATAATTAATTCAGATAATTTGTCATAGAATTACTTTATATTTTAGTTTAACACATGAAAAGCCGGAAATACTCTAGCTCAAGAGAAAAAAAAGTGTGTGTTTTGTGTAACTCCAATATGACCAGTACAATGATCGAGGCTTTTAACATGAAAGATCTTTTGTAAGCGGTTTTGTGTGGGCTTTAAAACATAAAAGTTATAATAATTTCTTACTACAAATATAATTCTTTTATATAATAATATATAACCATTAAATTATTTCTATAAAAATGCTAAAGTATTTTAGTTAATTATATATAACTAATTGATAAAAATAAAGAAATTGATAAAACATATATTCTCAAATTCTACAATTAGTCACCATAAATGTTATTTGTAATATCATTTGTGTTATTTGGTAATTTGTATTAATTAGTTCTAGAATTACCTTTTATTTCTAGATCAGATTAAAATAATAAGTAATAAATGTTAACAACCAATCAAATTATAACTATTTTAAAAAAATTTAACCTATTAAAGACATATAATCAAAATTCAATTAAGTGCCTTCTCAATTAATATATAGTAGGATTTATCTCTTTAAAACTAAGGATAAATTTGGTTAAGGTAAACATAAAAACATGTATTAGGAAAATAGTAGTTTAAGAAATTTTTCTCATAATTTGTTCCAAATCACACTTTCTCACTCATTTTTTATTTATTTTAGTGTTCAACATAAAACTCAAATGGGTTAAGCAAACAAATTCTTCCTTAAATTATATATCTCTGATCATCACACTATTTTATCAAACACGAACTCATTCAACCAAATGTTTTAATTAAAACTAATCATAGTTTACATATCTTTGAAAATTATTGTTTTAATTTATTTTAAATTAAATTAAAACATATCTATATTAATTAAATCTGATTAACTAATACGAGAAAATAATATTTCAATTTTTAAATAACCAAATGTTCTTATTTTAGGCATTTATACTAAATATTAATGGGAGATCAATATTATATGAAATAAAATGTTTTTATTTGTATAAATTTTGTTAAAATTTTATTATCATACATTTTAAAAGTTTATTATAAGTAAAATACATCTCATTAATTTTAAGTAATTTTTCTTACTTTCAATTTACATTATATTTTCCATCTTTGATTTTAACAATTGTAAAGATGGTCATTTTTATTGAACTTCCTTACTAAATTTATCTTAACATTTTAAAACACACATAAAACTCATTAGTTCACATTTACATAACACAAAAAAGTACATGTACCTCAACATTAAGATTAAAGATATGTTGGGGTATTAATTATATTATAAAGTATTTTAAAAATTTTACCTAGAAGCAAGTTAAGTCCAACTTTGTGCTTATGTTTTAATAGTATTGATTAAAATAAATTTGCTTCATTTATCACAAATTGGTGAAAAATCCAGAGTTTTGTTTCACACCATCAGAAGATTGAAGCTATTGTTAGCATGAAAAGCTATTTTCATGGGAAAAGGTAAACACATTTACATTTAGAATTATTATATTAAAAATCTGATTAAATAGTTTTCTTTTTCTTATTATATCTAGATCTTATATATCACTTAGATTTTAGATATCAATACATTTTCAATTATATTCTGATTTTTCAATTTATCACAATTTTACTGTTTCTTTTTTTTTCTCAATGATATTTTTTTAACATGAATAAGTGTATATTTTAAAAAATTATTATTTACAAAAACAAAACTGGAATGTATCAAGTATAGAAATATAGTTTCAGTGCTTCTAGCCACTTTGTTTGAATGCAGAAAGTTTTAAGTTTATGTATCAATGTGTTATCTTGGTAAAAAAATCTGTAACTAAAATAAGAATTTTTTATAGTTATTACATATCTCCATATAAATCCAAGTTATTCGGATGACAAAAAAAATCGAAGTTATTCTATGCATAACATTTTAGTCATATAAAACTGAAATTTGATTTTTTTTGGTAAGAACAAATATTTTCATGAGAAGCATGGGTCAATATACTAGTTGCTAGTTCTATCAAATTATAATTGATTCTTGTTTCTGAATTGGATCATTAAATTTAGTGACTGCCTAATCAGTCAGCAAAAACATGTTTTTTTGTAGTGTGGTCTGTTTATTTTATGTAAACTTAACCGGCAGACCCATTGAATGGAGATCAAGTTTTAGTGGTCCAAAAGGCAATCACATTCACATAGTAAATCGATTAATTGAACACAACGGCGGATGAAGCAGTGGGATCCATCGGGTTAGTGTCTAATAATTCTTATCGTCTTTGATGAAAATAAGCTAAGAACACATATATAAGATACCAAAATAGATCTATAAATAGAACAACAGAGAAGAAGGCGAAGAGAATCCATTTATTAGAGCTTTTACTGGGGAAATTACTCCTCTAAACGGAAGAGATGAGAAACGGGAAAGATATGAGATGGAAGATGAAAGGTGATGAACATAATCGTGCAAATTAGGTCTACGGAAGAAGAAGAGGAGAGCATCGACTACTCTGTTTAGAGAAAACCAGCCCAATAAAATGCTTTAATCCGTAGATGACGTTCGAAGCCCACAACAGAAACGCGAAAGCCCAGACCATATATACCATTTAATGGCGTGGATAAAGGAAATGTTTTATTGGGAATTTTTTATCGATGTGGCTGTATTAAGATTGCTTCATTTGTTCCTTTTAATATTAGTTTGATATATATAATAATAGTAATAATAATTAAATGTCCAAATTTTATTTTCTTGATAATAACTCCAGTTGATAAATGTTAATATCTTTTTATTTAAAGAATACAAGAAAATTTGTAGTTTTTTATTTGTTGATCACCGCCTATGAGATTATCGGAGTCTATAAATGCATCCCTTTTAGGTCTTTTATTCATACATTCTAAACCTAGCTACTGGAAATCTTCTGGGATTAGGTTTTACTCTTTGCCGTTTTCTACAATTAGATTAAGAATGTATTCTGGACAAAATCCCATGACCATGGAGAAAGGATTTGACCTCATTGATGCGGCTGTTACCAAGCTCAAAAGGATTCTTGAAGGAAAGCCTGAACCTGATTTTGAGCCTGGAGAATTTATTGGAGACTACACCGTAGTTTACAATATGTGCATCCAGAAACCACCTCACGATTGGTCTCAACAGCTTTATGAAAAGTATGGTAGCATCTTCGAAGATTATGCCACTCATACGGTGAGTATTACCATCGACCCACTTTGTTTATTTATTTATTTATTAGGCGTTTCTTTTATTAGGGGTTTCTTATAAATAGTTTTTAACACATATATTTGTGCGTGTGTTAGGTGTTGCCCTCTATCATGGAGAAGCATGATGAATACATGCTGAGAGAGCTTTCTCGAAGCTGGGATAATAATAAGATTATGGTTAGGTGGTTATCTCGCTTCTTCTTCTATCTTGACCGTTACTTCACTGTACGGAGAAGCCTTCCAAGCCTAACTCAAGTTGGCATGACCAGTTTCCGCGACCATGTTTACCTTAAAGTTCACTTCAATGTCCAACAAGTTATTATAGCAATGGTAAGTTCTTAAGGTATACACGACTTTGTGATGATGTATAGACAGAACTATATCTGACACGGTTTTGTATTTTCTAGATTCATAAAGAGCGAGAGGGACAACAGATTGATAGGGCACTGTTGAAGAACGTGTTGGATCTCTTTGTCCAGAATGGGATGGGAAGTTTGGAGAGGTATGAAGAGGATTTTGAGGTCTTCTTTCTTCAAGAAACGGCTTCTTACTATTCTCGCCAGGCCTCAAGATGGATCCAGGAGGATTCTTGTCCTGAATACATGATCAAGTCTGAGGAGTCTTTGAAAAAGGAGAAGGAGAGAGTCGCTCACTACCTTCATTCAGATACCGAGCCTAAACTAGTTGAGATTGTGCAAACCCATTTGTTGGTTTTGGTTGCAAAACAGCTTCTAGAAAAGGAGAACTCCGGTTGCAGTGCATTGCTGAGAGACGACAAGATGGATGATCTCTCGAGGATGTACAGGCTTTACCATGCAATCCCCAAAGGTCTGGAACCTGTTGCGGAAGCCTTTAGGCTTCATGTTACTGCAGAAGGTAACGCCCTTATCAAACAAGCCGAAGACGCGGCTACTAGTGGTAGCGTGGAGGAACAGGTTCTTGTCAGGAAGATCATTGACTTGCACGATAAGTACATGGTCTATGTCACGGACTGTTTTCAGAACCACACACTCTTCCATAAGGCGTTGAAAGAAGCTTTTGAAGACTTTTGTATCAAGAAAGTGGTCGGAAGCTCAAGTGCAGAGTTGCTTGCAACGTTTTGTGACAATCTTTTCAGGAAGGCAGGGAATGATAAAATCTAATATCAAAACTAAAATTAGATAGAGCTACATTAAACATTATTAAGTCTTTTGAGAGTGGTTTTATTAAAAATGATTTACAGTTGAACAAGTCGAGGTAATGAAATCATTCATATTTGCTATAATAACATATCTAATCACTTATCTTCAAGATGCAATTATCTAGAAATAGAGAAAAAATGTCAAAAATCATACAATTAATAAATAAAACCAGTTTTTTACTTTAATTTAACCCATTTTGAATTTTAATTTTCAAAAAATATCTACAATAAGTGACTACCGTTTCGAATTCCTTATATACAAAATCAAAAGTCATTTGAGCAATAAAATTGTGACATGTGTCCTTGTTTTACAAAAGCTTAAAAATCAAAAGTTTACCACGTTTGAGCAACAGAACCATGTTCTTCCTCAAACACGTTCAAAGATGACTTTGGTAACTTCTAATGTCAACTACTACATCTCTTATAACATTCAATAAACCATTTAGATTTTCTATATATTTTCTGTTTCTCTTTCTTTACTTCTCTCGACAGTTTCATATTTTGTAGTTTCATTTTGTTTTTGAGTGTAGCAAATTAAGATCGGAAAAATTATCATTTAAATCACGAATTTTCAAATTTGGTTGAAAAAAAAACATGATTTTTTCCTTGGACCATTTAAAGCTCCAACTTAGTTTGACTAATCATTTTAAACCTCAATTTAGTTTGACTAAACCAAATTAGACACGACGTTAACTTGGGTAACAAATTGATTAGACGGGGTTAATTACGTTTCTAATCTCCGTTAAGTCCAAACGACGTCGTTTTAATTTTTTTTTAAAAAAAATTGCATCTAATGGGAATCAAACCCATTACCAAAGACAGTCTCGTTGCAAGACCAAACCACTAGACTACTTGCAAATTTCTTAACTTGAATGAATACTAATAGATATTATTATGAACCCTCCAAATTATTTTCTCCCACCCTAAATCCCTAAGTAATTTTATAAATATTAAAACTTATAAATAATTTAATAATTAAAATTTTCGTGAATATTATTAAAAATTAAAACTTATAATAATTATTAAGTTATTTATAAGTATTATTAAATAACGAATTTTTAATTATTAAGTATTATTGAATATTTAATTATTAATTATTAATTATTTATTAATTATTGAATAAATAAATATTTAATTATTAATTATTTAATTATTAAGTATTATTTAATATTTAACTATTAATTATTGAATATAAATTATTAATTATTAAGTATAATAACGAAAAATAATATTTAATAATAATTAATAATTAAAATTTCGTTATTTAATATTTTAATAATACTTATAAATAATTTAATAATTATTATAAGTCTTAATTTTTAATAATATTCACGAGATTTTTAATTATTAAGTTATTTATAAGTTTTAATATTTATAAAATCATTTAGGGATTTAGGGTGGGAGAAAATTCGTAATAATGTATATTAGTATTCATCAAGTTAGTAAAATTGAAAGTGGTCTAGTGGTTTCTTTACGAGTGTGTCTTTGGTCACGGTTCAATTCTCTTTGGATGCAACTTTTAAAATAATTTAAAACGGCGTCGTTTGGAGACTAGAACGTGATTAACCCGTCTAATCAATTTGTTATCAAGTTAAAATTGTTTAGCAATTCAAATTAAGTTGGCAATTTAAATGGTTCAAGTGAAAGTTCATGCTTTTCAACTAAATTTGAAAGTTCGATTTAAATGATAATTTTCAATTAGGATCATTTGACTTTATTCTCCTTTTCTTTTGGACACTTTTCTATGATTTGTTTTGCATGAACTTTAAGATTTTACTAGGTTTTACCCAATTTTGCAGATAATTATATCATATAAAGAAATATATATTATCTTTACACTGTTTTAATTTTTGAATAATAAATAATATTATAATTAATTCAGATAATTTGTTATAGAATTACTTTATATTTTAGTTTAACACATGAAAAGCCGGAAATACTCTAGCTCTGAAGAGAAAAAAAAAGTGTGTGTTTTTGTGTAACTCCAATATGACCAGTACAATGATCAGAGGCTTTTAACATGAAAGATCTTTTGTAAACGGTTTTGTGTGGGCTTTAAAAACATAAAAGTTATAATAATTTCTTACCTACAAATATAATTCTTTTATATAATAATATATAACCATTAAATTATTTCTATAAAAATGCTAAAGTATTTTAGTTAATTATATATAACTAATTGATAAAAATAAAGAAATTGATAAAACATATATTCTCAAATTTTACAATTAGTCACCATAAATCTTATTTGTAATATCATTTGTGTTATTTGGTAATTTGTATTAATTAGTTCTAGAATTACCTTTTATTTCTAGATCAGATTAAAATAATAACTAATAAATGTTAACAACCAATCAAATTATAACTATTTTTAAAAATTTAACCTATTAAAGACATATAATCAAAAGTCAATTAAGTGGCTTCTCAATTAATATATAGTACGATTTATCTCTTTAAAACTAAGGATAAATTTGGTTAAGGTAAACATAAAAACATGTATTGGGAAAATAGTAGTTTAAGAAATTTTTCTCATAATTTGTTCCAAATCACACTTTCTCACTCATTTTTTTATTTTAGTGTTCAACATAAAACTCAAATGGGTTAAGCAAACAAATTCTTCCTTAAATTATATATCTCTGATCATCACACTATTTTATCAAACACAAACTCATTCAACCAAATGTTTTAATTAAAACTAATCATAGTTTACATATCTTTGAAAATTATTGTTTTAATTTATTTTAAATTAAATTAAAACATATCTATATTAATTAAATCTGATTAACTAATACGAAAACATAATATTTCAATTTTTAAATAACCAAATGTCGTTATTTTAGGCATTTATACTAAATATTAATGTGAGATCCAATATTATATGAAATAAAATGTTTTTATTTGTATAAATTTTGTTAAAATTTTATTATCATACATTTTAAAAGTTTATTATAGCGTAAAAATACATCTCATTAATTTTAAGTAATTTTTCTTACTTTCAATTTACATTATATTTTCCATCTTTGACTTTAACAATTGTAAAGATGGTCATTTTTATTGAACTTCCTTACTAAATTTATCTTAACATTTTAAAACACACATAAAACTCATTAGTTCACATTTACAATAACACAAAAAGTACATGTACCTCAACATTAAGATTAAAGATATGTTAGGGGTATTAATTATATTATAAAGTATTTTAAAATTTTTACCTAGAAGCAAATTAAGTCCAACTTTGTGCTTACGTTTTAATAGTATTGATTAAAATAAATTTGCTTCATTTATCACAAATTGGTGAAAAATCCAGAGTTTTGTTTCACACCATCAGAAGATTGAAGCTATTGTTAGCATGAAAAGCTATTTTCATGGGAAAAGGTAAACACATTTACATTTAAAATTATTATATTAAAAATCTGATTAAATAGTTTTATTTTTCTTATTATATCTAGATCTTATATATCACTTAGATTTTAGATATCAAAACATTTTCAATTATATTCTGATTTTCAATTTATCACAATTTTACTGTTTCTTTTTTTCTCAATGATATTTTTTTAAACATGAATAAGTGAATATTTTAAAGAAGTATTATTTACAAATACAAAACTGGAATATATCAAGTATATAAATATAGTTTCAGTGCTTCTAGCCACTTTGTTTGAATGCAGAAAGTTTTAAGTTTATGTATCAATGTGTTATCTTGGTAAAAAAATATGTAACTAAAATAAGAATTTTTTATAGTTATTACATATCTCCATATAAATCCAAGTTATTCGGATGACAAAAAAATCCAAGTTATTCTATGCATAACATTTTAGTCATATACAACTGAAATTTGATTTTTTTGGTAAGAAAAAATATTTTCATGAGAAGCATGGGTCAATATACTAGTAGCTAGTTCTATCAAATTTTAATTGATTCTTGTTTCTGAATTGGATCATTAAATTTAGTGACTGCCTAATCAGTCAGCAAAAACGTGTTTTCTTGTAGTGTGGTCTGTTTATTTTATGTAAACTTAACCGGCAGACCCATTGAATGGAGATCAAGTTTTAGTGGTCCAAAAGGCAAATCACATTCACATAGTAAATCGATTAATTGAACACAACGGCGGATGAAGCAGTGGGATCCATCGGGTTAGTGTCTAATAATTCTTATCGTCTTTGATGAAAATAAGCTAAGAACACAGATATAAGATACCAAAATAGATCTATAAATAGAACAACAGAGAAGAAGGCGAAGAGAATCCATTTATTAGAGTTTTTACTGGGGAAATTACTCCTCTAAACGGAAGAGATGAGAAACGGGAAAGATATGAGATGGAAGATGAAAGGTGATGAACATAATCGTGCAAATTAGGTCTACGGAAGAAGAAGAGGAGAGCATCGACTACTCTGTTTAGAGAAAACCAGCCCAATAAAATGCTTTAATCCGTAGATGACGTTCGAAGCCCACAAGCGAAAGCATATAAACCAAACCAAAGGAAATTTTTATTAAACATTTTAATAAGATGTGTACTAAGATTGCTTCATTTGTTCCTTTTAATATTAGTTTGATTTGATATATATAATAATAATAGTAATAATAATAATGTCCAGATTTTATTTTCTTGATAATAACTCCAGTTTTTTTGTAACTTCAGTTGATAAATGTTAATATCTTTTTATCAACTAAATAAATGTTAATATCTTATCAATAAAAATATATTAGCATTTATTTAGTTGATAAATGTTAATATCTTTTTATTTGTTGCTCACCGCCTATGAGATTATAGGAGTCTATAAATACGCATCCCTTTTAGGTCTTTTTATTCATACATTCTAAACCTAGCTACTCGAAATCTTCTGGGGATTAGGTTTTACTCTTTTGCCGTTTTCTACAATTAGATTAAGAATGTATTCTGGACAAAATCCCATGACCATGGAGAAAGGATTTGACCTCATTGATGCGGCTGTTACCAAGCTCAAAAGGATTCTTGAAGGAAAGCCTGAACCTGATTTTGAGCCTGGAGAATTTATTGGAGACTACACCGTAGTTTACAATATGTGCATCCAGAAACCACCTCACGATTGGTCTCAACAGCTTTATGAAAAGTATGGTAGCATCTTCGAAGATTATGCCACTCATACGGTGAGTATTACCATCGACCCACTTTGTTTATTTATTTATTTATTAGGCGTTTCTTTTATTAGGGGTTTCTTATAAATAGTTTTTAACACATATATTTGTGCGTGTGTTAGGTGTTGCCCTCTATCATGGAGAAGCATGATGAATACATGCTGAGAGAGCTTTCTCGAAGCTGGGATAATAATAAGATTATGGTTAGGTGGTTATCTCGCTTCTTCTTCTATCTTGACCGTTACTTCACTGTACGGAGAAGCCTTCCAAGCCTAACTCAAGTTGGCATGACCAGTTTCCGCGACCATGTTTACCTTAAAGTTCACTTCAATGTCCAACAAGTTATTATAGCAATGGTAAGTGATTAAGGTATACACGACTTTGTGATGATGTATAGACAGAACTATATCTGACACGGTTTTGTATTTTTCTAGATTCATAAAGAGCGAGAGGGACAACAGATTGATAGGGCACTGTTGAAGAACGTGTTGGATCTCTTTGTCCAGAATGGGATGGGAAGTTTGGAGAGGTATGAAGAGGATTTTGAGGTCTTCTTTCTTCAAGAAACGGCTTCTTACTATTCTCGCCAGGCCTCAAGATGGATCCAGGAGGATTCTTGTCCTGAATACATGATCAAGTCTGAGGAGTCTTTGAAAAAGGAGAAGGAGAGAGTCGCTCACTACCTTCATTCAGATACCGAGCCTAAACTAGTTGAAATTGTGCAAACCTATTTGTTGGTTTTGGTTGCAAAACAGCTTCTAGAAAAGGAGAACTCCGGTTGCAGTGCATTGCTGAGAGACGACAAGATGGATGATCTCTCGAGGATGTACAGGCTTTACCATGCAATCCCCAAAGGTCTGGAACCTGTTGCGGAAGCCTTTAGGCTTCATGTTACTGCAGAAGGTAACGCCCTTATCAAACAAGCCGAAGACGCGGCTACTAGTGGTAGCGTGGAGGAACAGGTTCTTGTCAGGAAGATCATTGACTTGCACGATAAGTACATGGTCTATGTCACGGACTGTTTTCAGAACCACACACTCTTCCATAAGGCGTTGAAAGAAGCTTTTGAAGACTTTTGTATCAAGAAAGTGGTCGGAAGCTCAAGTGCAGAGTTGCTTGCAACGTTTTGTGACAATCTTTTCAGGAAGGCAGGGAATGATAAAATCTAATATCAAAACTAAAATTAGATAGAGCTACATTAAACATTATTAAGTCCTTTGAGAGTGGTTTTATTAAAAAATGATTTACAGTTGACCAAGTCGAGGTAATGAAATCATTCATATTTGCTATATTAACATATCTAATCACTTATCTTCAAGATGCAATTATCTAGAAATAGAGAAAAAATGTCAAAAATCATACACTTAATAAATAAAACCAATTTTTTACTTTAATTTAACCCATTTTGAATTTTAATTTTCAAAAAATATCTACAATAAGTGACTACCGTTTCGAATCCCTTATATACAAAATCAAAAGTCATTTGAGCAATAAAATTGTGACATGTGTCCTTGTTTTACAAAAGCTTAAAAATCAAAAGTTTACCACGTTTGTGCAACAGAACCATGTTCTTCCTCAAACACGTTCAAAGATGACTTTGGTAACTTCTAATGTCAACTGCTACATCTCTTATAACATTCAATAAACCATTTAGATTTTCTATATATTTTCTGTTTCTCTTTCTCGACAGTTTCATCTTTTGTAGTTTCATTTTGGTTTTGAGTGTAGCAAATTATGATCATTTGACTTTATTCTCCTTTTCTTTTGGACACTTTTCTATTATTTGTTTTTGCATGAACTTTAAGATTTTACTAGGTTTTTACCCGCAGTTTTGCAGGTAATTATATCATATAAAGAAGTATATATTATCTTTATACTGTTATAATTTTTGAATAATAATTAGTATTATAATTAATTCAGATAATTTGTTATAGAATTACTTTATATTTTAGTTTAACACATGAAAAACCGAAAATACTCTAGCTCTCAAGAGAAAAAAAAGAGAGTGTGTGTTTTTGTGTAACTCCAATATGACCAGTACAATGATCAGAGGCTTTTAACATGAAAGATCTTTTGTAAACGGTTTTGTGTTGGCTTTAAAAAAAAGTTATAATAATTTCTTACCTACAAATATAATTCTTTTATATAATAATATATAACCATTAAATTAATTCTATAAAATGCTAAAGTATTTTAGTTAATTATATATAACTAATTGATAAAAATAAAGAAATTGATAAAACATATATTCTCAAATTCTACAATTAGTTACCATAAATCTTATTTGTAATATCATTTATGTTATTTGGTAATTTGTATTAATTAGTTCTAGAATTACCTTTTATTTCTAGATCAGATTAAAATAATAACTAATAAATATTAACAACCAATCAAATTATAACTATTTTTAAAAAATTTAACCTATTAAAGACATATAATCAAAAGTCAATTAAGTGGCTTCTCAATTAATATATAGTACGATTTATCTCTTTAAAACTAAGGATAAATTTGGTTAAGGTAAACATAAAAACATGTATTAGGAAAATAGTAGTTTAAGAAATTTTTCTCATAATTTGTTCCAAATCACACTTTCTCACTCATTTTTTTTTATTTTAGTGTTCAACATAAAACTCAAATGGGTTAAGCAAACAAATTCTTCCTTAAATTATATATCTATGATCATCACACTATTTTATCGAACACGAACTCATTCAACCAAATGTTTTAATTAAAACTAATCATAGTTTACATATCTTTGAAAGTTATTGTTTTAATTTATTTTAAATTAAATTAAAACATATCTATATTAATTAAATCTGATTAACTAATACGAAAAATAATATTTCAATTTTTAAATAACCAAATGTTGTTATTTTAGGCATTTATACTAAATATTAATGTGAGATCCAATATTATATGAAATAAAATGTTTTTATTTGTATAAATTTTGTTAAAATTTTATTATCATACATTTTAAAAGTTTATTATAGCGTAAAAATACATCTCATTAATTTTTAAGTAATTTTTTCTTACTTTCAATTTACATTATATTTTCCATCTTTGACTTTAACAATTGTAAAGATGGTCATTTTTATTGAACTTCCTTACTAAATTTATCTTAACATTTTAAAACACACATAAAACTCATTAGTTCACATTTACAGTAACACAAAAAGTACATGTACCTCAACATTAAGATTAAAGATATGTTGTAGGGGTATTAATTATATTATAAAGTATTTAAAAATTTTACCTAGAAGCAAGTTAAGTCCAACTTTGTGCTTATGTTTTAATAGTATTGATTAAAATAAATTTGCTTCATTTATCACAAATTGGTGAAAAATCCAGAGTTTTGTTTCACACCATCAGAAGCTTGAAGCTATTGTTAGCATGAAAAGCTATTTTCATGGGAAAAGGTAAACACATTTACATTTAAAATTATTATATTAAAATCTGATTAAATAGTTTTCTTTTTTTTTATTATATCTAGATCTTATATATCACTTAGATTTTAGATATCAAAATATTTTCAATTATATTCTGATTTTTCAATTTATCACAATTTTACTGTTTCTTTTTTTCTCAATGATATTTTTTTAACATGAATAAGTGCATATTTTAAAGAAGTATTATTTACAAAAACAAAACTGGAATGTATCAAGTATAGAAATATAGTTTCAGTGCTTCTAGCCACTTTGTTTGAATGCAGAAAGTTTTAAGTTTATGTATCAATGTGTTATCTTGGTAAAAAATATGTAACTAAAATAAGAATTTTTTATACTTATTACATATCTCCATATAAACCCAAGTTATTCAGATGACAAAAAAAATCCAAGCTATTCTATGCGTAACATTTTAGTCATATAAAACTGAAATTTGATTTTTTTTGGTAAGAAAAAATATTTTCATGAGAAGCATGGGTCAATATACTAGTTGCTAGTTCTATCAAATTTTAATTGATTCTTGTTTCTGAATTGGATCACTAAATTTAGTGACTGCCTAATCAGTCAGCAAAAACGTGTTTTCTTATAGTGTGGTCTGTTTATTTTATGTAAACTTAACCGGCAGACCCATTGAATGGAGATCAAGTTTTAGTGGTCCAAAAGGCAATCACATTCACATAGTAAATCGATTAATTTATCTGAAAAAAATAAAAAAATAAATATTTATGGTAGTTAATTGCATGTGTTAGAATTTAATCCTAAAACTACAAAATAGTAATTAGAATTATCATTAATTTATTTTAATTTATTTTCTCAGATTTCATAACCTTATATATATAACTAGATATGGGCATGTGCGTTGCACGAGTTTTATTTGATGTTTTAGTTTTATAAAGAACATAAAAAGGTAAAAAAATAATTTATCATAGTTTTAAGATTTTGCACATGTTATATGAGATTTATTTTAACATTAAGAAATTATGTTTCCACATAAGTTCTAGTTAATATTTGTAATAATCATGGAGTAGGGGTGAATTGTTATCAAATTTGTTTTAACGGCTAGAAAAATATTCAATCTAAAAAATTTAAACCGATTCCGACCTGAAATAATAATTACAATGAAATTAAAATACTTGAAATTTAAATAAGATCATTCGAGTCAATGACCGCATCATACATTTTTATGTACTAATTTAATATTTGTATTAACTTACTATATGTTATTCTTTTGAATTTAAATATATTCTAATTTTTTGGTCATTTATTGAAGTTTCAATAATCATTTTAGGATCTTTGAAAAAAACTTTTGTGCATTTTTTATCATTTATATATTTTGGTTTACGTGATCTATGGATTTTTATTTGTTCAACCAATATAAATCATGTGAGATCATCATTTTTATCATATAATTAGTTATAATGAACCATCAATACATGCATCTTAGAGTCTGATATCACTCAAATTACCTTAAGTATTGATTTTACTCTCTCAAATAAGAGGTTAAGATGTAGTACTTAGGGATCAAATCCACAAGGAGCTAGGGAACCAATTAGATATAATAGTTATATGATTAAGCTAGGCTAATAGATTATAAGACAGTAAATAAATAAATAAAGCAATAAATAAAGCAGTAAACAAGTTGAACAAAACAATTATTCAACTTGGCAGAGAGTTATTTGATGGAAGGATGGTTTGCTAGATCTAGGGTTTCTATTCAAGAAGTCAGGATTATAGTAGTATAAATGCCTATGTGAGATGCTTGCATGATATTATAGAACCCAACGGTAACAATAACCGTAACAGTCATTTTATGGGCTATCTATTACTAAAACCAATGAGACTCTCATTGGTGAAACATAGGAAGGCGTCGATCGACCTGCTGTCGCACGTATCGATCGATATTGGCTCGCGTCAATCGATCGATGACTCTATAGGAGTATCGATCGATGCGCCTCTAGTAAGCTTTAAGCGCGGGTTGATAACAGTTCACTTAGGAATTTGCTAAATCAGTTGTCGCTTGCTTCTAGCAGAATTCCAAGCTCAAAGAAGATAGATCCAAGGATTGTATCAACTGTCATCATGTATAGGATAGCTACTCCTATAAAAGCATTAAGAACAATCTTCTAAGATGAATATCACATGCTCAAGTATTCATATTTGGGGCTAATCCCACATAACCTATCTGAACCCTAAACCTAACAGGTAGATATATTCAGACATGAAGTTTGTCACAGAAATCATAGATGAATAGATATGAAATTGAAATAGATATTAAAACCAAAACCAATGGAGTTCCAGGAGGACTCTGAATGAGTTCCTCCCTTCTCTCCTGACTAGGAACAATGGATAATGAAGTAAAGAAAGCGTAGCCGTCAACAATGGCTTAGAAAACACATAAATAGGATTTCTGGTCGTCCAAGGGTATTTTGGTAACTTTGTGGTGGCTCCTGGGCTTCAATCGGTCATAAAATATGGTCGGACCATATTATGACATCCATATCGATCGATATGCAGTGTGCTGCATCGATCGATATGTATTCCTCTTCTCGACAGCTTCCTCTCGCGAGGCAGACTAACCACTCTTCAGTAAAACGGGTATAATTTCTGCTACAGGATGCTGATTGACCCCAGACCGGTGACATTGGAAAGCCAACTCAAAGCTATATCTTGTGTCAAAATATGGGATAAATCTAACGGTGGGAAGGTCTTCATCTATAGCTAAACATCTGACGCGTATGTGCAGTCCTGATCTCAAAAGGCTCCAAAAGACACCAAAATCACCATATTTCTCCAGAATGTACCTGAACCTGTAAGTACTCTAAATAGAATCTAAAACATAATAAATATATCTTAAAACACTCTTATACCATGGATAAAACTGGGTCAAATTCTTGGTATATCAGAGCCACAAAAAGTTATGTGCATATTAAAGACCATATTTTTGAATCTTGATTGTGTGGATATCTGTTTGTAAGAAAACATAACTTCTTAACTACGGTTTTAAGAAAAAGCTATAATTATATGGTGATACATCTTAAAATAAATAAACAAATATTTTTATTATATGTTGTGACAAAGCTGAGGAAGAAATAATATACGAGGTAATTAGGGAGTTCTTCTAATTTTATTTTAGATATATGGCATTCAATATCATTTGTAAACTTTATATTAATTAATTATTAAAAATCCAACCCTATTCTTAAATACTAAACCCTAAACAATTATCGTTAAATCTCTCTTAATTAGTATTTTTGTAAAACAAGAAGAACTATTATCATTTAATCTCTTACATATCTTCTGTTTAGAATTTCAGAAAAAAATAAATTAATATCAAATAATTATTTCAAGTTACTATTAAATAATTTTATAATTATTATATTACAGTTCATATCAATATCAATTTACAATTTATTTTGGATAGTTACATAAATTGAAGTATCATGTTCATCATCAAATTCTCTTTTAAAAAGATTTAAATTTTTTTAATTATTTTGGTCAGGAATTAAAAAAATGATACAAATATATCTTTTGAAATTTTTAATAAATTATTATCAAATATTCTTTTTACGCTTTTTCTTAGTTTTTAGTTTTTCAGAGAAGAAAAACATAAATTATATTAGATTATAAAATTATCTTTTTTGGGATTTACTAAAGTAAAATTACTATCAAATATTTAATTCCAGTAAATATTAATGATTTTTAAAAGTTTTTATTTATGAAAAAATCGTTTTCCAATATCACTTCTACAAATTTAATTTTTTAATTAAATATTTTTAGTATCATGTTTATAATTAAATTCTTAAAAATAAAACTACAATTACATAAGCTTTTCCAATCCCCTTTTGTCAGTTTTTTAATATTTTCTTTTTGATTAGGATCTAAAAAGGAAAAAAAATGTTTTAAAATATATATTTTATTTAGAATTTTAGAAAAAGAAGGTTATTCAAGTCCAAAAAAGTTATTCACATAATGACAGGTTTTTATTGACACATTTCACAATATAAATTTTTATTGACAGATGTTATAGTCATATCGGGTGAAATATTTGAAGTTATTTTTGGTTTATAATTTTTAAACAGAAATTATCTATTTAGAAGATAGTTAATTATCCATAAGAAAACTTAGATTACTTTTACAATTTTTTAATTAAGCTTTTGAAAAGGAAAATTACATGTTTTATAATTAATTTAAATTAAGTTTTTTGTGATGATAATTTTTTTTTTCTTAATTATTTTTAAATCTTAAACAAAAAGATATTTTATATTTTTGACACATTTCGCAATCTTAAAATTTTTATTGACACACGTCGCGATAATGTTAATTTGTTTATAAAATATTAAATTAGTACAATTTCCGTTTTTGAAATACTAATAAAATATATTTTTGAAATAATTTTTCCTTTTTAAAATCCTAACCTAAAGATAATCTGTTTCCTTTTTAAAAAATTCTAATAGAGGAGAATTGTAAAAGTTTATTAAATACTATTTTTTAAGAATTTGAAGATAAACATGATATTAAAATCTATTTAATTAAAAAAATACAATTTATAAAGGAGAAATTGCCAAATATGACTCAAAACTTAATTTTGAATACAAAAGTATATCCTAAATTCAATCAAATGCAAAAATAACATAAAAACCTAGTGAAATTACAACAGCCCCGTTATGAACAAACAAAACACATGTATTCAGTTTTACCATTATAACCATCTATTAGAGAAGACTTCTTTTGAAGTCTTCTCATGGAAGACTTCCTTCGAAATATTCTCGATCAATAGATCTTGAAAATAATTTAAAATTTTTATGAAAAAATATTTTGATGGGTAAAAAATTGAAATCATGCAAAAATAAACATTTCTCGGTGGTGTATTATTTTATCTAAAATTAAATTATTTCAACATTGATGAATGAATGTAGATTGGTTCAAGAGTCGTTGGTTTAGGGTTTGGTAACATATGTTATAGTATTGTTGGTATCTTTAGGGTTAGTTTCTGAAATGGGTCCCTTCTGAAATCTTACCTTCATTTTATTTTGTATTCAAATTGACATATATATATTTAGTAACTATCTAATAACTTGATTTAAACATTTTCTAAATTTTTTTTAAGTTTAAAAAGTTTTTTTTTGCATAGTTATTTATTCTAGAGTCTTTAAGACTTACATAAGAATTAAATAGAAGTCTTCTGACATATCCCGCCGAAATTTTAGAAGAATTTAGGTTTCTCGCCTAAATCGAAGTCTTAAAGAGAAAGTCTTCACATGAATTAGATCTTAAAATAAATTAATAAATTTTATAAATAATATTTTGTAAGGTAAAAATCGAATTAATGTGTTAATAAACATTAGTAAATGATGAAAATTTAGTTTTAATAAAATTCAATTATTTCCAACATAGATGATTGAATATAGATTAAGTCATGATAGTCTTTGTTTTAGGGTATGGTAACATATGTTGTAGTATTGTTGGTATTTTTGTAGTGCTAGATTCTAAGATATTATATTTTAATTTTTTAAAAAAATTGACCTATATGTGTTTAGTGACTATCTAATAAATTGATTTAAAAACTTTCTAAGTGTCTTTTAAGTTTAAGGAAATGTTTTTTCTTGGTTATTTTATTATAGGGTTTGGAATACTCATAGAAGACTTCCCAAGAAGTCTTTTGACATTTTCCGCCTAAATTTTTGAAATAAATTAGGTTTTCCGCCTAAATGGAAGTCTTCGAGAAGTCTTCCAGCGAAAGTCTTCTTATGTATGGGATCTTAAAAGTAAATTATTAAATATATTTTGATAGGAAAAAAATCTAAATCATATAAATATATTTTGATAGGAAAAAAATCAAAATCATATAAATATAAACATTCCTAAATGATGTAAATTTAATTTTATTAAAATTGAATTATTTTCAACATAGATAAATGAATATAAATTTGAGTCATGATAGTCATTGGTTTAGGGTTGGGTAACATATGTTATAGTATTGTTGGTATTTTTAGGGTTAGATTATGAAATCTTAACTTAAAAAAGCAATTAAATTTGACATATATGCGTTTAGTTTGTGTATATTAAAAGTTAATTTTATATTTAATGAATTTGTTTTTGGCTATTTAGTTAGTTGTTTGATTTTAGGGTCTAAAAGTCTTCCCAAGAAGTCTTAGAAGACTTCTTTGGAAGTCATCTGTATCGAAAATATTTAACCTAATTGGAATTTTTGTCTCCATATATAAAGAAAATTTACACATTCTCTTTCTTCCACTCAAATGGGTGCAATAAAAATGTAATGTTTCTTACTCTAAAACTCTCCAACCTTTCTCTAATCTCTTTGAACATCAAAACACCAAACTTTATATCTATTTCTCATTTTTTCTTATGTCTTCTCACTAATTTATCTTCTTTTTGCAGGTTTTCCATTACATGGTTCTCATCTTTTCACTCATTCAAAGGTAGATCTATAAATTTTGGATATGTTTTTTTTGTGTGTTTATATGTTAGATTCTAAAAAGATATAGATTCAACCTAATGTAACTGTTTTGTTTATTATTTAAGCAGAAAAAATTTTAGTTTTGAAGTATTTCTCTGTTTTGAATGTTTTTGATTTTGCATGTTTTTCAGATCTGAGACAGACTTTGAAACCTCTCTCAGAAGACTTCTCACTTTAATATATTTTATGCTAGAAGACTTCCCATGAAGTCTTAAGGAAGTCTTCTGAAGTCATCTACCCAAAGTGGTGGAAATTTTGGATCTGTATTTTTGTGTGTTTATATATTAGATTCTAAAAAGTTATTGATTAAACATAATGTAACTGTTTTGTTTATTATTTAAGCATAAAAATTTTATTTTTGAATTTTTTTCTGTTGTGAAGCTATTTTGATGTTTTTGAATATGTATATTTTTAGATTTGGCTCAGACTTTAGAAGACTTCTTAGGAGACTCTTGGAAGACTCTCAGAAGACTTTCGGAAAACTCTTAGAAGACTTCTCGGGAATCTTCTAATGCATTTTATGCTAGAAGACTTCCCACGAAGTCATCTGAAGTCTTCTTCGCAAAGTGATGCAAATTTTAGATATGTATTTTGTGTTTTATATATTAGATTCTTAAGTTTTATAGTTTCAACCTAATGTGACTGTTATGTTTATTATTTAAGCATAAAATTTATTTTTGAAGTTCTTTTTGTTTTGAAGCCATTTGATTGCATTTGAATATTCAGATTTTTCAGATTTGAGTCAGACTCTTGAAGGCTTCTTAGAAGACTCTCGAAAGAATTCTTGGGAAGTATTCTAATGTTTTTTTTATGCTAGAAGACTTCCCACGAAGTCTTCCAAAGTCTTCTGTCCGAAGTGGTACAAAAGGATGATGTCAAGTGGAGTCCAAGCTTATCAACATTGAGGAATGACATCTAGCTCAATTTGTAATAGTTTTTTTTATGATTTGTATGTATACTATTTTAGCTGTGAATGTTTTTGTAAATATAAAGAGATGCTAATCAAAAGAATTTGGTAAACATGTTCATGTTTTGCCAAAAATACTTGACATTATTGAAGTTATTGTTACAACATGCCAATAAATTTTTTTAACCATTTTGTCCACTCATAACAAAACACAACAAAACAAAATCTTAGTCAAATTTACTAAAACTATGAGAGAATATTTCTCAAGAAAACTTAGTCAAATTTATGAAAGTTGAAATTTAAAATTTCATGAAAGTTAAAAAGTATATCTTATGATCTAAGAAAACACATTTGAACCACATAACCTGATATTCTTGAAGTTACTTGACACTTTTGAAAAAATACATTTCTTGAAGTTACTTAACACTCTTAAAAATACAAAATTTACAAAAACAAACGAAGACTTCCCCATAACATGAATATATGTAACCTCATAATTAGCACAAATTAAGTTATGAATTCCACTCATGAGTCATAATATTGACTAACAAACATGAATTAACCAGAAAATATTAAAACTTCATTTTAAATTTGGAGAAAATTGAAGTTTAATAAAGATTGACGTAGAAGACTTCTGGTGGAAGACTTCATAAGAAGACTTCTTAAGAAGTCTTCCATTTATGTCATTTTTGAAATTTCAAATTTACGAAGGATGACTTCTTAAGAAGTTTACTCTACAGAAGACATCTTGAGAAGTCTTCCTTTGTAAATATTAGCTTGCTTTTGAATTTGAAAATTTTTCGAAAATGTCGGAGAAGTCTTCTCGGATAAACAGGTTCATTTTGCAGTTGACTAAGTTTGTCAAAAATTTGAATTTTTATAGAAGACTTCTCGGGAAGTCTTCTCGAGGAAGACTTCAGTAGAAGTCCTCTGAATACGAAGGATACTTTTGCAATTGACTATATTTGACTTTTCTAGAGAAGACTTCTCGTAACCAAAGGTTTGACCAGAACCCGGAATAAAATTTGATAAGACTTCTAAAGAAGTCTTCTTGCGACAATGATAAGACTTCGGGAAAACTTCAAAAGACTTCTATAGAAGTCTTTCCCGAGAAGTTTTCTATAAAAAGTCATATTTCTGACAAACTCCGGTCAATTGCAAAACTAACATGTTTCTGGGATTTTCAGTTTTTTTTTTGTTAACAAAGGAAAGTTAGAACACATCTAACGAAGTCTTCTGAAAGTTTTCCCGACCAGATCTGAAAAAAAAAACGATTTCTTATCTTGAACCTGTGAGATGACTTGCTTAGCTTCTCTAAGCATCCAGAAATTTCACTACAAAAGCTACCAACTCGTTAATGATCAAGAATCATGAGCTTCAATGTCTCTATGACCCTTACAAAGCTTGAAATCACAATCTTGTTTTTTAGATGAATTTAAAGAGAAAGTGAAAGAGATGTGATTTGTGTGCATAAGTATTGAGATATGAAGAGTAAATATCGAAACTTTGGTGCATTAAGAGCTTCAAATTGGTTGTTCATGGTGGTTGGTGTATTGATGGGAATGGCAGTATTGTAAATACTTGGAGAAAATGAGGATGATAAGGGAAAAGACTCATTTTCAGGAAAAAGAAAAAAAAAAGTAATTGCATTTTGTGCATAACTCGAACTTCTAGTTCTAGGGTGCATAGGGAAAAAGAAAGTAAAAAAAAAATGATTATTTTGTGTTTGACTTTAAATTTTGAGTCCTATTTGAAAGAACCTCATTTATAAAATAGTAGGGATATTAAAAACGATTTCTGAAAAAATACCAAACATTAAAAAATTATTAAATATTAACTGAGAATAATGATTTGATATTAATTTGTTTTCTAAAGTTCTAAACAAAATATAACTGTATAATATTATGTAATAGTAATTTTTCTTTTCTAAAATCTTAAAAGAAACAGTAAAATAATATTTTGTGATAATAATTTTCCTTTTCTTAATCTTTTTATTTAAATCTTAAACAAAAAAATATTTTATATTTTTTGACACATGTCGCAATTGTAAGGTTTTGATACAGGTCGCAATCCTAAATTTTTGATTGATACATATCGCAATCATGTTAATTAGCAACTTTGATCAACCACACTTTATATACTAAGATAAATAAATTACAATTGTGTAAGAAGTTATTTTAATAATTATCATAAGAAAAAAGAGTAAATTCATAAACAGAAACTATATTTGTATATATTTCCAAATCATTAACCACAAAGATAGAACTACATTTTAACAAGATAGAAAGACATTCGGCATATTAACTTTTCTGTATATATATAATAATCCCCTATATATTATTTGCGAAGTGATTTGCCACATATTCTCAATACAATCACTTTTATAAAAAAAATATGACATGACTACTAAAATTGACGACTTGGCTTATGGTCAAATATAACATGGACAATTTCATTTAATGGTTATATATATTTTTGGTAAACTTTTTAGAATATGGCAATAACCCATATATCACATTTAATGTTGATTTATATTTCTGGTAAACTTTTAAGATATGGTAATAACTCAAAAATTATCATTAAAATAAATATTTTGACATTATTTCAAAATATTATTTAATTTAATTTTATAATTATATAATTTTATTATTCAAATTTTCTACAATTTAATAAAAATATTAATTTTTTTATCATAATATCGTTAGTTTCTTTTATATATCTACAAATTTTATAAATATTTTATAAATAAGTTGATTTAGTATATATTATATAACCAAAAGAAATAGATTAAAAAATCTAACATTATAATTTTAAATATATACATATATATATTATTAAACATAATCTGAAATAAGCAAAATTGTTTTTCTCTTAATTTATGCTTAATTAAATAAAATTTCTATTAAGTATTGGTTAAAATAATAAATATTTAAAATTAATAATTTTCAATTTTAAATACAATTTAAATTTTTTAAAATTTATCACTATGGTGGAGAAAAACACATAGTAGTAACTAGATTCTGACCTGCCCTTCAAAGGGCGGGTATATTTTTTGTAAAAAAAACTTTGTAAGAAATTTAATTTTCTTATTTGTGATTTTTTCGTAATTATATTTCTGTTTTTCTTTGTAATCTTATATGCGTATAATATTTTTCAAAAATTATTACTAAGAAGTTTTGAAAATTGTATTGAACTTGTGATGTTACATGACTATACACTTGTGCCATAATCATTTCATATATTTATTTTGAATTTTATTCCAATATTGTTAGGTAGATCTTTTTTTAAAAAACAAAGTATAGTTACAATTTTGTTTATTAATCAAATAGTAATTAAATTTTAATAATTGGATCTTATATAATGATTTATAAATTGTTATTATCACACATAATAATTTGCCATGCAATTTAAAATGGGTTTGTAAATTTTGACTCAATTTAAGATGTCAATAATGTAAATGGAAAGACCCACTTTAGTTATTAAAGTCCAGTTCTTTTTATTTTAAAATTGTGACTAATGGCCCAATTGGTAAATGAAAACCTAGAATGAAAAAGACAGAAAGTTTGAGCTGCCGACTTTAGTGGTTATCATAGGTGGACTTTTTTTTAACATTATGCAGTTAGATATGTAGATGCCGTTATATTAATACCTAATGCAGTTATATTTGATTCACTTATATTTTAAATTGGACATAACATATATCAATTGGTCATATTCCTATTTTAATAGTATTGATAATAATCAAATGTCCAGATTTTATTTTCTTAATAATAATCTCAATTGATAAATGTTAATATCGCTGACAAAAAAGATCAATGTTAATATCACAATATTATTTATGAAGTGAATGTGTTGATTTGTCACGATCTCCATGATTTTAGGTTATTTTATTTATTGTTCATGCTCTCAATAGTTTTTAGGTTATTTTGTTTATTTGTCATGTTTTCTATTGTTTTAGGTAATTTTGGTTAGTCATATACTTAATAATTATAATTAATATTTTTGCTATTTTTAATGTTATTCTAATTTTTCATAGTTAATACATTATATTTACTTTAGTAATGTTAAAATATTAGATATATGTTTATATTATATTTGGTTTAATAATATTAAACAGTTCTATGAAAAAGTTCTTTTAAGATAAATTTCTTAGGACATCAAAATAACTCTTTGTGATAATTTATGAAAAAGTTGGTAAGAATTCAAAAATATTTATAATTTTATTTGCGAAGTGTTTTTTTTGCTTTTGCCATAAAAGTTAGAGGGTTTAAAATCTTTCTTACCCTTAATAAATAATGAGATTAGATTTATTAATATATAATTATCCATAAACTAAAAAACGAATTTTATTAATTTGATAATCATCATTAATTTTAAAAATAAATATAAATATATGTATATAGTTTTGTGTATATATACATGTTTTTCTTTATTTTACGTAATAAATATATTTTATTTAAATACAAACTTTATTGTATATCAAAATATTAATATTTATTAATTGTTAAATATTTCTAAAACATGAAAATTATTTATTCCAATAGTTTTTGAATTGATAATATGTACATTTACAAATTAAGATTATTAAGCAGTAAGTGCGGACAAAACACCTAAAAAAATTACGCCTATAGTCAAGGAATACAAGAAAATTTATAGTTCTTTATTTGTTCTCACCGCCTATGAGATTATCGGAGTCTATAAATACGCATCTCTTTTAGGTTTTATTATTCACACATTCTCTTGCTCTCTCTCTAAACCTAGATACTCAAAATCTCGTGGGACGAAATATCTGAGGGTTTTACTATTTTATCGTTTTTACTTCAATTGTTGAATTTAGTTAACAATGTCTTCTGGACAAAACCCCAATATTGTGACCATGGAGAAAGGATTTGACCTCATTGATGCGGCTGTTATCAAGCTCAAAAGGATTCTTGAAGGAAAGCCTGAACCTGATTTTGTGCCTGGCGAATATATTGGAAACTACACCACAGTTTACAATATGTGCATCCAGAAACCACCTCACGATTGGTCTCAACAGCTTTATGAAAAATATGGCAGCATCTTCAAAGATTATGCCACTCATACGGTGAGTATTACCATCGACCCACTTTTATATTTTTATTTATTTATTAGGGTTTTCTTATAAATAGTTTTTGACACATATATCTGTGTGTGTACGTGTTAGGTGTTGCCCTCTATCATGGAGAAGCATGATGAATACATGCTGAGAGAGCTTTCTCGAAGGTGGGATATTAATAAGATTATGGTTAGGTGGTTATCTCGCTTCTTCTTCTATCTTGACCGTTACTTCACTGTACGGAGAAGCCTTCCAAGCCTAACTCAAGTTGGCATGACTTCTTTCCGTGACCATGTTTACAATAACGTTCACTTCAATGTCAAACAAGTTATTATAGCATTGGTAAGTACATGTATATAGATGAATAGTTTCATGTTCTGTCTTATCTAACACGGTTTGGTTTGTGTTTTCCAGATTCATAAAGAGCGAGAGGGACAACAGATTGATAGGGCACTATTGAAGAACGTGTTAGATATCTTTGTTGAGAATGGGATTGGAAGTATGAAGAGATATGAAGACGATTTTGAGGATTTTTTTCTACAAGAATCGGCTTCTTACTATTCCCGCAGATCCTCAAGATGGATCCAGGAGGATTCTTGCCCTGAGTACATGATCAAGGCCGAGGAGTCTCTGAAGAAGGAGAAGGAGAGGGTCGCTCACTACCTTCATTCAGACACGGAGCCCAAACTAGTTGACATTATGCAAACCCACTTGTTGGTTTTGGTTGCAAAACAGCTTCTAGAAAAGGAGAACTCCGGTTGCAGCGCACTGCTGAGAGATGACAAGACGGATGATCTCTCGAGGATGTACAGGCTCTACCATGCGATCCCCAAAGGTCTGGAACCTGTTGCGGAAGCCTTTAGGCTTCATGTTACCGCAGAAGGTAACGCTCTTATCAAACAAGCCGAAGACGCAGCTACTAGTGGTAGCGTGGAGGAACAGGTGCTTGTCAGAAAGATCATTGACTTGCACGATAAGTACATGGTCTATGTCATGGACTGTTTTCAGAACCACACCCTCTTCCACAAGGCGTTGAAAGAAGCTTTTGAAGTCTTTTGTAACAAGAAAGTGGCTGGAAGCTCAAGTGCAGAGTTGCTTGCAACGTTTTGTGACAATCTTTTCAGGAAGGCAGGGAATGATAAATCTAATGATGACTCTACTATTGAGGCTACCATTGACAGTGTAAGACGATCTCTCTTTTATTCGTCATATGTTCAATGTCTTGATGCTAATATAGTCTTTCCTTCTTTTTTTTTAATGATTACAGGTTGTTAAGTTGCTTGACTATATAAGTGACAAGGATCTTTTTGCCGAGTTTTATAGGTACACTCATCTTTAAATCTTTTTGCTTTGGTTAAGCACAGTCATCTAATAGCATCGGTAACGGGTCCATCACGGTTTGAATCTGAAAATTAAAATAAATTATATATATATTGTTAAATCTAGACCTATAATTGCAAAAGAAATCTTTACAATGTTAAATATACTATTTAGTATTTTTTTAACAACGTCTAGAAATTATTTGAGACCTTGTATATTTAGAATGGCTTGTTGTATGCATGCAGGAAGAAACAAGCACGTAGGCTATTATTCGGAAAGTTTAATGACGATCATGAAAGAAGTATACTTACAAAGCTCAAAGGACAGTTCGGTGGGCAGTTTACTTCAAAGATGGAGGGAATGGTGACGGATATGCAATTGGCAAAGACCACCAGACTGGCTTCGAGGAATATATAAATGGTAAACCAAAAGTTGTCGATTTCACGGTCACTGTTCTGACCACTGGTTTTTGGCCGAGTTACAAGACTTCAGACCTCAATCTACCGGTTGAAATGGTCAACTGTATCGAGTCTTTCAAGGCTTATTACGCAATTAAAACCAACCACAGAAGACTTATGTGGATTTACTCTTTGGGAACTTGTAATCTTAATGGGAGGTTTGATTCTAAACCTATCGAGTTGATTGTTTCAACCTACCAGGTATGTGTTCATATATCTTTTCTTTTCTTAGTTAATTTTTCTATTTCAACGTTATATATATATATATATATATTTTTTTTTCAGGCTGCTGTGCTTTGTGCTTTCAACAACACAGAAAGATTAACCTACCAGGAGCTCCTTGAACAAGTAAACCTTAACCATGAAGATCTTGTAAGGGTGCTTCATTCACTCTCATGCGCAAAGTACAAGTTTCTTAACAAGCAACCAGCCTCAAAGACCATCTCTAAAACCGATTCTTTCGAGTTCAACTCCAAGTTCACCGATAAAATGCGGAGAATCAAGGTACGTATGCATAAGATCATGGTCTTCTTTCCAACAAAGAAAATACTAAGATAATAATGATTTTTTGAAACAGGTGCCTCTTCCTCCAGTTGATGACCGCAAGAAAGTTGTTGAAGATGTTGATAAAGACAGACGTTACGCGATTGATGCTTCTCTTGTGCGGATCATGAAGAGCAGAAAAGTGTTGCCGCATCAGCAGTTAGTCTCTGAATGTGTTGAGCAGCTTAGCCGAATGTTCAAGGTAAACTTGTAAAAACAACACTCATTGGTTTCACTATGAATGTTTCTTAATGATTTTTTTTTTTGTTTTGAATTTGCAGCCTGATATAAAGATGATCAAGAAACGGATTGAGGATTTGATCACCAGAGATTACTTGGAGAGGGATACTGAAAATCCCAACACTTTCAAATATGTCGCTTAGTCTAAGAGGGAGAGCAAAGAACAGTGTTGTTTAGTTAATACATTCTTCTCTTTCGTTTTTTTTTTCATAAATTTTTGATAATACTTTTCTGATATAATAGTGTTTTACTCTTTTAACTTTATTCTTTACAAAAATAATTCAAATCTTGATAGTTGTCGCAAATAAAATGTGGATGAAACGAATAGAAAGAAACAATTGCTACAAAAGGTTGAGTAATTTTAGTTCCAGTTCTTCTTAACCTAGCCCTCTTCCTAAAGTTCTCTGATACTATATATATATATATATATGAACAACACATGATGATAACTCTAAATCTTTGTCAAGTCTCTCACAAATAAGGTCCTAATACATTATTGCAGTAAAACATGTTCATAATGTCTTAAATTTTCCAACCAAAACTCAACGGTAGCTTTCCCTTCTCTTCTTTTCTCCGCTCTCAGTGCCTATGAAATTAAACTTATTTGTACAAAGTGAGATCATGATTCATAATCACCGGTTTAAGAATTCCATTGCAAGCCTCACCGCATGTACCAACTTCTCCATGTCCTGAAAACTGAAATCAAGAGCCCCTATGATGGATGTTATGCCATTACTACTGTATCTGGTGTCAGATGATTTTCCCTTTGCAACTGCAAACTGTTAGGATTTAAACCTTGCTTAGTGCTTTAAACTTAGATGGAAATCAATATCAAAAGCTCTTTCCTTTATTCACTCTAAGAAAACTGTTTCTCAAGAACAACAATGGAGATTACAAGCCCCCTAACACAAGTAATTGTTTAATCTCTTGTTATCTCTCTCAATCCTACCCTCTCGCTCTTACTCGGATGATCCTAAAACATTGACCACGACCTCTATTTATAATACCATCACCATATCAATCTTTCCTATTCCCTATTGTCTTTCCAAAAGACATTAACCGACACTTAACATTTTTTTTTCTTTGCGCAGGATTTGGAAGCTGGGTATGGAGTGGGCCTTAAGAGAGAATTGGGCTTTTCTCTTACAATCTCCACCTAAAGCCCATATTCTTGGCCTCTCTTGTCACGCATCACCTTCCTCCTTTGATCTGAAACGTGATATATGATAATTTCTCTGTTGAATCACTGTCGTCATACTCCTCGTCCTTATCTTTGCAGTGAGTCATGAACACCAACCAGAAACGGCTATCTTCACTCATCTCCTTCCTCTCACCGAGAATCTCTTGGAACGGTGATGACGTCTCGCCGACGAATCCTTCCCGTCTCCTGCGAGTCTCGTTTCTTCACCTCCTCTCACTTTGATTTCTCACAAAGACGACCTTTGCATCTCCAATGAAGTTGAAGATAACCTCTGAATAGAGCCTGTCTCATCCGGTGAACTTTGAATTGTTGTTCCTCCAACCATCGTCGCATCTACCCTTGTCTTTAATCCCTCCATGGTATTTCTCTGCAACTCCGACATGCTCCAAGCAAATAACTTCCCTACAGTGATCGAATCACTGATTGCATCTAATCGCTTATCAGATTCCTCTGTCCGAGAACGACTCAACTTCTCAAGTCTTCAACTCAACCTCCTGTAAAATCGCATCATCTGATAGTAACACCAGCTTGTTTTTCATCGTGAGATTCCCGTAATCTCCAAGAAGCTCGCGATTTCTTCATGGTGACCGACGAATCTCTAACTAGTGGTGGTGATCGATTTAATCTGTCTTGCCGATGATACTGCAGCTTTCCGGTAAGACCATATGAGTTTTGACTCTGCTTTGAATACTTTCACTTATTCCTCGAGAAGTTATAAGCACTAATGCCTTTTGATTTTGACAGTCCTTCCTGTGTTTCCATTGGTTCTTTGGAGACTCCTCTGTTACTCTGACGAACCCGTTTCCGCTTCAACTTCCTAGTAAGATCATTCCTTTCTCTTAAACCTGATTAAGATGATACTTGTGATGTTATACTTATTTGGTGATCTGCTTTGTTTTCCCAGCTGTGATACTCGTCTCCCTTCAGCTCCTTGGTGATTATCCTCCACCATAGCAGCCGTTTAAGACGTTCTCCCCTCTCCGGTGATCTATTTCTTCTTCCCAGACCTAGATACTCGTCTCCCTTCAGCTTATCTTCCTGTTTAAGACGTTTTCTCAGGCCATCCTTCAACTTTAAATTTTCTTATAAAGTATATTCATCATCCGTTGCTTCAGAGCCTTTTGAGTGAACTTTCTTATGTTTCAGCTGCTCCACCTTGAGCTGAAACCCTTTGCCTCGCATCCATACTCACAGGTAACTGTCTTTAAACTCCACCTTGTGTTTTCCATTATCAAAATAAACCCGAAACTGACTTGTTTCTCCTCCTCTGTCTCTGCGAGCTTGAGACAGCATTGATAATAGAGTTACCTGGAGCGACTTTATTTCTTACTCGGAATCGCAGCGAACCTGAACCTCCTGTCCAGGTACTGCTTCAGTGAATAAATCTGCTGGATTTTGATTGGAATGGTTCTTAGATAGCATTATATTCTCCTTGACTCTATCTCCGAAGATACCCTCTTCCAATATTTTTGAAACTTTTCCCTCAGCTTCATTCTCAAGTTCCATGTCCATGTTCTCTCCAGCCTTTTTCCAATACGTTTGATCCTTGCTTTCCTTATTCTCGTCATAGGTTTTAGGCTCTTCTTTCGTATTAAGCTCTTTAGGTGCAGCCAGAGTACGTGCTAAGAGATCACCATCCTTTTGCCTTACTTCTCTTGTAAACAAAACATCATCCTTTGAAGATTCTGTCTGAGATTCTTCATTGCTCATTTTAGACTCAATTTCTTCTGTTTTTTCTGTCAAGAAAGAGTCTCCACCTCGAGCTGATGAGTCTTTTGTTTCAAAACCGAATGGAGTAGGTCCCTGAATCAGACTTGTAGCAAACGTCACCTTCTTTGACGACTTCTTTCTGATTTCTTTCTCCACTCTAGGCATGTTCTTCTTACTCTTAGCAATTGTGCCTTGTAGATAATAAACTCCATCTTGATATTTTCCTGATATAACCTTCTTATTATCTTTGTAGAAGTGCACCATAAAGTTGCTTCCCTTATATTTGCAACCTGCTTTTTCTAACTTCCCATAGGAAATTAAATTTCTACTCACCTCTGGTATGTATCTAACACCCGTGAGTATTACCTCAGAGCCATCTGAATTCTGAATCTTTATTTTCCCAATTCCTTTGATGTCACATTGAGTGTTATTAGCCATTAACACTGAACCACCGTTGAATTCCTTGAGATCAAACATAACCTCCTTGTTTGATGTACTATGATAAGAACATCCAGAATCCATGATCCATTCTTGCTTAGTGTCTTGCACACTAGCTGTTAATACTAACGGTTGCCGGTTCATGCAATGTTTGCAGATTCTCTATGTCTCCTTTCAGGACATTCTCTTTTCCAGTGTCCTTCTTCTCCACAGATAAAACAACTTGTTTTGTTTTTATCAAACCTTTGTCTTGACTTAGATCTGCCCCTGCCGTTAGATTTTCCTCTCCATGAATTTGACTTTCCTTCATAACCCTTTTGCTCCGATCTCCCCTTGATTTACAAGCCCTCTGCGTCAGACCTGGATTTATTCAGCAATTTCTTTTAACTCCACCTCTTTGGAGTATGCTGAATTAATCACGTCGTTCATCGTAAGAGTTTCTTTTGCAGTCCCATACTTGAGCGTGTCAACTAGTGAATCAAATTGCTGGGGCAAGCTAGAAAGAACTTGAATTGCCTGATCTTCATCGCTGATGTTGATGTTAAGACTTGCAAGATCTGAAACTAGCTTGAGAAAAATATCTAGGTTTTCCTCGATGCTCTTGTATTCATCCATCTTGAAGCTCGCAAACCTCTTGCTTCATGTAGATCCTATTAGGAAGTGTCTTCGTTTGGTAATCTCTTTCCAAAGCCTTCCAAACCCCTAATGCAGTTGTTTCCTTCATCACCTTACGCAGAACCAAATTTCCTAGGCTCATGCATATTAGATTCTTTGCCTTCTTGTCCTTCAAAGGATCTACTTTGACGTCCGGTAGATCTTCGTCTTTCTCCTTGTCCGTTTCAGAAGGTGTAACTGAAACTTCCTGAATCGTTGAATCTAACCCTAGAAGTTCCAACTGCATTAGCATCTTGTACTTCCATAACCCGAAATCTCCTTTTCCATCAAACCTCTCAATCTCGAACTTGAACTTTCCTGGTATCGATTCCATATCTCCTCCTAGCACTTCCAATCAAACCTTGCGCTCTGATACCACTTGTTAGGATTTAAACCTTGCTTAGTGCTTTAAACTTAGATGGAAATCAATATCAAAAGCTCTTTCCTTTATTCACTCTAAGAAAACTGTTTCTCAAGAACAACAATGGAGATTACAAGCCCCCTAACACAAGTAATTGTTTAATCTCTTGTTATCTCTCTCAATCCTACCCTCTCGCTCTTACTCGGATGATCCTAAAACATTGACCACGACCTCTATTTATAATACCATCACCATATCAATCTTTCCTATTCCCTATTGTCTTTCCAAAAGACATTAACCGACACTTAACATTTTTTTTTCTTTGCGCAGGATTTGGAAGCTGGGTATGGAGTGGGCCTTAAGAGAGAATTGGGCTTTTCTCTTACACAAACGTAGCTTTTCTTGATGCATCCATTGCAAGGCTTACGTTTTGCGACTGTCCAAGAAAAGCACATCCATTAGCATAACTGAGATATGCTGCAAGATTACTTTACACACACATCTGATGGTTTTTACACACACAACACTATTTTTATTATGATGATGGTAATATGATGTTATAATTGAAGATTATTCCAATTCATGTTACTGATCAAGTCTCACCCAAGAAACATGATACTTCCACATACGTAAATGAAAAGTCTAGAGATCAAGATTAGAGATCTCTTAACATGATATTTCCACATACGCAAGATTAGAGATCTGATGGTGTACACACACAACACTGTTTTTATTATGATGATGGTAATGAATATGATGTTATAATTGAAGATCATTCCAATTCATGTTACTCAAGTGTCACACAAGAAACATCATAATTCTAATCACTATTTTGTACTTTTAGGATTAATTAACTTCTAACACAATTAATCAACCACCATAAAATATTTTTATTTCTTTCTCTTATGCCTGAAAATTGAAGCTTAAATGTATAAAATCACTCATACGATATAATTGAAAATATAATAGTTTTTAAATAATAACTTAAAATATATTAGTAAAGCAAAGATTTGCAAATTGTTTGAATTAAATTTTCCGTTCGCGTATAACTCCCACTTTAACTAATTGTGTTGAACATACGGTCACTTCTTTAGCCAATTTAAATAAAAAAAACTATTCCACATGATTATAAATGTAACTAAGTTTAATTTATAAAAAACTAATATGTAATTATATATTTTTAAATTATGTTTAAAAGAACAAATTGTGCTTTCAAATCATAAATCAAAATCTAGTTATATATATTGTTATTATATTAATCTCTTTTTTTAATTATATTAATCTTGGTTTAACGTGTGTAAAGTTGAATTCGACTACATGATATATAAATGTGTGTATATATCATATTTGCAACATGCTTAAACCATTTTACAGCATGTACAAACGTGGTTACCACTTAAAACTTACAAGGTACATGCAATAGCTTTCTCCGTCTCTCTGCGTCACCATAGATTAGCGCTTGGCCGCTTGTTGTATAAACTAAACTACAATTTTTTGGCATCATATCTAAGCATTTCAACATCTCTGATACAACATATAAAATAACCTTTAAGCAAAAAAAAAAAAAACATATAAAATAACCTAGCTCGTGTACAAAGTTTGTGAAGATATATATGTAACATCCATGGTGCTATATGTTGGAAGGTTTAAAAAAATTAACAAATATTATCAAAGTGTACTTTTTCGAGTATACATAAAATTCTATATTTAAGCATTTTTAATGTAGAGTAATAAAAAGATTGTGATCTATTGAAAAGTGATTCGTGATATCGTATGAGTGAGGCTAAAATACGGGAAAATGTCACGTGGTGAATGCATTTTCGAACCTCCAAAAAAATTATCATAGCCCGTGGAATAGAGCATACCTCCAAAAATGTCATGTGGTGAACGATACTGTAGGAGAACTACCTCTTGTAATAAAAACAGTTTACAATATATTGTTCCTTGGTGTGCTTACCAAAAAAAAAAAAAATTAACAAATATTCCCTCTATTTCAATAAACACTCTCTCTGTTTTTAAAGTTAGACTTTTTAGTGTTTTCATACATATCAAGAAAATTCATTAAATCACTATAATAAATTTATTGTTTTCTGTAATTTTCAATTTTCAACAATTTTTAACCAATAGTAATCCAATAAAACCAATAAAACCAATTAATTTTCTTAAAGTTTGCAATTATTTCATAGAAAACATAAAACATACATCTTTTTGAAACAAAATATTTTTCCAGAACATGAATCTTTTAGAAACAGAGGGAATACATATTTTAGAAAAATCACACATATTAAGAAAACATCTTAAAATTTGAAAAAAAAAACACATTGTTTTTTGTGTTGAACAATTTCCCATAAATAGTAACCAATCAAAATTCAATAAACACAATTAATTTTCTTGAAATTTACTATTTATCATTATTATATATATTGTTCCTTGGTTCTTTGGTAGCTAAGATATTTCAATAGAAAAGAAAAAGAATGAGATAATGAGGGTGATTGGTTTGACTTTATCTCCCAACTTTAGCTTTATTTATTTTTAAAGCATTAAATTTTACCAATCATGTTGTAGCTTTATTTTTGTTAGTCAAAGCCTACAACAAATTTCTATTAACTTGTACCAATCATGCTTTAGCTTTATTTTTAAAGCTACAACAAAAAAAATTAAAGCAAAATTTATTCTTATGTATTTTAGGCAAAACATCTACATCTTTGTTTTATAGGTTGTAGAAACTGTAAAATAGAATAAAACTATCTATAATATCAAATTAATTAGATAATCATAATTAAAATATCTATAAATATTTTAATTTAATTCGGATGTTTTCAAAATTATTCAAATATTTTAAATAACATAAAATATTATTTATATATCACACTTTAAATAACAATAAACTTTGATAATTTATAAAACATTAATATAAATGATTTTAGTTGATTAAAATAATTATTTTATATATACATCACATATATTATTTTAAAATATCTACAAGATATATAACTTACACAAATTTAGCTACAAAAGTCTGAATAAAATCTACAGTGACAACTTTATTTCAACCAACTTACCTACTAAATTTTAGTAAATTTGTCAGTGCGTCGAACCAATCATCACCAATACTTAGAAAAGGAGAACTACTACCACTTGTAATAATTACAGTTTACAGCTTTACTTATAGAAAGTTCTCATAAAACTCCAAAAACTCTTGCTAATAAAATTACGGACACAGACGGCAACCGATTAAAAAAAAAACAGCGTCTTCTTCTCCTCCTTTACTTTCATTCTTAAAAAAAAAAAAAATTAAGAGCTGCGAAAGAGACGCGATACTAAGACAACAACGAATCAAACTGTGGCGGCCGAAAGAGATTTGAGATCGGGGATCCACACGACGGAGAGTGTGAGCTAAACCGGATAATGGGATCTCGGCTACTCGACTATTGCTTTTCCGTCTTCCACTGTCACTCCCTGAACTGCAACTATCTTCCTTGATAGTTTTGCTATTGCTATACGCAGCGATTCGTGAAAAGCCTACACTCTCTCAGGTGGTAATCTCCACCGTCTTCATGCTTTCAGATTCGTCTAGTCAATTTTTGGGGATTTAGGTTTTGCTTTATTAGTTACTTTTTGTGTTTTTGTGATTCTGAGATGTTCATTGGTTTGATTTGTAATTGAAACTGGTTCTGAATCCTAGAGGTCACACTAGATTTGTTGACCTGGTTATCAATTTTGGGAACTATGTGTTCTCCACATTATTAATCCAAAAAGTATATCCGTCCAAGTATTTAGAAAATTCGGTTTGGTTTTGGTTCGGTTTTCGGTTCAGTTCGGTTGAATCACTTTGGTACGTTTTCATCCAGTGTTTAAACCAGTTCTGTAACTATCTTGCTCATCTCTCATGGGTTCCTATTTTTGTTCCTGCAGGACTTTGAAACCCTCTCACGTTGCAACAACCGCATTGTTTGTGGCACAGTTTAAGATATCAAAATGGGTTCGAGATACGCATCTCACCAGCTCAGCAATGGCCTATTTGTGTCTGGGGGTAGGCCGGAGCAACCCAAAGAAAAGCCTCCAACAATGAGCTCAGTAGCCACGCCTTACACCGGCGGCGATATCAAGAAATCTGGAGAGTTGGGGAAGATGTTTGACATTCCGACTGATGGGACCAAGTCAAGGAAGTCTGGTCCGATAACCGGAGCTTCTTCGAGAAGTGGAGGGCAGTCTGGTCCTTTGCCTAATGCTTCTGGTCGTATGTCTGGCTCTTTGGCTTCTGCCGCTGGGTCCAGTTCCATGAAGAAAACAAACTCTGGTCCTTTGTCTAAGCACGGGGAGCCTCTAAAGAAGACATCTGGTCCGCAGTCTGGTGGTGTGACACGTCAGAACTCTGGTTCTATTCCTATGCTTCCAACTACAGGTCTCATAACATCTGGTCCGATTACTTCTGGCCCTCTGAACTCGTCTGGGGGTCCTAGGAAGATCTCTGGTCCTCTAGACTATTCTGGTTCGATGAAGACACATCATAAGCCCTCCGTTGTTCATAACCAGGCGGTAACTACCCTTGGTCCGGAAGATGACTTCTCCTGCATGAAGAGCTTCCCCAAGCCTGTGCTCTGGCTGGTTATACTTATATTTGTGATGGGGTTCCTCTCTGGAGGCTTCATTCTTGGAGCAGTTCACAATGCAGTTCTTCTCATCGTTGTGGCGGCCTTGTTCGCTGCTGTTGCTGCACTCTTCTTCTGGAATCTTTCTTGTGAAAGACGCGGCGTCACAGATTTCATCGGTGGTTATCCTGATGCTGATCTTAGAACTGCCAAAAACGGTCAATACGTTAAGGTCACTGGGGTAAGTATCTAAGCTTACTGCCATTGCTTATGACTTTGGTTCTTATAATTTGTTTGTTGAAAAGGTGGTCACATGTGGAAACGTGCCGCTGGAGTCATCGTTCCATAGAGTTCCCAGATGTGTTTACACGTCTACTTGTCTATATGAGTACCGTGGATGGGGTTCAAAGCCAGCCAATGCTTCACACCGCCGCTTCACATGGGGACTGAGATCAGCAGAGGTTGGATAATATTTTCATTTCACAGAAAAAAATTGTTTTATCTTTCAATTCTCTAAACTTTGCATCTACAACACATGGCAACAGAGGCATGTGGTAGACTTCTACATCTCTGATTTCCAGTCTGGTCTGAGAGCATTGGTGAAAACCGGAAACGGTGCAAAGGTAACACCTATTGTGGATGACTCTGTTGTCATCGATTTCAAGCCAGGAAGCGAGCAAGCGTCTCCAGATTTTGTAAGGTGGTTGGGTCAGAAGAATCTATCCAATGATGAAAGAGTTATGCGGCTTAAAGAAGGGTAATGAAAACGATTCAAGAATCTTTAAAAAGTTGCTCAAAATCTATTGGGTCTCTCTCTGATACTTGTTTTAATTCGCAGGTATATCAAAGAGGGAAGCACAGTAAGTGTCATTGGAGTGGTGCAGAGAAACGAAAGCGTGTTAATGATAGTCCCAACGACAGAGCCGTTAGCAGCTGGTTGGCAATGGAGCAAGTGCACGTTCCCTGCTAGTCTTGAAGGCATTGTGTTGAGATGTGAAGACTCATCGAACGTAGACGCAATCCCTGTCTAGTGCAGTTAGTAGTAAGTCTTTTCTTCTTCTTCCACCGGTTGGTAGATGAAAATATCAATGGTTCACTTCGGCTTTCATAAAATATTTTTCATGAAATCTGATGATGATTCCCTTGGTTGGTTTGGCTTTACGGTAGTGTTTGTTTCCTCTAATTATTTCTTGTTTTTATTTTGAGTTATTAAATTAGATGATGATGACTTAATTTGTGTTATGGTTTGTAATTGTAAAGCTTTATTCTTTTATCTATTTTCGTTTGGCATGCAACTAGTAAATGTATTGTTATTTGGATGAACGAGTCTTGACCCTATTAGTTAATGATACAATTCACTTAGAAAGATTACAACTTCTTGTGCCGAGACACAACATTTTTATCATAATGAAGGGGACCAGCAAAAGATAAGATTTAACCAAATGTAATGTTATTTGGATGAATGACATCTTTTCACCCTCCACTGCATCATGCGCCGCTTGCATAAAGACGGGTCCATTCCTTAGCTGCGCAGATCGTTCACAAGGATGGGTGTGAGTTAATAACAACGCAGGGTTTAGAAAGAAAACAAGGAGTCTAGTGACGAGTTAAGTTACCTGTCTCCACAGCTTCTGCCTCATTGCTCTTCCAATGCTTAGCGATGTTCTCAGACAGGGGATCATCAGGGTTTGGTGCACTCAAAAGAGCTTGAATACTGTTTTTACGACAAGACATCGATAGAGTAAGAAAACAATCATACCTTAAGAAGAAACCTATGTTTTGTGGGCAGCAGAGAATCTCAACTAATGCGTGTACCTTAAGAGCACTGTTCGTATTTGTAGAGCAGGGCTCCATTTGTCTTTCAGAATATCAAGACAGATTCGTCCAAGCTGTACGTGCAAATAGACAAGTTTTGGAATAAGTATAATGTTTCGTGAAGGGAAAACAGAGGAAGGAGTTAAGAGCAGACCTTATCAATGTTAGGATGGTATATCTTGGTGAGAAACCTAACCTGTTCCAAATGAATATCATCAAACAGAGCCCACGAGTACTGAAGTATAGAAAAATGCAAATCTCTACACAAACCATTTCCATTCGAACCTAATGCTCTAGACCTGAATATACCCTTAACAAAGGAGTAAACAATGACAAGAAATGTGACATTGCATTCGGGTCTGTAATAATCCAATCCATAGATCATTTGATGCATTTACACATATCACAACAGACAAGTTACTTAATAACAAGAGTCTTATAGCTAGCCCTGCTATGATTCAAGCAAATAGAGTCTTATAACTTCATAACATCCCTCTTTTTTCTAAGAAAACATAGATACTCCAAGCAAAGCAACTTACCTTGGGAGCTGCCATGGGGTATTCTTCAGGCAAAAAGAGCTCCAACTTGAAAACTCCTCCTACGAAAAATAGAATGAAGCAAATGATTCGCATATATTAAAAAAAAAAAATTCCGAAAATGAAGAGACTTAATTCAAATGAGAAAAACAAGTGCAAGTTTAACTCGGCATCTATTAAACGTAGTGATAGTAAAATGAAGAGTACAGTTGTAATAAGCTCATAGTTATCCATATCACCATTATTCAGCGTTTCTTCTAAAACCCAACAAGCTACACGGTTACTAGCAATCGTTTTGCTGTAACCTCAAAGCAAGAAACAGAAAAATCAGATTTTTCCAAAAGACTATATCGTTACTTCCAGACATAGACATCTACCAGCAGCTACACAAGTCCATTTAAACCAAGGATGATGATGATATCATGATGGGGCTACTACCTTCATAAGGTGATTGTGAAGGACCAAGAACCATAACGTTAAAATAACGCATGTTATCCTCAGATGGTGAGGCACTTATACCAGGAGCTGCAACAATTCCAATTCCATTAAAAAAAAATCATATTTTTATTAAATTATTACTCTACAAACTCCTTCATGGAAGATCACATTTCAACTCAATTGTCTCAGCTGAAGATCAATACTATAGCACGAATCAAAGAGCTTACCAGGTTCACTGAGCAGACGTTGCGTTTCCTATCAGATCACAATTGAAAAACCAAAAGAATCAGAAAACAACTTCCAACGACAAGCGATAACAAAATTGGTTCAGAGATAGAGATTGTAACCTTGATGATTCTTCGGGGAAGATTACTATTGGCCATTATCGCGTGCTGCTAAGCTCGATCGATCGATCGTAAGAGTTAGGGAGAAGATCGAGAATCGAGAACACTTCGTCTTCGTCGTCGTCGGTCGAATCTGCTGAACTAATGAAAAAGAATAATAAATAAAATAACTATAGTTTAATTGTATATTTCCCCCTGAATTATTTAGATATTACTGGCGCTCCCTTAAGTTTATAATTACACATTGTCCCGTGTTTTTGTACATATTGCAGCATTCTTGTTTAATACAGGCAGGCCCCTGGGTTTTTGTTCTATTTTTTAAAAAAATTATAAATGTTTCTCAAAATAATTTTATTATAAATATTACCGTCTATTTTATTGTGAAATTTTTAGATGTTTAAATTCAAACTCTCTTGATGGATTCTCTTATACAGACCCTACGTAATGTTCATATGTCTGAACGGTTTATGATTCACTATTAAGCTATATAGTTTTTACCCCAAAAAAAATTAAGCTATATAGTATCATATAGTATACAACTTATTTAAAGTCGACCCACTGCTACGTATTTATCAGAGTATTGTAGTAATGGATCTCCTATATACAAAAGCGCAAGTCGTCTGACGAATCAGAAATTGCCATGTGGAAAAAAAAATTAAAAACAATTGAAATGTGAAAAATATTTAAAAACAATAACAGTTTAAAAACAAATGTAAAAACAGAAAATTTTAAACGCATAAAACCTGTTTAGTCTATTAACTGATTTTTTTTTATTTTATATATAAAATAAAAGTTTCAATACATTCACAGGACACCCATGATCCCACTACTTAGAAACCGCTAATCTTTTTTAGATAATTGTCATGTATTAGTTCCATCATTAATTGCAATCAGAAATAGTAAATTCTTAAATCTTTTGTAATGACTCCATTGATCTCTCTACAGTTTCAAATTCTAATGACGAAACCATTTGCAGTTCAAGATCCAAATCCAAATTGTTTCTGGTCCAACAGTTGCCTAATAGTTAACAAAATGAGAAAAAAGAAGAACATCAATATGCTATGGATATTGATACTGAAGTTGGAAGATAAAGCTTAAAGTCCATGTAAGTGAAACTAAAAAAACGCTTTGACTCTTTATGCTCAAATATCTTTTTGACTAATCGTTTTCTCTTCTAACCTACTTATAACTTTCGTAATTTTTTCTGTACTTCTAGACATTTGCCAAAGCTACATACTGCATGGTGAAAAAGGTAAACAAAATATGTCAACAATGTATTTAAAATTGGTTTCAGAAAAAAAACAATGTATTTAAAATGGACTAATCAATTCTCAATTTGCTGGAATAGGTTTATTTGTTGTCGTGGTGATAGTTCACAAAAAGATTAATATGGTCTCAACTTAGTACACACGTACACGGCCTCTGAAAACTTGAGAAGCATCACAAGAAGAAAAGAAAAAAAAAGGAAAACGTGGAGATAATTAGAAGGCAACAAATGAAATCAAAGAAACTTAGGTTGTAGAGAAACGAGAAAGATTCATGTCTACTATCTAAATCAAGACCTAACTATGGTAAATTTTCTTACTCTTTATTTGTGTGTTTATAATTATATAGAAAATGCAGTGAAATTATTTTGTTTACTTTAAGATTAAAAAAAAACATACTTCTACTTTTATAATCTTTATTTGTAAATTCTGTTAGTAACAAAACTGATTGAGCAAGTATATCAATGCAAATGAACTTAAAGGAATATCATGGACGAAAATAAATGCATACATAAAAGAAATAGGGAGAGACTACAATAAATATGAATGTCAATTATCAAAATTAAACTTTGTATTTAATAATGCGAGAAATATGCCTTCCCTCAATCTGATTTTTCATATGTAATAATCTTTTTGGGGTTTTAAAAAATGAAAATATGTAACGGGAAATATGTAACGTTCATCTTGTGTCTATACTTGGCTATTGTGGGATATAAAAAGCAAAATTTTATTTTTATATTTAAAGTTTTATCAATAAAGATAACCTTCAAAATAATATTTATTTACATTGTAAATTATAACCTTCAAATAAAATTATTTCCATTGTAGATTATAAAATTAATACCCGTGCTAACCACGGGAGGTAATACTAGTTTTACAATAAAATAAGATAATTCACCAAGAGAGTTTGTTTTAGTAGTTTTTCAAAAATTTTAGTAGATGTAATTTGCTAACAATCAATGTTCAAAAAAAAGTAATTTGCTAACAATGACTGGTCAGTGCCTCAGTGGCAGATAAAAAGAATAATCTGTAATGATTTATTTTTAAAGTAGAAAAAAATCTGTAGATGAGGAAAGCTCCTTTGAAAAAAAAAAATTGTAGAGGATGAAAGCCAAAATAAGTAAATAAATGCAATCGTCCTTTGCAGTTTGCAGATCTCTGGGATGGGGACCTCCATAAGATTTTACCTGGTTTGGTCTTATTTGAGAGAATCGTATTTGTTTCGGGAACTGGGCGTAAAGCAAGGTCTATTGGGCTTTATTACTGCCCTATCACTTAATGTAAATCCATTAATATCCATTTTCTAAAATATTTGTTAATTCTTAAAATAATGTAGCTGAAGCTTTGATGAATATGCCACTGATCTTGATTATCGTATCTATCTTCTTTGGGTTTGGCCGTTTGGGCGAGTACATTCAAGCAATTTGTATTTTTCATCTTTAGTTTTACAATAATTCTGCTGTAGAGTCTATTTGTCTACGTTGGATTGGACAGTAGGATTTGCTGATTTTTAGATGCATAAGTAAATTTTTACATTCGAGCATTTATTTCTTACATGAACAAGGAAATGCTTACAAATAAAATATACAACGGTTTGCTACGGGTATTACCTGAATATACTACTGATATTTCTATATGTTTGCAAAATATATGCGTAACATAGACAAAATAATAGTTTAAAAGAAATCATAGACAAAATTAATAGTGTTTGCGTTAATTGTCCTTTTCAAAATTATTATTGTTTTCTTTTGTTACATATAATAGGGCGGCAATATTCTATTGATGACAATGATTGCTAAGCTGAATGGAAACATAATTATCATTCTAATGGCATCCAAAATTAAAATAAAGCAAATAGTTAACAATACTTAAATGCTAATCGTACATATTAAAGGATTGAGAAGATCATCTGATAGGTCTACCGATTGATAAAGAAAGAACTAAAGCATTATCATGGGTCCTATCTCCTGTCTCCCTCATTTATCACTAATTAACCTGATATTCCAAAACATCATCAACATAATTTGCATTTCATTCCATATATACATATCTGTTCTATACGGTTGTTTGGTCTTTAACTAAAGTGAGCTTCCTAGTAAAAACATTGATTTAATTATTCGATGTTGATTATTTATATAACACTATAATTTGTTGACAGAAAAATATATATATAACTCTAGCTTTTTAAGTCTTTTACCCTTGTTGATGTGATGCTACGTTTGTATCCGTGTATATAATATATAGTCCCATCAAATAATTTACGTGAGTGAGAATATAATAAGACTATTTCTAATTAGTGTAGAAAAATTTCTAAAGTTTTCCCCCACTATCATTGACATAGTTGCTCTAGATTCCTCTCTTCTTCTCCTTCAAAGACCTAAAAGACTAAAAAGAAGAAGAAAAAAAATGATGTAGTGATCATCATAGATCAAGAAAACAACAAGAGCCGATCCAAATCCATGGCTAGTCCTAGCAACAAAGGCAAAGACATCGCAGAAGGGCCACCGTCTCAATCACAGCCGCAACAACCACAATCACCTCCTAACCCGCCAGCGTTGAGCCGGTACGAGTCACAAAAAAAGCGAGATTGGAACACGTTTTGTCAATACCTTCGTAACCAGCAGCCACCGGTCCACATCTCACAGTGCGGCTCTAACCACATCCTAGACTTCCTCCAATATCTTGACCAGTTTGGAAAAACAAAGGTTCATGCACACGGATGCGTTTTCTTCGGACAAGTTGATCCCCCGGGACAGTGTAACTGTCCTTTAAAGCAAGCGTGGGGGAGTTTAGATGCTTTGATCGGACGGCTGAGAGCAGCTTACGAGGAGAACGGAGGGTTGCCGGAGAGAAACCCGTTCGCCGGCGGTGGGATTAGGGTTTTTCTTAAGGAAGTGAGAGATTCACAGGCCAAGGCAAGGGGAGTACCGTACAAGAAAAGGAAGAAGAAGAAGAAGAGGAATCCTATGAAGAGTGATCATGATGTTGAAGATGGTACTGCAGGGACTAGTAGCTCCAACTTGCCATCTTAGCAAGCAAACAAAAAAACAATAAATACAAAAGTGGAGTTAATTAATGGTAAGCGTTTATCTCGCTCTATATTGTAATCTCTATTAGTTTTTATTATCACGTTTTCTATCTATTTGCAATTCTACATATGTATTTGAAATAGATCTCGACAGTAAGCCTTTGTTTCAGACTTTAGTTTATACACAAGCTCATACTAAACGAACATGGCCGAAGCTTATAGCTAATATCATTTATATACTAACATGTGAATTGCCAGAAATTTGATTATATATATAATAAAATATTAATCAAAGATATAACATGTGAATGATGTGCATGAGTCATACTCACTGTTAATTATACGTATGTGGATTACGAATTGTGACGTATATTGATCTGTTCATTTTTACTACACTGTAAACCCTAGAGAGTATTATACATACTGACACACATACGCGAGAAACCCTAAATCCGGCTTCGCTAGGTGTACAAGCTTGTATTTATGAATGTATTCATACATACATCTATTCCAGGAATCTAATTATCAAATGAAGTACATCATTTATAGATTTGATGCTTGTCCTTTTGTAACTGGTAAGCGGTGGGGTTCTTAATTTGTTTGGTTATAAATGTGTGAGATTGCTCATTATGTATTTATAAACGCAAAATGGTGATTTTTTTCAGTCAAAAAAGAAGAGAATGGTGAATTCTCCCCACCCCTCATATTTATAACTGCGTATCATATACACATTGGAATTAAATTAAAGATATAGGAAACGTATACATTATATATGATTTACAGACTTTTTTTTGTTAACAATGATATGAAATATTTTTATATCCACTTTATTACTTTAGTCGTGTATTACTTTAGGCTATCCTTGAAAATGTCTGTATGCAGTATACTTTTTTTGGTACTAAACATGTCTATATGCAGTAGGCTTCTGTTATGATGTTAAGTGATCTAGAAAAAAGAGTCATCTGCATGGATTAAGGCGTTTCAAAGTAGACAAGATCAAAAATTGATTTGTAGTATATGTTGTGGCGAATGAAAAATTAGTTTGTATGATCAGATTAAACAAGGCGTAGAAATCACATATTGAGACTTCTCACTTGATCAGATGTGTGAAACAGGAATAGGAATGAACTATTGAACTTGATGCATTTTCTTGGTAACAATTATGTTTGATTAGTTAATGCTATATATATAAAAGATACAATAAATCAAGTATCTTTTGTATTAGGCATTTAATTTTGAGTTAATTGTTTGATAGTAAGAGCTAAACAATCTCTCCATAATAGGTTTTGATCACTTGTGCTTGATATTGGACTTGAGTTGACGGTACTCTTGGTTCCAGGAGCTCCAAGAGATAATTAGTGTCCTTGCAAACGAGTGCATTGCAAATTGTTAAGCTGTATTTGCCTAATCTAATCCATTTACAGAGAAGCTAAACGTAATTCTTATGACCAAATATTGATTCTTGTGTATTAGTTTATCTTTTATTTGATTTCGGAGTCACTTGATCTTTGCAAAGGATAGATGTGATTGAATTATATAAGCTACTACCAAAACATTTTAGTACTGATTTAACATATTAGATATTAACGATTGAAAAAGCTATTGTCCATGACCACCAACGAAATACAGACTGGATTTCTGACGACTACATTGTGATGACATTTTGAATCTCGACTACAAACACTATTTATTAAGCCTAGCTAGAAGCTGTTAACAACTATAGGCAAGTCATTCACAAGTCTATGTGTGCATTTTGGATCAGCGAGAATATGAGATTATTGATTGAAAAGGAGAAAATAAACAATTAAGTAGGGACTATTAAGATATAAAAAGTCACCGCAGATCCTGAAATTTTTCTTACCAAACCATAGACTTGTGAAATTCCGTAACACAATTCGCCTAGCTACTTGGGTCAACTCTAATAATCTCCACTATTTCTTCTTGCTGCTCCACTAAATCCAAACCATGTCCTGGAAAAAACTCATCACTTGTTGTTCAAGAACAACATCTAACAAATCATCTAGCCGCGAGTCATCATCACTAAAGAACGGAGGGCTACTAGTAGAGAAACTGATCCGTGTCTCGAACGGAGACTACAATCCGTTTTGTATATTTACAGAACACGAGCTGAAGCACGCAACCAAAGACTATGACCTAGATCTCGTCTGTCTTGTCGACGACAACTATAAATTGTTTCGAGGAGTTCTTGAGAACAGAGGAGCCGTGCTAATCAAGAAAACGAATGAACACGAAGAGCTCGTGGAGTATTGCATAAGGGAAATCGCAGTTGCTGCATACGTTAGTTCAAACATGAATCTAGTGAAGCTTCTCGGCTGTTGCTTGGAAAGCAAGGTACCGATTATTGTCTTTGAATACGTTAGTGGGAACCTATCTGATTACTTGCATAACAAGAAAGGGCTTATCCAATGGAGACAGAGGATTCGCATCGCTGCTCAGATTGCAGACGCGATTGCTTATCTCCACTTAGGTAAACCACGACCTCTGATTCACAGACATGTGAAAACAGAGAATGTTCTGCTCGACGATAACTTGAACGCCAAGTTATTTGATTTCGGACTGTCTCTAGAAGTTCCAGAAGGTGAGACCTCTGTACAAGCATTAGTTGAAGAAACAATAGGGTTTCTAGCTCCAGAATCAGTAGTCACGGAAAGATTCAACGAGAAGACGGATGTTTTCGCCCTTGGTGCTACGTTAATCGAGATTTTGACTGGAAGGGAGCCTCATAATGTGTTCATTTGTGCATCTGATCATCTGACTAACCATGATGACACTACTCCAGTTGCAGATTCATCTCCAATATATGTCTCTTCGCCGAAAAGAAGAGATCTTTTGATGTTCTTGAAGGCCATTTTGATAAAGGATGGGAATGATAATGCTTTAGAGGCAAGCGCAGAGCTCGCTGCTAGCTGTGTAGAGATATTGCCAGAGAACAGGCCAACGATTGAAGAAGTAGCTAAGAAGCTGAAACGCATCCAGAACATGTAAAAACTTCTTACAAAGTTGCAGTTTGTGGAAACCCCTTTAATTATGTGGTTTTATTTAAAAATTTATCAATGTTTTAACACCAAAAAATCTAGGTTTTGAATATCAAAAAATATGAATTATACATATTAATTAAGAAATAAATCCTTACAAAAAAAGTCTTTAGCATCATGCAAATAGTACTGTTAAACATTGATTGATAAATAAGATGATTTATAGTGGTGTAAGAATCATTATAAAACATGTAGAATTGTTACCTTTAAAATCGTATTATTTTCATAATTCACCAACATTAAATTTTTTTTTTTGTCAAAACAGAGATCAAAGGTGGAAATAACAAAAAGTAAAAGTAAAAGGTCCAACGTGTGAAATTTCAGAGAAATAGGGTGAGAACATTATAAATTAAAACTTCAGGCGTTAAAATGCAATAAAACAACAAATCGTTAAACAAAAAGGAGTTCCATCACATTGATGTAATGAAAAAAGTAACCTCGCCGGAAAAAAAAAACAGAGTATGAACCTTTACGACGACGAGTCTCTGAAACAGGAGGTCATCTACCTCCACTCCCTCTGGCACCAAGGCCCACCGACCCGGAACCCGATCCCCACCCCTACTTTCAACCCGGTCCACGACCCGGTTCAAAGATCCAGGCCCAATTACATCCCTCCGGCTGATTTTCAGCTCCTCTCTCGCTACGGAGCCGCCGTTGGTGGTCCTCAGATTGCGACGAGAAACCCCAAGCGCACCAGACCCGGTGAATGGCCCGTGAAGGACCCGCCTCGTTCCTCTCCCACGGGCTGGCCCGAAGCCAATCCGTGCAAAAAGGCTCGACCTTTATCGGATTCAGAGAAAGCTCAGCTCGCCGTGAGTCAGATCCAGAGAGAAGCCCACCGCGCTTGTCGCGAGTTTTTCGGCAAAAGGACAGCATCCGGTGAAGAATCGGATACTGATGATGGAGGAGGAGGAGAGGAGGAGTTTCGGTTTCTGTCGGGAGTGTTCGAGGAGAACGCGAAGCTGAAGGAGTGTTACGAGAAGAACACTGTGCACGGAGAAGTGTGGTGTCTTGTCTGCGGAGGGAGCGGTGAGAAGAGCGTGAGGAAGTTTAAGAACTGTTTGGCTTTGGTTCAGCATTCGCTTGCGATTCACAAGACTATGAAGAATCAGCATAGGGCTCTGGCGCGGGTTGTGTGCAGTGTTCTTGGTTGGGATGTTAATAATCCAGTTGCTTCCAGCCAAAAGGACTCTCAGGTTAGCATCTGTACATTGAAAAGAAGTTAGCATTGCAATTGTTACATTGATTTGGTTTGTGTTATTATGGTCAAATAATAGAGAATAATCGAGAGAAGAAGATGATCGAAAATGTTTGTTATTCTCACCAGTATTCTGTTACAATGAACACTCTTTATATAGAGAGTGATAGTGAGCTAAACCGGTTACATTCATCTAATCAATAAACGAATTAGTGTAAACCGGACCCTCTATCTTAATATCAAAGACTGTCTTATCAGTTTAGTTTATTATGGTGTTGTGACAAAGATGAATCATAATCAGTGTTCTAACAATTGGTCTAGACAGCAAATCAGACCTAAACTATTTTTCTTAAAACAATTATTTTTTATTATTAATTAGGCTCTATGCGTCAGCCTAATTAATAATCCATTATAAAAGTGCCTAATTACCGACTAAAGATTTTTTTGAAAACTGCTCATAATGATCTTTGGTAGCTTTTTAATAGTTTTGATCATTCAGATGCATTATGTTGCATTTGTAATACTAAACTATTTTTCTTAAATGATTTTTTTTTTTCGTTTTTTAAAGATTGGTTTATGCGTTCAGAAAATCGGTCTATCTATCCACCTGACTAATCACTAATCTCTTACAAAGTGCTTAATTACTGACTAATGATTTTTTTTTTGTACATTGTAGCTTTTGAATAGTTTTGATCATTCAGATATACTTTTTTTTCCTTTACAGGCATTGGGGGTAGAGGCTGTTACCGAAAGTGGAACTGAGCCGCCTCCAGACACAAAGAAGCCTCAGGAGAAACAACATGTCATGTCTGCTGATGAACAAGCGAAGGCTGTTGTGTTACAACTGCAACAGAATGCATCAGAAGCTTTGAAAGGCATTTCTGTCAAGGAAACTACTGGTTCAGTTGATGATGAACAAGTTTCTGAGGAGTTGGAGTTGATATCACGACTCTTCTCGGAGAACGTTGAGCTGAAAAGTTACTACGAGAAGAACTCTGAAGGTGGACACTTTGTCTGTCTCGTGTGTTGTGCTGCGACCGATAAGAAGATGATAAAGAGGTTCAAACACTGTCATGGACTTGTTCTGCATTGTACTAAAACCCCCAAAATTGCATTAAGAGCTCACAAGGCATATGCTCGGTTTGTATGTGGACTGCTTGGCTGGGAGTTTGATCATCTTCCTCGTAGAGTAGTGAAAGGTGGTGCTCCTCTTGTCGAATCTAGTGATAACCAGAACAATGAGAAGCCATTGTTGATGATCGAGGTAATAAATTTTACAAAGAGAGAACAAGAACTCTTTCTTGGTTCTTGTCCTATTTTTTCATTAACTGACTTGTGGTGTATCACTTCAGGAGCATATGTGTGAAGAGGCAGCCGATAGTTCACAGGAAAAGAATGAGGCATGCGTTGGATAGTAGATGGTATGTATACACCTAATCACAATTTTTGATATAGAATCTTGTTTTTTTTTTTGCTGCTTTTAGATGTTTGAGTAAGGAAACGATGTGTTTATTTTATATACGCAGGATTGCAAGCACAACCAGTAACAAACTGTTATCTTCTGGGATTCAATTTAAAGAGTTGTGTTGATGGACGGCACTGAATCTTCAGGTACGATTACTAGTTTTTCTTTTTTTTTCAGCTCATCAGTCTTCTTTATGACTTACCAGACTTGGTGCATAGTCATCATCGACAATGTGTATACCAAACTTTTGATTCTGGATTTTACAAGACACTTGAAATAAATCATTTACTTTTATAAAAGAACACTATCTGGTGGCATAAATTCTAAAGATCTGGGAATTACCATTGCAATTGTGAATAGTTTTGTTCACATGGAGCACAGATGAATTCTTGCAGATAATTTGACGTATTTTTACCATTATTTAAAATGTTTGAATTGTCTGTTTTTTTTATGATGTGAAAAAGGATAAACTGCCAAAACAAAGAGATTCAATTTTTTTTGTTTCTGCTGCAAAAACAACAAATGAGTAACAACTTCAGCAAAAAATAAGAACAGAAATCACAGAAAATCCTTAAAAAGAAAAAATCATGGAGAATTATAAATAATATAAAATTTTTGATGATAATCAAAGTTTAATTTAGTTACTAGAATTTGTAATTTTAATCAAAATTAGAACAAAAATGTCATATTCACACATCAAAGTTAGTCTTCAAAAAAAAAAAAAAGTTGTATTTTTCAAATTTCAAATTATAAATAGGTGGTATTTTTTTAAAATTATCTTTATGGGCCAACCAGATGGGCCTTTGATTAATTTTGTTTCCCGCAATTTTATATTAATTTTGCCATAACGGCTCCGGTTAGATATCTCAAAACCTCAGGAACAAAACAGAGGAAGTGACTCTGCAAATTCAGATCAAAAATGGGGGAAGAAAAGAAGGTTCAAAGAAGATGAAGATCGCTATCATACATCCAATCTTGGTATAGGTACGTATTTCGTCCAATGAATATCTACCGAATAAACGCATTTTTAGAGTGAGAGATCGAAAGCGAGTTTTGACGGTGTTTTTCATATCCTGATTATCCGAACTACCCGAAACTGCAGGCCTACAAGTTTCTATAGGTTCTTTATCTTCTCCTTTGTCTTGACCAGGTTGAATTTCCTCTCCTTAAACCGCTTTGAGAAGAAAAAGAACATCGATCTAGCTGTTTCAGCTTTTGCTATTCTATGCAATCATAAGCAAACTCTGTCCTTACCGTTGCTGGTAAGTGTTCCTCTTTCTTCCACAATCTAATATTGAAATGTAAGGTTTTACTGTCTGCATTCCATTGCTCAGGTGGGTATGATGAACGATTGGAAGAGAATGTAGAGTACTTGGAAGAGCTCAAAAGCTTAGCAGAGAAAGGAGTTTCTGATCGAGTCAACTTCATCACATCTTGTTCAACGCTGAAAGAAACCAACTTCCCTCAAGCTGCTTGTGCGTTCTCTACATACCAAAGGTAAAAGTTTCAATCTCTTCCTCCATTTTCAGTCTCTCCTAATTCTCATGACTCAAAATCAAATGATAGGATGAACATTTCGGTTTAGTTCCGTTAGAAGCAATGGCTGCATACAAACCTGTGATAGCCTGCAACAGTGGTGGCCCCGTGGAGACGGTAAAGAACCGAGTACAGGACATCTCTGTGAACCGATTTCAGTTCGGCGATGGCTAAGTTCCTAGAGAATCCTGAGTTGGCGAAGGGGATGGGAAGTGAAGCTAGGAAGCATGTGGTTGAAACATTCTCTGTGAAGACGTTTGGAGAGAAGTTGGACCAGTATCTAGTTGATGTAGTAGTATCAAGTCCTAAAGAAGATTTAGTTTCCTCTGTTTAGTATTCTTAAATCTTTCGTTATACAACAATGTCAGACGCAGTTAGAGACAAAACTGCAAAGAAACAAAGCTTCCCCTTCACATATTAATAATAAAATTTTAAAAGTTAGGAATATATCTTTTTATTGATTAACATGGGTATCCGGAGCCTAAACAATAGATTCATATCTGCGTGGTAGGGTGCATTTGAAACGTTGGTTAACCACCCAAATTAAAATCACTTTACCACTAGACACCATCACATAGGATCTATGAATGTTGATTCTCTGATGGTTCAAATAGAGACTCCTTTACAATAACAAGGGTCAAGAGGTATAAATAAACGAATTCATAAAAGCTTGTGTGCTCACTTTGAGCCTTACATGGAAAAAATAAATAAAAATAAAATTGAAGGACATATTGATAATGGTTTGGTTGAACCGGTTCTTTTCAAGAGCTTAAAGAAAATGTACAGGTGATTGCTTTGCAAACTACCTGGTGCTAGAGTTTCCAAGGGTAAGCTCGAGATCATCAGAACCACTCACCTCGTGTATCCTCTCTCCTTCCCATGCCTTCACCAACCCGTTTGCGTTACTCCCAAACGCAAACTCCGGAGGAGCCACAGCTTCAGACATTGGAACATCTGCTGCTGTCTGAATAGCCGGTGAGCAAGTCCCGCTTTGACCTGGTGTCCACATTCTTGATCCACCTCCACCTCCTGCTTCTTTGAATCCAAAAGGGTTTGTTGAGACGAGGCTAAACGTCGGTGAAGCTGGAACGCTTTGCGCGAGCTGAATCCCTGAGAACCATTCAGAGTCAGGGACGGTCTGATGCCTAGTGGGACTGGGAGGTGTTGAGGAGACAAAGAAAGAGTTGTTGAGTTGGTTCATTCCACGAGATGTCGGGGAACTTAAAGGTGGGGTTACAGGAGCGCTTATGGAGCCTCCAGGGATGTAGAGGTAGTTATTAGGGAGCCTTGATGATGAAGAAGCTGAGGAGGATGATGTTGTTGAGAGGTGTTTGAGCCATGGGATGAGTGATTGGCCATCTCCAGGGGTGAAATTAGCGAAGGAAGAAGAAGCTGGGCTCATGAAGTTGGAGGAGCATGGACTGCCACCTATCTCCATACGCTCTACTGGTCTACTACATCCCTGAAAACATATTACAACATAACTGATCAGAAGGAGAATACAGAGAAACATAATTATCTACTCTCTATGTTCTATTTTTTTTTTTTGAAACACTCTCTATGTTCTATATTATGTTATGCCTAAAACACAAAATATTAGAAAACTTATTTTATTTTTAAAAAATCATAGAAAATATAAATTAAAAATTTATCTAACCAATCATAGAAATAATGTAAAATATAATTATTTGAATAGTTTGCAATAAAATTAAATTTAACATAGAAGCTTAAAACATCTTATATTTTATATTTTGAAACACCAAAAATCTTATAAAACATCATATATCATATATTATGAAACACCAAAAATCTTATAAAACATCATATATATGAAATGGAGTGAGTGTTAACTAATGTATTTATGATAAGGTCTAAAGATGAGCAGAACTGAAACAGCAAGTTATTGTCCCAATCAGCTTGGTCTAGAGTAAGGTTTCACATAATAAAAACTCTCTTTATGTTTCTTTAAACCAATCGAGTCAAAGGATACAAGACCCGACAGAAAATCATTGGACTCGGTTCTCGAGATTTGAACATAGACTTGAGAGACAATAAAGCAAAAGTGCACACATGCTTTTTCCAAACAAATCTACAGATCAAAACGTACACTTTGACCTCTGTGCAATGAACATTTTAATCAGCTTTTCTAGAGATCTATGCTCTACTTTGCTTTTCTCTTTTGGTAGGTATCATCTGAGACTAAACTAGACCGAACCGCAATGAATCAAGACAGTGAGAGATAGAAAGAATCTTCTTTTAGACAAAACATAACTTTGACTAAACGCTCTTCTAAAGCTAACCTACGCCGCAACGAACACGTTAGCAAATCCGGTGAACGATCACCACAAAGAAAGCTAGAACTCGAATCATGTTCCGACACTTTTTAAAGACAAAACAAAAGTAAAGATCCAAAACAGCGAACCTTGCGGTAAGTAGTGCCATCGGGTTCGACGATCCAACCAGCCTCATTACAGAGCGCTTTAAGCACTTCGTTGTTGTCACAATGCTTGGGTAGCTCGTAGTTACCGTACATTCTCAAACCCGTGAAGATCTTCGCCGCGATCGCTCTCCTCCGTCTCTCTCTCCTCTTGTTGTTCTCTCTCTCCCTCCACGTCGGCATCCTCGTCCCTGACGTCATCACTCTGTTTCCTCCTCTCTGTTTTTCTTAAGAGTAGATCAAATCAAAGAGACAATTCTCGGGTTTTAGATTAAACCTTTCCTCTGAAACAACACTCTCAGATCTGGAAAGATCGATACTTGCGTGCTCAGACGATCTCCGATCACACTCTAAAAGTTACAAGAAGCTTAAGCTAGTTTGAGGATAAAAATAGCTTAAGCTGAACAAAGCGGAGGATCAAGATGCTCTCGTTAACTCGACGGTGGTGAATTTTCCGGTGATCGGAGAAGAAGAAGAAGGCGCTTAAGCTAATCAAGAACTCTCTCGTGCCAGAGAAGAAGCTGTTAAATGAAAAAACAAATAGACCAGAGTACCGAATTTACCCTATATTTGACCCTATATTTACGAAGCTGCCACTACGTGATGTCACGCGTGTCCTCCGGACCAATCACGTGGGAACATATCTCTCTAGCCATGATTTAACCCGTAATTTACGAATTTGCCACGCGTGCGAGAGCTAACGTGATCCGGTTTACGGAAAATGCCACGAGACCGTTTTTTTTTTGACGCTGATTTATTAAGATATTGCAATTATTAGAAAGATTACAAAGACGAGTCGACAACCGACAATACTACCTGCCTTATGAAGATCTATGCCTAACTGCATCATCTTGAGCCGTCCAATGAAGATCCACGCCTGACCAGGTTTACCTGCACCATGTTGAAGATCTCTTTGTAAATCTTCCTTCCATAATCTGCACCTTCCTTCCATAATCTGCATAGTTGCCTAATAAATCGCGCTCTTTCCGGGACTTGAAACCTGGATTTGAGATAATCTGCAATAAATTGCATAGCCTGGGGTTCGAACCCCAGACCTGGGTGTAGAAGCCTTTAAACCATAACCAGTAGGCTACGATGCTTCCACAACCACGAGACCGTTTTAACTGACCTTTTGGAAGTTTCCTTTTTCACGTGATGGTGCGTCCCCCCCGGCGTGACCTTGTAGGGTCCATAAAACTGTTTAATCCATTCGCGTAGGAACCTGGTTCGCTGCACCGGGTGCTTAGTCGATAGTCTCACGTGGCTGCTGCGTTAGTGTGTCACCCACGTTTGTCTAGTAACAGAACCTTCTTCTCTCTGTGTAGTGTTCAAACTGGTTGTTCAAAGGTGTTTCTGTCCAACATCAATGATTTAGCAGAGAGACAGAACTTGCCTGATCATCGGCGTTACAGACAAGACACAAATAACTACTGTCTTTTTTACATCTTATATCCATCTATTAGTGTAAATAAAATCATCATGATATTACTAATGTATCATTAAAGATAATATTACCAGTATTTTTTTTTCCTCAAAAAAAAAAAATCAATTAGGTTTCTCTTTGTAATTCACATGTCTATTATTTCTCTGAAATAATCGGTTTCAAATCTATTTTAATAAAATAGAGCTAAAATAACTAATCATTCATGTTATTTTCCTTTATTTAAATTTACGCTGTTACAATTTCATTCTTATTACATTTGTAGAATATTTTCTCAGCTCAAAAAAATATTAAATAATGGAAATAATTGATCACAGTACCGGATCTAAACCGGAAACTGCAAAACTGTGAACCAGATTCTGACCGGAAGTCACAACCGCTTAGCTAACAGTCTCAGTGTTTCCAACGAGGACTGAATCTTCTCGGAAAGAGCTGTGTAGAGACATCTCTGAGCATTTTCGTCTAGCTCTTTGCCAGCAGAAGAGAGCAAAGGCCATTTCGCTTCTTGAAGAGGAGGAACCATCACATGACGAGAGGCCGAGACAGCGGTCTCAACCATCATGGGAACATCAAACTCGATTGGTTCACCAACCACAACTCGAAGGTCTTTGTTCCACAGCGGTAACGGTGGTCTTCTACCAAACAAGTACTTCTCCGGCATCATCTAAGTTAGTTAGAACAATGCAAGTAAGTAGCGAGTTAAGGACAACGGATGGTAGAGTCAAGACATGTTACCTCGTCAAAACCACAGTGAATGATTGGCAAGAGGATTGGGGTAACAGGGCAACGTGCAATGAGGCTTGCGGTTCCCCATTTAAGACGTCTTATAGGCACATCTTCTTGAAACACCTTGCCCTCTGGGAAGGTATGCAACTACTAGTCAATGATTAAAAACCAAAAAGGTTAGAGTTCAGTAAAGATCTCACTATTTGCTTAAATGTGACTTACCCAAGATCCATGTTTTAGTCGCTCGAGAGCTTCACTCATGTGTTCTTGGTAGATTCCACCACCTCTAGTTATAGGTATACACTTGCCTGCTCAAAAAGAACTCGTTAACATTCAAGGCAACAACCAAATCTACCAGTGTTCTAAAATCAGTCTAAGCAGTATAATAAGAAACTATTTTTTCTGAATGTTTTTTAATTAGTGTACGCAAGCCCGACTAATCAATAATCCTCTATAAATCGCCTAATTACCGCCTAGCAATTTTTTGAACATTTGAAATCTACAAAAAAGTTGTTAACATGTAGACACAAGTCCAAATCTACTGAATAAAGTATTTCATTTAGCCTGAAAAGAAGCAACAAAACAAAAGAGGTGACTTACCAGTGCGGAAGATGTAGGAGAAAACAGGGTTCTTGAAACATATGTCCTCTGCAGCAAGCACCCATCGAGCAAGTTCTGGATCTAAAGAAAGAAGACCCTTGAGCCCTCCCCACATTACTGGATCATCTAAACTAATCACAAGATTAAAAAAACCAATCAGCTCAACATTAAGATGACAAGAATGAAAGAATTGAGATTATTATTAAAAAAGGTTTTGAACTTTTGAACTAACGTGGACATGTGATTACTAACAGTGATGAGAGGAACACCGGGTGGTCGTGAGCGGACAAGATTCATAAGAGTATCTGCATTGTGAACTGTGGTTCTGTTGCAAAGATTCGCTACTGCTCTTGCAAACGCACCGACGGCTGTTATCACAGTTTTCCTTGGGATTCCTCTCAAGTGATCAGATCTTGCTGCCCATTCCATTATCCTCCCCATTTTAAACCTCAAGCTTCAAAGTTCTCACCTTTATACAGATCATAGCAGAATCTTAAGAAACGGAAAATATAAGAACTTGAAAAGCTAGTTAAAACACAAAACTCGATGCAACGATTCCTTTACCAGGTATCATTTCCAAAGCATCAAACTCTAAAAAAGTAAAAACCGAGTAATCTAGGAAACTCTAAACGACAGAACTGAACTATAAGGGTCTACCAATCTATTCAACATTAAGAAGAGTCTACTTTAAGATCGAGACAAAAACTTCGAAAAAGATGAATACTTACGATTATAAAGGAACGAGAACATCGATTGGTCTAAGAGGAGAAATTGAAGAAGAAGAAGCATTGCTTTGGGAGAAGAAACTCAGAGGTCGGTGTTCGGAGAAGAACGGTAGAATTTGGTTGGTATGACTCGGTACATTAGATGAGAATACCGGTTTAGAAATAAACCGGAAAGTTTTGTCGGTTGGTAAAAGGAAGAGAGGTAAATAGAACCAAGAGTAACTGGGCTTTAATGATCGATTTATATTCGTATGTTAAATTAAATCTTATTGGTAGATAGACAGACAAAACATCAACTACAAACCTTGGAAAGGATCCAGTTCCAAAGAGATAACAAACAGAACTAGAAGATAAGATCATACAAACGAGCCAAAAACAATCGGCTCCTTAAACTTAGTTCAAATCAGAGAAACATGCACTTCATAATAGAACTGATTCACTTGAACAAAGACACACGACTGAGGAGGACGTTCTTATAAACGGGATCTTGGTTGTGTAAAAAGGTAAACTTCGTCATAACCCTTCCTGCGAGATAGACAATACCAAAAGAACTGTTAAAACATACAAGAAACAAGAAGACTTAAAGAGGATTGTGTAAAGATAGTCCAAGTGGCTTTACCCTGCGTATCCGCAGTACGTTGGCTTGTAGTTGTATATGAGGTTCTTCAGCACTTTTTCAGAAGATGGTCTGTTCAGTGACTTCCTAGCCTCACTGCACCATCATTCAAATCGAAAATTCATGTGAGGAAAAAGTACAAAAACGTTTTGGGAAAACTGTGAGAGAGAGATCTTACCTGATTAAATAACTTGCAGCATACTGTGTCACCTGGATAGCGTCAGCTGAGTGTGGAATTTGAGATGAACCCCATTCAAATGCATTTTTCTACATTGCATATTTTTTTTAATGAACGAAAAGTTGTTCATAAATAGAGACATAAGAAGTTTATGAACTAGCTAGTGGAGTATATACCTCAGGATGCCACTGGAAGCCAGTTATTGGGTATTTCTTTGCTTTAACAGTTGAAACATAAGTCTGCAAGGATAATATAATTTTAAGAGTAAAAAATCAAACTCTAGAATAAGTAGAAGAATCCTTAGTATGGTTTATAATACTACCTTGCTGTTTTCATCAATGCAGGTTGTGACAATTTCAAAGAAACTAGACAGAGCATGATTGGCTTTAAATTTTTCTGGTGTGATACCCCACTGCAAAACAACAATTCGTATCAGGCCAGTACAATAGAATGATAACAAAAAAGATACGATAAACCCATTCAAAAATTGGCAAGAAGATTTGCCTAACCATAGAGTCAGCTAAACAAAACGATGCATACTTATATATCTCTTTAAACATTAGAGAGTTCATAATATTCCATACGCAAAACTAGAGGTGGCAATACTAACCTTGTGTTTCTGCATAACCAAACAGTCTGTACTGAGTTTTCTCAACAACTCTGGAGGAAATCTGCGTATATACGACACAATACAATTTTTATGTGTGGAATAATTTTCAAAACGTGAGGTATTATTATATTTATATATACCGAAAAACTAAAAGCTTAATGAAAAAAAGCTAATGCACCTTTGAAATATGGTTCCTTCAATATTAACATTTTTAACGAATTGGAGACTGGACGCATTGTCTTCAGCATCAAATCTTTCAAGAATGTCTCTGTCCTGTACTTACCAAAGACAATGTTTTAGTATGGCGTCTGCATATCCCAGAATGCACTATACTGTATTCACTCAGATCTATATTCAAAGCAAACAATAGTTTTTAAAAAAAAATCTGGAAGTATCTGTACCGAGACCCAGCTAATTCCACGAGAAAGACAGTACGAGGGACTATTCGCCTCGGATTTTTTTTAACGAGGCCTAAGACATGGTTCTATCTTCGTCTAGACAAACAGTATCAACTTTGTTTCAGGCAAGATTCAACTTAATAAGGGCCTCAGACATGGTTCTATTCTTTTAACCACCAAGCTACTACTTGCTTTGTTAGCAAACGAGAGTTTCAAAAGAAGAAAAGAGTCACCTGACTAACGATGATAGACATAAGCTCAAAACCGAGGCAAATGCCATATATTGGAAAATGCTCTCCTGCATCATTTCTCTCCAATGCTTTCTGTGAGAAAAGAAAACATTAGTAAATATATATTGAGGTAACATTTGATGAAACCAAATATTATAAGAGTTGAAAAGATAACAACTTACTTTGAAGATTTTTGTAACCATGTCGAAATACTCATATTTTTTAGCCCAACCACCAGTGAATATCACACCATTGACTAGCTCTAGCTTCTGTAATCTCACCAAAAAAGATATAACTAAACTGAGTGAAGCCACATATGTTTTAAACACAAAGGAGCAAGAGTTAAAGAGATGAGTATATGACCTTGAAGAGAACATCTTCAGGCTCGTTGTAGATGAGAGGGATGACACGTGCTCCACCTGCCTCAGCAAACTTCACGTAAGAAGCTGCGATGTAAGTCGAGATCGTATCATTGCTCAACCGACCCGACGCTCCATCTCCAGGGTGGCTCAGTATTCCGATCACCGGCCTGTAGTTCAGGTTAGGATCCGGTGAGGAGCATACAGGATTCGAAGAGCCGTCAACGCCGGTTTGACTAGGGAGGTAGATCGATGCAGAAGCCTTGGCTACACCGACGTCAAGGAGTAGGAATGGTAGACAGAAGCAGAGCTTCCACATCTCGGAGCAAAATGGTGAATGTTTCCAGCAGCGTTGACCAGAAGAGATGTGAGTGAGAATGATGATCTAGCTTTTATTTATTAATAGAACCATCTCGTGTATCATCCATCATCCATCATCAATCATCATCATCTGAATCAAATCGTGGAATTCCACGCACACACCTTTCGAAAACCAATCTAACTTTATTTCTAAACTATTCGATTATTCATCAATGCCAGAAACGTGGTTTGTGTTACTATTCTGTTTTTTCTATCCACGTGTGGGCCCCAATCGTTACCTGTAATGGGTGTATTCGCTAAAAGCCAGCGAGATTGTTGGCTAGCGTCGGATTAAGGTGTTTGCATTATATCTACACGAAATTTATACAATTAAATTAATATAAAATATAAATATTCAAAGTGATGCGTTTTAATTTGATCTGTTCTGTATATAAAATTAGGTATAACTATTTAATTTATTTTATGATATTAGAAATAATATATTTTATTAATATCATCTCCAGACCATACTGGTTAACAACAGCCTTTATGCTTTTAACAACAGTCTTTATGCTTTTGCCATCATTTAAAGAGAAATTTAAATTCTACCACAAGTTTAATATCACTTTTCATATTTACCATTGATAAATAACTATTTTTATAAAATATCCTAAATATGTGACAAAATAACAGTAAGATGATTTTTCAAAATATTTATAAAACATCTATAAACCCAACCTCAACCCCTTTAATACTAAATCCTAAACACTAATCACTAGTCCAAATATTAGTATATTTTTTATTGAGGATATTTTTGTAAAGTGGTACTTAACTTGTGGCATTTTTGACAATTTCTCATCATTTAACTTCTTACTAGTATCACTATCTTCAAGGCCTCTCCAACCTGGATTTCGGTTTCGTTCATTTTTTTCGGTTTTTCATTATTTTGATTTATAAAAATTAACTATTTTATTAAAATTATATCTAATTTAGTTTAGTTCAATTTATATACTATCGATTTTTGTTTTTATAAAAGCATAATTAAATTTATCTTTATACAATTTTTATTTTATACAATTAGAAATCAGATTTATTAAAACATAAATATATATATATTTCTTACTGTAGATTTTAAATAAATATTTTATGTTTTTTTGATCAAAAAATATTTTATGTTTTATTTAACTAATAAAATAAAAGTAAGATTTATCTTCTTTCTTCTTTTATGAACACCCTTACAATATCTTCTTTCTTCTTTTCTTTTTTCTCCTAACCCATACTACCTTAGTTACTTTATGCACTCAAAAGGATTGTATAGCAAGAGACTTGACATTCAAACCTGGAGTTCGCATTTAGCTAACTCTCGGCTAAAATCCATGCATAAGTAGATACTTGTTTTTTTCGTTATTATATATCGAAAACGAGATATTTAGATGCTTATTAGCATGTCGACATAACTTTGCTCCCACGATCGATCATCAACCCATGACTTCAACACTTTTTCCCTCTTCAGTGTACTAGCTATGAGCCCTTTCCTTTAAGGGATTCACTTCGGATTCAGAACTAGTGGCCTGAAGGCTGAATCTTCTCCATTGACGAAGCCGTACAAGGTTTCTCGTATTTTTAAGGCAGCACAAGTATCAGCAGAGAGGCAGTTTTTTGCTAGCTGATCTATGGTTCATGTGTTTTTATCTCTCGCATATTATATAATACTAGAGGGTTAATTTTAATTTCACCTAATTACTCTGATAATATATAATAATCTCATTTATCCAAGTAAAGATTAATTTATTTTTTATAAGAAAAACATGCAATGTCGTTCAAAAAGAGGAAAAATTATTGATAAAACCAATTCATGATAGGAAATGCAATTACACTCCTACTAGAAATCAGTTTAGGGTTTAACATATCTCTTTATAAACAACTCTAACACACACTTTTCTTCTCAAACAAAGAAACGAAAGAGCAGAAGCCAACGAGTCTGGATGGATTTCGATCTCAACATGCCCCCATTTACCTTCTTGAAGACACTATCTGCAAGTGATGTCGGTAGTCAAAGCCGACTTATGCTGCAAAGAAGCGACGCCGAGAACCACATCTTGAGTCATCTTTCTGAAGCTGACAATATAGCAATCCAAGAAGGCCGAGGAGTCAGGATTAATATTAGAGTGTACATCCGCAACACATATACTGAGCACCAGCTTGTTCTAAAGAGAATGATACAAACAACAGGAAGCTATGTATTAAACGGTGGATGGGGTAAACAGTTTGTCGAGAGTAGAGGTTTGAAAGAAGGACAAAAGATTGGATTCTTGTGGAATAGCGATGAGTCTAAACTCCATATGTATTTGCTTTCTCCTCCTCCTGCAGATCAAAACTATCCTAACTAGGTGGAAACTAGATTGCCTTCTCTTCTAAAGACCTATTTGTCGTCTTTGGTTTTTTTTTTCTGGTTTTTTAGTAAGGCCTAAGACATGATTATCATGCTTGCCTTTCTTTTTCATCCCACCCTTTTTATCAATGTTTAGTTATTCTTTAAAGATTTCAGTAGGTCAAACTAAGAATTAATTCCTTCTCTAATCTTTCAGTCTGTAAATTCTTATCTCTTAAACTTTAGGTCAATTTTGTTTGTTTTTTGTGTGTTTTGGTGTTTTGATTTCTATCTCTACTAATCCGTCTAGGATTTTAGGTTGTTTGCGTTTTAATTCGAGTTGTTCATTGTAGCTTCACAAAACTAACAATGAATAAAATTTACAAGGATAATAAAAAAAATCGGTAAACTGTGAGAAGTGTTATATCAACTTACAATATTAAAAATCCGCCTAGTATGTACATACGAGAACACGTCTAATTGTTCAGTTTAGACTCTAATAAAATTCGTTATACTACTGTTAACGTGTCATTAAAGATTATTTCCACTATTTCTAATGTTAAGAGATCATCTAATTTGTTTTTCCTTTTTACTTCTTATGTCAATTTTCTCCTATGATTTAATAGTTTCAAACTAGTTTTAATAAATTGAAGTGTTTTTTTTTAAAAACAATTCTTTTTATAACTTTTTGTGTTGTTATTAGATGAAAGCAAATCTTTAACAAAAATATACATATGGATAATACAATATAAGTAGATGAGTGGGTTTTACTTGATGAGTCTCTTGTGATCGATCTCATTGAGAATGACTTTAATGCTATTTTGGCTAATAACATTGCAATGTTTTTATGAATTTGATGATTTATCGTGGATTTTGGTGCAAGTTATATGCACAATGGATTTTGATCAGTCATTCTTGATTCGTTACATATACATTAGATAATACTTGAAACAGAAGGGCCTAGAGAATCAGGGAGATTTGTCATTTTTCTTCAATAATCTCATGGATTTATTTTCTATATATATGAGTCTCTTGTAATTGCAAACGCTTCTGCATAAGAAAAGAAGCTATCTGTCCAGTAATCTCCTGGAGAGTTCAAGACTCTTATCTCGTACCATCCAAGATAGTGGCTTATGATGTTGTGGTAGCCAAATTATCATTAAGATAGTTAGCAGCAAAAAAAATATTTCACACTAAAAAGCTTTATAGCATAGAGTTGATAGTTGCAAGCCATAGAAACAAGAATCTGAAAAATCTTTTCTGGTTTTGAGATGAAGAAACTACAGTAAACCCGAGAAGAAAAAACTGGAGCTTAGTAGAGATACTCCATGGAGTTATCTATTTCTGCAGCTGTATTCTCTCGTCCCTGATAGGCAGATCAAGCGGCTTCTGTATGTCGTGAGGATGTTCTGAACCTTTGTACACCTTCAGGTGATTGAACAGAGCTCTCCCAAGCTGCCACAAAACGAGCAGACTATGTAAGAGCTAATATGAAAACTAGTAATCAGAATAAGTACGCGGTAACTATACACTCTCTTTACTAGCAGATTATTCAAGGCATAAACTTTAACGAATAACTGATTTACTTTATATAATTTTACATTTTTATTAGATATTTTAGGTTATTAAATTACTTTGATGAATTATAAAAATTACATATACAAAAAAAAGAGAAATTATAAAAGTTTGTAGATTTACATTAATATTATTGCTTGGTTTAATATATCTAGACCAAGTTTATTCGACTTAAAAACGGTTTAAAGTCCCATTTGTGCTGCAGAAATCAAATTTTTTTAAAAAATCGCTTTGGTAAACCGTTCTATTGCCTAGACCAATTTTTAGAACACTGGACTACAGTGATAAAGAGCAAGGAATCAAATACCTAACCCGTCCCTTTGGAAGCATTCCACGAACAGCATGCTCAATGATCCTTTCCAGGATTCTCTGCTGCAACTGATCAAAGCTTTCTACAGTCATACCACCACGTCGTCCTGAATGCCTCCTGTACAGCTTCTGGTTCCTTTTCTTTCCAGACACAGCAACTTTCTCAGCATTCACCTTAAATCCAAAAACCAAAAGAAGAACATATAAGTTACGTGACAAAAAAAACAAGTGCTTCACAACAGAGTCTTGTTTCTCATTTCTCGTACGACAATCACAAAGGCTCCCATGTCGACACTGGGAGTGTAGGAGACAAGGTTCTTCCCACGGATGCGGTTAGCAATGGTTGATGCTAATCTACCGAGAATCTTGTCGGTCGCATCGACAACATACCAAGGCTTGTCTGTGTTCACATGGTCTGAAGCCTTTGGATACCATGTTGTGTTCCATATGTCCTGTTAACAGATTCAATAAAGCTATAAACTCAAATTCTACAACTTCAACAGAACGTATCCTCAAAACACAATGCAAAGAAGTAAAGGTTCACACTTTATGAATCAATAAGAGAAAAAAATCAAACTTTTAAATCCATTTGAGTATCTTTAACAGAAATATACATATGGATATACAATCTAAGTGGGTTTTACTTAATAACTTGTGATCTCATGAGAAGGATTTTAAGGCTAATTTGGCTAATAACATTGCATAAGAAAAGAAGCTATCAGTCCAGTAATATCCGGATCGGAAGAGTTCGAGGCTTTTCTCTCATACCATCCAAGGTGGTGCCTTAAGATGTTGTGGTGCCCAGATTATCATTCAGATAGTTTGCAGCAAAAGATATTTCACATTAAAAAACTTTATAGCATAGAGTTGATAGCTGCAAGCTGAAGAAATAAGAATCTGTACAAATAAGTTTTACAAACTTTATATAGCATCATCTAATCTCAACACTCACACCCACATGATAAATAAGTTTTACAATCTTAATATTGAGTTCTTGATCACAAATTGCTTTCTTCATTTTTTACACAAGTATTCTTGGTTATCTTGATAGCAATGGAGCAGAAGAGGGAAATGGGTGAAGATTCAATATGATTATTTCACATAATTTCTCTGATAATTATAATCTCATTATCCAAGTAAGATGAATTAATTTTTTTATAAGGAAAATCATTATATAAGAAAAAAATGCAATATTGTTCAGAAAGGGAAAAAAATTGCATAGAAGATTTTAAACAGTCGTATAAAAAAATTTGAAGTTTAAGGATTTGCCACACCAATTCATTGATCATGTGGAGGTGAAACCTTGATGACCACGTTACTACAACAAAGGATGAGTGTGCTCAGACTTAACTCAAATTCTAACTACGGATGGTGTATATCAAACCCGAGTTAGACACACTTTTGGGACCACTTCTGGTGGAAACGGCTACAACGCTCCCTGCTGCTCGTACCGTTGTCCTTGTGGTCTCCAAGAGCCGAAAGCACATCTGGATTGTTGTGACAAGCACGTTTTGGTGATGCAATCAAGTGTTCAAGTTCAAAAGGAGCGTTTGCGTTAGGTCATACACAAGAGGTTCAATACTTTTATATAAATAGATTGTCTTGTTGTTTTGAGAAAGAGATAAGAGAGAAACGTGATACAGAGATAGTGAGAAGAGAGAAAACTTGTAAAGGTCTAAGCTTTGTGTTGAGTTTTCTCTAGCTTTAGGAGTTGACAGAGTGAGTCTTGAGTGCTAGTGAAGGGCATCGAGATGGGTCACTTGTAGCTCATTTTGTAAACACTATCTGAATCTAGTGGATTCCGAGTTAAAAACTCGGCCAGACATGTGTCATTATAAACAACTCTAACACACTCTTTTATTCTCAAACAAAGAAACTAAAGAGGAGAAATCCAGCTTTATGGATTTTGATCTCAACATGGCCACATATACCTTCAAGATCCAATTACAAAAAAATAATGATATTGCAACACATGAAAATTATTGCAAAAGATCAATATTTTGTTGCAAAAAATAGAAAATGTAACGATGTCTCAACAAATTTTATCTTGTTGCTGACAAGTGTTACAAAATCATAATATGTTGCACAAATATTGCAAAATCTGCAGGAATAACAAAAAGATTGGATTCTTCTAGGATAGCGATGATTCGAAACTCAATATGTTTCTGATTTCACCTCCTCCTGCAGCTCAAAACAATACTAACTAGTTGGAAAAATCTTCTTCTCTTCTGAAGACCTATTATGCATATTGATTTGTTGTGTTTTGTTTTTCCAGGTGTTTTAGTAAGGCCTAAGACATGACTTTATGTTTGTCCAGCCAAAAGTTAATAACTTAGGTTATGGTAAGATTTAAACTCAGAAACTCATGGGTTTATGTCTTATCTCAAGTTTTCCTCTTATCATCACCAACCCTTTTTAACAACTTTTAGTTATTTTTTAAAGATTTCAGTAGGTCAAACTAAAACTTAATCCATTCTCTATTCTTTTAATCACCAAATTTTTATCTCTTAAGCTTTGGGTCAATTTTTTCTTGGATTTTAATGCTTTTGGTGTTTAGATTTACAGCTCTGTTAATCCGTTTATAGTTTTAGGTTGTTCTGATTTGTGTGTTTGCTTTCAATTTGGTCTTGTGGCTTTCCAAAGCTAATATAATAAACAAAATTGACAAAGACAATCAACATATAAAAAGTAAAAAAATTACGAGAAGTGTTATATGATCTTATAATTTATTAGAAGTCCATTTGCCAGCTTAGATACATGGACGTCTAATTATTGTCATGGAATTGTTAATGTGTCATTAAAATTATCTCTATTATTTCCGGTGTATAAATTACCATTAGTTTTCTTTTATATGCCGATTCTTTTAGTTTCAAACAAACATTAATAGAATAAAGAAAAAAAACTTTTTCCTTTTGTAATTTTTTTTGTTGGCCTATTATTACATCAAGCAAATCTTTAACAAAAAAAAAATATAGATATACAATATAAGTAGATGAGTGGGTTTTACTTAATAACTCTCTTGTTATCTCATTGAGAATGATTTTAATGCTATTTTGGCTAATAACATTGCAATACTTTTTTTTTTTATGAGTTCGATGATTGACCGTGGAATTTGGTGCAAGTGACATGCACAATGGATATTGATACTTTTAAAAGCAGTCATTCTTAGTTCGTTACATATTACATGAAATACTTGAAACAGAAGGGCCTAGAGAATCAGGGAGATTTGTCATTTTTTTTCAAAAATCTTTGCAATTTATTTTCTATATATAATGAGTCTTATGTCGTTGTATGATCGCAAATGCTTCTGCATGAAAAAAGAAGCTATCACTCCAGTAATCTCCGGGAGAGTTCGAGACTCTTATCACGTACCATCCAAGGTAGTGGCTTATGATGTGGTACCAAATTATCATTAAGATAGTTAGCAGCAAAACCTAAATAAAAGACTTTTCACATTAGAAAGCTTTATAGCATAGAGATGATAGTTGCAAGCAATAGAAACAAGAATCTGCAAAGTCTTCTCTGGTTTTGAGATGAAGAAACTACAGTAAACCCGAGAAGAAGAAAAAAACTGGAGCTTAGTAGAGATACTCCATGGTATATGCATCTATTTCTGCAGCTGTATTCTCTTGTCCCTGATAGGCAGATCAAGCGGCTTCTGTGCCTCGTGAGGATGTTCTGGACCTTTGTACACCTTCAAGTGATTGAACAGAGCTCTCCCAAGCTGCCACAAAATGATCAGACTATGTAAGAGCGAATGTGACAACGTAATCAAATTATACAAACGAGTGTTCTAGAAATAAGTAGGCGGGTAACTAGACTCTCTCTTTACTAACAACTAGGCGAATTATTCGGAACCTAGACAGACCGCATGTATTAACGAATACATTAGATATTTTAGCTTTTGAAATTAATCATATAATTACCTTAATGAATAATAAAATTACATACACAAAAAAAATTAAACAAATTTGTAGATTTAAACTAATATTATTGCGTGATTTGATATATATACCTAGACCAAATTGATTTAGACCTTTTAGACCAATTTTAACCGACTTTAAAACAGTTTAAACTGATTTGAGTTGCAGAAATCAGATTTTAAGAAAACCATTTTGGTTATAACCAATTTGCCATACAACAATTTTAGAACACTGGACAGCAGTGATAAAAGAGCAAGGAATCAAATATCTAACCCGTCCCTTTGGAAGCATTCCACGAACAGCATGCTCAATGATCCTTTCCGGGATTCTCTGTTGCAACTGATCAAAGGTTTCTACTGTCATACCACCAGGTCGTCCTGAATGCCTCCTGTACAGCTTCTGGTTCCTTTTCTTTCCAGACACAGCAACTTTCTCAGCATTCACCTTAAATCCAAAAACCAAAAAGAATGAACATATAAGTTACAAGAGTGCTTCACAACACAGTCTTGTTTTCTCATTTCTCGTACCACAATCACAAAGGCTCCCATGTCGACACTGGGAGTGTAGGAGGCAAGGTTCTTCCCACGGATGTGGTTAGCAATGGTTGATGCTAATCTACCGAGAATCTTGTCGGTTGCATCGACAACAAACCAAGGCTTGTCCGTGTTCACATGGTCTGAAGCCTTTGGATACCATGTTGTGTTCCAAATGTCCTATAAATCAACATTCAATAAAGCTATAAATTCCAAAGTCTACAACTTCAACAGAACCCATCCTCAAACACAACGTGAAAAGAGTAAAGGTTCACACTTTATGAATCAATAAGAGAAAAAAAAAATCAAACTTTAAAATCCATTTGAGTATCTGATGCACTAAACTAACAAACAATGTTTCAGAGATGTGAATAAAGCAAGAGGGAGATAGATTGTTACAGGGCCATTAGCTTCTTCTTCGTCGAACATCCACCGTTGATTCGCAGGAACAAGGGATGTAGTAGTAGTAGTAGTTGCCTGCTCGGCTTCGCATTTCACCTGCACTCCTCTTTTGGTGTTCGTGTAGTTAATGGCGACCGGTTTCGAGATAGCTGTTAGAGAGAAGCCTAGGAACGGAGACCTTCTGTTACATCCGGAGGTTTTCACTGAAGAAGAAGAGGGGAGTATAACTGTTGAAGACGAACAGAGAATCGCCATTCTTGTTCTTCTCTGCTCTTTCGATTTTTTTTTCCGGATAAGATCGTGTTATGATGAAGACAATGCCATGGGCCGTGAGTCACGGCCCGTGACATCCAATACACAGCTGACATACCCACGCGTTTATGTCAATCGCTTGTGATTGTACCTATAGATTTAGAATTTAGCTAGCAAAGAGCTACTTGAAGGTTACTAGACTTTGATGTCATGTATATATTATTGTAATTTCCATACAATCTTTCAACCAAATATAATATCTTGCTGCAACTAACAAGGAACTACATTACAACAGTTTCCAAATCATTTTAATGATAGTTCACATCTGTTATCAGACCAGGCGATGGTTGTTTAGAACCGTCTCCGCCGCCGTTTCCCAACCCTATGGATAGGGAATGAACCGGTACAAGGAGTTGAAGAAGATATGTCCGGAACAAACACTGAGTTGTGGTCAAAATGTTTGGGCCAGTTTAGACCAGAAGCTGTTGGTGGAGAATGAATCTGTGGAACAGCCCATGATGTCTCACCTCCCAAGCAGTTACTGTTATCTTCTCCATCTTCTTCACCAGATCTCATCATAGAAGAACCGTCTGAATCTCCTCTTTTACTAGTATCAGCCTGCAAGAAAAAAAATATGAATCAAACAGGCCAAAATGAAGACCAATCTTTACTTGTTACCATTACGGTTAAATCGCACCTAAACGAAACAATTTTTTTTTAAAAAAAAATCGGTTTTCATGTTCAAAAAATTTCATATAATCTCCTCAAATATGAAAATTTTTGAACACTGGCTTGTTACACAATAAGCAATTGTTTACCTTAGATGATCCGTTGTTTTCCATGTATTCATAGCTCTGATCAAAGTCAGTTAATCCGAAAATCTCCTCTAATTGCCACTGACCAGTAGCTGATCCACTGCTTGCAAAAGGAAGCTTTGTAGAAATGTGATCACTCGCTTTAGTATCATGTAAACCCACCTGATAATGATGATCAGAGTCCATCTTCTGAGGCTCAGATGTAGGTAGCGTAAACTGTTTGGTCTCCATGGCTTTATCATCATTGGATGCTGGCGATGATGATTTTATAGAAGGACCTGTGTCTATAGACTCAAGACCAACTCTGATCCCAGTCAGAAGAAACCTCTGGTGAGCTGAAACATGAGGGTTCACAGTGTGGATTGCCACATCGCATTTCCGACATAGTAAAGCTCTGTCTTGCAGACAGAAGAAGAACCCAGAAGCTTCCTGTCAAGTTTAGTTCCCAATATGAAACAGAGCTTACAAAAAAAAAACAGAGCAACTAAACAGAGTTACAAAAAACAGAGCAATTAAACAGAGCAATGGCCTATCTAAACCTATAAAGGTTGAAACTTTTTATAAGAAACAGAGCAATTAAACAGAGGTTTCTGTCAGAGACTCAGAGCTTAAAGACTTAAGAGAGATGAGTTCAGACCTGACAGATGTCGCATTTGGGTATGGAAGAGGAAGAGACAGAGAGAGGGACTCTCTGGTGTTTCTCAGCGAGTTTGTTAGCGGCGTGAACTTTCTCGTCGCAACTCCAACACAACGCAGCTTCATCGGCGCAACAGAGCACCGCCGCTTCCGCCGTCTCGCACACGTTGCACTGAATCTTCATCCGAAAAAAAAACCAAATTTGAAAGATTCAAATCTCGAGAAAACGAAACTTTATCTCTTTGTTTCTTTGTCTCCCCTCAAGACTTTGAGGTTGAGGTTTATGGTTTAAGAACTTCTTACGTTTTCTAAGAAATGTTTTCTTTTCTGAATGAGAATTTTCTGATAAAATATTTTTCTGGTCAAAATGAATTTATAACTTTCTAATCAGTATATTTGGATTCTAAATAAAAATAATATCAAGATTATATTAATACACGTATGGTTACACAAGCCATAAACAAATGAATCAACATGCAGAATCTTAATCAACCAATCATTATTAAGGTCCCATTTTGAAAAAAAAAAGATAATAATTTGTACATTCGGAGTCTAGATTAGTCGCTGGCCTTTGAGGAAAAATATAAGTTAATAAATTAATAAAATAATATATAGTGATGGGTGTCTGAGTACTGTATATAAGTGGTGGGGGGTCGAAAAGAAAATATGAAGGACTTGATTTTTAGGCTGATGAGTGAACAATGGGACAACACGTGGCAGTCTAAGTACATGTGTTTTAATTGCAGGAGACCATCTTAGCTGTGTCAAGCGTAAGTAACACATCTCTGCATCACTTAAATGTTCTTTGTACTCATGCTCAGAATATCTACTGTTTGCATTATACAATCTACCTACAATGATAGTATGATAGTGAAATGTTAAATATTAGTAATAGAAAATATCAAATTCTATAGATTACATTCATACACGTATGGTAACATAAGCCATAAACAAATTAATCAGCATGCAGAATATCACTCAACCAATCATTAATAAGGTCCCATTTTTGAAAAAGATCTTTCTCCAAAATCAACAATTTGCACGAGAAAAAAAAAAGAGATTATTTTATTTTTACTCAAGAGGATCAGACACATCCACGTTCTTGGTTCAACAAAGACATCTACTTTCAATTAAACTTCTTCAAGAATCAACGAATCTTCTGGACCAAAGAACCTTTTTGCCATAACTATCTACAGACAAGTGGGTTGAAAGCTGTCTCTCAATGTATTCTAGTACCTTGATCTGATCTGAGTAAAGCCTTGAGACAAGAACACGTTCAACACCGGCGCGTGAGATGATATCTCGATTGTATCGCCGAGCTGCACGTTGTAGTTAACCTGACAACCGTCAATGTAGATAGTTCCATGGTCTGAATACCAGTTAACATCCAATGATTGGCCCGGTTTAAAGGCTGAATGCATTTGAGCAAGGGTTGAACCGGGAGAGATGGGCTCTCTGACCATAAACTGTAGATCAGGAGACAACATTGGCATCACGTACCCACCTGCTGACAGCATTGCTGCAGTCGAGCCAGCTGCTGTGCAGACTCTTAGACCGCTCGAGCGGCAGTTCACTGTCTTTGGACTGGTATCTCCATCTTTGTTCTTGATCCTGAACATGTTGTAAAGGACATTGGTACATAAAATGACTTAGAGAGGGTTATTATGGTTCTAAGAAACTTCTTACTTGAACGAGAACTTTGAAACAGCGGCAGGGCATGGGTGTGCGATCAGAACGTCATTAAGTGCGTGTGAAAGAAGAGGTTCTGAGTTCAACTTTACTGATATTCTCGATACTCTGGAAGGAACTACTCTGCCAAACAAAATGTCATCAAGTACCTGTAGTGAAACAAATAACTGAATGTTCAAAACCAAGTAAACAAACAGGCTTATTATTCCTCTTATCAAACTTTTTACTTACCTGTTCAAAGTTCTCAACAGTTGCAGCACAAAGATGACCGGTGCTTCTACTAGCATCAAACTGATCGCTCAGTTCTTCCACCTCGTGAGCTTGTGTTGGGTCAGAGTTGACTCCAAGAACAGGAACAGAGTCGTCGATGAAATGACTGGCGTGCAAGAGGGTGCCGTCTCCACCGACGGTGATGACCATATCCACATCACGGATGGGGTGTGATAAGTCGTTACGCGAAATGGGTTTCCATTCGACTGGCTTCTTGCTTAGTATCTCCTGACAAAAGTTTATAGCGTTCCTGTGTACTTCGCACCTGCTCTCTAGATACTGAAGAACCTAAACAACAGCAACAAAAAAACTAAAGTCAACAATGTTTAGAAGGATCAAAGAGAAGCAAACTAAAACAGTAACAAATTATAATAATCTTACAAAATTTTTAAGAGAATAAACAATATGAATATTATTATGATATTTATATTTAATATATTGTTATACTTGGTAAACGCATAGATACTAACTAATAATCTTAGCCACTGGAGCTTTCTTGAAGAGTACGGTAATTAACACATCTAGTCTTCAAAATGTCACATTGAGAACCAAAGATGGAAACTTTTGTCAATGGGGACACGTGTTCTCTCAGGAATTTCGTCGAACATCTTCAATGCGAAACGTGATCGGGCTAGAAAAAAAAATGAGATGCAGTGATGAGGAGGGTGATTACCTGAGGGTTTTTGATGAGCGAGACACCATCTGTTTCAAGGAATGGGTACAGATCAATCGGTTTCAACAGAAGCAAAAGCTTCCTGATCGCCATTTCTCCCTGAACCAATCTGGAGCAAACCACTCCCTCTGAAGAATGAAGATGACTTACCTTCTCTTCCATTAGACCCTCTAACTGTTTAAGAAGGTTTCTCCTTGAAAAAAAAAATGTTAAAAAGTTTTAGGCCCGATTCAAATTTTACGAAAGTGGCCCAATTACTCGGATCCAAATTTCTGACCCGAATTCAAGTGTCTAGTTTTTGAATTTTGTATCATCTTTTTAGAATTTTATGTTTATTGTATATCATTCAAGATTTAGGATGATTCATATTTAATTTTTGAATTTTTTTTATTATCCTGAAAATGTGAAAATATAGGTACTTTGTATAGTCATAGCCAGTACTATTCGGATCTGAACAGTACTGACCCTGACCCTGAGAGAAAGCATTGGAAGTTTAAGTTTTTGGTCCTATATTTAAGTATGTAACCGGAAATCTCAGAAGTTTTGAGTAGTTTACTGGTTTGTAGAGTAGTTTTGTGATAGCCAGGTAAAGTGTTCGATTCATCCTTTCTCCATTTACATCAAAAGAAAATCTTTGTAAAATAAATTTTAATTAAAAAAAAAACTTAAATTTCAATTTTGCTTCCAGAGTTCCAGTCTTCCCAAAGTTTTGGCAATCAGGAACAACACTTAGTAGGATCAGATCCTCCGAATCGAGTGGGCAGTCCTTTAAAGATTGTCCGGTCTAGAATCTGATCTTGAAGTGGGGTTAGTTTTGAGATCGTACCGGACCAGTTAGGCTCCACAAGTTTTCATATTGGTGAGACCGCTAATAGTGGCCAACCGAACCTATGAATTTGACCTAGAAATATCAGAATTCATGTGATTGTCTCTGATGTGGCCAAATATAGTAAACCACTGTACGAGAAATTTAGTTGAACAACCTATGACATATCTTATAGTTTGTCCAAAAATAGTTTTGCTTTTCTATAAAAAGCATATATATAATTTGAACGAGACAAAAATAAATAATGTTCTAGGATAAGAAAACTATACCTAACATAATACAGACAAATCATGGTGGGTTGTACAAGAACCACATGAAAATAACTAGCTCATCCATGTAATTATGTGCATGAATAATCTTTCCTGTCATACTGGTGGATCTGTGCAGATTAAAATTACTTTATCTTGTTTGTTACATGAACTTAACCAGTCACATCCATGTAATTATGTGCATGAAGAAACTATACTCCTGTCATACTTGTGATTTGTGAAAATTTAACTTGTTTTTTTTTTCTTATCTATAAAATGACATAAACAAAAACGTATTAAGATTCAACACACCAAATATTATACAAGCCAAGGAAAATTGGCTTTTATTGAATTTGTGATAAAAATGGGAAGAGTATTGGCCAGTCCGAAATTATTCGCCAAACCACTCGTTTTGGCGTGTGTCTGTTTTCTTTCTAAGAGTGACGAACCTATCTTTGTTCTTATCCTTAGCTTAAGCGTTTTGGAGTCATGATGAATTAGGTAAACCATACGGAAGAATTTCAAAACAAATTATATTTGATTTAATAGTGCTGATGAATGAATTTTCCTATAAAAACCTTCAGAAGCTGGCAAGCAATATTAACTTTTTGTTTTGGCTTTTGTTAGAAAAGAAGACAACAAAAAAGTTGTAAAAACTAGAGTAATAATTTAAAGCTAACACTACGTGCATGGAAGGCCAAATTAAAAATAGTGACCGTTCTCTAATATTCGAATCTGTGGGAAGAAATATTTCTAGGTGCTTACAAGTTACAAGTTATGAGTTATGCAGCCTTTGTAAAAGATTCGATGTTTTAAAGACTATATATTAATTGACGATCTAAATCTCATACATATATTCCTCTCAAATGGAACTTATTATGCGCTGATACTCTCACTCACACACGTTGACGCAAGTCACGCAGTCAGATTTTAAAATAAGATAAAAGAAATATATAAACAGTGGAATGTGTTAAAAAAACAGTAGAATGTAATTAAGATAATAATAACGTACAGTAACAGCAACAAATAGTCATCGGTTAGTGATCATGCGATGAGTCGAATGATTTCCATGAAGGAATAGAAGTTATACGCTGACGTAAAGGTCATCGTCGTGGCTTCTGATGCGGCTAATCAACTTATTCTATTAATTTATTTAACGTCGACATATTTTTAATTTTTCATTTGATTAGTTAAGCTTTTGGACCATAAGAAAGGGTATTTATAACAGTTTTCTGACATTTGGAAATATATGTTTGCTTTTATAGTTCAATACAAACCAAGTTTTAATGCATTATATCTATGGCCGTTCCACAATTCGTAAATGTTAGTATAACATCAGTTAATTAGAATATATAAATACACTGCATTTTAAAAGATCAATATATGATAACATTTGAGAGTATTTTACTTGTTACCAATGAATATCTTCATATCTTCTAACCAACAAAAAAAATTCCATTCAAGATTTGTAATATATTTAGTTTGGTTTTTTTTTGGTATGACTTTATATATTTATTTTGGTTTTTGACTTCTTCATAAGGCGTTTTAATTTTTGTATTTTATTTCATGTTAATGACATTTTCAGGATATTTGCTATTTTTACTTGGAAAGAAAATGATAATTATTTTTTAAATGATAACTATATTTACAGAACGTAGTTAGCAATAATAATTATTTAGATTTGGTATCCGTACTTTTTGTTGTGAAGTCCTTTTTTATTTTTGTGCAATCTTTCGATTGAGGAAGAGAAATTACAAACAAAAAGAATTGAAAAGGTTAAAAAGGGAACCAATTCCCTCCAAATATTGGGCCATAAACTAAACAAGGCTGCTCTCTATGCTCCTCCTTACTTTGCTCTCTCTCTCTCAGCCAAACACAAACACTCGCCTCAGAAAATCTCTATCCATCTCTGATATACTGGTGGTGACTTGATCGCTCTCGTCTCTCTCTCTCTCTCTCAAGCCTTTGTTGCTTTCTCTGGTGACTGCATCGTTCCTCAATATCTAGGTTAGTTTTCTTTTTGTCTTTCACTCGTCCTCCGGTTACTCTCATCTCATTGCAAGTCGGTTTCGGCTTAATTAGATTCGTTGATTTTTATTTGCTTAAGCTAAGTTTTGTTTTCCTTATCGTCGCATTATGTTCGATCCCGATGATTAGGGTTTTGGGGTTTTGATTTAGTAATAACTGGTGATCATCTCTTGGCTTTTGTCTGATCAATGATCAGACTTCTGATTCAGATTGATTTTGTTTTTGTTTGATCTCTACTCTGTGATGAACTTAGATCAACGGACTGGATTAGGTTCTGGAATCAATTGCGAGATATGTTTTGGATTTGGGATATATGATTGCAACTTAGATGGAAAGTATTTGGATCTTTAGATATTCATCTTATGGAATACATAGAGATTATATATAACTAGCAAAGTTATTGTGCCTTATAACAAACAGAAGATCATTGACATTTAATTTGAGATACATTAGATCATAAGAGATTTGATCCGTGTGTTGTTTCTCAATTAACGTGTTTGCAAATCTCTGGTTTCTTGACAAGCACATAAATAACACATGTTCAACTAGGTTATGATTTTAAGCATATAAAACAGAAGGATGTTTTTCTTTTGAAAGATCCAAAATGGCCGATAATGATGATGATGATTGGTTTAATTAAAACATTATCATCTCAACTCAAGACTGGATAATATCATAATGTATTACAAGAATGAACCCATGACGAAATAACTCATCTGCATGTAATCTTTCTTTTTACATCCCAATACTTAGAACAAATAATATTAAGGGAAGGACTTATCCCTTTTTCGTGGGTGCTACATGGTCAATCTATTCCAATGCATCTCCCAATACATATATATATATTTCTCATTTGAGAAGATCTTTGTGGGGTCCTAGTGATTGTGGATTCCGTGCCTACTTGAATGAGTCACTGCACTCTTCACGGGGGAAAGCAATCTCAATCTTAAGCATTTCTCATATCTGTATTATAATTGAAAATGGTTGATACAGTGCCTCCTGGTTACAGGATAGTCCTAGACGTTAGAAGTTAGAACAAGTGCAAGGTGCGTGTGTGAGATTCTTGTTGCCTAGTCATGGGGGTTTCTAGTGTTTTGTTATCGCTTTTATTTATTTCACTCACATGTTTTGTGGGGGGGTATAACACGTATAGTTAGACTTTCAACTATATATATATATATATATATATAGATATATTCAAATAAGAGGACATTATATTCAACTAAGAGGACATAGTATATACATATAGGCAGAGCAAAAGTGAGATCAGCAAATCTTATTAAATTTTTTTTCACATATATATGATGGTTATTAGATTTTCTCTTATTAGGTGGATCAACAGTTTGTTATACTTTCTTTTTCATTTGCCTTTGGTTACCGCCAATGTTATTGGATGCATCGTATGTGTTGTCCACGCACATACAATACATACTAAGTCGTCGTCTTCTTCTTACCATATAAAAGGAACATCGTGTCTTCATGCCTATTTGTTGCCTTGAAAAAATCACGTGATTTTTCTTTTCTTCGTCCAAAGTCAATATGTGAACAGTAACTCCCTGAAAATCAATAATGCTTCTCTCTTTATAAGCATGAAAAATGTTCATCCTGACAAGAGAGACAGTGAACTGGTAGATTTTGAAACTATATCTTACTGTAACATTATTTTCCATTGTGCATATCATTCAAGAGTTTGACATTTGTTATCTCTATGGTAGAGAGTGTGTTGTATAAAGATAGGTGTCGGTTTTACCCTCTCAAAAGTCTCATTTAGGTCAGTGCTCGGCAAAGAAAAGTACTTTCTGTCATTCTGACTTAAAAAGCATCTGATTCCTTTTCTTCTGCCTTACCAAACTAAGCAGAAGAGTTTGCTTGAGAGTCCTCTCTCTTCTAATCTATGTTCCTTGCTTAGTGCATATATATTGTAACACAAACTTCACTATCCTCCTTTGAATAGTATAATAATTTGACTTTTTATTTTTGGTGGGAATGAATACGATATAGAGGGTTTACAATGATCATGTCAGTGATACTGTGGCTACTAACTCTTGTGAATTTTCCACACTCAGTCTAGATTTATTATATATGTGATACAGTGGGGGTTATATATTATTCCTTCTTTTTGTTCTTTGGTCAACTTTAAATGAATCCAATTGCGAATAAAAGCAAAGGAAGGTATATCTTTCTACATTGTATTCCCACAAAATCATATTCAACAGGTTCGGCCGAGTGAGAGAGGTCATTTTCAGGTTAATCTTTTTAATGTCACACTCAATCCCAAAATATAAATGACTTCTTTGGTTAATAATAATAACATTAGTAATATAAAAATGGAGTTTGGTCAGGGCGAAGGAGCGGCTCCAGGTTCCGGATAGGCCAGGGACCCACATAGCTATAAGTAGGAGAAGAGGAATACTTCAATGATGATTATTGTAGTAAAATCATCTCTAAAAATCTAATATTTTATTCAAAAAATCTAATATTTCCCCGTGATTGTTAAGTGTGTTTGTGATCTTTATCAGCCCCAAATCTTCGGGAGATTTTCACCGGCGGTGTTAATATAACCCTAATATAATTGATAGGAGTTTTGAGACCTTTTTATTTGGTTTGTGGTGGAGAAAAAAAAAAGAAAGAAAATAAGTGAAAGTCTTGTCTATGTTATCAGAGGACCGAATCTTGTGGTGTATCACTTATGCATGGCTGTGAAGGCTCTGTGTAGGTCTGTAAAGCTTACACGAGGATTTTCTTGCTCCCTCTCCTTCTCTCTCTCCATGATAATGTCTCTCACACCATTTCCTTTGGCTTTCTCTCTATCTGTTAATATCTCCCTTTCGTTTCTTTTGGCTCTATTTACTTACCCTCTCTCGATGATTATAACCACCTGAAAGTTGAAACCCGCCTCAAGAATATTCTCTAATTTAATTCCTTTTAAGCCTTTTTTGTCTTGCTCGTGTACTTAAGGAACACTGGTCCTGTGAAGGTGTGTGATTCAGCAGGTGTCCTTCCTGGTTAGTATTCTGTAATCCTGTGGCCATTTTTTTGTTCTCTTTCCATGTAGTTAGCCTGTTAGGACCTTAGGATCCTATTGTCATTGGAATCATTTTCAGTGTTTGACACTATCTTGTGTTTTTTTTTTGTTTTTTTTCTTCCTTAGCAATAACTTTTAGATGCCTATTCCTTGGCCTGATGGATTATTTTGCATTCAGCAGAAGTGAGATCAGTATGGTGATAGACAGTGACATTCTCTTTATTTTATTGTTTTAATCTATTCTTACTTGACATCTGGTTTTGTTAATGTGGCTTGATTTGCTTAAACAACAAAATGCAGGTGACCTCAGCTTTTTGTTCTGTTTTGCTGTGAGCGTATGCCTGGAAATAAGTACAACTGCAGTTCGTCTCATATCCCACTCTCTCGAACAGAACGGCTCTTGAGAGAAAGAGAGCTCAGAGAGAAGAGGAGAAGCGACCGTGCTCGTAATCCTAATGAAGCTGTTGGCAGTTCTGAAAACTCTGACAACGACCTGCGTTTAGAAGGGGACAGTTCAAGGCAATATGTTGAGCAGTACTTGGAAGGTGCTGCTGCTGCGAGGGCCCACGATGATGTGTGTGAGAGACAAGAAGTAAGGCCTTACAACAGGCAACGGCTGCTTGTAGTGGCTAACAGGCTCCCAGTTTCTGCTGTGAGAAGAGGTGAAGATTCATGGTCTTTAGAGATCAGTGCTGGTGGTCTAGTTAGTGCTCTCTTAGGTAAGTCATCATTATTTTCACATCCTGTTGGAACTCACTTATCCCTTCCAGTTTCCATTTTTTGCATTACTGGTTACATATGAACACAAGGCCTTACTAGTGCATTTGATGAAGCTTTTTTTGACCTACTACTCAAGCTTCCGACGCTGAGATTTTTGGGGCTTTAAATAATTTAGTAAGAATTTTAGTAAATTTATAAAAAAAAAATGGAGGCATATGTCCACATATTAACTCAAAAAATTTTGGGAGCTAAAGACTAATGTTTCACTTAGCTATAGGACCGGTTCTGAGTAGGCTGACATAAAACTATGGCGTTTTGTAGGTGTAAAGGAGTTTGAGGCCAGATGGATTGGATGGGGTGGAGTTAATGTGCCTGATGAGGTTGGTCAAAAGGCACTTACCAAAGCTTTGGCGGAGAAGGTACATAGTATCTCTTCTTGATGTTGCTGCTAATGAGAATGGTCTTGTGTATACTTTGAGTCTTATGTTGTTCAAATTTGCAGAGGTGTATCCCTGTGTTCCTTGATGAAGAGATTGTTCATCAGTACTATAATGGTTACTGCAACAACATTCTATGGCCTCTCTTTCACTACCTTGGACTTCCACAAGAAGATAGGCTTGCCACAACAAGAAGCTTCCAGTCCCAGTTTGCTGCATACAAGAAAGCAAATCAAATGTTTGCTGATGTTGTAAATGAGCACTATGAAGAAGGAGATGTTGTCTGGTGCCATGACTATCATCTTATGTTCCTTCCTAAATGCCTTAAGGAATACAACAGCAAGATGAAAGTTGGTTGGTTTCTCCACACACCATTCCCTTCCTCTGAGATACACAGAACACTTCCTTCACGTTCAGAGCTGCTTAGATCAGTTCTTGCTGCTGATTTAGTAGGGTAAGATCTCTGCTTGCTAGTAATCGTCCATGGTAATGGCTCATAGTGTTTACTTTTCAGTTTCCATACCTATGACTATGCAAGACACTTTGTGAGTGCATGCACTCGTATACTTGGGATTGAAGGAACACCTGAGGGAGTTGAGGATCAAGGCAAGCTTACTAGAGTAGCTGCGGTATGGCCATTTCATTACTTCAACCCTCGTATTGTTCACATTTATCATCTCAATATGACAACACAACTCATAACACCTTGTCTTCTTTTTTTTTTGTTGGATTTGTGTTTAAGTTTCCAATTGGTATAGATTCTGAGCGGTTTATAAGAGCACTTGAAGTCCCTGATGTCATACAACACATGAAGGAACTGAAAGAAAGATTTGCCGGAAGAAAGGTAAGGTCTCTTCTGAGGCAAGTCAATGGAAGTAGTGCATAGAAGTGAGTACTCTCCCTCTTTACTGAGTTTTTGTTTCTTTGGAAGGTGATGTTAGGTGTTGATCGGCTTGATATGATCAAAGGGATTCCTCAGAAGATTCTTGCATTTGAAAAGTTTCTTGAGGAAAACGCAAACTGGCGTGATAAAGTGGTGTTACTGCAAATTGCAGTACCAACAAGAACAGACGTCCCTGAATGTAATCTTTCTTTCTTTCTTGGAGTTCAAATTTGCATGGTATCATTCCAATGTCACAATGGATCATATCACCAAAACTTGAGTAGCTATTCTAGATGAACTAGCAACTTATACCTCTTTTCAAAGTACAGTTTCTTGAAACCTGTAGCTAATGAATGAAACTTGTGGATGTTATTTTGTTTGTTATTACAGATCAAAAACTCACAAGCCAAGTTCATGAGATTGTGGGACGCATTAATGGTCGTTTTGGGACACTAACTGCAGTTCCAATACATCACCTGGTCTGTTTTTTTCCTCTCTTGCATCCTATTATGTTAGGATTTGAAAATTGTTTAAGCAGACCATTCTTGATGGTAAATGGATAGAGAAAATATTATATGTATCACTATATATTTGGTGTTCTGGATCTTATAGTTTGAGCATGAAACTCTGAGATAATGCTGATAAAATTCTCATGCCCTGTGATCAGGATCGTTCTCTGGACTTTTATGCTTTGTGTGCACTCTATGCGGTCACAGGTAAATGGTCTTAGCTACTTGTGGGTATGGTTTGTTAGTTTCTGTCATCTGATTAGTCTCTTTCATCAGATGTTGCGCTTGTCACATCTTTGAGAGATGGGATGAACCTTGTCAGTTATGAGTTTGTTGCTTGCCAAGAATCCAAAAAGGGCGTCCTCATTCTCAGCGAAGTAATAACTCTCACTGCAGCTTCATGATGCTTTGCCTCATCAAAGTGGTTTTTTCAAAGTTGCATTTGATGTACAGTTTGCAGGTGCTGCACAATCTCTAGGTGCTGGAGCCATTCTTGTGAACCCTTGGAACATTACAGAAGTTGCTGCCTCCATTGGACAGGCACTAAACATGTCACCTGAAGAAAGAGAGAAAAGACATAGGCATAACTTTCATCATGTCAAAACTCACACCGCTCAAGAATGGGCTGAAACTTTTGTGAGGTATGCAAGTTACTAATGCCTTGTTTGTGTTGTTCAAAAGATGATCCTTGGAAGCTATTGAAGTGTAACTATCTGCAGTGAACTAAATGATACTGTAATAGAGGCTCAACTAAGAATCAGCAAAGTCCCACCTGAACTTCCACAGGATGACGCGATTCGACGGTATTCAAAGTCAAACAACAGGCTACTGATCCTGGTAACTTGTTTTAAAAGCTAAGTTTGTGTTAAGCTTCATGATAGTTGAACTAAATGATACTTGTGGTCACTAAACATTCAGGGTTTCAATGCAACATTGACTGAACCAGTGGATAATCAAGGGAGAAGAGGAGATCAAATAAAGGAAATGGATCTTAATCTACACCCAGAGATAAAAGGACCGTTAAAGGCGTTATGCAGTGATCCATGTACAACCATAATTGTCCTAAGTGGAAGCAGCAGGAGCGTTTTGGACAAAGTATGTATATATTTTATTTCTCTCGTTTCCTTACTTGGAATACAAGTCTCACTTACTGACTTGTTTCTTTACTTTAAATTCAGAACTTTGGAGAGTATGACATGTGGTTAGCCGCAGAGAATGGTATGTTCCTAAGGCTTACAAATGGAGAGTGGATGACTACAATGCCAGAACACTTGAACATGGAATGGGTTGATAGTGTAAAGGTAAAAAAATACCTTAGTCCAGACAAAACCACTTCTCAATCTCAATCTGGTTGTCTTTTTCTTTCTATTTGTAGCATGTTTTCAAGTACTTCACTGAGAGAACACCAAGGTCACACTTTGAAACACGTGATACTTCTCTTATATGGAACTACAAATACGCAGGTACTAACTTTATTGGTTTTGCCTTCTATTAATCATTCAAGACTAACTCAAGTTTTCATGCAGATATTGAATTTGGTAGACTTCAAGCAAGAGATCTTTTACAACACTTATGGACAGGTCCAATCTCTAATGCATCAGTTGATGTTGTCCAAGGAAGCCGCTCTGTGGAGGTACGTGCCGTAGGTGTGACCAAGGGAGCTGCAATTGATCGCATTCTAGGAGAGATAGTGCATAGCAAGTCCATGACCACACCCATTGATTATGTCTTGTGCATTGGTCATTTCTTGGGGAAGGACGAAGATGTGTACACTTTCTTTGAACCAGAACTCCCATCAGACATCATCCCAGCCATTGCACGGTCCAGACCATCATCTGATAGTGGGACTAAATCATCATCAGGAGACAGAAGACCACCTTCAAAGTCCACACACAACAACAAAAGCAGTTCAAAATCTTCATCCTCATCTAACTCTAACAACAACAACAACAACAAGGCTTCACAGAGATCTCTTCAGACAGCAGAGAAAAAAAGTGGGTCCAACCATAGCTTAGGGAACTCAAGACGTCATTCACCAGAGAAGATCTCTTGGAACGTGCTTGACCTCAAAGGAGAGAACTACTTCTCTTGCGCAGTGGGTCGTACGCGGACCAACGCTAGATATCTCCTTGGCTCACCTGACGATGTTGTTTGCTTTCTAGAGAAGCTTGCAGAAACGTCGGTTCCTAACACATCGTCTGCATCTTAGAATTTGAGACGGTGTGAAGTGAGAGTTTTTGTAATCCAAGAAATAATTGTTTTGTAACAAGAAGTAAACATTACAAGACTTTTTGCTGGTTTTGATTCTAATTTGATAGAGTAGAGAAAGTTATAAATAAAAAGCATGTGTACATAAAATAATCAATCTCTACTACATAGAATAATTAAACTATACAATATAACAAGAACAATAAATAAAACAGATAGATATTAGTGATTAATCTGATGAAGAATTACAACCATTCTCTTTAGGATCTCATTGTGACTCTAACCACACGTGAACTTATATATTCAAGTAAAAATGAGACAACAATGTTTTGGTACATAGGTTTGCTACGTTAGTCAACAGAGTTCTAGGCAGCTTAGTCAAATCATCCGTTACATAGTTCAACTAACGACTAATCAACTTAATAAATATTCTAATAATGATTTATTGTTTTTTTGTTCAAATATTGATTTTCTTTTTCAAGAAATAAAGATTGTGCACAAGAGTCCATATAAATCTCTATATTTATACTTCAACTATCTTTCTTAAAGTAATAAACTACTTAAGATTCTCATACAAAATGACCTTTGGATCTTAAAATTCCCCTTAATTTACAGCTCAGCTCACGTTTTATTCACCTCAAAAGCCTGAAAATATTAATTAGTATATATACAAAAATCTCTTTGTTTTTTTCTTTGAACTTTAAAATCACTTTGTTTTTTTTTTTGTAAGAGTTTTTAAATAAAATAAAAATTCATCACTGATAAGACTTGCATCGTTTATATAAACAAAAGATAGTGGAAGAGTTCTCACTCTCAGATAAAATCAAAAAATGGCTAAAGCATGGATGTGCCTTTGCTTCCTCATCTTCTTCTACCTCTCTTCAGGTGATCAAATTACAGCTAATTAACCATCCTAATTTACTTACATGTCCACTTAACGGTGTTTCATTTGTGTATTTGTTTTTCACAGAAAGAAACTTTACCAAAGTCAACGCAGAGGTATATGCTTAGACCAGTAATCGTTACTCGTAAAACGATGTTTGTTCTTCTTAATTACTCAATATGTTTTGTTCTAACTAATTGTTATAGACGAAGACTTGGTGTGTGGCTAAACCTTCTTCGGATCAAGCACCACTTCTAGATAACATAAACTATGCATGTTCACATGTGGATTGTCGCCTTCTTTCGAGTGGGTATCCATGTTATTCACCCAGCAATCTCATAAACCATGCTTCTATCGCCATGAATCTTTATTACCAAGCTAATGGAAGAAACTATTGGAACTGCAATTTCAATAACTCTGGACTCGTTGTCATAACTAATCCCAGTGAGTTTGATATTCTCTTTCTCTTCTTATACGCAATCATTATAGAGAAATGTGAAGAATAATTTATGTTTTTCTCTTACATGTAGGCTATGGAAACTGCTATTATAAATACACATGAAGAAAAAGCATATGGACTTGTTGATGACATTTTAATTTTAATTTCCAAAAGCTTAAAATGTTTGATTTAGCAAGTGTTAAATGTTTAGTTCCTGAAACTTTTCTTTTTATTAACAATCATATTTGATATCATATAAGCAAAAAAGGAAAGAAAAGAAAAGTGTATATCATGCATTTTATCAAATATGTTTGATCATAATGAATCGATTTTGTTACGGTATGCACTAATACACTTATAACCATAGGCTAACAAAGAGTTTAATTTTATTTGCAAAGTTTAATTATTCACAAGACTTGAAAACCTATATAAGAAAAAGGACTTAGAATTGAATATAAAATTTGGAGAATCCAAAAAAATTAATTTTGTGTACACATAAAATAGGATTTGGCTTCAATACAGGGATTGCGTTGGCAGCAATAGTAGCTCAAATTTCAAAAGCAATAACACATCATACAGAGAGCAGACGCAGAGCCTTTGTGTTATATGCTAGTGCCCAAAGAGTACTACTCTCTACAACCATTTACGGCATAATAGAACCCCTCTACATCCATTTTCTCACCAATCAACTCCAACGGCATGCTTCCAAAGACGAGGCAGCACTAGACCAACCAGCCAACCACAGTTTAAACATGATTAAACTTGAAGCATGATTAAAATCAAAATGTGGTTGGCTGGCTGGTCTAGTGCTGCCTCGTCTTTGAAAGCATGCCGCTAATTTGTTTTTTTTTTTTCAGGTAATATAAGTATGAAGTAACCGAAACACCACATGCATAATGAAAACTTGTAACTAACCGTTACAAATATATGAACAGAGCTACCAGTATTGATTCTAAGCTGACTTTCTCTCAACTCTTTTTCTCCCACCCACTTTCTTTCAGCAGAAGGAGGATGGACATTGCAAAAGGAGGATGGACATTGCAAAACCTTAAAACTCCCAGTAGCACAAACAGAAACAGGCTATCCTTGGTCTTGGTCTGAAAATGTCCATCCTCCTTTCGCAATGTCTGTATTCTATGATCACCGGGAGGGTTTGTGTAAACTGAGATTTTTTCAAGTAATTGTATCCTTTGACGAGTGTTGATCTAATGATCTCCTTGTCATCATCATCAACAACATCATGAGAAGCTAACATGAATTGAAGTGAGAGTGATGTATCCCACAACTGACCACCAAAAGGCTGCACCATGTCATATTAAGATGTCAACATCTTGGAGACAGAATCGGACGTTCAGAAATAGAGAAAAAAGTTCCTTGATTTTTGGACCATCTTCTCCATAAGCAGTCAAATATGTAGAATAAATAAGGGTATATGAGATAAAATTTCTATCATTAAGAATATATGACAGCATATTTGACAAAGCAAATTTGACAAAGCCAAGAACTCAACAAGACAATGAGATTATAACTCATAAACCAACAGTCAAATAAAATTTAAGTTAATCCAAAATATATCCCAAATATCCAAACATAAAGAAAATACAACAATACTTTAATCCAAATTCTGAAGAGTTCTCTTTCTCTATCACCAAAGGCTAGGCTCAACCAAATCCGCATCCGAACATCTGATATGAAGGTACTCGTGAAACTTTGGAAGTTTCTTTAGCTTCGCTATTCCCGCTTTGATTTTCGACTTATTATTAATTGTAGATGAGGACGATGGTGTAATCATCATCATACTGATTACCGTCCCATGCGTTATCATACTCGAGGCTAATGCAAACTCTTCCTTTGAACCGCTAAAGTTAGACAAATATACACCATACACACGGAACTCATCATTAGGAAACGGTTTTGTCTCTTCCCAAAGCGTACTCCTAGTTATTTCAATGGAAGACTCACTTTCTTTCCCAGCAGCATTGTTACTCTATATAAGCAACAACAACAAAAAATAAAGCACATATGTATCGCTCCCTTAGATATATAGTAGTTAAAGGCAAACGTTATGAAAATTAGAAAAAAATGGCAAATTAGGTGATCATGTATTAATTTGATAACATAGAATGAACGTACCTTCAATACAATCTCAACTTCTTTCATTGGTTCAGGCCATGCAGCTAACACTTCTCTGAGCATCTCAACTTCTTTTGCATTAGTTAAGTCTACACTCACCGACATTAATGCCAACATTTTCATACGATCAATGAATCCGCTCAGCATGACTTTATGCGCAATGCTTACTTCACCCTAAAATTCATATAAATATAAATATATATATATATATATATTTATTTATATATATATATGTCAAACATGTCAAGTATTGACATCCTTACTTTCACTATCAAAAAAAAAAAAGCATACATAAGAAATATATATACCTGATGGGGGCATGATATATTATAGCTAGTGTGAACAAAGCAATGTCCTGCAGCCCAATAGTTCCGATGAGAATGGAGCCTAGGGCTCGCAGTGACGCAGTTCTCTTTATCACACGAGAGATATTCAATGGAGAGGATATCTAGGTTGGGTGAAGACACGTTAAGGCCTTCTATCCCAAGGCAAGATAAAAATAAGAACTTTAGGTTGTGGTTCTCAATCTTCAGAGTCCCACTATTTTTGTGGCAACTGATCTTTAGTGCAAGCACTTCCAGAGAAGGGCAAGACACAAGGACTGCATTAAAGACTTCAGTCTCGGCTGAGACGTCAATAAGTCTGAGATCCTTCAAACTCCAGCAACTGTTAAAAGCATGTGGAGCTTCTAAGTTGTACTTATCTAGGAAGAGAGATATGAGGTCTGGGTGGGAAAAAAACTTAGGAGGCAAGTCAAGTGTGACATTGGATCTTGTGATTGGTCGTCCGTCATTGTCAAAAAGGTTTTCAAGTTTGAGATGTTTGATGTGTTTCACATTGACCAGTGACTGAATCCAAGACTCAAACACCCCGTCTTCACATTGGAGTGCGTCATGGTAGATTATGCATCTTTCCAAATAGCCACGGTGATCCTTTATGATCTACAAAGCCAATGACTTGTTTAGGACAATTTTTGAATACATACCGCACCAATATCTTACAATAAAATTGCAATAAACTGTCAAAAAATAACTTTTCAAATATGATGAACAATGCATTTGATTCGTCTATATATGCTGGACTTTACAGAAATTTATAAGGAATTGAAGGCTTTAAGGGTTGCATATCATATTATGAATCCACAAATTCGAATTATGATAGATATTCAGTGCACTGTTTTGAATGGAAATATGTATTTTATGTGTAAATGGCAAGAAATCATGTTTTCTTGAATTTCTGGTACACTACCATAACAATTCAATGATATATATTCATCTCAAATCTAGTGATCATAAAATTTGAAAATCAAATACTTTCGCGCGAAAAAACCGTTAGCCTTAATCTTCAGTAAAAGCGCGAATTTCAAAATAAAATCTTAATTCATTTGATGTACTTTTTTAATGCAAGTATTTACTCTAGATGTATATGGCTAGAGAAAATGTTTTCCTAGATTTCATATTCACTACAATAACAATGATATGGTATTAATACAATCCTGATCATATAATTTGAAAATCTAACATTTTCGCGCGAAAAATGGTTAGCCTTAATCTTTGGTGAAATTCAAAGTAAAATCCTATGGATACAATACAACAACTACACCAAACATGTTTGATATCTCCAATAAGTAGGAACGTCTTTTCTCAACTGTTGTAATTTAACCGCAAACAAGAGAAAATGTACCATCAGTTATCTAGGTTCACATTTTGAACTTCAACAATCAACAAACAAGATCATCTCATGCATCTTAAGAGTCGTAATATAATAAACATCAAGCTAGTCCGTCTGATTATACCAGATCTGTTCAAGTAATTTATTTTTCCTAATCAAAAGTCCTGAATAAGATTAAAGTAAAGAAATCGACCTTTGTCACCGATCTCGCAGCTTGATGAGAAACCTCGGGCAAAAGAACTTGAGCTTTTGCGATCTTTCGCATGTCCAAGTAGAGATGAGATGTCTCCTTCCACACATCCACCCATCTTTTTGATAGAACACTTGTCCTAAGGACTTCTTCCATGGACAACTTCGATAAGACCTTAAGCAAGACATCCTTTGGGAGCTTACTGATCCGATCAAGGCTATTGACCACCTCAGCATGTATCATTTCTCCATCTACGTCAGATGATGGTATTGATCTATCCATTGCTTGGGGTGCTAAGACAATGGATTCTTTTGTGAAGAAAATGGACATGAATCACAGAGAGATATTTGTCTTGAGAGACTATTGGTATGCAAGAGAAAGTTGAGATAAGTATATGGAGGTTTATATGTGGTTAATTACGAGGAGACACAAAAGATTAATTAGGAGATACGGAAAATCTGGTGTTGTTGTCAAAATTTAAACCCCATGATTATTATCTTTTTATTTTTATTTGCACTGTTTTCTCTGGCTCTCTTTCACTTAAAAGTTGGAATATTTCTTGACATATATGTACATATTGGTAAAACTATGTGATTTTAAGATGTATACATATAGTGATATAAATAAATTTTGGTTAGTGGCAGAATTAAAGGTGTTAGAAAATAAGTTTCGCCTTAACTTTGTGGTTTTTAGTTTACAAAAAAAAAAAATTTGATTAGTAATCATAGTTCATAGAATAAATATACTAAAAGACTTTGACCGCAACATGAAAGCTTCCCGTCACCTTATATGATCATCATCTTTTCCATCACTGTCTTTGCGTCACGAAAGCATGAAGCTGACATACACACGTACTTCTTTGATTTCAGTGGAAGTTAGGTCCATAATCTCCCTAAATGTGGAATAAACCTTTAAATATATTGATTAAATATATATATATATATATATATATATATATATTGATTTAAAGACTAATCTTCTATATCAAAGATGGTTTGAACTTGAAGTACAAAGAAATCATACCTCTTGTAGTACCAGTAGACTACCAACATTTTGGTTGTATTCCTTATTCAAACCGCTAAAATAATAGTCCATCCACAGTGACACGAAGATCAAAATTTTGCAAATGGTTTTAGCCCCCCAAATGAAATCTGACCTTCTTTCTTGGGATCATTGATAATCTACACATACCATCAGGGGCGAAGCTACGTTGAGTTATGGGGGTGCACGTGCACCCATTAGTATTTAAAATTTTGACTTTTTACGGTGAAGATAAGAGTTTGAAATAGCATATTTGGCAATGGTGCACCCATGATTTTCAAATAACATGGGTTCGATGCTCGCCTTCCCTATAATGTTAATAATTTTGCATCCACAGAAAAAAAATTCTGGCTTCGCCCCTGACTGCCATACAAGAACATGTATAAATATGTATTGGAACTTAAGTAACAAAACATAAATACTTCTCAGTATGTGTAGATTATCAATGATCCCAAGAAAAGCAACAGAGGAGAGCTCAAAAAACCCGCGGGTAAGAACCACTCTCGAGTAACGTGTCTCGTAGCCAACGCGTGTCCCTCTCAAGAACTTATAAATACAAGACATATATTACAGATATCCTCAAACATATAAACAGTATATTTTTCTCAGAATACAAGTCAAATAAAATCTCTTCATTACTTCAGTTGAGTCCATTCTTTTGTTACCCTTTTCAGATATTAAGAACTGTTTATTTTAATTAAGGACATCTTTAAAACAAAGTTCTACCGTTCTAATCAACTATCTCATGATAGTTAAATCAATTTATATGTAAGAAAGAAGTTACAAAAAAATTCATTCAAAAAGTTTTTAGATAGTTATAAGAAGTTTCGTATCAGTCAATTAATAAGGTAGTTTTTACAATAAACATAGTTATAAACTACAATATTAATATACTTTTCATTTTAGAAACTCTTTCAGTTTTTAGTATTAATGTTTTTTATCAACTTAGGTATTACGAATCAATAAAGTAATCCATAATAATAATTAGTGGCGAACCCAATACTTATTTTTATATGTGTCATATATAAAATATTTTAATTTAATTACAACAAATATAAAGTAGAGGTTTGAACTCCGGTTTTGGGGGGGAGGGTGTCAAATACAACACAAACACCATTTAAGCTCATGATTCTTTAGTATTTATGTGCAAAATAGATTTATATTATATCTAACCTGTGACAGTTGATCCACCTATTCCTATAGTGTCCGTTTCTGATAATAATGCGCAGTTTACAAATAGACTCTTTTCTAGATATGTGCATGACCGGATATGAGAATTTGAAGGTCAAAAACATTTCTAGGAACATTTGTAAAAATATTTTTAATAATTTAAAGTCCTATACCTATAGGAGGTGTCTAAAAATTTTGGGACCAAAACTGATGATTCATTGTATTTTGATCATGTATATGCAAATTGGTTGAAAGTAGGAGTTCATATTCATGTTAACATCCAAAAATATATAATTTAGTTTCACTTAGCAGGTGGATCTTGAAACGATAATGTATCATCACCCAAGTCCGTTTATTTACCATTTGACCACAAAATCCTGGACTAGTGTTGATATTGCTCTAAGACACTTCAATCTCGTTTACCAATTCATTTTTCATGTTGTTCAATTTTGCTTAGCTCTCTATTATTCAAATTGTGATTTTCCTTATATATGCAAGTCATAGTTATTCGTTGTATATCAGCGTTGTTGACTAATAAATATACTAATTAACCATAGATAATAATTAGGCAAATATTTTGAACTTAGAAAACATTTGCAAACATTTATCAAATAAAACATCTAACCCCTCAAAAGCGATTCATAAGTCGCAGCAGGAAAAAAGAAACATGCATAGTTTTTGTTTTGATGTAAATGTTAAAATCATTTCATAGTTATCTTGCCATCTGACTCCAGTTATAGGTCAAACTTGTACAAATATATAACTAGTCAAATGTATTAATAACTTGTACTCTATTATTATCAACTTATCGTCTATAAACTTTGATTAGGAAAACTCTTAAGTAATCAAATCCAATAGATCTGATGTTAACATGAGAATGAGATTATGATTTACAGGTTTGTATAAAGAGACAAAATCTCAGAGAGTTAACAAAAAAAAAAATAACTCATTTGTTTGGAAGAAAGAAAAACAGGAGTAAATCTAGGGACGTGGCATAGAGACATTATCTATGGTAACGTATTGATAGGGCTTTGGACTTTTGAATTATTATTTTTTTGTCAACGATTTTTTTTAGAAAAACAAGATATGATTTTCAATTTAAAAATTTAAAAATCAATATAGATATGAAGTAGCCCAAAAATTGCATCTAAGCCCAAAATCCACCCATCGTCGCTCTTCTAGGCTATGTGATTAGTGGTGCTTCTTTCCCGAACGTTACTTACATAGAGAGTAAATAGTGTAAAAACATAAAATATCAAAATAACAATGGATGGGATGTCGAGTGCATTTTTGGTCCGACATCATTCATATAATTGAAGCAACCAGACACCCAAAAAAGACGAAACAACTTGAAGCCAGCCTTGGATATTGTCCCAATACTTCTTTTTCTGTAGATTTTAGTTTTAAGAAATGAATTGGAAAAAAAAAACAGAAGGAGTAGTAAAAAAAAGACGTGGTATTTGTATGGAATAATATATCAACACACCTACTGAATAAAGATTGGAGTAGAATCATATATCTTCTTTATCAATATTCGATGACATCTATTTTTCACGATGTTTAGAGTAACAAGACAAAAGACTATCTTGATAATTTTTTATGCATTTTTAGCAACCCCGTGATAAATTTTTTTTGGTACTCTAACCACTTACGTAGTTACAAAAATAAGCAATGTACAACTTTGATTTGTTCTTTAATCGTCTAGTCTTAAGTTTTTTTTTTTTTGAACAACAGTCTTAGGTTGTTTATTTCTCGAAATAAGAAATAAACCAACCGACATAACAGTTTCTTTGTGCTGTATTCTGATTTTAAAATATTGTGTTATTTGTATCTCAAAAAAAAATTATAGTGTTATTTGTTTTGGTCCGTACATGTCGGTTCTTGCTTCTGGCTATCTTTGCATGGCTATCCAATCGCTTACCTATTCACAGATAACATTATTTTAAATGGAATAAAACCATTATTTATTATTGATATACTAGTCATTATTAAGTAATGGAAAATCTATTGCTATTATTTTTGGTAAAGAATCAAACATTATTATTAGTTCCCATCAAACTTTAAAAAGGGTGGACACGCGAGGAACCTACCATTGCAGCGACCAATACGAAGCTGGGTGTTTTTTCGAATCTTTTTTTTCTTAGACACAAACTTGTTTCTCCTCTATATGCCTCCTACGTGGCATCTCACGTACCCTTCAACATATACTCTCTGTTTGTTTCTAAAAAATACTATCATTTTGACATTTCTTTAATAACACAAAAATAATATCATTTTATAATTCTAATACAACTTTTAGCTTAATATTAATTATAACTGCATTGATTTTATAAATAATTTTATTTATCTCAAATTTTATTGATTGAATATATGTAATTAATAAGAATTTAAATGCATTTCAATCATTTTTTAATATGTAAAAATGCTTAAGTGATATTTTTTATGAAACGGAAAGAATAAATATTTTCTCCTTTTTATTTTAATTGTTGTTTAAGAAAAAATTAAATTTGGAAGTTTCTAAATAAAAATATCATTACTTATGCACATAACCACATTTCAACAAATAAAAAAATAGAATTGAGAATATGAAGAATCACATACAAATAAAAATTAATAAATTATATATTAAAATTCTCAAACGACACCTATATTAACACAAATTTTTTATTATATAACGACAATTACAATAAAAACAGAAAGAATATTATTTTATAATGTTTCTTGTAAGAAACTTTATTCCTAGATATTTATTGGATATCTTTCCATATTATAATAATACCTTGTAATGTGAAAACTGTCACAGAAATACATAATGTTTTATTGTTATACAAAATGTGTCTAATGTCTCATTTTATTATTTCTCACTGGATAATTTTATGTGGTAAAATAGCTCTTTACTAATTAGAGACAAATATAAATAAAAACAGAGTTTTCGAACATAACAGTAAAAACAAAAAGTGTATGCGGACCCATTCCAAATTTCAATTTTACACAAGTTTCAAAAATACTTTAAATTTATGATTATAAATTAAACTAAATCTCTTAAATAATTTATAAATATTTAAAAAATCATTTATAAAATATTTCTATAAATTGATAAATCCAGCTTCGCCCCGTACATGCTAAACCCTAAATAATACTCCCTTTGTTTCTGAATAAGTGTCACTTTGACATTTTTCACACAGATTAAGAAAATGGCTGAAATATATGTAAATTATTATTAATTACACTTTTTTGACCAATAGTATTTCAGATAAATAAAATTATTTATAAAATCAATGCATTTTACAATTAATTTTCAGCTGAAAGTAAGTATAATTTGTATTGGGATTGTAAAATGACACTTTTTATATAACAATAAAAATGGTTAGAATGACGCTTATTATAAAACAGATGGAGTAATTATTAAACACTAAATCTAAATCTTAGAATATTTTTAATTGAAAATATTTTTGAAAAATAATAAACAATTTAAGGTATTTTAATAAATTTCTCCACAATTAATTGAATTATATTCATATTAAGGACAATCCAGCCCAAACACATTAAAGTTTTTGAAAGTAGCATCATCATATTTAGTTTAGGAGCAAAACTGATGATAATAATATTGGTAAATGTGTTATTGAATAATCAAGAATTGAGAGTTAAAACACGAAAATGATAATAATATTTTTCTTTTTTTTGGTCAATAGGAAAAATATTACTCCTTCTATTTTATAATAAGTGTCACTCTAACTATTTTTTCTTGTTAAATAAAGAGTGTCACTTTACAATTCCAATGCAAATTATATTTATTTTCAGCTGAAAATTAATTGTAAACTGCATTTATTTTATAAATAATTTTATTTATCTAAAATATTATTGGTCAAAGAGGTGTAATTAATAACAATTTACATATATTTCAGCTACTTTTTTAATCTGTGTGAAAAATGTGAAAGTGATACTTATTCAAAAACCGAGGGAGTATTATCATTATGGAAAAAAAGGTAGCAATAAGATCTGTCTTAGATATTTTCCTTAAGAACACTATTTCATTTGGATAGACATCCCGATCCTATGAAGTAGGATGTACATACGGACCCTTCGAACAAAAAATATCTTCTTTACAAAGATGCTCGATCGACATATTTCTTAAGCTTTATTATTTATAATTAAACACCATTAACAGTATTTAGGACATTTTCAATCCATAGTCAAAACCACACTATTTTAATATAGTTTAAAATTTAAAAAATAATTTCAACCACAACACCAAACTTTACATTAAAACTATTTTTATATTATTATATTGTTATATTACTATATTATAACTTTGTTATGATTTAAATATTTTAAATATAAATAAATATTATTATGTAATTAAATTACATAAAACGTATACAGTAAAAATATTTTTAAAATTCAAAATTCACTATTTCAATATATAATAATATCTTAATACCAGATTTAAATAAATTATTAGATGCATATTATCTTTTACTATAAATATTTAATTTATTTTTATTTTGCATTTATTTTATTAATAAAATAGTAAATAATGCCGTGTGTAGTGAATAGTAACATATTAAATTTGGTGGCATATTTATAATGATGTATTAAAATAGTGCAATTTTAGTGTTCGGTTAGATAGATTTTTGAGCAAAAATCTATCGAAAATAGAATTTTAGTGTTAAGTCAAAAATGACTTTATCACTTAAAATAAAAATACGTTAAAAAGATCGAAACTGGAAGAGCACCACTAAATATAACTTTTTTTCACGGACAATGATAGGCCAGTTAGCATCACGAAACACGATTATTGTTCATGAACATACTACGATTGAATTCAAATATATGATTCATGAACACTTTACACTTCCATAACATCTATCAAAGTATAAAATATTGATGTACTGCTCGTCCCTGCCAATGACTGTGTTCATTTATACATATTATTTGAAGCATCTCTTAAGTAATAATAACAGTAAGAAAGGATATATCGCAGACGTGGAACAATAACGCACTCTAGAATGGAACAAGACGTTGCTGATTCGTTGACAGCGACATTGCTAAATGTTTTGTCTTTTAGAAATTTATAGACTCAGGTGTGGCAAAAAAAAAATTATAAATTTATAGACATCAGTCTTACAGATTTATGGACCACGAGCTTGATCATATGTGTTTTCTTACAGTTATAAGCATTTCATAAACAAATTAATTAAATTTTAATTCTATATTTTGTGGTGATAGAGAGAAACACTCGGATCCATTCCAAGCCATACCGTACGCATCTACTTTGTAGTAGTTGGTGACAGGTATCAAAACAATATCTCAAAATTTTATAAGAGTTGTTCGTTACAAACGTTGGCGACCATAAAAGAAAAGCTAGGTTCTTAAAGAAGACTAATTTAATTAGTCTAATTAGATTCATCGTACCGGTTGATTTCGAGGACAAAGGTTGGTGTTTTGGATATGGATGTTTATTGAACAAAACTTAGGTACATCCCCTGGGGTGAACCTTTAAATTCACTTCTCATTTTATAACCAATCAAAGTGCCACGTGGATAATTAAATAAAAAACATTAAATTTTATTTTTAAATAGGTAGAAAAAGAATAACGCCAATTTTATCGATGCTGACGCCAACTAAACCGTAAATTTTAAATTCTAAGCTCTAAACCTTAAATTCTAAACCCAAATCGTATACTCTAAATCCAAATTCTAAACCCTAAACCCAAACCCTATACTCTAAACCCAAATTCTAGACCCTAAACCCAAACTGTAAACCTTAAATCCAAACCCTATACCCTAAACCAAAATCATAGATCCTAAATACAAACCCTAAACCCTAAACCCAAACCCTAGACCCTGAACCCAAACCATAAACCCTAAAACTAGACGCTATAGGATTTACGATTTGGGTTTAAGGTCTAGGGTTTGGGTTTAGGATATAGGGTTTGGATTTAAGATTTACGGTTTGGGTTTAGGGTATAGGATTTGGGTTTAGAGTATAGAATTTGGGTTTAGGGTTTAGAATTTGGTTTAGGGTATAGGGTTTTGGTTAAGAATTTAAGGTTTAGGGTTTAGAATTTAAAATTTACGATTTAATTGGCGGCGTCAGCATCGTTAAAATTAATGTTATTCATTTTTAACTATTTAAAATAAATTTAATAATTTTTTTTTCCATTATTTACGTGACACTTTTATTGGTTAGAAGAGAATGGGTGAATTTAAAAGTTCACTCTAAGGGGTGTACCTAAGTTTTGTTCATGTTTTTTAGCCTTGAAAGTCACATATAGCCATTAGGAGATGTTGGATTTGTTATATATATATATTCATTCATGGAAAAGAAAATAATTACAAACTACACAAATTATTGGAGAAAACTTTGTAAAGAAGTAATATGGATTTTGCGATTATATATGTCAGAGCAACCCCAGTCTCCATCAAATGAATCTCTCAATAATTTAACTAATAGTATAATTTTGTATTAAGATTTACTTGAAATATTACAATAATCCTCTCAGACTAATAGTCTCATAAAGTTTCAGATTCCTTTTGCTCCGAAATGATTTATGTTTTCAGATTTTTTTTTTTTTGCAACAAACGTCTATTTTATTACTCAAACTTGAATGTGGTCTAAATAACCAGACCGGATAATCAGATCGGAATAGAACAACCAATAAAGTAAAGAGATCTATGAAATGAGCGAGCGGTCCTAGCTAGCGAATCAGCAATTTAGAATTATTTCTTTGAAAAATACAATACCTCCATGTACCCACACAAAAAAAAAAAAAATTGCTGTCATTTTACAGATAATGATTGAAAAACAATTTAAAAGCTTTTACTATTTAGCAATAACTAACCAGTGACATTTTTCACAATTTTATTTAATTGGTGTCTATACATTAAATAGAGAATACTAATAATAGATTTTGTAGCTTGTGTTTTGAACAGTTTGATCGTTTTCGTACGGCATTGTAAGATTTTTATCTTCTCTTCTGCTATATAATACACACACTCCTCCGAGTACATAGCTCCATGTCTCAACCTTCATAGCTATCAAAAGTGTCACAAGAGGCCGTTAAGTTCTTCTCATTGCCCAAGTCCGAGAAAACCCAACTCGCTTATCCGCTTGGATATGGGAGCAGAGAGATTGGTCGGAATGGTGACGTGGGTTGGGTTGAGTACTTGTTGATGAATGCTAATCTTGACTTCAGTTCGGTTCCATTCCCAGGAATCTTCAGGTTGGAATCAATGTGTTTGTCCTTTTTTTAAAAAAAAATGTCTCTTGTTTAGTTAACACCTTTCATTATCATACTCTGCTTCTTCCCCTGTTTCATGCTCTGTTTTGTAGTTCATGTTCAGTCTCTTTCTCTGCTTTATGTCTCATTTCTTTGTTTGTACTTTTATAAGTATTTTTACTAAACCAGACAAACCGTGAAAAAAAAAATTTAACATAAAACATAGCTGAAGGAGAACTCTAAACATCTAGTGTAAGATTTTCTGTCATTGTATACCCGTTTAAAGCTAATACTCATGTTTCTTTTTGCAGAAACGCGTTGCTAGAGTACACAGCATCAGTAAGGAAAATGGCATGCCATGTTTTGGAGATGATGGCAGATGGGTTAGGGATCAAACCTAGGGACACACTTAGCAAGCTTGTGTCTGATTCAAACACTGATTCGATATTCAGAGTTAACCACTATCCACCATGCCCTCTTATCAATAAAAACACCAATGGGGGCAAGAATGTGATTGGTTTTGGTGAACACACAGATCCTCAGATCATCTCTGTCTTAAGATCTAACAACACTTCTGGCCTACAAATCAGTCTTACTGACGGCTCCTGGATATCTGTCCCTTCTGATCCCTCCTCCTTCTTCTTCAACGTCTGCGACTCTCTCCAGGTACGTCTCAGTCATCAAGTACTTTTTTTATACATATAATCGTGGGTGTGTGAACCGAGACCCAAATAAAGCCCAGGAGGTTGATATCGACGAGTAGTCCAACCTCGGGTTTTATAGATGAGGTGTAAGAAATGGTTTCATGTCGTCTGGCCAAACAAATATTTGACCAGTAGTATTTGAGATAAATGAAATTATATATAAGATCAATGCACTTTGTAATTAATTTTAAGCTAAAAGGGTATTAAGAAAATTTTTTGTGTTTAAAATCCTTAACAGAAACAGAAGCTCAAACTATTACTTCCATTTTCAACTAATAAGCCACCACGAGTTGCTTAATCGTCAAGTATCTAAACTTTTTGTTGTGTATTGTTCTTGAAGGTGTTGACAAATGGGAGGTTCAAGAGTGTGAAGCATAGGGTTTTAGCAAACAGCAGGAAATCTAGGGTTTCTATGATATACTTCGCTGGACCTTCGTTGACTCAGAGAATCGCTCCGTTGACTTGTCTTATAGACATTGAAGAAGAGAGTTTGTACGAAGAGTTCACTTGGTCTGAGTATAAAAACTCTGCCGACAACTCTAGATTGTCTGATAATAGGCTCCAACGTTTCAAAAAGAAACCTGTAAACGATTCATAAGTTTTTGTTCGTGATTTGTAGGTTGAATACAAATCTAAAAGTGTGCCATATATATCATCTGTATATGTATGTTTGAAGTTAATGTTGATCTAATAATTGTGAAAATGCGACTGTTTTTGTTTTCTACTATCAATAACGCTTTTATAAGTTATGGTTACATCAAGCATATCTTTTGTATTTTATTTTGCTCACATAATAACTGATGGAATCATTTAAGGCGGTGTATATTGAAATCATCTACTCTATATTAAAAGAAGAATAAGGTGAAAGGAGAAGCTATCCACGTCCCCAAATAAATTCGTCCAATAGGAGAGGAGCTTTCGTCCACGTCAGATGCGACAGCCATATTCTGGGCTTTGTATTCGTCGGCCCGGTATGTTGCGATTTTGGTGAGCCCGATTAGCCCATTTTGTGCCTGTGTTCGTTTCCTTCACTGTGCGAAGAAAAAAACCCTAATGTGGCAAAGCTGCTGAGCCGATTGACGATTTGGTTTCTCTTCTTCTTCTTCTTCAGTTCTTCTCCTTTTGCCGTTTATGGATCTCGCCTCCACAAGCATTGATTTCTTCCCACTCCTTTCGATTCTTTAATTTCCATCTTAATGGGTTCTTTTCGTTTTCTCCCTATGAGATTCTATAAAAAGATTTCTACTTTGATGTTTTCCCTCATCGAAAATTTCTATATCCTCTCAAAATTTCTATATCCTCTTGATTGATATTGCGATGAAGCTATCCGGTGTTTCTAACTCAGCGAAGAAGAACGGTGGTGCGGCGGTCCTCTCGACTCCGGTAAAATCTGGGATCAAGATCGGTGACGCTTCCGGGGATGTCAACTCGGGAAAGCCAGCAGATGGATCACCGGTCCCTTCTTCTCCGGTTACACAAGTCGTCCAAACTGGTTTCTCTTCCGTGAGAACCGGCAAAGGCAGAGCTTCCGTCTCTTCTGCCGATAAAGGCAAAGGTATCGTTGTCGACAATGGTATTGGGGATGAGATTACCTTCAAAGACGTGACTCTTGGGCCACATGAAGGCGAGGTACGGTTTCGGTTGATCCACTTTTGGGAAGCTTGGAATGTTCAGTCGAAGACGCTCATCGGCGTCGAGATGATCCTCATCGATAGAGAGGTATGATCTGGTGTCTTTTTTTGCAAGAATTTTTTTGGTGTAAATTTTTTACTATTTTGGTTTAATCAAGTTCAATATGCTTTGTATGTTGGGTGGATAGATTAGATTACATAAATTTTGCGGGATTTGCTTTTGAATCGAATGGTCGATATTTAATTATTAGATCATTAGTTGTAGTAAGCATTACCATGTTTTCTCGGTTCGGTTTTGATATCATTGTTTACTTTTATTAACGTTTGGATGACTTGGCTGTCTTTTTAATTGAGTCTTCTGTCTAAACAGGAAACGGTGATCCAGGGTTTCATCCCTCAAGGAGGGTTGATGTTTACCGCCACCGAAATGGAGCTCTCTACCGACTCAACAAATTTTTGAGCAAAGAGCAAGCTTAATTATCGGGTTGCTGAACCCGATGTGACCATTAGCTTCTCATGGAACTCTGCCCTCACCCCTCTCGAGGATAGTTCAATCAGATTCCCTGAGGATCGATTCCGGATTCATGGATACAGAACATTTGACGCTGCATGCGATTTGAGAGGTGATCTATATGGTAAGTTTTTATTGTAGAATTGTGTTGATTCTGCTGTGTTTTATATATGTGTATAACACTTTGGCTTTGATTGTCTACACTTGCAGATTACATTGGACACATCAAGCTGGTGAATGGGCAGGTCCCAGGAGGAAATCTTCTGCTCGACGAGGCAGATGTAGCTGCTTCTCGCCGGGTTGATCTCCACGTTCAGACACATGAGTATGCTATTCTCTATAATCCTCTATATTCATCACGGTTTAAAATTATTATAACTTGATATTGTTTTGTTACAGTGATCCTGTGCTGAAGGTGTGTCTGGGACAAGGCTGCGTTTGAGTTTGTTGATAAGTTTAAGCAACTAAAGGCACTGCCGTGTTATCTTGGTCACCACCTTAAACCGAAACGGTTTGGAGGTTTGTGTTTCATACTATTAGTTTTGGTTGAGCTGTTTTTGCAAATGGATCTAGGGTTTGTAGGTATGTAAGTTAGATGGCGTGTTGTTAGAACAAATTGGTGGTTCGCTTTTGAATTGATTCTATGGTTTGGTTATAGTCGAGAAATATATATTTCTTGATTTTGTTTTTATTATATCATTTCTTCCCTGCTCAACATATCAATGATTTTGTTTTATGCAGTCCTCTCTTTCTTCTATGGCACCTTCTCGAGTCTTTCTGGATGATGATGTCGAGAAACCCGGGTTTACCTCAACTGGTAAGATCTAGAGTTCGTTTATTTGAAAAATAATTAGTATTGTCTATAGTATGTTACAACGAAATAGGTTAGATGACTCATTAATGTGATGTTTTGTTTGGTATTATTTCAGGTTAAACTCAAACTCGGATGTAGCTAACAGAGTCAATGCTGAGGTGGTTACCAAGCCTGAGACAGCAACACTGGGGATCTGTTCGCTATATGAAACGCCATCCGCTAAGGTACCAGTCACTTATATAATCGGCTAATACTTCAGCCTGTTTTAGTATATGTTTCTTAGCTAATTTCGTGAGTTTTTCTAGGTTGCTTGGTTTGAGTGTACGGCTACTATTGATGCTGTCGTCCACGGTTCTGATTGGTATTACATAGGATGTGGTGTGTGCCATACTAAGGCAACCAGAGGACCAACAACTCTCATGTGTAAGAAGTGTGGGAAGGCTGGGATTGATGGTGTGGCGATAAGTAGTTTTGTAGTTAGTTGACCATATTTTTATGCTGCAATGGATATTGATGTTTCTCTGCTACTTATCTCGAAGCTGTCTGTCTATGACCACAAGGATCAAGCTATTTTTGTTCTACTTGGGGATGCTGGTGAGGAGTTGACTGGAAAGAAGGCCGGTGAGTTTGTCGAGCTATTACCGGTGATTGATTCTTATTGTTTAAATTTTGAAAACGTGTTTTATAAATTGAAAATGCTCGTATGCTGATGATGTGTAACGTGTGCTAGGCCAATGATGCTGTAGAGGGTGAACACAAAGTTCCAGTTCCTCGTGCAATGATTGATACTATTGGACAGAGGCGCACGTTTGTTGTTAAGGTATCAAGTCATAATTTGGAAGGCAAGACTCAGACTCTAACTGTCACAAAAGTTCTGCCTATTGAAGCTGTGGAATCCAAAGCCAGTCTAGAGAGAAGAGTGATGGGAGCCCGTGAGTGGGAGTGGTGATCATGCAGATGTGTCGGTGAAGAGGGTGGCTGATGTGAGTGTACCGAAGGTGGCAAGCGCGCAGAAGTGGCTGATAACGCCTTATTGTTGCTTTTGTTTGAATAAAGACTATGTTTTGTTTTTTTTTTCTCCGGATTTGTGTTTGCATCTTTGTTTTCGTTTTTAGTTTCTGGATTTTGCGTTTGCATCCTATTACAAACTTGGTGATAATCTACTTTTCTAATAATTTCTGTCTTTCAACTCATTTATGGTATCGAGTTTTATATGAAAAATATAATATCTATTGTATAAACAGTGATTATTACATGTATATGAGTGTTATGGCCAATCGAAAGATTGATCCCATTATATTATGTTGATTATTTTATATCAAAATTGTTGTTGTTAAAAAGCATTGTAGACACATTATTGAATTATATCCGAGCTGTTTTAGAAATAAAGATAAACTTTGATAATATAAATTCTGATAAATAGTGATTTTGGAAATATAATATTGATATATATGATAATGAGTCCCTGTAATATCAGCTATTCGCTTAGTTTGAGTTACCTTGACATAGAGTCAATTTAGCTGATAAAAGTTGTTAAGATCTTCATATAGGTTAGATATTACAAAATATTGAGATCACACTCTTGGCTAACCTTTTGTTTGTATCTGAATGACTAAATCAATATATAACATATAAAACTAAAATTAAAACAAACAAAGACTGGCGTTTGGGTGAGATAAAAAAATGTTGCTCGGACTACTTAACTCGGTCTATGGGAAAGTGTACGGACTGCTCAACCACTGGGATAAGCACGCCATTGATAAATTATAGAAGAAAAATTACGATATACCACGAGTGGTTATCCAACAGTATGTTTAATTATTGTACATATATTACGAAAATATTATGATCACACGATTGATGACCTTATTGTTTGTGATCCAATGACTAAATCAATATATGACATATAAAACTATAATTGAAAACAAACAATGACTGAGATTTGGTTTAAAAAAAAATAAATAAATAAAACGTTGTCCGGACTATTCGAACTCGGGTCCATGAGAATGTGTACGGACTGCTCAACCACTAGGATAAGAAGACACCTTGGTAATGATAGAAGAAAAGTCACATATAGACCAGGAGAGGTTGTCCGAACAGCATATTTTAAAATGCTCCTCGGACTATTCGAACTCGGGTCCATGGGAAAGTGTACGGACTGTTCAACCACTGGGATAAGCACGCTAATTGATAATTGATAGAAGAAAAATTACATATATACCACGAGTGGTTATCCGAACAGAATGTTTAATTATTGTACATATATATTACAAATATATTATGATCACACGCTTGGACGACCTTATTGTTTGTAATTCAATGACTAAATCAATTTATGACATATAAAACTATATTGAAAACAAACAATGACTGAGATTTGGATAAAAAATTAAAAATAAAAAAACGTTGTTCATACTATTCGAACTCGGGTCCATGAGAATGTGTACGGACTGCTCAACCACTAGGATAAGAACACACATTGGTAATTGTCAGAAGAAAAATCGGATATAGACCACGGGGGGTTATCCGAACAGCATATTTAATTATTGTATATATATTACAAAATATTATGATCACAGGCTTCGAATATCTTATTGTTCGTAATTCAATGATTAAATCAATTTATATAATATAAAACTAAAATTGAAAACAAATAATGACTGATTTAGAAATATTAGAAATATTTTAGAAAACATATCAGTACAAATGTTTTTGATTAATTAATACTTAATTATAAAAGATTTTATATCTTAAATTCTTAGCTTTAGAATATGAACTTATTTACAGCTAATAGCACGATATATAAGAATTATGTTCTTTTAGAAAATGTTTTTTGACAATTTTATAATATTATTTTATTAATCAGTTTTCTAATATAACATATAAATCTAATAACATTAATTTAAGTTTGTTTTGGCTATATAATAAATATATATATATATATATATATATATATAAATTCATGAATTGTATCATTGATTTTAATCATGCTAACTTTTAATATGAGAGTTCGTTTAAAAACTCTTCATAAATAATAGCATAGATAGGTAGATTATGTACAAAATAATAGCAAACTATTAAAATATATATTTAATGATATTCTGGTTTTTTATTCTGTCTCTAAGAGCATCTCCACCATAATACCTAATCTGGTGTTGAAATTACACCAAATTTAATGTTTTGGTGTCTTAATTTTTTTGAGTAATAATATCGAAATAGAAATACCCACGTTACAAATGGTTTAATCCTAATTATATTATAATATGATAATTTTGTTATGTTATTATATTGTAACTGTTGTTATATTGTGTATTTACATAAATGCTTATATATGGTCATGTATGACTTCAAACTAAAACATCTTTTACAATTATTATAAATTTAATATGTTTTAGACCAGTCTTTGTCTACTGAGAATCGTAACTTCATTTTGTTCACCGTATATTATTGTTGACCTGGTCTATTAAGGTAGTTTACAATTTGCCACCTATATAACCCTACATTCGATACCATTACCATTGTTTTATACTTCTAAACATTTCTTTCAAAAATCTAAACATGAGTCAGCCATTCTGGAAAATAGGCCACATAACTGGACCGACCTTATCATCTCCAAAAGAACGGTCACCATGAAAATAAAGAGGCAAGTACACAGAGGCGGAGATTGTGATATCTGTCACTCAAGACAACAATCAATGGCCACTTGACCCATGAAACAATACGTGATGTGGAATACATGCTTGGGTATCATGAAATTAATTTTGATTCGTGATGATTATCGAGGAGACTTCTGACCATGTCGCAAGCACTCTACCGACACTTGATGATCCCACGGAAACAGATCTTGACATAATTGTTGATATAGTTGATCACAATCAGCATGCTTTCCATCGAATTGATCTGGACGTTTATATGATCGAGTTGTGGGAAAACCGAAGAGAACCCATCCCCAGCGAGAAGAGTGATATATGTATAATTTGCTTAAGAGTTCGGCTGGTGGAGAGATCAACTCTTTGAATTGTAGGCATTCTTATCATCATCACTGTATTTTAGATTGGGTTAAAACAAAGTTAGCATGTCCATGTTGTAGGGAAGAACTTGGTTAGTGATCATGGGATCCACTATCCCAGCACCACTATTGTTTGCTCTATCTTCTTTTACAGATGATCTGTGTTACATTTTACTATCAGAACTTTTGTGACAAATTTTACTATCAGATCTTTTGTCTTAATAGCCAAAGGTAAAATAGGGAAAATATGATTTTGCATTTATCGGTTTGACAATTTTTCTGCCATAACGCTATTTTCCGTAATATATGTCCGGAGAGTAAAATTTGTTTATTGACCATAAAAATATAAGCATTGTGACAAAAAAAAAAAAAAAAAAGGAGACCATAAAAATATAAGCAATATATGCGAACTGGACGGAGAAAATATGTTGTTTGGGAAACTCGAACCCTGCACCAATAGCATATACAAGGGATTCTCTACCGCTGGACTTAACACACACTTCGGTATTTTTAAGGAAAGATTAAGATATATATTGTAATGAGCTAGCATTCCTTTTAGTTGTGGTACTGTTATGCGTTATCTCTGTTCTGTGCCAATTAATCCATCATTGAATTCGCGTGATTGACTGCTAATTTAAAACTGTACCGTTATAGAAATCAGAATATTTCCATCAAATCTGTTTAGAATCTGCTATTAATTTACACATTTATACTGCTCCTATATCCTCTTCTATTTTCCCTGCATAACCTAAACATTTCAGTGAAAAAAAAAAATCATCCTAATCACCAGGAAAACCATACACCCTATCTCATATCTCCTTGCTCGGTTCTATCATCTCCATTGGAACCTTTTCATAAGATATTAGCAAACAAGGCTCGGATTATATCTTGAATCGAGGTTAATCTATCCAATCCCCTATATAAGTCCATACTCACCTTTGTAATCCTTCTCTAAGCTCTTAACGTATCATATTATGTTTTGCACTCAGATTGATTCTAAGGGCTCCCGCGTCAACGAAATGAAGTACCCGCTTCCTCCCCTGTCGAGACCGGAGGTAGTAAAAAAAAACCTTACTTCACCAGCAAGCTACTGGTTATTGCTCATCTGTGTAGTTGGAAAACATTTGTTGTCTTCCCATCCAATGAATCTTCAGTTTGCGTGATTGATATTGATAGTTTTATAATTATAATTTTTTTTTTTTTTAAAAAAAAGTTTATTACGAACGTTTTTAAAATATGTTGATTTGGTGAGTGTTTTTGTTTAAATATGTAGTATATATAATATTCGTGAGTTCCTCAGTTTTGGTTACGGTTGGAGCTTTCAGATTGATTGATAAATATAGTGACAAAAGAGTGCTCAAACTTTTTGAAAAAAAAAAATGTGATATGATAACGATACCAATTGAACGATATAAAGATGTATTTAGATGGATGAATTAATATATGCGTTACTCTATATACAGCACATGCTAACTAATTATTTTGAATATAGCATTATCGTGATAGTTCTTGAACTTGCTTTTGTGAAATATATCTTTTTGGAAAATTAGTTTGATCTATTTTGACTATTGCTGGTTCTGAAGATGCTTATTTTAATTTTTAAATTATGGCTTTCAAGTAATTGCATTATAATTTTTTTTTAAGTCTGATACTAATATATATGTTGTTGACCATTTTCGTGCTTATTATTTCTTGGAATACGATTCTTCATCCGGGGTAACTCAAAAGAAAACGAGGACGCCCACTGGATCACGTGGAAAACCTAAAGGTGTGTATATGATTGCAACATATACATTATATCATCAAATATCAATGTATATAAAAATAATCTACTCATAATTATTTCTCAGTTCACGGTGAACGATCGTCGAATTCAAACCGAGATATTACGACCAAGTTTGTATAAATTGTGATAGCATATATTGATCGATATGTGTTTATATGCATGATCTAAATGGGTTAAAATTATTAAATAGGTGGCTGCAGTGATTACTCTTACAGTAAGAAATTTTTACATAATAAGCATTTCCTACATATCATTTTATATTGATTAATTTTTGGCTTTCATAGTCAAGCAGAAAAATGCACGTAGTATGAGAAGAGCCATCTTGCTTTCGAAACGTACTTCTGCATGCTCAAATGGTGAGCGTCGATTCTAACAAGAAATTTTACTTTGAATATAATGTTTACTAATTTTTTATCCATTGCTTTAGATGGTCCACCAGAAACACCCGAACCGTGTCGTACTCGATCGAGGAAGAAAGGTGCATACTATTTAAATTTATATATTCTATGTCCAGCATATACATTATTATCTGTCTAAAATAATAGATGGTACTTTCCGTAATTAGTATCTTGATTAGTAAATAACATTTGGAAGTTTCTTCGTGATTAATATCCTATGAAAAGTTTTAAACACTCGCACATACATAGTCCATCACAACGTAGTATTTATACTTTCGTATATTTATTTATATTTGTGTATAAGAATACAAAATAGTATATTCATAGTTTTATATCCATAATACAAATATTTATATCTTTGCTAACATTGTTATATTTTGTAATAAATATATCGAGAAAGTAAAACAATTACGTTAATAATAAATATATATCACCAATTAGGATATTACATAATATAAAAGTCAATTTTATAAAATATGAATTGTATATATGCAATAGATAAAACATTTAACGTATTTTCATGATAATTTTATATTCACAACAAAAAAAATACTTCTATCCAAACTAGCAAAAAAGAAAAATATTTGGCTAAATTTATATCAAAGTATAATAAACAATTCTATAATATAAAATATAATTTTAAAAATAAAGGTATACTTTTATGTATGCTCATAATACAGTATTAAGCACCAATATAAATATATAAGTTTCAATTATATGATAGATATTAATCATATAATCCTACCTGATAAAACTCTTATCAATGTTTTCAAACACTCTTGAAAATATATAGTATTGATATCTACTTGTATCTATTTATATTTTTGTATAGGGATAAAACAATATATTCATAGTTTTGTATCCGAATAATAATATTTATATCTTTACGATTATATGTGATCTCAGAATTTTGATGTGATATATTTTGTGATATTTATATCTAAAGTTATGAAACAATTATGTTAATACGAGATATATATCACTAATTAGGAAAATTACGTAATACAAAAGTCCATTTTATAAAATATGAATTCTGGATATGTGATAGATGAAACATTTAGCATATTTTCTTGATAATTATATATTAATGTATCATATTTATGTAACAATTTGAACTTATAGACAACGATTTGAAACTTACTTGATATATTCAGATCCAGGCCATTAGATCTCGTAAAAATGAATTCAAATTGAATTGATATCACAAATAATCAAACGGATCATTAACGTATGGAATCGAAAACCCCAAACCGATTCTGAACTAAGGAAATTACAAAATATTTTCTTTAAAATTTAATTTTGATTATATATGCCTATAAATAACCATATAGAGAGAGCTAATTCAAATAACTTCCTCCAAACAAGTTAGAACATCAATCAAATCCACACAAAAGTAGAATCGAGTATCAAAACCTCAAAAGACGATAATATATATACCAAACTTATAGGACATACACATACAAACAAATTATCCAACAACCTAGACCACACAAATAGTTTCACCTCAACATTAATCAAACAGAGCGATACAGACAATTAAGAGCATTATATCAACCTAGATCACAGGTATCATATTTGTCCAACAACATCTGCATATGTTTTTTTTCCTAAAACAGCTCAATATCTCATAATTTGCATCAGCATTGACGCTTAATCGGTCGGTCAGTTTTCAGGACAAAAAATACTTCTATTATAACTAACAAATATTATATTTTGCTAAATCTATATGAAAATAAACAAATATATAAATACAAAACATATAATTTTAGGAAATAAGGTATACTTTGATAATATTGATATAATTTGTTTGATTATATAGAAAGCTATGTGGATAATATATATATATATATATATATATATATATGTATATATATATATATCACTTATTACGGTAATTAAATAATATAAAGAGTCTACGATCGATAGAACATATACTATAATTTCTTGATAACTTATATTCACAACAAAAACTATTTCTATTTTACCTAACGAAAATAAATTTTCCTAAATTTATATCAAAATGAAATAAATAATTCAGAAAATTCAAAATATAATCTAAAACGACAGAGTGTACTTTTATGTATACTCATGATAAAATATTATACAGTATTTAGTATCAATACTAATGTTTATTAATAACTATCTACCGAATTAAATTAAATTTTGAATTTTGATTTGATTGATTAATAGCCTTCTATTGTTCATTTGAGAACAATACTAGGTTTTACTTGATTTAGAAACCAAGTATATACAGGATGTTAGATGTACCATCATTAAACAATTATATCTAAATATTTATTCAGATAAAGGTTCGACATCACAAGCCGACGAAAACCCAATCGTAACATGCACGAAATGTGGTGCACTGATGTGGATGTCGGAGAGCACCGGTACGGACCCCACAACGCGTGAACCAACGTTTACACTTTGCTGCAATCATGGGCAAATCAAGATTCCGCCGATCAAGCAACCCCTCGCTGAAGAACTTCTTCAGACTAGGGAATTTCGGAATAATATCCGAGTTTATAATTCTGTGCTGGCCTTCACATCCGTTGGAATGAAGATGGATTATAGTGTGACACAAACATCTGGTCCTTACACTATACGAATTCAAGGGCAAACCCATCACAGAATTGGCTCTCTTATCCCGCGTGAAGGCCATCTCCCAGAATACCTTCAGCTCTATATATTTGATACCGGTAACGAAGTCAGAAATCGCTTACATGCGATGGGGCAAACCTCAGCAGAAGGTAATTTAGATGAGACCACCTTAGCGCGTCTTATCGAGATGATTGATGAGAATAACTGCTTAGCCAAGCTGTTTCGACGAGCACGAGATTATTACGAAAGTTCTGGGGAAGATTTCTGTATTAGATTGTTGGCTGATAAGGGAAAGGAAAAGAATACGATCTCCCCCAGTGATGAAATCGCAGGCCTTATCGTGGGGATATGTCATCAACTATGGGGAACGGGATATAGTTGTACAATTCCAGTCTGACACTCTACAGCAAATACGTGATGATCACCCCTTATACATGAGCCTCCAGTACCCTCTTCTCTTCCCATATGGTGATTATGGTTTCACTAGAGATCCCTCGCATCTTCAAAGGCACTCGAGAACAAGGCAATTTGTGACGATGCCAGTTCTACGCTGCTCGATACAAACACGCCTAAATCAAGGGAAGACATTGATTCAGGGCGTCGTCTTCTCCAGCAGTATGTTATAGACATTTATACAGCAATGAAGAGGATCGATTGAGGTGGGCGAGGAATAATCAAGATATTCTTAGGGCAGAACTCTACAGAATGTACTCGATGCTGTTAGCAAGGGTGACACTGATGCTAGAATTATTGGACAGAGATTTATTTTGCCAAGTTTCACCGGTGGGCCCCGTTACTTAGTTGAGAAATACCATGATGCAATGGCTATTTGCAGGACTATGGGAACCCAGATTTTTCATAACTATGACAGCTAATCCTAACTGGCGAGAGATCAAAGGGCATCTTCGATATATGGTGGAGAGTCTCCAAGTGATAGACCGGATATTGTGTGTCGGGTATTTAAGATGAAGTTGGACCAGCTACTGAAGGATTTTAAAGTGGGAACTTTCTTCAAACCATACACAGCAGCTCCACAGGATAGAGTTTCAAAAGAGGACTCCCTCATGCACATATACTATTGTGGTTTGGAAACTCTACTAGAACCTGGGGAAGTAGACGCTTATATCGGCCGAGCTCCCAGACAAAGAAAAGGATCCGATCGCATACAATTTAGTAGTTAGACACATGATTCATGGTCCATGTGGTGTTTATAATCAGAAGTCTCCATGTATGGAGAATAATGTGTGCACAAAAAAGTATCCTCGGCCGTACAATGAATGTACTTCGATTGACAAATCAGGGTACGTCTTATATCACGCAACAATCGCTGCAGTAAAGGATGGAGCAATTGTAAGCAATAACTTTGTTGTACCCCATAACATTGATCTCCTGAAGAAGTACGAAGCTCATATAAATGTTGAGTGGTGTAATCGTACGAATGCTGTGAAGTACTTATTCAAGTACATAACCAAGGGTGTTGATAGAGCAGCAGCTGTTATTGAGAAGGGAAATACCGCAACTACCTCTGACCAGGTATCCTCTAGCGAAGCAACGCCAAAGGTTATCAAGGCAAGGAACGAAATCCAGGACTTCGTCGATGCGCGATATTTATCATCCAATGAGTCACAACATTCATTTCATAAGCCAGCAAAGAAAAAAGCTTATCATTCATTTGGAAGGTGAACATAATATCACAGTTAAAGAGACTGATGACCTCGGTCGCGTAGTCCGTAAACCGGGTATTGAAAAAACGATGTTCACTGAGTGGATGGTCTTATGCAGAAGGTCAGCATTTGCGCGAACATTGACTTACGTGCAGATACCAGAATATTTCGTATGGAACAACAATTCAAAAGTCCGGACTGTGTAAGAAAGGAAAAGCCATTGGGAGAATCGTAGCTGTCCATCCTTCTGCGGGTGATCGTTATTTCTTAAAGATCCTCATAAATAAGATCAGGGGTCCTAGAAGTTACGATGAACTCAAAACGTTTGATGGTGTGAAATACCCTGACTTCAAATCAGTCTGTTCTGCACGAGGCTATTTGGACAATGATGTTGAATGGCATGAGGCTATGCTAGAGGGTGCTAGGTCATCTACCTCATACCAGCTCAGCGATATGTTTGTCACGTTCTTAGTCCATTGCTTCGTTACAAGCCCTAAGGATCTATGGGAACAATCATGGAGATCGATGAGTGATGACATACTTCGCAAAAGACAAAGGCTCTTAGGTCACCCAAATCTTGAATTGGACGATGAGCATCTTGAGCAATACACGTTAGTCGAAGTGGAAAAACTTATGCGCACGCACTCTCGCCCTGACCAATTCAAAGATATGCCCAAGATCAAACCTGTTTGGTGAAAGAATTGGGGAATAGTGGGATCGTGAACCTAATTGTTGATGAGACGCCAGGCTCGCATGAAGTACAATCTACTTAATGCTGAGCAACGGGCGGTTTATGAATCAGTCCTAGACTCAGTTGATAAGAAGGATGGTAAACTCTTTTTTGTGTATGGGGCAGGAGGCACGGGGAAGACATTCTTATACCAAACCATTATATCCAGACTTCGCTCACGAAAACAGATTGTTTTGCCTGTTGCTTCTTCGAATAGCGCTTTGCTCTTACCTAACGGGAGAACTGCTCACTCACGCTTCAATATTCCTTTGAAGCTCTCGAGGATAAGCTCGCAACATCAAACCAGTGCACGATGCTAGCTGAGCTAATCGAGAATACTGACCTCATCATTTGGGACGAGGCACCTATGACACATAAGCATGCCAAGCACCGACAGAACGTTGAAAGATATAATGTCTAAGAAAAATCCACCCGCTAAGGATCAAACTTTTGGCGGCAAAACCGTTTTGCTAGGTGGTGATTTCAGACAGATCTTCCAAGAATTGGGAGTAGAGGTGATACCTCTTAGCATCGATAAGTCATTCATATCTATGGGATAGCTGTCATAAGTTCTCTCGATAACAAACATGCGAGTCGGACAAGACGAAAGAGTTCTCGAGTGGCTTCTCCAGGTTGGGAAGGTCGACTACAATGTAAGAACAAGATGAGGATGATATCAGCGGTGAACAGATGATACCTCTCGACGGCTCATTGGTTCAACAATCTAAAGATGATCCTATAAAACAAGTTGTCGGTTGCATATGGAGAAGTCAGCAACATAGGCCTCGAAAGCTTCTACACTAATAGAGCTATCCTCACACCCCGAACGTGGATGAGATCAATGCGTATACAATCTCTGCCAAGGGGATTCAAGAGACTACTATAGCTGCGATGGATTTGATTTATCGAAACTCGATCGACCAAAACGATGCAATCAGACGCAGCTGAGTATCTCAATTCCATGGAATTTCCAGGCTTGCCAACTCATAAACTCACTCTCAAAGTTGGGGCTCTATGTTTCTCTGAAACATAAATCGAGGAAAGGTTTATGCAATGGTACCCGTGATGATCCTAACGCACATAGGCTTAACGATTGGTAAAGGCAGAAATAATCATGGCTCAAGGCCGGAGAAGAGGTCTTGATACCAAGGATTGTTCTCTTGCATGAGGAAACAAATCTACCCTTCACTTCGCCGAAGGCAGTTCCCTATCAGATTGTGTTACGAATGACAATCAACAAGAGTCAAGGACAAAGTTTACAAGAGGTTCTCTTATATCTACCTAAGCCCGCCTTTTCACACGGTCACTCTATGTAGCTCTTTCACGGGTAACAAGCAAAGCAGACTAAAGATCATTAGCTAAGACTCACATCGGCGGAAGGTAAAACATAGTTTACAAGGAGATCTTCAACCAGATTCTGATTGTGAGTATTTTAAAAATCTAACCTATTTCATTACGCTTTTATAGTGGTTATTCTAATATTGACAATTTTGCCACAGTTTCTAACTATGAATAGAGATGTCTTCAAACTTCATTCACGAAGACGAAGTAATTCGCTGCTTATAAGTACAAACACCTTTACTTTGAATTAAATAAATTGTTTATATTCATAAGTTATGCTCATTCTCTAATTTCATGATATTGCAGGCATTCAACCACAAGACACAACCCAAAGGATCTTCAAGTTCCTTCTGCAAGATTTCAACATCCTATTTATGATATCCATTTTATGATTTAAACCTTTTATAGAACTCTTAGTAATAATAATACGTCCTTTACTTAAAAATGTTCTCCACTCAACATCTTCTTAGCTCTTTTACTCATACACTATAAAAATGTATTTTAATTCCACATAAAAAAAGTACACCCAATTCTAATTTAACACGAATTTAAACTTTCCCGCCACAAACTAATTTTACATAGCACAAAACCAACCTATAAAAACACATTTTAAATTAAAAATACCTGATATATCAAAATTAGACTACATCACTACGAAAGTTACACAAATAGTCTGTTACGGATACAGTTTTCTTTGATATTAATATTAAACGTTTTGGATTTGTAGCAATTTTCAGAATCTGAAAGCCAATTTGTTACTATAGATTAAAAACAAAAACTATAGATTAGCGTGTTAGATAAAATAATATCTACTTATTCTCATCCCGAAAAATAAAAAAATCATGTAGTACTTACGTGTTTTATCGGTTTCTTTACAGGAACCTATAAAATAACATACAATAGAGTCTAAACAACAACTTTTAACTTCACGTTTGGAAATTTAAGATATGTTTATTTTACTAATTTATTCATGTTTATATTTGTGTTTAGAAATTATTTTAAATTGTTTGGATTATGTGACCAGTTTTGATTGATTATTTGATGTCTATATCTAACATAAGAGGAAAAATTATTATAAAACTGAAACTTCTATGGATTTCTTAAAAATAATTTATTATGAAATGGAAAAATAGTGTACAAAACATGGCTATGAATTTCACTTCCTATTCAAGACTATCAATACTTCTTTCAATTGTGTCGCTGTGTATAATTATTTATTTTACTAATACGAATATGCTCATTGGTCTTCTGCAGTGTGAAAGAAAAATATAAAGAAAATTGATTAACATCTATGTGTCATACAAATCATCACGAATATTAAGCACTTCCACGTATTCATATATAGGAAAATATTGATGAAGTGATGCTGTGTAATCAAAGGAAACACAAAACGCAGCAATAATAATTCTGTCTCCATTTATTTTCTGACTCTCTTGGACTATAGTTAAGCAAACAACTCTTTAAATTAAAATATCAAAATAATCGAAAATATATACTATTGTGTGGATTCGAACCATCTACCTACTGGATTTACAAGAAATCCCCACCACTGTGGTATGAACACATTTCAATACTAAATGGAAAACCAAACTAAATAATTATACGAGCGATTCTCTTTTCTTTGTAACACTGCTACACATTGTCTATGGTATGTGCCAATAACTTCACCATTAATTAACGTGATTCACTGCGAGATTTGCTCTTGAGATATTATAGCAATGAGATTTGATATTATAGCAATGATATTATTTTCGAATCTCTAATAATTAAACACATTAAATCTACACTGGTATTCTTCTCCTTTTCCTTCTCCTACACAACCCATCTCCCAGAGAAAACATAAACAACCTCTTTCGCATTTCCCAGCTTGCTTCCTTATCACAAATATAACGATCCATTGATCTCTTATCAAACGAGTCCCCGGTTGCATCTTGAATCAAAGTTTCACTCAACCATCCTCTAGGAGTCCTCGATCAATCTAATGGAGTACATGCCTCCAACCGCCCCAGTAGAAACCGTAGGTAATAAGATTTTTACTGCATCTAGAATTATTTATAAACAATCATTTAAAAAAAAAAAGGATGGTGCATTATTTGTTTGCTCAACTACGTATACTGCACCAAAAGAAAAATAATTTTATCCAATATGTTAAATAAGAGTGTAGACTAAGAGGATGGCTGTATTTTATTTATTTTATTCAAAAAAAAAGATAATTTTTGCACAAATTTTTAGTCTTCTTTCATTAATCTCCGATATCTTTTTCTTTTTTTTAGAATAAACGTCATAAAAATAAGAGTTTGTGAGACCAGCTTATGGTTATCTCAACAATATATAGATGGAGACAATACTATTAAATACTATTGTCCTTGTGCTAAAATATATTATTTATGTATATGTAATATACTGATCCTCTATTTCTCGGTTTAGATTTCCATAGTTCTAATGAGATAGATTTTAAAATAAAAACTATCCCCTCACCATTTTGTTTTAAATTTGTAGATCCATTTTATATATTTGAACTGATCTGAACCCATAGAATTTGTAGGGTCACAATATTATTCACACTATCAGGATGTAAATGTATGCTTAGATGGATGAATTAAACTACGGAATAATCTTAATACCAACACATAAAATCTATTATTGTTTTAGAGCTATCATTTTATCATATATTACTTAGAAATGCATTTTAAGATAAAATTTGAAAATTGAAACTAACTTCCACGTCTCGGCCTCTTTTATTCTTTTATGCAAAATGTAAAAATATTTACAGACTAATCAAATAACTATATTTATTCTGACCATATTGAGTTAGGACATAATTAATTGAATCGTTAACTTTGAAAAAAATAACAAAGGGTACAAACCCTCACACACTATTGAGATTCATGATTATTTATATATAGTACTTAACTTACAAACTGATTATTAGTTTGTATAAAATAGAATGGTCTTATACTTTAATTATATGATAAATGTTGCAGTATATAATATTTCCTAAAAACTCAGAAAATATTAAACATATTGTGAATACAGTATAATTAGTTATACTTTGTTTTATATTTTGGACCTATAAATTGGATATGTTACTTACAATAAGCATTACGTAGATCTAATCTCATGAGATATATGTAAAATATTAAAATGGTACATAACAAAATATTATTGTTGTTTAATACGAGATAGGCATATCATTGATCAAAATTTCATGTTTTATAGTGACATTTCCGTGGATCGATCCCTCAAACAATCAACCAACTTTGGAGGATTTTCCGATCTTCCCATTATTGTATGTATAAGGAATATTTGGGATATCACAGATTTCGAGTTCATAATACCCAGATTTCCACCGCTTCCTCGCACGACAAGCAAGTAAGCCTTTTATTAAAATTTTACAGCTCCTTATAAAGTAGATTTCAAATTTAACAAAATTTGGCTTAAGTTTGTAGTTTTACAATAATTATTTAAATTTAGGGACAACTATTGGAAGGTCGGTTCTGCAGAGGCATCGCCGGATGATCCAGATTATCTAGCAAAGGAGATGTATATGAATTATCGGGTTTTCCGTCATACACAATTGCCAGAAAAACTCACACACCTCAGACATATCATTCGGATCGACCAAGCAACGAAGATGCTAAAATTCCATACATGGGTCCAATCTTCCGGTTCGAACTTCTCTCCTCAAAATTATGAAAGTCACGACGCTTAGCCATTACACCCAACTACTTACCGTAAATCGCTTAGCACAATTCCTATGAAACAAACATCGATTATTCTTTTTTTTCTTAAAAACACATGCAGATGTCGTTGGACAAATTCTCTTGATACAAAACACAAGCCCATACCATCTACGGGAAATACGGGTCACGATTGGTCTATTGCTACATAGGTAGTTCTGACAAACGAAAGCAATAAAATATCAAATCTTCTTCATCAATACTACTTTGTTGCAGGACAACGGTTGTAAAACTTATATTGTGCGACAAACAAGCAGCAGATTTTAGCATCCTACAGAGGGGGGAAGATAGAAAATTTAGAGTTGTTATCTTCACGAGCATAATTCCTAAACTTTGTAAAGGTAAATAGTCTTTATCTTTCTCCTTAATTAATTTATCTCCACATCGCCTATATAATAAAATATGTTATTTCAAGGTAATGCAACTCATTTCATCTCCTCGCAACAAATTTCTACTTCAACAAATCAATCAATACATCAAACACTTCAGAGGCTTAAGAAATCAAATAAAGGATGAAGTGAATTGAGATTTATGATCATATCCAAACGCCACTCAGTTTGTATCCTCATTCATACTAAAACATTTTGCTTTTTATAAGTTTTAAAACCCTCATCATTGTTGTCTAATTTAAACTTTTCATCAATGAAATATCCAGCCTCTATATGAAAATTTCATCAAGCCAATATTCAAGAAATTTCAGAACAAATTTATTCATCTAGCCTTAAGGACCTTCGTCAATCGCAAGATCTGATATATCGGAAAACGGAAAAGCTAAAAATTGAATAATTAAAAATAAATAAGTATCCCGCACAAATCGTATAAGCTTCTCTCTCCAATATAGCCATTCTAAATCAAGTATCCACAAATTCTCAAAATTCTAACTATTCTGATGGACCTTAACACTAAAGAAAACTCGATCTAAGATCGACCGATTTATATCGACATGATATTATACTGTTGGATTAAACGTGCAACATTTTGTGGATACCAACTTTATAACAGTAATAAAGATATTGATAAAGACATTACAACAGAAAATCTCAATATTACAGGTCGAATGTGGTCCGAGAATTTGATTTTGGTACCAAAATGCTACACATATATGAATTTAGACAGCGTGTTGTTTGCTTACATAATGAGCCATTCTTTTAAAGGAAAATGACTCGTCAATGTATAGTCAAATTCACATGCATGGACCAACTTAAATATATCTCCAACAAGTTGTATTTTATTCTTAACGTTAACTAAAAGTTTTCTTTCTTTAAACATCATATCTTCTACAGTTACAAAAAAAAAAAAATCATATCTTCTACGATTATTTTTTTAATGTTTAGAGGGGTTCGAATGCTCGTGCATCTCCTAGGGAGAAACCTAACTGTTTTAAATTAACTTTTTTAGAAGAGCAGACGCATCCCAACAAAAATTGAATATATGACATTTTAGATTCCTATTTGATAATATAAGTGTTTTAGTCCCTATGCCAACTTCAAGTTAGTTATAATGTGGATTGTAGAAAAAAATATTTCGCATGCTAATGGAACCAAACCGAGACATTTATTGAATATGATAATCATAAGAAGACGACAAACTTTGTAATGTTTCCAAGTTTTATTTGAAATATATTGATTTGGTCAAAGTTAATAGAATATAACTTATTTAGATTAATAGTTCTATCACTGTTACTTGGATAGGAACTTGAGAGCTAACTAGGCTTTTGAAAATATCTGAATGCAGACGAATCTACAGATTTTGGCAATTGAATCAAAATTTGTATTAGGTAAAGCACCACACAATCATTGTCTAAAATCTAATCTCTCATTTATACTATATATAATAGGAAGTGATGAGCCATAATTTTGTGGACACACTAAGAGCCAAAAACTCTATATATATATAATCAGGAAGTGATGAGCCATAATTTAGAGAGATCATCCCACTAGGTGAAAGAAAAAAAAAAAGCACACTGCTTTCTTGAATCACACGCGACCCTTTGTTCTAGCATTTATTTCTTGCTTCATAAGTTACCAAACATCTTCATTCTTGATCCTTTCCTCTTCCCACTTCCTAACCCGAATCATCAGCCAGTCTCGGTGATCTTACAAACCGGCCTGCATAATTCTTCTCCATTTCCTCCACTACTCAGGTTTGAACCTTCAGGTTCTCCATCTCTTCTTCTAAACTCTCTTTTGCTTCTTCCACAGACTCCAGCTTCTTCTTTATCCTGTTCTCATTACTTTCAGTACGTTGATTTGGTGCTCCTCTGAAGCCAGTTCATCATATTTAGTGTATTTAATACTACTCATATCACAAGAATATACAAAAGGTTGCAGTTTCTTTGGTCAATTAGAGGCCCACTTAGTCCCATTTTCAACATAGGAATCAAAGAACCTAACACAGACATGAGTTGAATGTTAAGAAACTGGTTAGCTACTTAATCCTTAGAACATCTCCACTATTTTCATTCTGAAATAGAACTTAGAATAAAAATGCTTTAATGTTTGATCCAAAAAAATATGTTTTAATAATACTCTATCTTTTATTTTAAGTAAAAAATGGCTGTATTATATAAATAGACTTAGTTCATTTATTTTTCGTTCGTAATTCTATTTTTCTCTCTAAAATAGAGTACTAGCTAATTATAATTCAATCTATTATAGATTAACTCCACTTTAAAGAAAAATTATGAGGACTTTCTCTTCTCATTTATTTTACAATCAGAGACAAAAAGATGTGATTTTCACCATTTGTCTATGAAGATCGGACAGAAAAAAATCATTTTACTATTAATGACATCAAAATGTCATCTTCACTATTCGTCTATGAAGATCGAACAGAAAGAACCACATAGATTTAATAACATGAGAAGCTTTTGAGTTTTGAACACAACCCAACTTTTTTTCTATTAAAACTGAATATTCTGTTTTTCCTTTTCTTTCTTCCTATAGGAACAGACATTACATGAATGAAAAGATTACCATCAGTTTCCACTACAACCCTATTTTATTGCCAACTAACTTCAGTTGGTGCACTTGTGGTCGTGGCATGAACCTCAGCCAAAGACACAGCCATAGCCATCATCATCTGCTCCTCAAAACTCTCTGGAACAATGACCATAGGAGGAGGAGGAGGAAAGTTGTGGAAGCTCTCTCCGTTCATGTACGAGCTTACATAGCTGTTGCTCCCTGTTTCTCCCATCTCAGTGTTGTTATGGTAATGATTATGATGGTGGTCAATGTCATCTACCTCTTGTTCTACGTCGTAGTAACTGTCGCAGTTGCCAGGAAGCATACTGTATGAAGAAACGTTGACGTTGTGGTTGTGATTGGAGGATTCACCAACCATTTGCTGGCGTTCAGCAAGTGCAGAGAGTGCACAAGCAAGCCCACCAGAGGATGAAGACGGCGTTGCTGCTGGTTCTACATAACTACGATCTTCTTCTGATACATACTGCCTAGGAGGTGCCGTTTCTCCACAACCTGAACTTCTCTGCATCTCTGTTTCCTGTTTGAAACAAAGTGAAAAAAAAAAACCATAGAGAATTGATATTTTTTTCATTTCATGAGAGGTATAAAATTAGTTAGAGATAATTAAATAAACAAATAATTTTTAACCTGAATGGATAGCCATATTGCTTCCATGACCATTAACTCTTCAAGGTCAACATCATCCCTGAAGAGTTTTCAGAAAAAAATCACATAGAATATTAGAGTCCAATACTGAATCTCTCAAATTAAAGTTGCATCAATGCACATTGATGAGGTTCAATTTTAGTTGCAGACATGGAAGCATACTTTAACCTCACAACATCCACTTGTAATAGAAATCACAGTGGTGCACTTCAGTCCTAAACACTTAGTTCCCCAAAACAAAACGAAACTAAGTCTAAGAACTTAGCTCCTTAAAACACTGCATGATCTCATTACACTTCATGCTTACAACTAATACATTACTTCATTGCAGAACTTGACAGAGAAAAAATAAAGAGCAGCACAAGTGGAAAGACAGACCTCCTTCCTCGCTGTCTAACTGATGTGTTCTGAGATGAAGAAGTTTCTGCATCTTCCGTAGGAGAATTATAAGACATAGCTGCAGAACCAAGCCACACAAAAAATGAAGCCTGTCAAGAACGCTTTTGTGATACCAAGATTTAACACTGTTCTGTAAGAGAAAAAAAAAACTGAACCTGAGGCTGAACCGTATTCCATTTCACCAGTCAATGCGCTTGTGCTAGAGGAACATGATTCCAGACGTTTCTGCATTTTCTCTTCGTCATCCTGCATTTCTTTCTGCCTCATCCTTATCTTGGCTTCTATAACCCGTTGCTCCTCCTGCAAAAAAGGATGCAGAGACAAGAGTATTTACATATGAACAAAGTCATTACATCAATCTTTATAGAGAAAAGTCACAGTGAAAGATCATTTCTAATCTTACAACTTGCTCAATGCCCTTTTCCTCCTTTGACTTCACTCCACGGTACTCAACAGCATAGTTGGGTGTTTTACAAAAGGGGCATCTAATAATGTTAAGGAGGACATAAAAGAGAAGATCCATACTTTGACGTAAACCATTGGAAATTCAATCTCTTTTGGAGAGAAGACCCCAGGACATGAACCTATGACTCTTTAGACACCTACTAGATAATCTAACACTAGGCTAATTCCTCGTTGGTTATGAGTTCATGATTGAGATTTAAGGATACTGAGTAGGCCGAGCTGAATTAGGATTCTTCATTTGCAAAAAACACTCTGCAACAAATTATAAAACAAACTACTAAGTCAAATCAAAATGGTGGAAACATGAAGCTAATAAGAAAAGCTGATGAGATGATTCACCTGTACAAATGCTTTTCATGCAACATCTTGACCTATTAAGGCTAGGATAGTACTAGAAACACACAAGAAGAAAGAGGTTAGATCTACAATGAGACATGCTTACATTGCTACTATGCATACTTAAAAGAAAAGAAAAAAAATACACAAACCAGAAAGCAAATGGGGCATTCTTCAAGGTCATGGCAGCTCTCATCATCCCCAGGGTAGCAAGGAGCAAGCTTAGACTCAAGGATCAGTTTCCTGAGCTTTTTAATGTCCACATCTTTGTTCACATACAGACCTTGTGGCTTTGTATACCTTTCTTCCACCACTTGCCTCTTCCTCCCCACTAGCTTATTACCCATCTCACAAAGTTCTAATCTTTATCACTAAATCACATTAACACCTAAAAAAACAATTCCCTTTCTACAAATTACAGTTACTATCACTAGTCTAAAGGTACATGCTTTGATTTGGGAACAAGGTTCATTATAAAGTAAGGTTTTTTATTGAACCTACACAAATGACAAATACAATTTCAGCACACAGTTGGGCTAAAGCCCTAGACTTTACATCTGTTCCAAATGAATTAGCAAACCTGAGAAGTTGAGATCGAGATGGGTTTTGAGGTAAACGATAAGAGACACGATCAGAACTTTAACTCTGTAGAGAGAGAGAGAGAGAGAGAGAGAGACAGTGTTTGTGTGTGTATGTCTGTTTGGTATTATATATTAAACGAAACAGAGGATTAGAGGAAGTTCTGTTTCTGAAAATTGTATTTTTTTTTTCTTGATTTTATTTTCTAAAATATTTTCACGGAAAATCTAGAGAGAGAGAGAGAGAAGAGGAAGAAGAAGAAGATGAGGTGGTGGTGGAGAGAAGCAAAAAGGGTCACAGGTTACGATGGAGTAAGAGGTGATACAAAGAATCACTCTGCTTCTTTCTCTCTTTGACACGCATAAAACGACGTCGTGTCATTCAGTATTTGGTTTGTCTGACCGGAAAAAGATTAGAATATACGAAATCTTCTGAAGGCGGTTTTGTCTTAAGCATTGAGTTTGGTTTATGTCTTTTTTTTTATTATCATTATCCATTTCTTTACTTTAATTGTATGTTTCTTTGTCGCATTGCGTAATTAATCTTTAATATTCGTAGTTTTTAACCTTTCATAATCATAATAATGGAAGAAACACGCAATTACACAAAGTATCTTTGGATTGTTATTTTAAAATTGGATTAGTCGGCGTTAGTGTTACGTTTGTGATTGTAATATAACTTTCTTGACGGCAATATTCTAATAGCTTTCTAGTTTGTTTGTTATTTTGGTTATAAGAATGATATTATCTGTTGACGTATAAATTTTCTAATACTCGTTCAATCAACCTAACTGATTACACCAAAAGAAGGTGAACATAAGTGGCAGAAAGCTAGCTAGATAATAATAATATATATATGAGACTAATAAATTCGTGTGTGTGGGTTGATGAAAAATAATTGGTTCAACTAACACAAAATTGGCTAAGGTTGGTGGTTAGAGAGGGTCAACCATTTGATTTTGTTGCTATGTGCCTTCAGCCATTTAGGCACTTACACAAGAAGATTAGTTCACATAATCTTTGATTTGGTTGTTGTGAACTATAACATATGATATTTTGAAAAAAAAATTGTAAAAGTTTTGTCCAAAGAATATTATGGTACCGTGCTTTCTAAATTGTTTCTCGGTTTCTATACATAAATAAAAGTATAATATAATAGTTTGTATAGAAAATCTTTAAATCCAAACTATAGAAATTCCATTTCAGCACATCAACAAAAACATCTCTTTGGGCTTATGGGCCATCAAATAACATACGCAAGCTTTAAGCCTGTTCAAAATTAGGAGAAATGGGCCTAATCTCAGAGCGACGGTCCACTTATGGAGATTAACAAGACATTAGTCACAACATTATCTTAGTACATGAAAGAAAGGTTTGATTTGTTTTAGGAGAAAAGGAAGATTAAATCGCTGTCAACAAAAAGATTATAACATTAACATAGAAATTCAATTTAATGACTCAAGTTTCTGACCATAGTTTATAGAACTCTTCCATGGGAGGCATCTCCTTAAAAAATCTATCGAACTCTGTCGTTGTCTCTACTCCTACTCTTCCTCCTCCTCCGCCATAGAGCCGGCTAGTATCTTGGCCACTTTTACTACTTCCATCGTAACAACGGCCGCCAGTAGCGGAGGGGGACTCAAAAGGACCGGCCGCGACGATGGCATCCTTACCGGTGAGTTCTTGAACAACATTCTTGAAGCTACGTGCATCGGTCTCAACGTACTGTGTGTTAATGAACACAACTTTCATTGGTTTCACTTTCCCTCTTCCAGACATTATTAAACTCAATAAGATTTGATTAAACTAATCAATTTAAAAGAAAACAAAATATGAGAGTTTTAGTGTTGATGACGATGATGATGAATGATCTTTTAGTATGAAGTTTTAGAGCTCTCCCAGATGTTTGTAATTTGATATGCCTACTTGTCTGTTTATATATACAGAGCAATGATATATCTTTGTGGGGCACTGAGGTGGGTCAATTTTCACATTATTTTCTTGATAATTTTTCTATATGGTCCTACATGAAATATAGATGACGACCTAGCTTTTTATTTTTTCTGACGCCATGATATATGTCAGTGGTTGTTGATTTTACTAATTATATATGGTTCTAGAAATGCTTACCTATGAAGGTAAGATTGAAGGTTTGATTTATTTGGACATTTTAATTTATACGACTGTTATATGCTAATGAAATGACTACTACATTTTTGCAGAATACATAAACTAATTTATTGTGAACAGTAGAAACTAAACTAAAATTGTTCTACAATCATTATACGCTTGCTGATTACAATCATAATCACATGGTTATGCATAAATATGAACTTGAGACATGTTGACCGTTAACATAGTCCAGCAGCCTTCACGGACCAAACATTAAACTGTCATATCACTGTTACTATCTAACAATATTGAATTTACCAAAAAAAACATATTAACATTTTCTTATCGCGGTCAAAGCACACCTTCTTTGATGAAACCCCATCACATCAAAGTTAAATGCAGCCTATGAAAAAAATAGGGAAAATCGCATAAAAAACCCTGAAAGTATCACTTACTAGCACTTTAAACCCTGAAGTTTTTTCACTAGCACTTTTAACCTTCAAATTGATATCTATATCATAAAAAACCTCCGAATAACAAAAATGACCGGTTCAGCAGGTTAAATTTTTGAAAAATAATTATTTAATTAATAAAATAAACAAAAATAAAGAAAAATCGAAAAATTTAACAAAAGCTCATAAATTAAAAATAAGAAAACTAAATAAAGATTTATAAAATTACTAAAACTAAAAGCTAAAATTCAAAAATAAATAAGATCAAACTAAAATACAGGAAAATACAGAATCATAAATTGAAAAATAAAAATTCAAAAGTTTTTTTGCATTTTCATATCATTCGAGATATGTCAAAAATTCAGAAAACCAAAATTGCAGATATTAAATAAAAAGGAAAGATAAAAAATATAGAAAACTAAATAAAAATAAAATACCTAAATGAAAATAAAACAAAAAGAAAAATTTTCTACAGCAATATTTTTTTTAGAAAATAAGGCTCCTACAGCTATTTTTTAAAAGCAGAGGCTTTAGCTTTAAAAATTACATAAAGCATGATTGGTAACATATATGGTTGTAGATAGAAATTAAAGCTAAATTCACTTGTTAAAGCCCAACTAATCACCCACAATGACGGCATATCTCGATTGATAATTTCCGACATTATATTTGAAAATGAAAAAAAAAACTTTTAAAATTTTCAAGTTTTTGAAATTTATGATTTTTTCGTATTTTAATTTGATCTTATTTATTTATTGAATTTTAGTTTTTTTTAAAAAAATTCTAAATCTTTATTTAGTTTTTATTTTTAATTTATGAGTTTTGTTAAATTTTCAATTTTATTTATTTTTATTTATTTTATTAATTAAATAATTGTTTTGAAAAAAACTTTTTTAACCTGTTGAACCGGTCATTTTTGTAATTTGAAGGTTTTTTATGATATAAATGTCACTTTGAAGGTTTAAAGTATTACTGAAAAAACTTCAAGGTTTAAAGTGCTAGTAAGTGACACTTTCAAGGTTTTTTATGGGATTTTCCCGAAAAAAATATAGAAAGTTTAGAAAGTGTTTGCACGTGTGTAGAATTTGCACGTCCCAAACACTATTTTGCCATAACAAGATGTAGTCGTCTTTGATAAATTTGCTTCTAGAAAAATTAGTTCCCATTAGTTATGTGTCACAATGATTATAATTTCTTTCTTTTACTATCCATATGTTACCTGTTTCGGAGAAAGAAAAGTAGTATCTGAAACATAATATTGAGAGGTAAGTATTAGCATATAATTTTACTGTATCGAAATAAACACCAACTATATATCTCGCGAGTTTATCAATTCATAACTTAATAGACATGTACAGACTATAGAGTTAACCATACCTTTTTAGAGATACTTTTGTAATAGAGGTTAGAAATTCCACAATGATGCAAAAGTCAAGGTCCAAGGATAGTTACATACGATGTTTCATGGAGAGCTTCAAGATGGACCCCATCCTCCCTCCATTTATTGCCTTTTGTTTTGTTGACTCATATTCATTCATTTTCCACAAATTATTTTTCACAAATTGTGGGTACTTTGTAAAATGTGTACGGTCGTACCTTGCGATGTCTCTAATTATGTGTAACTATGTATAATCATGCAAAAACTAATTGACATATAGTTATTCATTTTGTCTCTTTTCTTTTATTAAAATCCACTGGGTGAACATATTAGATAATGGGATCAGATTAAGGCACTAATCAATCAGTCATAATTATGATATACAAATTCATTATTATTTAGTTTTTGATATCATAAAATTCAGAATATATATATTCAGCCACACATGAACATACAAAGGCAAAGTCAAGATTGGCTACAAGATATCAGAGTAAGATTTTGACTGAAAATCTTGACTCAGAACCTGCATATTTTCTTCTTTTTCATTTGATCACCTTTACAAAGTTATTAAATTATTTAATAATGGTGATAAAAATTTACTAAATCTCAATTCTCGTGACAGTGAGCTATTTCGGAATGGCCAGCCCACAGTCTGCTAAATTCATGAAGTTTAGTAATTGCAACCAGATCCAAAAACTACAATGTTATACATCTAAAAGCCTATTGCCCATCATTCATCCAAGCCCCAACACAACTAGTGCTGGGTTTGCGGGCCAACCCGCCCCGCGGACCCGCGGGTCGAATCATTTTTTATTCAAAAATTCAACCCGCATAATCCGCAAACCAAAAATCTTATATCCGCACCCGCCCCGCCAAAACCCGCGGATAAACCACTTGACCCGCGGGTAATAATATTTATATTAAAAAAATATTTTCATTATATATTGATTATTTTTTAAAATAATATTAAATAATGCATTTATATGTAAAATTATATAAATAATTATAATATTTTATATATTTTACGAAAATAATAATTTAATTAAAAAAAATAGCGGGTACCACTCATATTCAGCTGACCCACACCAACTTAAACTAATCTCACCCTGCACCCACAATTGAAAACTTTTAAATCGATCGACAAGACTCGCTGGTGGGTCAAACGGGTGGGACCCGTGGGCTTTGATTAAAATTCCCAGCTCTAAACACAACCAACCTTAAATATGACACATAGTTTTGTTGGGTTAAACTCAAAATTTAATACTTTGGGATATTTTCCACCATTTATATTATATGTTTTGGCAAGTGATACCAAACTTTGGCTTAGAAAACCGCTATTTAGGGTAGGCACTTGGGGAAAAATTGGATATCCAGATTTTAGAGATATTCGTGATCTATTCGTTTTTTCAATAATCAATTACTTATCCGATCCAATCCGTAGCCATCTGGATATTCGTGTTTGGATATCCGCAAATTTTAGATTTTGATCAGATATCCGACTCGACCTGTAAAATAAATAAAATTAGAAAATAAACAAAAATCCAAAATAATATAAACTACTAATATTTTATCATGAAATAAAATTTTATTTACTTTTAAATTAGAATAAATAACTTAATAAATTTATTAAATAAAAATACTGTAAAATTTATATAAAATATAATTTTGTATAATTTAAATATATAATTCTTTAAATATATGTATATTTCATGTGTTATATAACAGATTAGATCGGATATGCTTTTATAAAAATATAATTATTTGTGATTTCCTTTGTTTCTTATGGATATTGCGTATTAGTATTTGCTTTGTTTCGTAAAGTTACGGATATCTGGATTTTTCAGTTTGAATCAAAATGGATAACGAATCGAATCAAAATTTACGGATATTTTGTCCAGTCCTACACCATTAATTATAAGAGACATACTTATAATATCTGATTAATTTAACACTAATAATTTTAGTTTCGTTTATGTAAATAATTATATTTTAACCTAAAAAGAAGTATATTCAAGGATTTTCTTTTAAACAAAAATCTGAAAGTATCTATAACACGAATCGTTTTTTATCTCTCTCGTGATTTCTGTTTGTCAACATTTTAGTCTCTAGAAATATCATGAGAAACTAGCGTTAATGATGCTCTTAAGTTTTGAAACATAAATCCTTGCAAAATAAGATTTGTATTTGTTGGAAATAAATTGGCTGGTAATTTTCATCAATTGGAAAAAAAAAAGATTGGAAAAATTGATCATAGCATAGCACTGCTTAATCTATAAATGACGCGGGCCTTAAATAGACTATGGGCGTTTCTCTAGTAAGGCGTAATTAGGAACGCAAATTAAAGACCCATAACGACTCCTTCCATACCAAATTTCTGCCTAACAATTGCTTAATCTATAATCTAATAGACAAAAGTGTCATTTGAGACAATTCACTTTCTGATCTAAGTGGAAACAAAATAAATATATCTCAACCAGAGACAAAAACATGTTGCCTGCCAATACAAAACAAGTGTTTTTTTTATAAAGTAACTTAACGACTTACACTTCCCACCTTGGTACAAAACGGAGTTCGCCCTAGAGACGTTTTCTCTCTGGCACACCACCCAAGACGCCGTCGTCTCCGTCCAATTTCCATGGATTCACACTGCAAGGTTTTCTTCTCCTTCCTTTGAAGAACCTCCTCTGCTCCTCCATGGCTTCGATGGTCACTGCTCCTCCGTCGCGGTCCAGGCCTCCTCCAGATCCACCGCCGTTCCCGAACTCCGATGTGTGCCGCTTGGAAAGATCTCCTCCTCCGCTCCTCCACCTCTGCCTAGATCTCCACCCTCCGAAGCAGCGCCTCCCCTCCTTCGTGATGATGATGGTGACTGCTCCTCTTTGTCCGCTGGTTTCCCTCCCTCCCATCACTCCGCCAAAACCACCAAACCCTCCGGATACATCCATCGTTTCCCTTCATCGCTTCCTCAACACCTTCTCTAGTCTTTCTCTAGTGATTACCCGAATTTCAGATATGAAATTCCCGAGTCCAACGCTTGAGTCTCGAGGCTGTGACGTTTCCATCTTGTTCTCTGGTGTATCATCATCCGTTTATGGATGTCCCTTCTCCAGACCATCTCCTCAAGCTTTTACCCAGATTTCAACTCTGAAGCCTCCATCCAGGATGGTGACAAAGATTGGTGGTGGTCTCGCGACAAAGATTGGTGGTGGTCTCGCGGTGTCTACGAGTGACACCTTTTTCGCCTACGGGCTCCTTTCTCCTGTGGTATACAGGTCTCTATTTGAGTGTGTCGATGACACTTACTTCGTCTACGGACTCCACTTTCCTGTGGTATACAGGTCTCTATTGGGATGTGTCGACTGGTCTTCAATCAGTTCTTGTTTCGATCTCCCAACAACTCCTCCTTGTAAAGTCCTTCATGCTCATCTTAGCTCACTATTCTTCACTTATTCTGCTATTGTAGAATGGTTTAGACAGCTATTTGTGTGGGTGATGTCGGAATTGAGGTTCATGTTTCTAGCTGATGATATTCTGATGGGCTTAGTCTCATTTGGTTCTACCTTTGCGATCTCTAGTAGTATCAATATCGCCTTGCCGCGATCGTCTGCAGTATGCAGTTCTCTTACGTGTTTCAATCGGGATGTTGGTGTTGTGTTCGTGTATCTCTCTTCTTGGTGGCAGGTAGAAGAGAAACTCATTGTCATCTTTATATCGATGAATATGGATGTGGCGGGTTACGATTTCTCGCTTTTCCCTCGTTTGAATCAGTCTTCTCTCCTAATATATCCTCCTATATGGAGTAAATTGGATGAACAAGTTTCGTTGGTATTGCAAGGATCTTCCTCCCATCGAATGCTCTCCTCTGCGTATGGTGCAGTGTGTGTGGTCCTACGGGTTACATTAGATGCAATCTTTGAAGAAGCTTATGTTGTTGTTGTTATACAATTTCATATGGCTCTTTTTGTGATTCGTATCGCCATTCTATCTTTCATTGTTGTTTGTTTGTTTGGCTGTCAATAGCCTCTTTGTATCCTCCTCTTTTGGAGTGTAAACATATTAAGCTTAATGCAAGTTTGGTTTGATCAAAACACTTCCCACCTTGAAAAGCGCCAAGTCAGTGTCAGGATTTCTCCTGCTTCAACGTTGTTATCTGCAAGTGACTTGTCCTCCTTCAAAACTACTGCTGATTTTCCCCTTAACTTCAGTTCCTTTGCTTGCATTTGAATCATCTTGGCTATCTTCTCCTTCAAACTCGCCACCTTTTCCAATAACCACGACTCCACTGTTATCTCAATCACTTCCCTTCCATCCACTGTTGGAACACAAACCTTGATGGTAGAGGAACCCTGAAAACAAAAATTAATCACGGCTAATTTAGATACAAATGACACACACAAAACAAAGAGAAGACAAAGAAAGTCCCAAGTTAGAAAAAAAAATATTACCTCCTCGTTAACTTCTGATGGAGAGGTCTCATCATACAGATGATAAGGACCGCAGTACACATGTACTCGATGGTTCCCCATTTTATGACAAAATTCTTCATCCTCCATCTGAGCAAAAACACTCAACACCCTCTACAAATGAATACAAATCCATCAGCCCTTCTTTTTCCTCCTCCCCCTGAAGACTCTGGAAGTATCTCTCAAGAACGATATCCGTCGTATAAACTAGTTCGAAATTCTTCAATACTTTGGAATAGACATCAACAACTTTGTTATAATAACTGAACCCGCTACCACTTGGGTCCATAAACCTAAAAAGTGGTTCCGTACCCACTTTCTCCACCAATTCCCAAAAAATGCGTTTCTCATACCGTGCCACGAACAGAGCCGTGAACTTAATAATTCCAAGCTCATTGGGTGTGACAAAGACATCACGCCTAGACGGAAACGACAAGGGAGTTCTTAGAGTCGGCTCAAGAACACCAGTATGCTGCGCTAGCTGGTTCATCATCACGGAACGGCGTCCACTTCCATCACCGTCCTGCTCGCTCCCATTTTCACCTTTTTCAGCTGAAGAATGTGGAAAAACAACTCGAGTGCCTTGCCCATATAATCGCAACTTCTATCCACCTCTTCAGAATGCTTCAATATTGAGGAGTAGACTTCCACAAATTTGAAAAAAAAGCCATCCCATAGCGGGTTACAAACAGCGCTGTGAGCTTAATAGTACAAAGCTCATTGGGCCTGATATCTTGAGGAAATGCGTAGGCAATGGGTTTACGCATACGCCTATACAAGAGACCGTGGTCAACAACAGACCGAGTCGTCTTCTTTTTCTACAAAAACATAAGAATCAGGTTTTGAATTCAGATATAGATTACAAGGAATAATGGTACTAATAAGAAGAATCGAATTGACTATACTAAGAGAGTTTTCATTAGATAAAACATTAGTAGAAGAAACAGAATCGAATTGACTACACGTTAAAACGTACCTCTATCAGAAGAAAGAAGATACCAAAAGGATCTTTCAGCATTACACTTTCGTTTTCTGTAGGGCGTTTTAGATCAATTTCTACAAATATTTTGTCTTGTCTTATCCGTCCAATAGAGTTGAGGTCTGTAGGTAGTTCTAAAAAACAACTGTAAAAAGAAACAAAAGTCCGTTAGTAAAACTAAACAATCGTCGAGTTATGAGGAATGTAAAAAAAAAATACAAAATAATTGATCAATACTCACTCTGAACCAGCACCAGCCCAGGGAGTAATAATTACATACGAGTTGAGGATCTTCCGTTGAACACTTTGGTCTTCGTATTGATCGATTAACTTTGCTTGAAAAGCTTCAGCGTATAACTCGAGGGCTTCAGGTACTTTGCCAGGTTCTAGAGTAAGATATTGCATTGCTCTCTCAGTGCCGGCCACTCTTGGACTGTAGTACCTGCCAAACTGCTTCATTCTCTTAATTTTCTACAAAAAAAAAGATAAGAATCAGTTTGACCTAAAATAATCAAATCTACTCAGCTTAGGGTTTCCATTCAGATATCGATTATGAGGAATAATAGGTAATATAATAAGAGGAATCGAGTTGACTACACTTAAGAGTTTCTGTGTACCTCAGCTACAACCACCGTAGCGTCGATATGACCTAACCGCTTGTAAATCGACGAGGGAGACGATTAATTGATAGCCTCGTTTGTGTTTGCTTTACCATACGTGTGTCGGCAATATATGTAATGCGTAATATTTACATTAACTAGGGACCCGTGCCTTGCACGAGGTAAGATTATCATAAAAAAAAACACAATGTATTTTATATTTTTGAAGATAGTTTGTAGAAATTTAGAATTAAAACATGTGTAAGAGATAAATACGTCATGTTACATAAAAATTCATGAAATATAAATTGTTATATAATGTTATTTTATAATATGGAAGATCACATTTAATAAACGTGAATTTCATACAAAGAATATAGTGTTTATTAGGAACGTGAATTATGCGTTTTGACCCAAATTGTGTTTTAGACAAATTTATGAAACCTACACTATAGTGTTCGTTAGGAAATGGATAATGCTTTTTGAGCCAAATTGGATTCTTGACTACTTTATGAAACATATACGATTTTATGCCAAAAAACTAATGAGACAAGTCCAAAAAAATAGCGTAGTTTGATAACATAACAAAGTCAAACTACTAAAAATATGACATAAATTTATGACTCATTTACTTACTTTTGTGTCGACTAAAACCATCTCAATAGTCTTTCCCACAACACCTTAGTATTATTTCCAAAGATGAATTATTTTAATCCTGATTTTTCACATTTATTTGAAAAAATTTCAAATCAGAAACAAAATCTAAAGAAGCTATTATGAACTAAAGATTATTTTTAGAGTTGTACCCTAGTATGGGGGATTAGCACACAATACATGGTCATCATATAGTATTACCACAACTTGCTAATTAATGAGAAACAATTGTACTAAAAAAATGTGTATATATAGAATATTAACTTTTGCCACGATTAAATGGAATATTATTTAAATTACTTTATAAAAATTGTTTTGAATGCATTCGTTTTATCATGCTTGCAAGGGTAATCTTGCATTTATTACTGGAATCAATTAAATATTTCTCTACATAAATTGAATCAATTTGAAATCTTATTGAGATATTTGCACTGCATAGCAAAATACCAGGCTGTTAACTGTGTGAATGATTACGTACGGTTGAATTATTTTAGGTAATGTATATTGACTGAATAGTAGGTTAACTAAATAGTTATTATTTGTGTGTAAATCAATTAAAAGGCAAATTCTGGGAACATATGCACATTAGGAAAGTATATGTAAACAATAATTAAGATTCATTTCAAATTTTTTGTAACTGAAACATGGCTCACCAAAATTTCCTATATTCCTACCATAAATAGTCCACGATTTCGCATTCCCTAAAATAACTGCTAATCATTAAAGTATTTTTTGGTGTAAAGTGTAAAATAATCATGAAAGTTAATATTCTAAATTTTGTATTTGAAATGTGGGTTACGATTTAGTATTTTCTCACAAAATTTCAGTATGATTATATTTGAAATCTTATCTATAAACTTGCAAAATATATCGCCATCTTTGAACAATGTTTAAGAACAACTTTAAAAAAGTGACATCATATAAATTAAGTTTCATTTAGAATCGTGTATTGAGCTGTCTTTATGAATTGAAATTGTGATTTTAAAGTGTTAGTGTTCTTATATCAACCAATAACATTATATGCATATGGTGAGAGAAATCTTATGAATATGATTGTAAAATATAACTTTTCTATACACATCTTAGAACAATTTAGTGACGAAAAAATGACAGCATACAATTTAATTTATTGTAGAATTGTGTATTGAGATGTCCTTACGATATGAACTAATAATTTTAAATTGTTTGTGTTCTTACGTGAGCTGCAAATTTTATGTATACAAACTGCCGATAATTGTCAATAGGCACCACCGCCTGACAAACTTATTTTATATGCATAAGACAAAATCATTTTCCTTATTTGTATAATGTTCAAAACATTATATTCATTGGGGTGAGTAAACAACGTCGTGAGGCTTCATACGAACATAATATTGTACACTAAATAATATATCAAGTCAAATATGAGTGGTACCAATGGCATTATATGTAATAAGTCTAGTTAAGTAAGGGTAATTATAAAGATTAGTAGAAAATGAATATGGGAGTGACACATCACTATAATGGCATGCTTGTAAATAAAATACCAAAGCAAGGTTACTCTTAATAATTGCTTCTCTATTAATAAGAAAGGTATACTAAGGAATAATATTTAGTATATCATCTTTTTTTGTTAGCCAATATTTGGTGATGATTGGGACTAACTCTGTCTAACTCAAGATTGGCCTGGACACATTGTGACTGGTTTGGAGGCACTGATAAGATTTGTAATTTTCTTCATTAAATAACAAGAAAAAAAAAAGAAGAAAATTTTGGTAATTAATTAATGTGTTTGAAGCAAGAGAAACCTAGGAAATTTATTGAAATCTAAACATTTTCAATATGATTTGTACAGGCATTATAATAGTTTGGGAGTCATAGGGGGATATTCGTGAATCTTTCAGTCCATGTGAGTAGTTTCAACCTGCAAAATTGTGGTCATTATAAATGGGCCACCACACATGAGAGCCGGAAATTTTAACGTTTTGGTAACCCGCTAAAGCAGTAATGCCTAGCGAATATTTATTTACATGGATCCATTATTCCTTGTCTCATGACACTCACCAAATCTTAGTTGCATACTAATCATATGCTTGAGTCACATACATATCTATATTGTTAGATTAAGTTTATAGATTTTGCAGCGTTACAACATATTTAAAACTACACTAATTAGTTCGCCCTAGCCGCTTTCCTCCCAAGCACGACTATCGAGGTTACTCGTTCCCCACTCCTCTCCGGCGCCGGAGGAGCTCGTGCTCGCCGGCGTCGGGACCTCTCGTCACATCTCCGCTTTATCTTCTTCAATCTCGTGTTTTGCCTTCTGGTTCTCCTGTTGTCTCTGTTTCGTTCTTCTTGGTGGCGTGACTCCATGGTGTCTCGACGGAGCTGCAGTCTGATAGAGTCTCCCTCGGCGTGGCTCTTCATCCTGTGGCTGATTTCTTCAGTCACCGCTGTTCTCTGTTTCCCGATTTCAAATCCCGCTGCAAGCTTCTCGGGAAAGACGCACCTGTATTCACTGCTCACGACGGAGACGGTATGTTCCGTCAATGCCGCTGCTCCCTTTGTCACCGCCGGATCTGCTCAATCTGAGTGCAAGCTCACCGGATCTACTCGACTATCCACCGACACTAACCCTCTGCTTCCTCGGTTCAGTGTTTCTCCTCCGGTTCGGTCAACCTCGAACGAGGAGACCCTTCTTCACTGCAACACTTTGTGTCTTCTTCAGAGGAAAGGCCAGAACCGAAGCCTCGCCGTCGCACCACCACACCCTCACCAACCGGACTATGCAGCTCCGCCACCGTTTCTGAGCTGAATCCCGACAGATCTCTTGATGTGAGCTTTCATTGTGCTGTAATAGACTTGCGGTCTAGTTCAGGTCTCGACGAGAGCTATGGATCCCGATACGGTAATATCGGAGTGCTTTCTCTCAGTTGGATCTCAGTTTGCGTCCCCTCATTGATAATAGTCAAGAGTATTGTCTCACCTCCCCGTCGTCTTGATTCAGTATACAGGGTTCACCTAGCCCAAAAATGTGATGTTGTACTTAAGTTAGATCCAATCTTTTTTCATCCATCACAGCTATACTGGAATCATGGTTCCAATTGCAGGCGCCTACGATCTCTATACCACGTCGTCCGACTATTCCCTCCGTGTATGCCAACCATTTTGTTCGACTCAGTGCCAAATTCAACAATGGTTTCGGAGAAGAAAACAGTTTCAATTGCCTCACCATCTCGCTTATTGATTATGTTGCTCTTCGGATCACTTGAGATTCACTTAGTCTCTTGGGTCAATATAATCGACTTTAGAGCTGATCTCATTCGTTTGATGGGTTCTTTAGCCTCAATCGGCTTCTCACCCTTCTTCCAAACCCTTTCACTAGGGTGTTTTAACGTCTTTTCAGACTATTTGAAGCTCTTTCGAGCTGTGGTTTCAAGGATTCAAGTGAAGATTATTTGCGGATCTCTCTACTTTGAGCAAGTCTCTCCTTGTAACACTTCTATCCTTTGTTTTATTGTTCCACTGTTATTGTTGTTGTTCATCTTACCGTCAAGCATACCTCCGGTTGTAGTCGCGCCTTAGACTTTATTTAATGAAAATTTGTGTTACAAAAAAAAAACTACACTAATTAGTCACTGGACAAAGACCGACCAATTATAGTTATGTGAAAATTGGTTTCAAACTTTTATTTCTAAAATTTAGCTAGAGATCATATACATTTATATTATTCCTATATGTGTGTATACAACTATTATCAGTCAACTAAATTAAGTATTCGCCGTTCCCCAATCATCAACTGACTAATGAGGTCATATGGAACCATTGTAAGTATATAGCATATGCTTAAAATCCAATAAATGAGGTATACAGTACACTTCATTGATCAGGAGATCTGATACGCAGCCGACCTTTGATTCAATTAAGCTGCTAATTAATTATGTAACTAATTGTTTTCTTGTATAGTAATTGAGTAGGACAAACTAACTAAATTACTTTGTTTTATGATGTGAATTTAATTGTTGTATTGAATAAATACGTCGCTTATGATCAAACAGATAGTTATGGCTGCAAATTGCTTTCGTAAGATTACAAAATTCTCTAGCATGCGTTCTTGGGGCTTTGGTAGTTATTTCGGGTAAAGTCAGTTGGTCAAACTCTCGAATGCTTCCAAAAGTCCATGTTACATATGCTATAGCGCATATTAAGGAGTATGCATACATTTGAAGTATATTAATACAATGAAAACTTCTCGACTGCTTCTATAAGTCCATGCTATAAATGCATATATATACCTAGTCCTTTTCTTACGTGGTAGATCACATGTTGACAAAGAAATTCGATTGCTATATATAGACATATAACTGGCACTCGAAATTTATTTAAATTCAGTAATTTCAAGCTGAAATTTACTAGCAGTCTCAATTAGTACATACTTTTGGCATTATATCAAAAGTTTCTGTGTTAAAAAAAAAATCAAAAGTTAAACAAGGTTTAGTAGGTTCAGCTAATTAAGTAAACAAATAACAAGCAACGACCATGTTGGTCATAATAATGGTCTTGTGAGCCATCATAAAGTTTGTTAGTTACTACTTGGATTAAGTAATCTTGATTTTTGGACCGACTGTATCCTACCTTTCAAAGGATTTCAGTAAATTTTTAGCCACTATTCATCTATGATCAAGTGAGACTTGGTTTAGCATGTGTTGCTTGCATGTGGCCACATGAGTTGAACAATATTGCATATTGTAGATATGTAAATTGAACTACGTGCATAAATTATTTATGGTTATTTTTATTTTTTTATCAGGAGGTTCGAAGGCGGACGCGATGACACCTACGCCGCGCTTAACTCAACCGACTAATCCCCTGGCCCGGAACCAGCCGGCACTAATACCCATTACCCAAGGGACGCGATGGCAATTATTATTTATGGTTATGCTTACAAATGTATGATTTTTCAAAGTACAGCCATTAAAAACAATACATTTTGGTGCTTGAGGTGGTAAACTAATCTCTTATTTTTACGACGCACAATCTTTAAATCCAAGATTACTTTTCAATTGAAAACCTCATTTCCACTTTAGATATTTTTTTTTGTTAAAAGTTCCCTTTTGATACTTCTGTTAGATATACGATACTATTTATACAGAAAAATCATGAATCCAATACTTTATTCTCTCATATTACAATTAGGAGTTTTGAACATAAATCTGGTGCTGCGAAACAATGGGCACAACTGATCTGCATTTCCCGTTACTTAAGAACAAATTATTAAAATTAATTAATTAATGGTGTATTTAGTGGAATATGATGTATCAACAACTGTTTTTTCAATTTTCAAACGCAAAAGATAATGATCAAACCAACCAACTTAACATAATCACTTACGTAGCTTGGTTTAATTGAATCTCCTTGATAGTATTGTATTTTATGTATGAATTTAACGATAATACTTTACCGACCACGAAGATTTATGTATGAATAATAAGACTCAACTGGTTCTACTTGCATGGCAGAGTACCATTTACTATCTATGGGCAGAGAGAAACAACAGGCTCCACAACATGTTATATCGATCAGGACATTCACTCTTCCTCCAGGTCGACTCTACTATATCCGAAACAGAATATCAAACAGGAGGTTTGATAATCCAAGAAACTCTTCTCGTATGATTCATGAATCATGATCCGTACTACAGCCACTACTCTCACTTAGTTAGCTGGCGTACTGTATTTCAGCAAATACTATGAGGTTCCTCATCTGTGTGTTTCTAATTTGGCTGATTACTAAAATCAAAAACACTGCCCAGTGGCTTGTAATTTTTCTCTCTTTTTAATCTAATGCATAGAAAGCTTTTTTCAAAAAAAAAAAGTATGAATAATAAAACCCGTTGACACAAAGTATACATAACAATCAAGCAAGCAATCATGATGATCTTTTTTTGTCATCAAATTAAACAGATTTATACTGACTCTGCAAACTAAACTGGTAATTCTACATCCATGTAAACGACAAAAGACCGATTTTTTTTTGTCATCAAATTAAACAGATTTATACTGACTCTGCAAACTAAACCGGTAACTCTACATCCATGTAAACGACAAAAGACGATTGCTTCCTGACACTGCATCAGTTTCAAGTTACATTTGTAACTGATTATTTTCAATTGGTATGATATAAGAACATGAAGAATAAACAGCGTTCACAAGTTATTTAGAAGATATCAATATGCTAAGAGGAAATTTACTCTGAGATCATTCATATACTCCGGACGCAAAATTTAAGGACCGACAATCTTGATGACCTCTTAATTAGGCTCTTAAAGCATAACAAAACATTTTTTTGCTCATGGTGTATAAATAATTCACGTAAGATCGTCCCTTTTGCCCAACGCAAAAATTTCTACAAAATTTATATATTTATTTTTAAAATTTATGGAAGTTTCAAGTCTAACAGTGAGGAAGACGCCACGTGCGGTGCGTTTTAAACGTTTTGATGTTAAGGGGACAACATGTCTTAACCAAAAAGCCAGTATGCACTTCAACTTTAGCCGTTTCAAAAAGAAAATACAATTCAAACTGCTTTTTTGAATATTCAGATGAAATCTAAAACCAAAGGTCAATTATACATGAATTAACCAATTTTAATTTTACCCAAACAAACTTAACTATAAACAATAACAAAAAGTAAAAATCATGGAGTCAGCTGACCCCTCTCCTCCACAAATAGTTCTACCACTGACTATATCCTTGTGACCATACATATATAGTGTTATTGGGTTACTTAACCCCTATGATTTGTTAATCTCTAAAAATATCACATGTTTATATAAACATGCATGCCTTATTTTTCATGTCTATTGTATTTTTCTTTTAAGCTATATACAAATTTATTTCGTAATTGGATTTTCGTTGCGTTCTTTTCAATATAACTGGACCGAAATACCAGTGACATCTCCTAAACATTATTTGAGAAATGATTTGTCATGTGTTATTATTACATTAGTTTTGAAAGAGAAATGATAATATGGCTTAGTATAAAATATGACATGGTTCTCCCCTTATTATGACATGTACAATTTTATTTATGATATTTACATTTTTGGTAACTTTCTTAAAATATAAAAATAACTTATGTGTATTATAATTAGTAACTTTTTTAATTAATAACATAACTATAAATATAAAAAAGTTTCACATCAATTTTAAAATTTAAAAATGAAAAAATTGTAGATAATTATACTTCTATCATAAATAATTAATTATTGAGCTGTTTTTACTTGAATTTTTTTAACTAAAATCAATTGATAAATAAATTTAATTTATAATAAAATTTAACTAAATCTGAAAATATAGATTAAAATTTGTTAAACCAAATGAGAAAAAATTACAAATAATTATTTTATTTTTCATACTGATAAAACTAAAATCTAGAAATATTACTAAAATATATATTAAATTTAAAATTTAATAAATAACTTTATTTTTTAAATAAGCTATTATCATTGTGCGCATGGCGGAGAAAACTTCCTTTATATTATCTCTCACACAATTTTTGACAGCCAGTTTCTTGAAAGATTACAATCATTTAAAAGATAAAACTAACATTTATTTTTTTTGGGCAAAAAATAACATTTATAAGTTCTCTAACGAATGTCTCATGATTAAAAAAAAATTGTTTGTTTCTATTACTTGAAATATTGACAACTACACAGCTCTAAGACACATGTAGAAATGACTAGCAAAGAGGCCATATAAGTAGCACCTTCTTTCTTCCTTATATATAGAGATAGAACCTCGTGCCTTTGTTTTCGCAGTATACACAAACACACAAACTTGGTCTTGAAGAAACCAATACAAAACCTTTAAAACGCAGCGTTTTATCAAAACAGGACAGGATCAACCCACATATGGCTTCTACTTCTTCTTTGAGACCCAATCTAAAGTCTCTATCATTCTCCTCTTCCTCAACACTCAGAAACAAGAAACCAACCCCTTGCTCTGTTTCTTACCCCGCCAACAAAACATCTCGCATCTCGTCGTCTCTCCAACCTCCGGCCACATATAATAAGCCAACGTCTTGGAAGAAACTATGCAACGACGTCGCATCCCTGATCCCCAAGACGACGAACCAAGCACAGAGAACTGCCGCTACGATCTTAGACGCGGTGGAGAACGCCATTGTCTCCCACGAGCGCCGCCATCATCCTCTCCCTAAAACAGCCGACCCCGCCGTACAAATCGCCGGAAACTTCTTCCCGGTCCCGGAGCAACCGGTCCAACATAACCTCCCGGTGACCGGAACGTTGCCGGAGTGTATCCAAGGAGTTTACGTCAGAAACGGAGCGAACCCGCTTCACAGACCAATCTCCGGCCATCATTTATTCGACGGAGACGGTATGGTACACGCCGTCCGGTTCGATAACGGTTCGGTTAGCTATTGTTGCCGGTTCACTGAAACAAACCGGTTTGTTCAAGAGCGAGAACTCGGTCGATGTATCTTCCCCAAAGCAATCGGAGAGCTTCACGGACACTTGGGTATCGTCAAGCTTATGCTGTTTAACGCCCGAGGGCTATTCGGTTTAGTTGATCCGACCCGGGGACTCGGTGTGGCTAATACCGGTTTAATCTATTTCAACGGTCATCTCTTAGCCATGTCCGAAGACGATTTACCATACCACGTAATAGTCACCCAAACCGGGGATTTAAAAACTTCGGGTCGGTACGATTTCAACGGTCAGCTAAAAACCAAAATGATCGCCCACCCGAAACTCGACCCGGAAACCCGAGAACTATTCGCTCTAAGCTACGACGTCGTATCAGAGCCTTACTTAAAATACTTTCGGTTCACATCCAACGGTGAGAAATCTCCGGACGTCGAGATCCCGCTTGATGGACCGACGATGATCCACGACTTCGCGATCACCGAGAACTACGTAGTGATACCAGACCAACAAGTGGTTTTCAGATTAACCGAGATGGTCAGAGGCGGTTCTCCCGTGGTTTACGACAAGAAGAAGAGATCAAGATTCGGTGTTCTGAACAAATACGCTAGAGATGCTTCGTCGATACGATGGATCGACGTACCGGACTGCTTCTGTTTCCATCTGTGGAACGCTTGGGAGGAGCCAGACACAGACGAGGTCGTCGTGATTGGGTCATGCATGACGCCACCTGACTCGGTTTTCAACGAACACGACGAAACACTTGAGAGTGTTTTGTCGGAGATAAGACTGAACCTGAAAACAGGGGAATCTACACGTCGACCGGTTATTATCTCCCAACAGTTAAATCTCGAAGCCGGTATGGTAAACCGGAATCTTTTAGGTAGAAAAACCCGGTTTGCTTACCTTGCGATAACCGAACCGTGGCCTAAAGTGTCCGGTTTTGCGAAAGTGGACTTATCTAACGGAGATGTTCAGAAGTATATATACGGAGATGGGAAATACGGAGGGGAGCCTCTGTTTCTGCCAGAGGTTTCTTGTTTTAGAGAAGACGGTGGTTACATTATGGTGTTCGTTCACGACGAGGAGAAAGTGAAATCGGAACTACAAATCATCAACGCCTTGAATTTGAGGCTTGAAGCTACGGTTACGCTTCCGTCGAGAGTGCCTTACGGTTTCCACGGGACGTTCATGAGTAATGATGATCTAATGAAGCAAGCTTTGTGTTGATTATATAATCTCATGTTTTTTTTAATCTATTTAGGGTTTTACATATGTTGCAGTCTGTATATGAGTGCTGATTGGGAGAGAAATGTTGCATGAGGGATTGTCATATGCATTAACGGATCGTGTCTCTTAATTACAAGCTGAAAAAAAAAAGAGAAAGAGTTTTGAATACATACATTATGTGTAAAAAACGCCGAATGTTTAATTATGTAACTAATATAATGTTGAGTAAATGATTATTGTATTGAAAAATGATAAATAAAGGGAACACCCCAATATATTGTGCAGACTGACGAAAATGCAATTTATTCAACTTAGTGTAATTATATAACATTGAACTAGTTGACAAAAAAAATATAACATGGAACTATAAACTAAAATAATATGTGATAAAATGGCGTGTTATTTTGGCAAAATAGCAATCTTGTATTACGAAAGATGCATGGCATGCATGTTTTTTTATTAAATAATATGACATATAATGCTTCTCTCCACCAAGAAGCTATGTATTTATATAAAACTATACAAAGGTTATTTTTCTAATTAATAAGAAATGTCAGGTTGTATAGTGTATAGCCCCATTTAGAAAAATAAGAATAGCCAGTTTTATTAAGGAAGATCATTCATACAATTAGTTCAAATTAAGGTTTGATTGGCAGAGGCTATAACTTATAGATTTTTCTATTTTAAAATATACTAGGTCGGTTTCCGCGCTACGCGCGGATAATGTGCTAAAATTTATTATTCTTTAATTGTGATTGAGAAATTCTTTATTAGAGAACTTTATCTTCACTAAATTATGTAGGAGAATTTAGGTATTCCTAGTAAACCAAGTTTTGGTTGAACTATTTTTGATTGCAACAATCTAGATATAAAATTTTGGTTTATTTGGTCAGTAATAAGAGAACTTTGATATCTAAATCTAACCAATATTGCATGACCATATATTTTGTTAGACTGATGAACATAATCTATCAGTTGAAAGAAACCAAATAAAAAGTATACTTATACATTAGCATTCGAGCTCCCAGCTAAGCGTTAGATTGGTTAATATCGTTCTTACACTTAATGAATTTTTATATAAAATTTATTATATAGTTAAAACGAATTTTAAGTTAATAATATCAGATTTCTTAAAATAAGATAATTCTTATATATTGTGTTGTTATCTTCAAATAATATTTGATTTCTAAAAATAAGATAATTCTTAAATATTGTGTTGTTATCTTGAAACAATATTTTTATCATAAAATAAAAAAATTAAAATAGAAAACAATATATAATTAATTATTAATCAAGCAAAATATTTTAGTTTTAAAATTATATTCTAAATATTTCTAATATGTGAGTGTTTAAAAATTCAACACAATTATATATATATATATATATATATTAGGTGAAAGTTTGTATGATATAAAAATAATTTGATGTTTGATTTAATTTTATTAAAATCATAAATAATAAATTATCATGGTGGTTTTAAACTAATAAAACATAAACTAAAAAATATTCATAAGAAGATTATGCCCTTAGTGAGCGAAGTGATTTTTGCACTCGAGATCCAACATTAAAAATTAGACTGGTTGATATCGTTCTTACACTTAACGAATTTATATATATAATTTGTGATATAATTAAAAACGAATTTTAAGTTAATAATATCAGATTTCCGAAAATTAGATAATTCTTATATATTGTGTTGTTATCTTCTAATAATATTTTGGATTTCTAAAAAATAAGGCAATAATTATATATTGTCTTGTTTCTAATAATTTACATCTTTTGGAGTTTATTTCAATAACGTAATGCATAATATATAAACTGAAGACTAAATATTATATTTATATTAGTTTATCGTCTTCTTATTCTTATGTATCAATAACATATTATAAAACAAAAGTTTTAGTCAAAAAAAAAATCATATATAAAACAGTACCTTAAAGCTTTTCGTTGTTGCACTTGTCTCTTCATGTGATATTTTTGGTTGTTATTTAACACTTATTTTAATAAATCCACGGTTTCTAACTTTCTGTAACCAAATCATCATGAAATTTCATTTGCTACGTGTATATCCCTTTTTGTCAATAATACGACAACACAAAAAAAAAACTAATTATAGAATCTGATCAAAGACACCAATAGTTTGATCGCAATATTGGTTACGCATTGTGTAACTCCATTGTATACCCAAATCCTCCAACTCTAAGTCTCTAATGACGTTGGATTGCAAAGTTTAAGTTTCGTGTTTGATTTCAGACAATGAGAACCTCCAGCATAATCTTAACCAGCAGAAGGGACGTAAATTTTTCATAAATAATTCTTTAGTCGTACAATGGTCAAAGAATATAAAGTTGAAGTGATAATATAATATCATGTTTTTAGTGCAATATTTAAGAGCATTTGATATGGTGGAATAGATTACCATCTGGGGCATTCGACTTTATGGGTCGAGATCCAAAATTATAAAAGATTTCATAGGAAAACAGAAAAACTGAATATGATTGTTAAGTGTTTTAAACATCTCACAGAAATTTTAATGTCAATCTTAGTTTAAGGATTATAGGTGAGTTCTACGAAATCTTACAGATTTCAAAGCTTGTTCTGTATCTCCCATTGACCTTACAACTGTAACCAACAAAAGCAAAATTATCAAAATCATTAGCATACACACGAAAGAAAAACTAACGACAATTTGAAAGATAAACATAAATACGCAACTATTGTTTCTTAATAAAGCTCAAGCCTTGAATCATAATCCCAGTTTTAAAGTTCTTCTAATGAGACATCTCATGATGATCGACCTTGGTTTCTGCTTAAAAAAATTCTTGTACTATCAACAAACGGTACAGCTTTGGGACTCTTACACCCAATAAAAACCCACCAGGCTGACTTTCTGCCATACTTTCTGTTACAACACTCCATCCAATGCTAGCATCCTTTGGCTAATAGACACTGCTCGCTTATGTTCTCATTCTCAAACAAATCAGAGCTTGCTTGGATTGTTGTCTCCTCTTTCTTGCGTCTTGGTGCTCATTGAAGAGTTATACCATTGCCGTTACTGTTGTTCTTAGTAGAGAAATGTTTTGGTATTGTGTCACAAGTCAGTATAGAGATTTCTCTCGAGGTTAAAGGCAAGATCGGACCTTTGAATAGGTTTGGAAATCATCTCTGGCTCAGGGACCATTGCACCTAAACCCAAGAAAAGAGACCCTTAACTTGTACGTTTTGCATTGCCTATCAACGTTGAGAAGGGGAGGCTTGAATTTTTGACCAGCAAAACTTGTACACAATACTTGAACACAATTCTTCTTCACGGATTGGTTTGTTGAAGCAATCTAGACATGAGTGTGTGGCTCTATGCAATAAACTCCAGCAGCAAAGCATTCACAGTATAACTGCAGAGAGAAACATTCAAAATACATTAGACAGAGATACTAAAACTACTTCAAGCAAGCTAATAAGATTAAATAGGATTTGGGATATATTTAGCTTACAGTTTCAACTATTTGGATCTTTTGCAGTAGCACCGTTTACATGATGACTTGCCTTCTCCTGCTGGTTCAGACTCACGCCTGCCCATTTTATTGCCAAAATATTGTTAAGATTTTACCATAAATCTGTTTTTGAATGTCTTAGGTAAGACTTAACTTTTCTTCTTTCGACAGTTCGAACATTTTTACACTTTTTCCTGCAGCTTCCCCAATTTCTTTTTCTCTGAAAATGAAGTGTGAGGGAAAGAACCGGAGTGGTAGAATCTTGCAAAACAACTTACATGTTTCCGGATGCTGAGTACTCATTGCCAACATTGCTGTCCTTAGATGACGTTACAATGGCTTTAAGATGCAGACCAATGCTAGGTACGTTAAAGAATAATTTTTCTGAAGATTCGTCTGATGTTTGCTTGTTACTCCCTGCATCTAAAGTGTGGACAGCGTTTTCTCAGTTCATGGTGAAGAGCCTGTCACACATACACAACTTGTAGAACTGAGTAGATGAAGTTACAACTCTTAATTCAGTGACAATTAGTAACTTGCTCCCAACCCCTAAAAAGACACAATGACAATAAGTAAGCACAAAACATGAGCAGTTTCCAAGAGTAGTAACATAATAGTTATAACAGAAGGCAAAACTTGTAGGGTATTTAATAGGCCAAACGGTTGCATAACCACTCAGAGCATATTCTATTCCACTACCTTGTCATAACCAAATTTTAGCAGTCTATCTCAGCTTCCTTCAATTAATGAGTGCAGTCTACACCTCAGGATAACTTCTTAGCGCACTGAAACCATTGTGAAGACATTTGATATTTAGGATTGAAGAGACTCAAACCATCCTAACCTTGCGTTGTAGGGAACATATGATTTGAATTTCTTGATTCCAACGTTAAGACGAAAATCTTCAATGCCGTAACCGAGGGGGCTTCATAAAATAAGTAACTACTACTGTTAGACTTCTTTCCATTCCATCATAATCTCCTTCGCGGTTCTGTAATTAAGATAAACAAAATCATATGGTTAGGTAAAGAGGAACATGTATTCAGTTTTCAACAATCGAAATTTATCACAATAATATATTGAAGCCACGTTAACCAAAAGGAATCCCAACAATGTTCTAAACACCATAAATCTCAAGAGTGGCGAACAATATGCAAGAATAGATCAAACAACAATCATAAGAAATCTCATAATGGGTAAAAGGGTCTCACATAACAAAGCGACGGGAGACTTTCTGGTGGATATGGGAGCCATAGCTTAAAATTTTTGAGTTAGGGTTTTACGGATTTGCTTGGATGTATAGACGAAGCGTTTAGCCATTTATATAGGAATGGAAGAAAGGGAAGTAGAACGACACAGTAAAGAAGAGAATAAATAGTATAATTGATTGATCAATAAGGAGCCACTCTAACGGTGATTGCCGAGAACTGAAACGGGGAAGACAAAGTGAAACAGCCAGAGGAAATCAATGCATCGGAGATTAGATTATAGGAAGTTGGACTCGACATGGCCCAAATTTATTTAATATGAGACCCAACGGAAGGCCCACCTTTTATCTTCAATCTACAAAATCAATAGTGACGTGGCGGAAAAAAACATTCTCATTGGTTAATTTTTTTAAATGACGTGGACTATCTCTCTGTTGAGGATATTCCCCTTTTAATATTAGAAGATGTTATAATGTGATTGTAGATTTTATTGATGTAAGATTATATCAGTAGCTTTTAAAACACTAAATATAGAATTTTAGAAAAAACTGATTTCCAAAGCTAATATATTTCATATATTGTTTTTTGAGCTGTAGATTTAAATTATTTGATTAAACATGATTGATAAATTAATACAGTTATGAAAAGAAAAAAGGTTGTAGAAATCATTTAGGGCACTTGCTAATCACCTCCTGCATAGTCAAAAAGTTACAGCAAACTCGACTATCTAGCTAAGGACATTTATTTGATATTTTTCTCTATATAATAGGAAAATATATTTGATATTTCTGTCTATAAAATAATATGCGAGGGAGCTAAGATTGAAAGTCTATATTCACAATTATCTCTGCGAGCTGTGAGCTGCGAAGAGATCAAGAGAAGGTTCTTAGAAGAAAATTTTCCCTCGGAAAGTTGAAACCCAAAATATCTTCGTGTCATGTGATATCTGTTTGAAAGTGGGTCCTACCCTTATTTCCCTGCTCCTTTTTGTTGTCTTCTTCCAATTATCAACTAGTTTTCTTTTGTTGTTTACGCAATTATCATCTGGTTATAAATTTAGAATTCAAATAATATCTTCTTTCTAATTAGTGGACCAGTAAAAGAATGCAACTGCTATTTGATATCATGAAAATGTTGAAGCATTTTAGACCCGCAATACATCTTTCTGTTGGTTTTCAGAAGCAAGATATCGCAAACAATGTTCCTTAATCGGCTAAACAACACTTATTTATTTATTCTTAATGCAAAAATACAATTTCAAAAAAATTTAACTTGGATTTTTTGTAAATAAAAATGATCATTATGGATATACGTCCAGGTTGTTGCAGTTTCAAAGTGTAGCATACTGATTACTGGACACATCTCAGAGTTTTGACTTGTATTGGAGGAATACTTTATCATATCTTCTTATTGGTTCTGAAGCAATCAGTTTTGATTACGATCTTTTATCCTGATCTTATTGGTTCTGAAGAATGTATACGTAAGCTTATACATAAGCACTCACATTTCACATTAGCGATTGATTCTTCTCTTTGAACATGTATTGTATTTCATAGCCCTTCTTACATTGGGCATACTTAATTTTTATTTATTTATTTCAATATATAGATTTGCTTGGTTTCAGATTCTGCTATGGCTTTATAACCTGTAAACTTAATCTTTTTGAATGTATAATTATTGAGACTGATGCTTGACAATAAAAAATATTCATACTGGAATCATAACTGGAACTAATTATTTCGAACAAAATTCAAGACAAGATTATATTTTACCTATTTGTTATATTACATATATAGTTATTTCATTGTTTATAAAAAATGTATATACATATATATAGTTACTTCCTTGGATCGTATAATTGCCGAATATATGCTGAAGTTGTCTCGGAATTTGATTCCTTAAATTATTTTTTGAACAAATATTATATAAAGTATCATTTATCGAGTTTGTAGATAGAAACTAAATACTATGGTGTCCCATCAAGAATTTCCGACAAAAATTAGAACAATACAGAAAAAATTAGCATGGCTCATATGTAAAGATGACAAGTACAAATTGAAAAATTATCTTAAATCAATACTATTAAAACAGGAGCAATATTTATCTACTTACAAATAGTCTAGGTTTGGACCATTATAATTATATTCATTTCTTATTATTTCAGTTTATATCTAATTTAATTATTATTAACTATATATTATCCCTAAAATTAAGGAACTAAATAACTAATCAATTATTTTCAAAACTAACGAATTTATTTAATATAAATGCTAAATTTAACTAAATGATTTATTTATTAATATAATAAATAATGATCTATGCCTATTAATTTGAATATATATATATATATATATATAACTTTACATTAACCAAAGCGTAAGAAACAAATTCTTCAAAACACTTTCCAAATACATAACATATAATTCTTATATTTAAAGTATCAAAAGTAGATATACATATATATAAATATAAATATAAATATGAATATATATATTTGATAAAATAAATATGTATAGTTAGCTACTATTAATATTTAATATATGATGAAACATGTTATTATTGATATTTTATGAGTATATATTTTACGGGTTAATCGAAATACATGTAATATATTTATTACATATAAACTAACTGAACAAATATATCAATACAATTTTATCATAATACATTACATTAGCATAAATCGATGTAAAAGAGTATAACTCAATAGTTTAATTAATTTTAAGATATATATATATATATATATATATCAATCAAATTGTAATTAGTTAGAAACTAGATCTAACTAGCTATTTTCATATTTTCAAAAAAAAAGATATAGCATAAATCGATGTAAAAGAGTATAACTCAATAGTTTAATTAATTTTAAGATATATATATATATATATATATATATCAATCAAATTGTAATTAGTTAGAAACTAGATCTAACTAGCTATTTTCATATTTTCAAAAAAAAAGATATCTAAAAGATATTCTTAAGTATCTTTTCTAAGATTATATATTGATAATATCTTTTAATACCTTTTATTTAAAATGTAAATATACATTTATTTTAATATTTAATTTTATTTAATAAAATTCGAATCATAATAAAACATACCAGATAACTTGATCCGCAGGATGAACCAGGGTTAAAAGTAAATTAATTTTATTACATAATAATGTACTAGCTATGAAAATAAATATATATAGTTAAGTATTTTCTAATTTTTAATAAAATATAAAATAATAGTTTGGCTATGTATATATAATATGTTTAAAAACATTTAGAGAATACTGAAATTTTGTTTCTAAATTTTTATTTTTCTTACTAAAATACAAAATATCAAAAAAATAGTTTAGATTATTAAAAAAATTAGTAACAAGTTAAAATTTATTACATCTAAAAATACCAAGACTCAAAATTCATAAATATTAATATGTCTGATGTCAATAATAAAATTAAACTTCAAATCCAAAATAAACCAAAATTAAAACATCATTAATAAATTGTCGATAACACAATTGAAAATCTAACTTCTTAATAAAAATTATACAAAATATATTTTAAAAACATAATTAAAAACTAAAAAAAAAAGAAGTAACCAGTGGCTCAATCGGCAACTGAATTTCAAGTTTAAGTGGTTTTTTTTGGGGTTTTATGTGATTTTTAAATATCAGGTTTTCACAAAATACAAACCGGATTTATCTTGGTCACCGAGTTTACCTGTTCAACCGCGGGTCCGGAATGGGTTTTAAAACACTGCAAAAACACAAATATAAAAATTAAATTTCTCAAAAAAAATAAAACAAAAAATATACCCGCCCTTTGAAAGGGCGGGTCAAAATCTAGTTTTTCCTTTAAAAAAACTAAATACTATGGTGTTCAGTATGTGAGTTCGCTCGATGTTTCAATACACATATATTATTGTAAAGTCTATAGAGACTTCTAGATATAATTTTAAAATGAAAAAAATAGATTGTTTCTATCTACAGCTGATCTCTATGTTTGTGTGTGTGTATGTGTCATGAGTGCGTGTTTTTTTGTCAACTCATGTGTATGTATCACGTTACGATAATAGTCTGTTGTGTCGTGAGATATGGAACGCAACGCAGGAAAATCCAGTTTGGTTCTTACTTTATTTTCTTCTTGATATACGTACTTGCATGGCCATTTGCCAGTGTCCAGAAACTCATTTCTTCCTTTAAATTTATTAGGCTAGTCTGGTTTCTCCTTCACCTAAAATAAATTCAAGATTTTGATTTAAATTTTAGCTTTTTCAAACTTTACGATTGGATGCTTACGAGACCGGTTTTGGAGTTTTGTGTTCCTTTTTTTTCTGTACCAGAGAGTTTTGTGTTTTTATACAAATTAAAAAATAAATTATTTAGTAAACCTTAATTAGACATGATTTCTCTTTCATCCTATACAAAATAAAGTTAACAAAAGCTTAACATTATTTAAAAACTTATATGAACAAAAGCATCATTAGTTTATCACAAATTTTATTTAAACTTTTAGATGAATTTTATTATATTTAACTAATAAAAGAAAAAAATAGTGGTAGAAATATTAAAGTGTATTTTGTAGATGATAAAATGGCTTTTCGACAATGATAACAAATCCAAAATATATTATGACTATTATTCTGATATATATACAAACATACATGTATATATAAGTAAAAACTGTTATGGTTAGATTTCTTAAGATTATTATTTTCATTTTAAATAATAGATCATGAAATTCCCAATAAACAGAAAAATATCAAATTATAGAATATAATGTAGACAACTTTAAGACGTGTGCTAATATTCTTAAGTTTAATAAACCACGTGTCATTATCACTAAAAACTAAATCTTATATGTAATGATTTTTAGTGACTGTCAAATTTGTGAAGGAATCAGTCTATTTAGGGGATTTGGAAGAAAAAACATGTTGGTTACATATAAAAAGACAAAAAGATTCAATTACAAGTTGTAAAATCAGTGAGACTTTTAACAAAAATATGAGCAGATCAATTGTGAAAACTCGTCTTTTTAATCTCAGGCTTTAGTAGTTTGATGTGCCTGGTAGTCTGATGTTGGAGTTATATTGAAAACTTTTGGAACTGGTGGTGGACACGAGGTTCAGCTGTTTAAATAATCGTGATACATAGGACAAGGACGAGATTCAAAAGCTGGACTTTCCAAATCATTCGTAAACTTTGTCAAAGATTTCCTTATTGGTCATGTAGATTCCAACGTAACTAATCAGATCTTCTGACTACATTGTCCCTAATTTCTCTTTCAAGGATCTTGAGATCGTACCCCCGCGTGTCCCGTCCTCGTCTTTCAATTTCATTGTGCGTATGCTGATAATGTCTTTGAAGTTGGCATCGTACCATTCACACGTTGTGTTTTGGGCATGCTGAGAACGAAAGAGCCAGTTCTTAGTGTTCAAGATGCAATAACCATAATTGTACCAATTGCTCCACCAACGACGGAGATTGTAGATTGTTATCAAAGTTAGGGACATATGCAGTCTCTGTGAGAAAGGGTATCCGAAAGAAGATGAGATTGTTTATAAAACAAGTTGCAATCACATCTTTCATGCTAATTGTATTTCTCGTTACTTGTTGAGCACTCCTCATTGTCCTGTTTGCTCTGCTCACGTGCCACGCCACCTGTTGACATCCGAACTCTCCTCTTCGTCTAAGACTTATATTGTACTACCTATTCCAATAAATGTTTTACTCCTATCCAGTGGTGGAGGTAGAAACAAAATCTACCAGCGTCAAGATTATACACATGTAAAGTTATTGAAAGATTTACAATTATCAAGTGGGTCAAACCATTAAAAGTGAACCAATTAATCAAATATATCTTGCTGTTATATGCTGATATTAGAGAAAATTTTAAAATTGACAGGGGTCAGTTGACCCACATACCTCTTCATTGGCTCCGTCACTGCTCCTATCCGTGTAACCTTACATTGTAATAAGATTAGTATTATGTTTTCATTACTACAATTAAACATAAAAATAAGGTTACAGTTACACATGGTGTGAGGTTTAACATAAAAACACAAAACGATAATTAGAGAGAGAAAAATGCATATAGCCAATTAGCCATTTAAATTTACAGAACCACACCAAATAAAAAAGGTAGAGGACGAAGAAACAATACATGCAATCTTCAATTTTGTTGTACTGTATATATGTTTCTACAGCTTTGGGTCTAAACGTGTTCGAGGATCATCCCACTCGGTGACTATGTGGTTACGTGTGATCTCCTATAAAGAAGTGCATCCACTTAATGCCATTAATTTTGAGTTCCAATAATGGATTTCTTGTGTCTCAAGATAAGCAAATGTACGTATTTCTTGTCTTGCAAGAAAACTTTTGGGACTTACGAATACGCCTGAGTCTCCAAGCGCAAGTGCTTTGATTTGAAGACATTGGTTCCACCGTCCACGGCGAAGTCCACCATCTAGTCGTATCAATCTTGCTTTACATCGATCAGAATCCGAGGCCAAAACCTTAATTACAAAATAGAAAAAGATGAAAAGTTTTAATTAGTTTGATCAGGGAAGCTTACACATTAACATGACGTAAGTAGTGGCCTAAGCATATTAAATGATAGACAGATATCTACACCACTCACACCGAAACAACTTGATCCAAATGACTCAGTCAACGTACGTTACCCTCTTACCTTTCTTATCTTTAGTTTTGGCGTTATAAATAACCTAACCCTCACTCTCTCTTCCCACCACAAGATTATTCAAGAAAGACAAAACAGTTCTCTTAGTGAGCTTCAGGGGTCGCAACGCAACAATGGCGAACGAGGTGATCCTTCTTGATTTCTGGCCTAGCATGTTCGGGATGAGGACGAGGATGGCGTTGAGGGAGAAGGGTGTCGAGTTCGAGTACAGAGAAGAAGATCTGTGGAACAAGAGTACTTTGCTTCTCGAGACAAATCCGGTTCACAAGAAGATTCCGGTTCTTATCCACAACGGTAAACCGGTCTGCGAATCTACCATCCAGGTTCAGTACATAGACGAGGTCTGGTCTGATGACAAGAACCCTCTCCTCCCTTCTGATCCTTACCAGAGAGCTCAGGCTAGATTTTGGGTTGATTTCATCGACAAAAAGGTAATTAAAATCTTTTAGTTTCTACTTGAGCCACAACCGGATAAAACATTTGTTTATCTCCTAAATTTTAAAGTGATATGATATAGGTCGCATGGTTCTTAAATTGCCAAAAAAATATATTAAGTTAATCTAAAAATGTTTATTATAACTTTCTAAAATCTGTCCCTGTTTCTGACATAGTTGCATGCTGTGTTGTTAGATGTATGATGCCCAGAGGAAAGTGTGGGGGACCAAGGGTGAGGAACAAGAGACAGGCAAGAAAGAGTTTATTGAGTTGCTCAAGACACTTGAATCTGAGCTTGGAGACAAAACTTACTTTTGTGGTGATAACTTTGGCTACGTAGACATTGGATTGATTGGCTTCTACTCGTGGTTCCATGCATACGAGAAGTATGGTAACTTGAACATCGAGTCAGAGTGTCCGAAACTGATCGCTTGGGCTAAAACGTGTATGCAGAGGGAGAGCGTGGCTAAGTCCTTGCCTGATCCGGAGAAGGTTATTGAGTTTGTCACTGAGATCAGGAAGAAGATTATGATTGAGTAGATCATGTTTTCTTTGTCCTTTTGGTTCTTATCTACGCTCGCTTGTTATGTGTTTTCGTTTGGAGATGTCTTCTCTAATAATTGTATGGTCTTCTTTGTGTGTTCACCATCGGTTGAGTTCTTAAAAAGAAGTTGTTAAAAATAAAATAATGATAGTTAACTTTAATAACTTGAATTTAAATTTAAATAAAACAATTGAGTTATTTACATAGGGACATGTGGAATAAGATGTTTTTAGAGAATGACATGTGGAACTAGATGGTGTAAGAGCATCAACATCGCTGCCTCTTATGTCAGATCATCAACAATGGTTTCAACATCGTCTTCATTTTCAACACCTTCATTTTCCCCTTTTAACATTCCACATCATCTTCTCTTTCTTTCACCTCATTTATTCAACATCCACTTCATTTTAAACCTTTACAATGGTTTGTTTTAAAAACTTCAACACCCTACCCCACAACTATTAATTCATATTATTTGTTTTTTTGTCATCAATTCATATTATTTGATTTTCTTACAATATAATAACTACATATTAATAATTAACTTAAAACTCAAATAACATAATTTTTAATAATATTTATTTTTGAATTATTATACATAGCTTACTTTTAAAATAATATGAAACATAAATATTAATAAAAATTAAAATTAATAATATATTCATTTTTAAGTTAGATACTTACCTAATTTTATTTTTTAAAATACGAAAATTAATATTATTAAAACAACTAAAATTAAAAAACTTTAAATACACACAATACAAACACATATTATTAAGAAATTTAAAAACACATGATACAAAACACACAAAATAAAAGTACATTATTTAACTAGTACAATAGACTCAGTTCACAAACAATAAAACTCTTAAACTCTTAAAGAAAAAAACAAACACACATTATTAAAAGATTAAAAATAAAAACAGACGTTATTAAAAAAAAACAGTCTTTCGATTAAGGCTTATAAAACCTTATAAGACCTTATAAAACCTTATAAGTCCCTAACTTAATTCTCAATTCTGGCAGCTTAATTCTGATTCATGTCAACACTCCCCTTCAAGTCATAGTTAAAATACAAATTTAAACTTAACATCAACTAATTTCCAAATAGATCGTTGCTCAGTTTCTCTAACAGCTGTTTGTTCTTGTCATCGAGATGTTATGCCACCAAGAGCTATTTGCGTAGAAAATTCGAGAAATTCAGTTGCTCTCAGAACATTTTCATCACCCGTTGGGGTAGAAGAAAGAGGAGGTCTTTGAGAATAATATTGCATCATCAAACCATAATTTGGAGGATAATTCGGAACAGATGATGGCATAAAGAAATTTGGTGAGAAACCATAATTTGGTAAATTTTGGGGTTGGTTGGAAGTTTGGTTTTGAAATTGATAATTGTTGGGATTTTGAAAATTTAACGGAAAATTAGAAGAGTTTTGAGTGTTAAACGGATTATTATTGGGATCCATTTAACAAAAAAAGAAGATTAAAACACTAAAATAGTTGATTATAATGAAAAACGATTTTTTTCTATATCCAAACGAAATTATAGTAGTCTCTATTTATAGATAAAAAAATCTTGAATTTTGATATAATTTTTATTTTTGTTAAAAGAGTTTTATTATAAAATAAATGAGTTTGAATTATTGGGTGAAGATAAAATAAAAGGAAATCTGCATCAGCTAATCAAAAGACAGATCTTAAATCTAAAAAAAAAATGGTGTGTCATCTCTTGCGCGTGAGTACATGCGCCCACCAGTTTCAGCAACTCACGTTGCGACACGTGGCTATCCAGGCCCACAATTTTTTTTCAACAGCTTAAACTTTCCAACGTCTGCTGAATACACGTAGGTTAGCTTAAAAATTCAACACCCTCACTACATGCTATTCAACAGTTAAATGTGGTCAACACCCTCATTGCTCATGGTCTAAGAGCATCTCCAACCCAATCCCTTATTTTAAAGGAGGGGCCTACTCAAAATAAAGGGATAAGGGGAAGGATCTCCAATGCAAGCCCTTTAAACATTTTATGTACAAGTTTTATTTATTACTTTTCAGTCCTCAATACTTTTAATAATTAACTACAGTCACTAGATTTTTATAAAGAAGCAATAACATACATTTTAAATAGACAGTTTTTCGTGATTTTGGAAGTTTGAAGTCAAATTTACCTAAATATTAGTATTGCAATATATATTAATTTGTGTAGTGTAAAATATTATGTTCGTATTATGGATCTTAATTTATGTAAAATTTCATAAATGTAAAATTATTTATGTGTAAAATTCTATGTTTATATTATATTTTTATTAATATAATTATTTGGGTAGAATAAAAAACATATTATTAGTGTGTGAAACAAACTTTATAAGAAAAATATACAATAGTTATGTGCTAATAATACAAAAAGATAACATAAAAAAATATTAATTACAAATTATTAAACTTATACAAATGAAAGGACTAAAGTGAAAAGTGAATAGTGTTATAAGAGGTTGAATAGTGACCCCTTATATTTGAGGGGATACTGTTCATCCCTTTAAAAAATAAGGGGATAAAGGGTGGTTGGAGATGTAAAACCCTTTAAAAAAATAAGGGGATAAGGGGTGGTTGGAGATGCTCTAAGGGGTCTTAAAAAATATTTTTAAAATAGGTGGGACCCATCGTCAGCATAAGAAGCGTATCTTGTGGAGCCAAATTAAGAAACGAATTTGGTTTGTTTCTTGTACTGTTTGCAGGTCTCACTAACATGTGACGGCCCGCGATTGGTTCCTTTTTTAATTTTTTTTTAATCAGACACAAAAAAATTAAGAACCCCAAAATAGGTTGCGGCGATAATGGTGTTCTAAGGGCCCGACTGGTTCAAACGCAGCGGTTGCGGCTGCGGGAGTTTGCGGATGCGGGTGATTGCGATTTCAAGCATTATGTTACGTTCTGTATGACTGGCATAACGTTTGAAAATTGTTGCGTTTGCGTGATGTTTATGACCGGTTGATTATGAAATATTACAGCGGTTTAATAATAAATTACCAATATAAACATATTATAACATTATAAAAATATAAAAACATATTATTGTGATAAAATATAATAATTATTAATATAATATGATTAATAATAATATTATGTTTATTTATTTATTTTTTAATTAGTTGAAAACTATAATTTTAATATATATTTTGAAGATTTATATTAAAACTTTTAAAGAATATTTTGTTTCGTTTTATATATGTGTATATCTTTATAAATGTATATATATTAAGTTTTAAAAATTCTAATCATGAATAGATAGTTTAAAGTTTTATAAAACAAATTATGACATTGATTGTGAATTTAAATTAATATATAAATTGTGTATATATTTTTATTTATAATATTTCCATTTTGATTTTAATTTTAATTTTAAAATATTTAGAAAAAATAATTTTATATTTTTGTATCCAACCACAACCGCAAACGCTAGCTGGAACCAGTTTTTGATTTTAAGAGGTTCGGAGCGGTTTGAAGCAATTTGTAACGGTTTGTATGATTGTTTTGAAACGCTGTCAACCACTATCAACCCAAAGCTGCGCGGTAGAATGAAACCAGTCAAGCCCTAAGTTTAGAATGGTTTCATTTTCTTTCTTCAATTTCTTTTCTTTTTTTCTTTTTCTTTTTCTTTAATTCTTAGATATTCCCTAGAATCTACCGTTGGAGTTACTCTTATGGGTTTGGTGAAGGTCCTAGTTTGTAATTTGTATGCATCTTGGAATTAAACACTCATAATGTAACTTAAGATCTCTAGTTACATCAACGACTCATAATGGCCTCGTAAACCCAATCTAACACTCAGCGCGTGGAAGTTCACTTGGTCCATAGATTTATAAGGGTTTTTTTTGTGCAACCCATAGATTTATAAGGTTAAATAATGCTTTTACAACATAAAATCGGAGAAATCAAATTATAAAGACTAATAAATAAATAAAAACTCAAAATTATTGTTTTGGTGAAAGAAATTTGTAACGCGGCTCAGGTTTGATAATCAATCAGCCTAAAAAAATCATATAAAGCAGTTATGAATAACAATATTTTTAATGAATATAAAATTATATTCAAATAAAAAAAATACAAGAAATGCAGGAAAGCTAATGTCCGTTATGTTTTTTAGAAGCATATATCTGAATCAAAACAGAACAAAGGAGTTTAAAAGCTCCTCCATCGTGATGCAAACCACAGTTGGTAGAAAACTATTTGATAGTTGGGTTTAGCATTGCAAGTTTAGGTTAACAGTTTTTGCTTCTGGCCTTCTGGGCTTGTTGAGGGCTCGGACACACCTTCGTGACCTGAATTGAAAGCAATACTTGAACTGTTAGTTTCGTTGCTATCAATAAGATGGTCACTTGTTCAGAAGAAACCTTCTTCTTTTTTTAATGCTTCAGAAGAAATCTTCATGGCTCAAATGGTGAGTCTTGTTGACAAATGATAATCAACCACAAAAGAGTTGAGACCACGCACCGAGAGAGTAAGTTTACATGGGAACTTGTACTATAATGCTCTTTAATTATACTTATGAGCCCCCACATAATGTGTTGCCTTTACCAATTACTTTTTTTTCTCCTCTTTTACAAAAAAAAAAATTACTTTTTTTCTTGGTAGAAATAATGCTTTAAAGCATATTTTCAACATAGAAAGCAAAAGAACGTTTTGTTGGTAAAATTCTTCATAATACTAGCGCACACAGGAATAATTTAAAATCGATGATCAGGAAAAATGGATTTAACAGAACTAAAAACCAAAATTATATGGATTGTACAAAGAAAAGTTGTATGAATGGATCAAAGATTCCAAAATTAATATGTCGGTTATGAATTTTATTAACTGGTTACCCGAAATTTTACCAACAAAAAAATCCTAACCGTTTTACTTTTCAGATAAATGTCATAAGCACCCAAGACTTTCTATAATTTGTATACTTTTTGCCGTCAAATGTTGCATAAAACGAAACAAGCAGCTTTGACAAAAAAAAAACGAAACAAGCAGACTTTTTTCTTTTGTTAAAAACCACATATTTTACTGAACCTGACAAATTGATTTTCAAGAAAGATAAAACCAAATATGAAAAATGAAAAAATGATCAACGGGATTGATCTGGTCAAACTCAAACAATCTAAGATATCGAAGACAAGGTGTCATAACCCATGTATTAGAACATCTCCCACCCAGAACCTTATTTTAAAGGTTGGTTGCTCCAACCGTGAAACCTCAAAAAAATCCTTAAAAATTTACTCATTTGCATTATAGTTCTTGATATTAACAAAAATTACTAATAATGATAAAATTTTACAAATACATATAAAACATACTTTTAATATATTATATAATACACAATATTATATAATAAAATAATATAAATTACATATATAATAAAATAACATACATACACAGAAATTTTAGAAAATTACATATAAAATACCAAATAACTCAAGAATTATTTTCGTAATATTTCCATATGTGCTCATTTGCTTTAATCTATGTTAAGTTTGTTTAATGTATTTTTATTTTGTGTGAGTTTTATTTAATATATTTTTCTATTTGTGTGAATTTTATTTTAATGTTATGTAATATTAATTGTATTTTATTTTATTTTGGTGTATTTAAGTTATTCTAAATAAAGTTAGTAGATGTATTAGTAAAAGAAAATAATTGTAAGGACTAAAAAGAAAATAAATAGTAATTTTGAGGTTTTGAATAGTGAAACCTCAAATTTAAGGTGTCACTATTCAAAACCTCAAAATTTGAGGATTTGAGGTTCGGTTGGAATGACAAAAACTTCAAAATTTGAGGATTTGAGGTTTGATTGGAGATGCTCTTATGCTTCTCCATCTGATTTTAAATAAGTGTCATTTTGACATTTTTTACATGGATCAAAAAAATGGTTGAAATATATGCAAATTGTTATTAATTACACCTCTTTGACAAATAATACTTTAAATAAAATTATTATAAAATTAATGTAATTTGCAATTAATTTTCAGCTGAAAAAAAATATAATTTACATTAAAATTGTAAAATAACATTTTTTTGTAACAAGGAAAAAAAGTTAAAATGACACTTATTATAAAACAAACAGAGGGAGTACCAAATGTCATTTTAGAATTAATAAAACATACAAAAACGTAAGACATGAATAGGGCTTACTAGTTACTACCAAAATCCTCGGTAGTGTAGAACTTTGCATAGTATTTACTGAAATTACGTCGTAGCAAAAACATAACATTAATGTTTTGAAATAACGTTTCCAATTCAAAATAATTAAAATCAAACTATGGAATGATACGTTTCAGGTTTACACATGTATCTGAGTAAGCTATCAACTCCAGGCTTTATCTTTGCAAAGAATAATCCAACATTGCTTTATTTTAGGATTTTAACAAAACAAAACAAGATATTTCAAACATTCCTGCTCCCAAAAAGACATTTCTCCGAACCATTAATCTCCAATAACATGCTAATCAGATATATAAACCAAGTGTATCCATTTACATTCATGTTAATCACCATTACTAAAGTTCTAGGCAATCACTATTAAAAGTGTTTCAATTGGAATTTCTTACATGAAAAGTTTTTATTTAAAATTTTCAAGTTTGCAAGAGATTCATAAATTGAGTATAAAAATAATGTTTTGAAATAACGTTTCCAATTCAAAATATTTAAAATCAAACTATGGAATGATACGTTTCAGGTTTACACATGTATCTGAGTAAGCTATCAACTCCAGGCTTTATCTTTGCAACAATAATTCAACATTGCTTTATTTTAGGATTTTAACAAAACAAAACAAGATATTTCAAACATTCTTGCTCCCAAAAAGACATTTCAACGAACCAATCTCCAATAACATGCTAATCAGATATATAAACCAAGTGTAACCATTTACATACATGTTAATCACCATTACTAAAGTTCTAGGCAATCACTATTAAAAGTGTTTCAATTGGAATTTCTCACATGAAAAGTTTTTATTTAAAATTTTCAAGTTTGCAAGGATTCATAAATTGAGTATAAAAATAATTGTATTCACACTTTAAAAGACTCAATTTGAGAAATCCTAATGAGATATTAACAGTGTAACTAATTTAGTGGCAGACTGAACAAACAAAATGGCTAAAAGTCACGTGATAACTGTCTGTCTCGTGCTTACAGCCGTTGGATAAGTCGCATGCTGACTTGGATGGGAGATTGCTGTGAAGTGACAAGTAGAGAATAACAAATCATGATTAAAGGCTTTATGAATGTCGTTTTCGGTAATACTTTAGAGGCTTTTGACCAAAATGGGCGTTGAATAACCCGACCCGTTAACCCAAGACCTTCGTATTATTTGCCATAGACTGATATTTTATAGAAAATATGAATTTAGTTGGGGAAAAATGACCCCCGAAATTACAGATTCCTCCGACGTATAACTAGATTTACTTAGGTGAAATTATGTGTTACAAAAGAAAAATAGGTGAAACTAATTAACTAAAATTTAGTAACAACTAGTATTTCTGGCCAGTTCAGATGTTGTATTTTTATATGAATTTATAATTTATTATATGCACTTGGTAAAGAAAATATGTTAAAAATATGAAAATGAAAATATGTTAAAAATGATATTTTCTGATCTTTTTATAGTGGTTAGCAATGTGTATTACTTTGTTTGAAGTTGTTTAGTTCAAAATGGAATAGCATAAGTGGTTGTTACTAATCAATTTAATAAAAGTACAACGGATAGTCGTAACAAAGTTAATTTAGTTGGAATTTAAACATAAAACAAAGTTGATGTTTTATTTAGAAAACATACTTACATTATTAATTATTAAAATAATTATGAAATATCAAACTTGTCTTGATATATTTAGTTCAAATAATAGAAAGATAAAATAAGTTTCAAATTTTATAAACCATATAAAAATAAGGGTGAAGTGTCAATCTTTGGTAAAATAATTGGTGAGTATCTAATATATATGTTCTACACCCAAAGCAGTCATACTTTTCATCAAGGAGTATTGAGCCCTTCAAATACACCGATTCAAACGCTTAATACCTTGCGATACTGAAGACTTCCACTACTATTCATGTCCAAACATTAAGATTACAGTTATATTAAATTGAAAAAGTTAATAAAAGTAAGATATTTGAGATATACCTTTGAATTTTAAGTTAGCCATATCGGTGAGTTTGTTTGGTTCTCTTTGTTGAAAATAGTTTTAATACCCAAAATTTTCTTATGATACCGCAAACCAAAAGAAGTAAGCTGCTATTATGCTGGATTTTGTTAAGTTATTATATTGATTGGCTGTAAAACTTTTAAAAGAAAACGAACTGCAAATCGTCTTTGTGTAGGCTAATGACATGAGAAGGTCGTAATTTCGGTACCTAGAAATCTCCATTAAGATCGGTGTGTCGTCTCTTCTAGGTCAACAAACAGAATCTGTTCTGTGAATAAGATGGCATTAAGCGTCATCATATGTGAAGTTAGGGTTGCTCTAGTTTCATCATAAATACTAAAGTCATAGACTGAGCTTTCTTTCAACGATGTTTGAAGGTGTTAAGCATGTGAAAGTTGATTGACACATGTAGGAACACCACCGAGAAAGGGATGACGCGTAAGAAAACTACTATTTTAAAAGCAAACGATCATTAATTGGTAAACTGAAATAAGAAACCAGTGTATCTTCCCATTAATCAACAACATATCAACCCCAACATCTCACCCTTTTCTTAATATTTCAAGCTTGCCAAAATTGTTGTAGCCTAGTCTGAACAACATCTCTATACCGGTTTGTCTTCAACTCCGAGCAATGAAACGAGAATTCAACATGATCTGAATTGGGAAAAGGAAAGGGATTCTCGTCCGAGCTCTCACACCGTCTATGCATAGCCGATGAAGCTGAGAAGGCAGGAACTAAAGAAGTTTTCAATAGGAGAGTGGGAAGAATGGAATTTCTGGATTAATTATATGAAGCACGCACGTCGTTAAAAAGGAGAATCGTAGAGACTCTATACTCCATCGTCAACATCAAATACAAAGAAATACTATAAACCAGTGTTTTGAAACCCGACCGAGACTGAACCGAACGATTCATGGGTCAACCGCGGATTAATAAATGAATTAATTTTATTATATAATAATATATTAGTTATGAAAATAATATATAAAACTAAAGTTAATATTTTTAAATCTTTTTAAACATTAAATAATAGTTTGGATATGTATCTATTTTATGTTTAAGAACATTTAGAAAATACTTAACTTTAGTTTCTATATTTTATTTTCATTTGACACAAAATATTAAGAAATAGTTTATACTATTTTTTAAAAATTGTAACATAAGAGTTATGACATCTAAAAAATCAAGACATGAAATTCATAAATATTTATGTCTAATGTGAATAATAAATTTATAACTCAGGTTCTTCTTCTTCAACAATCCAAAACTCTGTTTTGTAATCCACATGATCATATGATCTTATTCTTTTAATTGGAAATCTATAAAACAAATTTAAAACATAACTATTTTTTAAAGTAAAAGTAAAACTATATGTTGGTTCAACCAAGTGGTGCAACTGGTATCGGATTTCGGACTTTATTGAGTTTTGTGGGTTTATGCAGATTTTAAATTTTAGGCCAAACCCGATTTATATTGGGTCACCGATTTACGGTTCAACTAGATCCGGACCAGTTCAAAACACTGTTATAAACGTTTGGGCTTGTATGAGGGAAAATTAAAATCCAATGTCTTTCACAATTAACATCAAAACATATTAAATATAGATTGAAAAAAAATTATTAAAAAGAGAGTGCCACATGACATTTTTTTCCCCAAGGAGATAAAAAACTCTCCTTTATTATTATAGATAGATTACTCGTATCACATTTGGAATCATTATTACTCAATGAGTATACGACACTATTTTTTTTTTCTTTTTGACACTAATTTTTATATCAAATAATATTATTTATTAACTCTAAATCAAATAAATTAAACCATAACATAACATTTGATCTATTCCAAATTAATGGTACATAGATGCTTGAGTTACTGAGTTTTTTTTTTAGTACTGATAACATTTGCCAAATATATTCAAGTATAGCATAATCACAACTCACAACATTTGTTCCTGCTTTTTTTACAAACACTTACCATTAACTTAAATGCAGACAAAAAAAATACAATTACAATTGGTCCAAAATTTAGGAGGTACATGTTCGTTCATATACACAAACATTAAATTGACGTAAAATACACTCACACACATTAAATATTAAAAAAAAATCAATGGAGAGAGAAACAGACAAAATTATTTCCTTTTCATCTTATTCTAGAAAAAAAAATCCAATTAAAGCCTAATTATTACAATTTAAAACCCTTTTTAAAAAAAAAAAGTTTAAAACCATTTTGTTTTCTTCTTCTTATAAATATCTATAAATATTAAGGGGAAAAACATTTTCATCAACTTTGTGTTCTCCATTATCTCTCTACCAAATCTGGCAGAAAGAAACAACAAAACCGAAGCTTATAATAGAGAGTAGGAACTCGATTTTGTTATAACATGAATAACAGCCGTAACTCCACCGCAACAAGTAGCACCGGTAACAACACAGGTAACAGAGATCATCATTACCTGAGGCAACTCAACAAGCTTTCTCACAAGATATCAAAACCAACACCAACCTCCTCCTCCTCCTCCGTCTCCGCCGCCGTGAATCAAGAAACTAGTCACCAACCGCCGATTAATCACGGGAATCTCCACCAGCACCAGCCTCCTGTTTACAACATCAGCAACAACGATTTCAGAAACGTCGTTCAGAGACTCACCGGCTCACCTGCTCACGAGCGGATCTCTTCTCCTCCTCCTCCTCCGCAGATTCACCACCCTAAGGCGGCGGCTCAGCAGAGCTCGCGTCTGCACAGGATCCGTCCTCCTCCGTTGGCTCACGTTATCAACAGTCGCCCTCCTGGTTTGCTAAACGACGGCGGATGTGTCCCTAGACCGCTTTCTCCTCTCCCTCCGCTTCCTCCGGTTCACGCGGCGGCGGAATCACCGGTGTCGTCCTACATGCGTTACCTTCAGAACTCGATGTTCTCCTCTGGACTATCGCCGTTAGCTCCTTTGGTCTCGCCTCGATGGTGTCAACAACAACAACAGGAAAACGCTCCTCCTGCGGCGCCACAGTCATTTGGATGTTTAAGCTCGCCGAAATCACCATACGGATTGCTCTCGCCGAGCTTGCTGTTATCGCCGACGTCAGGTCAGGTTGGGTTTCAGGTATCTCCCACGACGGTGCCGCTTCCTAGTCCTTAAAATCAAAGGTCACTGATCAAAAAAAAGAAACGTCGTCGTTTGGTTGTCACGATGAAATTCCCTTTGTTCTTTTTTGTACATCATTAGTGTTGTTGGATGATTTGTCTTTTTTTTTTTAAACCTGAAATTACTTTGTTTTGTTTTTAAAGTAAAGATTATTTTGTTTTGTTCATGTTAGAAAAACAAAGAAGGGAATAACCTTGTTGATCATCTTTTCTTATTTTATTATTAGACTATCTCCAATGAAACACTATTTTCTTCTCTATAATTCACTTATTTTAGATTAACTTTATTATAGAGTTAGATTTGGTCCGGTTAACTCTATAATAGAATTACTTTATAATAGAGTGGAAAATAGAGTGATGTAACTATTTCACTCTAAATATAGAGTAAAATTGTTGGATCCTTCTATTTTCTATTCTATAATAGAGTAACTCTATTATAGAGTTAACAATTGGAGTAAATCCAACTCTATAATAGTGTAACTCTGAAATAGAGTAAAATATATAGGAAAAAATAGTGCTCTACTAGAGATGCCCAAAGATCAAATTGCAGACAAGTACAATACAACTAATGCTTTTTTTTTTGAACAACACAACTAATGCTTTAATTGATTCATTTTTTTTTTGAACAACACAACTAAGAGCACCTACAACGGAGGATGAAGAGGAATCCTTAGCTCTTTATCCTAGGGGATTAACAATATAATAACAATATAAACACTTAGTTACCTAAGGATTGATCCCTAGATAAGTATTTTAAGGATCAAATCCTTATAGACGTGGTGTGACGCGTGACGACTCCAACGGATGTGCCGATCGCGATCTTCTTCCCAGGTTTCGTCGATTGAGTGGTGGTAGTAGCCGTCGGAATCGGTAATCCGCCATTGAGGCCGGCGGAGGCAGGAGGCAGCGACTACAGGGAACGCATCCGTCGCAACTGGAACGTCATCGAGAGGAAACCGGTGTTTGTGAAATTGGAACAGCTAAAGCCAGGGACGACTGGTCACACATTGACTGTCAAGGTCGTTGACGCGAATCCGGTGGTTCCGGTTACCCGGAAGGCTCGTCCTTGGACTTCTATGATGAGTCGTCCGTCTCAGCCTAGTCGAATAGCCGAGTGTCTATGATGAGTCGTCCGTCTCAACCAAGGTTTTTTACTTTCTCACACTCTCTGTTTTGCTTTGAAGTCATGAAATGTTGTCGTCATGTTGATAAAGTCTGGTCCTTTGTAGGTTCTCTCTCGTTTAAATCTCCGACAGTTTCTGTTTCAGACAACAAACTGGTAATGTGTTTACAAAAAATTGTCTCGTCTGAAAATGAAAATTGATTACTGTTTATTCAGTGATGTCTTTGTGCAATTTAGTGGACTTGAAGTTTATATAATCTTGCCATTGCTAGTGGTGAAACTTGCTTGTTCAGTTGTTGAGCTATATGTTAAGAGTTTAATGTTCTACATGATTCCAAACTTAGTATTGCAACAGATTCTTTATTTGGTAAAGTCTGATCCTTTGTTTGTTCTCTCGTTTATATCTCCAACAGATTATATTACTAGACAAATAAACTGTGTCTATGTCATGTTCTGGTTACAAAAAAGCTATCTTGTCTGAAAATGGAAATGGAATTACTTAATCTTGCCATTGGTAGTGGCGAAACTTGTTTGGTCAGTTGTAGAGCTATATGTTGAGTTAAATGTTCTACATAGTATTGCAATCGCTTTGGCCTAGTGACTGGATTGATTTGTTCTTTTTTTCTGTTGTTGGTGTGTGTATAGTTGATCTTATGAAGCCAGGGGAAACGGTGATACTGCGCAATTCGAGGATAGACATGTACAATGAGGCTAAGAGTTGATAAATGGGGACGCATTGAAGCAACTGAACCAGCGTCTTTCACTGTCAAAGAGGATAACAATCTGTCTCTGGTTGAATACGAGCTGATTAACGTTAACGATCAGTGATCCTTTTTAGTACTGCTTATGGAAAGTTAACCCCTGAGATTGTGTAAACACCATTTAGATTCATAATGTATTTGGTTCCTTTTCCAGAGATCCATTCATATCATTCTCAAAGTTTAATCTACATCCATAGAAGCTGAGAAGATTCCTTTGAGATAGTTTGGGCTTTGCAAATATCTTAAGAACATAGTCAAAGATGAGATTGCAGACAAACCCTGGAATTAGTTCTAGGAAATTGATGAGGTTCCATATACATTTGATCATATTGCTATTTTTTTTTCTAAGGATTCCAAATGGAAAAACACCATTGGACATTCTATTTTGATTAAAGTCCTTAACTATTCTAAAAAAAAAAAAATTAGTTTAATAATCATAAGGACTCCAATGGTGGTAACACCATTGGAGATGCTCTAATGCTTTAATTGATTCATTCTTGGTAAAGAAAAGGTATTGATCGGATTAGCTATATACCAATCACTTCACTGTTCCTTTGGTTGATTTTCTCTGCTCTGATGCTTTCCTTTTCCGTTGAAACTTCAACACTGACGAAGTCGCGAGTGGTTCGCTTTATTTTTTTTCTTTCATGTAAACCAATAACGAGTGTGTGTACATACTTATTCTAACGTTCTTTTCATATGATCAAATTGGATAATTGATCCCTTAATTGGTAATAAAGTAATTAGCTTTACACCGACAAATAAAACAAGTCTCATTTTAAAAATTTTGAGAACAATATACGCAACAAGGACAGAGCCTTTACGAATCTTCAAATTGATTAGAAACACACAAAGCAAGGTTCGATAGCAGACATTAAAATCCACATCCCAAAAGAAACAAAAAAAAAAGACAGAACAACAAAAAAGAAAAAAAGAGAAGATAATCAGGCAAAGAGATAAAAGATGATGACTGATGATGGTTCAACTCATAAAGCGAGTTGGCAAAGCAAGTGAACGAAAGAGAATAATAAAAAGTTCCCAAAACACTAGAAACTAGCACCAGTTCAGTGCTGTTCCTCAGCCGGTTTTGGAGCTGATTCTTCCTTGATCTCCTCATCCGCAGCATCATCCTAAATAAACATCCATCCACCAAACATAAGACTTTTAGCCCATGAAAACTGCGACAATACAACAAAGGATTCATACCTGCATGTCGGATGTCCAGAGAGTGAGGTTATCACGGAGAAGCTGCATGATCAAGGTGCTGTCTTTGTACGACTCTTCCCCTAGAGTATCCAACTCCGCAATCGCGTCATCAAAGGCCTTGATGATAACAAATACAACAACCACAACGATTATATTTAGGTGAAAAGGCAAGTGCTGATGTTTGATAAATTAGTGGATTTCAAGTACCTGTTTAGCGAGGCTGCAGGCACGATCAGGAGAGTTAAGGATCTCGTAGTAGAACACAGAGAAGTTCAGTGCCAGACCTAGACGGATTGGGTGAGTTGGAGCGAGCTCTGCGTTTGCAATATCCTGTAGAAGAGAAGATGATTCACATATAAAAAAACAAACCAAGGCAAGCTCAGAGATCTTGTTTAAGCATCTGATTCCAGTTCGAGTAATTAGATTTTCAGTTAATTCAATTAGATTTCCGGTTTAAATTGACTAAAAATCGGATAATTTTGGTTAGTTTGAGTTTGATTAGTTCGGTTCAAAATTTGGTTAAAGTCGATATTATTTGGTTTAGTTTAACTTTTCAATAACTGAACTAACCGATAAAAAGTTGCTGAACTGAACCGAACTCGGACCGAAAACCCCAAATTTCGGTTTGGTTCGGTTCAAATCCCTAAGGCAAATCAAAATCGAATCTAATCGACGAAGCAATCAACAAAGGCTTATTAAACAACGAATCGAATCTCAGATCTGAGATTACCTGAGCAGATTTGTAAGCGGAGAGCGTATTCTCAGCGGCGTCCTTCCTCTCCTGACCAGTCTTGAACTCAGCCAAGTACCTGTGGTAATCCCCCTTCATCTTCAGATAAAACACCTTGGAATCGCCGGAGGCAGCGGCGGGGACCAGCCTCGAGTCGAGCAGCTTCAGTATCCCCTCGCAGATCCCGGTGAGCTCCGTCTCGATCTTCCCCCTGTAATCGCGGATCGCCGCCACGTGGTCGTCGTTGCCGCGGCTCTCCTCCTTCTGCTCGATCGAGGAGATGATGCGCCACGAGGCGCGCCGGGCGCCGATCACGTTCTTGTAGGCGACGGAGAGGAGGTTGCGCTCCTCGACGGTGAGCTCGTCGCCGTCGACGGAGGCGGAGACTTTCTCCATGAACTCGACCATCTCCTCGTAGCGCTCGGCTTGCTCGGCGAGCTTGGCCATGTACACGAACTCCTCACGCGCTGAAACCATTTCTTTTTTTGTTTTTGAGAGAGAATCGATTTGATTAGGTCTAAGCGAGAGAGGGTGAAATGAATGTGTTTTTAAGGAGGCGATGAATGAGTTTTTTTAGAGGAGACGAGTGAAAGTTGGAGCCAGTGTTGAATATGGGCCGTTGGGTTCGTTTGCTTTATAAAGGGTAAAGTATTTTCTGGCCTGTTTTTATTCTTTTTTTTTTAATAAAGAAAAATATATAAAAATATAATCTTGAAATTTAACCATTTTAAGATTTTTTAATTCATTTCTGTTTTTGATTTAAATAATTTTATTTCTTAACAATTTCCTCTAATTAGCTTTTATTTCTTAACCTAAAACAGATATTGTTATTTTTTGTTTTATATTCAGAGATATAAATAATATTTATCTATATGTAGATTCTATATTTTAAGCATTCAATTTTTTTAGTGTACAAAAAAAAAGTAAATAAATACATAGAAGATGATTTTAGCATCAAAATTCTCAATGGTTACTATTTTAAAAATGGTCATTTCACAATGTTAATGAGATTTTACTACTAGGATATGAAAAAAAAACAATAATGGAAGCAAGTTGGGTTAGCCAAAAATGGAGACAGCTCATAGGGGACACATGTGTTGTGAGCATGTTAGGGGATCCTAAGGGACTATTTCTTCTCCAACTTGTTGCATATAATATCGTGACTAGTACTAAAATGTTATTTAGAAAATTTAAAACTTCGGTTATGTGTGAATTGGTATCTCGTTTAAGAATTTAAAACGTTATTATAGGCGATGTCTACGAGATTTGTTTGATACTATCTCGTTACTAATAATGATATTGTATTTGACCTGAAGTGTTAATTTGATAATCGAAATTGAAGTCAACCGTGTCTCTTTTGATTAGTTTAAATTTACGCGGAAACTTTTTTGGGGTGGGATTACTAGAGAATAAAGTTTTGTCTTTGCCCTTTACGGGTTTTGTTTACTATATTCATCCAAACACCTATTCTGATCCATGATTATGTCTTTTCATATCCTGCTTCTTCGCTAGGTTGTTTTTAATTGAACATGGTGTTACTAGCCTCGGCCAACCCAATAATTTATGTGATAGTATATGCGTGCTTCATGTCTCGGAAGAAGGCATGCTTTACAAGTTTACATGGTTAAACGGTGGAGGCGTCTCTTTAGGCCATGACATTTGATACTTGTTACGTTAGGGTTTAGCCAGTCTCTCGTGCATTTACCAACGTCCATAAATGTAATGTTTTCCGACATGCACTATCGACTCGGAATAAACCTTTAGCTAAACGTAAGAAATTTTAAAAAAAAAAAAATCAAACAAGAATACATGTATGCTTTGTTCGCTTGTTATTAGTAATTTATCAAAGAATCCATAATGTGTTACAAAAACTAATCGGAATCAACTATGAGCATAGTTTTTCAAATAAAATTAATGTAAGAAAATGGGGAAGGCTAGCAAATACATCTGACCTTACCCATAGCTAGTTATTAGTTTATTGCAGTCCACCAGGACCACCACCGACCAATGTGAAAATGTGATCCAACTTTAGAATAATTAATTTATGAAAGGGTCAAAGTATAAACTTCATGAAAATTGTTACTTTCAGTGGAACAAAAATAATAAATTCACACAATTTTGTTTTTAGCGTGACAAACGCTTTCGGCTCCACAGCCTCCACCACCAATAATTTTGTTTCTCATTGTTAATTCTTATCACAAATTCCATGAGGTATTTTTGTTCCTTTGTTGATGATATGATCCATGAGTTTTTCTAGTATGTTGTAATCATATGAATAACTTAATTAACATGTAAGTTGTTGAAAATGTAGATTTCCAATTTTATTACTATGTACCACAATATTTACATGCTTTCCTACATGTAGATCATATGCATTCAAGTTAAGTAATAAAATCTGATGTTATAAAAAAAATAAGTTGTTGACTACAAAATAAGTTTTATACAATTAAAACTTCATGAAAAATTCTTATATGCAAAACATTTCACAAAACCTACCGTCAAACACTTGAAACTCTAAAATATAATTTTCATAAAAATCATAATTAATTAATTAATCACGTAATACAGAATCACATAAGTATGTATAAAGTATAAACTGTGTTTTCTATCAATTACAAAGCTCAAAAGAAACAATTTTAAAACAATAAATTAAGAAGAATTCTTCAATGTAAAACATCAGTAGGAGTTAAGAAGACTCCAAACAGTGAGCTCAACCTGTTCCCATGATTCAGCTGTCCGTAGCTCATCCCAAATACTGAACATTGCACCCAACACATTCTCTTCATGTAATATACAATAACACCTGCCAAACCAAACCACACGGTTAGAAATAACATCACAAGAAAAGCTTCAGTGCTATTTTTTTTTTTCAATGCTAATTTTATTATGTTTATACTTACATTGTGCGGTAGGAAGGAGACGATACTTTCTTCCTCGTACTGTCTGCTGTTCCATTCTCTGCTGACGACTTACTCCTGATCAACGGAAGGCCGTAACTTTCTAGAAGCTTCTTGAAAAGATCAGTGTCTCCTCTAAACACGTCCAAGTGTATTGGTATCAAGTCGTAGATTGGATCTCCTGCAATTTTCCTCGCTCTTTTTTTCAGAAAAATCTCTAAAATTTGCAGTTTGATCCCATTTGGATCACAGTGCTGGCTTCCCTTGGTTTCTATGTTGAAGTAACGTTTTGTTCCAAATACCAAATGTGTTGTGGGAAAAGTTCTGGCTGTTCAGATTGATGGAACTGAGGTTCAACCTGAAAACAAAGAGAATAGATTTTTATGTTTTATGAGTTTTTATGATGCAAAATAGAAACAAATGCAAAAAAATGGGGTGAGATGATTATGAATGATAAAACAAGAGAAATAAAAAGATAGAATAAGATGGAATCAAACTGCTGGTCGTGTGACACTCTCAGCTAGATCAAATGATGGTTGAAGTGGAATGAATGGAGCTTTGCTTGCTGGTTGTGTAACTCTCTCAAGCTTGGCTAGTGGATGGGATGGACAAAATGGATTGACAGACGCCACAAAGATCTATGGAATGGATCTTTAATAAGTCTGGATGCTTAAGAGCTGCTTCTCACACACTCAAAAGACTTAGAACAATAGTTTTAGACAAAACTAGAAAAAAACTGATTTTCATTCATAAAAGTTCAAGGGTGGTTTACAATGAAGAAAAGACTAGAGCTTTATAGGCTCGACAAAGACAGACTCTAACAGTCATAAAATGATAAAAGGAAAGAAATAAACTCGAAATAATAAACTTGGAAGCAAAGGCTTTGATGGCTTCAAAGAATATAGCCGTTGGGCTTGATTTGCTCTTGAGCCAAAAGGAAACTTGTGGAGCCTTTGTATCTGGACAGCTTCTGGATGTAGCCACGGTCAAGAATTCTTCCTGATATGTCTCTGAGTTGCCTTGATGAAGAATATGGCCGTTGGTCTTGATAGATTTCATGAAGAAACTTTAAGGCATGAGATGTAAATGCTGCCAAATATGGAAGGTTGGTGCAAATGAAGATCCGCCTGATCTCCTGGGTGCTGTGCAGCTAAGGACGTATTAGATGTCTTCTGGATGGTTGAGATGATCTCCTGGCTTCCATAAAAAGGTTTGGGTCGGACCAAATTGAATCGGTTGGAAGCTTTCCCAAATTGTTGTCGGTTTGGCCGGTTTTAGGAAATTTATTGTATCTTGGTATTTCCTGGGTCAATCCTCTTGATTTCGGGCTCTCTGGAAAGCTACTAAACCCCTCTTGAAGCCCATTATTGATTATGGAGAAGGCCGCTTCATGGTTGGGCTTAAATCCACTTCTAAGGGATGATACTTGCAATTGGACGGGCTGGGAAACCTCCGGTTTGTAAAATTCATAACTTCTTCCTACATGAAGATTTTCTTGAACTTCCAAATGGAATTGACTCTTTCTTGAGTGTAAAATCCAATAAAATTTGTTTCCTGTTTAAAGTCCTTCTGGTTGTGGAGATATTCGCATTGGACTGAACCTCGGTCGCTGGTACCTCCTAGATGGCTGGTTTGGAAGGTTTGGTGAGACTCTGGTTGAACAATGGATTTCGTGACCTCAACTTTCCCTCCCCCTTGACAAGGTTTCAACCTCGAAATCGTATAACCTGTTGCACCAAGATAGAGAAAGTCTGTTTTCATTCTCTTTTGAGATTCTAGGGCCTTACCTTGATATTGTTTTGGTTTGGGAATTGGGTTGTGCATCAGGTGGTTCTCCTTTAAGAAGATAGGATAGGATCACGCCTCTGCTCTGGAAATGGTCATTGCATCTCTTCTGAGATGGATGGTACTCCACACTTCTGGTAGCCTCATTGTTGACCATCTTTGGGACTGATTCTCCAAGCAACAAAAGAGTATCTGGTGGGATTTCTTTGAAGCTTTCTTCTCTGCAACCTGCATTGATCTCAACATTCTGGACAAAAAGCAAGTGCATTATATCTGTGTTTGGAAACTGATAAACATAATGTGAAAGTTCTACACTTACTTTAATCGCATCAACAAGTTGAAGTCTTCTTCTTTGGACAGATTTGGTTGGATGGCTGCCTTGCAACTTTTGATCTTGGTTGGGATCCCCTTCTCTTTTTCTTATGCCTGGATCAAAACATCTAGGCAAAGAAAAGTGCATTACATCTGGATAAATAAGTGTCAAAAACGTTTTAAGATCATAGAAACTTACCTTGCTTATGTTGAATTTGAAAGGAATTGGTTCAGCATCTCTTTGATCTAGTTTTTGGACAATATCTATTGACATCATGGCTAAGGTTTCTTCTTGATATATTTCACCACGGTTTGGATGTCCTCTTTCTTGTATTATTCCTGAATCAAAACATCTTGGCAAAGACAAGTGTAATATACAAGAATCTGGAACCAATAAATCAGATTGAATAAAACTATCACTTTTCATAGGCAAATCAGTTTTCTTTTCTAGTGATGTCTCTTTCAACACTTGTTTGGTTGGACAAGCTACATCAAAGTGTCCTATTTTATGAAATCTATAATATATCTGATCTTTCAGAAATTTAGAATTAGAAGACTTACCTTGGCTTGAGATTTCTTCCTCTTGTGGGTTTAGAATCTCCTTGTTTCTTGGACATGATTCTTTGAGAACTTTTGATTCCAACAAGGATGTGGGGATTGGTTTTTGTTGGACCTCAGAACCTGTCTTATAATTCTTGGAGAAAGACAAGTGACTCATACCAGTGGGAGATGATTTATAAACCAAATTATCAAGTATAGGACTTACCATAGCCTTTGCTTGAAAAATTGGTTTGTCTGATTTTTCTTTGGTGCTGGCCAACGTGTCTTGGCTGACCAATATCTTCTTCTCCATGGCCTTTGGGATGTCACTCTTCTGGTCTAAGCAATGGAAAATTCCGTGCCCCTTGTTTGGCTGAAAGTTGTCTTGTTGAGGCAAGCCTCTTTGACCTTCTTGTGTTACAAATTTCCTGGCTTCTTTGGAACCATGAGTTGGATACCTCCTTGGATATATTTCCTGGCTTTCAGAACTCTTAAACTCTGGTGCAAACTCATATCTCATGACTACCTTAAGATCTCTCCACGTTTTGATAGTTGACTTCTTGTAAAACCGCCTATCATCTACTTCTTGTACCCACCATTTAAAAGCTTCATCTTTTAGTTGATCAATGGCATAAGACAACCTCTCCTTTTTCTGGATGTTTTTGTAGTGAACCACTCATCTAAGTTCCTCTCCCATCTAATATAACCTCCTTTTCCTGAAAATTTAAAGAGTTTAACTTTATCAGCAAAAGAGTTATAATCAAACCGAAAATTAACATCATAATGGTTGTGGGTTCTAGAAGTTGGAGTTTGATTGATCCTTGATGGATCTGGTGGCTTGGGATCGACAGAGACAGCCTCTGGTACATCTCCAAATCTTCTTTCTCCTGGCTGTGGGCGTTGGCCTTGTGCCTTTGTTCTTTTCTCCAACCGAGCAATCTGATCTTGTACTCTTTTTATAGCAGCCAATAGCTGTTTTTGAGAGGCCATTAAATCTTGGCCTTGTGCTGCCTCTTCCATTTCTTCCTGCAAGTAATCTCAAAGATCAAGTGAAGATATGGCAAGTGTTGGTCGAGCTTAGGAAGAACAATGAAGCAATGCAAATGATTTAACTAAACCGAGAAATGCAATTATGAACCCAAATCAAATAAACTATGCAAAATAATTTTTCTTTTGGTTTTCTGAATGTAATCTCGAAAGGGAACTATATGATATGATAATAACACAAATGGAAAGAATATATGTAAAGAAAACTAATGCTGATTTTTTTTTTTTGATTTTCTTAAATATGCAAAGGATTAAACCAAAAATATACAAAAAATGATATAAACTAAGATGCAATATTTTAATTTGGTTTTCTGGATGCAATCTCGAAATGAAACAATATGAAATAATAAACACAAATGAAAAGAAATATGGAAAACAAACTAACAATGATTTTTTTTTTTGAATAAAATGCAAATAACAGAAAATATGCAAATGATATAAACTAAGCAAAAAAAGAATATTTCATTTTTCTTTTCTGATGCAAGCACGAAATGGATCAAACAATATGATATGAAACAATAACTAGGATGATTTATTTTGATTTTTTTTGTATGATACGCAAGCAAAGGAAACAAATTCAAAACATAAATTTTTATGAGATTTTTGATTATGGAAACAAAATAAAAAGGAAACAAACACTTTTCTTTTTGGATTTTCGATTTTAAATGAATCAAACACTACTTTTTCTTTTCTTTTTCTTGGCTTATAAAGATGAACAGCAAGAACACAAAAACAAAATGCAGAAATAAAATTTGAAAGAAAAAGACAGTTTTTATGGATTTTCGGTTCATAAATGGAAAAACAAATGCAAGCAAATGAAATATAATGCAAGGATAGATATCACCTGATTCAGGAACCAGGTTCTGATACCAAAATGTTGTGGGCAAAGTTCTGGCTGTTCAGATTGATGGAACTGAGGTTCAACCTGAAAACAAAGAGAATAGATTTTTATGTTTTATGAGTTTTTATGATGCAAAATAGAAACAAAAGCAAAAAAATGGGGTGAGATGATTATGAATGCTAAAACAAGAGAAATAAAAAGATAAGATAGGATGGAATCAAGCTGCTGGTCGTGTGACACTCTCAGCTAGATCAAATGATGGTTGAAGTGGAAGGAATGGAGCTTTGCTTGCTGGTTGTGTAACTCTCTCAAGCTTGGCTAGTAGATGGGATGGACGAAATGGAATTATAGACGCCACGAAGATCTATGGAAGGGATATTTGATAAGTCTGGATGCTCAAGAGCTGCTTCTCACACACTCAAAGACTTAGAACAATAGTTTTAGACAAAACTAGAAAAAACTGATTTTCATTCATAAAAGTTCAAGGGTGGTTTACAATGAAGAAAAGACTAAAGCTTTATAGGCTAGACAAATACAGACTCTAACAGTCATAAAATGATAAAAGGAAAGAAATAAACTCGAAATAATAAACTTGGAAGCAAAGGCTTTGATGGCTCCAAAGAATATAGCCGTTGGGCTTGATTTGCTCTTGAGCCAAAAGGAAACTTGTGGAGCCTTTGTATCTGGAAAGATTCTGGATGTAGCCACCGGTCAAGAATTCTTCCTGATATGTCTCTGAGTTGCCTTGATGAAGAATATGGCCGTTGGTCTTGATAGATTTCATGAAGAAACTTCTTTAAGGCATTAGATGTAAATGCTACCAAATATGGAAGGTTGGTGCAAATGAAGATCCGTCTGATCTCCTGGGTGCTAGTGCAGCTAAGGACGTATTGGATGTCTTCTGGATGGTTGAGATGATCTCCTGGCTTCCATAGAAAGGTTTGGGTCGGACCAATTTGAATTGGTTGGAAGCTTTCCCAAATCGTTCCACTTCTAAGGGCTGATACTCACAACTGGACGGGCTGGGGAATCTCCGGTTTGTGAAATTCATAACTTCTTCCTTTATGAAGCTTTTCTTGCACTTCCAAATGGGATTGACACCTTCTTTAGTGTAGAATCCAATAAAATTTGTTTCGTGTTGAAAGTCCTTCTGGTTGTGGAGATATTTGCATTGGACTGAACCTCGATCGCTGGTACCTCCTAGATTGCTGGTTTGGAAGGTTTGGTGAGACTTTAGTTGAACCATGGATTTCGTGACCTCAACATCGGGAACTCTCTGTTCAGCATTGATGCATCAATGTCAAGATTGGAGGTATTTAAAATGTCTGGAATTCTCTTGCCATCCCAAGGGACAACTTTGTAAGATCCCTTTTCGAAATAAAGAATCCCACTTGCTAGATCAAGGATATGGCTCTTCAAAGGAGAATTGGCCCAGCCAAGAATGTCATCAAACCCAAGCTGCCCAAAAATAAGAAGCAAAGATTTACAAAGGGCAGGGCTGGGATTTTGAACCGAACTGAACCTGCCGAACGAAACCAAAATTTTAGGTTAGTTTGGTTTGACTCGGTAGTTTTCTTTTAAAAACAAATTCCATTTTTGGTTTGCTTCAACAATTGGTTACTTTGTTTTCTTAAAGGAAAAAAAAATATAACCAAACTATACAAAAACCCGAACTAACCAAATTAACTAAACTTATCCAAAATTTTTCAAAAATTAAACCAAAATATGACCGAAATCAAAAACTTCTGTAAGATTTTCAGAAAACCAAACTCACCGAATACCGAACCGAATTTTATTTCAGGTTTATTCGGTCAAATTTATGTTGAGCCCAACTAACCAAAAACTGAACTACCCGAACTATCCAAACCCGCAGGCCAAGTCAATTCAAGGGTGCTAAAATTATTGCGATAAAGATTACTCGCCTCAGTTCCAAGACCGTACATAGATTGTTCCAGCCCTCCTTCAACAAACTGTTTTACCGCATAGTCGGAAAATAGATAAACCTAACAGAAAATTAATGAGAGAAGTAAGAACAAATAGGTGAAATAACTGAAATTTTGTGATAGTTAACTCACAGGATTGCTGCCAGTTCCAACTGGAAGCTTTTCATCTTCGGTAACAGACGGCAAGTTGTGGAAACTACATACTTCCTCTAGACATAGCAACCATTTCTCAGCATTTAAAGCAATGCATGCTCCCTACGAAGAAAACAAAGACAACAAAATCATAAAGCTACAAGACTAAATCTTCATTTCATTATATTAAATGTTACCTTCCATTTGGTTTTCGAAAAGTTAGGTTAAAGATAAAGAATAGTGACGAAAAATCTACAAAACCTTGAAGGAAAACCTACAACCGAAAAAATGTTTTACATCGACAAACCTACAAAACATGTGAACTAAGTCGACAACGACAAACCTACAAAATAAAAACTATAAACCTACAAATAAGAAAAAAAAACTAGTTGTTGAAGACTCAAAAATAAACTTACAATCACAACACAACAAGAAAAATGACATTTAGTAGCACACTAACGCTATCAAATTTATTTATTTTAATCTGTTGAACCATGGTTGAACCGGTTGAACCAATTGAACTATGACATGGAAGTCTCGCTGGTTCGGTTTTTAAAATATTGGTTATTTAAGAAAATAATAGATCGTTTAACTTTTTAACTCGATGATATAATAGTGACAAAGACTAAAACATCAATATGTTGAACCTTTGTCATTAGGCCACACAAGACATTAGTGTACATTAAGCATGACATGTTTAACCAAGCACAAAATGAGTCTCACCAAATAAGTCAAAGACATTCTATTTTTGAGATAGGATACCTCAATTCCTATAGGTATTTTGAAATTGATCATTTTTTAAATTAACTGTGTGTCAAGCATATCTAAAGTAATATATAGAATGACAAATATTTTTAATATATAATATATATGCATTTAAATTCATTAATAAAATAAATTTAGTATAGTAAATATTTTAAAATATATAAATTCTAAAAGAAAATATATATTATATGATATAAACCAAAAAAAAAGTGAAGCGAATTCCATGGAGATAGAGTCTGGGCTGGGTTGGATCAGACCTCCACAAGAGGATCCAGACCGACCAGACTTTTATTAATGCAATGATATTACAAAACTATTAAAGATAATAAGTTAATCCAAATAAACAACTGAAAAATCCGTTGTCTATCTATTAGCATTTTTCAAATACTGAATATGAAAAAAACATCAAGAAATTATTTAGTAGAGGGTCTCGCTGTTGAAAAGGCCAGGTTCAGGTGCTAGTATACTTGGAATGCCGAAATCAAGTTCCGGCGAACCTTGTGATGACAATCGTAGTTTCTTTACCACCGATTGTGGTTGTAGCTTTGATTTGGTCCATGGAGTCTACCTGACCGTAAAAGTCATAACCTTCCCATCTGCGACCCTTGCGGCTGGACAATTCGAACCCTGTGGGTGTGCCGGCGTTCAATTCAATACGACCATACGTGGCTTCAGGTGCATTCTTTATTCCACTGGAGTTTTTAGTCCATTTCCACGAGAAGGTGACTGGTGCCCCCATCTTCAAAGCTTTAGCACAGAGTAAGAACAATAAAACTTTACTTTTGGACAATTAAGATTGCCTCTTTTTGGCTTTTTCATTCATTTAAATAGAGAAGATACAGAAACAAAGTGGAGTCATAACTCCTTCGATTTGAACATGGGAATTAAGGAAAAGTGGAGGAGATGGTTTCCTATCTACAAGGAAGACCTATTCTCTTCTTATTATCAACTGAAACAAAATGCAGAAAAGAAACAATTACGTAGAACTTGGTTTGGTTTGAGACGTGTGGTTCGGTTCTGTAACTATCAACTTCGAATGCCGAAATCAAGTTCCGGCCAACCTTTTGAAGACAACCTGAATTTCTCTATCTTGGATTTTGGTTGTAGCTATGATTTGGTCCTTGGAGTCTACCTGACCCCAAAAGTCATAACCTTCCCATCCGGCACCCTTGCGGCTGGACAATACGAAGCGTGTGGGTGTGCCGGCGTTCAATTTAATACGACCATACGTTGCTTCAGGTGCATTCTCTTTTCCCCAGAAGTTTTTAGTCCATTTCCACGAGAAGGTGACTCGTGCCCCGTCGTACAATCCGTGCGGAATATCAAGCCGGATCTTCTCACCATTTGGAGCAAATTTGGGGTCAGTGAGCGTACCAGTGAACACAGCGCCGTGAAAGTGGTGCACACCCTTGGCTTTGCCTCCGAAGACTTGACTCTCGAACTTGCCCTGTGAGGACTCGGGGATGAGTACATGTCCGCTTTGTTTATCCAGTTTTTTGGTGATTTTGACCACAGGCTTTTTGGGCTCGTGATGGTAGAGCTCAATCACTTTGTCGGTGAACGACTCGGCCATTGTGTGTATAAGGGCGACTTCGGTGGGTTCGGCGATGTCTTCGCTTAAGAGAATGACATCGCGGACGGAGCTCTCGAGGAAGTTGCCGACGGACTGCCAATGTCGCGTCCAATCCTTCTTCCTATATGCGATCATGGCTCGTTTTAGAGAGTACACGGTTCCGACTAGTGGGATATATTCGACTATGGAGTACGAGACCTCTTCGAGTTTGGTGAACCACTCAGACATGATGGCTTATATCTGTTGAGCGACGGTAAATGGATGATGATGTGTGAAAACTTCTACGTAAGGGGATATATATATCCTTTTAAAGGCCAAGAAGGTGATGAGCTGATGAAGGCTTTTGCAATATATTTTTCTATAATCTCCTAAGTTTTAAAAAAAAATATATATATATTTTTCTATAATAAATAAATATAAATAAAATAAAAGGAATCACGTTACATTAATTTCTCCATCTTTTCACGAATAGAATATAAATAAAATCAAAGAAAATCTCAAAACTGTGGCAGCTGTGACGCCGGCTGGAATTTTATAAGGTAAGCACGTTTTTTATGTTTCTCCGTCTTTTCACGGATGGAAATATTCCACGAAGATGCCTTCAATGAAAATGTCATACATACTTTGATAGTATAATTGGCTTGCTAAATATGTATATTAGAAATAAAAAGGTCATAAATGCCTATTGATAAATATGTATATCAGAAATAAAAAGATTAATTTTATTTTATTTTCTAAACGAAAGCAATGTTGAACTGCGCATATGCGTATTTGATTTCAAAGAAAAGATGATTTTATATAAAATGATCTTTGATTGTAGAGAAATTTGGGTATCGAACATTCAGTTTATCCTCCTTTCAAAAAAAAAAACATTCAGTTTATCCTAAATTAATTCTTTGATAAAGACTATGTTCATAGGGAGCTGTCCAAAATTTTTGGACATAATTACCCATATTTAGATTAAAACACTATTTCTTAATTTTATAAATCTTTACTATATAAATATATATTACGTGGCAAATTTATTATGTGTGCAACTTATTACTTACCTAACCAATATGATAAAAAAAGTTTATGATCAGCTATATCTATATATTAATTAATGTACATATTTATCTATATGTAGAGGCTAATTTTTAAGCATTCTGTTTTTTATTATAGATAAAAAAACTAAATAAATACATTGAAGATGATTTTTGTATCAAATTTCGCAATGGTTACTATTTTAGAAATGGTCATTTAACAATGTTAATGAGATTTTACTATTAGTATATGAAAAAAAAATAATAATAATGGACGCAAGTTGGGTTAGCAAAAAAATGGAGACAGCTCATACGGGACGCATGTGTTGTGAGCATGCCAGGGGGTCTTGAGGACTATTTCTTCTCCAACTTGTTACATATAATATCGTGACTAGTACTAAAATGTTATTTTGTTGTGAAATAAACGAGGTTCTAGTTTTGTTTCTTATTATTATATATATGTACATAAATTGATCGATGGAGAGCTAGAAGGATATGAGAGGTTGACTTTTATAATTATTATGGTTGTTGTTTGCAAACGTAGAGAGAAATAGGAAGTTATATTATTGACTTGATCTTATCTTATAAATGAAAGAAAAGCATCTTTTATATATAAGATAATAAGTCGGTCATTTTATCGACTTAAGAAGAAAAAGACAAAACAAGAAGATAAATATTATCTTCTAAATAGATAATCACAAACATTATTTTTAACACTCTCTCTTGATTATTTATTTTGTATTAGGTATAACCTCGTTAAAAATCTAATCATAGAAAAATCCAATAGGATAAAATCCATGAAAAGGGAAAAAGAATACTGTGACATAATTTCTCTCTGAAAATAATGGAAATAGCATTTTTTCATAGGTCACGCAAATGCCGCATTCCGATACCTTCGATGTGTTTTCAGAATGTTGTAATGTGAAGAGTTTTGGTGAACAAGTCAGCTGGATTTTCGTATGACCGTAGATATTCAATGTCCACTTCTTTATTTTTCTCGAACTCCCGAATGTACGAGAAAAATCTTGGAGGAATGTGTTTTGTTTTATCGCTCTTGATATAGCCTTCTTTGAGTTGAGCGACACAAGCCGAGTTATCTTCAAAAACTTTCGTCGGCTCTTTATTAGTTACTATTCCACTTGTTTCTTGTATGTGTAGACTCATTGATCTAAGCCACACACATTCTCGACATGCTTCGTGCAGTGCAATAGTTTCTGCATGATTCGAAGAAGTTTCAACCAGAGTTTGTTTTTGGGAACGCCAAAAGATCGCGGTTCCACCAATTGTAAAAATATAGCCGGTTTGCGATCGAGCTTTATGAGGATCTGATAAGTATCCCGCATCTGCAAAACCAACTATACCAAACTCAGGTTTTCTAAAATACATTAACCCTAAATCAAATGTACCTTGTAAATAACAGAATATATGCGTTATTCCATTCCAATGCCTGCGAGTAGGAGCAGAGCTATATCTTGCTAGTAAGTTAGTAGCAAAAGCAATGTCATGCCTGGTACAGTTTGCCAAATATAAAAGCCCACCGATAGCACTCATATAAGGTACTTCAAGACCTAATATCTTCTCGCTATTTTCACAGGGCCTAAAAGGATCTCTGTCAACATTGAGAGATCTATTTTTCATTGGAGTACTCAAAGGAGTCGCTTTATCCATATTAAAACGCTTTGATAACCTTTTCGTATAGTTTAATTGATGCACAAATATTCTTTCTCGGAAATGCTCTTTCTGGAGCCCAAGACAAAATTTTTTCTTTCTGAGATCTTTCATTTCGAACTCCTCTTTCATATGAGTTCGTGCATCATCAACCTCCTTTTGAGTTCCAATGACGTTCAGGTCATCTACATATACAGCGATGATCACAAAGCCAGATGACGATTTCTTAACAAAAACACATGGACATATCGCATCATTCACATATCTTTTACTCAAAAGATATTCACTTAAGCGATTGTACCACATGCGTCCGGATTGCTTTAATCCGTATAGTGATCGATGCAACTTGACCAAACATACCTTCCTGGATTTTTCTATCAATGCTTCAGGCATTTTCAATCCTTCAGGGAGTCTCATATATATATATATATCACTATCCAACAATCCATACAAATATGCAGTCACAACGTCCATGAGATGCATTTAAAGATTTTTCGATGCCGTTAGGCTCATCAAAAATCTAAATGTAATTGCATCCATTACCGGGGAATACGTTTCCTAAAAATCAATTCTCGGTCTCTGAGAAAAACCTTGGGCAACTAATCGGGCTTTATATCGTGTTACTTCATTCTTTTCATTTCTTTTTCTCACGAATACCCACTTATATCCAACATGATTTATATTCTCAGCGTTATGACTATAGGTCCAAAGACATTCCTTTTATTTAGGGAAAGTAATTCAATTTGAATGGCCTTCTTCCACTCCTCCCAATCATGTCTTTTCTGACATTCTAAAATGGACCTTGGATTGGGATTATCACTTTCATGATCGATCTCTTTAGACACAGAAAAGGAGAACATTCCATCAACATCTTTTATCTTATTTCTGATCAATAACTTTTGATCACGGGCGTAGTTGATGGAAATCTCATACCATTTTGTTCCCTCCTCGTCATTTGGATCATCATCTTTATTTGGTTCTTTTTGAACCTTTATGCCTTCTTTCAGATATTTTTCAGTATCAGGTTCTTCGGGAACCTTTCCATTTATGTCTTCTTTCAGACATCTTTCAATATCAGGTTCTTCTGGAAACTTTCTACTTTGCTCAACTAATTTCTTTTTATTTCAGGAATCTTTATCTTTAGAACCTGCTGGCCTCCCCCTCTTTAACTGAACCCTAGGTTCATTAATTCTGTTTCCATCAGTTGGTTCTTTAGGAACAACAACACTTGATAGAACATTTTCAGCGGGTATATATGACTTCGTCACTCTTTTCGTATCTGTGAACGCATCTGTTAACTGGTTTGCCAATTTATGCAAATGCACAATTTTCTGAACTTCCAGTTCTCTTTGATTCGTAGGGGGATCAAGGTGTAACAACGACGGTGTAGACCATGTAATCTCTTTAGGAATTTATCTAATTTCTCCCCCTAACGCTTTAAATTCATCCTCATTAAAATGGCAATCGTTAAATCTTGCCGTAAACATATCACTAGTTACTGATTCCAGATATCTTATTATACTTGGTGATGTATAACCCACATATATTCCCAATCTCCTTTGTGGGCCTATTTTTGTTCTTTGTGGCGGTGCTATCGGAACATAGACCGCACACCCAAAGACACGGAGATGGGATACATCTGGCTCTTGCCCAGATGCCAATTGTAATTGAGAGTACTTATGATATGCACTTGGTCTTAGCCGAATCAGTGCAGCCGCATGCAATATAGCATGACCCCATACAGAAATTGGGAGCTTTGTTCTCAATACCAACGGTCTTGCAATCAACTGCAACCGTTTTATCAATGACTCGGCCATACCATTTTGTGTATGCACATAGGGCACTGGATGCTCTACATCAATCCCCATTGACATACAATAATCATCAAAGGCTTGCGATGTAAATTCACCAGCATTAGCAAGCCTTACTTTATCTCTGAGAACTGCATTCTCAGCTTTATCATTTGGGCAATGAACTTTGCGAAAGCTATATTTCGTGTTGTCAGAAGACACACACTTGACCATCTAGTAAATGTGTCAATCAATACCATGAAATACTTAAACGGTCTGCACGGTGGGTGGATCGGTCCACATATATCACCATGTATTCTTTCTAAAGACATTGGTGATTCATTGCCTACTTTTGCTGGTGATGGCCGAGTTATAAGTTTTCCTTGAGAACATGCATTACATGTAAACTCGCCTGTTTGCAAAATTTCTCCGTTTTTCAACGGATGGCCATTCGAATTTTGCAATATCTTTCTCATCATGACTGAACAAGGATGTCCAGAGGATTTTAAACGTATCAATAAACTTCATGTTTACCACGACATAGGACTCAGTCATGTATATATTTGTACAATATAGTCCAGAGGATAACATTCTTAACTCTTCCAATATATGTTTCCCCTCGTACTTAATGCAAAGAAATTCAATGCCATCTTTACTCATAGTCTCAATATGATATCAATTTCTCCGGATATCCTTAAAACTTAACAAGTTTCTATGAGACTTGGGGAAATACAATGCATTATTTATTTCAAATATCGTTCCCCCTGGCATTGAAAATTTCACTCTTCCAGAGCCCATTATACTCTTTGCACTACCAGATATTGTACTTACGCTTCCAGCGTAATCTTTCATTTTGAGACTAGAGAAATATTTCTTATCTTTAATTATCGTGTGCGTTGACGCACTATCTGCCAAGCACATATCTCCATCCAGAGTCTCAAAGTCTGGCATTCTTTCTGAATTTAAAACATGCATTAATATTAAACATAAAACATGAAACATAACTCAATTTTACAACAAAAGATAAAGATACTATAATACAGTAAACTTATATCACATCGATCTTATATTACACATCGATGTTTTCTGGTTCAACCAGAAAATCTGATACGTCGAGATGAGTATCACCATTTAAACCATGAAAGGATGGCCCGAGTTCATCAAAGATGAAATTCGTTTCACCTCCTTTCTTTTTTTCCTTTTGGAATTCTCTATACAGATCGACTAAGTGTTTTGGCGTACGACAACTACGTATCCAATGACCTTTCATGCCACATATGTAGCAAACCTTTTATGTTTGCCTTTTATCATCCCGGCCCCTTTCATTCCCATGGAAGTCCTTATTATTCTTTTCATCATACGGACGGAATCTTCTTCCTCGTCCTCTTCCACGACCATGATTTCGACCACGTCCTCGTCCTCTCCAATTATCATAACTGGATGCAACATTCGCTTCGGGGAATGGTGCAGCTCCAGTGGGACGAGCCTGATGGTTTAACAACATGAGTTGATTATTTTGATCCGCTACAAGGAGGATTTGCATCAACTCCGAGTAACGTTTAAATCCATTCACCCGGTACTGTTCCTGCAGGACTACGTTTTCAGGATGGAACGTGGAGAGAGTTTTCTCGATCATATCATAATCACTTGTTTTCTCTCCACATAACATCATCCTCAATGTAATTCCAAACATAGCGGAATTATAATCACTTACACTTTTGTAGTCCTGGAACCGGAGGTGGATCCACACGTGTTCAGCTTTCGGTAAGATCACATATTTCTGGTGATCGAACCTCTCTTTTAATGTATTCCAGAGGTCACAAGGATCCTCTTTCGTAATATATTCATCTTTTAAACCATCATGTATGTGGTGTCGTAAAAATATCATGGCTTTAGCCTTTTTCTCATCCGACACCGTTTTCGAACTATCGACAGTTTCTAAAAGCCTGTTTCCTCTCAAGTCTATTTTTGCACCCACTGCCCATGTCATATAATTATTTCTCGTAATATCCAGGGCATTAATTTCAAGCTTTGTCAAATTCGACATGATAACTGTATCGTAGAATAATAATATAAAAATATAATAAAGACGGAAATTTAATTGCATAAAATAAAGGCAATAATTAAAAGGCATAAATTAAATTGCAGAAATTTTAATAGCATAAATAAAATTGGAGGCTTAGCCTACCACATGATCCGAGGAGTCATAAACTACCATTTTGACTTTTTCTCATTTTTCAAGATCGAAAGAGACAATCCTACCATGTTGATCTTTTCTTATTTCAAGGTCTGAGGAGAAAAAGTCTTCCATGTTGATTTTTTCTTTTTATTCACGGAGGCAAAGCTTATTACGTGTTTCTCTGATCGTGAAGGCAAGCCTACCATAACGATCAGCGAGGAAGGCAACGCCTATCATCGCGAAAAATAAACGCAGAAGGTCTAGCCTCTCACTCCGTAACAATAATAAATTAAAACAATTAAAATTATTGAAATACATAAATTAAACATTACCTCACCAATATAACTTTTCTGGTGTAAGAACTATCGGTATAAGAGAGCTCGTCGTGCTGATAACATGTTGTGAGATAAATAGGTTCTAGTTTTGTTTCTTATTACTCCTTCCGTTTCAAAATAGATGAAGTTTTGGAGAGTTTTTGATGTTTCAAAATAGATGATGTTTTGATATTTTATATTAATTTTAGTTTTATTGAAAACCGTATGACCAATAATATATTATATTTATTTTTAAGGATTGGCTGAATTAATTTTGGTTTATATTTTAATGTTATTTTTTAGGAAAGAATGTATACCTTAATTCTTGTGCATACATTCAAAATCATCATGTATTTTGAAACAGAGGAAGTATTATATATGTACATAAGATGATCGATGAAGAGAGAAGGAGATCGATGAAGAGAGAAGGATATGAGAGGTTGACTTATAATTATTATGGTTGTTGTTTGCAAACGTAAAGAGAAATAGGAAGTTATATTATTGACTTGATCTTAGAGAAATTGTCAAAAATACCACAAGTTAAGTACTACTTTTCAAAAATACTCTCAATCAAAAATATACTAATATTTGGGTTTAAGATTTAGTGATTAGGGTTTAGGGTTTAGTATTAAGGGGTTTGATTGGGTTTACATATATTTTATAAATATTTTGAAAAAATTAGTTTAGTGTTATTTTATCAAAAACTTAGGGTATTTTTGAAAATAGTCATCCGTTAATGGTAAATATGAAAAGTGATATCAAACTTGTGGTATAATTGAAATTTTTCCTCGATCTTATCTTATAAATGAAAGAAAAGCACCCTTTATATAGGGTAATAAGTCGGTCATTTTACCGACTTAAGAAGAAAAAGACAAAACAAAAAGATAAACATTATTTTTTAAAGGAAAATTTCAATTATACCACAAGTTTGATACCACTTTTCATATTTACCATTAATAAATAACTATTTTCAAAAATATCCTAAATTTTTGATAAAATAACACTAAACTAATTTTTTCAAAATATTTATAAAACATATATAAACCAAATCCAACCCCTTAATACTAAATCCTAAACCCTAATCACTTAAGCCTAAATCCAAATGTTAGTATATTTTTGATTGTGGGTATTTTTAAAAAGTGGTATTTAACTTGTGGTATTTTTGACAATTTCTTATCTTTTAAATAGATAATCACAAACATTATCTTTAACATATTTAAAAATTTTAAAACTTCGGTTATGTGTGAATTGGGTACCTCGTTTTAATTTTTTTTCTCGTTTTAAAATTTAAAACGTTATCATAGGCGATGTCTACGGGATTTGTTTGATATCTCGTTACTAATTCTAATATTGTATTTGACCTGAAGTTTCATTTGATAATCGAAATTTAAGTCAACCGTGTCTCTTTTGATTAGTTTTAAGTTTACGCGGAAACTTTTTTGGGGTGGGATTACTAGAGAATAAAATTTTGTCTTTGCCCTTTACGGTTTTGATTATGTCTTTTCATATCCTTGCTTCTTCGCTAGGTTGTTTTTAATGGAACATGATATTACTCTACAAAAAAATATTGTTTAAATAATTTATTTTAATATTTGCATTATTTATAAATGATGTAAAATAAATTTGCATCACTTAAATAAGTGATTCTGAAAGTAGTGATGCAAATAATTTATATCATTTTATTACTAAATGATACAAGGAATAATTTTCAAAATACCTTATTTAAGATTTAAAATTTGACGAATACATTGTATTTAAACAAATTTGAAATTTACACTTGTACATATGTGATAAGACTATTTTAACCCACATTTTAATATACAAAAATGAAATCTGGTATTCTTAATATTCTAATTAATTTATTTGACATAAAAATAATAATCATTAAAATATTTCAATTTATAATTTTATAACTTCGAAGATTATCTTCTGGAAAGTCGGTTAAAAATATACATATAAGATAACAAAAACATGGTATCTATCTACGTACCTAGAATTTTAATCGTTCTAAACAATGTCTCATAGTTCATTCATCTGGTGGAAGTCCAGAACATTGATACCGCGGCTGAGGGAGGTTCATTACTTTCAGCTATCGAACCATTTGCTTCATCAATTTTTTTTGGACATTCATCATGCTCTTGAACGAAGTGCTAAACTGCTAATGGCTCCTTTATTTCCAATCTCAAAGACTCATTTCTCTTATTCAAGGTTTTGGTTAATCCTTGTGATATACATGTTTGTTTCTTGTTCACTTTCGATAAGTCAAGGTTGCCACACATGAAAGCTTATTTCATGTCTGCAACACGACCATATAAATTTTACTTGATAACAAGAAAGATAAACATGTCCACAGCCATATTAGATGCAAGGAGAAATGGACACCTAAACTTCTCTAAATTGGAGAAGAGATAGATATAACTTTATATTAAATATGATCCATATCTAAAGCTGTTTCTATTTATTTAATTGTAATTTAAATATTAATTTTGATATTAATATTAAAATTAGTGTGAATTGTTAATTAGGTTAGCTTAGTCATTTCACTTATAAATATGTGTATTTTTCAAAAATAAGAATAAATGATGTAATTTTCAAAATATAATCTTATTGGAAGGTATTTTTCCAAATTTTCTCATGATTACAAATATATCAAATATTCACACCAGTTATTATAAGTGATGTAAATATGTATCAATTATAAGTAAATGACTATATTTTAACTCGCACGTCCGTGCGGATATTTTTCCATTTTATATATGTATTTGATATTATTACAAATGTTTAAAATATATAATTTCAGTTTTAGTGTTATATATTCTGTAACTCTATAATATTATCGTTTATATTTCTTATTCGGCTTTACTAATATATAGTGATTTGTTTAATATTTTACTTTGTTATTAATTTTTATTACCTACTAATATATTTTCGAGTTAGGTACAATAAAATAAAAATATGAAATAATTAAATAGAGAACCTCGTTCAAATATGTTTTTTTCTTAATTTATACATTTTCCATATAATACATTTAAAAAAAATTATTTATATTATAGAAAAGAAATATGTTTAAGATAATTTATATTTACTTACATGTTGTGTTAAAGAAAATATACTTTAACATATATCATTTTAGTATTTAACGGGATTTATAAGAAAAAACATTGTTTTGTTTAAATAATATAGCCCTAATTTTTTGGTAAATATTATACATAGAAGTATCTATCATATTATTTTAGTAAAGTTTATTGATATAGGATTTTTTGGATGTTATGATATTAAGTTTTATTTTTTATAATTACAACTTCAAATTGTTAGATTCGTTTAATAATTACAACATACATAGTTATTTATTCTTTATTATCTATGATTTTATTTTAAAAATTTTACATTTGTCAAGAAACTTTGGAAAATTACACAACTATTTTTGAGTTTGGAACATTACATGAATTTTGAATTTTTTTTTGTTACTACATTAATATATTATTTTATAAAAATATTTAAATATAAGGTAACTTTTGTTAATTTTTCTCAACACATTTTTATAATTAAAATAAAAATAAATTTATAATTAAAATTTGATTTGTCATTGATATTTTAAATGTATTACTAAAATTTCAAAGTTTCCTAATAACATATTTTAAATAGTATATGAGCTAAAGTTTATTATATACTATTATATTTTTGTATATAAACATTTTAAGAACAATATATTCTTGAGAGTTTCAAAATAAATAAAAAGATAATATATAGTTGTAGATATAAAATTCTAACCTATGTTAATACATTTATTTTGTATAAAAGTATTATATAGTTTATGATTTTTAACTCATTTTAATGATGAGTGATAATTTATTTAGATGAAAAAATTTACGAATATTAAATTTGTTAATTTACCTTATTTAATATAATTTTGTCATATTTAATTCATATAGCACTGCTATTTTTATATAATACAGAATATAATTATAGAATTTATAAAATAGTATAATTTTTATTTTTGTTTTATAATAAAATTTTAGTTAACATTGATTTATAATAATATTATTTTTTTTTTGAATTATACAGAGGTATCCTGGCCCCACAGAAATGGTCGAGACTAGTCACGTGTTGCCACATGTCGGTCCTCTGTCCCTGGCGATGCCGAAATGTTAATTCTCTAGTGGCGGATTCAACCTGTGTGGGAACTCACAATGTGAGCCCTTTACCACTGTGAGCTAGAAGCCTGGTTTGTAATAATATTATATTACTAATTACGAAATTTAAAAATGTGTTATTTTATAAAAGAACATTTAAAATTTTAACTAAGATTTTATTATATTTTTCTCAAAATATTTTGTTATAATTAAAATAAAATAGATACAAATTTATAGATGGTTTATTATTAATGTAAATAATCAAATATATTATATTAACTAAGTGGATAAAATATAGGACCCTAAATTAATAGATTAGATATTAACATTCACATTTGTTTTGTAAATGATGTTAGTTTAGTATCAATTAAAACAATTGATTTCAAAATTTTATATCATTTATTAATAATTGAAGTAAAATTAATATTATTTATAAATTTGTTTTAAGAATTTTAAAATTTTAAATGATTGATTTAATTGTTTTCATTTGTATATTTGATTAAATTTACGTACATAATTAATCAAAACACTTTTCATTAACTCTTTTTCTTTTTCTTTACACTTGTGTTGATAGAATCTGAAGAACAAAAAAAAACAGGAAACAAAAGAAAGAAGATGGATTCATAGAGAAAAATATTTAAGAAAAAACAAATAAAAAAAAAATCTTCTTCTTTGTTTTTATCTTCTGTCTTTTTTTTCTTGAAAAAATTCTTCAGTCTTCAGTTGAATAAATTCAATACCGATGAAATTCATTGAAGAATGCTGCTTTTCTCATAGACTTCTACTCTTCTACACTTGCAAGAGATTCTGGTAATATGAATTATAACAGAAAATATCCTCCCCCAAGAGACTTTGCAGCAATTGTCCTCTTGGAACACCAAACAGTACACCGTTTTTCCACTAACTTCCGCCGTAAGAAACTCAAAAAAACTGTTTATGGGTATTCTTCTTTCAGCAGCCTGACGAGGAAGACGAGGACTATACACGAAGAAATAATTACAATTATCAAAAAGAGAATTAGAAGAAGAACAAAAGTGTTGGAGCAAATTGAAGAACGAGAATAGAGGAGATGGTGGAGTTTGAACGTGTCTTAGTCGTTTGTTTCAGACAATAATTAACCGAGTCTTTAGGCTCAAGTTATGTTAGTTGTTAGCTCGTTTGTTAGCTTAAGTTTCAGAGTCTTTTGTTATCGTTGGAGACTATATAAAGCCATTTGCTATTGATGAATAAAGGCAGAGTTTTCAGAACAAATATCAGAGCTTTATACATTACAAAGTGGTATCAGAGTTCTGTTTCAAACTCAGAAAAAGCCCTAGCTTTCAAACACAATTGTGAGCGATGGGAGATGATAAGATGAACTGCCTCAGTTCGATGGGCACTGGGACCAATGGAGTGAGGTAATGAAGAACTTCTTCCGAGCCAAGGGGTTGTGGAGAGTGATTGAAACCGGTTACGAGGAACCCACAATCACAACAGACCTCTCAGCTGAGCAGAGGGAGCAGCTAGACAACGCCAAAATCAGTGATCACAAAATCAAACACTACCTCTATCAATCCATCGATAGGTAACGTTTGAACAAATTTTGTACAGGAGAACGTCAAAAATCATTTGGGATTCAATGAAGAAGAAGTTTGGTGGAAACGACCGTGTGAAGAGGTTGCTGCTGCAAAAGCTCAGAAGAGATTTTGAGTTGCTGGAGATGAAAGATGCTGAGAAGGTGGAAGAATACTTTACGAGAGTTCTAGCCATCACAAACCAGATGAGAAGTAATGGAGAGGAAATGCCAGATGTGAAGATAGTGGAGAAAATCTCAGGACCTTAAGCGAGAAGTTCATGTGCGTGGTAGTCTCCATAGAGGAGTCAAAGGAGATCGAAAACATCACGTGGAGGAACTGCAGAGTTCACTGGTAGTTCATGAACAGAAGTTCAGAAAGTCAGAAAGGGATGAAGACAAGTTGTTGATCATGACTCAAGGAAGAGGAACGGGAAGCAGAGGAAGAGGCTTCAATGGAAGAGGTAAAAGAAGAGGACGCAGTCGAAGCTCTACTAACAAAAGCACTGTTGAATGCTACAAGTGTCATCGACTTGGGCACTTCCAATATGAGTGTCCAAAGTGGGAGGAGGAAGCAAACTACGCTGAGGAGAATGAAGATATGTTGTTAATGGCCTATATTGAAGAAAATAAGATCGATGAAGAAGCCATCACCAACTTGGCGTTGATGACTCAGTCAGAGGCACGAGAGTCTGCAAGGAAGACATCATGGTTCCTAGACTCAGGGTGTTCGAACCACATGAGTGGAGATCGAGAGCTGTTCTCAACGATGGATGGAAAGTTAAAACACTCAGTCAAATTGGGAAACAACAAGAAGATGGAGGTTACTGGGAAGGGAAACGTGAAGATAGTGCTAAGGAACACAGCTTACACCATAAACGATGTCTTCTATGTTCCGGAACTCAAGAATAATTTGCTAAGCCTGGGACAGGTGCAAGAGAAGAACATCACTATCATCATACAGAAGGGGATGTGCAAAATTTATCATGATGAAAGAGGACTACTGGCTGAAAGCAAGATGAGTATAAAAAGGATGTTTATATTGACTGGTCAGATCAGTGATGTTAAGAGATCAAAGCAGCATTTCTTTCATACAGTTGCAGAAGATATGCCAAAGTTGTGGCATGAACGTTACGGTCACCTGAGCCATCGTGGAATGAAGATGTTGCAAAGAAGAGACATGGTGCATGGACTTCCTGTTTTTGATACGCAGAGCTTCACATGATCAGACTGTTTGGTGGAGAAGAAACCAAGGAATCCTACCCCTAAGAAAAGCACATGGAAAGCTAAAGAAACATTGGAGTTGCTTCACTCTGATATATGTGGACCCATCAGTCCTATCTCTACCAGCGGAAAGAGGTACATCCTTTGTTTTATTGATGACTTCAGTCGAAAGGCTTGGGCGTATTTCTTGAGTGAGAAGTCAGAAGCATTCACTCAATTCAAGTTCTTTAAGAAGAAGGTGGAAACCGAAATCGGTAAGACCGTAAAGTGTCTGCGAACTGATAGAGGAGGAGAATACATATCTCGGGAGTTTTCTGATTTCTGTAATGAGGAAAGGATTCAAGGCAACTGACTGCAGCTTACACACCGCAGCAAAACGGCATCGCAGAGAGGAAGAATCGAACAGTAATGAATATGGTCAGATCATTACCCTCAGCCAAGAAAGTACCAAAATACTTCTGGACTGAAGCTGCAAATTGGACGTTTTATGTTCTAAACTGGTGTCCTACTCTTGCAGTGAAGAACATCACGCCTCAAGAAGCTTGGAATGGAGTCAAACCGAGTGTAGAACACTTTCGAGTGTGGGGAAGCAATCTTGACGACAAGAGCACGACATGTGTTCTAGTTGGTTTCTCTGAAGAATCAAAAGCGTATAGGCTTTACAATCCAACAACGAAGAAGATGGTAGTTAGCAGAGATGTTGTATTTGAGGAAAAGAAGGGCTGGAACTAGGAAGAAGAACAAGACTATCAACCAGAATCTGTTCTTACCTGGAACGATGACGATGTAAGCTGGGAAGAAAGTGAAGGAAAAGGTAGTGATGATGAGATTCCAGTGGCTGCACCAGAACAAAAAACGAACCAGAACAACCTGTAGAAGCTGCAGAAGAGACTCACAACGAGCAGGTTGTACAAGTCAGGGAGGGACGAAGAAAAAGACGTCCTCGTTACTTAAACAACTACGTTACTGGAAGTGCAGCCATGGATGAGGAAGATGAAGTTCACATGGTCATTATGGTGGAATTCAACTCTACAGATCCATCTACCTTTGAAGAAGCAGAGAAAAGTTTGAAGTGGAAAGAAGCCATGGATGAAGAGATGAATTTGATTGTGAGGAACAAGACTTGGGAGCTCTCAAGTTTACCAGAAGAAGCCAAATGCATTGGTGTGAAGTGGTTATACAAAACCAAGCTCAACGAGAATGGAGAAGTAAGCAAGTACAAAGCACGCTTGGTGGCTAAAGGGTACTCTCAAGAAAATGGGATAGATTTCACAGAGGTGTATGCTCCTGTTGCTAGAATGGACACCATCATAACCATTCTTGCTACTGCTGCACAAAGAGCTTGGGAGGTGCATCAGTTAGATGTAAAGTCTGCTTTCCTCCATGGAGTACTCGCAGAAGAGGTTTATGTACAGCAACCAAAAGGATATGAAGTAGTGGGGCATGAGGACAAACTTTGTCTGGGCACAAATACCCGTTATCCGCCTTAAACTCGTTACCTGCCCCGTATTTGTCCCGTAAACACAAGTACTCGTCCTAATCAAGGCAAGTAACAAATTAGAAAATTGAAATACTTGCAAGTTCAAACCAAGTAACAAGTCTTAAATTTATTTTAGATACTCGACTCGTTTTGACTCGTTACTTGACTTTCAAAATATGTTATAAAATTTACATTGTCATTTCAGCTAGATTAATACTTATATAATATATCAAACATGTGGGATCAAATAATTTTCTCTTTTTTTATCAAAATTCTACGCTATGTTATCTTACATCGGTTGTAACATAAGAATCAAGCAAATTTTTTTACTATAAATATAGACAATCACCTAATTATAAAATCATTGAAATAGAATTTCTATTTTAAAGGCTCAAATAAAAAAAATTAAGTTAAATAAGCAAATACAAGTATAACAAGTTACTCGCAAGTATCTCATATATAGACGAGTACTCGCTTAATCTAGTACTTGGTATTAGCAAGTACAAGTACAAGGCAATTTTTTTGATACTCGAACAAGGCAAATCGGATTACAAGTATAGCAAAAATCCCGGGTACTTACCCCGTGCCCAGTCCTAGGACAAAGTGTACAAGCTCTACAAGGCACTGTATGGCTTGAAACAGGCACCAAGGGCCTGGTTTAGTCTCATTGAAGAATATTTTGTCAAGGATGGGTTCATGAAATCACAAAACGAAGAGACTCTGTTCTAAAGACAGAACATGGTAATACTTTGATTGTGAGTGTTTATGTCGATGATCTCATTTACACAGGGAATGATCTCAAGATGATGGAAGAGTTCAAGAAGTCAATGCAAAGGGAGTTTGATATGACTGATCTTGGGAAAATGAGGTACTTCCTAGGCTTTAAAGTTCTGCAGACATCGTATGGCATTCACATTTGTCAATCAAAGTATGCTTTGGAGATTCTGAGACGCTTTGACATGGAGAATTGCAACTCAGTGTGCAATCTGATGGTCCCTGGAAGTAACATCAACATGGATGAAGGAGGAGAACGAGCTGATGAGACATACTACAAGCAGATCATTGGAAGTCTCTTGTACATCACCAATACTAGACCGGACCTGAAATTCTCAGTAAGTCTTCTGAGTCGCTTCTTGTCAAGTCCCACACAACTTCATGCTCAAGCGGCAAAGAGAGTCTTGAGATACTTGAGAGGAACTGTGGACTTGGAATCTGGTACAAGAGAGGAGGAAATGGTGAGTCACATGTGTACACAGACAGTGACTTCGCAGGAGATTATGAGACCAGAAAGAGTAATTCAGGGTACGTTTTTCTTATGGTTGACGCAGCGGTTGCTTGGCTTTCAAAGAAACAACCAATCGTTACCCTCTCAACTATAGAAGCTGAATATGTTGCTGCATTAGTCTGTGCGTGTCAAGCAGTGTGGTTGGAGAGGATCTTGGAAGAGTTGGGACATCACATAAGAGAAGGTACAACCATATGATGTGACAACACTTCGACAATTAAGTTGTCAAAGAATCAGGTGTTTCATGGAAGGAGTAAGCACATTGGAGTCCGTTTTCACTTCTTGCGAGAGTTGGTCAATAATGGAGAAATAAGTTTGGAGCACTGCGGTTCACAGGAGCAGGTATCTGACATCTTAACGAAACCACTGCGACGTGAAGTGTTTGAGAACTTGAGAGACAAGCTTGGAATTTGCTCTGCAACTAGTAAGCTAAGCCTTGTGAACCAAGTTTAGTTTAGGGAGGGTTTGTTGGAGCAAATTGAAGAACGAGAATAAAGGAGATGGTGGAGTTTGAACGTGTCTTAATCGTTTCAGTCAATAATTAACCGAGTCTTTAGGCTCAAGTTATGTTAGTTGTTAGCTCGTTTGTTAGCTTAAGTTTCGGAGTCTTTTGTTATCGTTGGAGGCTATATAAAGCCATTTGCTATTGATGAATAAAGGCAGAGTTTTCAGAACAAATATCAGAGCTTTATACATTACAAAAAGAAAAATATTAACTTTAGAGAAAGGTTTTTACCAGATTCGCTTGACTAGGGTACCCTAGTTTCCTTCCAATTCGTACATAAGAAAAAAAAATACAATCATGATTCAAAAGAAAAAGCTTGATTATTGTTGGTTTTTGTTCATAAATCAATTAGCCTAAAACAATAAATTTTAAACTGATTAAAACTTGGAAAAAAACTGAGGGGAAGATGGACGGAAGACTGAAAATTTGGTAGAGAATAATATGTTCTTAACAAGTTAAGATAAACAGTTACAGAAGATCATGGGTAAAATTAATTAATTAGAACCACAAAAAGAAGAAGTTAAAGCCACAAAAATCGAAACTAATCTCGTATTAAGATAAACTGTTTAAATGATGCAAATTAAAATAATATCTCTTTTATTAAACTAATGCAAAACAAAATTTAGTGACATTTTTTTGTTAGCATCAGTTTATTATTGATGTAAGTTTTGTATCAATTTGATAAATGGTGTTAACCACAAAAATAGTTGTATCAATTATATAATTGATATAAATGTATATAATAATATCATTTCTCTCAAAATGATACAAATAATAAAAAGTAAATCATTTTAATGAAATGATGTTAAATTAGCTAATAATAACATCAATTATAATTGATTCTAAGTTATATATTTTTGTATCATTTGTAAATAAGTAATTTAAAATAAAATCACTTATTTTGTGATTAAATTTAAGTGATACAAGCTACTTCTTTTTTTGTAGTGTTACCAGCTTTGGCCATCCCAATAATCTATGTAAAAGTATATGCGTGCTTCATGTCTCGGAAGAAGGCATGCTTTACAAGTTTACATGGTTAATCGGTGGAGGCGTCTCTTTAGGCCATGACATTTGATACTTTTAAGGGTTTAGCCAGTCTCTTGTGGATTTACCAACGTCCATAAATGTAATGTTTTTCGACATGCACTATCGACTCGGAATAAACCTTTCGCTAAACAGTAAGAAATAAAAGATATTCTCTTGCTTTCAAGAGGAAACCACTGATCATCTATTCTTTGATTGCATTTATGCACAGTGTATATGGAGGGCATCAGGACAAGCTTACTGCACTGATACAACGAATACCAACGCTCCCAGATTATCTGCGGCATCTTCCATGGTGGATTCTTTGGCGAATATGGAAATGCAGGAATAAAATGATATTTCAACATCAAACCACACATTGGGGCACTACTTTACAAGCAGCCTACTTTGATACAAAAGAATGGTTGGAAGCTTATCAGTATTTGGACAAAGGTAATCTCAGGAACGAACAGAGAAGAAACATGGAGCATCAACGGAACAAATGGACTAAACAACCGCCTGGATATGTGAAATGCAACTACGATGAATCATTCAACAACACACAACCAGAAGTAAAAGCAGGATGGAAAATAAGGGATGATATGGGTATTTTTAAAGGAGCAGCACACGCCTCAACTCAACATCCTAAAACAGCTTTAGAAGGAGAGTTATAAGCCCTTTTACTTGCAACGATAAACTGGAGTAAAGGGTTCAGAAATATCTTGTTTGAAGGAGATAATATTAATGTTCTGAAGTTGATAAAGGAAGGATCTACAAACATTGATGTTACCAACTGGCTTTTGGATATTCGGAGATGGGCAGCTAAGTTTGACGAGATTCAGTTCTGCTGGAAAAACAGAAACTCCAACACATGTGCAGATATTCTTGCAAAACAAGTCATCCTTTCTGTTTCATCATTTCATTTCTATAGTCATGTTCCCGAATGTATAAGAGTTGCTTTGTCAAACGATTACTTTGATTACTAAAGAAATCATGTTCTGAGGAAAAAAAATTCTCTTGTTCTAAGTAATTTATCAAAGAATCCATAATGTATTACAAAAACTAATCAGAATTAACTATGAACATAGCTTTTCAAATAAAATTTAATATAAAAAAATAAGGAAAGCTAGCAAATACATCTGACCTTACCTCATAGCTTTTTGTTTTATGCTACTAACTTACCTCATAGCTGGTTATTAGTTTATTACAGTCCACCAGGACCACCACCGACCAATGTGAAAATGTGATCCAACTATAGGTATAAAAGAAGGTGGTTCGGGCTTTAAGGACATTACTGACTTTAATACAGCGATGCTAGGAAAGAAGTTATGGCGTCTGATAGAGAAGTCAAACACATTATTTTCACAAATTTTCAAAGGACGGTATTTCAGGAATGCATCACCCCTGGAACCGATACGATCATACTCTCCCTCATATGGTTGACGGAGTATTGTATCTGCTAGATCTCTGGTAAGCAAATGACTAATCAAAAGGTGGGATCAGGATCCTCTATATCAGTATGAAACGATCTTTGGCTCCCAACCACTCGCCCGAGACCAGCAAATAAAAATTAACATAATTCCGACCTTGATCTTACAGTGGATTCTCTTATTGATTCTACTTTGCGAATTTGGAATTCGCAGGTAATTCGAGCTGTAGTGGATCTCCAAGATGTGAAAATCATAGAAAGAATACCACTGAGCAAGACTCAGATGACTGATAAAGATGGAAGGCATTTCACACAAAATAGGAAATAAACGGTTAAATCAGGATATCACGCAGAACGGGTTTATCCAGATAGAGATAGTAAGATGTCCACCGAAGATAAAACACTTTCTTTGGAAATTGGTGTCGGGATGTATAGCAATTAAGAAAAATCTGCAAGCAAGAGGAATACAAGGGGATATTTGTTGTGCTAGATGTGCGGCTTCTGAGGAATCGATCAACCACGTGTTTTTTGAGTGTCCCCCAGCAATTCAGGTCTGGGCACTCTCAAATATACCATCAAATCCATATATCTTCCCAACTTGCTCCCTCCTTACAAACATGGATCATCTTTTCTGGAGAGTTGTCCTGAAGATGGACGATCATCAGTTTACATTGATACTATGGTATATTTGGAAAGACAGGAATAATAAAATGTTCAGTAATCTGAACGTTGACCCCCAGGGACACACTTACATTGGCCACTACTGAATCAATACTTTGGGCTGAGGCACAGGTTTCAATTACAGCAAGGACAGTACCACATAATGTGGATGCCACCCTATTATCAACTTCAGGACGGTGGTGTTTCACAGATGGTTCCTAAAAAGATAATGATTATTTCTCCGGACAAGGTTGGTATAGTACATTAGAAGATTTTGATGGTCTGATAGGGGCAAGAAATGTCAGGGCTAGCCTTTTCCCTCTTCACGCGGAGGTGGAAGCACTAGTCTGGGCAATGGAATGCATGAGGAGTTTACGTCAATTTCAGGTTACATTTGCAACGGATAGTTCTCAATTGGTGAAGATAATTTCGGAACCAGAAGAATGGCCAGCTTTTGCAAATTATTTGGAAGATATCAAAATCCTGAAAGAGAGCTTCTTAAGTTCAGAGATCGTTCATGTACCACGGACGAAGAATTTAAAGGCGGACAGTCTAGCACACAATGTCAGGAAACAACCGTCTCTCGTCGTTCACATGGACGCAGATCTCTCAGTTTGGTTCACATAGTCAGTTTGTGTCTGTTTTTAAGTTGATGACAAAAAAAAACTATAGAATAATTAATTTATGATAATTAATAAAAATGTCTAGAGAGAGTTTAGGAGGGCGATTTTTTCCTCTTTCTTTTGGTGATTAAGTATCGACCAATAAGAATGGAGATAACATTCGAAGGATCTATTTTCTTGCCGCCAAAGAGATTTTTTGGAAAATTTCCAGATTATCAAGGAAGATATTAAAGAATCTCTATATTTTTGCGAGATTTCTTCCAAATCTTTAAAGAAGATTGAAGTTTATCTAGGGTTCCTCCTAACGCCGCCTCCGAAAACTTCTATTCTACCAAAGCTTGATCTTCGTCCTCACTTACGAAGGCTTGTTTTCTTACTGTTAATGGACGGCGATCTCTCTAAAGTGATGCAAGCAATGTCCTTAGAAGAAGATATTCCTATTGATTTACCAGAAGAAGATGATTATAGCGCCATTGAAAGAAACGGAAGATCTCTGATTGGTCGTCTTCTCAACCCAGAGTGTCAGAACATGGCCAGAATTTTGAGGACTATGCCGCAGATCTGGAAAGTGTTTGAGCGGGCAAGAGGGATTGCGCTTACGAAGGAAAATTTCCAATTCATCTTTGAACTGGAGACCGACATTTAGATGGTGATGAAGCAGGGGTTCTGGACTTTTGACGAATGGGGAATGGTTATGAATCGCTGGGTGGAGTTCCCACCTTCGAATTTCCTTCAAAAAGCGGAAGTATGGATCAGACTTCACAAAATTCTTGTGAACTATTTTACCTTGAAAACAATCGATACGGTGGCTGGAAATATTGGTTTTGTCAAGGATATTGAATATGACCCTGAAAAGTCGTTACTACAGGAGTATGTGAGAGTCTTGGTGGTCTTGGATCTAAGCTTGTCTGTACGAGATAAGAAATCCATAAACTTACCTAAAGGAGGAGGCACTACTTGGATTGATGTGGAGTACGAAATAATAAGGAAAAAGTGCTTTCATTGCTTCAGACTAACGCATGAAAAGCAGAGATGTCCTATTTTTAGGAATCAGAAAGGCAAGGCTGCTGAGAGTGGGAAACAGAGAGAGGCAATTCCATCAGGTTTAGGTCCTAGAATGCATCACACGAACTTATCGGCAACTCTTATGCCGATGCTGGCCCCTGCTGTACCTCCGGGTTTCACTCCACGACCCAACCTGGTTGCACCTGAAGTCTTTAAACAGATGCAGCTCTACATGAATTGCACTGATCCTGAGGAGAGAAGAATAAGATAATTCAAGATGAAATCGGTGTTGGATGACCTCTTTAAAGATCCAGTGGCCCAACGGTTTGCGTTGAGACTGGAGAGTGCTCCAAAGGTGTCAAATGTGCTCAACAAAGACGCAGAGGAGGTTTACAAGTTTCAGACTGACAAGGTTGACAGAGCTCAAGAGGTTGTGGAAACATCATCACCGAACACACATCAAATGGGACTGAAAAGAGCCAAGCTTGGGGCGTCTTTCCCACGAGATCCGACGAATTCAACGATGCTAAAGGAGACCAGCGCAACGCCTCCGTTACTACAAGACTCCGCACCGGATCTTGGAAAGCTGAGCAATGAGCAACAGGGTACGGCTTTGGGAACTTTTGGAACTTTTTAGATGGAGAGAAATCAAGCTACGTCCTCTTCGTCCAGTGCCCGCACAAAATCTGCAACCCGGAAACCATCTTCTTGGAAAAGACAAGCTGCACCTCCCAATTTGAAAAAAGGCAACCAGCAGAGACAAGAAGTCGAAAAGAGTCTTGAGGACAGTGTTATGAAAAGGAAGGCTAATGAGGATGGAGAAGTCTCATCAAAAATCTCCAAACATTCTGGCGATTTGATGGTTCACCAGAAACCATCCAGTCCTCAATGACAGCACTCAGTTGGAACGGTCAGGGTTTGAGAGGCAACCTGACAGTTCGACGCCTTGAGGAAATGTGTCGTGAACATTTTCCGGATTTCTTTTTTTTCCTAGAGACTAAAAACTTTAGTGATCACGTTCTAAATTTTCAGATATCGTTGGGTTATGATCATACTTTTATGGTGGATCCAGTGGGACTCAGTGGAGGTTTAGCGCTGTTTTGGAGGAATACATATGAAGTGGAGGTTCTTTATTCATCAAACCGTATAATAGATGTCAGAGTGAAGATTGTTCGCTCTCTTTCTTCATGTCCTTTGTATATGGTGATCATGTTCGTCATCATAGACAAGCGGTTTGGGATACTTTGAGAAGTATTGGTGAGAACAGACAAGGTGGTTGCTTCTTGATAGGTGATTTCAACGAAATTATGAATAATGAGGAAAAGCTTGGTGGCCCTGCACGTCAAAAGAGTTCTTTCTTCCCCTTCAGATCCATGGCCAGAGATTGTAGACTGAAGGAAATCCCGAGCTCAGGGAATCAGCTTTCATGGGCTGGAAAGAGAGAAATCATCACCAACGGCGTTAAAGAATCAGTTTGAATGCAATGCAGGCTTGACAGAGCCTTTGGGAATGCAGAATGGTTCCGGCTGTTTCCAAGAATGCACTCTGTCTACATGGAAAAGCTTGGTTCTGATCATATACCAGTATTAACCAGTCTTGCTACAAGTGCTCAAAATCGGATGGGGCATTTCTGTTTGATAAACGGTGGTGTGCGAAACCAGAAGTTATTGAAATAGTCTGCAGAGGATGGAATCTACCCTTCTCAGGAGGAGCTGGTCTGGTGTCTGATCGTATACGGTCTTGCAGAAAAGAACTGGCTAAATGGAAGAGAAGTGCTGACTGCAATTCGAAGGTACGAATACAGAAGTTGAGAGGAGATTTGGAGACAGTAGAGGCGAAACATTGGCCTGACATGGATCGCCTAAGAGATTTCAAAGTGGAAATTGAAAAAGCCTACAACGATGAAGAAACCTTTTGGAAAGAGAAGAGTAAGAACACTTGGCTCAAAGTTAGAGATCGTAATACAAAGGTGTTTCATGGTTGGGCTCAATCGAGAAAGTTGAAAAACAAGATCTCATCCCTTATGGACGACAGTGGGGTGGAACAATTTGCAGAAGATAAGAAGGGAGACATCGCAGTGCAGTATTTCAAAAATTTATTCCAGTCATCATTACCAGCAAATGCGACGGAGCTTCTTGACGGCTTCAATCCCACTGTTACTGAGAGAATGAATCAGGCTCTCACTAGACCAGTAACGGATGCGGAGATTTAAAAAGCGGTAAAAGCTGTGAAAAGCGTTGGTGCTCCTGGAGCTGATGGGATGACAGGAAAAAATTTCCAACGTTACTGGAACATCACCGGAACAGAGATCACCAAGGAAGTCAAGGATTTCTTTGCTGGAAGGGATCTACTGAAGGATTGGAACTTTACTCAGATATGCTTGCTGCCCAAGAAACCCAATCCAGTTCTAATGACTGATCTTCGGCCTATAAGCTTATGCTCAGTTGTATACAATATCATCTATAATGTCTTACGCTCTAGACCCAAAGGAATTCTACCTCAGATAGTGTCCCCGACACAAGGAGCTTTTGTTGCAGGAAGACTCTTTTCCGATAATCTGTTGATTGCACACGAGATGATCCATGGCTTGAAGACAAATCCAAATTGCAAAGGAGAGTATATTGCGATAAAAACGGATATGTCCAAAGCATATGACCGAGTTGAGTGGGACTTCCTGGAGAATCTTTTTGAGAGAATGGGTTTTGCAAGAACATGGATTGATTGTGTTCTGAAGTGTGTAAGATCGGTCTCCTACACGATGCTCCCCAATGGACAAACCCACGGCCATATCAGCCCCCAGCGAGGTATCCGTCAAGGTGATCCGTTATCTCCATTAATTTTCACTTTTTGCACTGAAGCCTTAGTCCATGTCATGAATAAAGCTGAGCAGAGAGGTGTGATACATGGAATGTAACTAACAAAAAAGTGTCCATCGGTGCAACACCTATTGTTCGCTGATGATAGCTTTTTCCTATGTAAAGCTAATCTTTCTGAAATCTCTGAGTTCCTGAGATGTCTCAAGCTTTATGGAGATTCGTCAGGGCAGCTGATCAATTTTCAAAAGTCAGCAATCACTTTCGGTTCAGATATTGACCCGGTAATGCGACGATTGATTGCGGAGCTCTATGGCATAGATAAAGAAGGCGGAGATGGAAAGTATTTAGGCCTCCCAGAATGCTTCAGTGGGTCCAAACAGCAGCTGCTAGCTTTCATTGGTGAGAAGTTGAACAAACGATTCAAAGGCTGGTTCTTGAAGAAATTATCTCTAGGGGGTAAAGTGATTCTCTTGAAATCAATAGCTATGGCTCTCCCTGTATACGCGATGTCATGTTTCTCCTCACCAAGCACCACCGCCGGAAGGTTATGAGTGCTATGTCCAGTTTCTGGTGGAATGCATGCGAAGACAAAAGCAAGATACATTGGGTTTCGTGGGAAACGCTATGCTCATCCAAGGAGAACGGTGGCTTAGGCTTCAAAGATGTTGAAGACTTCAACCAGGCTTTACTTGCAAAGCAGGCATGGAGGCTGATGAGTAATCCTGATAGTTTGATCGCCAAGATCTATAAAGGCAGATATTATGCTTCCAAAGAGTTTCTGGAAAGTGGTAAGGGCTTCAGGCCTTCTTATGCATGGAGAAGCATCACCTTTGGCAAAGAACTTCTTAAGAAAGGCCTATATAGATCTGTTGGTAATGGAGAGAACACCTACATCTGGACTGAAAAATGGATTCTAGACTCTACTCCACGACGCCCAGTAAACAAGGAAAGAAGCATTGAGGTCAACAGAAAGTAGCATCGTTACTCAACCAGAACGGAAACTGGGATAGGGAGCTTTTACATTCACTCTTCCCTCCTAATGAGGTCATCCGAATAATGAGAATTCTCCCTGGACAAGTTGCAGATCGAGACATCTGGGCTTACACGGATCATAGCTCTTATACGGTAAAAAGTGGGTACTGGATGGCCACGAACGTTGTAAAGAATAATAGTGCGCACAATACATTATAGAATCAAGATGCCTCTGTGCTGAAAAAAAAGATCTGGAATGTGAAAACCCTTCCCAAGATTCGCATCTCTATGGAGAGCAGCATCAGGAGGCTGGTGGTTGCTGAGAGACTTAACACCCGTCGTATGCAGCTAGACACAATGTGTAAGATCTGTAATGCGGGATCGGAGTCTATAAATCAAGTTCTATTTCAATATGTGCCGGCCGGAGACATCCTTCATGCAGTAAACTTCCCTCCTGATACCTCTAATCATCGAAGTCTTACAGAGAATCTCCTTCTCGCTCTGGCAATGACTTCTGATACTGATACAATCAATGGTGACCGCAAAGCAATCCCATGGTTGTTATGGTCTATATGGAAGAACCGCAATGCCATTTTGTATAGTGGAGTGCAGGACTCTATTGCTTTCATAACTCAACGAGCCATAACCGATGCAGCGACATGGACATCCATCAATTATCCACCCACAACAACCGAGGATGCTGTAGATACCCTAGGCATCACTAAAACATGGCAAAGACCGGAACCAGGGATAGTTAAATGCAACGTTCATGCACACTGGAGGAATGATATTTCTTTGGGGGAGCTTGGATTTCCAGAGATCACAATGGCAACGTTCTTCATGATGCTCGAGATGCTCTCAAGAGTGCTCCAAATAGGGTGACAGCGGAGTTAAAATGTACCATTTGGGCGCTACAAAGCGTAAAAGATTTTGGTTTTCGCAATGTCAGAATTGGATTGGACCTATGCTCTGCTTTCCAAGCCATCTCCAATTCTAAAGATTGGCCTCGTTATCGACAACTCCTTCATCAACTTGAATCTCTGCGACGAGGATTCCAATCAGTTTCATTTGAACAAAAATCATCCTCAACGAACATCATAGCTCGTGACATTGCTCGAAGTGTTCTTCGGGATGGCAGGTATCGTTCTTACTTAGCTTTGGGAGGACCAGCCTGGTTGCACAACAGAATTTTGAATGAAGCTACAGCCGCCAATTGTTAGATCTTTCCTTTAAGATTATTTTGGTGTCTATGGTTTTTTCTTTTTACCCGATTGTTTCTACGGGTTTTTACTCTCAAACATTGTTACTCCCTCTTATTGAGTTCAGAAGTTTTAAAAAAAAAATTATGAAGGGTCAAACGTATAATTCATGAAAATTGTTACTTCCGGTGGAACAAAAATAATAAATTCACACAACTGTTATAAAAATAAGGGGAAAGCCTGTAACTTTATTAGACAATAAAGAGCCCTTTATATAGAGAATTACATAAGTTCGAAACCCTAATACAATATGGGCTAGGAAATACAAAGACATAAGAATATGGCCCTTCGGATATGGGTTTCCACCAAACCTTAGTTTATAACACTCCCTCTTGGAAGACCATCTCCGAAGTGATTTGTAATACGGTTTGGATGTTGCCTCATTAAAACCTTACCAGGAAAACCCAATGGGATAAAACCATGGTGAAGGAAAAAGAGTACAACACGTATTACTCCCCATGTTGAGTACATCTATGGATGTCAGTAACGCCTTAGTAATTAGATCCACCAAATCCTCGCTTGAGTGAACTTGGACGGACAAACAACCTGTATCACCAAAACTAATTTACCCTTCTTCGGGTAGGTTAGTATCAAACGGACCCAAATCTTTAGTTCCTTGTAGGTAACAAAAATATGTATAATCCCGTTCTAGTGCCTTTGGGTCAATCATGAGCTACATCTAGCTAATAGTTTACGGCTAATTATTTATCTAGCTTTGTATGGCTCGCCAAATCCGTCAAAACTTTATGGCACTTAGACATGGCATTTCTGGACCAAGGATCTCCTCATTTTCTTCATTAGGGCCGAAATTATATTTTCTAAACTGAGGGACCTTATAATTATGGGACCTGTCAATTCGTAAGCTTAGTCCATATCAAACTTCTTGAGCACGTTATCTATGTATGACATTTGATGCATAAGGATTTTCTTTTCAAGGTGCTCAATGTATAATCCAATATATAATCTTGTTTTCCCAAAATCTTTTATGTTGAATTCAAATTCTTTCTTGATGTATTCTATCTTTGGGAAATTTCTCCAGAGGTTCCTAGGATATTCAAGTCGTATACATAAAGATATTCAATATTGTTATCGAGAACTTGATGTGTTCGGTAGTTTGATACCCTCTGGAACTTTCACATAAATTTTGTTATCCAGTGGACCGTATAGATATGTATTTTATTTACCAGACTTATAAGGAATCAGAATGTCATTGCATCCACCACATAGGAGTATGTCTCCTTTATAATTTATTCCAGGTCTTTGTGAGAACCTTATGCAATTTCGCCATTCTTATTATGTTTTCTCACCAAAAACTTACTTATGTCCAACTGGTTTGACTACATCTCTTCTCTTAAGAGATTTCATATACCACGTCTTATAGCATTATCAATTTGCTTAATCAATTTCTCTGAGTAATTTCTCTGAGTGCACTCTATGATAGACGTTGGTTTCATGATCCTCGCTTTTGTCAAGCGCTTTTGTATTCAAATATTATATCATCATCGACGTCGATATTATTTTACTGGTTCCATTCATAATCTATACATGACATAATGCATTTAGATCTTATTATTTTCGGGTACCTGATCTTTATTCATGGTCATATCTATGGTTTCCTTTGGAAAACCTTAATTTCGAATCTGCCATTTCAATTTTATGCTCTTCTTATTTTCGAGTAATACATGTATGGAACCGTCTTATCTTAACTAAGTCCAATATCAATTTTATTAGAGCATAACCCACTGGTATATTTCAGTTTGGGTCATCAAACATGTCTGGTAATTGACTTGTTTAAGTTTTGAGAATGATTCATTCTTTGGACTCTTTTTCTATATTCATATTTGAGGATCATTATTCATTCTCGAAATCGTTTACCAGCTTATTATTTCTCTCCCTGATGTTGGATATACAGATTTATCTAATCCATGGCTTAGCCTTAATAATATCTCTCGTGGTCTTATGTATTCTTATGGAGATTTATATCCAGCGTATACACTTAATTTAATTTCAGATCCCATCTTATAACTTTGTGGTGGAGCAACTTATTTAAGTTCTCTATATGGGAACATTAATTCTTGACGTTTTATCAAATTCATGGGAGAGTCTCGATTTGTTCTTTGGCATTATGCAAATAAATTTTGCTGCAACTTATAAGGATTCATAAATCCACCGGTATCACCAATTACTCTTGCAAACTTATTTCAGATTTTGACAAGGATATGTACAACCATATGTCGTCACATATGATGGATGATCAGTCCATCCGTGAGTGATCAAGCCCACGAAATTCCTTGCTTATTTTTGAAATGTCATGGTGAATACTCATATTATCAATTCCCTTATTCAAAGGGGCAGCATATCCTAAACCATTCAATAGAATGTCGCATACTTAACCGGAATGGCATGACCGGTTTGCCAATCATTAATCTCCATATAATCTTTATGTTGTGCAATTTCGTTTTCAGATTTGATTTTGGCCGAGTTCTATTTGGGCTATTGTTGTCGTGGATGATTAACTTATTTAGGGATTTTAGGATTCTCTGATTCTCCCCCTCGAGATAATAACACTTAATGTTCATTTATCTCGTATTAAATCTCAAACTTAGGTAATTTAATATCAAATTTTGTTCCCTTAGACAATAATTTTGAAAACATCATGCATTAAATAAATCAAAGTGTGTAACAAATAGCCAGAAATAAATTAAGTCTGAATAGATTATTGTCTAAGATATAGATTCGGCCAAGATGATTTCACATTATTTCACATTTGGCCAAGATAATATCAATTCGGCCAAGAGATTGTATTAGTTTGACTAGATTTCATATTTGGCCAATAGAAATTTCAATTTGGCCAAGGGATTTCCTATTTGGCCAAGGTTTCACCTTTGTGGCCAAGGAAAATCGGTTAATGTTTGTCTTTGGCCAAGCTTTTGCCTTCGGTCAAGGTCTTTTAAGGTTGGCCAAGAGAATTTAGACTTTGCATTTGATCAAGATTTAAGCTAGGCCAAGCTTCTACATTTGGCCAAGGCTTTAAAGATCATGCGATTGTTCATTAGACCAAACATAAGTTTCGGCCAGGCCAAATCCGAAAGGTTCTAGGATTCTTATAGATTTCGGCCAAGGAGTAATTTTATGATCAGATTTTAAGTTTTTAAACAAGTGATCATGTCTTAAATTTGGCTAAGATTTCATTTGGCCAAGGCTTTGAGAAACGATCATACAAATGTTCATATGAACATGTATAGTCTTGACCAAGCCAAATCCAAAAAGTTTTAGGATTTGGGTATGTGTTTCAGATTTGCTAGATTTTTCAGTATATGATTCAAGTATTAAAAAAACATATAGGCCAGGCAATGTAATCGAATCAAATTTAGCATATGATGAAGTTTTGATCCTACGTCCAAGCTTTTAATCATACGATTTCAATTTCTTAGGTCTAATCAATTTTTAATCAATTAGCATATGAATAATTTCAATCTAATCATGAAATTTTATCCCTAGGTTTCATATGATCAAATTCTGGAATTGTAATTTAAATTTATTAAGTTTTAAATTTTCAGGAAATTCCAATAAACATGCGATCAGATTTTAGGTTAAATTTCAAATCTTAATTCTAATAGGATTTAGACACAAGAACATGTAATTATTCTTAGTCTAATTATGCAACCTCAAAATATGTAATTATGCATGAAAAATATCAAGTTATACAAGCATAAAATCGGCCAAGACAAAAACCCTAACAACTTTGTAACAACCTTGTAACAACCTTCCTATTTTAAGGGTTCTAGGTTTTAGCAAGCAATTTCAGTTTTAATGTTTATGTTTCGATTTCTAACATTAAAACATGTAATTTCTATTAGAGATCAGATCAAACAATTAGGTTTTATCAATCTTAACATGTGATTAACAAAATTAGATTTTAAATGTAAACATGCGATTTAATTTTCTATGTCTAGCATGCGATTTTGATTTTAATGTTTAGCATATAATTTGCAAATCTAAAACTTGCAATTTATATTAACAAACAGATCATACAATCAATTGTTAATAATCCTAACATGTGATTAGGTGATCAAACAAATCAAATTTCAATTAAGCATGCAATTTGCAATTTTATGCCTAGCATGCGATTTCTAATTTTAAAAACATGCAATCAGATTTTCTTAAACAAACAATCAGATTATAAAGCTTTAAACATCATGTGAAAAAAAGTTTTAGAAAGTTTTCATCAAGGGGTTTTAGAAAGTTTTCATCAAGGGGTTTTAATTTTAAAGCTATGTGATTTTTAGGTTTAAGCAAAAGTGATTTCTAAACACATTAGGAATCGGTTTTTCAAGCATACCAAGTATGCGATCTGACTATTGACATAATCAGATCTGAAACTATAGTTTTAGGTATATGATTCAAGTTTTAGAATTATTAGAATCATATTAGATAGTATAGGTTTATACACTTTTCGGTTTTAAGCATGACATGCAATTTTTATGTCATGCGATTTTAGGTTTAGATTAGTTCTTAGGTTTAAAACTTATGACCATGTTTTACTAAGTTTTAAACATATACTATATGATTTATAAGGATATAATCGAATTATGTACTCATAGTTGGTTAGGTTTTGATTTCTATGATCGCATATTAAGATATATGTGATTGGTTATCTCTTGTATGGTTCGAGTTTAATTACATTAAACTCGACCTCTAAGTAGTTTTAAAGTTTGAGATAGTTTACCTATGAACTCCTTTTGATCTGAATGGAAAAGAGAGTTTGATCGCACGGGCAGCAACTCCTCTCGGTTTGAACTCCTCTCGGTTTGAACTCCTTGTTGATATTAGATTTTAATTCCCTCGGCTCATGAAACAACACGAGGAGCATAAGATAACATGAACGCCATAAGCTAACAAGATAACATGAATCAACTAAGGTATGATAAACTTATCTTGCACAGGATTTGAGTTCGGCTAGAAAATCCTTGTTGGAATCGGAATTGGTTTCCAAAGCAAATCAGCGCGCACTGTATCTGTGTGTGAGAGTGCGTCAGTGGTCAGATCGACAAGCAGTTTGCACTGACAGATTCGTCTCGGCGAGGGCTTCGATTTGATATCTTGATAGTTTTCTGGGTCCTCACGGTTTGAGAGAACGGCCTCTTTGAAGTTCCGAGGCAGATTCCTTTGCGTTTAGGGTTTGATGATTTTCGGCTGAGTTGAAAAATATTTCGTGGGGGCTTAGGGGTAGAGGCTATCGTAATGATAACGTGTTATGAAAATAAAGGGAAAGTCTGTAACTTTATTAGATAATAAAGAGCCATTTATATAGAGAATTACATAAGTTCGAAACCCTAATACAATATGGACTAGGAAATACAAAGACATAAGAATATGGACTTTCGGATATGAGCTTCCATCAGACATTAGTTTATAACAACAATTTTTTTTTAGCGTGAGAAACACTTTCGGCTTCACAGCCTCCACCACCAATAATTTTGCTTCTCATTGTTAATTCTTATCAAAAATTCCATGAGGTATTTTTGTTCCTTTGTTGATGATATGATACATGAGTTTATCTTGTTAATATATATAAGTTGTTGACAACAAAATAAGTTTTATATTACAATTAAAACTTCATGAAAAATTCTTATATGCAAACCATTTCACAAAACCCACCGTCAAACACTTGGAACTCTAAAAACAGTTCTCATACAAGCTCCGGGCTGCTCCTCCTGCGAGTGTGAGCTTTCCCCGAGAGGCTTCTGGTTTTGGTTTCAACGGAGTCTACCTTAGCCTGCATCCGAGTGGATTGCCTGGCCCTCCGTCGTCGCGGCCGAGAGAACCCTCCGAGTCTTCTTCAGCCTGCACCACCCTCCGAGTCTTCTTCAGCCTGCACCAAAGTGGTATTCTAACCCTACGTCGTCACGGCCGAGAAACTCTTGGGGTTTCATCTACGGTAACCCCACTTTGCTTCGCCTTCTCCTCGTCACCTACCCTGCTACTTAGAAGCGCTTGTAAAGAATTTTTGCTGATGCTTGTTGTTTTAATGATAGATCGAAGTGTTGTTCTTTTGATCAATCTTGTGATTTAAATTAGATGTTTAGGATTTTTTATATTTTTTGTGGTCCTCTTCATCTGAATAGCTTCATAGCAGATGAGATTGCAAATCCTTGTAACCACTTGTTTTACAAGTGCAAATTCTCAGAAAAAGTTTGGAAAAATCTCAGTGTTAAGCTACTGTGTATGCACTATTCAAATGAGTGGGAAGAGGTTGTGCGGCTTCTAACTGATCAAACATGGAACTCAACCCGACTATTTCTGATCAGGTATGTGTTTCAGGCAACACTATCAGCCATATGGAAAGAGAGGAATGGAAGAAGGTATGGAGAAAGCTCCAACAACCCTGCAACTCTGATCAAGGGCGTGGGCAAAACTGTTCGAAACCGTCTTTCCAGCTTGCGTCTCCTAAGGGTTAGCAAGTATACCAAAGCCATGAAAACATGGTTCTCAACTAGATAAAAGATTTTTCTTTTTTTTCTGTTTCTCTTAAAGAAACTATAAACCATTAAGCTTTATGGTGCAGTCATTGTAAAAATGTTTTTTTCTTGAATAAATTTAACATTCATTTAGAAAAAAAGGAGTTAAGAAGACTCCAAACAGTGAGCTCAACCTGTTCCCATGATTCAGCTGTCCGAAGCTCGTCCCAAATACTGAACATTGCACCCAACACATTCTCTTCATGTAATATACAATAACACCTGCCAAACCAAATCACACAGTTAGAAATAACAACACAAGAAAAGCTTCAATGCTATTTTTTTTCTATTCAATGCAAAGTTTATTATGTTTATACTTACATCGTGCGGTAGGAAGGAGACAGTACTTTCTTCCTCGTACTGCCTGCTGTTCCAGTCTCTGCTGACGACTTACATCTGATCAACGGAAGGCCGTAACTTTCTAGAAGCTTCTTGAAAAGATCAGTGTCTCCTCTAAACACGTCCAAGTATATTGGTATCAAGTCGTACATTGGATCTCCTGCAATTTTCCACACTCATTTCAGAATAAATCTGTAACATTTGCAGTTTGATCCCATTTGGATTACAGGTTTATGATAGCATACCTATGGATAAATCGCTGAAGTCAAGAATATGACTGGGACGCCATGAATTGTGTTGACCATCATCATCTGCGTATGGTTCCATGTTGATGTTGTCGTCCATGACGTCCGAGTGTATCCAAGTGCAAGGCTTCATTTCCTTACCAACGTCTGTGTCCTACGATTACAGAAAAGGGTTGTTTAATTCTCAAAACTTTTGGCCAATTTTTACGTAGTAGTAAAGATAAGAGAAGTAACCTTGAAAACATGGAGCAAGTCTACAAAAAATTCATCAGGAATGTATTCGTCTATTTTGTTCATCAGAGCCCGTGGAATCGGGTTTCCCCTGCAAGGTTTAAGCGAAACAATCACCAACAGTGAGCTTTATTGACAGCAAAAGCAAATGGAAACAGAGTCACAAGAAACCTACCAGTTTTCCAGACGACTAGTGACGTCATTCTTCTTTTGGCAGAGAGCATCAACATAAACTTTCCATTCTGGTGGAATCTTAAACTCCTCATGAACACCATTTGCATTCAATAACTCAGGACGTGTGACTGGCGGATATGGCAGTAGATGAAGGTTGCGTAGTTGTTGTCCCAAAAAGGTAGCCAAATTCTGAGCATCGCTCAACGTCAGGTCATCTCTTCTGCAACAACAGCTTCAAATCAGTGGTCATTTTATTTTAAAGGTAGATGAATATGAGAAATAGAGAACTTACAGTTGGGCAAATATCTTCCCTTTGCATCTTTGTGTTATAATATAAGGCCAAACATGTGAACTCAATGAACCGAAAGAATCAGGTGCTGGCTTCCCTTGGTTTCTATGTTGAAGTATCGTTTTGTTCCAAATACCAAATGGGAACTCGCTGTTCAGCATTGATGCATCAAAGTCGAGATTGGAGGTAGTGAAAATGTCTGGGATTCTCTTGCCATCCCAAGGGACAACTTTGTAAGATCCTTTTTCGAAATAAAGAATCCCGCTTGCTAGAACATCAGGGACATGACTCTTCAAAGGAGAATCAGCTCGGCTAAGAATGTCATAAAACTCAAGCTGCACAAAAAAGCAAAGAGTTACAATTAGACCTGAGCAAAATAAAAACAGGATCCGAAAAATCAGAACCGAACTGAAACAATCGAAAGAGGAACCAAAACCTTGAGGATTCTTATATTTTTATATCTAAAATAACCAAACTCGAATCGAGAACCGAATTTTATCCAAATCACCCTAATTACTCAATATTTTACCCAATTACCTTCAATAACCGAACCAGAACCAAATGGGAACCGAGTTTTTTTCAAGGTATTAAATGGTTCCTAATTTTACTATCCGAACCCGAAACTAAATGAACCGATACCGAAATACCCAATACCCGAAATACCCAGTACTAGTTACAATCATAACAGATGCTCAAGAGGTGCTAAAATTATCCTTTAAAGATCACTTGCCTCGGTTCCAAGACCGTACATTGATTGTTCCAGCCCTCCTTCAACAAACAGTTTTACCGCATAGTCGGAAAACAGATAAACCTAACAGAAAAGTAACACGTGAAGTAAGAAAAAATATGTGAAAATAACTGAACTTTTATTGACAGTTAACTCACAGGATTGCTGCCAGTTCCAACTGGGAGCTTTTCATCTTCGGTTACAGAGGGCAAGTTGTGGAAACTACATACTTCCTCTAGACATAGCAACCATTTCTCAGCATTTAAAGCAATGCATGCTCCCTAAGAAGAAAACAAAGAGAAAAAAATTATAAAGCTATAAACTAAATCTTCATTTCATTATAGTAGATGTTACCTTCCATATCAGTTTTCTCATCTCAGGCTTCAGAACCCAAAGCTTGGATAGCCACCCTCTCATCTCTCGTTGACCAACAGAGTTCCCCATTGACCATGGGAAATTGTAATGGTCTCTTTCTTTATCAAGAAACCTAGACAGGAACTCAATATCGTAAGAGAATCCATTTTTCCACATGTTGTATCTTTTTGATCCTCCGTTAGCATCAGTCTCTCCCTTTCCATTCATCCGTACCCTCTTCTCTTTCCTGGTAAGGTCAGAATAGCTCAGAGTACTGTCGTCATCATCATGTGTTTCTTCTTCCTCCATCTCTTCAGAGTTCGCATCATCAAGAGCAAGAAGCCCAGCACGACACACCCCTTTGTGCTGGTGCCCAGGGGCCATATCCAAACACACGAACCCAAAGTTTTCTTTGTTCACAAAATTCTGGGTAACGGCCACTGTCGGTTCAAGATTGAGGATACAGTGCCACCAACCACTTGGAACGTAAATCGTTTCGCCAGGTAGTAGTGTGCACTCGATCGGTTTGTCTTCGTCCGCGAGGAGAGGATAATAGTCTAACCACCACTGCACATGGATCGAAAACCATGAATATAAAACATAAGAAATGTCAATGGTTGAACAGTTCAGGAATATACCTGCAGAGATGAGGGGGTGTCGATGCTGACATCACCATCATCTTCATTTACATGGACTGTAACACCTAGAGGCACTTTTCCAGGGGGATACAACGCCCACCTATTTTAAACACAATGACATCATCCTCAAAAAGATAACAATTATAAAACAAAAATACTTGTTGAAGCACAAAAAGAGCTGTCAACCTTTTCCGACCGAAAAGTAGGGTGTTCCAGGCGCTAGTAAGAGCTGGATCAACATGCCAAGACGCACCAGACCTCTCCGGACCAACTATAAGCCATCTGTAAGGCGGACGATTCTCTTTGTCTAATATCTCAAACCAGTCTTCTTGAAACAGATAAGGCACACTATAGTCTTTCAACAATTCAGGAGCAGCTTCTCCAAACTACATGAAACGTTGAATCCTTAAGATATATTTTCACTCCTGCAACTCTTAACACTGATGTGAAGAAAGCTTTATATTAAATGTACCCTGTCATCGAAAACGTAAAGAGGATCTTCGTCCCTCTGGAGTTTCATATACGAGATGTAATCTTTGAACTTCATGGATATTTTGTTGGGACTCCTCTGAGATATTCTAAAGGGGACTTCACCATATTTCTCTGATAATTGGTCGATTGTCCATGTCTTACTGGCTGGCCAAGAATCAGCAAGGCCAGAGAGCAAAACCTAAACCATAGACCAAGAGTTAAAAAAAAAACATCACAAGGAAAACTCTCATGTCTGAAAATCTGAAAATGTGTAACAGAGCACAAATCTTGTGTTATTATCATACTGGTTTCTTGGCGTCGTATTCTTTGGAAAACTCATCCAATGAAATTTCTTTTCTACGTTCCATATTCCCGTCATCGAAAGCGAAACCGTCAAGAGATGTATTACACCTATAGAATCTTTTATACAAGTACAAAGAATTGAATCCTGCACATGAGCATCTTCCATCATTAAAAAAACAACAACCAGAGAACCCCCACAAATCAAATGAACATCCTGAAGAAGGAAAAAAAAAAACAAATGAATCAACAAGATGTTACCATCAAACTGCAAAGGTTTTCTGTATGCGTTTTCTTGAGTAACTCCCTCTCTGCATATCAATCATTACAATGTTCAAGAAACCGCTAGGTGTAAGCGTCTTATAGAAAGATTATCTGATGACAATTTGAATGTTTCCATTGAACATTGAAAGTACTTACAGATGCAATGTGGTATTTTTCCAGGAGCCTTTGTATTCAAAAGGACCCTTTGCTCGTCTGAGGCACATGCTCATCCACAGAGGCTCTTCGTTGCATAAAATATACATGACACTGACACATATCAAAACATTCAAAATTCAAAATTCATCAAACTTAGCCATCAGTTATTGGAATTGAATCGATTAATAGTCAAATCTAGAATAACCTGCTGACGCAAGCGAGGCGAGCGATGTCTCGGGGATCAAGGTACTCGAGAAGAGCACATATGGTTTCATCTGGGAGGACGCTGAGACTACCGAGCGCCTCTGGTCGACGATCTCTCTGTCCAATTGCGTCCATTTTACGCGGTGGCGCGTGATGGTTCGAGTCTCTCCTGTGGTCACCGAGTGGCGAGTGCGCGGGGTTTCCACCGTGAATAAATTGCCTTTCGCACGTTTGTACGCGTTAATGTCATCGATAACGCCACCGTTTTGACCAACGGATCTGAAAAAGGAATTATCGCGTTTGGCTTACGCGAAATCGTTTTGTTAAGAATCAACGGCACGTAATCTTAGTTAATGGGCTAAGCCCATTTTTGAAAGGATTAATACTATAAAATGGGCGTGCTATGTGTAGAGTTTCATTTTTTTCAGTAGAAAAGGGAACGTTAGCCCGTAAGCAGCTTCTCCGGTTTGGAGAATCTTACGGATCAAATCAGTTCCCAGCTGTTATGTTTCCCTATTATCTTATCTGAACCATTAACCCCTTCCTTGTCTAACAAGTGAACAAAATCATATATCCTTGCAATAACTGATAACTGAACTCGGTGTAGCTCATATACCTTGAACTGATTCCAAGCAGCTTAAAAATGCAAGGAGGAAAACTGAATCAAAACGATGACTCTGCTCTTCCAATGTTGCAAGTACAAAAAAAACTGTAATGGAATCAGCATAATGTTCTTTAGGATGTGAATCTAAAAGCATAATGTTCAAAGTCGATCAAAGCAGAAACTGGACTTAACATAAGCCAGCCGGTTCATTCTTCTCCTGGCTTCAAAGTGATTGGTCTCTTTTCCGTTCATGGTCAAGAAACTCTGCTACCACTTTGGGCGATCTAATGTAAGTCCGGTCCATCTGAAACCAAAATAAGAAACATTCTGATCCGCCTTGACCAAAACATGTAATTACTTAACATGCAAAGAAAACTTGTTCAAAAAAAAAAAACCAAGCCAAGAAAACTGCAACAAAAGGATGTTTCTGCTCTTCCAGTGTTGCAGTACAAAAAAAACTGCAATGTAATAAACATATTTCTTCTTTGATGGGATTCTAAAAGAGGTAAAAATCAGAATCCTCTCTGTAGTTCAAGTTGATCATGATATATAAATTATAATAATCTAGCTGACGATTTGACCCGTGTTTAAAATGAACAAAAGTCCATGTATCAATTGTTATTTTATTGGGATTGAACATGTTGACAAAAAAAAAAACTTATTTGAACATAAAGCTGAGCAACAGTATTCCGAAACACAATAATACAACCATGTCCCATCACCACCTAATTTATTAGCAACGAAAAGGTCACTGTGCAGGACCACCAATACAGTCGGTCTCATTTCATCAGCTAATCAATATTCTCAAAATCGATCAATTATCACCAGAAAATAGCTAAAAATAAGAGTATACGGTTTAACAGACATGTTACTTTGACACTTTCGTATACATGTATTTTTGGTAATTCAGTTAAAATAGTAAGTTCTGTGATATTCATCCTACTTGATCAGGTTAAAAGATCAAACTACTAACGGAGAATTAATCTTCTAACTAAAAATTATGGTTTTAGTTTTCATTGGCATAAATCTACTTCTCTGAAAAAAAAAATTAAAATAGTTTGAGACTTCTATTACAGAGGTCAAATTACGCCCAAAGTAATCAATGAATAGATTCGACAAAAAAAATCGATGAATGCTGATCTTTTTACAGTTTCTCCACAAGTTAAAAACAATCCTCAAAGATGAAAAAACGTTATTGGTTATAAACATTATGTATACATAAACAACAAGATTTTATACTATATTGTAATAGAATTAATGTTTAGTTTGGAACAAATACAAGATTTTAAACCATATTTGTAATAGAATTAATGTTTAGTTTGGAAGTGAATGAAATAAAGTAATAGTAAAAATAGAGAAAATATATGGAGATAATTAATAGAAATAAAAAAATTAGATCTGCATCCATTATGATTGATCCTCATCATTATTTCAGCATCTTATATATAACTCGGGAAAACGAATACCGCTCCACATTCTAGCATCACCCATCACACCTGTCTTTCTCTTCTTTTCTTCTTTATAACAACATCTACTCGTGACAAGAAGCTATACCAGAAGCTAAAAACAACAAAAATGGAGCAACATGCGGTTTCGACCTCACAGAAACGACATGCAGTTTGCATACCTTATCCAGCACAAGGCCACATCAACCCCATGCTGAAAGTAGCCAAGCTTCTCCACGCCAGAGGCTTCCACGTCACCTTCGTCAACACCGACTACAACCACCGCCGCATCCTCCGATCACGTGGCCCTCACGCTCTCGACGGTCTACCCTCCTTTCGCTTCGAGACTATCCCCGACGGTCTTCCTTGGACCGACGTAGATGCTAAGCAGGACATGCATAAGCTTATAGACTCTAAGACTACCATGAACAACTGTTTGCCCCCCTTCAAAGATCTCCTCACCCGGTTAAACTCCGGTTCTGATGTACCGCCGGTTAGCTGTATCGTCTCTGACGCTTCCATGAGTTTTACTATTGACGCGGCGGAGGAGCTCGAGATTCCGGTGGTTCTGCTTTGGACGAACAGTGCTACTGCACTTATGTTGTATCTTCACTATCAAAAACTCATCGAGAAAGGGATCATTCCTGTAGAAGGTATCATGCATCTCTAGCTCATGCCTATTTTTCATCGAAACTCTTATTTTAAAATAAGATATTTTCTAATTAAAACTTTATTTATTTTATTTTTTAAATGAAGCTCAACTTTTAAATTGCCAGATAAGGATTGACTGGAAAGGCGGGCGTTAAAAGCTGTGCTTTTTTTTTTGAAGTTATAAAGTAATCGTATATTAACTTTAAAAATGTATTTATAGCTAACAATTAGAAAATGAAATATGTCAGATTATCAATTTTACAGTACTTTGAATATTTTTGAAAATAAATCTATATTAAATATTAAAATCACACCAAAAATATTTATTGCCTAAATTGTAAATCAGAAAGCCTATAGCATCAACCGATCATGTCCATAATAATTTAATTTAAATTATTTTTAGTAACTAAAATAAATATAAATAAATATTTTAAGAATTAATAATATAAAGTGGCTTATATATTAGAATTCATACTATTGTTTATTATGTATAAAAATGTGTAACCTTCAAAACCTAGTATATTTGTAAGCAAATATTAATCATTTATTAAAAATGAGTCAATCAATATTGATAGCTTTTTTGAAATAAATCAATCAATATTGATGGTTAAGCTATGTTATCTAATACAATATAAATTTTATATAGTGAATACTAAAGTTTAATAATAACATATACAAGTTTTTATAAATTAAAAGAAATGAAGTTTACTTGTAATTTCTTATAGATAAAAATAGTCTAAGTAAAATAGAAAAATACACTTAAAATGATTTGAAACTAAAACACATGCAAAATTCTACTAGACAAGAGTGGTTTGAAGACGGAGATAGACTGGATACCATCCATCAACACCATACAGCTCAAAGACTTTCCAGACTTCATCATCAAGACAGATCATCAACATCTCATGCTTAACTTCATCACGCATGTCACCCAAAGATCCAAACGCGCCTCCGCTATAATAATCAACACTTTCGAAAACCTCGAGCACGACGTCGTATCATCTCTCCAATCAATTCTCCACCCTCGGATCTATCCAATCGGACCGCTACCGATCCTCGAAAACTGGGAAATAAACCGGGACAGCGAGATCGGACGGCTGAGATTGAATCTATGGGAAGAAGAGACTGAATCTCTCGATTGGCTCGACACCAAGGCCGAGAAGAGTGTTCTCTACGTCAACTTCGGGAGCATAACGGTTTTAACGCGCGAGCAGCTTCTAGAGTTCGCGTGGGGGCTAGCGACGAGCGGGAAGGAGTTTCTCTGGGTGGAGCGATCGGTTCTCCCGGCGGAGTTTCTCTCGGAGACGGCGGATCGAGGGATGGTGGTTACGGGATGGTGTCGCCAGGAGAAGGTGCTCTCGCATCCTGCGATCGGAGCGTTTCTGACTCACTGCGGATGGAACTCGACGATGGAGAGCGTGTTCGCCGGCGTTCCGATGATCTGCTGGCCGTTCTTCGCCGATCAGCTGACGAATCGGAAGTTCTGCTGCGAGGAGTGGGGGCTGGGGGTGGAGATCGGGGGCGAGGTGAGGAGGGAGAGAGTGGAGGCGGTGGTTAGGGAGGTGATGGATGGAGTTGGGGGAGTTGAGGTGAGAGAGAAGGTGATGGAGTGGCGGCGCGCGGCGGAAGAAGCTTCGGCGCCGCCGTGTGGTTCGTCTTTTGTTAGTTTTGAGACGGTGGTTAGTGAAGTGCTTATGGGTGACGGTTAGGGCGGCGTTATTGGGCTTTAAGTAACTAAGAGCCCATTTGTTTGTTGGTATGCTCTGATATTATCTGCCAAATGCACGGAGAAAATGTCATTCGAGCTAACTTTGCATGAATATAAACTCGAATTTTATAAAATCACAACTTATATACCTGCAATGATTTATACCCCCTTTTCTTTGTTTCTCACGATTGGTTATATAAATTTAAAACTCCCAAGCAAGTGAGCGGGTAAAAGAGATAGGATAAAGCATGAAATATGAATGATGTAGGATAAAGTTGAAATTATTAGAATAAAAATGATGAGTAAGAAGAATTTGATGGACTCGATTTAAATACAATAGATTCCGTGTCAGAAGAAAGATAATTTAAGTAGAGAAAAAATATGACAAGAGTATTATAAAGAGATAGAACCGTCTTTATACTTTGGTAGTCTTGAGTCGTCTTCTTGGGGCTCATGGTCATAGCTCTGGTCGAGAAATAAAAGAATTAGCTGTTTTTTTGTTTGGCTTTCTTAAGATAGACTGAGAAGATAGAGCAAGATAAGAATGGGAAGATTGTTTAAAATGGGAAAAATGCAAGAGATCTTGAAGAAATTGGTTCTTTGTTGTCGCTGGTTACAATTTTTCATGTGTAGTTGTTGCTTCACCCTCGTTGATACTTGTTGTGGCGCTTAGACTAAAATGCCATTATGAGGATTTTTTTTAAAACATCATAAAATACGATTATATATATATTTCAGATTGCATAACAAACAAGATAATGTGGAAGATAATGTGGATGATTGGTTGAACTGCAGTCGTAAAAATTTAGGTGTAAAATTTCTATTGTAAATGTATTGATATATATTTTTTGGTAGAGATTTTAGTAAACTTATGTTGGTTGTCGCTATAAAATCTTTTCTGTAAATATTTTAAAATAAAACATGTGAGATATATAATATATGTTCAAAACAATTATCTTATATCAATTAAATTACTATATATTATAAAAAATGATCAAAATTTTACTATTATTTAAGGTAATATATAATGAAATTTATGTTATTTAAATTTTTAAATATTTTATAAAATTATTCAAAAGTAAATAAAATTATGTATAGATTTTAAAATATAGTAAAAGTTAATATCTAAATAGTAATAAATTTTATATATAAATATATAATTTATTTAGTACTATACACAATTTTTTATTTATTTTACAGATGCTACAATGTAAATAACAAAGATAATTTTTTTTTCTCATTTACATAAATATTTTTTCCGTAGTTTTAGTTAAAAACTAAATCATGATTGGCAAAAATTAATAGAGTTATGATGTAAGATTTAAACTTTAAAACTAAAACTAAATCATGATTTAAAAAAAAACTAAGGAAATGAGATCAAACTCAACCAATCACCCACAATAATTATAATTAGTTTCAGAATTCGTCCTACAATATTTAAAACTGGAAACCCAAAACTAAAAAGTAGTCGTTTTAACAAATCTGCAGATAGGGGGATTCAAAACCATGTATGGGAGATGAGACGACAGCTACTCTAACCAATAGATTAGGACAAAAATTTTAAAATATGAAGCTGAATTTTATACTTATAGGAACGAGCGCCGAAATTCCATGCTTCATCATTTTTTTTTGGGCCAGAGCTGGTCAGTCTAAGCACCACAACACAACTAGTATCTGATGAATAACCTAAGCAAAAGATTAATCAGTTTTTCTATGGAATAAAAATATATGTGTGTGTAGAGATGTTGCCATTGCATGGTGGCTGCAGTGGCATGGCGAACAAATTGACAGATGATGGAGGAGAGACACATATGCCAATCTAATGAAAATAGACAGCCCATTTCACATGCATCCTCTATTCACTGTTCTCTCCGATCATTCACTCTCCTTTTCTTTTCTATGTCTTCACATATTTGGTTTAACTCATACAGTATATTTTTATTTTACTATTATAGAGTGCAAAACAAATATGTTTCTTTGTGACGTTTGAGACAACATTGAGGACCGGTTTAGGTGCATGGATGATAAATAATATTAAATACAATAGCATCATGACAGACTGATGAAATTTCACTCATTTTCAACTCATGAAGAAATCTCGGCTACCGCGAGATACCCGAGAGTTTTGCTTTCTTTATGTGTGTTTCGTTGTTTTGGTGAGAGTCTAAAGATTGCCTAAGAGTTTCAAGAAATAAAAATCAAAAACTACTAATGGTTACCGTATGTATGTATATATATGTTCATCACGTAGACTCCAAGAGATTGAGTATTCATCATTGTTATGCATGTATTTTTTTTATTTTTTTTTGCTAAAAAATAAATATCATAGATATGAAAAGTTAGATTTATAAGCAATGTAGACTTAAAAGAGTTAAAGTATGTTACACCATGACCAAAAAAAAGAAGATAAAAACATAGTTAATAACAAAAGTACAGGTAGTTGCTAAAAAAAAGTACAGATGAGCCAATCGGAGATTAATTCATCCACTTGGCCATAGGGCTGAGGAAGTGTTTCCTGTCTCTTCTAGATGTGATAGTGTTGAGTTTCCTTGTCTATGAGCAGCTAGAGAGCATCTGGTCGAAAGACAATATATATTGTTCTTAGTAGAGGATCATATATTTTTTAAAATCTCAGGCGATATTTTTTTTTTGATGAAAACTCTATTAATCATCAACCCTTAGACAGGTTGTATATATAGACATGGACATAGCAAAAGGAAAGATATAGATTATTTGGAAAATGAATATAAGCATAAAAACTATGAGACTTCAAACGTTAGAATCTAAACTCAAGCATCTGGGGCGGTGGCGCAGTTGGCTAGCGCGTAGGTCTCATAGCTATTGAGTGATCCTGAGGTCGAGAGTTCGAGCCTCTCTCGCCCCATTTTTCATTATGTCAGTCAAACCATATATAGATGTTCCCATATGTTTTGATTTTTTTTTCTGAGAGAGCTAGCCCATGAGATTTCCTATATCTACATACAGGCCGAATCAATATATTTTCCAGAGCCATATATAACATTTAAATTTGGGTTGTAAGCCCACCAGATTCGTAAATGACCAAGTCGGTTATCAGTCATGTCATGGTCATGTATGGCGTCACGAAGCAATTATTCGAGAGAGGATAAGTTACAGAAAAAAAGTTTAAAGCATGTGGATATTGGTGTCATCACTTGAAAAACTACTCCGCGATATGGTTTATATGGCTCACCAGTCATTTATTTGTCACTTCAATACTCTCACATGTTCCCTAAGTTCCATTCCATTTGTATAAACCCGTCCCTACAAAGCACACATTCAATTATAGGAATGCCATCACACCAATACCGTTTCAAAATTCAATCGACGATTTTTCTATAAACAAATTGTTTATTCTTTTTTTTTTTAATTTAACTAATCGTTTTAAGATGTTTCAATATTTTTTAGTTCAATTAAATCGTTTTAAGGTATTTCTATTTGAGTCGCTCAATATCTCATATTTGAGTGTTGAACAATAATTAATGGCTTTTCACAAAAAAAAAAAACACAATAATTAATGGCTTGTGTATATAGACAAGAGCTTTGATGACATAGAGATCCACATGGAAATGTTATGGCAATGGCTTTTATAATATTTTTAACGTGAAAGAGATGGATATTGAAAAGATATATTAACCTCCACCAATGCTAAAGGAAGTCACATGGAATTTCTTGTTAATTATTTAATAACTAATTCATTTCATAATTATTCCTTGAAGATTTTTGCAAAAGCAGCTTTTCTTTCATACATCATATATTTAATAACTAATTCGTTTGATAATTATCATTTATGACTGATGCTTTCCATCACTACAAGAAAACGCGGGCATTACAACGAAAAGTTACGAGGAAATTATTTCCTCGTAAAATTACGAGTCCATTACGACAACTTTACGACGAAATGTTGTTTCGTCGTAAAGTGGAGGTAATAATACATCGAACATGTTTCGTCGTAAAGTAGTTGTAAAGTTACAACGGCTTTACGAGGAATATTATCTACCACGTAAAGCGTTGTAATCGTACAACTACTTTGTGAAAACTCGCTAATTACCATTCCTCGTAAAGCGGTTGTAATTTTACAACTACTTTAAACAAACTTAACAGTTATACTTGGTCCAAACGTGTATTTAGTGTGCTTTATACCTAACTGAATTAGTTGTAAAGTTGATGTACACTCGATATAAAAGAATTGTAAACCGATTAAAACATTTCGTTGTAAAATACTTGTTATACCTTTACCTACCAAACTCGAAAATCTTCTATATATATGTCATTTCTCAATGCTAAAACACACCAACAAATCTAAGAAAAAAACTGAAAACACACAACTTCAAAAAAATGGGTGATGGATACAATATCTACGAGATAATGAGTTGGATGTATTCACATAAAGATTCCGCCGGTAGAGTGACGGAGACCTTTCCGGGGCTAGAGACATTCATGCAGCAGTGGGCTCTACACCGCCACACAGAAAGCGGTAAGATGTTCGCCCTTGTCGAAAATGCAAAATTCAAAATTTGCACTTAGTGAAACTGTATGGAAGCACTTAGTAAATAGAGGATTCACACCGCATTACTATATTTGGTATCAACATGGAGAGGGTTATGGTGGAAATGAAGCTAGCAGTAGTAATAATCATTTTGAGGATCCCGGTAATAATGAAGAACCGAATCGAATGAGCAGATGGTAGATCATGATAGGATTCAAGACATGATTACTGATGCATTTTAGAAACAACTACAACAATAGCTCATGAAACTGAAAATGTAGAAGAACCTAATTTGGATGCAAAAGGTTTTATGAAATGCTTGATGTTGCAAATCAACCAATCTACACGTGGTAGAAGGTCTCTAAATTGTCTCTAGCAGCTAGGATGATGAATATTAAAACGGATCATAATTTATCGAGAATTGCATGGATTCTTGGGCGGAGTTGTTGAAAGAGTACTTGCCGAAGACAATTTGTCGGCTGAATCTTATTATGAGATTCAGAAATTGGTTTATACAGGGTTGCCGAGATGATAGATGTTTGCATCGACAACGCATGATCTACTGGAAGGACGATGAGAACCTGGAAGAGTGTCGATCTGCAAGAAACCACGATTCAAACCCAAGGACGTGGAAGGAATAGGTACCGCCAAAGGATGTGGTACTACCAATTAAAGATAGGTTAAAAGATTATATCAATCTGAAAGGATGCTGCATCGATGAGGTGGCATGCTGAACATGGATGAAGGATGGCGAGATTGCTCATCCATCGAGAGCGTGGAAACATTTCAACAAAGTATACCCAGATTTCGCTAACAATATTCGAATGTTTATCTTGGGTTAAGCTGATGGATTTAGTCCATTCGAATGTCCGGGAGGCAATATTCTTTGTGGCCAGTCATTCTTACTCCAGATAACCGCCCGACATGTGTATGGAACAAGAATTTTATTCTTAACCATATTAATTCTGGGCGAAGCATCCAAAACGGTCGCTGATGTTTTCTCCAACCATTGATACAAGAGCTACAATCGTTGTGGTCGGAAGGGGTGAGAACGTATGATTGTTCCATGAAAACAATTTTACGATGAGCAGTTCTACGTGGACGATTAGTGACTTTCGCTTATGGGATGCTGTGGGTGGACAACTCATGGAAGATTATCTTGTCCAATTTGTGCGTGGATCGGATGCTTTTCAACGAAGAATGGCAGAAAGAGTTGTTGGTTTGATTGTCATCGTCGATTTCTTTCCATTTCCCATCCGCAGAAGAAATAAGACATTGTTTAGATACAAAAAAGTTGTCGAGATAGTCCTCCTCCATATCTCACCGGCAATGAGACCACAGCGAAATTGATTATTATGGCTCAAACGTGCGCGTGGAGGAAACGGCACGTTCGGAAATATGCCTGAAGGATATGGAGTCTCACAATTGGCATAAGAAGAGTATATTTTGGGAGCTGCCTTCTGGAAGGATCTTCTTTACCACAACTTGGATGTGATGCACATAGAAGAACTTTTGACAACATCATGAATACAATATTGAACGTCCGGGAAAGACAAAAGATAACAAAAGTCAAGGATGGACTTACCTTCATTTGCTGGAGAAGTGAGTTACATATCAAGAGCAATGGCAGCGTTCGTTCCCATCTTCGGTTGTCATCGGCGAAAACAACTTTGTTTAAGGGTCTCATCGAAGTTAAGTTCCACGATGGTTATGTTTCAAATCTGTCAAGATGTGTTGAAAAGGGTCAAAAGTTCTCGGAATGAAGAGTCATGATTGTCATGTGTTTATGCAACGACTACTTCCATTCGCTTTGCTGAGCTCCAACAAATGTACATGAAGCACTTGCGGTAAATATTAATTAAGAGTATATTCCTTATGTTTATAAAATGTTATTAATTGGGTTATTTTTGCAACATACATCAATTGGAGCATTCTTGAGATCTTAGCACCGCGTCGTTCAAGGAAGAAGTCATCGAACAACTTCATGAGAACATTCCCATCATATTGTGCAACACGGAAGATATTTCCTCCATCATTTTTTGATGTGATCGCATCTAGTCGTTCACCTCCGTCTGAAGCATTACGTGGACCTGTTCTAACGGATGGATGTATCCATATGAGAGGTACATGAAACATTTGAAGGGGAAAGCAAAAATTTAGCAAAGGTGGAAGGTTCGATCATTGCTGGGAGTTTGACAGAGAAACTTCTAACTTCACGTCTTACTACTTTGCTCCAACCGTCCGCAAGGAAAAGAGTTCCTAGAAGATATGATGATGGTGGAGTACCTTCGTCATTGCCATAGCGGTGTTCTGACATTTTTGTCAAATTGGACGATTTGGTGGTAAGCTGAAAGAAGTCTGGTGGTCTAGTGAAGAGGACAAGCATAGTGCCCACACATATATTATGCTGAACTGTGGGGATGCAATCACGTCTTCGTTTGAAAGGTAAAATTATCTTTATTGTTGTTAATTATATTTATTGTTGTTAATTATATGATATGATACATTTGTTTAATTTGCAGCATGTTTGTATCTCAAGTTGAAGAAGCAATACCGGAATATGAAACTGAAGTGGAAGGAAGAAAAGAAAAGCACTTTGTCAGTGGTTAAAATCACAGGTATTATATTTAATTAAAATTAAGCAATCTTTGGTACTATTCTAACGGTGATGTATTTTGTAGGTTGAGTATGATGATCCATATTACCTGTATGGTTTCACGAATTGGTCCAAGGTCCAGTAGCAAAGGTCACCACATCACATATGTACTTCACACGAGGTTTTACCTTTCACACATACAGTATGGAAGTCATCGGGCAACAAGTAACTATGGAATATGTGTGAAAGCGAAACAGACTTTTACGGGATCTTGCAGGAGATTATTGAAGTGGAATTTCCAGGGTTATTGAAGCTAAAATGTGTCCTCTTCAAATGTGAGTGGTTCGATCCGTTGAGAATCGAGGTGTTGGTTTAACAAATTTGGTGTTGTGGATGTCAACTCGGGAGAAGATACAACAAATTTGAGCCTTTCATCCTAGCTTCCCAGGCGAACAAGTTAGTTTTCTTCCATACCCTCGAAGTTCTGGGATTAATTGGTTGGCTCTATCAAAATTACACCTCGTGGGAATTATTTGCTGGAGAAGAACCACCGTTGCAAGAAGAAGATGCTATTAATGAAGTTGAGGTTCCTGATCAACAAACTGATGAAATTCTTTTGATCGACCCAAATAACCATCAATATGAAGATTTTCGAAGATCGACGGATGAAGCGCGTGAAGGCGAGTTGAGTGTAGTGGCGGCGATGATTGTTCGATGTTGATGAGAACTCAAACAATTCAGAATGATGTAATATATGTAACAAATGTTGTATTTATCTTAAAATTTGTTGTACCAAATGTTGTTTTATTACTTAAATGAGATACTTAATGTATGTGTACTATATATTGTCTTGTATAATATATATTTATTTGGGGTTAAAATTTTAATTTGTTGAAGTTAAGGGTTTTAGTTGGATAAAGAGGATAAAAGATAGAAAGAGTGATAATGGTAAGGATGAGTAAGTTTGGGGTTTAGGGATTTGATTTTGGGGTTTCATACTTTTCCTCGTAAATTTTCGTAATACAAAAAGCGGGCCTGGTAAATTTTAGTAAAATAAAATAGACGGGCCTGGTAAATTTCGTAATATCTGAAAAGCGGGCCTGGTAAATTGTCAGTAAACTTTAAAAGCGGGCCTGGTAACCGTCGTAGCGTTACGAAATTACGAGACAACGTTTATATATATAGCGAGCTCATTTGTTCTGAGCTTTGCTCGTAACTTCTCTCAAAATCCTCCCCACTTGTACAAAGGTACTTCTCTCTCTTACTTTTTTTTTTTAGTTTAGGTGGTTAGTTTAGAGAATTAGTTTAGGTTATTAGTTTAGGGATTAGTTTAGGTGTTTAGTTTAGGAAATTTGATTAAATAATTCTTTAAAGATATTAATTTTTTTAATTTTAATAGATGGCTCTAGGAGAGGAAACCAGTTTCGATGCACCGGCGTATGCCGACTTGTTTGGCGATGGCACATCTTCATCTACGGTCCGTCGTCTTCTTGGGGACTGTTCGGACTCTCAGGCATCTCGGGAGTTTCTTGACCCTCCTCCTATTCCACCTCAGATGCCTCCCCACCAGCTCCACTGTCGCCGGATCAGCCTGCTCCACCGGCGCAGTTCATCCCGATTCGGGTGCTGCTTATGCACCATTCGCGAGATACACCGTCGAGGATTTGCTTGCCCAGCCTGGACGAGAGGGTTTAGACGTTCTGGACCCCGATAGACCGGGTACTTATTGGTAAGTACATTAAATTATTAAATTTTAAATTTTAAATTTTAAATTTTCAATTTTAACAAATTTGTTATATTTGCAGGTTTGGGGCTAACAACCGTGTTGGCCGGAGCGTTTCGGAGACGATGAAGGGATATTACGACGGCCCTTATCCCAACTGGAGCTCGACTCCCGAACACGTCAAGACGACGTGGTTTAAGCAATTTGCGGTAATATTTACATATAATTATTTATATTTATATTTTTAAATAATTAATTATTTTTCTAATCTTTTTAAAATTTGTTTTTCAGCAAAAGTGGAACTGGTCCGTAGGAATCACCGAGAGGGTGAAGAGGAGTTCATTGCAAAGGCAAAGCCTCGTCTTTGCAACACCGTATCGGACTGGAAGGACAAGTGGGAGATTTACTATGAGGGAAGCCGAGCGGGGTCACAAAGGAAGCATGGGATGGTCTCATTGCCTTTTGGCAACTACCCAGCTCCATCCGTAAAAGCCAACTCTGCTCCGCTTCAGAAGAGCGAAGGATAAGGATGGCAATTTGCCCATGGTTCATAGAACCGCCAAAACCACATGCGGGATTAGTCTTGAAGTTGTAAGTTTTAATTAAAATTTAAATTTAAATTCTTTTAAATTTATATTTATTAATTAAATTTATTTATTATTTTGTTTATTAGAAGGGGAGTTACGCCATCTCTCTCCGACTATTCAAGATGACTCACGCCTCACGGAGGGTTTTGTTGATCGCATCAGAAACTCTTCAGCGGTGGCTACTCGGATTGTAAGCGAGAGGCAACTTACAACATGCGAGATGGGTTACCCGTCGAGTTGTCAAAGAAGAGATCGACCGGATCTTGAGGAGGTAAAATTTTATAATTTTAAAAATTTAATTTTATTGTTTGAGTATATATATTATTAACTCTAAATCGTTCTTTATATATAGGTGGCTCTAGAAAGAAGGGACGGACGGTCGGAATAGGTTCCGTTAATGAAGTTCAGGCGACTTTGTCATACCATTCGAGGCGGGACCGGACAACGGCGGATCAGGCTCGCTTGGATACCCAGAGGCGTTTGGACTCTCTCGAGTTTGCTGGATATTATGGCGGTGGGAAACCCGACCATGCAGGCGCTTTGGCGGATGAGACGAGCAGCTCGAGGATGCAACGGCGGATCGGGCGGAACTTCTTGGACCGAGCGCCTCGGCCAACTTCGCCGGCGATGTTGGCCTTTAGTACTTTTTTAGACATTGTTTTGTATTATAAATTTAAATATTATTTTATGAATTTATAATTTTTAAAAATTTGATTTTTGTTTTATATTTAATTTTATTTCAAATATTATAAATTAATATAATTATAATTAATTAATATTATATCTTTGAATTGTAAATTCGTTGTAAGCTTCCACGTAAAGTCGATGTAAACTTTACGAGGAATTTACATGGCGTCGATGTAAACTCCTCGTAAACTTTACATCGACTTTACGTGGAAGTATTACATGTCTTTTACAACGAAATACTACGAGGTATTTACGTCGAGATTTACGAGTGCATTACGACGAAAACTTTCCTTCCGCTTTACGAGGAAATTCTTTCCTCGTAACCGTTCGTGGACTTTCGACGAATCCTCCGTTCGACGGCGTTTAACAACGAAACGCGTTTCCACGTTAATTCGTCGTAAAGCCCCTATTACGACGAATTAACAAGGAATACCGCCCTCGTAAAAAATATGTTTTCTTGTAGTGCATCGTTTTCCAGCGACATTATAAATTTATCGTATTTTTAGATTTATTATGGCAGACCAACACTACTTTGTGAACTAAGTGATGATAGTCTAGGAGTAATCTCGTAAAACTTAGCATGCATACATGTTTTGGTCTTGAATTCTATTTCAGCATAGCACTATTATTACTTGGTTAGTTTGAGTTTCGACTTCGGCTCAAACGATTAACATGGTGGAATATAAAAACGATCGGTCTATCTTTGACATTAATTGGAAAACATTTCAAAATCGGATCAGACAACGTGATACGCTTTTACTAGTCCATTTTATAGCACTAAATATGTTCATGTCGAAGTTGATTGGATCAACCAATAAGGCATATCTAAAAAAAACAATACTACTTTATGATCGTAAGCGATGATACTTTTTTCATTTTTTAGTTATCCTTTGGTTTATTTCAAAAAACCTAATTTTTCTTTCACATATTATTATCCATCTCTCGTTTATCTTATATATATATATATATATTATAAGTTATGCATCATACATGCATTATTCTTATGGGTTAATTTGATAATGATCATATTGAAAAAAAATATTATATTTGCAATAAGAAGATTGAAAGATGTAGAAAAATAAAGGAAAAAACTGATATAGTTAATTGGCAAAATATAATTTTTTATTTTAGATCAAATTTCCCTATTTTTATTTCTTACTCGATTGACATTGACGTTTAAAAACGTAAAGAATTGATATATACATCTTCGAAATGGATTTTAATTACGAATTCGAGTAAAATGTAATTTGGCTCGGTATAATATATGATGTTCAAAAAGGAAAATGCTAAATAATTTCAACATGCAGGAGGGGACAAAGTTGGATAAGCATCAACTTCTTGAAAACGAGAGATGTCAAATTTGAGTTACAAAACTTGGACTCCAGTGGACAATAATGAAAGCCGTTGTTCTGACGGCTTTAGATTCTAGTATTATGTTTAGATCGAACAGTTCTTACTACTATATTTATTGATAAGTCTTATCTTGTCGCCATTAAAAAGAAACAATCTTGTCTTTTCCACAGATAATTTATTCCTACAGAAACTGTATCATGCGACGGTGAATGTGTTTATATGACTTCCTGTATATTTTCAACAAATTTGATTTTTTTCTTATGAATTAAACTATATATCGATATTACAGTGTGTGATTCCAATGATTTTAGATATCATAAAATATGAAGAGTGGTGGATTTGGTGGCACGTAAGGCCAGGTTCTTTTTTTTAAAAAAAGTTAAATTTTATGTCAAATTTTTGTTTTTAACTGAATTTACGTGGTGGCACGTAAGGCCAAATTAGTAAAGGAAATCAGGTGTTAATTTTTGGTAAGAAGTTTTTGTAAATGAAATATCAATATAGCCACACCCATAAATTTAGTGTTTAAAGAAAAAGTGTCTCAAAAGAAAAAGCCACGCCCATGAATTTAAGAAATAAAATATCTATGGGCCAAACTATTTTAAAATTTCAGGATTTATTATAAACTTTGAGCACAAAACATGACTTTAAATTTATTAGCTAAAACTACCTTCATGCAATCGTGATAATTTTGTTTGTTTTTGGCCTCTAGTTAGTTATATACTTAAATCAAGAAAAAAATCTTACCGCGGATTCCTGGACATTTAATTTTAACATCGTTTTTATTTGTTTAAATTTTCAATGTTGTCTTGGAAGTATGTTTTCGTTTTATTTTCTCACCTTCACTTGTTATGTATGGGTTATGGGTAGCTCGGACTACGCGTGATGGACTCATGGAAGTAAGAAATGAGTCACTATGATTTCTATAAACAATGTTTTTTTTTTTTTTTTTGAACTAATTTGATGCATTAAATTAAATGTAACCGATATGGTTTTTAGGCCATAGAGTTTGTTACAAGTTTGATGGAAACCATAGAATATTACAACATTTGAAGTTGAAAGAGAGCCTAATGACATTAAGCTAGAGACTGAAGTAAGGCCAAAGTCTTAGGAGTTTCGGTTACCTCGACCTCTCGAGACATATTTTCCTCTTCCTTTGACTTTTGTCCACTCCATTTCCTGTGCTTTTTGGGTTTGCTTAATTAACCTCCCCCCTCTAGTCGTTGTCATTTGTGTTTGTGGCTCACCTTCTGAGTGGTCCATGGAAGGTATGACTAGATATGGATCATTTAAAACATCATCTTCTGAGTTGGTTGTCTCATCGATGACCATGCAAGATGGAGTTTCCTCCATAATATTTTTGTCACTTGGAGCAAGGGAAGCCCCTGCTAATGATGAAAAAGTAGATGTAGAATGTGAAAGAGTTACCTCCTTAATTTGTGAATGATCAATCCCTTGTACAATCATTGTTTCTTCTTGTATATCTTGCTCCATTTCTTTTTGGACATTGCTCACTATCTCATGAGTATTAGGTAGAGTAGCAGTGGATGTACACTTTTCCTGAGACGAAGTCGGCTGAAGAGATGATTGCCCAATCTGATCTATATTAACTATAGGTACATTTGAACTTTCTTCTCGAGCTTCCATATCTTTATGCTTGAGAGCATTTGAGACGGTGGGTGGGAGAAGACATCGTTTCTCCTTATGTCCCAGATTTCCACATCGCACACATGTAGAAGGGATCCAAGTGTATTCAACCTCAACTAAGTATATGTTCCCTTGCTTGTCATCACACGCAATTAGCTTAAGAAAGGATTTATCTAACTCCATTTCAACCAAAATTTTGGCTTCCCCCATTTCCGTCGGATCAAGACGTGGCTTATGAGTTAAAATTGGTTCTCCAAGACCTGAAGCAATGTGACTAATACCTAAGCAAGAGTAACATCTATCAGGAATATTCTTGAGGTTTACCCAAACTGGTAAAGTTGAAATCTCTTGGGTTTTGAGGGTCGCGGGAGACCAAGGTCTTTACAAATAGCGATCGTCGATGTGCCATACACCTCTTTCAATGACCCACTTCCTAGTTGCTTCATGAGGGATGTGAAACATGAACGAAGATTCTCCATGCTTCTTAATGGCTATCCTACAACTCCTACCCCAAAGCTTATTCACTACAGTGAACTAAGCCACCGAGAGTAAAAACAACGATGAAACTGTCTATTATGTATTCATCATGATTTTCCGGTCCTAGTAAGAGAACTTTGGAAGGGATGATTACCTCCGGCGTTCCATCAATACGAAAGGTAGGATTTGCAGCACGAAATAGATTCCTTTTTGATGGATCCATTTTAGCAGCCCAAGGAAACCGATGGCTCCCATCCGGTTTCAGTAGAGGTGGAGGTAAAATGTTGGTTGGAGGTAACGTCTTTCCGACTAACAACTGCTTCCTCTTTGGCTTTTCTTGTAAACCTTCCTTAAGAGAAGGCCAACTCGATTGGTTAATACCAAGCTGAGCAAATTCCACTCTTGGCGTAGATGGATCCGGAGGTGTTGCCGGAGGAGTGAAATGGAGAGGCTTTGCCCAAGCTCCTAATTGACTAGGTTGCTTCATTTGGAGTGGTGGGACAGAACGATAGTATTCCTCTAACTGTTTTGGGGTGAGAGCAGTAGATGAAGTTACCGGAGTCACAGGAGACGATGAGATTGGAGTTTTGTTGTGGTCCTCGACTTTGTCAGATCCAGCCCCAAAATCAGCACCAGCTAGCGATGCTTCAACATGAGCATACGGATCAGAAGACTTGGAGTTTTCTTCTGAGCCTTCACTTGCGACTTGTACAGGAACTGGAAGAGAAGATGGATCAGAAGAGATAGCATCTTTGATTGGAGAGACATCACCGGATTCTGATTGAGCAGGATCTTTGTCGGCGGCGTTGTTGGAGGTGTTGTAGGAGACGTGCTCATCGGGATCCATGGTGAAGGGGGGAAATGAGAAGACGATGCGGAGGAGTGGTGACAGCTCGTAGGTGGAGCCGCCGATGAAGACGAAAGTCACTGATTGGTTTTCTCGGGTTGCGGGTCAGAGAGGATTCGACTTGTTAGCGACAACAAAGCTTCAAGACGATTCTCTTACTTCTAATTAAAAGTCTGCTCTTTCTTCGCTTTTCCACTTTATAAACAATGTTGGTTTGGTTGATTATAGAAATCGACCTAAGAAGAAGAATATAAACCGACTTTCCAGCTGTGGAAAGGTAAAGAGAATTTAAAAAGGAACTTTTTTCGTGCAAGTATTTTTATACTGTTTCATGTATCTTCTAGGAGGTATCGTCACGTAATAGTAAACCTGGGACGTGCATGTAACAATCATAATTGTGGACAATGTATCACAACTCTGAAAAGTGGTGCAAGCCAAGACAAAATGACCCATACCGTCAGTCCGTCACTCACACACACATAATATAACAGATACCTAACTATCTGTATAGTATATAGTACACTAGAGTAAATTCGTTTTGTATTTGTACCAAAAAAAAGTTCGTTTTGTATATGCAAAGATATCCCGTAATTAATGAGTAGCTCCAAATAATAAACATACTTCTATAGCGGTGGACAGTAGTAGACCGTTTCTCTTAACAGCCATAAAAAGCATAATAGAACCATTACTTTTCTTATAAACTATGCAAGTTTGCACTTAATTTTCATTGATGTTTGGAGTCAACCGTTTGTAATCTTCTTCGGTGTTCAAACACTCAACTGTTTTTTTGAAACGTGTTCAGATTCAACTGTCTATCATCTCTCTCATTTAAAATTAAACCAATGATTTTGAATACCCTCAAGAACAATAACCACTGCGTAAAATGTTTATAGCATATTTTGCCTTTATTTACAATAGAATTGCTAACATCTACTCTATCCGTTTCAAAAAGATGCATATTATAGAAAAAAATTGTTTAAAAAAGATTCATTTTCTATATTTCCAATATAATTTTTATCAACTAATAATGAAAAATTATGAAGTTCAAAAATATTAATTATATTTTATAAGGTTTTATTGGTTAAAAAATATAGGAAATATAAAATTACAGGAAACTATGCATTTATAACTAAGTTTTAATATGTTTTATTAAAAAGTATGAAAATTCTAAAATATGTATTAATTTGAAACGGAGTGAGTAATTCATAACATAAACAAAAACGCGTAAAAGCACCATTGACGATTTGACGTCTGAAGTAAAGTTTTTCTTTTTCCATTTCTGAGGATCTTTTATATTTCATTTTTAAATATTTTCTGGAAAATATTAATATTTGAAAAATATACTTTATTTTCAACCGAAATCTCCTAAAATCTCTTATGTTTCTTTTACTTTTCTATGTATTTTATTTTTGAAATATACTTTAAACTTAGCATTTGAGATGCTTTTACAATATGTCAATCACAAAGGAATACAAAAACGCTGAAAACTACAAATAATGGAAATGAAACCAAAATAAACAGACTAAAAGTAGTACGACAAAAGACAGTAGATAATTCAAAATCACGTAAGAATATTCAAAAAGTTTCGTATAATTTATTCGGACAGCTTATATGAATTGGCCTAGCTATCCAAGTCGTACTCGTAAATATTTTTACTTTTATCCCCACGGACCGCAGGTCCCCAACTACGGTTATACACTTGATTATTACAACTGTGATAATATAAAAAGAACTATGATTAGAATTAGCACTGAGCCAGGCACACTTGTAACTTGTGCAATATGATAAAAGTAAAATGACTTCGTGTTAAAATGTGCCTAGTACATTTACACTAATTTCGAGTTTAAAAAGTATAGTGAGGTTAGGAAATAAGGCACTGACATTAATGGAAGGACAACGACTCTACACTAACCTATAATCAAAATTTCTGGATCCAATGTATATTTAATTAAGTTAAAGTATATCTTTCAAGTCAAACTTCGGATTAGATCCACGACACACGGTTAGGTCACGCGGAACATTTGACTTATGGTTTGTGATTGGTCATCAAGCATATAATATGAGCTATACACCAAGTTGCTCTGTGTGAAAATAAAGTACTAAATAAAACTATAAAGATTTTTTTTTTGTAAAAGAAAACTACTCCCTCTGTCCCACTTTAAGTGGGTTTTTAGGGTTTTTCTTTTGTCCCATCTTAAGTGATGTTCTCTTTATCCTAGATACAATTTATTGTTGTTTGAAAACTTTGACCAACTACAAAATAGTACATCTTTTTTTTATTGGTTGAATTAGTTTAATTTAATACTAATACATAAAAATTTGTATTTTCTTAATATTTGTGCAAAAACCTAAAACACCACTTAAAGTGGGACAGAGGGAGTATAAAGGTTTGGACCAAATACCATTTAAATGTGATTGATATGCTATAAACATTTTACGCAGTGGTTATTGTTCTTGAGGGTATTCAAAATCATTGGTTTAATTTTAAATGAGAGAGATGATAGACAGTTGAATCTGAACACGTTTCAAAAACAGTTGAGTGTTTGAACACCGAAGAAGATTACAAACGGTTGACTCCAAACATCAATGAAAATTAAGTGCAAACTTGCATAGTTTATAAGAAAAGTAATGGTTCTATTATGCTTTTTATGGCTGTTAAGAGAAACGGTCTACTACTGTCCACCGCTATAGAAGTATGTTTATTATTTGGAGCTACTCATTAATTACGGGATATCTTTGCATATACAAAACGAACTTTTTTTTGGTACAAATACAAAACGAATTTACTCTAGTGTACTATATACTATACAGATAGTTAGGTATCTGTTATATTATGTGTGTGTGAGTGACGGACTGACGGTATGGGTCATTTTGTCTTGGCTTGCACCACTTTTCAGAGTTGTGATACATTGTCCACAATTATGATTGTTACATGCACGTCCCAGGTTTACTATTACGTGACGATACCTCCTAGAAGACACATGAAACAGTATAAAAATACTTGCACGAAAAAAGTTCCTTTTTAAATTCTCTTTACCTTTCCACAGCTGGAAAGTCGGTTTATATTCTTCTTCTTAGGTCGATTTCTATAATCAACCAAACCAACATTGTTTATAGAAATCATAGTGACTCATTTCTTACTTCCATGAGTCCATCACGCGTAGTCCGAGCTACCCATAACCCATACATAACAAGTGAAGGTGAGAAAATAAAACGAAAACATACTTCCAAGACAACATTGAAAATTTAAACAAATAAAAACGATGTTAAAATTAAATGTCCAGGAATCCGCGGTAAGATTTTTTTCTTGATTTAAGTATATAACTAACTAGAGGCCAAAAACAAACAAAATTATCACGATTGCATGAAGGTAGTTTTAGCTAATAAATTTAAAGTCATGTTTTGTGCTCAAAGTTTATAATAAATCCTGAAATTTTAAAATAGTTTGGCCCATAGATATTTTATTTCTTAAATTCATGGGCGTGGCTTTTTCTTTTGAGACACTTTTTCTTTAAACACTAAATTTATGGGTGTGGCTATATTGATATTTCATTTACAAAACTTCTTACCAAAATTAACACCTGATTTCCTTTACTAATTTGGCCTTACGTGCCACCACGTAAATTCAGTTAAAACAAAATTTGACATAAAATTTAACTTTTTTTTAAAAAAAGAACCTGGCCTTACGTGCCACCAAATCCACCACTCTTCATATTTTATGATATCTAAAATCATTGGAATCACACACTGTAATATCGATATATAGTTTAATTCATAAGAAAAATCAAATTTGTTGAAAATATACAGGAAGTCATATAAACACATTCACCGTCGCATGATACAGTTTCTGTAGGAATAAATTATCTGTGGAAAAGACAAGATTGTTTCTTTTTAATGGCGACAAGATAAGACTTATCAATAAATATAGTAGTAAGAACTGTTCGATCTAAACATAATACTAGAATCTAAAGCCGTCAGAACAACGGCTTTCATTATTGTCCACTGGAGTCCAAGTTTTGTAACTCAAATTTGACATCTCTCGTTTTCAAGAAGTTGATGCTTATCCAACTTTGTCCCCTCCTGCATGTTGAAATTATTTAGCATTTTCCTTTTTGAACATCATATATTATACCGAGCCAAATTACATTTTACTCGAATTCGTAATTAAAATCCATTTCGAAGATGTATATATCAATTCTTTACGTTTTTAAACGTCAATGTCAATCGAGTAAGAAATAAAAATAGGGAAATTTGATCTAAAATAAAAAATTATATTTTGCCAATTAACTATATCAGTTTTTTCCTTTATTTTTCTACATCTTTCAATCTTCTTATTGCAAATATAATATTTTTTTTCAATATGATCATTATCAAATTAACCCATAAGAATAATGCATGTATGATGCATAACTTATAATATATATATATATATATATATATAAGATAAACGAGAGATGGATAATAATATGTGAAAGAAAAATTAGGTTTTGAAATAAACCAAAGGATAACTAAAAATGAAAAAGTATCATCGCTTACGATCATAAAGTAGTATTGTTTTTAGATATGCCTTATTGGTTGATCAATCAACTTCGACATGAACATATTTAGTGCTATAAAATGGACTAGTAAAAGCGTATCACGTTGTCTGATCCGATTTTGAAATGTTTTCCAATTAATGTCAAAGATAGACCGATCGTTTTATATTCCACCATGTTAATCGTTTGAGCCGAAGTCGAAACTCAAACTAACCAAGTAATAATAGTGCTATGCTGAAATAGAATTCAAGACCAAAACATGTATGCATGCTAAGTTTTACGAGATTACTCCTAGACTATCATCACTTAGTTCACAAAGTAGTGTTGGTCTGCCATAATAAATCTAAAAATACGATAAATTTATAATGTCGCTGGAAAGCGATGCACTACAAGAAAACATATTTTTACGGTATTCCTTGTTAATTCGTCGTAATAGGGCTTTCTGACAATGCGTGGAAACGTTCGTTGTTGCTTCGTCGTAGCGGAGGATTCGTCGTAAAGTCCCGTAGCGATTCGAGGAAAGAATTTCCTCGTAAAGCGGAAGGAAAGTTTTATCGTAATGCACTCGTAAATCTCGACGTAAATACCTCGTAGTATTTCGTTGTAAAAGACATGTAATACTTCCACGTAAAGTCGATGTAAAGTTTACGAGGAGTTTACATCGACGCCATGTAAATTCCTCGTAAAGTTTACATCGACTTTACGTGGAAGCTTACAATTTACAATTCGAAAGATATAATATTAATTAATTATAATTATATTAATTTATAATATTTGAAATAAAATTAAATATAAAACAAAATCAAATTTTTAAAATTATAAATTCATAAAATAATATTTAAATTTATAATACAAAACAATGTCTAAAAAGTACTAAAGGCCAACATCGTCGAGTAGTTGGCGGCGTTCAGTCGAAGAAGTTCTGCCGGGATCGGTATTGCATCCTCGAGCTGCTCGTCTGTCGCGCGGCCTGCATGGTCGGGTTTCCCACCGCCATAATATCCAGCAAACTCGAGAGAGTCCAAACGCTCTGCTGGGTATCCAGCGAGCCGCATCCTTCGTTGTCCTGGTCCCGTCTCGAATGGTATGACAAAGTAAGCCTGCAACTTCATTAACGGAACTATTCCGACCGTCCGTCCCTTCTTTAGAGCCACATATATAAAGAACGTATTTAGAGTTAATAATATATATACTCAAACAATAAAATTAAATTTTAAAAATTATAAAATTTTACCTCCTCGAAGATCGGTCGATCTCTTGGTTGACAACTTGACGGGTAACCCATCTGCGGTGTTGGGTAAGTTAGTCTCTCGCTCTACAATCCGAGTAGCGTTGAAGAGTTTCTGGATGCGGGATCAACAAAACCCCTACGGTGGCGTGAGTCATCTTGAATAGGTGGAGAGAGATGGCGAACTCCTGTCTTCTCGGTAATAAACAAAATAATAAATAAATTTAATTAATAAATATAAATTTAAAAGAATTTAAATTTAAATTTTAATTAAAACTTACAACTTCAAGGCGAATCGGCATGTGGTTTTGGCGGTTCTATGAACCATGGGCAAATTGCCATCCTTATCCTTCGTTCTTGAGCGGGCGAGAGTTGGCTACGGATGGAGTGGGTAGTTGCCAAAGGCAATGAGACCATCCCATGCTTCCTTTGTGACCCGTTCGGCTTCCCTCATAGTAAATCTCCCACTTGTCCTTCAGTCCGATCACGGTGTTGCAAAGGCGAGGCTTTGCCTTTGCAATGAACTCCTCTTCACCCTCTCGGTGATTCCTACGGACCAGTTCCACTTTTGCTGAAAAACAAATTTTAAAAGATTAGAAAAATAATTAATTATTTAAAAATATAAATATAAATAATTATATGTAAATATTATAAATTGCTTAAACGTCGTCTTGGCGTGTTCGAGTCGAGCTCGGTTGGGATAAGGGCGTCGTAATATCCCTTCATCGTCTCGAAGCGCTCGGCCAACACGGTTGTTAGCCCCAAACTGCAAATATAACAAATTTGTTAAAAATTGAAAAATTTAAAATTTAAAATTTAAAATTTAATAATTTAATGTACTTACCAATAAGTACCGGAGGTCTATCGGGTCGAGCGTCTAAACCCTCTCGTCCAGGCTGGGCAAGCAAATCCTCGGCGGTGTATCTCGAATGGTGCATAAGCGGCACCCAATCGGGATGAACTGCGGCGGTGGAGCAGGCTGATCCGGACGAGTGGAGCTGGTGGGGAGGCATCGAGGTGGAATAGGAGGAGGGTCGAAGAAACTCCCGAGATGCGAGAGTCGGAACAGTCCCAGAAGGCGACGGACCGGTAGATGAAGATGTGCCATCGCCAAACAAGTCGGCATCGTCGGTGCATCGCTGGTTTCCTCTTCCTAGAGCCATCTATAAAATTAAAAATTAATATCTTTAAAGAATTATTTAATCAAATTTCCTAAACTAAACACCTAAACTAATCCCTAAACTAATAACCTAAACTAATTCTCTAACCACTAAACTTAAAAAAAAAAAGTAAGAGAGGAAGTACCTTTGTACAAGTGGGGAGGATTTTGAGGAAGTTAAAGCTTCGTAACAAATGAGCTCTATATATATAAGCGTTGTCCTCGTAATTTAATTAATTAGCGTTACGGCGAAGTTACAGAGCGTTTTAAAGTTCTGACAATTTACCAGGCCGCTTTACGTATTACGGCGAATTTACCAGGCCGTCTATTTTATTTTACGACGAATTTACCAGGCCTTTTTGTATTACGGCGAATTCACGAGGAAAAGTATGAAACCCCAAAATCAAATCCTAAACCCCAAACTTACTCATCCTTACCATTATCACTCTTTCTATCTTTTATCCTCTTTATCCAACTAAAACCCTTAACTTCAACAAATTAAAATTTTAACCCCAAATAAATATATATTATACAAGACAATATATAGTACACATACATTAAGTATCTCATTTAAGTAATAAAAAACAACATTTGGTACAACAAATTTTTAAGATAAATACAACATTTGTTACATATATTACATCATTCTGAATTGTTTGAGTTCTCATCAACATCAGAACAATCATCATATTAAAAAAACCAAAGTATATAATATATATTACACAAACAAGTTTTTGATAATTACAAGTTGTCAGAGAAGACATACCAGATACATTGGAAATACGTTAGAAAATAATTTTTATAAATCTTAACGTCATATAAAGATAACATATTAATATGACTATCAGTAATTTTCAAACTCGTCGGTAAATCACTTCAATTTCTAATTCCTTTTTTGGTTCTTTCCTCTTTTTGTTTTGGTTTTGCGTGCCTAGAGATTTGCAATAAATGAATAGTAAGGAATCGCATATATTCTTTTTAGATCGAGAAAAATGGGACATAGCTAAACATGACATGTGATCCAACAGATTATTAACTGATCCGTGAAGTTTTCTTTGTCACGGTCCGCTGCACACAGGAGCTCGAACACCGTGCTCTAAATTTATCCACGTTCTATTCTATTCTTACGCTTGTACCCTAGAAAAATATGTGATCGCTGATCCTCTGTATACAGGCGTACGGTTACAGTCACCGTCGAATCAGCCACGTTAGAAATGTTGAGCCACCACTCATAACCGCGTTTCATGTGGGACCTAGTTTCCCCCGATTTACCTACTAGCATGTCACAAAAATATCCAACTATCTTCTTTTTTTAGAATACATTTATTATATGGTGATTGCTGTTTGAATTTACGAGAACAAAGATGATAAAGATCGATCGAAGTTGTAGAGAGAAAAAGAAGAATGTTTTTGGGATTAAATATGAAATAGCTTTAAACTAGTTCATTATAAGCTGTCTTAGAGAAAATAAAATGATGAATCTCATCTAAAGTTGTTCTACTTATTAATGGAAAGATCATATACTTGTAGATACAAAGTAATGTTTATAGGAAATAATTACTAATTAATTTTGATTACTAATTAAATTTGGCAAATTGTGTGTTTTTGTCAAAGAATGGGCTATTATAATATACAAAAAATAAAGAATGGGCTATTATAATCGCAAACTGTATGTTATTATCTTCTACCTATATATCTCTTTGTTTGTTTGTTATTAGAATCACTACGTCTCCCCAAACACAGTAGATTACTTACGCTTCTTGTCTCTTTGCATATTGAAATTTTATTGGAGCAACCTGATCCGCTTTTCTTCACGGAGTTATCATTCTTCCAATAAAATTCACAACTATGTTCATAATATGTATACGTTGTTCTTTTACGTGTTGGTTAGTCCAAACTATCCGTATAGTATATTTCCCCACGACGAGTACAATCATACACGAAAATGAAAAAAAAAATTATTTCCAAGAAGTTACAAAAGTGTAAACATATATCACCGTCGTCGTGGCCTCTTCAGTTTTATATACGTATCACCCCAAGTTTAACCTTATCGTGGTTGCCTGACGTCTACAAATGGGCAAATGGTCTCTCCTACTAGTGCGGTTGATAATAAATGGTTGTGGGTGATAAGAAAAGCTTGAAGAAGTATGAGGTTAAGGTTTCAACTAAGGATGGTAAACATATGGTAGCGATTCCGGAGGAGATCTTAACGGATTCAACACCGCTGTGGGATGATTTTGTTGTGGGAAAATTCTTGGATCTTGCGCCTCATCTGGCAAAGGTTCATATGGTTGTCAATAAGATCTGGAGTTATGGGGAGCTAGCTTCAAAGGTGGATGTTTATGAGGTCAATGCTACGGTGATGAGATTCCGGATCTCAAATCCAAAGGCACGGGAGAAGGTACTTAAGAGAGGTATGTGGAATATTGTTGGCGTTCCTATGGTGGTGACTAAATGGACTCCAAAATCTGAGGAGGAGAAGCAGGAGGAAAATGAGATTCCAATGTGGGTACATCTCAGAAAGGTACCTCTGAATATGTATTCATGGCAGGGAATAAGCTTTATGACTAGCACTGTAGGATGTCCGGATAAATTGCATCCAGAGACATTGGCGTGTACAAATTTGGAAGTGGCGAGGGTGTTTGTTAATGTTGATATTTCAAAAGCACTACCAAAGGAGATAGAGTTTTCAAAGGATGGAAAGGAGTTTACAGTGGAGTTTCATTACCCTTGGTTACCGGCGAAATGTAGTGTTTGTGGGAAATGGGGGCACACGGAAAGAGTCTGTGTAAGAAATGGCAAAGATAAGAAGAAGAAGGAGGACATGGGGAGTTCAAAGAGAGATATATAGTGATGGTGATGGTAGAAATAAACAAGTAGAGAAAGAGGAGTTAAATATGGAGAGTTCAGAGAAGGTTCTGCGGAAAGAAGTCTGTACAGAAGTGAAGGAAGGGTCGTTTGCGGATCAAAAAGATAGTCGAGTATCTGATTGGTCTACGGTTCCACCAGATAAAGTTGGAAGATCTTCACCAGGGCATGTATCTGTGGTTCAGATTTCTGCATCAAATTTTCAGTATTAACTGTTGAGGATCAGATTGAGGTTGATAAAGAAATGGAGGAAGGTGAGATACTAATGGAGGATCAGGAGTATAATGAGGAGGAGATGATTGAGATAAGGGATCAGGAAGGAAGAACAGATGGAGATCAATTGGAAGACGACATATTAGAGCATCAAAGTAGAAGCAAAGATAAAATTGTGATGAAAAAAGGGTTGAAGAGAGGGCAGAAGGCTAAGGCTCAGGATGCAAATCCTTCTAAGAGCATAAGGCCTTCTAGAAAAAAAAACTAATATGTCGTGCTTCTTCTGGAATGTTAGAGGATTCAACAAATCTTTGAAGCATTCAGTGGTTAAGGAGTGGATTGGAAATAAGGAAATGAAATTTGGTTGCATTTTGGAAACAAGGGTGAAGGAAATTAAGGCAGAGAAGATAATAAAGGAGAATTTTAAGGAGTGGTCTATGTTAATGAATTACGAGTGTAGTCAAGGTGGTAGAATATGGGTTCTTTGGAGAGATTCTGTTCGATTGACTCCAGTTTACAAGTCTGATCAATTGATCACTTGTTCAGTGGGGTTAGAAGATGAAGAGGAGTTCTTCTGTACTTTTGTTTATGCAAGAAATTCGAGTGAAGAAAGAAAGGAGATGTGGGAGGATCTTTGTCATCATCATGATTCGGCTTTGTTTAAAAAGAAAGAATGGATGATTATGGGTGATTATAATGAGATATTGGATGGAGATGAGAACTCAGGATTTTCAAGGTTGGAGAGAGTTCCTGGAGGTATGAGAGACTTCCAGAAAGTGATGCTCCATTGTCAATTGGCTGACTTGGGTTATCAGGGGCCGTTGTTCACTTGGAGTAATAAGCAAGAGGATGGGATTATCTGTAAGAAGCTTGACAGAGTCTTGATGAATGAAGCAGCGCTTCACCGGTTTTCAAATGCATACTCTATATTTGAGCCTGGTGGGTGTTCGGATCATATGCGTTGTACAGTCAAGCTTATGCCATCGCAAGAGAAAATTAGAAGGCCTTTCAAGTTTGTAAATGCTATTGGCACATTGCCAAGGTTCCTTCCCATGGTTCAGGAGTTTTGGGACAACACGGAGGTGATTTTCCATTCTACATCAGCTTTATATAGATTTTCCAAGAAGCTTAAAGCGTTGAAACCGTTAATAAGAGAGTTGGGCAGAGAGGGGATTGGGAACTTGACGAAACGATCCAAAGAGGCTTACGAGCTTCTCTGTGATAAGCAAAAGAAAACGCTTCAGAATCCAAGTGGGGTTGCAGTCCAGGAAGAAGCTAGAGCTTATGAGGAATGGTTGAAAGTAGCAAGCTTAGAAGAAGATTTTCTCAAGCAAAGATCAAAGCTTCACTGGTTGGATGTTGGGGATCAAAACAATAAAGTTTTTTATAACGCTATAAGGACTCGTCAAGCTCAAAATGTCATTAAAGAGATAAGATGTGGAGATGGCACCATAGCTACTGAGCATAAGGAGATAAAGAAGGAAGCAGAAAATTTCTTTTCGAATCTATTGAATATGTGTCCAGAGGAATTCAAAGGTACCACAGTAGAGGATTTAAGCGATCTCCTAGACTTCAGGTGTAGTGTGGAAGACTGCAGTATGTTAGAAGCCGAGGTCACAGCAGAAGAGATTCAGAAAGTGCTATTTGCAATGCCTGCGAATAAATCACCAGGGCCAGATGGCTATCCTTGTGAGTTCTTCAAGATGTCTTGGCCTATTATTGGGCGTGACTTTGTGGTAGCAATCCAGTCTGTTTTCAAGTTTGGATTTCTCCCTAAAGGAGTGAATTCAACAATTTTGGCTCTTATCCCTAAGAAGACGGATTCTATGGAGATGAAGGACTACAGGCCGATTGCATGCTGCAATGTGTTATACAAGGTGGTGTCCAAGATTCTTGCTAATAGATTGAAGAAGCTTCTGCCGAATATCATTAGCGAAAACCAGTCTGCTTTCATTAAAGGAAGGTTACTCATGGAAAACGTTCTTTTAGCTACTGAGATGGTGAAGAAATATCACAAAGAGTCAATCTCTCCAAGGTGCGTTATGAAAATAGATATTTCTAAAGCATTTGATTCGGTTCAGTGGGAATTTGTGTTGAAGAGTTTGGAAGCTTTGGGATTTCCTGGAAAGTTTATTCACTGGATCAGATTATGTGTCTCGAGTCCATCCTTCTCAGTGCAAGTTAATGGGGAGCTTGCTGGCTATTTTCAAAGTAAGAGAGGGCTAAGGCAGGGGTGTTCGCTCTCTCCGTATCTGTTTGTTCTTTGTATGAACATTTTGTCTTTGAAAATCGACAAGGCAGTAGCTGAAAACAAGTTCAAGTTTCATCCTGGATGCAGTTCTTTATCCCTCACTCATTTGTGCTTCGCAGATGACCTCATGGTGTTTGTAGAAGGATCAAAAGAGTCTATAGAAGGAGCCCTGGCAGTGTTTGATGAGTTTGCAGTTTGGTCGGGTCTGAAGATAAGCATTGAGAAATCTACAATATACATGGCTGGTGTATCTGATGAAGAGAAATCTAGGATCTTTCTAAATCTCCCTTTGGCTAAAGGTACACTTCCTGTGAGATACTTGGGATTACCCTTAATGACTCAAAGGATGAGGAGACAGGATTATCAACCTCTGGTGGAGAAAATTCGTTGCACAATGAATACTTGGACTAGAAGATATTTATCCTATGGTCGTTTGCAGCTGATCAAAGTAGTGATAATGAGTATTGTCAACTTTTGGTCTGCTGCATTTCGACTCCCGAGCCAATGTATGAAGGAAGTTGAGCAACTTTGTGCAGCATTTCTTTGGTCTGGTCCCATACTAAAGACTACAGGCGCAAAAGTTGCTTGGCTTGATCTTTGTAAGCGAAAAGATGAAGGAGGATTGGGTATTCGTGCTCTTAAGGAGGTTAATTTGGTATGTGGATTGAAGCTTATTTGGAGGTTGTTAGCGGGAAGTCTCATGGAGCAAATGGATTAAGGTTAATCTTTTAAAAAAGAAAAGTTTTTGGGAAGTGAAGGGGAACACCCAAACTGGTTCTTGGATGTGGAAGAAGCTACTTAAGCTGAGGGAAATTGGGAAAAGCTTCTTTAAAAAAGAAATTGGAAATGGGCGTAATACTTCATTCTGGTTCGACAATTGGAATGATTATGGAGTCTTATATGATCTTCGGGTGATAGAGGTTTTATTGATTTGGGTATTGAAAAGAATCCACGGTTGAAGAAGCAATCTATAAACCCCGAAGACGTAGAAGACATCGAACAGAGGTTTTAAATACCATAGAAGAGAAGCTGAGAAGTATGGAAAATAATGAAAGGGGTGATATGGAGGATGTGAGTTTGTGGAGACGAGAGTCGGGTTTCAAGAGTAGCTTCTCATTGCTGAGACTTGGAACCTTATCCAGAAGAGAATGTGAAATGTGGCTGGACAAAAGGAGTATGGTTCTCTCAAGCAACTCCAAAATTCGCTTTATGGTATGGTTGGCTAACCTAAATAGACTTTTACCATGGATAGAGTTTCGTTTGGAACCAGTGTAGATGAGAGTTGTGTCTTTGCAAAATGCGAGGAAAGCAGAGAACACTTATTTTTGAGTGTTCATACTCGTGAGATTTGGGAAAACCGAAGGGATCATGGGGAATTTGTTTACAAACGCAGTGCAGTATTGTGCATTTGCTGGTGAAAGGCATAATATGGACAGGAAGAAGCTATTCGCCTTCGATCGCTTTTCATATAGCGATGTATGGGGTTTGGCGAGAGAAATAGAGTAAAGCATGGTGAGAAGCGACACCGTGAATGTGATAAAGAAGATGATGGATAAGGGAGTGAGAAATAAGCTCAGTCTCTTGGGATCAAAGAGAGTGAAAGGAATGGAGGTGCTTTACAGCTACGGTTTAAATCTTAGAGTGTGATTTTCATTGATGTTTTTGGGAGGAAATGTATAGAGTTTTTTCTTTCTAGATCAAAGGTTGCACTCATTGTAAAAGGTTTTTTGAGGAATAAAATTTAACATTCTTTCAAAAAAAAAAAAAAAATAAATGGTTGTGGGTACAGTAAAATATCTTTCTTTTTATTTTCTCAATCATTAATTTTCGGATAAGAAGCCAAATTTAATTTGAAAAACGAAAACCACATAGAAGACATGCATGCACAGTTTGTTCTCTACGCTAGATCCTGATCGTATAAAGCAATTAAGCCATAAATTAGTGTAGCTGAAATGATAATTTTGACGATGATGATACTAACTATGGATACTATTTAAATATAATTTTTAAAAAAACCTTAATGTTTTATGTCCAGTGAAACTGATAGTGTTTATATAAATGTCATCAACGCAGTAAAACAAATGATCTACATGTACGGTAGAAAAAAAAAATCAAGAACTACCGACAAAACAACCTTTAGAAAAGCGTGTGGTGAGACCTAACACAAAGTAGTATATATTTTTTCTACTGATTCGATGGCGACTTCTCTTATCCTTCTTTTTGTAACACAACTTCTCTTATCTAAAAGTTAAATTCTCACATCATAGGGAGAATATTTATAATATCACTAAGCTTTCTCCAGTTCTTTAAATTGTCAACTACTATCAAAACACACTCTAATTTTTTATTAAAAAAAAAACACACTCAAATTTCTCAATATAATTGCTGAAATCAAATCGAAGAGTTAATAAATACTATATTTATACACCACCAAGTAATAATCATCAAAAGTTGAGAAAACTCTTGATTCTCATTTAGATTGAATTCAAACTAGTAGAACGCGTTGAGCTGTGGATCTAACAAAACTAATTAGAAAACGATTAATTTGAATTATTTTGTACCAGTAAGTTAAATTGCATAATTATTAACAATAAAACTAAAAATAACATTGATAAATAAAGCGTGAGTTAAATTGCATAATTATTAACAGTTCTAATTAATGGCATGTTACCAAAAGGAAGCTTCTCTTATTTTCCCTTAAATACGGTAGAGAACCCAAAACAAATTAAAAATAGAGAGGAGAGACACAGAATAATAATTTTCGTTTTTATTTAATTCAACGCGCGAGAGAGAGTAACAGAGCCAACGGAATCATTTCGGGAAAATCGCATAAAACCTGAAAGTGTTACTTTAAAGCGTTGAAGTTATTTATTTACTTTAAACCTTCAAAGTGACATTTATATCATAAAAAACCTTCAAATAACAAAAATGACCTGTTCAACAGGTTAAAAAAGTTTATTTTCAAAACAATTATTTAATTAATAAAATAAATAAAAAATTAACAAAAATCGAAAATTTAACAAAAACTCATAAATTAAAAAAAAAAAAAAACTAAATAAAGATTTAGAAATTTTTTTTAAAAAAACTAAAAATTCAATAAATAAATAAGATCAAATTAAAATACAGAAAAAATCATAAATTTCAAAAAAATTGAAAATTTTAAAAGTTTTTTTTTTCATTTTCAAATATATTGTCGGAAATTATCAATCGAGATATGCCGTCATTGTGGGTGATTGGTTGGGCTTTAACAAGTGAATTTAGCTTTAATTTCTATCTACAATCATATATGTTACCAATCATGCTTTATGTAATTTTTAAAGCTAAAGCTTCTTCTTTTAAAAAATAGTTGTAGGAGCCTTATTTTCTAAAACAAAAAATATTGCTGTAGAAATTTTTTTTCTTTTATTTTTCATTTAGCTATTTTATTTTTATTTAGTTTTATATTTTTTTTTATCTTTCCTTTTTTATTTAATATCTGAAATTTTGGTTTTCTGAATTTTTGACATATCTCGAATGATATGAAAATGCAAAAAAAACTTTTGAATTTTATTTTTTCAATTTATGATTTTGTATTTTCCTGTATTTTAGTTTGATCTTATTTATTTTTTGAATTTTTAGTTTTTAGTTTTAGTAATTTTATAAATCTTTATTTAGTTTTCTTATTTTTTAATTTATGAGCTTTTTGTTAAATTTTTCGATTTTTATTTATTTTTTGTTTATTTTATTAATTAAATAATTATTTTTCCAAAAAAAAAAGAAATTTAACCTGCTGAACCGGTCATTTTTGTTATTTGGAGGTTTTTTATGATATAGATATCAATTTGAAGGTTAAAAGTGCTAGTGAAAAAACTTCAAGGTTTAAAGTGCTAGTAAGTGACACTTTCAGGGTTTTTTATGCGATTTTCCCGAATCATTTCTTTTATTAATCAGAGTTCTCTCCTCACGGAGGTGTCTCTGTCGAGATTGGATCCATACACGACTCCTTCTGCTGCTCCACTCTCTCTCTCTCTCACACACACACACACACATACACTGTCGAGTTTCAAGTCGTAGATATATATATATATATACACAGAGAGACCTCTCAAAGAAGAAGAAGAATCTGATATCATCGTTTTGTAAATAACAGAGCGTATCTTTTGCTCCAAGGAGAGGGAGAAAACACACAAAACAAACAAAGGTGTATGTCTCCTCTTTTTCTTCTTGCTCTGTTTTTCGTTTTCTTCTTGCTCTGTTTTCGTTTTCTTGATTCAATTCAATTCGATTCGATTTCTTGTTCAATCTGATGGGTTTTCCTCCAATTTTTCTGGGTTGTGATTTGATTTCAATTTCCCTCAAGAAAAATCGAAACTTTGCTAAATCGAAAATCAAACGTTTCCGAGTGGAGACTCTACCCAGAATTAGTGGATCTGCTCATCTTATTTGGAAAATATAATATTCACTCATCTCAATAATAAATAAAAAAGCTTAAATCTTGACTCTTTTTCTATTTTTACAGGGATCTAAAAAATGTCAATGCCACTGCAACGTGGTGGAGTACGAGTTTCCGACAGCAGTGATGATGATCTCAGAGACTCTCAAATGAAGGACAAGTCAGAAAAGGAAAGCCACTTAACCTTGAGGTTCCCTTTCGCTTTCCTCTTTAATAGTACTCAATCTCCTCCCAAAACCGACTCTTACAACGCAAGGAGCAGCAGACACAGGTTGATGCTTCTTTTTCTCAAGATCAGTTTGGTCCTAATCGTAATTCTCGCTCTAGCCGGTTCCTTCTGGTGGACGGTCTCCATCTCCACCTCCTCGAGAGGTCACGTGTATCATAACTACAGGAGGTTACAGGAGCAGCTCGTGTCAGATTTGTTGGATATTGGTGAGATCTCTGCTGGTCCTAGTAAATGGAAAGAGCTGGAGTATTGTAGTATAGAGTCTGAGAACTATGTTCCTTGCTTTAATGTCTCTGAGGATCTTGATCGGTTCTGTGGGCCTGGATCGAGACAGGAGTGTTTAGAATTGCCGCCGGTGGATTATAAGGTTCCTCTTAGGTGGCCTACCGGTAAAGATGTGATATGGTACCATAACGTTAAGATCACTGCTGATGAAGTGTTGACTTCTGGTAGCATCAACAAGAGGATGATGATGATGGATGATGATCAGATCTCTTTCCGTTCCGCGTCTCCTATGTTTGATGAGATTGAAGACTATTCTCATCAGATTGCTCAGATGATTGGGATTAAGAATGATAACTTCATTGAAGCTGGTGTAAGTCACACAACAACACTCACAGTGTATAGTCTCCAGCTCAGCTTCTTATTTTAAGTTTAAATTTTGTTTTTCAGGTGAGGACTATATTGGATATTGGATGTGGTTACGGTAGCTTTGGAGCACATCTGCTCTCAAAACAGCTCTTGACAGTGTGCATAGCAAACTATGAAGCGTCTGGTAGCCAAGTTCAGCTAACACTTGAGAGGGGTTTACCTGCAATGATTGGTTCTTTTGTATCGAAGCAGTTGCCATATCCTTCTCTTTCCTTTGATATGTTGCATTGCTCAGGATGTGGCATTGACTGGGACCAGAAAGGTAAACCGTTAAGAATGATTATTATTCTCATGAGGACTTGGTTCTTAATGTGAGTTTATAATCCTCTGTGTGCAGACGGTCTTCTACTTGTGGAAGTCGACAGGGTTCTGAAGCCTGGAGGCTACTTTGTTTGGACATCTCCGCTCACAAACGCTCGTAGCAAAGAGGATATAAAGAGATGGAACTTTGTTCATGATTTCGCTGAAAGCATCTGTTGGACTCTTTTGTCTCAGCAAGACAAGACAGTTGTCTGGAAGAAGACAGTCAAAACCAAATGTTACAGTTCCCGGTCAGTGATACACAGTACACACGCACAACATAAGTTTATTAAGTCTCTTACATTTAATGTTTTGTAATAAACAGGAAGCCTGGGGTGGGTCCTTCTGTGTGTAGCAAAGGGCACGACGTCGAGTCTCCTTATTACAGGCCGCTTCAGATGTGTCTTGGTGGAACACGGAGCAGGAGGTGGATTCCCATTGAAGGCAGGACAAGATGGCCTAGCCGGTCTAACATGAACAAGACTGAACTTTCACTATATGGTTAGTCTCCTTCGTTACCAATGTTCAAAAGATCATTAGGCTGTAACTATGCGCTTTATAGAAGATTATTATTAAGCGCCTGGACGTTTAGAATTGTTTTTTCAAGAAAAATCGTTTTGTTTATGCCCGATTTGCCGACTAGACGTGCGCCTAGACCGATTTTTAGAACACTGGTCTTCTTAGTGCCTTCTGAATATATATTTTCTGCAGCTTTTGTTGATCCCTGGGTTGGTTGGTTGGTTCAGGTCTTCACCCGGAGGAGGTTGGAGAAGATGCAGCAAACTGGAAACTAAACGTAAGAGACTACTGGTCTCTCTTGTCTCCTCTGATATTCTCTGATCATCCCAAAAGACCAGGGGATGAAGATCCATCGCCTCCTTATAACATGCTCAGAAACGTCTTGGACATGAATGCTCAATACGGTGGTCTCAACTCCGCCTTGCTGGAAGCAAAGAAGTCTGTTTGGGTCATGAATGTTGTCCCTACAGCTGGACCAAACCACCTCCCAATGATCCTTGACCGTGGCTTTGTCGGAGTTTTACACGACTGGTGAGTTCATAACTCATAACACAAAGTCTCGCAGAGTAGTTTGCTCAACACGTAATCTTTTGTTATTAAACTTTCAGGTGTGAAGCGTTCCCTACTTATCCAAGAACATATGATCTGGTTCACGCAGACAGTCTTTTGTCTCTTCAGACAAGTCAGCACCGGAGCTCATGCTCGCTTCTGCAAATACTTACAGAGGTTGATAGAGTACTTCGTCCAGAGGTATACATTTATTCTGAATTCTTCTGTAGAAACATACTCCCTAGTTTTAAAATGAACCATATTTTAGAAAAAAATTATTTCAAAAAATGCACTTTTACATTTTCGATAAATATATTTTTATTAGGTAATGATAATAAATTTCAAATTTTTTGAAAAATTAACTGTATTTATTGAATTTTTGATTGGCTAAAAGTTGTGAAAAAATAGTTCTTCAAAAAAAAATATAATAATAAAAATTTAAAATGGTTTTCTATGAGTGAAAATTCCTAAACATACATCTTTTCTAAAAGGAGGAAGTAATAAAAAAGTAAACAAAAACTTGGGTGCAGGGATGGGTGATAATCCGTGACACGAAGCAGCTTGTGGAAGCAGCTAGAGCTTTGACAACGCAGTTGAAGTGGGAGGCTAGAGTGATAGAGGTTGAAAGCAACAGTGAACAGAGACTACTCATCTGCCAAAAACCATTCGCCAAGCGACAATCAATCTGACACAAAAAGGAAGAAAGGAGAAGAGTTTTGTTTTATTTTTGTTCCAAGTCTCTCACAGTTTTGGAAGCAAGTCACAGAACTGTGGTGTTGATACAGGGGAAGAAGAAGAAGAAGAAAGGAGAAGGGAGATGGAAATATATGCTGCCGGGGGGACGTAAGACCGCTGGTGAAAGTTTCTTTTTACATGGTTTCTTGAGTTCCCATTTTTACAGAATCTTACATTTTATATGTTACTTTGGGGGTTACTATTTTTATATAATATTACAGTGAAAAGAATATGGATCCATATTTGTGAAGATGATGAGATTCTATGAAATATAAGTTGACAAACTCTTAGAATAGAACAAATGTTCTATGAGAGGATCATCTGTTTGCATTGGCCAATTCATAATTCTGTCTTTGAACACTTCTCTGGCTCACTGTTGTGACTTAATGAGCTGTTTAGTAGCGGCCCTGGGCAGAAGCAGTGGAAGCATATGCTTCCGGCCGTTAATATAAAAAATAGTTTTCGGCCATTTTTTCCACAGTTTTTACTTGTTCAGATGGTTCATGTACTAGTAGATTCTCTTATAGATAACAAGTTCAATACTTTTTGGCAGCTTTTTTTTTTAGGTTGGGCTTCTAGTCTTGATTATTTTTAAGTTTTTCGGGACCGGGACCTGTTTGTTAAGATAAACTAGTTTAGGGAGCAGGCTGGAGGCGTCTTAAAGCAGCTGGTCCTCACTAACGTTGCTCTTTAAGGGTTTTCCATGAATGTTCAGAGAGACAAAGAGAGTGGAGTGGCTGCGATCTTGTTGAAGTCAGAGCTATCTTTGTAAGCCCTCTACATTGCTGATCTAGGTGTAGGTCTGTGACCAGTGTACTTTTTGATAAACCTTACCAAGTTATATTCGGTTAAGTGACGCAAGTCATGAAGCAAACAAGCATCAGGTTTTGCTTACAATGACTGCCTTCTTACCTTGTTTAATGCAAGAAATTCGGTAATAACTGAGATCAAGCACTCCTAAGTACGTCTAATCATTTCATCGTTATTCAATATCATCTGATTACGAACTAAGCAACGTCATATTTTTGTTTACTACGTTTCTTGGTAAGTAGGATATATGGCAGAGTTTGGTCCTAATATCATGTTTTAGTTATTATCTATCACCATGAATTTGAATAGCATTGGCTTAGTTTTGAACTTCTCGGTTTTCACTTATGAGATCCTTAAAAATCTACCAAAAGGTCTATACATCATTGCAAGTGTCGGGATCATTTGAATGATTATGTGATATACATGTTGAGACGATTGAGGGTAAAGGACAGGGGAACTCGGGGTTTGATTATGTCTTCAAAACTAATCTAAACGAGCCATTATAGACGGCTAAAACATGGCTTGGTTTGGATCCAAAGCGTCTGCCTAATAGATGGTTAAATATTGAAATCCATTTTTACAATATGTTAACCTTGAAATGTCACTATCTATATTATATAAAACCATACGATACAGGTCTATAAAGGAGAAAGTCTTCGACCAACAAATAAACGAATCTTTTAAAAGCTTGTAAATATTTGGAAGAAGAAGAAGATAGATGTACCAAAGGGAAGGATAACATTTGCAGAGAAGAATAACTCTGCAAATAATAAAATCCCTCTCATGATGGCGAATTGATATATGCCTCCAGAACAAAGCTAACAAGTATAGATCTTGCTGCTGAAAGAAGAGGCAAATCTTCCATCCAATTTTTAAAAAACAAAAATCAACACAAAAGCTAACAAAGAAAACCCTATTTAATTAATCTTTCATCAAATATAACACTACCTAACAGACCTAAGAATCATTTGAAACTATAGAACAAGAACACCTATTACTGGAGCATTAACGCTTGTGCTTGAATATACAAGACGATTGAACTGCATCTGATATATATAGAAGCGGCCACTAGCTTCCTGCTTCGAAAACCCTACTTCTTGTTATTAGTATAACGTTTTATTGGGCCGTAATGGGCGTACGTGCAGGCCTTTTAATAAAAAAATTGGAAGCCTGCTTTATCCCTTTCGATTCGGGTCCATCAAAACAGCCATCTTCTCTTAAGAAGAGTAGGAAGAAAGTGGAAAGCAACAGAACCAGAACGACGAGAAGAATAAGCTCCATCGAGCTGCAGAGCTTAATCCGATTCATCCTCTTCTTCTCCATCGCTAGCTTTCTCCTCAGCTCTTCTATCTCTCCCCGTGTCTCTCCTTCCTTCTGCGATTTTTTTCGAAAATTAGAAATCAATGACTGTACTGTACCTAATCCATTCCGATCCGATGAAGAGGGAAGGAAGTGAGGTTGCACGGGTACGTGTGTTAGTAGCCGTCTCGCGTACCGGAAACGTCTCGGAAACGGGGACAGCACGGAAACGCGTCTGAAACGTCCCGATGACGTTTCAAGCAAAAGGGAAACGGCAATCTGTTGATGGGGACGGGAAGGGTCTGGATACGAGACGTTTCCGAAACAGCTTGGCATCAAAATCCGTGTCCCTTATGTTCTATATAAAAAGACTTATGGTACTGCAAATTTACAAACCAAACACAATCACTTCTTTTAAACAAAGAAGACGATAATGTGTGTCTTTTCAATTAACCCATTCTATTATATTTTTTATTTTAACCATTTTTATTTAAAAGTAATAATATCAAATAGTAGTGTTTATATAATTTAAATAGAAAAGGGTGTAGCTAACATTAAATTATCCAACATTTTCTTTACTTGACTATCTTTTTACTACTCCCTCCCTCCGTTTCTTGATATAAGTCGCTTTAAAACTATGCACATAGATTAAGAAAAACATTAATTTCTTATATTTTCTAAACAAAAACATCATTAATTATTTACCTAACCACAAATCTACCAATGAAAAAATAGAAAATATACTATGATTGATCATACTACATTAACTGTTAATAAATTTTACATAGAAAACCGAAAACGTCTTATAATTTGGAACAAAAAATTTCCTCTAAAACGACTTATATTAAAAACCGGAGGGAATAGCTAATATCAAAACAACAATGAATTTGATGATTAAAATTCTCTACGTTCATAATAATAAAACAGTTATCTTGATTGCAAACAAACCATAACAGAGCAAACTAACTAAAACAGAGTAAAGGAAGTGTTCAATATTATATAGACTTTGCATAACTCTTAACATATAACTTATATAAATAAATAAATATATATATATATATATATATATATTTTTTTCTGCCACCTACTCTTGTATCCGTATCTAACATTTTTGGTTTTGCCGTTTTCCGTCCCCGTTTACGTCCCCGTTTCCAATCCCCGTACCCGTATCAGGGCTGCTTAGGAAGGAACTAACCTCGCGGCGGTGTCGGTGGTGATCGTCAGATCGCGAGATGAAGAAAATCACTCTCTCATCTCCTCCTCCTTCATCTCGCTCTCTCTCTCTCTTACGATTTTGAATTTCGAAAACTACTCTTGATTTTGTAACGGAGCGCGGATTGGTACGTATTGACACGTGTCACTATATGATTAGTGCATCAACGTATTGGCAGGTGTCAGTATCTGATTAGTGAAGCCACAACCCGCCCATTTGTTACGCTGATGCCAGATTACATTTTATATAGATAAATTTTCAAAAACTGTATAGTAGATCACTAATCTTCGTTTCATGTTTATATATGTTGCGTTGCACCTTGATCTTGTTCTGTGGACAGTATTCTAGATCTTCTCTGGTTCACCTGAATCTCTGTCCAGCTTTAAGTAACACATACCTACCCCAAAAATAATCTTCCATAATCCACACATTTGATTTCAAGAGTTGCCAATAGTATTAAGAAAACAGGCCGTGTGCGTACTGAACCATATTCAAACAACTTGGGGTCCGACTGGTGACCATTCTGGTAACAAAAGGAATGAATAGAAAAGGAACGTTGAGGAAAAAAATGGCAGGAATGAAAAGGAATGGTTGTTCCTCCTAAAATTTTACAAGGAACATTTTTGTTCTTTATTTCTCTACAAAAAAAGGAATGAGGGGGAATGAGAAGGAAAATTTATTCCTTTTGAATGGTGAATTTTTTTAGGAATGTTGAGGAATGCATTATTCCCCGTCATTCCCTGGTCACCATTCATACCCTTGGTTTGTAACATGCTTTAAGTGACTACACTCAGTTTTGATCGTCAAACTTGAGCATATCGTGCGTTAAACAGAACTATAGTCATTATCCATAAAATGTTTGGCTGCAATATATTATATTAGACATATGGTTTCATTTCGTGTACAATTTAATGCAAAATATAATTAGGTTGAGAGATCTAATGCATGAACAAAGAGATTGGATATATCCTTCATAGAAGCATATATAGAATAAAACTGTTGGTACTACTTGTAGTGTATATTACATAATTTTGTCCTTTTCTAGTCTATGGCTCATATTAATTCTCTACGAACATGATAGATCCAGTAACTCTGAAGAGACTAGCATAAGAGCCTAAGCAAATTTGGTGGTCTAAACAGTTTTGTAGAGCTGTGATCACGTGGGTGCATGAACTTGCAGTTGGGACAAACAGGAGTTGATGTGGACAGCATGACCAGCATGTGGCATTTCATGCACACTTTTGTTACCATCTCTTGCTCCTTGTGATCAACTTCATCATCACCACCGTCAAACGAAAGCCAAGACGGTGTGGTCTTCTTACTAGGGCTTGTCAAGTTTTTACCATTTGGTGATGACACGATCTCGCTGTGATTTGAGGATTCATCTATCTTCGTTGTGGGTTTTGAAGGTGAATAAGAAGATGAAAGGTTCAGCTCAAGGTCTAGGCTCGTCGTAGGTCGTCCAACAACCACCGAATCTTTGGTGTGAGTCATATGATCCTCTGATGTTCTTGAATATCCCTGTAAATATAAGCATCCATGTTTTAGATGCATGTTTATGTGCCATATCATATCACATAGATATCGTCATATTGATACAATACAAAGCACTTAAAATATACAGAATATGTATGTGTGATTTTATACCTTAGGCTCTATGGATTTCTGCCAATTTGGATGTAGAGGGGTGTGGAGATGAAGTTCGAAATCAAAGGTAACTGATCTCATACTCTCCGAGTTTGGTCTAGTGCTCTGAATTTTACCATGTGATTGATCTTCTAGTTTAGTCTTCTTGAATGAATTGTGAAACTCTTCTCCATAGATTGTTAAATCCCTCTTTCTGGAGAAGAGGGCTCCTTCTTGTCGAGAAACCATTAGCCTCAGTCTTTGTTTGCACTGAGTGATTTATGCTAACAAGGAAAGTTTAAACTCTCTCTATCTCTCTTTGATCCTGTGAGGAAATGAGCATAGATAGACTTGAAAAGTATGTAATGGTCGTCTCTATTTATATTCATGTAGGGAAATCTTGGTGGAGTTATTGTCTCCACCGGTTCATATGGAGTAATTGCAAACCAATATACTAAGAATTTATTAATGGTTATAAGTTAGATATTCTAAAATAATATATATAAGTTCTGTATTTATAAATTTGAAATGGATTTTTACTACTAGGCAATAAAAGTGATCTGTCGACTATTGCATTTTAGTTTTGATTTTTGGAGAAATGAGAAAATAAAGAGGTATGTAAAGTATGATGTGTGAGTTCCAAGTTAGGTGTGTTCAATAACTCAAAGCTCATTTAAATGCTTAGATGTGAAGTGCTAACTAATTCCTCGGTCTCTTTCTCTTTGCCTTTCTCTCCTCTACCATTATCATCATTTTATGTCATCATCAATAGCCACTTCATGTTCTTAGATTGTTGGTGAAGTCATATGGATGGATGTATCATCTATATATGTATATATCTCATATGTTTTTGTCAATATGTATATGCCTTAATCCTCATGTATGGTGATAAAGAAAATGGTATATGTGAATGGAAGAAGAGTTGGGAAATAGGGAGAGGTCAATAAATGGAGAGACAATAAAAAGAATTGGAGAAGGGGAAGTTGATGAATTGATGAAGGCCGATGCAACTTAAATACTCACATTAACTCCTACTCCCACTTTTGGATATAGAACACGAACTATACACATCAGTGATTGTGTGTATGTTTGTGAACTAAATATGACAAAATAACATACTAAAAAGTTTAAAGGATAAAAGTTGGAAATTTGAAGGATGGGAGAACAAGTCTTTAAAGCTCCCAACATCCGCTCCTCCATGCATGCAACTACAATTAATTAAGTGCATGCCTCTTCTCTTCAATTTATTTCGTACTATGACCTTTAACTTCATAAACTGAACTGTACAGTATTTAATAAAATAAAAAAAATTTGTCCAAGAAAATAAAAAATAGAATAAAAAGTTTTTTTTTTGTAAAAAAAATATATTAAAATAAAATGTGTTTGAATACAACGAATTAATTAAATGGGATCATAATTCTGAGTCTATAATATAATTATTTTCTGACATAAATTAGTTGTTATTTCCTGGTGGAAGAATTAATATTCAGTACTTGTCTACCAGTTTCCATTAAATTATTGTCAACTAAATGCAAAATTCAAGTATATGCATTGAAGCATATATATATATATATATATATATATATATATATATCTACTTGTCAACAGTCATAAATTTTATCATACAATCTAACGACCATCTGAATTAGGAAGGCGTGAACCCATAAATTTACAAAACTTCATCTGTATTTATGTTTCTTGTTGTTCCCCACAATACGTCGTTTAAACTTTTCTAGTTTTTTACACATTGAAACAATATGGTATAGTATGTTCTTATACCATCTCCAATGGTTTCTCTCATTTTTTCCCTTAAAATGAAGTAAATTCAAAATGAGGTTGTAATTTGTTCCAATAGTTCCCCTCATTTTCTCCCTCAATTATTATTATATTCATTTTCAACTTTTTATTTATTGCAAACAACACCTTTTATTTCATAAGATTTTAGATTATATTCACTTATTTTTAAATTCTATAATTTAACCAAATTTTAACTTATACAAAGCAAATATTTATTACACTAATAAAGGTACATAATGACATACAAAGTAACAGTAGTGTTTTTTCTTAACTTTGTATTAGTTATGTATCTCAATGGTGATGTTTTCTATTTTATTTTCTTTTAATTATATATTATAATTTATAAAATTATAAATTATATTTTAATAACTAATTATTGGTAATTATATTCTAAGAAGTTTAATCAGTATATATATTGGATATAAAGTTATAAAAATTATGTTTAGTTTTAATGTTTTGTTTATGCATAAAATAAAGATTATCAAAAAGTAAATAACCATTATGTAAATAAAAAAGTTTGACATCAAAATGAGGTTGTGAATAGTGTTCGATTAAATTTGAGGGAATACTGTTTATATACTCATTTTTTTATTCAAAATGAAGTACCATTGGAGATGGATTTCCCTCAATTTTTGATGTTTTCTTTCATTTTGAAACAACATTGAAGATGCTCTAAGATTACGGTTGATTGGCCTAAGAATTAGGTTTGAGACGATGTGTTGTTAGTGTGAAATAAATGCATCACCCATAAATTGTGTCAAATAATTCTTTTAATGCGATAGATACTGTAGTATTAGAGAATTGAATAGTCTGTCGCCGGAAAAAAACATAGATATGCTATATATAATCATATAGACTATTTGTGCGTATCCTTACCATTGGTTCATTTAATAGAATAACATACCTAAGTAAGTTTGTCTTTATAATATATAGGGCTACAACAAAAAATGTTGTACTAAAATTTCCGTGTCTTTTGCTAAAGTGTAAAATACCATTAGAATGATTAAAAGGTTTTACAAAATAGAACCTTAATGCTGGTCCATCTCGGCCAAAACAAAGAAAAAACAAGATGGAACAAGAGATATGGCTCCAAATAAACTAGTGAAGATATCTCAACCAAATAGACATGAGAGCAGAGTAATGCTTTCTATTTCTTCTCGCAGTTATACTGTTGTGAACCTCTTTATCAATTCCTTGGAAAACAGAGGCTGGTATCGAAGCTTGATTATGGATCAAGTTATTACGTTGTCTTGATTTACACGGATTGAAAAATAAGTACTGGGAAAATTTATAGTGACGTGAACAAATACAAACATTAGTCCATACTCTATCTATAAGTTGTTTTGTTAATGTTTGGTTGGGTTAAATGTCCCACACCTGATCATATCGTTTAGCACTGTGAATGATAGGGATTGGGGAGTTTGTTTAGCGTTGGGATCGGAGATAGTTAAGAGACTTTGGGTCACTTATTTCAAGTGTACAGTTGAGTATTTATTACTATTAATCGATGTAACTAAACTAAATTTTGTTTCCGATTCGTCCACTTCGATTCAAACAAAAAAATTCGGATATTTGCAACTTTACAACGTAAAACAAATACAAATATAAAATATATGTAAAAATTAAAGTAAATCAGAAATATTAATATATACATATATTTAACAATATATATATATATATATATAATATGTAAATTGTTACATTTTATGTAAGTTTTTCAATACTTTTATTTATTAAATTTATTATCTTAGTTATTATAATTTTTAAAAGTAAATACCTTTTTTATTTTTTTGATAAAACATTATTATTTTATATTATCTTTAGATTTTTTGTTTTGTTTTATTTATATAGATCAAATCGGATATAAAACTAAAAATATGGTACCTTTTCGAATATCCAGATAGCTATAAATCAAATCTGATCGAATCATAAATATCTCTAAAAACTCAAATATAATTTCAAGCAGATGTTTAGCACAAGTCAGACATGGCACATTACAACTTACAAGAGAGGCTGGGTAGTTCATGATCGACACTTCACATCGCATTCAAAAATGGAACCCTTAAACACAGAATGTATCTTATGCCATAATCAAAATGAATCACTGAGCCATTTGTTCTTTAGTTTTCCTTACTCGAAAACAGTTTGGCATGGGTTAGTTCAGAAGCTTATGGGACCGCAATACAATTACGAATGGAATGGCTTATTACAGAGTCTATTGGACACTACTCTGGACAATAATTTTTTTGTTCCTGCCACGGTACTCTTTCAGAACAGCCGATTATTCAATTTAGAGAGAAAGAAACGGACGTAATCATGGAGAATATCCGCAAGACCAAACTCGTTTATGCTCTTACATTGATAAACAAGTTCGGAACCGAATGCAGCAATGGACGATATGAGAGAGCCACGGGCATTTGTCTTTCCACAAGATAATAAAAGGATGGAAGTGTGAGTTTCATAAAACTTAAACCCTTTTCAACAATGGAACATAATTTGTAAAAAAAGTTTTTTTTTTTGTTGAATAAATTTAACTTCAATTCAAAAAAAAATATAGAGAAAACAATTTAATAGACAAGATTCAAGTTACGATTGGACCGCGCCAAGCCATCCAACTTGGATCAGATTAATACATGAAACTAAGCAAATCTAATTTGGAGTTGTAATGTGTAAAAATGTTTTATATCAGATGGGAGCATTTATATGTCTCACGTAACACAAACATCCATTTCAATTCTCTCACTTTCAAACAAAACGTATCTGATCGTATTGTCAACTTGTTTTCCTGTGGTAAAGGGAATCAATTAGTGGACATGCGTTAAGGCAATGACACTATGGGACGATCGTTAAGTCACATTAGTAGAATTAACAGAATAAAGTCTAATATCTTTCCTTGGTTACTATTTTCATTTTTTGGAAGTGAGGTTAATACATATGTTCGAAGAAGATCAAGATAGCTAGATGTACCAAAGAGAAGGAGATAATATCTGCAGAGAAATGACTCTGCAAATTAGAAAATCCCCCTCATGATGGCGAATTGATATGTGCCTCCAGAACAAAGCTAACAAGAAAAGATCTTGCTGCTGAAAGAAGAGGCATCTTTCTTCTCTACAAAAACTAACCCACAAGCAACCAAAAAGAGGAAAATACCCTAATTTATCAACTCAGAAACATGTGAAACCATCAAAACAAGAACTAATCAGTTGTGAGAACCGTTGTAACCATGGTGGAATAGCATTAGTATTTATACAGAGGCGGCTCCCAGTGTTCCTCCAATAAAAAAACCCTAATGTTAATTGTGTTTAACGCCTCAGAGAACATAATGAGCTTCTTTAATAAAGCCCAAATTATTAGTAAGCCTGCTTAATACTCAATTTAATCTAGAAAATTTAAATTATTCAATAAGAATTTTATTCAAACATCAAACCGGGTTAAGTAACCCGTTTTTCTTACAACATGAAATTAGCTAAGCACAGACGAAAACAATAAAACAACAAAACAAAACAAAAGAAACAACAAAGCAATACAGAATAAGAACAACAAAAGAAACAATGAGCTCTTCGTGTCTGGATCTACGATCACATTCACTAGAGATTATTCATTAGAACGAAGCTTGGGAACTCAAAAGAAACAACAACAGAGTCTTGAAATTACAGTCTCAACATCTCCTCTCACTTCTTCAACAGATTCCTCGAGAAAATCCTCTTGCAATAAGGATTATTACGCAGAATCGAATGTGGTCTTATGACTTCCACTAGTGAAGCATGAAGTGGACCCTGTTGAAATGTTCAAATCCCGGTTTAATTTCGTTCAAACCAAACCAAAATTAATCTGACTTGGTACATAAAAGTTTGTAGTACCTTAGTGGCAGCAAGAGCGGCTTGGATGACGAAGTTGGCGTAAGGGTCTTGAAGAAGGTGATCAAAGTGAGGAACAGAGACAAGCTCTCGTACGATCTGTGGACGGCTTTCTGGACAATGCATGATACATCTTTCCACCATGTGGCTACTAAACTTCTGCATGGAAAGCTGTACGTAATGCCCTTTTAACTGACTCAACATCATCGCTACTGCTCCAGGAATCCTCAGTTCTATAACGAACTGTACTGCGTAGTTCCTACAATAAGAAAAAGATATCGATTCACGCAAAAAGATCACATGTCTTTTTGTGTGTGTAATGAAGAACATGTATTTGTTTTACCCAAAGGGGTCTTGAGCAAGTAGGAGACTGTTCCTAGAGATTTCACCGATCAGCTTTTCTCGTTGTTGTCTCATTGAATAAGCAATGCATTTTTGGAGTACACAGCATCCATGTCGATGTGTTGCTATCTCAGTACAGAACTTTGTCGCTGCGTCAAAGATAAACTGTTCAAAAACAAAAAAAAAAAGAAACTTTAACCAACTATATTGTGTATATATATATGATCAAGAGTCAGGAAGAGAGTGATTTGACCTTGTTATCTTCAGTGCTAAGGCATTGCAAGCAACGTTGAATCACATGGTTACCATTTAAGTCCTTGATCAAGTCGAGAAAGCCAGGTCTAAGCGCAGACTTCACCATGGAGACTTGTTTTCCTGTCTTGATTGTTTCCACTAGCCTCTGAACAACTCGAGTACTACCAAAAAAAAAAAAGAGAAACAAAGATTATTACATGTAAATCACAACAAGACTCGGTTCTGGACACAACCGGATAAATTTGTTGTTTTAAAAAAGTACTAGAATCATCATGACCCGGGTTGTATTTTTTATTTAACGCAAAGTTTGATATAAAAGTAATTTTTTAAACAACTATTACATAATTTCTCTCGAGTACTACCAAGCAAGTACCAAACAACTATTATATATAAGTATCATATCCCTCAAATTTTCAAAAACAAAATTATTTAAGATTAATCTACAAATGTTCATGACCTCTAAAATCTCAAATCCGGCCATGATCACAAGGTAACATGTAATAGTTTTTGTGTGTTACCCGTATGCGTTGAGAGAGATCCTGATAAGTTGACCAGGCTCAGCAGTAGCCACGAGGACGATCTGCGTCCTTTGTTCTTCATTACAAACATCTAAAAGCTTCTGCATCAAGTAATTCCCAAAAGGATCCATCATAAGCTCAACGACATGAGGAATAACCTCATTGAATATAACCATAGCGTCAACGGGTGTTCCTTCATCGAATATCCTCTGCAAGAATCTACATCCGTGTTGGTCTTTAGCCATTAAGTAGACATATCCCTGAACGTCACACACGTTAGGCAGACTAGTGTTTCCATGTTCAGAGATCAGTGCTCCAGTTCTCTGCTGATGATCCAAGCTAAATAGTTCAGAGCCTTTAGAAGCTCCTTGGCAGAACAATGGCGACATGTCTGATGTTGCCATTGTTCTGTAGTAAGCTGAGTGTTCTCTTACACCTCCACCATTGATGTAAGGACTGTTATTACCAACGTTACTGCTTGAGTAGCTAGGCCAACCGAACTGGCTAGAGTTGGGTATGGAATCATGAGTTTGGTTCCCGAACATGTTTCTCTTGTTTTGGTCGGAATCTTGATTGTTGTTCAGCCATGAAAACCCTCCGGAGACAAACCCATGAGTCTCTGTCTCCTCGGTGATCTTCATGCGGTAGAGATCTTCGCATAGACCCGTATCATCACCACCATAAACACTCTTCTCATGATCCTTATGAAGGAGTGACTCATGATGATAAGTAGCGTGGTTGTGGATAGGGATGATCCCGTTGAACGGAGGTGAAGCGAACGGAGAAGAGGAACTATCATCGGAAGAACAGAACCCGTTAGAGAAGGAACTCGACAGAGAATAGTCAGAAGACGAGTTTAAAGAGAAATCTCCATGAAAGTAGTTTTTTCCGAGAAGACTGAAGGTGGATGACTGTGACGGTGTGCGTAGAGGAGACGAGGAAACATAAGCTTCTCCAAACTCACCCATCATTCATAAAAAAAAAAAGAAAGTGAAAGGTTCAAAACCACAAAGTAGTTAAAGGAGGAGGAGGTAGCAGAGAGAGTGAAAACATTACTATTTGTTTTCAGAGAAATAAATAATAAACGTATATGTCTCCTTAATTATCTGTTTTAGCGTTATAATCGTTCTCTACTTACGAACAGATTTGATCTAAAGACTGAATCAACAGTTACATATTTAGAATAAAATCTTTTATAAATGATCTTTTAAGCCTTTAAGGTTTTGAATCGGTAAAACATGTTTGAAATTCCTAAACTTTATTTAATTAAGGCAGTTTTGACTATTGAGTATTCTAATAAAGAAATTATGAGATTTATTCCTAAACAAACTTGTATGTGGTGAATATTTGATGTAATGTAGTTTCAGAGTTATGTTGATGTAAAGTTAAATAATTTCAATGCATTACGTATCAAAATTTGTTAAAACGTTTGCTATATCACTTTTTTATAAACTAAACTATTCTTTGTATAACATAAATATCTGATATTCCCATAGGATATATACAATTTCATGTAGATTGTATGATGTAATCTTATTGAAAGTTTAATAGTGCTATAAGCAGAGATGTTTGTTCTTATTAGGCATGTGACTTATTATCCGGGATCCGGATTCGATCTGATATCCGCTCCGGATCCGCTTCGAAAGTAGGATATCCGGAGTGTTCGGATCCGAATCCGGATAGTAAAATCAAGGATCCGTCAAAACCGAATCCGGATCCGGATATCTTAATTTTTTGGTCCGAATATCCGGATCCGGATCCGTACTTTTAAAATATATATATTTTTTAATTTATTAATAATTATATTTGATATATTAATATTTATTCATAAAATTAGTTTTATAATACTATATTTTAATTTTAAATATTATATTCATATTTATATTTATAAATCTTGTATAAATATTTAATTTATGTATTATTTTAGAATTTTTATATTTTTAAAATTTTATTTTTTATTTTATTAATTATTTTTACGAATCTGAATCGGATCCGGATATCCTCGGATAGTATGATAATTAGGCGGATATCCGGAAGCCCGAATCGGATCCGGATACTAAATCTATGGATCCGACAAATCGAATCCGATCCGGATACTAAATCTATGAATCGACAAATCAATCGATCCGGATACCCCAAATTTTCCGGACATCCGGATCCGTTCCACCCTAGTTCGATTGTGTGTTAAGAAGAGAGTTCATCCATCGATGATTTGTACACAGAACCATCCGTTGATCTGAATGTTACAAATTTTTTTATTATAAAGTGTTTATCAATAACATATATATTTCAGATGATTTATCATCGTTTATAATAGAAATAGATATTATACAATAGTATATACTCAGTGTTAAAATATATATGAATATGGTAAGCTGTCCGAATCTGACTCTCACTAAGGCCTTGATTGGCAGATGACAAAGCAGTAGCTATGCTATAGTATGTGAAGCAATATGCTCTCATAAATCTAGTTAATAAAGTGATTGGCAGTTAAAGAGATATGATTTATATATAAAACTATTTTAAAATTAATATAAAATATATTATTTATTTATTTTTAAATTATAAAGATATATTTATAATATATATTAATTTTATAATTTTATTCATAAATCATATTTATTTATATATATGTCCTCTTTTGAATGTATAAATATTATTATTTAAATTTTTAAAATATATTTTACCTTTTAATAAAAATAAAATTTTCTTTTCTCAAAAAAAAAATAATTTAACAAATTAATATTTTATATTTAAAAATAAAATTTACTTTTATAAAATAAAATATAATTTAAAAATAAAATAATGATTTATTTATTTAAATACTAAAATTTAATTAAAATTTTATTTTTACAGATTGAAACTTATTTTGAAAATAAAATTTTTTAAAAGTAATATTTTATAAAATAAAATAAAAAAATATTTTAGAAAATAATAAAACTTCTTATTATATTTTTAAAGTAAAATTATATTTTATAAAATAAAAAATATTTCATTTATTTTAAGAAAGTAAAAAATAAACATATTATTAAACAAAATAAATTAATAAACTTTTAATTTATAATTTTTTATTTTTATATATTCAAATGCAAATGCTCACTCAAAAGCTTCATATGAGAGCATTTGATGAAAATCATTTAGAAAGCATTTGCATCTTCTAAATGCTATTCTAAATACTTTGGTAAAAATTGTTGATTGGATAATAAAGAGCATAATGCTCATGCTAATGCTCTACCAATCAAGCTCTTAAGATTACAAACTTTCAGTAGAAATTTCGGCTCTCAAAAATATGTCACTGATTAAATCTCTTTGACAAATCGTTTTGAATTATAATTATCACCGAGTAGCGGGTAATATGCAAATACGAATACAATCATAAAGTAATATCATCTGATATTATATATGTCTAAATGTAAATAATTTATCCAAGTGAGAAATTCAGAAGATATAAAAGCAAATAGGGTGTCAAAGTGACTTGGTTTTCAAATCACGGTTGAGATGCGTGGAAGCTAACAAGAGGTCCCTTTTATCTTACTCTTCAACTTCTTGGAAACTACTATTCTTTCCTATTTTTAGACCTAAAGCATCTTCTCCTCTTCTTTGGGCAAAGTAGAAAGGCATCTACACCTCTCTTCATTTTCCAACAAACTGCCGTCATATTTTGAGATTTTTTTAAAAAAAATTTCTAGATAAAGTTTAGCGTCGTGAATCATGTGAATTTATCAATAATTTAAAGATAAAACAATGTCTTTTGATTCAAGCAAACATCCTCTGTTCTTTTAACAATACTAATACAGTTATAAAGCTTGTTTAAGTATTAAAGGAGATACATTAGAAAATCCCTAAAAGACCTTTTAAACACAAACTGAATAATAGTTATTATATCACCATAACCAAATAAACCATCGAAACTGCATAATACAAATCACACTTTTTGAGCTGAAGCGTTATGAGAGATACCAACAAGAACACACACCAATAAATCGCAGTTTTTTTAAAAAGAGTTAAGACAGTTACTGAGGAGATTCTAAACGAGAGCAATGCTTGTCTCACCACCTGGTGGTTTACGGACACCGCCTAGGTAGTCTCTGGACTCTACCTTCCCATCAGCAAATATGTTGTTCCCTCCTATCTCCTTTAGCTTCGCTTCACTCAGCTGCTTCTCGCCACAAGATGATGTTCCAGCATCTCCCTTGAATATATCATTCCCTGAAAGCTCTGCAAACTTCTTGTCATAGATCTTCTTCGCCGTCTTCACAGAGTCTTCTTCACCAGACTGCAGAGTAGTGAACACACAGACTCTCAGTTAGACTATATACAAAAGGGCTTAGAGATGTCTAGTTCTTACGGTTTGAGATTCAGCTCCGAGGTTGAAGTTGTCTTTAAGAGCCAACGCACGAGTGGCTCCGGACCGAGGTTTGATCTCAGGTGGTGGTGCGAAGATGTTCTGTCCACTGATCTCTTTGTACTTAGCATCAGAGAGCTGCTTCTTCAGGTTAGAAGCTGATTCGCTCTCCATCGTCCCGCTTAGCTCTCGCTGTTTAGCAACCTCGGGTAAAGTAATAGGCTTTTTGGGAGACAAGTCCTCCTCTTCACCAAATGATATATGGCTTATACCACTAAGTGCTTGCTGTGAAAGAGGTTTTAAAATTCAAGTGTTAAACATTATTACAGAACATCTCATGATTCTAAAAAGAAGTTGATTAACTATACCTGATATACCCTTGGGGCACTAGAGAGCTCTGATGCATCATCTTCTTGATTACGAGTGAAGATCCCACTCCCTGTTATCTCCTTCATCTTATGTTCTGAGCAAGGCTTCCTAAATGCAAGATAAACAACAATTTCACAGGTTTGACATCATCTCTCCTGAACTATGTATCTATATAATGAATCTTTACCATGTGCAAGTGGAGCACTTGAACATGGTACAAATCTTAAAATAAAAAAATTAAGATTTTTTCAAGAATATATACATAAATAATCATCCAAAACTTTAAATTTTTAGATATATGGTTAAAATTTAAGCATTTAATTTCAAAAAAGAAACTTCAAACAAATAAAATAGAGTTATCAATACTATCAAATATTTTTAACTATTTTAAATAAAATTTCTCATCAAAAAGAATCCATCACTTTCTTTTTCTTTCAATTTGCGGGTCAAAATCTAGTTAATTGTAGCTAAATTTACTGTTAATATTTTTTGAACAGAGCCTAGAAATAATTTCAGACAATTTGAGACGGCCCTGATAAATCTATACAATGTAAATCATCAAGAATCCTCAAAACAAGACACACCCACAAGATGAATCCAGAGTAACAGTACAGATTCAAACAACTGGGTCACTCTAGACCCAAAATTAGAAACTAAATTGAGAAAAGGATGAAACTTTGATACCTTTTGTTCAAGCTCTCCACTTCTTCATCAGTGACTTGACCACCAAAGACAACTCTGCTAACCCCATCAGATGGCTACACAAACAGACAAAACACCCATAAGAGAGAAACTGAAAAAAACAAGAGAGAGGAGAGTAATTGAAAGTGTTGAGCTTTTGTGTACCTGGTGAGATCGAACGGCGGAGCGAGCAGCGGAGGAAGGGGATTCCGACGGTGGAACTTCCGACCAAGTGAGTAGATCTGCGGTTGATGTGTGTGGCTTTCGCACTGGAGTGGTTCTCTCCATATTGTTTTTTAGCAGAATCTAAAAGGCTGATGCTTTTTTTTTTAATTGTAGAGAAAAAATAGAGAGGAAAATGAAGAAGACGAAAGAAGAAGATTACGCTTTACTTCTCAACCCCTTTGAACTTCTTTCTCACTTCTCTGTGAAACGACGGTTTTGCCCTTTTTCTTTGATCCACTCATGGTCTCGCTTGATCTGGAAGCTTCTTTTTTAAGGCTGTTAATTTTGATTCAAAATCCGCGGTCCCGTTTAGATTCGTTGTGAAACAAAATGCAGATTCCAATTTTTCAAAAAAAAAAATTAATAATGCAGATTTGTATATTTTGAATGCATTTGTTAATACAGATCAATATATTTTACATCGTAATTATCTATGAAGTTTCTATTATTTGTTTTATTTTTATTATATATAATTTATATAATTGACAGCCCTAAAAGATTTTTTTTCTATAATTTTTGATGTCGATTTGTATATTCTAAAATATTTGATAATCTAAAGAATTTATATATTTTATTTATTTAATTTGTAAATATAATATTATATAATGTATGTACTTATTGAAGTATTTATATTTTAGAAAGGAATATATCATCAAAAGATTTTTAAAAGTTAAAACATACAATTACGATATAACTTTGATAGCAATTAAAACATGACGAATTAAACTTTTGATAAAAAAAACGTTGCAGATTTTAATCTATAACAAAGTGGATCCAAAAAAAAAAAGTGGATCAAATGAAACGGATTTAAGCCGTTATGCCTTTTTTACAGAAGTTGCGGTTCACATAAGCTAACCCGTGTAACGCTTAGGGAGTTTTAGCAAAATTTAAATGAATTTCATCAAAATTAAACTATCAAATTTTTCTTTTAAAATATATAATTTGCAGAAATGTCAAAAAAGAATTAATCGGGTATGTTTTGGGGGAAAAGAATAATAAGAAAGCACTAGAGTCATTCTTTACTCTGACACAACACCATGTGAAAGCCATCATATAGACTTTTGCCAACGTTTTCTTTAAGCAGGGATCACGTGCTGTCACGTTTTTATTAGCTCACCAAATACAATTTGAATTTAAGGTTAAAAGGGTCATTCAGAAAAAGCCGAAATTTTATCCTTTAATTTGAAATTATTATCCGCAATTCATGACCCTGATTATTCGTAACTAATATTTTAAATTGCAACCTTCACAATACGAATTCAAAAGATTGCTTGATCCGAAATACGAAGGCCAGAACTTTTCTGTTATTAACAGGGCCTAAACTAAATTTTATTGGGCTTATTATTGGGCCTTTCTTTTTTCTATAAATTTCGATAATTTAAATTTGTTTCAAATTCGATTCATAAGTTTTTTTTTTTTTTTTGTGGTTCTGTTAGCGAAGCTTCGTGCTCAATAGTCAGCCACGGAGGTTTGAAAATGCCGATGATGGCTGTTTCCGGTCGATTTTCGCCGGCGATTCTATATATTGGTTCTCGTTTACCTTCCCTCAAGCACACCGCCCGAAGAGTCTCTGTGTACGTTCCCAGATCAGCTCGAGCATCTTCTGCCTCCCTCTCCATCGAGACGAACTCGAGTGTACGCTTTCCTACGTGTTCTTGAGAACCGATTCTTAAATTTCGAGATATTAGGAACATAATTGGAATAAGTTTTGTGTACAACTCTTTCCTATGATCTCTAGTTGAAAATGATGATATATGTGAGACGTCTCCGGTTCGAATGATCATTGGAACAAAATTAATATTATATAATGTAATTTTGAGGATGATGCGATTTGATTTGATTGGTGTGCAGGTGGATTCTGGTGTAGAGAAAGAGAAGAACATTCTAGCTTGCCCCATCTGCTATAACTCATTAGCATTGATTAGTCAACCTAATGGATTAGTGTGAGTCATTGAGAAGTTAAGTTAATGCTCACTGCTCACTGTTATTAAGAAAGGTTTTATTATTTTGGGTACAGAGAATCTGCTGCCTCTGGCACTCAGTTACAATGCAGTACCTGTAAAAAGAGTTACTCGGGTAACGAGACGCATCTTGATCTGGCTGTGGCTAGTGGAAGCAACCAGTACACTGAACCAATGCCTCTTTCCACCGAGTTATTCAGGTGGACCATAGGCTTCATTGTTAGTTAGGCTCTAAGTCTATACTATTTTATAACTGAGTCTCTTTGGCGTTGTTGATTAATAGGACTCCGTTAGTTTCTTTCCTTTACGAGAGGGGTTGGCGTCAGAATTTCATATGGGGTGGTTTTCCAGGACCAGAGAAAGAGGTGAAACGGCAAAGAGCTCTCTCGTTTATGTTATATGCTCATGATGGCTAACATTGTATTCTACAGTTTGAAATGGCTAAAGACTACCTGAAGCCTGTGTTGGGAGGCAATATCATTGACGCCAGTTGCGGAAGTGGGATGTTCTCGAGACTATTCGCTAAAAGCGAGCTGTTCTCCCGGGTGTTCGCTCTTGATTACTCGGAGAATATGCTAAGACAGTGCTATGAGTTCTTAAACCAAGAAGAAAACCTCACTAACAAAGAGTTTGTACTTCAAAAAACATGTTTCTTCCATTTTTGTCTAAGATGTAATGTTTTCTTGACTCTGCTGTTGATTTTGTTAGGAAAGTTGTTCTGGTCCGAGCAGACATAGCTAGACTCCCTTTTCTCTCGGGTTCAATTGACGCTGTCCATGCTGGTGCCGCTTTACATTGCTGGCCTTCACCATCCTCAGCTGTAAATCCCTTTATCTCAATTTAAACATTTAGCCAAAAAAAAACAATGTTTTATGTTCCCTTTGGTTCTTTCAGGTTGCTGAGATAAGCCGTGTTCTTAAACCTGGTGGAGTGTTTGTTGCCACCACGTTCATCTATGATGGCCCTTTCAGCTTTATCCCCTTCTTGAAGAATCTTCGCCAGGTGTGTTGTGTATATGTTTTACTTATAATATCCTTAAAGCATAGTTGGTGTTGTGTTCTGTGGCTAATTATGCAATTTGATAGGAACTAATGAGATACTCAGGCTCTCACATCTTTCTGAGTGAACGTGAGCTTGAAGATCTCTGCAAAGCCGGTGGACTCGTTGGCTTCACTCGTGTTAGAAACGGTTTATTTATTATGCTCTCCGCCACAAAGCCGAGCAGATAAGCTCATACCCTCTTATGAGAATACACAATCTTTCTGTTGTTGAAAATTTCGTATAAAGTTATAAAGAACATAATTTTTTAAAGCTTTTTGCAATTGTTCTTATCTGCTAGCTTCTAAATTAGAATCTTCCGGAAGCAGTTCACGCATCTCTGAATCTATAAAAGCCTCCATGCGAGCACGTTCTCTGTCTAGGGGATACGTACGGTAGAGAAAGGAGTAGATGAAGCAGCAAGCCGCCATTGGGATGCCTATAGACGTGTAAAGAGCTTTTGCGAGCGACGCTGCGTTCTCTCTATCTGTGGCTATCTCTGCTGATCTTGATGACCCTTGAGGGATCGGTTTATAACCGTAGACATGCTGTGCCAGGATTCCAACTACAGGAGGAGCAAACGATGACAAGATTGACTCGAATGATTTGTCTAACGCATAGACGCTTGTTCTTGACTTCTCTGGAACAATCTCTGCAAAGATTGGGCTGAAATACAGAAGAGAGTGTTACTTACAAGTAAACAAGTATCAAACGTAGTAGTGAGAATCTTTACTTGTTGGTAGCAGGAGCATTCCAAGAAACAAACAGTCCTAATAGCACTAAGACCACACCATGGATCACACCTGTAGATGGATCATCTGGTAACACCAACAAGAGAATAGCAGCGAGCGGGATGGCTGAAGCTGAACTGATCTGTGCGAGAATGATTCTTCCAGAGTTAGGAAGACGTGTGGACAGATAATCCCCCATCTTGCCACCAAATAACCCACCAAGAGAAGACGCAGCCACGAATAGACCCATCAAGAAAGCAGTCTTCCCGTGCGAGAACCCGATAAGCTCCAACCACATGGGCGCAAACGATAGAGCAGACCAAGGAAACGACCCGGTGACTCCCTGAGCTACAATGATCTGAAAAGAACGAATCTTCACAACAGCACCACCTTCCCCCACCAAATCCTTAACCTCCGAGCAAAAAGTTCCCCTCGAAACTCGTTGCACATTGACACCATCCTTCACAAAGTGAGGATCATTGGCGAAAAGTCTGACTAACACACCTACTATAACGCTGATCACACCTACGATATGGAAAGCGACTCTCCAGCCAGGTACACCCATGAAGGTCAACGGAGCTATCAAAACAGAGCAGAGCCCGCCTAAGATCGAACCCAGGTTTGCTGTTAGTTGCAACCATCCAAACGCAGAGCCACGGTTAGCGTCGTCCGTTGAGTCAGCAACAAGAGACTGAATCGCTGGAGCCACTAAAGCAAGACCAATCCCATTCAGAGCTCTCGATATTGCTACCTGCCACGTCAGCTAAAGTCATAACCCAAACACAAACACAGTAGTTTCAATTGTAAGGAAAAAATAAAAAGAAGAAGACAGAACCTGGAAGAAAGTGGAAGAGAAAGCGACAAGGAAAGTAGCAGCGGACCAGAGGAAAGCACCGAGAGCGATGACGTGAGCTCGGTTGTGTCGGATGGACATGTAAGCGGCTAACGGATAGCAAACGGCTTGGACCATGGATCGCAGCAGTGTCAACGACCCGAGCCCGGTTGGATCCGTGTGGAGAGCCGCGCCGACTTCTTTGTATACGCCCGGGAGGAGAGACTCGTCGGCTCTCTCCATTATTCCGGCGAGATTCACCAGGATCAGCGTCACCGTCTCTGCCTTCATCTTCCTTAGAATCTGATTTTTGGGTTTTTGAGGGTTCTCGTGTTTGTAACCGAAAGCATAAAAACTTTGGGGATGTGAATGATCAATGTTGACTGACGGTGAGAAGTAAACACTCAATGACGTCGATACGTGGTTCGCTCACGGTGGTGCGTGGAAATGGTCAAAGGAGTTGTAATGAAAATCCTGTAACGGGCCCTACAGCTGACGTGTGTGCGAGATTAAGTATTTTTTTGGCGTTACTACATTAAATGTTATGGGTTTTTTGCCCATATTTTTAATAAATGACTAGATTTTGATCCATGATTTTGATTTTAAAGTACGGATTTATTTTTAGAATTAAATAAATATGTTTTAATGTAAGATAGTGTATAAGTTTGGACATATATCTAGAATCAAAGATCCGAACCATATCAAACCAAAATATCAAAACCAAAATTGAAACAAATTTCATAAATAATTGTGCGGATCCTATATTTTTTAGAATCAAAGAAACCGAACCGGATCTAAACCAAAAACCGAATGGATACCCAAACTTTTAAATACAATTGTAAACCTACAAATACAATGGTGAACCTACAAATATTGATTAAATTTAATTTCTAAATAACCAAATATCTTAAAATATTATTTATAAACATAATTAACCAAATATTTTTTTATCTAAAATATGAAAATATTCAAGTTTTTTGATTTTTTATCGGAACATCATGAATTACCTGCTATTTAAACTGAAAACCCCCGAATTATCTGATGTTTTTTCTTATATTATATGAAACCCGGAAACGAAACCGGAACCGAATTGGACCCAAATGTTTTGGATATTAGTCTTTTTCCAACTTTACTATCTGAACCGAACCGAAAAATCAAAATAACCAAACCTAACTTTGTAAATATATGAATTGCTATATTTAATGGTTCTTAAATATCCAGAACTGAAAAACCAAAAAAAAATTAAATACCTGAACATAAATTGAATGCTGAGGCATAACTGTTTATCTACATTTAAATGGACCGAAGAAAGCATTTTATAGGTAAAAATGATTTAACTCCTTTTAGAAGAAATAAGATATAAGTAATGTTTTTATATTCGACTCGAATCCGCAGTCAAATTGGTAAACCCGATGACCCATATATAATCGGTTCAGATTTTATTAAAAACTGTTATTAAAACACAACAATCCGCCGTTAACCCGTGACTTGATATTTGATGCTGGCTAACCTAATAAAACCCAAAATAATCTGGTAATATTTCTAAAAAGATCGATTTAATTTTTAATGATTTATAAAATTTAATAAAATATTTTATCGAGTTGTTGATTAGCTTAACTTTTAGCCAATTTTCTTATTTGGTATTTAAAATTAGTTGAAAATTTTCTTTTTTCATGGTAGACAAATAGAAATTCAAATAAAAGTCTTAAATATATGTATTTACATTTTTTATAAACATGAATTGTTATTTAAATTTGTATTTTTCAATAGTTAATGATATTATTTTCGTTTATAATAATATTATTTTTATAGATTAGCATTTACAAAACCAGAGCCGGCCATGACACCACGCCAACCAAGCATTCGCTTCTTTTTTTTTTGTCATCTATTGGATTAATATTAACTTAACCAAGTTTTTACACTGAGCCAGCAAGATATAAAACCTTTCCGGAGACATGAGTCAGCGCGATAAACAATACCGCCCGAAGCCAACAGCATAAGACAACAAACAAAGACCACATAAACTACAGACTATAAGAAGAACATGGTGTAAGGAAAATCTGGAGCAAACCAAGTAAACATCAAGAAAGGTAAAGCAGAACGGAATCGGAGCAGGAATGATCGAAAAAACATTAACGGCCTAAATTATTGGGGATGAATAAGAGCTCTTGATGATGTTCCTACTACGAACCAAGAGCAACCATCACACAGAAGATTGCTTCAACAAATGAAGCCAAGAGAGCTCTAATCTTCAAACCGAGCAGCCAACGAAGAGAACGGTTGGAAATTGACTACTCAAAGACCGAACGCAATTTAGCTAAAGCTCCACAGCTCTTTTCCAAGTAATGGCGGAGAAACCCGTAGGTTGCAAACCAAGGAACCGCACAACTCCACAAAACCGCAGCTTTACCCACTGAGAATCTAAATCAAACGCAGGGTCAAAGGCCAAAGACGATGAGCCAAAGGAGAGCTCAAGAAGGAAGAGCAGACCCAAATACTGAAGCTGGGAGACCAGACCGAAGACCCGATCAGAGACAACTTCCAGAAGTGCCGCAAAACCACATCAAACTCCAGAAGTCCAAAGAACACCAATTCAGCTTCTATATATAAGACCCAAGACATAGAATAGCTAGAATCGACAAAAACAAGGAGTTATACAGAGAATGAAGCTCGATATACCACCATTGAAGCGCCTGAACGTCACCACCCAGATTCGATGGAAGAAGTAAAATCCCACATCAGAGCCGGCTGAAACCACCACCGCGCACCAGAAACCGATACGAATATAGAACAGTTAGCCAAGCATACCAAACGATGACCACGAAACCCGATCTCATCTCCCCTGCGGGCTGCGATCCAGCACCTCGACAGACTCAGCTCATCCTAAAACATCAAAAGAAACGAAACGATGACCCCACAGCCCCGATGTGACTCGTCGAGCACCGGAGAGGGTAGAGACCAAGCTTTCAACATGACTTGACCGCCTACCTAAAAAATTGTTCAGGCTCACAATACCAACGTGGCTAGTTAGCATTCTGTTCCCACACATTTATATATGCAATTGGTTCCGTAATTTTAGTAACTTAATAAATAAATTGTTTTAATAAATAATTAGTTTTATAATTCAATAAATAAATAAATTTTGAAATTACCAAAAAATAATTAGTTCAATCATTAATATATTTTGGAATTACCAGAATTAATGGTTTAAAAATGATAAACAAATAAGTGTTTTAATTAACAAAAAATATATATTTTAGAAAAATTTCAAATAAATGGATTAAAAATTACGTTGGCTGATATTTTTTAGGTTTAATGTAAAGCGACGTTATTTTGGGGGTTTTCAAAACATCATCATCTTGAATTTATCGGATGCTAATACTAATTTAATAGTAGATTTTTATTGTGTTCTTTTGGCTTGATCAGGGAAAGTTTGAAATTTAAATGGAGACATAAAAGCTTTAGGATTTAAATAGCTTTTCCCACATAAATTGTATACTGATTTTTGGTATATGTTCTGTAAATTTAAATTTCATTTTTCCTATTTAGATAAAAGAAAGTGAATCCCTAACTTGGAACTTCATGCACGTCCCAACTCCCAAACAAACGAATAATCTTTCGTTTGTTTTTGGCACACACACATTAGAAATTTGCAAAAAAATATTTTCAAATCTGAAAAAATAATAATTTAATTTTGTGATAGAATTGAGAATCACATACAAACCACCAGGGCATAAATAACTTTTCTAATAGTCAAATACTTTGATTTATCTTTTTGACACTAACAAGAGAATTGCAACCTCTTTAACAAAATATAAGAGATCATCAATTAAATTAATTTATAAAATGAAACGGCAAGTAAATATTGCTTCACGGTGAAATTTTATGATATTTAACTAAAAGCTCATGATATTACAAATGTCATCTTACTTTCTTATAAATGAAAATATAAAAATAATATTGATATGATTGATAATCAAAAGCTTATGATATTACAAATATCATCTCATTTATTTGTTTATAATGAAAAGGTAAAAACAACAATTACATGCTCTTTCGTTTGAGTAAAATCAAATGGGTTGTAATAAACAAAACCTATCTATTTGATTGGTCTAAACAAAATCCACATTTTGACACATTTATATAAACATTAATTTTATTTCGTTAGTATATTTGGTAAAATATAACAATCTGACAATGCCAAATATGGTTTATTGAGAATATCTAACACAATATCTTAATACATAGAAATATTTTGTATGTATTATTTGTTTGATTGAAATTTTTAATAATTCCCACATAATCGTTAATTATCTTCGTTAGTATATTTGGTAAAATATAACAATCTGACAATACCAAATATGATTTATTGAGAATATCTAGCACAATATCTTAATACATAGAAATATTTAATATCAGTTGAGAAGACAATAATGATATTTCCATGAGTTGCTTCCAATGCAAAGTCAATGTTCCTTCTCAACTATTCCTGGTTCCAGGATGAAAGCTAGAGCTTCACAGTATATTAACTCCTTAATCTCCTCCTCTGTGAATGGCTGTTCCTAATAATGAAGTTGTTCTAGTTGTTGAACGGATGTTATGATTTTAAGAAGGTCAGAGTCCATAAAATCATATGCAATGTATACATCTTGCATATGAGTTGATGGACACTGACCTTCGAAAAATCATAACATCCGGTCAAGAACTAGAACCAATTTATTACGAGGTTTGGGATCATGCTCATCAGCTTCGTTTGATTTTGGAGGTAACAAGAAAAGTTACATTAAACCTTTTTTAGTGATATCTTAACTTTATAAAAAAAATATACTTTGATTTGCAGCTCCTAGGCTGTCAATCAGAGGAAGAACTTGGATCATTGAGTGAAAATGCTAAGTTATACTTAAGGCAGCCTCCTTATCATGGTCCTCAATCTTTCTTTGTGGTATTCCCAAACGTGCGTTACTCTGCTATTGAATTGATCAAGAAGATGCTAATGTTTGACCCTAGACAGAGAATCTCAGGTCTTGTCTCTTCATTAGCTTCATTGCAGTTTGGATTTAGACTTTAATCACCATTTTGTTTGGTTTCTTTGCAGTTGAAGACGCGTTTGATCATCAATATCTCAGAGACATGCACGACATCACTGATGAACCAGTGTGTTTGAGCCTCTTCAACTTTGATTTAGAGTAACAGCCATTCACGAGGAGGAGATTAAGGAGTTAATCTACTATGAAGCTCTAGCTTTCAGCTCTGAACCAGGAATAGTTGAGAAAGAACATTGACTTTGCATTGGAAGCAACTCATGAAACAATCTTCATTGTCTTCTCAACTCATATAAGATATTTCTATGTATTAAGATATTGTGCTAGATATCCTCAATAAACCATATTTGGTATTGTCAGATTGTTATATTTTACCAAATATACTAAAGAAAGAAAATTAATGATTATGTGGAAATTATTAAAACTTTCAATCCAACAAATAATAATAATACAAGGAAGAAAACAGTCATATTCTAATTTGGGTATTTTGATTGGGGAAGATCTAATCTAACCCATGTTTGTTCATGTAAATGTCTAACTCTTTAGATTGCCAAAGAATCTAGAGAGTGGTACAGGGCCATCAGTTTCCTCTTTACTTTTGGTAGAGTGTTTGTCTCTGCTGGATTTGTGCTTCTTCCCTTCTTTAATCTTCTAGAACTTGATCTTGATCTTCTAGATTCGTCTTCATCACTACTAGATGACGACTCTGAGGAAGAATAATGCTGCAAACTCAACATGGTTAATGTAAATAGAAGCTATTAAAGACATGGCACCATAAGGGCAGTAAACACCTTTTTCTTTTTGCCTCTTTTCTTCTAAGAATCTCTGTCTTTGTTATCTGACATCATTGGAGAACAACATCTAATAATAAGATCTTCACAGAGAAGGTTTAGGTATTGTGTCAGAGTTAAGTTGACGATCCTACCTCTCTGAGACTTATCACTACAAAAGTTCCATCCCTTGGATAGTTTCAAGGCCCTTTCAGCATCTAGCTGTATAGCTAGCTGAGCTCTATACTCACAAATCAGTTCATCGGTATCTGCTTCAAGTTCCCTCTTTTTCACCTCTTATTCCTAAACATATTCACGTAAATATAAAGATGCGATCTTAAACATTTTGACCATAGGGTTTAATGTTATTGGGGCTTAGATAAAACTGTGAACTCATCATCTGAAAATTCTCAGCTCCTTCTTTGACCAAACCCTGATGACCTACCAGCAATCCGAGGAACGTGATTTGTAATTATATTTATTTTATTTTTAATAAGAGCAAAAATACACTATTTTTGAAAACATTCTAAAATAGAGGAAATCATTCTAGATGGTCTAAGTCTTTGGAACCTCATTTACATGTTCCAACCACTATACAAAAAAATTCTTCTTTTAGTTTTTGGCATATATATAAACTCGAAATTTTTATATAGATACTTTGTAGACTTAAAATATTTTAATATATTGAAAATGTCTTAAAGAAAAATATCTACACAAATGAAAACGCATTGTTTTAGGTGAAAACAATAAATCTCATTCCTAAGATCCGGAAGTGTCGAAAATTACATTTTAGTATGGTATTCTCAAATTTTAGTTTATCTCATTTTAATTATGTTTTAGGTTTATGCTTCTAAATTTTTTTAGGGTTTTGTTTTGCAGACAATTTAGTTGTACACAAATTTTTTTACACTGGCTTTGTTTCCAAATATATTTTCTTATTCCGTTGAAACATGCAGAAAGTGGAAACACATAAGTAACGTTTATGATAATCCAAGATCTTGACATAGCTTTTATAACTCTCATTACGGAATTCCAACCTCGATGACGAGTTTCTAAACTAGGTTAATTAGTTAACCGAAACTGAATTAAATATTGTTTCAAGAAGTAATTTTTATAATAGATAATTAGATTTTGATCTGTGCTTGAAAAGCGCGGGTTTGTTTTAAAAATTAAATAAAATTATAAATGAATTTTATATTAAATATTGTATTGGTTAGGACAATATCGGACCCGTGAACCGAACCGTACCAATATGAAAAACCAAAATTAAATTTGAAACTGAATTTCACAAAATAATCGATAACTAAATGAGAATCTTAATATTTAAAATACAAATAATATACTCTCAAATATTAATTATATTTATTTTCTAAATTATCAAATATTTTAAAATTATTTTTTTGTAAACCGAATTTACCAACATACATTTTTCAAAATATTAAAATTATCTATATTATACTATATTTTTATCCGAACAACCCAAATTATCTACTATTTAAACTGAAAATCTCAAAATTAGCTAATATTTTTATTTATATATTCAAATTAGCCAAGGAGAATGTAGAGAAAACGTGCTGTTAATATAAATTAATTTGTTATAGAGTAACAATAAAAAAGGTCTGTTATGAGCACAATTTATACATTATAAATATATAACGTACATATTGCATGTAAATATTATTTTAAGATCATAACAAATATTTAAATTTTTAGAATATCATGAGATGAAGTAGAAATTACAAAATTCCACAATTTATATTAGATTTCAGAAATATCATCTATTAAACAACCAATATTTGCATTTACTTGATTAATTATTTTTGGTTAAATTTTGATGTATAACTATGAGAATATTCAAGGATTGTTTATGGTTCATTGTTCAATAGGTAGAGATTATGTAACATTATTCAAAAACTAATCTGATACATATGACCATAAACAATAGTAGATTTTTATTGTGTTCTTTTGGCTTGATCAAGGAAAGTTTGGAATTTAAATGGAGACATATAAAAGCTTTAGGATTTAAATAGCTTTTCCCACATAGATTGTATACTGATTTTTTTTTTTGTATATGTTCTGTAAATTTAATTTAAATTATATTTTTCTATTTAGATAAAAGAAAGTGAATCCATAACTTGGAACTTCATGCACGTCCCAACTCTCAAACAAACGAATAATCTTTCGATTTTTTTTTTGCACACACACATTAGAAATTTACAAAAAAATTATTTTCAAGTCATAAAATCATATGCAATGTATACATCTTGCATATGAGTTGATGGACACTGACCTTCGAAAAATCATAACATCCGGTCAAGAACTAGAACCAATTTATTACGAGGTTTGGGATCATGCTCATCAGTTTCGTTTGATTTTGGAGGTAACAAGAAAAGTTACATTAAACCTTTTTAGTGATATCTTAACTTTATAAAAAAAATACTTTGATTTGCAGCTCCTAGGCTGTCAATCAGAGGAAGAACTTGGATCATTGAGTGAAAATGCTATGTTATACTTAAGGTAGCCTCCTTATCATGGTCCTCAATCTTTCTTTGTGGTATTCCCAAACGTGCGTTACTCTGCTATTGAATTGATCAAGAAGATGCTAATGTTTGACCCTAGACAGAGAATCTCATGTCTTGTCTCTTCATTAGCTTCATTGCAGTTTGGATTTAGACTTTAATCACCATTTTGTTTGGTTTCTTTGCAGTTGAAGACGCGTTTGATCATCAATATCTCAGAGACATGCATGACATCACTGATGAACCAGTGTGTTTGAGCCTCTTCAACTTTGATTTAGAGTAACAACCATTCACAGAGGAGGAGATTAAGGAGTTAATCTACTGTGAACCTCTAGCTTTCAGCCCTGAACCAGGAATAGTTGAGAAAAAACATTGACTTTGCATTGGAAGCAACTCATGAAACAATCTTCATTGTCTTCTCAACTCATATAAGATATTTCTATTTATTAAGATATTGTGCTAGATATCCTCAATAAACTATATTTGGTATTGTCAGATTGTTATATTTTACCAAATATACTAAAGAAAGAAAATTAATGATTATGTGGAAATTATTAAAACTTTCAATCCAACAAATAAAAATAATACAAGGAAGAAAACAGTCATATTCTAATTTGAGTATTTTGATTGGGGAAGATCTAATCTAACCCATGTTTGTTCATGTAAATGTCTAACTCTTTAGATTGCCAAAGAATCTAGAGAGTGGTACAGGGCCATCAGTTTCCTCTTTACTTTTGGTAGAGTGTTTGTCTCGTCTGGATTTGTGCTTCTTCCTTTCTTTAATCTTCAAGAACTTGATCTTGATCTTCTAGATTCGTCTTCATCACTACTAGATGACGACTCTGAGGAAGAATAATGCTGCAAACTCAACATGGTTAATGTAAATAGAAGCTATTAAAGACATGGCACCATCGGTTTTTAAGGGCAGTAAACACCTTTTTCTTTTTGCCTCTTTTCTTCTAAGAATCTCTGTCTTTGTTATCTGACATCATTGGAGAACAACATCTAATAATAAGATCTTCACAGAGAAGGTTTAGATATTGTGTCAGAGTTAAGTTGATGATTCTACCTCTCCGAGACTTATCACTACAAAAGTTCCTTCCCTTGGATAGTTTCAAGGCCCTTTCAGCATCTAGCTGTATAGCTAGCTGAGCTCTATACTCACAAATCAGTTCATCGGTATCTGCTTCAAGTTCCCTCTTTTTCATCTCTTCTTCCTAAACATATTCACGTAAATATAAAGATGCGATCTTAAACATTTTGACCATAGGGTTTAATGTTATTGGGGCTTAGATAAAACTGTGAACTCATCATCTGAAAATTCTCAGCTCCTTCTTTGACCAAACCCTGATGACCTACCAGCAATCCGAGGAACGTGATTTGTAATTATATTTATTTTATTTTAATAAGAGAAAAATACTCTATTTTGAAAACATTCTAAAATAGAGGAAATCATTCTAGATGGTCTAAGTCTTTGGAACCTCATTTACATGTTCCAACCACTATACAAAAAAAAATTCTTCTTTTAGTTTTTTGGCATATATATAAACTCGAAATTTTTATATAGATACTTTGTAGACTTAAAAATATTTTAATATATTGAAAATGTCCTAAAGAAAAAATATCTACACAAATGAATACGCATTGTTTTAGGTGAAAACAATAAATCTCATTCCTAAGATCCGGAAGTGTCGAAAATTACATTTTAGTATGGTATTCTCAAATTTTAGTTTATCTCATATTAATTATGTTTTAGGTTTATGCTTCTAAATTTTTTTAGGGTTTTGTTTTGCAGACAATTTAGTTCTACAAAATTTTTTTTACACTGGCTTTGTTTCCAAATATATTTTCTTATTCCGTTGGCAGAAACATGCCAGAAAGTGGAAACACATAAGTAACGTTTATGATAATCCAAGATCTTGACATAGCTTTTTTTAACTCTCATTACGGAATTCCAACCTCGATGACGAGTTTCTAAACTAGGTTAATTAGTTAACCGAAACTGAATTAAATATTGTTTCAAAAGTAATTTTATAATAGATAATTAGATTTTGATCTGTGAAAGCTGGATTTGTTTTAAAATTAAATAAAATTATAAATGAATTTTATATTAAATATTGTATTGGTTAGGACAATATCGGACCCGTGAACGAACCGTACCAATATGAAAAAACCAAAATTAAATTTGAAACTGAATTTCACAAAATAATCGATAACTAAATGAGAATCTTAATATTTAAAATACAAATAATATACTCTCAAATATTAATTATATTTAGTTTCTAAATTATCAAATATCTTAAAATTATTTTTTGTTAACCGAATTACCAACATACATTTTTCAAAATATTAAAATTATCTATATTATACTATATTTTTATCAGAACAACCCAAATTATCTATTATTTAAACTGAAAATACCAAAATTAGCTAATATTTTTATTTATATATTCAAATTAGCCAATGAGAATGTACAGAAAATGTGGTGTTAATATAAATTAATTTGTTATAGAGTAACAATAAAAAAGTCTGTTATGAGCACAATTTATACATTATAAATATATAACGTAGATATTGCATGTAAATATTATTTTAAGATCATAACAAATATTTACATTTTTAGAATATCATGAGATGAAGTAGAAATTACAAAATTCCACAATTTAGATTAGATTTCAGAAATATCATCTATTAAACAACTAATATTTGCATTTACTTGATTAATTATTTTTGGTTAAATTTTGTTGTATAACTATGAGAATATTCAAGGATTTTTTATGGTTCATTGTTTAATAGGTAGAGATTGTGTATCATTATTCAAAAACTAATCTGACATATATGACCATAATCAATAGTAGATTTTTATTGTGTTCTTTTGGCTTGATCAAGGAAAGTTTGGAATTTAAATGGAGACATATAAAAGCTTTAGGATTTAAATAGCTTTTCCCACATAGATTGTATACAGATTTTTTTGTATATGTTCTGTAAATTTAAATTATATTTTTCTATTTAGATAAAATAAAGTGAATCCATAACTTGGAACTTGATGCACGTCCCAACTCTCAAACAAACGAACAATCTTTCGATTTTTTTTTCCACACACACATTAGAAATTTACAAAAAAATTATTTTCAAATCATAAAATCATATGCAATGTATACATCTTGCATATGAGTTGATGGACACTGACCTTCGAAAAATCATAACATCCGGTCAAGAACTAGAACCAATTTATTACGAGGTTTGGGATCATGCTCATCAGTTTCGTTTGATTTTGGAGGTAACAAGAAAAGTTACATTAAACCTTTTTTAGTGATATCTTAACTTTATAAAAAAATATACTTTGATTTGCAGCTCCTAGGCTGTCAATCAGAGGAAGAACTTGGATCATTGAGTGAAAATGCTAAGTTATACTTAAGGCAGCCTCCTTATCATGGTCCTCAATCTTTCTTTGTGGTATTCCCAAACGTGCGTTACTCTGCTATTGAATTGATCAAGAAGATGCTAATGTTTGACCCTAGACAGAGAATCTCAGGTCTTGTCTCTTCATTAGCTTCATTGCAGTTTGGATTTAGACTTTAATCACCATTTTGTTTGGTTTCTTTGCAGTTGAAGACGCGTTTGATCATCAATATCTCAGAGACATGCACGACATCACTGATGAACCAGTGTGTTTGAGCCTCTTCAACTTTGATTTAGAGTAACAGCCATTCACAGAGGAGGAGATTAAGGAGTTAATCTACTGTGAAGCTCTAGCTTTCAGCTCTGAACCAGGAATAGTTGAGAAAGAACATCGACTTTGCATTGGAAGCAACTCATGAAACAATCTTCATTGTCTTCTCAACTCATATAAGATATTTCTATGTATTAAGATATTGTGCTAGATATCCTCAATAAACCATATTTGGTATTGTCAGATTGTTATATTTTACCAAATATACTAAAGAAAGAAAATTAATGATTATGTGGAAATTATTAAAACTTTCAATCCAACAAATAATAATAATACAAGGAAGAAAACAGTCATATTCTAATTTGAGTATTTTGATTGGGGAAGATCTAATCTAACCCATGTTTGTTCATGTAAATGTCTAACTCTTTTGATTGCCAAAGAATCTAGAGAGTGGTACAGGGCCATCAGTTTCCTCTTTACTTTTGGTAGAGTGTTTGTCTCTGCTGGACTTGTGCTTCTTTTCCTTCTTTAATCTTCAAGAACTTGATCTTGATCTTCTAGATTCGTCTTCATCACTACTAGATGACGACTCTGAGGAAGAATAATGCTGCAAACTCAACATGGTTAATGTAAATAGAAGCTACTAAAGACATGGCACCATCGGTTTTTAAGGGCAGTAAACACCTTTTTCTTTTTGCCTCTTTTCTTCTAAGAATCTCTGTCTTTGTTATCTGACATCATTGGAGAACAACATCTAATAATAAGATCTTCACAGAGAAGGTTTAGATATTGTGTCAGAGTTAAGTTGACGATCCTACCTCTCCGAGACTTATCACTACAAAAGTTCCTTCCCTTGGATAGTTTCAAGGCCCTTTCAGCATCTAGCTGTATAGCTAGCTGAGCTCTATACTCACAAATCAGTTCATCGGTATCTGCTTCAAGTTCCCTCTTTTTCATCTCTTCTTCCTAAACATATTCACGTAAATATAAAGATGCGATCTTAAACATTTTGACCATAGGGTTTAATGTTATTGGGGCTTAGATAAAACTGTGAACTCATCATCTGAAAATTCTCAGCTCCTTCTTTGACCAAACCCTGATGACCTACCAACAATCCGAGGAACGTGATTTGTAATTATATTTATTTTATATTTAATAAGAGCAAAAATACTCTATTTTTGAAAACATTCTAAAATAGAGGAAATCATTCTAGATGGTCTAAGTCTTTGGAACCTCATTTACATGTTCCAACCACTATACAAAATAAAATTATTCTTTTAGTTTTTTGGCATATATATAAACTCGAAATTTTTATATAGATACTTTGTAGACTTAAAAATATTTAATATATTGAAAATGTCCTAAAGAAAAAATATCTACACAAATGAAAACGCATTGTTTTAGGTGAAAACAATAAATCTCACTCCTAAGATCCGGAAGTGTCGAAAATTACATTTTAGTAGGGTATTCTCAAATTTTAGTTTATCTCATATTTATTATGTTTTAGGTTTATGCTTCTAAATTTTTTTAGGGTTTTGTTTTGCAGACAATTTAGTTGTACAAATTTTTTTTTACACTGGCTTTGTTTCCAAATATATTTTCTTATTCCATTGGCAGAAGTGGAAACACATAAGTAACGTTTATGATAATCCAAGATCTTGACATAGCTTTTTATAACTCTCATTACGGAATTCCAACCTCGATGACGAGTTTCTAAACTAGGTTAATTAGTTAACCGAAACTGAATTAAATATTGTTTCAAAAAGTAATTTTTATAATAGATAATTAGATTTTGATCTGTGAAAAGCGGGTTTGTTTTAAAAATTAAATAAAATTATAAATGAATTTTATATTAAATATTGTATTGGTTAGGACAATATCCGGACCCGTGAACCGAACCGCACCAATATGAAAAAAACCAAAATTAAATTTGAAACTGAATTTCACAAAAATAATCGATAACTAAATGAGAATCTTAATATTTAAAATACAAATAATATACTCTCAAATATTAATTATATTTATTTTCTAAATTATCAAATATCTTAAAATTATTTTTGTAAACCGAATTACCAACATAAATTTTTCAAAGTATTAAAATTATCTATATTATACTATATTTTTATCCGAACAACCCAAATTATCTACTATTTAAACTGAAAATCCCAAAATTAGCTAATATTTTTATTTATATATTCAAATTAGCCAAGGAGAATGTAGAGAAAACGTGTTGTTAATATAAATTAATTTGTTATAGAGTAACAGTAAAAAAGGTCTGTTATGAGCACAATTTATACATTATAAATATATAACGTAGATATTGCATGTAAATATTATTTTAAGATCATAACAAATATTTACATTTTTAGAATATCATGAGATGAAGTAGAAATTACAAAATTCCACAATTTAGATTAGATTTCAGAAATATCATCTATTAAACAAACAATATTTGCATTTACTTGATTAATTATTTTTGGTTAAAGTTTGTTGTATAACTATGAGAATATTCAAGGATTGTTTATGGTTCATTGTTTAATAGGTAGAGATTGTGTATCATTATTCAAAAACTAATCTGATATATATGACCATAAACAATAGTAGATTTTTATTGTGTTCTTTTGGCTTGATCAAGGAAAGTTTGGAATTTAAATGGAGACATATAAAAGCTTTAGGATTTAAATAGCTTTTCCCACATAGATTGTATACTGATTTTTTTTGTATATGTTCTGTAAATTTAAATTATACTAGTTGCATAGCCCCCGTGCAGGCGCGGGACCGGTGACGTTGTTGATGTATCGGGTAATTTTGTGTATGTGATTTTATCCATTGATTATACCCTTGAATATTTACCGAATGTTGTTTGATGATTATACCAAAAATAGTAAGAAATAAGACAATGAATTTTGAATTTAAAACATGAAATTATTTTTTATTATTAGCTTGTTTTGGCTCATAAATTACTTTCCTGACATATTGGACAACTTATATTTGTACGTAGCCAATGATTAATGCAAAGACAATGAATTTTATGGCCGTGAGTGTCGAAATATTGGTTACATTGGTGTAATTCTCAAAGCAGATGGTGCATATATGGTTTTCCTCTTCGGTTGTCGAGTTACTTCTAGGTCCGTGATGATTAGATCAACGTCAAGTCTAGCGGTTGCATTTAGATTGTAGTCTCTAATGGCGAGAGTAACTTGAAGATGTTGGGATATAATATTATTGTTTTTCCTCATTAAATTCATCACATATTGGTTAGTCTTCTCAATAAAGAATGTAGAGTCGGGATGATGAATGTCATGATATGATAACATGAAATCTAATGATTCGCGACTGAGTCATTGTAATTACCTTGATTGTCAAAAATTGATGGTACCTGGAAATCGATGACCGATTGTTGTGTGTTTGGTCTTTGTATATAGACCTGGAGTAATTGTCGCTCATGTTGATGTTGTTTGGTTGTGAAAGCTTATCATATTGTAGATATGTTTATAGGTTGTTAGGAATTGATGACATTTTTGCCTATTTATTTTTACGTTTGTTTATATAATGTATTTATTATGATGTTGAAAATTGAAATTAATGTTTTAGTATTTTATTACGGTGATTTATTGAATTCTTCTTGTTATGAAGTCTAATTTTCTCTTTGTTTGTTATGATATTTAAAATAGTCAAATAAGAAGAATTGTAAATTCTTCTCCTAACATTAATCTTTCATAAAAAATATCAATATTTTTTTATTTGTATAAAATGTTGATCTTTACAATTGCTTAATGTATAGCTTTACTTTCAAATTTATCGAAGAAATATCTCGAATACAAAATGAGGATTCTATTCATATTGTTTTATATAAATATTTATTTTAGTGGTTTATTTGAGATGTGGAGTTTTTTTGTTATCTTTCTAATTATTTGAATTGTTGATCTAAAATTGAAACTGTTTTTCCCTAATGTTTTATTGTAAAGTTTAGTAATCGTGGGTTTAAAACGTTGGGCTCAAATTACAATGGATCTTTTCGGAACTATTGTTTTGGAAAAACATAAAAATATGGTCTTTATTGTTTCTTCCGTCTTCGGGAGAGCTTCACATCTGCGATTTTTTTCCTGATATGCATAAGTGTGTGAGTTTGGAGGGCGCAAGCGCGAGGTTATGAACAGAGTTTCATCTCTATATTTGCTAGAGTTATTGTAGTGAGAGTTTTGCATTTTCGGTCGATCATTGTTTTTCAAGTTTTTTTATTGTTATATTGTTAGAGTTATGTTGATGAACTATATTTGCATTGTTCTCCCTTTATGAAATATTAAACTGTGTTAGTAATGTGGTAGATATAGTTCGTAGTGTTGCTTGCTGTGTCATTGAGAATTATTGTTTGTTTGTCTTTTTTATTTGTTTCTTGTACTGTTGAGAGTACATAAATTAAATTAAAGTTGTTGAGAGTACCTTTGTTTCTGGATTCTTTTTCTCCAGATTAATTGTGTATGTTGTATGTATTAAGTAATAATTTTTATTATCTTTATTATGTTTGTTATATTTTTATTTTATTTTTAAACTTGTTGATTTTCTGAACCTTTAAAACAAATACATGAAGACTTGTATAAATAACTATAAAATGAGTGATAATTCTGAGTGTTTGGACATTAATGGATTTTCAACAAATTTAGATATTTCTCATAAGAAGACAATAGCATTGGTATGTTGACATTGAACATGTAAGCTATTTTCACAAGACAAGAGGAGTGAGCAGGTGGAGATGTTGTTGTCGCATTTGTGTCTGTTTGGATTTTCTCTTGTATCTCTTGGTGTGCATGTGTTTGTTTCTCTTTAATTTGATGGGTAATATGTAAACAAAAATCGTTGTTTGTTATATTTATCAGAGTTCATAATTTACTCAGCTTTTTTCGTTTAGGTAATTTCACTGATCTTGGTTGTCTTCTTTGTCTTCTTCATAAGCATCTGCGAAAGTATGTTTATAAATTGTTAAATAACTGGTTGTAATTTGTATTTGTTTACCTGACTCGATTATATGTCGTTGAGTTTTAGTTAAGGTGCTTGGTTTTGTATATTTGGTTTGAAGTTTATTTGTATAATTAGACAAAAAGGTGATCATTAATGATTCGTCTTTTTTTGGATTTTAGTTTTTGGATTCTAGTTTTTGGTGTTTTGATTATTTGGGTTGTTGTGGTTTCTGTTAAACTGTAAAATAAAGGTTTGTGTGAAATCAGTTTGATAAGTAAGGGAGATAAATAGACGACCACAGATCTTGGGTAGGAAATATTTTCGATCATTGACGTTAGTACAATATAGACGGTAATTGTGTGTTGATTTTTTCTGACTGGTCATAGAGGATACGGATAATGACTCGAGTTGTTTCTTTTGTGAGTTCCGAGCCCTGGATAGAACAGATTTTCCCAACCACATTTGAGTTTAATATCATTTATAATATCGAAACCTAATATAAACCCATATGTAATATGATAATATATATGGAAGTTTGAGGTTTGTGTTTGCAATCATTTGGAGATTGTCGAACAGCCTAATCATGACTGAAGATTGATCTCAGGAGCACTCGTGATGACTTCATCAATAATGGTTGATGGAATGAGGAATTGATGATCAGTTATCTTGTACATGTTTGAGCACCTAGCAATCTCAAAACGATCGATTTTCACGAACCGGCTTTCAAAGATGGCATGTAATGATTAGCACATCCGGCGGGAATAAATCCACGAATCATAAAATCTGCAAATAATATTATTCAACAAAGAATCAGGAAATCAGTTAAAAACAATTATGTTAAATAAATGTGATAGATCAAATATTAACTTACCATAAACTCACTGTCTTTCTTGAATTTCAAGGAATCCCAAAAGCGGAGGAGGCAAGCGACAATGCTCTGACCAATAAGGAGAAACTCGAAGGTTGAGTGACAGACGCCGGTGACGCTGGTTTGAAAAACTGGAGAGACGGAGAGAGACATTTTCTAGAAGATGGTTAAAGCTAAGAGGAATCAATGATTTATGTGGAGATGCAGATTGGATTCATTAAAGATGAGAATCACACACACATATATATATATATATATATATGGTTTGCAGAGGGGCTACAAATCAGAAATATTTATGATCAAGCGATTTAAGATTGGGAGATGAATAGTTTACCGGTAAAAAAAAATTACGAATAGACAAACGGTGCAACTCTATAACTCAGTCCGATACAATGATGAAAATAATTTTAACTAATGTTAAACAACGACGATTTACAATATGAAAAAACTATAATTGTTGCAAACTTAAGCTATTTCTTAATATAACGTGATGAAACTCATTTAAAAATGAATCTCATAATACATTTACAGACTCGCCCTCAGAGAAAGCCCAAGAAGTAATGGCTTCCAACCTTCATAAATATATATGAGTTGCGGTCATCAATGTACAAATTATCCATTAGTTCAGTGGTATAAATGGTAGATGTTGTATCTTTGTAACCTGGGTTCAAACCATGAGTTTGACACTTTTTAACACTTTTTTAAAGTGGGCCCCACAAAAACGCTGACGTGTCGTCTCAGGAGTGACGCAACTGCCCCATTATATAATAGATTTTTCTATTTAGATAAAAGAAAGTGAATCCATAACTTGGAACTTCATGCACGTCCCAACTCTCAAACAAACGAATAATCTTTCGATTTTTTTTTTTGCACACACACATTAGAATTTTACAATAAAAGTATTTTCAAATCTGAAAAAATAATAATTTAATTTCGTGATAAAATTGAGAATCACATACAAACCGCCAGGGCATAAATAACTTTTCTAATAGTCAAATACTTTGATTTATCTTTTTAACACTAACAAGAGAATTGCAACCTCGTTAACAAAAAACAAGAGATCATCAATTAAGTTAATTAATAAAATGAAACGGCAAGTAAATATTGTTTCAATATGCAATTTTATGATATTTAAAAAAGCTAATGATATTACAAATGTCATCTGCTCTTTCGTTTGAGTAAAATCAAATAGATTGTAATAACCAAAAACCTATCTTTTTGATTGGCCTAAACAACATCCGCAATTTGACACGTTTATATAAACATTAATTATATATCTTTAGTATATTTTGTAAGATATAACGATCTGACAATACCAAGTATGGTTTATTGAGAATATCTAGCACAATATCTTAATACATAGAAATATTTTATATGTATTATTTGTTGGATTGAAATTTTTAATAATTCCCACATAATCGTTAATTTTATTCTTAAGTATATTTGGTAAAATATAACAATCTTACAATACCAAATATGGTTTATTGAGAATATCTAGCACAATATCTTAATACATAGAAATATTTTATTTGAGTTGAGAATATCTAACACAATATCTTAATACATAGAAATATTTTATATGTATTATTTGTTGGATTGAAATTTTAACAATTCCAACATAATCGTTAATTTTCTTCTTTTATATGAGTTGAGAAGACAATGATGATTGTTCCATGAGTTGCTTCCAATGCAAAGTCAATGTTCCTTCTCAACTATTCCTGGTTCAGGGCTGAGAGCTAGAGCTTCACATTATATTAACTCCTTAATCCCCTCCTCTGTGAATGGCTGTTCAATGAAGTTGATTTTCGGATGTTATGATTTGTCCATAAACTCATATGCAATGTATACATCTTGCATATGAGTTGATGGACACTGACCTTCGAAAAATCATAACATCCGGTCAAGAACTAGAACCACTTTATTACGAGGTTTGAGATCATGCTCATCAGCTTCGTCTGATCTTGGAGGTAACAAGAAAATTTACATTAAAACCTTTTTAGTGATCTCTTAACTTTATTAAAAATAATTATACTTTGATCTGCAGCTCCTAGGCTCTCCATCAGAGGAAGAACTTGGATTATTGAGTGAAAAAGCTAAGTTATACTTAAGGCAGCCTCCTTATCATGGTCCTCAATCTTTCTTTGTGGTATTCCCAAACGTGCCTTACTCTGCTATTGAATTGATCAAGAAGATGCTAATGTTTGACCCTAGACAGAGAATCTCAGGTCTTGTCTCTTCATTAGCTTCATTCCGGTTTGAATTTAGACTTTAATCACCATTTTGTTTGGCTTCTTTGCAGTTGAAGACGTGTTTGATCATCAATATCTCAGAGATGCGACACCACTGATGAACCAGTGTGTTTAAGCCTCTTCAACTTTGATTTAGAGTAACAGCCATTCACAGAGGAGGAGATTAAGGAGTTAATCTACTGTGAAGCTCTAGCTTTCAGCCCTGAACCAGGAATAGTTGAGAAAAAACATTGACTTTGCATTGGAAGCAACTCATGGAACAATCATCATTGTCTTCTCAACTCATATAAGATATTTCTATGTATTAAGATATTGTGCTAGATATCCTCAATAAATCATTTTTGGTATTGTCAGATTGTTATATTTTACCAAATATACCAAAGAAAGAAAATTAATGATTATGTGGGAATTATTAAAACTTTCAATCCAACAAATAATAATAATACAAGGAAGAAAACAATCATATTCTAATTTGAGTATTTTGATCGGGGAAGATCTAATCTAACCCATGTTTGTTCAGGTAAATGTCTAACTCTTTAGATTGCCAAAGAATCTAGAGAGAGGTACATGGCCATCAGTTTCCTCTTTACTTTTGGTAGAGTGTTTGTCTCTGCTGGACTTGTGCTTCTTATACTTCTTTAATCTTCTAGAACTTGATCTTGATCTTCTAGATTTGTCTTCATCACTACTAGATGACGACTCTGAGGAAGAATAATGCTGCAAACTCAACATGGTTAATGTTAATAGAAGCTATAAAAGACATGGCACCATCTGTTTTTAAGGACAGTAAACACCTTTTTCTTTTTGCCTCTTTTCTTCTTAGAATCTCTGTCTTTGTTATCTGTGACATCATTGGAGAACAACAGCTAATAATAAGATCTTCACAGAGAAGGTTTAGATATTGTGTCAGAGTTAAGTTGACGATACTACCTTTCTGGGACTTATCACTAGAAAAGTTCCTTCTCTTGGATAGTTTCAAGGCCCTTTCTGCATCTAGCTGTATAGCTAGCTGAGCTCTATACTCACAAATCAGTTCATCAGTATCTGCTTCAAGTTCCCCCTTTTTCATCTCTTCTTCCTAAACATATTCACGTAAATATAAAGATGCGATCTTAAACATTTTGACCATAGGGTTTAATGTTATTGGGGCTTAGATAAAACTGTGAACTCATCATCTGGAAATTCTCAGCTGCTTCTTTGACCAAACCCTGATGACCCAACAACAATCCGAGGAAAGTAATTTGTAGTTATATTAATTTTATTTTTAATAAGAGAAAAATATTCTATTTTTGAAAACATTCTAAAATAGAGGAAATCATTCTAGATGGTCTAAGTCTCTCGAACCTCATTTACATGTCCAACTCCTATACAAAACAAAATTCATCTTTTAGTTTTTGGCATATATATAAACTCGAAATTTTTATATAGATACTTTGTAGACTTAAAATATTTTAATATATTGAAAATGTCTTAAAGAAAAAATATCTACACAAATGAAAACGCATTGTTTTAGGTGAAAACAATAAATCTCATTCCTAAGATCCGGAAGTGTCGAAAACTACATTTTAGTATGGTATTCTTAAATTTTAGTTTATCTCATATTAATTATGTTTTAGGTTTATGCCTCTAATTTTTTTTAGGGTTTTGTTTTGCAGAAAATTTAGTTGTACAAAATTTTTACACTGGCTTTGTTTCCAAATATATTTTGTTATTCCGTTGGCAGAAACATGCCAGAAAGTGGAAACACATAAGTAACGTTTATGATAATCCAAGATCTTGACATAGCTTTTTTTAACTCTCATTACGGAATTCCAACCTCGATGACGAGTTTCTCAACTAGGTTAATTAGTTAACCGAAACTGAATTAAATATTGTTTCAAAAAGCAATTTTTATAATAGATAATTAGATTTTGACCTGCGCTTGGAAACGGGTTTGTTTTAAAATTAAATAAAAAATTATAAATGAATTTTATATTAAATATGGTATTGGTTAGGACAATATCGGGACCCGTGAACCGAACCGTGCCAATATGAAAAAACCAAAATTAAATTTGAATTGAATTTCATTAATAATCAATAACCAAATGGGTACCTGAATATTTAAAATACAAATAACATACTCTCAAATATTTATTATATTTAACTTCTAAATAACCAAATATCTTAAAATTATTTTTTGTAAACCGAATTACCCAATAAATTTTTCAAAATATTAAAATTATCTATAATATACTATATTTTTATCCGAACAACGCAAATTATCTACTATTTAAACTGAAAATCCCAAAATTATATAATATTTTTATTTATATATTCAAATTAGCCAAGGAGAATGTGGAGAAAACGTGTTGTTAATATAAATTAATTTTTTATATAGTAACAGTAAAAATGTATGTTATGAGCACAATTTATACATTATAAATATATAACGTACATATTCCATGTAAATATTATTTTAAGCTCATAACAAATATTTACATTTTTAGAATATCATGAGATGAAGTAGAAATTACAAAATTCCATAATTTAGATTATATTTCAGAAATATCATCTATTAAACAACCAATATTTGCATTTACTGGATTAATTATTTTTTGGTTAAATTTTGTTGTATAACTATGAGAATATTCAAGGATTGTTTATGGTTCATTGTTTAATAGGTAGGGATTGTGTATCATTATTCAAAAACTAATCTGATATATATGACCATAAACAATAGTAGATTTTTATTGTGTTCTTTTGGCTTGATCAAGGAAAGTTTGGAATTTAAAAGGAGACATATAAAAGCTTTAGGATTTAAATACATTTTCCCACACAGATTGTATACTGATTTTTTGTATATGTTCTGTAAATTTAAATTTCATTTTTCTATTTAGATAAAAGAAAGTGAATCCATAACTTGGAACTTCATGCACGTCCCAACTCTCAAACAAACGAATAATCTTTTGATTTTTTTTTTTTGCACACACACATTAGAAATTTACAATAAAAGTATTTTCAAATCTGAAAAAATAATAATTTAATTTCGTGATAAAATTGAGAATCACATACAAACCGCCAGGGCATAAATAACTTTTCTAATAGTCAAATACTTTGATTTATCTTTTTAACACTAACAAGAGAATTGCAACCTCGTTAACAAAAAATAAGAGATCATCAATTAAGTTAATTAATTAAATGAAACGGCAAGTAAATATTTTTTCAATATGCAATTTTATGATATTAAAAAAAAAGCTAATGATATTACAAATGTCATCTGCTCTTTCGTTTGAGTCAAATCAAATAGGTTGTAATAACCAAAAACCTATCTTTTTGATTGGCCTAAACAACATCCGCAATTTGACACATTTATATAAACATTAATTATATATCTTTAGTATATTTTGTAAGATATAACAATCTGACAATACCAAATATGGTTTATTGAGAATATCTAGCACAATATCTTAATACATAGAAATATTTTATATGTATTATTTGTTGGATTGAAATTTTAATAATTCCCACATAATCGTTAATTTTATTCTTTAGTATATTTGGTAAAATATAACAATCTTACAATACCAAATATGGTTTATTGAGAATATCTAGCACAATATCTTAATACATAGAAATATTTTATATGAGTTGAGAATATCTAACACAATATCTTAATACATAGAAATATTTTATATGTATTATTTGTTGGATTGAAATTTTAACAATTCCAACATAATCGTTAATTTTCTTCTTTTATATGAGTTGAGAAGACAATGATGATTGTTCCATGAGTTGCTTCAATGCAAAGTCAATGTTCCTTCTCAACTATTCCTGGTTCAGGGCTGAAAGCTAGAGCTTCACATTATATTAACTCCTTAATCCCCTCCTCTGTGAATGGCTGTTCCTCGTAATGAAGTTGTTCTAGTTGTTGACGGATGTTATGATTTTTCGAAGGTCAGCGTCCATAAACTCATATGCAATGTATACATCTTGCATATGAGTTGATGGACACTGACCTTCAAAAATCATAACATCGATCAAGAACTAAACTTTACTACGAGGTTTGAGATCATGCTCATCAGCTTCGTCTGATCTTGGAGGTAACAAGAAAATTTACATTAAACCCTTTTTAGTGATCTCTTAACTTTATTATAAATAATTATACTTTGATCTGCAGCTCTAGGCTCTCCATCAGAGGAAGAACTTGGATTATTGAGTGAAAAAGCTAAGTTATACTTAAGGCAGCCTCCTTATCATGGTCCTCAATCTTTCTTTGTGGTATTCCCAAACGTGCCTTACTCTGCTATTGAATTGATCAAGAAGATGCTAATGTTTGACCCTAGACAGAGAATCTCAGGTCTTGTCTCTTCATTAGCTTCATTCGGTTTGAATTTAGACTTTAATCACCATTTTGTTTGGCTTCTTTGCAGTTGAAGACGTGTTTGATCATCAATATCTCAGAGAGATGCGACACCACTGATGAACCAGTGTGTTTGAGCCTCTTCAACTTTGATTTAGAGTAACAGCCATTCACAGAGGAGGAGATTAAGGAGTTAATCTACTGTGAAGCTCTAGCTTTCAGCCCTGAACCAGGAATAGTTGAGAAAAAACATTGACTTTGCATTGGAAGCAACTCATGGAACAATCATCATTGTCTTCTCAACTCATATAAGATATTTCTATGTATTAAGATATTGTGCTAGATATCCTCAATAAATCATTTTTGGTATTGTCAGATTGTTATATTTTACCAAATATACCAAAGAAAGAAAATTAATGATTATGTGGGAATTATTAAAACTTTCAATCCAACAAATAATAATAATAAGAAAACAATCATATTCTAATTTGAGTATTTTGATCGGGGAAGATCTAATCTAACCCATGTTTGTTCAGGTAAATGTCTAACTCTTTAGATTGCCAAAGAATCTAGAGAGAGGTACATGGCCATCAGTTTCCTCTTTACTTTTGGTAGAGTGTTTGTCTCTGCTGGACTTGTGCTTCTTATACTTCTTTAATCTTCTAGAACTTGATCTTGATCTTCTAGATTTGTCTTCATCACTACTAGATGACGACTCTGAGGAAGAATAATGCTGCAAACTCAACATGGTTAATGTTAATAGAAGCTATAAAAGACATGGCACCATCTGTTTTTAAGGACAGTAAACACCTTTTTCTTTTTGCCTCTTTTCTTCTTAGAATCTCTGTCTTTGTTATCTGTGACATCATTGGAGAACAACAGCTAATAATAAGATCTTCACAGAGAAGGTTTAGATATTGTGTCAGAGTTAAGTTGACGATACTACCTTTCTGGGACTTATCACTAGAAAAGTTCCTTCTCTTGGATAGTTTCAAGGCCCTTTCTGCATCTAATTTTGCTAATGTTAGGCTTGATATGAACATCACAAATCAGTTCAAAATGGTTATTCCAGTCTCGAACCTCATTTTGTCCAACTCTATCAAAATTCATCTTTTGGCATATATATAAACTCATATAGATACTTTGTAGACTTAAATATAAAAAATGATCTTAAACATTTTGTACATAGGTTTTAATGTTATTTGGGGCAATTTAGTTTTAACTGGCTTTGTGTTAACTCATGAAAGTGGAAACACATAAGTAACATTTATAATAATCAGGATCTTTTTTTCGGACCTAGGATTAGACCCAATAGATAATTAGAGGAAAGCCAAAATTAAATAAAAATTATAAATGAATATGGTATTTTTTAATAAATGATTAAATTTGAATTGAATTTCATTAATAATCGATAACCAAATGGGTACCTGAATATTTAAAATACAAATAACATACTCTCAAATATTTATTATATTTAACTTCTAAATAACCAAATATCTTAAAATTATTTTTGTAAACCCAATTACCCAATACATTTTTCAAAATATTAAAATTATCTATAATATACTATATTTTTATCGAACAATGCAAATTATCTACTATTTAAACTGAAAATCCCAAAATTATATAATATTTTTATTTATATATTCAAATTAGCCAAGGAGAATGTGGAAACGTGTTGTTAATATAAATTAATTTGTTATATAGTAACAGTAAAAGGTCTGTTATGAGCACAATTTATACATTATAAATATATAGCATATTATTGCATGTAAATATTATTTTAAGCTCATAACAAATATTTACATTTTTAGAATATCATGAGATGAAGTAGAAATTACAAAATTCCATAATTTAGATTATATTTCAGAAATATCATCTATTAAACAACCAATATTTGCATTTACTGGATTAATTATTTTTTGGTTAAATTTTGTTGTATAACTATGAGAATATTCAAGGATTGTTTATGGTTCATTGTTTAATAGGTAGGGATTGTGTATCATTATTCAAAACTAATCTGATATATATGACCATAAACAATAGTAGATTTTTATTGTGTTCTTTTGGCTTGATCAAGGAAAGTTTGGAATTTAAATGGAGACATATAAAAGCTTTAGGATTTAAATATTTTCCCACATAGATTGTATACTGATTTTTGTATATGTTCTGTAAATTTAAATTTCATTTTTCTATTTAGATAAAAGAAAGTGAATCCATAACTTGGAACTTCATGCACGTCCCAACTCCCAAACAAACGAATAATCTTTGTTTTTTTTGCACACACACATTAGAAATTTACAATAAAAGTATTTTCAAATCTGAAAAAATAATAATTTAATTTCGTGATAAAATTGAGAATCACATACAAATCGCCAGGGCATAAATAACTTTTCTAATAGTCAAATACTTTGATTTATCTTTTTAACACTAACAAGAGAATTGCAACCTCATTAACAAAAAATAAGAGATCATCAATTAAGTTAATTAATTAAATGAAACGGCAAGTAAATATTGTTTCAATATGCAATTTTATGATATTTAAAAAAAGCTAATGATATTACAAATGTCATCTGCTCTTTCGTTTGAGTCAAATCAAATAGGTTGTAATAACCAAAAACCTATCTTTTTGATTGGCCTAAACAACATCCGCAATTTGACAATTTCTATAAACATTAATTATATATCTTTAGTATATTTTGTAAGATATAACAATCTGACAATACCAAATATGGTTTATTGAGAATATCTAGCACAATATCTTAATACATAGAAATATTTTATATGTATTATTTGTTGGATTGAAATTTTTAATAATTCCCACATAATTGTTAATTTTATTCTTTAGTATATTTGGTAAAATATAACAATCTTACAATACCAAATATGGTTTATTGAGAATATCTAGCACAATATCTTAATACATAGAAATATTTTATATGAGTTGAGAATATCTAACACAATATCTTAATACATAGAAATATTTTATATGTATTATTTGTTGGATTGAAATTTTTAACAATTCCAACATAATCGTTAATTTTCTTCTTTTATATGAGTTGAGAAGACAATGATGATTGTTCCATGAGTTGCTTCCAATGCAAAGTCAATGTTCCTTCTCAACTATTTCTGGTTCAGGGCTGAAAGCTAGAGCTTCACATTATATTAACTCCTTAACCCCCTCCTCTGTGAATGGCTGTTCCTCGTAATGAAGTTGTTCTAGTTGTTGACCGGATGTTATGATTTTACGAAGGTCAGCGTCCATAAACTCATATGCAATGTATACATCTTGCATATGAGTTGATGGACACTGACCTTCGAAAAATCATAACATCTGGTCAAGAACTATAACCACTTTATAACGAGGTTTGAGATCATGCTCATCAGCTTCGTTTGATCTTGGAGGTAACAAGAAAATTTACATTAAAACCTTTTTAGTGATCTCTTAAATTTATTAAAAATAATTATACTTTGATCTGCAGCTCCTAGGCTCTCCATCAGAGGAAGAACTTGGATTATTGAGTGAAAAAGCTAAGTTATACTTAAGGCAGCCTCCTTATCATGGTCCTCAATCTTTCTTTGTGGTATTCCCAAATGTTCCTTACTCTGCTATTGAATTGATCAAGAAGATGCTAATGTTTGACCCTAGACAGAGAATCTCAGGTCTTGTCTCTTCATTAGCTTCATTCCGGTTTGAATTTAGACTTTAATCACCATTTTGTTTGGCTTCTTTGCAGTTGAAGACGTGTTTGATCATCAATATCTCAGAGAGATGCACGACACCACTGATGAACCAGTGTGTTTAAGCCTCTTCAACTTTGATTTAGAGTAACAGCCATTCACAGAGGAGGAGATTAAGGAGTTAATCTACTGTGAAGCTCTAGCTTTCAGCCCTGAACCAGGAATAGTTGAGAAAAAACATTGACTTTGCATTGGAAGCAACTCATGGAACAATCATCACTGTCTTCTCAACTCATATAAGATATTTATATGTATTAAGATATTGTGCTAGATATCCTCAATAAATCATTTTTGGTATTGTCAGATTGTTATATTTTACCAAATATACCAAAGAAAGAAAATTAATGATTATGTGGGAATTATTAAAACTTTCAATCCAACAAATAATAATAATAAGAAAACAATCATATTCTAATTTGAGTATTTTGATCGGGGAAGATCTAATCTAACCCATGTTTGTTCAGGTAAATGTCTAACTCTTTAGATTGCCAAAGAATCTAGAGAGAGGTACATGGCCATCAGTTTCCTCTTTACTTTTGGTAGAGTGTTTGTCTCTGCTGGACTTGTGCTTCTTATACTTCTTTAATCTTCTAGAACTTGATCTTGATCTTCTAGATTTGTCTTCATCACTACTAGATGACGACTCTGAGGAAGAATAATGCTGCAAACTCAACATGGTTAATGTTAATAGAAGCTATAAAAGACATGGCACCATCTGTTTTTAAGGACAGTAAACACCTTTTTCTTTTTGCCTCTTTTCTTCTTAGAATCTCTGTCTTTGTTATCTGTGACATCATTGGAGAACAACAGCTAATAATAAGATCTTCACAGAGAAGGTTTAGATATTGTGTCAGAGTTAAGTTGACGATACTACCTTTCGGGACTTATCACTAGAAAAGTTCCTTCTCTTGGATAGTTTCAAGGCCCTTTCTGCATCTAGCTGTATAGCTAGCTGAGCTCTATACTCACAAATCAGTTCATCGGTATCTGCTTCAAGTTCCCCCTTTTTCATCTCTTCTTCCTAAACATATTCACGTAAATATAAAGATGCGATCTTAAACATTTTGACCATAGGGTTTAATGTTATTGGGGCTTAGATAAAACTGTGAACTCATCATCTGGAAATTCTCAGCTGCTTCTTTGACCAAACCCTGATGACCCAACAACAATCCGAGGAAAGTGATTTGTAATTATATTTATTTTATTTTTATTTTTTCGAACCTCATTTACATGTCCAACTCCTATACAAAACAAAATTCATCTTTTAGTTTTTTGGCATATATATAAACTCGAAATTTTTATATAGATACTTTGTAGACTTAAAATATTTTAATATGTTGAAAATGTCCTAAAGAAAAAAATATCTACACAAATGAAAACGCATTGTTTTAGGTGAAAACAATAAATCTCATTCCTAAGATCCGGAAGTGTCGAAAACTACATTTTAGTATGGTATTCTTAAATTTTAGTTTATCTCATATTAATTATGTTTTAGGTTTATGCCTCTAATTTTTTTTAGGGTTTTGTTTTGCAGAAAATTTAGTTGTACAAAATGTTTTTTACACTGGCTTTGTTTCCAAATATATTTTGTTATTCCGTTGGCAGAAACATGCCAGAAAGTGGAAACACATAAGTAACATTTATAATAATCAGGATCTTGACATAGCTTCTTTTAACTCTTATTACGGAATTCCAACCTCGATGACGAGTTTCTCAACTAGGTTAATTAGTTAACCGAAACTGAATTAAATATTGTTTCAAAAAGCAATTTTTATAATAGATAATTAGATTTTGACCTGCGCTTGGAAAGCACGGGTTTGTTTTAAAAATTAAATAAAAAATTATAAATGAATTTTATATTAAATATGGTATTGGTTAGGACAATATCCGGACCCGTGAACCGAACCGTACCAATATGAAAAAAACCAAAATTAAATTTGAATTGAATTTCATTAATAATCGATAACCAAATGGGTACCTGAATATTTAAAATACAAATAACATACTCTCAAATATTTATTATATTTAACTTCTAAATAACCAAATATCTTAAAATTATTTTTTGTAAACCGAATTACCCAATACATTTTTCAAAATATTAAAATTATCTATAATATACTATATTTTTATCCGAACAACGCAAATTATCTACTATTTAAACTGAAAATCCCAAAATTATATAATATTTTTATTTATATATTCAAATTAGCCAAGGAGAATGTGGAGAAAACGTGTTGTTAATATAAATTAATTTGTTATATAGTAACAGTAAAAAGGTCTGTTATGAGCACAATTTATACATTATAAATATATAATTACATATTGCATGTAAATATTATTTTAAGCTCATAACAAATATTTACATTTTTAGAATATCATGAGATGAAGTAGAAATTACAAAATTCCATAATTTAGATTATATTTCAGAAATATCATCTATTAAACAACCAATATTTGCATTTACTGGATTAATTATTTTTTGGTTAAATTTTGTTGTATAACTATGAGAATATTCAAGGATTGTTTATGGTTCATTGTTTAATAGGTAGGGATTGTGTATCATTATTCAAAACTAATCTGATATATATGACCATAAACAATAGTAGATTTTTATTGTGTTCTTTTGGCTTGATCAATGAAAGTTTGGAATTTAAATAGAGACATATAAAAGCTTTAGGATTTAAATAGCTTTTCGCACATAGATTGTATACTGATTTTTGTATATGTTCTGTAAATTTAAATTTCATTTTTCTATTTAGATAAAAGAAAGTGAATCCATAACTTGGAACTTCATGCACGTCCCAAGTCCCAAACAAACGAATAATCTTTCGTTTGTTTTTGACACACACATTAGAAATTTGCAAAAAAAAAATATTTTCAAATCTGAAAAAATAATAATTTAATTTCGTGATAAAATTGAGAATCACATACAAACCGCCAGGGCATAAATAACTTTTCTAATAGTCAAATAATTTGATTGATCTTTTAACACTAACAAGAGAATTGCAACCTCGTTAACAAAATACAAGAGATGATCAATTAAGTTAATTAATAAAATGAAACGGCAAGTAAATATTGTTTCACGATGCAATTTTTATGATACTTAAATAAAAGCTAATGATATTAAAAATGTCATCTTAGTTTCTTATAATGAAAATATAAAAATAGCATTGATATGATTCATAATCAAAAGCTTATGATATTACAAATATCATCTCGTTTATTTGTTTATAATGAAAAGGTAAAAACAATTACATGCTCTTTCGTTTGAGTCAAATCAAATAGGTTGTAATAACCAAAACCTATCTTTTGATTGGCCTAAACAACATCCGCAATTTGACACGTTTATATAAACATTAATTATATATCTTTAGTATATTTTGTAAGATATAACAATCTGACAATACCAAATATGGTTTATTGAGAATATCTAGCACAATATCTTAATACATAGAAATATTTTATATGTATTATTTGTTGGATTGAAATTTTAATAATTCCCACATAATCGTTAATTTTATTCTTTAGTATATTTGGTAAAATATAACAATCTTACAATACCAAATATGGTTTATTGAGAATATCTAGCACAATATCTTAATACATAGAAATATTTTATATGAGTTGAGAATATCTAACACAATATCTTAATACATAGAAATATTTTATATGTATTATTTGTTGGATTGAAATTTTAACAATTCCAACATAATCGTTAATTTTCTTCTTTTATATGAGTTGAGAAGACAATGATGATTGTTCCATGAGTTGCTTCCAATGCAAAGTCAATGTTCCTTCTCAACTATTCCTAGTTCAGGGCTGAAAGCTAGAGCTTCACATAATATTAACTCCTTAATCCCCTCCTCTGTGAACGGCTGTTCCTCGTAATGAAGTTGTTCTAGTTGTTGACCGGATGTTATGATTTTACGAAGGTCAGCGTCCATAAACTCATATGCAATGTATACATCTTGCATATGAGTTGATGGACACTGACCTTCGAAAAATCATAACATCCGGTCAAGAACTAGAACCACTTTATTACGAGGTTTGAGATCATGCTTATCAGCTTCGTCTGATCTTGGAGGTAACAAGAAAATTTACATTAAAACCTTTTTAGTGATCTCTTAACTTTATTAAAAATAATTATACTTTGATCTGCAGCTCCTAGGCTCTCCATTAGAGGAAGAACTTGGATTATTGAGTGAAAAAGCTAAGTTATACTTAAGGCAGCCTCCTTATCATGGTCCTCAATCTTTCTTTGTGGTATTCCCAAATGTTCCTTACTCTGCTATTGAATTGATCAAGAAGATGCTAATGTTTGACCCTAGACAGAGAATCTCAGGTCTTGTCTCTTCATTAGCTTCATTCCGGTTTGAATTTAGACTTTAATCACCATTTTGTTTGGCTTCTTTGCAGTTGAAGACGTGTTTGATCATCAATATCTCAGAGAGATGCACGACATCACTGATGAACCAGTGTGTTTGAGCCTCTTCAACTTTGATTTAGAGTTACAGCCATTCACAGAGGAGGAGATTAAGGAGTTAATCTACTGTGAAGCTCTAGCTTTCAGCCCTGAACGAGGAATAGTTGAGAAAAAAACATTGACTTTGCATTGGAAGCGACTCAGGGAACAATCATCATTGTCTTCTCAACTCATATAAGATATTTCTATGTATTAAGATATTGTGCTAGATATCCTCAATAAATCATTTTTGGTATTGTCAGATTGTTATATTTTACCAAATATACCAAAGAAAGAAAATTAATGATTATGTGGGAATTATTAAAACTTTCAATCCAACAAATAATAATAATACAAGGAAGAAAACAATCATATTCTAATTTGAGTATTTTGATCGGGGAAGATCTAATCTAACCCATGTTTGTTCAGGTAAATGTCTAACTCTTTAGATTGCCAAAGAATCTAGAGAGAGGTACATGGCCATCAGTTTCCTCTTTACTTTTGGTAGAGTGTTTGTCTCTGCTGGACTTGTGCTTCTTATACTTCTTTAATCTTCTAGAACTTGATCTTGATCTTCTAGATTTGTCTTCATCACTACTAGATGACTCTGAGGAAGAATAATGCTGCAAACTCAACATGGTTAATGTTAATAGAAGCTATAAAAGACATGGCACCATCTGTTTTTAAGGACAGTAAACACCTTTTTCTTTTTGCCTCTTTTCTTCTTAGAATCTCTGTCTTTGTTATCTGTGACATCATTGGAGAACAACAGCTAATAATAAGATCTTCACAGAGAAGGTTTAGATATTGTGTCAGAGTTAAGTTGACGATACTACCTTTCCGGGACTTATCACTAGAAAAGTTCCTTCTCTTGGATAGTTTCAAGGCCCTTTCTGCATCTAGCTGTATAGCTAGCTGAGCTCTATACTCACAAATCAGTTCATCGGTATCTGCTTCAAGTTCCCCCTTTTTCATCTCTTCTTCCTAAACATATTCACGTAAATATAAAGATGCGATCTTAAACATTTTGACCATAGGGTTTAATGTTATTGGGGCTTAGATAAAACTGTGAACTCATCATCTGGAAATTCTCAGCTGCTTCTTTGACCAAACCCTGATGACCCAACAACAATCCGAGGAAAGTGATTTGTAATTATATTTATTTTATTTTTAATATGAGAAAAATATTTTATTTTTGAAAAAATTCTAAAATAGAGGAAATCATTCTAGATGGTCTAAGTCTCTCGAACCTCATTTACATGTCCAACTCCTATACAAAACAAAATTCATCTTTTAGTTTTTTGGCATATATATAAACTCGAAATTTTTATATAGATACTTTGTAGACTTAAAATATTTTCATATGTTGAAAATGTCCTAAAGAAAAAAAATATCTACACAAATGAAAATGCATTGTTTTAGGTGAAAACAATAAATCTCATTCCTAAGATCCGGAAGTGTCGAAAACTACATTTTAGTATGGTATTCTTAAATTTTAGTTTATCTCATATTAATTATGTTTTAGGTTTATGCCTCTAATTTTTTTAGGGTTTTGTTTTGCAGACAATTTAGTTGTACAAAAAAATTTTTACACTGGCTTTGTTTCCAAATATATTTTGTTATTCCGTTGGCAGAAACATGCCAGAAAGTGGAAACACATAAGTAACATTTATAATAATCCAGGATCTTGACATAGCTTCTTTTAACTCTTATTACGGAATTCCAACCTCGATGACGAGTTTCTCAACTAGGTTAATTAGTTAACCGAAACTGAATTAAATATTGTTTCAAAAAGCAATTTTTATAATAGATAATTAGATTTTGACCTGCGCTTGGAAAGCACGGGTTTGTTTTAAAATTAAATAAAAAATTATAAATGAATTTTATATTAAATATGGTATTGGTTAGGACATTATCGGGAACCGTGAACCGAACCGTACCAATATGAAAAAAAAAACCAAAATTAAATTTGAATTGAATTTCATTAATAATCGATAACCAAATGGGTACCTGAATATTTAAAATACAAATAACATACTCTCAAATATTTATTATATTTAACTTCTAAATAACCAAATATCTTAAAATTATTTTTGTAAACCGAATTACCCAATACATTTTTCAAAATATTAAAATTATCTATAATATACTATATTTTTATCCTAACAACATAAATTATCTACTATTTAAACTGAAAATCCCAAAATTATATAATATTTTTATTTATATATTCAAATTAGCCAAGGAGAATGTGGAGAAAACGTGTTGTTAATATAAATTAATTTGTTATATAGTAACAGTAAAAAGGTCTGTTCTGAGCACAATTTATACATTATAAATATATAACGTACATATTGCATGTAAATATTATTTTAAGCTCATAACAAATATTTACATTTTTAGAATATCATGAGATGAAGTAGAAATTACAAAATTCCATAATTTAGATTATATTTCAGAAATATCATCTATTAAACAACCAATATTTGCATTTACTGGATTAATTATTTTTTGGTTAAATTTTGTTGTATAACTATGAGAATATTCAAGGATTGTTTATGGTTCATTGTTTAATAGGTAGGGATTGTGTATCATTATTCAAAACTAATCTGATATATATGACCATAAACAATAGTAGATTTTTATTGTGTTCTTTTGGCTTGATCAAGGAAAGTTTGGAATTTAAATGGAGACATATAAAAGCTTTAGGATTTAAATAGCTTTACCCACATAGATTGTATACTGATTTTTTGTATATGTTCTGTAAATTTAAATTTCATTTTTCTATTTAGATAAAAGAAAGTGAATCCATAACTTGGAACTTCATGCACGTCCCAAGTCCCAAACAAACAAATAATCTTTCGTTTGTTTTTGGCACACACACATTAGAAATTTGAAAAAAAAAATATTTTCAAATCTGAAAAAATAATAATTTAATTTTGTGATAAAATTGAGAATCACATACAAACCGCCAGGGCATAAATAACTTTTCTAATAATCAAATAATTTGATTGATCTTTTAACACTAACAAGAGAATTGCAACCTCGTTAACAAAATACAAGAGATGATCAATTAAGTTAATTAATAAAATGAAACGGCAAGTAAATATTGTTTCACGATGCAATTTTTATGATACTTAAATAAAAGCTAATGATATTAAAAATGTCATCTTAGTTTCTTATAATGAAAATATAAAAATAGCATTGATATGATTCATAATCAAAAGCTTATGATATTACAAATATCATCTCGTTTATTTGTTTATAATGAAAAGGTAAAAAAACAATTACATGCTCTTTCGTTTGAGTCAAATCAAATAGGTTGTAATAACCAAAAACCTATCTTTTTGATTGGCCTAAACAACATCCGCAATTTGACACGTTTATATAAACATTAATTATATATCTTTAGTATATTTTGTAAGATATAACAATCTGACAATACCAAATATGGTTTATTGAGAATATCTAGCACAATATCTTAATACATAGAAATATTTTATATGTATTATTTGTTGGATTGAAATTTTTAATAATTCCCACATAATCGTTAATTTTCTTCTTTAGTATATTCGGTAAAATATAACAATCTTACAATACCAAATATGGTTTATTGAGAATATCTAGCACAATATCTTAATACATAGAAATATTTTATATGAGTTGAGAATATCTAGCACAATATCTTAATACATAGAAATATTTTATATGTATTATTTGTTGGATTGAAATTTTTAATAATTCCAACATAATCGTTAATTTTCTTCTTTTATATGAGTTGAGAAGACAATGATGATTGTTCCATGAGTTGCTTCCAATGCAAAGTCAATGTTCCTTCTCAACTATTCCTGGTTCAGGGCTGAAAGCTAGAGCTTCACATTATATTAACTCCTTAACCCCCTCCTCTGTGAATGGCTGTTCCTCGTAATGAAGTTGTTCTAGTTGTTGACCGGATGTTATGATTTTACGAAGGTCAGCGCCCATAAACTCATATGCAATGTATACATCTTGCATATGAGTTGATGGACACTGACCTTCGAAAAATCATAACATCCGGTCAAGAACTAGAACCACTTTATTATGAGGTTTGAGATCATGCTCATCAGCTTCGTTTGATCTTGGAGGTAACAAGAAAATTTACATTAAAACCTTTTTAGTGATCTCTTAACTTTATTATAAAAAATTATACTTTGATCTGCAGCTCCTAGGCTCTCCATCAGAGGAAGAACTTGGATCATTGAGTGAAAAAGCTAAGTTATACTTAAGGCAGCCTCCTTATCATGGTCCTCAATCTTTCTTTGTGGTATTCCCAAATGTTCCTTACTCTGCTATTGAATTGATCAACAAGATGCTAATGTTTGACCCTAGACAGAGAATCTCAGGTCTTGTCTCTTCATTAGCTTCATTGCAGTTTGAATTTAGACTTTAATCACCATTTTGTTTGGCTTCTTTGCAGTTGAAGACGTGTTTGATCATCAATATCTCAGAGAGATGCACGACATCACTGATGAACCAGTGTGTTTGAGCCTCTTCAACTTTGATTTAGAGTAATAGCCATTCACAGAGGAGGAGATTAAGGAGTTAATCTACTGTGAAGCTCTAGCTTTCAGCCCTGAACCAGGAATAGTTGAGAAAAAACATTGACTTTGCATTGGAAGCGACTCAGGGAACAATCATCATTGTCTTCTCAACTCATATAAGATATTTCTATGTATTAAGATATTGTGCTAGATATCCTCAATAAATCATTTTTGGTCTTGTCAGATTGTTATATTTTACCAAATATACCAAAGAAAGAAAATTAATGATTATGTGGGAATTATTAAAACTTTCAATCCAACAAATAATAATAATACAAGGAAGAAAACAATCATATTCTAATTTGAGTATTTTGATCGGGGAAGATCTAATCTAACCCATGTTTGTTCAGGTAAATGTCTAACTCTTTAGATTGCCAAAGAATCTAGAGAGAGGTACATGGCCATCAGTTTCCTCTTTACTTTTGGTAGAGTGTTTGTCTCTGCTGGACTTGTGCTTCTTATACTTCTTTAATCTTCTAGAACTTGATCTTGATCTTCTAGAATTGTCTTCATCACTACTAGATGACGACTCTGAGGAAGAATAATGCTGCAAACTCAACATGGTTAATGTTAATAGAAGCTATAAAAGACATGGCACCATCTGTTTTTAAGGACAGTAAACACCTTTTTCTTTTTGCCTCTTTTCTTCTTAGAATCTCTGTCTTTGTTATCTGTGACATCATTGGAGAACAACAGCTAATAATAAGATCTTCACATAGAAGGTTTAGATATTGTGTCAGAGTTAAGTTGACGATACTACCTTTCCGGGACTTATCACTAGAAAAGTTCCTTCTCTTGGATAGTTTCAAGGCCCTTTCTGCATCTAGCTGTATAGCTAGCTGAGCTCTATACTCACAAATCAGTTCATCGGTATCTGCTTCAAGTTCCCCCTTTTTCATCTCTTCTTCCTAAACATATTCACGTAAATATAAAGATGCGATCTTAAACATTTTGACCATAGGGTTTAATGTTATTGGGGCTTAGATAAAACTGTGAACTCATCATCTGGAAATTCTCAGCTGCTTCTTTGACCAAACCCTGATGACCCAACAACAATCCGAGGAACGTGATTTGTAATTATATTTATTTTATTTTTCGAACCTCATTTACATGTCCAACTCCTATACAAAACAAAATTCATCTTTTATTTTTTTGGCATATATATAAACTCGAAATTTTTATATAGATACTTTGTAGACTTAATATATTTTAATATTTTGAAAAAGTCCTAAAGAAAAAAATATCTACACAAATGAAAACGCATTGTTTTAGGTGAAAACAATAAATCTCATTCCTAAGATCCGGAAGTGTCGAAAACTACATTTTAGTATGGTATTCTTAAATTTTAGTTTATCTCATATTAATTATGTTTTAGGTTTATGCCTCTAATTTTTTTTAGGGTTTTGTTTTGCAGACAATTTAGTTGTACAAAATTTGTTTTACACTGGCTTTGTTTCCAAATATATTTTGGTATTCCGTTGGCAGAAACATGCCAGAAAGTGGAAACACATAAGTAACATTTATAATAATCTAGGATCTTGACATAGCTTCTTTTAACTCTTATTACGGAATTCCAACCTCGATGACGAGTTTCTCAACTAGGTTAATTAGTTAACCGAAACTGAATTAAATATTGTTTCAAAAAGCAATTTTTATAATAGATAATTAGATTTTGACCTGCGCTTGGAAAGCACGGGTTTGTTTTAAAAATTAAATAAAAAATTATAAATGAATTTTATATTAAATATGGTATTGGTTAGGACATTATCGGACCGTGAACCGAACCGTACCAATATGAAAAAAACCAAAATTAAATTTGAATTGAATTTCATTAATAATCGATAACCAAATGGGTACCTGAATATTTAAAATACAAATAACATACTCTCAAATATTTATTATATTTAACTTCTAAATAACCAAATATCTTAAAATTATTTTTGTAAACCGAATTACCCAATACATTTTTCAAAATATTAAAATTATCAATAATATACTATATTTTTATCCGAACAACGCAAATTATCTACTATTTAAACTGAAAATCCCAAAATTATATAATATTTTTATTTATATATTCAAATTAGCCAAGGAGAATGTGGAGAAAATGTGTTGTTAATATAAATTAATTTGTTATATAGTAACAGTAAAAGGTCTGTTTGAGCACAATTTATACATTATAAATATATAACGTACATATTGCATGTAAATATTATTTTAAGCTCATAACAAATATTAACATTTTTAGAATATCATGAGATGAAGTAGAAATTACAAAATTCCATAATTTAGATTATATTTCAGAAATATCATCTATTAAACAACCTATATTTGCATTTACTGGATTAATTATTTTTTGGTTAAATTTTGTTGTATAACTATGAGAATATTCAAGGATTGTTTATGGTTCATTGTTTAATAGGTAGGGATTGTGTATCATTATTCAAAAACTAATCTGATATATATGACCATAAACAATAGTAGATTTTTATTGTGTTCTTTTGGCTTGATCAAGGAAAGTTTGGAATTTAAATGGAGACATATAAAAGCTTTAGGATTTAAATAGCTTTTCCCACATAGATTGTATACTGATTTTTTGTATATGTTCTGTAAATTTAAATTTCATTTTTCTATTTAGATAAAAGAAAGTGAATCCATAACTTGGAACTTCATGCACGTCCCAACTCCCAAACAAACGAATAATCTTTCGTTTGTTTTGTACACACATTAGAAATTTGCAAAAAAAATATTTTCAAATCTGAAAAAATAATAATATAATTTTGTGATAGAATTGAGAATCACATACAAACCGCCAGGGCATAAATAACTTTTCTAATAGTCAAATAATTTGATTGATCTTTTAACACTAACAAGAGAATTGCAACCTCGTTAACAAAATACAAGAGATGATCAATTAAGTTAATTAATAAAATGAAACGGCAAGTAAATATTGTTTCACGATGCAATTTTTATGATACTTAAATAAAAGCTAATGATATTAAAAATGTCATCTTAGTTTCTTATAAAGAAAATATAAAAATAGCATTGATATGATTCATAATCAAAAGCTTATGATATTACAAATATCATCTCGTTTATTTGTTTATAATGAAAAGGTAAAAAACAATTACATGCTCTTTCGTTTGAGTCAAATCAAATAGGTTGTAATAACCAAAAACCTATCTTTTTGATTGGCCTAAACAACATCCGCAATTTGACACGTTTATATAAACATTAATTATATATCTTTAGTATATTTTGTAAGATATAACAATCTGACAATACCAAATATGGTTTATTGAGAATATCTAGCACAATATTTTAATACGTAGAAATATTTTATATGAGTTGAGAATATCTAGCACAATATCTTAATACATAGAAATATTTTATATGTATTATTTGTTGGATTGAAATTTCTAATAATTCCAACATAATCGTTAATTTTCTTCTTTTATATGAGTTGAGAAGACAATGATGATTGTTCCATGAGTTGCTTCCAATGCAAAGTCAATGTTCCTTCTCAACTATTCCTGGTTCAGGGCTGAAAGCTAGAGCTTCACATTATATTAACTCCTTAATCTCCTCCTCTGTGAATGGTTGTTCCTCGTAATGAAGTTGTTCTAGTTGTTGCCGGATGTTATGATTTTATGAAGGTCAGCGTCCATAAACTCATATGCAATGTATACATCTTGCATATGAGTTGATGGACACTAACCTTCGAAAAATCATAACATCCGGTCAAGAACTAGAACCACTTTATTACGAGGTTTGAGATCATGCTCATCAGCTTCGAATGATCTTGGAGGTAACAAAAAAATTTACATTATACCCTTTTTAGTGATCTCTTAACTTTATTATAAAAAATTATACTTTGATCTGCAGCTCCTAGGTTCTCCATCAGAGGAAGAACTTGGATCATTGAGTGAAAAAGCTAAGTTATACTTAAGGCAGCCTCCTTATCATGGTCCTCAATCTTTCTTTGTGGTATTCCCAAACGTGCCTTACTCTGCTATTGAATTGATCAAGAAGATGCTAATGTTTGACCCTAGACAGAGAATCTCAGGTCTTGTCTCTTCATTAGCTTCATTCCAGTTTGAATTTAGACTTTAATCACCATTTTGTTTGGCTTCTTTGCAGTTGAAGACGTGTTTGATCATCAATATCTCAGAGAGATGCACGACATCACTGATGAACCAGTGTGTTTGAGCCTCTTCAACTTTGATTTAGAGTAACAGGCATTCGCAGAGGAGGAGATTAAGGAGTTAATCTACTGTGAAGCTCTAGCTTTCAGCCCTGAACCAGGAATAGTTGAGAAAAAACATTGACTTTGCATTGGAAGCAACTCATGGAACAATCATCATTGTCTTCTCAACTCATATAAGATATTTCTATGTATTAAGATATTGTGCTAGATATCCTCAATAAATCATTTTTGGTATTGTCAGATTGTTATATTTTACCAAATATACCAAAGAAAGAAAATTAATGATTATGTGGGAATTATTAAAACTTTCAATCCAACAAATAATAATAATACAAGGAAGAAAACAATCATATTCTAATTTGAGTATTTTGATCGGGGAAGATCTAATCTAACCCATGTTTGTTCAGGTAAATGTCTAACTCTTTAGATTGTCAAAGAATCTAGAGAGAGGTACATGGCCATCAGTTTCCTCTTTAATTTTGGTAGAGTCTTTGTCTCTGCTGGACTTGTGCTTCTTATACTTCTTTAATCTTCTAGAACTTGATCTTGATCTTCTAGATTTGTCTTCATCACTACTAGATGACGACTCTGAGGAAGAATAATGCTGCAAACTCAACATGGTTAATGTTAATAGAAGCTATAAAAGACATGGCACCATCTGTCTTTAAGGACAGTAAACACCTTTTTCTTTTTGCCTCTTTTCTTCTTAGAATCTCTGTCTTTGTTATCTGTGACATCATTGGAGAACAACAGCTAATAATAAGATCTTCACAGAGAAGGTTTAGATATTGTGTCAGAGTTAAGTTGACGATACTACCTTTCCGGGACTTATCACTAGAAAAGTTCCTTCTCTTGGATAGTTTCAAGGCCCTTTCTGCATCTAGCTGAGCTCTATACTCACAAATCAAGTCATCTGTATCTACTTCAAGTTTCCTCTTTTTCATCTCTTCTTCCTAAACATATTGACGTAAATATAAAGATGCGATCTTAAACATTTTGACCATATTGTTTGTCGTTATTGGGGCTTAGATAAAACTGTGAACTCATCATCTGAAAACTCTCAGCTCCTTCTTTGACCAGACCCTTATGACCTAACAACAATCCGAGGAACATGATTTGAAATTATATTTATTTTATTTTTGATAAGATAAACAATACTCTATTTTTGAAAACATTCTAAAATAGGGAAATCATTCTAGATGGTCTAAGTCTCTGGAACCTCATTTACATGTTCCAACTCCCAGACAAAACAAAATTCTTCTTTTAGTTTTTTTGGCATATATATAAACTCGAAATTTTTAAATAGATACTTTGTAGACTTCAAATATTTTAATAATTTGAAAATGTCCTAAAGAAAACAAAAACCACACAGATGAAAATGCTTTGTTTTAGGTGAAAACAATAAATCTCATTCCTAAGATCCGGAAGTATTGAAAACTGCATTTTAGTATGGTATTCTTAAATTTTAGTTTATCTCATATTAATTATGTTTTAGGTTTATGCCTCTAATTTTTTTAGGGTTTAGGTTTGCAGAAAATTTAGTTGTACAAAAAACAATTTTACACTGGCTTTGTTTCCAAAGATATTTTGTTATTCCGTTGGCAGAAACATGCCAGAAAGTGGAAACACATAAGTAACTTTTATAATAATCCAGGATCTCGACATAGCTTTTTTAATTCTCATTACGGAATTCCAACCTCGATGACGAGTTTCTCAACTAGGTTAATTAGTTAACTGAAACTGAATTAAATGTTGTTTCAAAACGTAATTTTTATAATAGATAATAAAAATCATGATATATATTACAAATTTCTTCTTATTTATTTATAATGAAAAGGTGAAACCAATAATATTCAACGCAAATTACATAGATAATCAAATGTTTTTGTTCCCTTTTTCCCTTCCTTCATGATATCTTCTAATAAACAAGTATTGCTCGACCCTCCTTAACATATCATGATATTAAAAATGTCATCTCATTTATTTATTTATAATGAAGAGATAAAAATAATAATTCCACCCAAATTACATATATATAATCAAATGTTTTTTCTTCAGTTTCATTCCTTCCTTCACGATTTCTTCTAATAAATCGGTATTTCTGGATCCTCCTGAGAGCATATTGGACTTGGGAGAGGTTTTCTTGATTTTAAGGATGAAAAATTGTAGACAACTTGTCAAATGGAAAAGGAGGAGGAAGATCTTGTTTTTTTTTTTGCTGCTGCTCCTGCGCATGTGCCTTACCATGTTGTTTTTGAGGGTTTTTAGGCGAAAACAATGAATCTCATTCCTAAGATCTGGAAGTGTCGAAAATTGCATTTTAGGATTGTATTCTTTCATTTAAGTAATATTGTGTTAGCTCTATTTTAGTTTATGGATACATCTTTTTAAAGGGTTTTGTTTTCAGAGACCTTTTAGTTGTTCAAAAACAAGTTTTATACTTGCTTTGTTTCGGGAGATACTTTCTTATTCTGTTGGCCTTGTTTCTTTTTAGACTATTGTAAAACTCTATTTTTAATTTCAAGCAAAAATGTCTCAAAAAGTGCAAACGCTTAAATAACATGTATGATAATCAAGGATCTTGATGTAGCTTTTTAACGCTCATAATGGAATTCCAGCCTCGATGACAGAACATACAAGATTCTCAACTAGGTTAACCAATTAAATAAAACTGAATTAATTATTGTTTCAGAACCCAAGTATTATAACAGATAATTAAAAGCTCATGATATATATGTATACGAACATGTCTTATTTATTTTTGACGAACTAGAAGTTTTCCTGCATCATCCGCAGAAATAGTAATTTTTAATATAACATTTTTATTTCAAAAAAAAGTTGATTTATATTTCAACATTATTAATTTATATTTTAACTTCAATAGTTATAAAAAATCATAAACGTATTTTTTTTAATCTTATTTCTTCTGATTTGGTATAACTATTTAAATTTGATTTTATTTAAATTTTAATAAAGATAAAATTAGATTTTATAAAAATAATTTTAATTATATTATTGTGTTTAATGATTATTTATTTTAACTATATATATGTATATATATATATCTTCCCATATAATTTTAAATATATAAAATATACATATAAATATAAATTCTAATAAATTTGAGACTTTGTTTGTTTTAGTAAACTGAAAAATCTTTTTGATAATTTAAATGATGAAGATGAACAGATAAATTTAAATAATATTTAAATATTTAATTATCAATTTTTTTGGATTAGTGTTACTTTATTTAGTTTTTTTATTAATGTGAATTTAAATTTTTATTAGAAAAGTTTACATCTCAGAATTAACATGATGCCATGTCACTATTTTATAAAACCATGTCACCTATTTTAAGTGACATATATATATATATATATATATATATATATATATATATATATATATATATATTTACATATAAATATAAATTCTAATACATTTGAGACTTTGTTTGTTTTAGTTAAACTAAAAAATCTTTTTGTTAATTTAAATGATGAATATGAACAGAAAAATTTAAATAATGTTTAAATATTTAACTATCAAAATATTTTTGGATTCGTGTTACTTTATTCAGTTTATTTTTATTAATGTGAGATACATATATATATATATTATTTTAATTGTGATATGTGAATTATTAATATATTTAATAGTTTATCATAAATATATATATAGATAAATGTAAATAATGTTTAAATATTTAACTATCAATTTTTTTTGGATTAGTGTTACTTTATTTAGTTTATTTTTATTAATGTGAGATACATATTTACATATATATTATTATTTTAATTGTTATATGTGAATTATTAATATATTTAATAGTTTACCGTAAATATATATATATATAAAAAAAATTGACATCAATGATGATATATAGTTATTTTTATGACCATATTTAGAATCCTTGCAAAAAAAATTTACATGTTTATAAGGAAATTTTACATCTCACAATTAATATGATGTCATGTCACTATTTTCTAAAACTACGTCATCTATTTTAAGTGTCATGTCATCTTTTTCAGCGAAAATGATTGTAGTGACGACATGTGTATAAATCACTTCGCAAATATAGTCTAGGTGATGGTAGAACAAACTATTCCATCCAAATTACATAGATAACCAATTTTTTTTCTCTTTCTTCACTTTCTTCACGATCTCTTCTAATAAACCAGTATTGCTCGACCCTCCTGAGAAGACATTGGACTTGAGAGAGGGATATCAAGTGGAACCACCACCGATTCTTACGTTTCTTGCTTTGGAGGATGAAAAATTTCAGACAATTTATCGAGTGGAGAAGGACGTGGAAGATTTTGCTGTTTTTTCTGGTGCTCCTGCGCCTTACCATGTTTTTTGATTTGGCTAATTATTCACCGTTCTTGTTTTTTTGCTATATTGATTATTTATACTCTATTAATTACTGCTGGTTTGTTTAACAGCTTGGTTACTGATAGGGTTTAGTCTATGGTATTTATTAATGTAAGAAATGACAATGTATTAAATAATGAAGTTGACTCGTCGTCTTTGTTTTTGATAAACTACTTATTAATCGAGAATCTCGACGTGGCTGTTTAACGAATTTCAACCTCCATGGCAAAATATATGAGATTCTCAACTAGGTTAGTTAATCAACCAGAGCTAGACTAAATATTGTTTCAAGATGGAATTGTTACAATAGATAATCAAAAGCTCATGATATTACAAGTGTCATCTTAATTTCTTATAATGAAAAGGTAAAAACAACATTTTTATGATAGATAATCAAAAGCTCGTGATATTACAAAGCCATCTCAATTATTTATTTATTTACAATGAAAAGGTAAAAACAGCAATTCCACCCTAATTATGTAGATATTCAAATGTTTTTCTTCACTTTCATTCCTTCCTTCACGATCTCTTCTAATAAATCTGTATTGATTGATCTTCCTGAGAAAACATTGGACGTAAGAGAGTGATCTACAGAGGAACCACCACTAAGTCTTGAGGTTTCTTGTTTTGGAAGATGAAATCGCAGACAACTTGTCAAACGGAGAAGGACGAGGAAGATCTTGTTGTTCTTTTTGCTACTGCTCCTGCACATGTGCCTTACCATGTTGTTTTTGAGGCTGGGGATTCATCTTTATTGAACAATCCTATTCCAAAGACTTCATTTATTACTGTTGGTTTGTTTAACTGATTTGTTTAGTGACAGGCTTTAGTTTGTTATATTTATAAATGTAAAAAAGTGAAAATGTTTTAAAGAATTAAATTGACTCAATGTCTTTGTTTTGTAAATTACTTACCAAAAGTAATATGTTTTATGTAAAAGAGATATTGATATAATATATATATTTTTATCTAAGTATATTTCCCTTTTAGTATTACAAAATATTTTTTATTTAATTATAAAATTTAAATAAAAGTGTTATATTTTTAAGTATATTCATTTTATTATATTTATTTTTATTTATATAAATGAAATTCGATTTGATTGATTTAAATGTTTCAACTATTAAATAATATATATATATATATATATATTCAATATATTACATTTCAAATTAAACTCCTTTTGATTAATATAAAAGTAAATTAATTTTAACAAAATTAATTGTTTTAAATATAAAAAAATTGTTGTAATGTTTATGTAAGAGATATTGTATTTCTGATAATAAGTTTATTTGAAAAAAATATTAAAAATTTAAATTTAAGATACTAAAAATGACATAATAATAATAAAATTAATTCATTTAGGTAATCATTGTAATTAACCCTTCTAAGAATCATCGTGAGAACGTCACATAGGAAAAATAATTTCTCAAATAATATTATAGAGATTACTTTACCTTTTTCAAAGTTGGATGCAAATCTCTTAAACCATCTAGCTACTTTATCAGGTTGAAATTAAGAAAAAAATAGTATTACCTTTAAAACGCTAATCGTTTGATGTAAAGTGCTTGCATTATGTTTTATCACTGTATGGATATCATCATTAGGTTCCAGTCAGTAAGACTATACTGAGTCTTTTCGAGTTTTCGTAACCTGTATATTAGCCCATTAATGCGCTAAAATTGTCAAAGTTTTGTTCAGGATTGGATTTAGAGCTTCTTGGAACTGTGATCTTTCGTTTTGAGTTTCGTCATGTGTGGAGAGATCCTAAGAGGTCGTGTTTTGCTTGACTAAATATATTTCTAGCATTGTCGGTGGATTGTCTTACAAAAACATGATGTTTTGAATCTTTTGTCCACTTTTGACATACATGATGGATTGTATCTTGTATATCAAACATTTTACGCCTAGACAATCGAAACAAAGAGATCTTTGATTGGTTTTTCTTGTTGCAAAAGTTTGCTTTATTTATGTTAACCTCGAGACATGTACTCTAAGTAGACTTTAAATGTCTCATTGGGTTCGTTTACTCATATTAGACCGAGTTATTTTGAACTCTTGTAAAGGATTGCAGGTGATCTATATACTATCCTTCAAGAAATAAAAATTAGGAAACACAAGTTCATGGACAAAGTGGCATCAGCGACGTTATTCACACATTTGGTGTTTATGACGCTCTACTTGATATTGTGAATAAGCAAGAGATTTTATATTGGATCATTGACTCCTTGGAAGTTAACAGCTGGAGACATGTCTTCTTCTGAGAGACACTGTAGAATGTATCATCCGCTTGTGTTGCGTGTGATTGAGAGGTTTATTCTGGAAAATCTTAGGAGCTACATCCGTATAAGAATTGGTGATTTTTCGAAAATATGAATCCTAAATATTTTTAATAAGTATCTGCATATCATTAGAAATTATATTCAGAAAGTTTATTATGATATTCATATTTCAAGTGAAACAAAAAATACATAGCACTAAAAAAGGTTCTTTGAAAGGATATTGAAAGGGGGAATGTGCCAATTAAATCTTATCAAATTTTGGCAATTAAAATATTTATTTTTTACCTAAGTCATTTAAATCCCCAATTTTTTATTTGTTCCTATTTAAGTCTAGACTTTCATTAAGTAAGTCAAAAAGAGCCCAACGAAAAACAACTATTAAATTGTTATTCATATCTGTTAAATCCAAAACGACAGTTTTTACAAACCATAAAACAACATCTTTTTAGTTTAGACCTGAATTATAAGGACATCAACCAAGGCTTGAACGCCTACCTCAAAAGTTATATGGGCTCACATTACCAACTTGGCTAGTTAGCCATTGATCGTTTGTTCTTCAACCACACATTTATATATGCAATTGGTTCTGTATTTTGAATAATTTAATAAATAAATTTATTTCATAAATAAATTTGTCTTGTAATATAATAAATTAATTTTTAAGTTAGCAAAAAATATTTAGTTTAATAATTAATATATTTTGAAACTAACCGATTTAATTAGTTTAATAAATGAATAAATAAATTAGTTATTAAAATAACAAAATACTATATATGTAATAAAACTTTCAAATAAAATTATCCTTTTAATTGTTTGATTAATTTTTAGAACTTATTATTATTTATTTTTAAACTAATTATTTACTTAAATATGAAAGATAATTTTTAAATTTTTTTATTAAAATAACTAATTTCAATTAATAAATCATTTTATTTGTTAAAATAACACACTAACTTATTTATAAAATTACTAAACTTAGTTGTTTATTAACGTACCAAAAAATTTTATTTGTTAAATTATTTAACTTATTAATTTATTAAATTATTAAAATTACATAACCAATTGCATATAGAAATGTGTGGGTACAAAAATATATGATGAAAGGTACCTAGCCAAGTTGGTGATGGTGCCCAGACAATTGTTGAGGTCGGAGGTTCAAGCGTTGGGTTTCTGGTGCTATGCAAAAACAGTATCGTTTAGGATTTAACGGATATTAATTCTAATTAATGGTTGATTTTTATTGTTCTCAAGCGTTGGGTTTTGGCTTAATCAAGGAAAGTTTTGAATTTAACTGGATACATATGAAAACTTTAGTATTTAAATATTTTCCCATATATATTGTATACTTGAGATTGAGATTCTCGGAAGATCTGCCATATCTAGTCAAATCTGATGGAGTCAATGGTTATGGCTCTGGCTCTGTCTACTGTAAATCACCATATTCAAAACGATAAATAAGATTTGATACGAAATGAATGAGAAGATTGAAGTGATGATTTTCTTCGGCAGAGAATATGCCTTTTAAAAAAAAAAAAAAAGAATATGCCTTTTTATAGTAGATCAAGAGCAAGGAAGTAATGGGGTTGCAATCAATGATGAATCGTGGGAAGAGTGGCGAACAATCGTAAATGCTTGCGTTAAAGATGACCCTGGACTCAGGCTGAGTCTGTAACGGCTCAACACTTACGTCTTCGGTGAGATGAGCTGCGATGGTAAGAAGTTTAGATGAAGAGGCGGAGTCACCTAGGGTTGGCGTTCAGTAAAGATATGTGCCACTTTTTATTTCATTATTAAATCCCAGACAAATTTAATTGAAACCCACATATGAGGCCCATGAAATCTCAGCAGAAACAAATAGCGTTTTAATCTGGACATGTGTCGTCATGAGTTACTCGAATTAATGACGTGGATGTCAATAGCCTATGAAGAATTCAATTTGTACTTTATATATATAGATACCATATATACTTCATAATTTTTTTTAGTATTTTCACTATTCACTGATCATACTTGGCCTTGTACTCATCCCATAGCTGATTCACTTCTTTCCCAAGCAAGTCAACAAAGAAGTTGTCACTATATCCATCCTTCATCTTCTTGTTCAGCTCCGCAACAAACCCATCCATCAGCTCATTGCAATATTCCAAGAACCTTGCAGTGACGTCATAACCCTTGTCCCACTTTTCACCACCACCGGGTCCTAGCCAGTGATCCGGAGCATACTCCGCTTTTAACCTCACGTAGTCCGCTATCCCTTCGGTAATCCAAACCGGAGCCTGACCCATACCGTTCCATTGCAAAGAATGGACCACCTCGTGATAAACGACTCCTCTAAATTCCCTTCTAACATCTCCTTGAAAATCAGCGAGATAACCTGCGTTGAAGTGTATCTCATCTCTATCGTTGTATGCCACGCCGACCCCGTTCTCCATCAACAGTTTGATCATCGTAACGGGCTTTCTGTCGGAAGGGTTATTGGTTTGCTGGAACAAACCCCACACGAAGTTCGTAGCCGAGTTAAGTGAGTCTCTGGCATAGTTTTCCCCACCGATTTCATCCCGGCGGAGTTTCCGGTGTTATCTTCCACCAGGAAGTCAATTGCGTAAACAAGTGAGACCGCAAGTATCAGAGAGAAAACAACGAAGATTTTGGGAGACTTCATCTTTGATCTTTTATCTCTTATAGAGTTTACACTATCTTTTGTGTGTGTTTTGTCTTGTGTTTTTCTATGTATATATAGAGAAAATCCTTGGGTTTATGAGAATTAAAGGAAGAAAACAAGTCGAGATTTTTCTCTGTCGAAGACCTTTCTTCGGTAGTATCCAGCAATCGTAAGGTCTTGGCAAATGTGATATGGTAATAAAGAAATATATATGGGTTTATGAAAATGAAAGGAAGAAAACAACTGGAGATTTTTGTCTATCGTAGACCTTCTCCGGTAGTGTCCAGCATTTGTTAGTTTCAGGCAATTGTGCATGGTAATATAGAAAAATAAATAAATATATATATATACACAGAACCGGCCTAGATGCTCGTAAACATTTGGTTTTTTTATAGCCCCAAAATATAAAAATTCAACTATATTATATATAAAAAAGTTTAGTATTCATATAATACCCACGTTAAATTTTTGTGATGTTGATTGACCCCTTTTCTATTTTGTTTCGGTCCTCAAATTTCGGTACCTGTATATACACAGAAAAATGTATAGAAAAAAATATATAGAAAAAGACAATTGTGCATGGTAATATAGAAAATAATAATAAATATATATATATATACGCAGAAAAAGATATAGAAACAAAAATATATATAGAAAAAGAATATAGAGAAAAAAATATCTATATATATAAGAAAGAAATATATATGGATTTATGAAAATGAAAGGAAGAAAATAACTCGTGGAAGATATTGCATGTTTACTCGCTGCTCGTTGATTAGTCAACGCGGCTATTGGTTCACAAATAAGAAATCAGTAGGTGATAATTCTTTTTTTTTTTTGAAACTTTAGTAGGTGATAATTCACGCTGATAAATTCGCGCTATGAGGGGAGAGGTGGGGGGTGTGAAGTTTATATAAACGAATTTTTATTGTATTTATACTCAGTTTATATGATTAGTCTTGATGTTTTTGAATGTCTTTTTTTGGTTGAACATGTTTCAGTATGTCTAAAATAAAGAAATAACTGAATTAAACTTGTAACACAATAAAAATGCCAAACGAAAATGAATCAAAGTAGACGGATCATCATATTGAACCTGAAAATCTGTTAACATTTAGTATTAGGCCGTAACAGAAAAATTAGAATATAGTTTGTTGTCATTAATTAGATTGAACAGTTGTTACTGTGCTAACCAGCCGCGTTTTTATTGAAAGAGACTGTTTATAGACATCTGAAACTGATCATATATATATTTGATTCACTTGAATTTTATCATATGATTACGTATAATTTTTTCCACTTACTGCACTCCTCAATACATGTAACATATGATCAAGACAAATGTCAGAAAACAAGAATATCGTAAAGGTTTTCTCTATTCATCTTTAGGTCCAAGACCTTCTTTTTATACAAGGGTTTCATTCCTAAACTAGATTTACAAGATATATGCAAATTAATGAGAATATATTCTGAGAGATATGAGAAGATATGTCCATATCCGAATACCCTCCCTCAAGTTGGAGAGTGTAGATTTCGAACTCCCAACTTGATAAGAAATGCTCCAAACTCTTTCTTCCCAAGTGCCTTTGTCAATATATCAGCCAATTGCATTTTTGTAGAAACATGCTTCGTTGTGATGAAGCCTCTGACTATCTCATCTCTTATGAAATGATAACTAACACCAACATGTTTAGTCTTCTCATGACATACCGGATTTGCCGCCATATAAATCGCAGATATTGTCACAATGCACCGTATAGGGCATCAAACCGAACTCCAAGTGTAGAAAGTAGATTTCAACCGAGCAATTCTTGAACTGTATCATACATTGCTTTATACTCCGCTTCGCCGATGATCTCGCGATTGTCTTGTTTAAATGTTCTCCATGAAACCGCGAGTCTCCCACCTGTATAAACCATGCCCAAAGATCTTCTCGTAAGAGGACATGCACCCCAATCTGCATCACACCAAGCAGTAAGCGTAAGGGTTGACCCGCTTCAGTAACACCCTTGACCAGGATTCCACTTAAGATATCTCACAACTCTTAGAGCTGCATCCATATGTTCTTGTTTCGGAGCCTGCATAAATTGTGAGAGGATGTGGATCGATATGACAACTCTGGCGAAGTCACTGTAGATAAATCAATCTCCTACAAGTCGCCTATAGCGTTTGGTCAGAGATTGTTGCACCAGTCGACGAGCAAGTTGATGATTCTGATCCATTGGAAACGATGAGGTTTAGCTCCAAGCAGTCCGCTTCAGCAATAATATCAAGAGCAAACTTCCTTTGGCACAAGTATATACCGATGCACTTTGCCACTTCAATCCCCAAAAATACTTGAGAACTCCAAGATCCTTCATCTTAAAACATGTACTCAAATACTTTGAATGTTGATATTACCTTGAAGAGTTCCGGTAATAATCAGATCGTCAACGTAAATCGAACATGAATCTGAACTCCACCGATTATAGACGAAAGAGAGTAGTCCGAACAGACTGATTGAATCCATAATCTGTCAATGCTTTAGACAGCTTGGCAAACCAGCACCTTGGTGCTTGTTTAAGCCCATAAAGAGATTTGTGTAACTTACACACCTTGCTCTTATCTTCCACTCGAAAGCCCGGTGGTAATCGCATATACACTTCCTCCTCTAAGTCTCCATGTAAGAACGCATTATGGACATCCATTTGATGTACCTCCCAGTCATGGGCTACAATCTCAAGGAAACATCGTATGGTTGTCATCTTCGCGAATCGGCGCTAATGTTTCAGTGTAGTCCTCACCTTCCACTTGGTGATTTCCAAAAACAACTAGTCGAGCTTTGTACCGTTCTATAGTTCCATCAGCTCTATATTTAATGAAATACACCCATCTACATCCAAGAGCCTTTTTCCCAGCTGGTAATGTTACCACGGTCCATGTTCCACTGTCTTCAAGCGCTACTATCTCATGCTTCATAGCATCTCGAAAATGTTCATCTTCCACCGCTTTGCATAATGCCGTGGAACTGTATGAGAGGTAATAGCTGCAAGAAAACACCTGTGACCAGCTGAAAACCTGTCACACGACACAAAATCTTCAATGGGGTAACAAGACGTCGCGATGAACTGTATTTGCAAAAAATCTCAGTCTCGCGATCTCACTTTTGTTCGATGACCTCGACCCAAATTTTCTACCTCATCACTGGTATCTTCTGTAACTAACGTAGAGTCAATAACTCCTTGTCCTACATCCTCTGTGTTAGAAACAGTATCAATTTCTTCAACTCCATCCAACTCAGTTTGAACAAGTTCTGGCTGATTCGCTCGGTTCTGTCTCAGCCCTCGCCTCGGACTGCTCCAGCACCTCCTAATTCAACTGAATGATCATTATTTTCCACAGTTAACTCCACTGGTGGAGTTAAAATCGATACAAACCGTCTCTTCCGACGGACTAGCCACCTGCAGCGGTGGTTCTATGTGCTCGGTCTCCTCTTCTTCTATTGTCGTATGAGAATAGTATGGGAATTCATCTTCCATGAAAACCACATCTCGAGATACTGAGATTTTCCCACTATCAAGATCATACACTCGCCATCCCTTCTTCCCAAAAGGGTAGCCAATAAATATGCTTCGCTTTCGCTTGCAAATTTATCTCCTCCATGCTTTTGTTCATGTACAAAACACAAGCAACCAAAGGTCCTCAGATGCTGAATCGGTGGAGGTCTTTGATACAGCATCTCAAAGGGAGTCTTCCCTTTCAATACTTCAGATGGCGTACGGTTAATCAAGTAACCTGCAGCAAGAGCACATTCTCCCAAAACTCTATCGAAGAGATGCCTGAAATCGTAGTGCTCGAGCAACATTCAAGTATATGTCTGTGCTTCCTCTCAACCCTACCATTCTGTTGAGGAGTACCTACACACGATGTCTCATGTATCACACCATTATCTCTGAAAAATTCGGTCAAGCAGATGAACTCACTTCCATTGTCTGATCGCAAAGTTTTGATTCTTGTATTGAACTGTCTTTCAATCAAAGAGAAGAACTGTCGAATTTTCAGTGGTGCTTGTTGTTTGTTTGGCAACAAATACAGCCACAAGCTTCGTGAGTAATCATCCAAAATGGTCAAGAAATATTGTGCTCCACACAAGGCCGGTGTTCTATATGGTCCCCATAAATCGCAATGTATTAATTCAAAAGGAGCAGTAGTCTTATTCGAACTCAATGGAAATACATCGCGAGAATGCTTAGCGCGGATACATACTTCGCACGCTTTATTATTCAAAACACCAGAACTAGAAAAACCAGAAACAGGCAGCTTGTCTACAACTTTAAGAGATGGATGGCCTAGTCGCCTATGCCAGACATCCTTCGAGAAACATTCCTTACGTCCAGCCATCAACGCCACAACAACATCCATGCTCCTAAAGAAGTATAATCCGCTAAGCTGCTCACCCGCACCAATCAGGGTCTTCGTGATGCGGTCCTGAATCGTACAAAGCTTATCAGACATCTGAATAATGCAGTAACTATCTCGAGTCAACTGTGATACTGAAATCAAATGACAATCTAAACCATCAACCAAGAAAACATCTTTCAACTCAATATGTGATCCCATCTGAGCAACCCCTTTCTGATTAGCTACTGTAAGCCTACCATCAGGAAGCTTAATCCGTATAGGAGACATACATCGAATATCAGTAATGTGGTCTCTAGAACCGGTCATATGGTTTGTGGCTCCACTGTCAAGTATCCAAGATTCAAAGAAATGCTTACCCGAGAGACGGTTCGGTGGCGGTTGCTTTCTCTCTTCCAGCATAGACACCAGCGTCCTCCACTGGTTCTCATTCGCCACCAACCCACACGGTCGGCATCCGAGATCGCTGATGAGTTTGATCCTTGAGACGTCAAACCCGTACCCATCGCATTCACAAGTGCCGTCTCTTTCCCTTTGTTCTTCATCTGAGACGGTCCACTCCCATTGTTTCCTTTGTATTTGGGTCTATCTCCCCACCATGGAGGATATCCAATCTGTCTGAAGCAGGTATCTGATCCATGACCCTTTCTCCCGCAACTTCCACAGATTGCTCCCTTATCTCGCTCATCGGACGATGCCCTCCCTTTTGGTTGCGTTTGTATTGCGAAACTCACCCCTCCGGTTTGTTCCATGTACGTACGCGACACCACTCTCGAGTCTTCTTCTTGTGTCAACGCATTATACACATCATCAAGGCTTGGGAAAGGAACTCGTGAGAGGAGAGCTGATCGTGTGTGTATGTAGACCTCATCAAGTCCCCGAAGAAACTCATGAACTCGATCTTCATCCCGCTCCTGTTCTAGAGCCACGTTGAGTTCACACGTACAGCTTCCACACTTACACCTCTTCAAGGGTCGATAATCACTCAGAGTTGTCCATAGCTTGTTAAGGTAGCCAAAGTATGCCTCAATTGGCTGTCCTTTCTGCTGTGCTGTAGCAATCTCTGTCTTGACCCTCTGGATTTTCGATCCATTCTTCACCGAGAATCTCTTCTGGATATGTTCCCATAAGCTACGAGCCACATCATGATGCGACAGATTTGTGCGTACGTTTGCATCAATCGTTAGCTTCATCCATGAAATCACCAATGCATTGTTGGTCCACCAGTCTTCCAAATCAGGCGAGTCTTGTCGTGGTTGGGGTATCGTACCATCCACGAAACCAAACTTCTTTCTGGCCACAAGAGCAAGTCGGAGGTTAGTTGCCCACTCGCCATAGTTCAACCTCTCAAAGAACGGTTGGGAAATAACACTCCCCGGATTGTCACTAGAGCTCAAGTCGTAAGGAGAGATGGTTTTCCTCCGAACTCCACTCGTCTCTTTCACCTCTCCGGCTGGAACCAACTCTCCAGTTTTCTTCACTTCTTCCGTCATATCAACTCAACACGTTCTGACTTAAGATCAAATAAGAATGATGATCAATATGCCGAACCAAACGCCAATCAAGAAAGAATAATGATCGTGGAGTAAGAATTGAAACCCTAGTAGTGCTCGATACCATGTCGAAAACAAGAATATCGTAAAGGTTTTCTATTCATCTTGGTCCAAGACCTTCTTTTATACAAGGGTTTCATTCCTAAACTAGATTTACAAGATATATGCAAATTAATGAGAATATATTCTGAGAGATATGAGAAGATATGTCCATATCCGAATAACAAAATACAAAACAAACAAAAAGATTCCATTAAGCATATTTGTATACAAATAATATAAAAACCTGTACATATGTGCATTACATTACACACGAAAGAAAGAAAGAAAACAAACCTTTTGAGATTCCATGGAAATTCAAGAAACCAAAAAAAAAAAAAAATCAGAATCTGAATTAATTAACATAATGAAATGATAGTAAAAAAAAAAGAAGCTTAATCATATTTTAAAACACGATGATTAATAGTGCGTAGACGTATAATGGCAAAAACTAGCTTTTCCAGCTACGACTCCGAGACAAAGGATCTTGGATTCCTCCGACAACCCAAGTTTCCTTAGCTATGTCTGAAGAGAGTCTGTAATAATCAGTATCGTATCTCATCAACACTAACTCCATCTTCTCTTCCTCCATTAATGTTCTCAAATCCTTCTTATTCTTCTTTTCCTTCACACTCACCTCTTCTTCCTCTGTTTTCACTTGCATTCTCTCCTCTAACCAACTCTTCGCCGGAGCCGATCTGCACCTCATCAACAAAAGCGCGTTTGACGGCGGAACCGCCGGCTCTACGTCTGAGTTTTCATCAACGACGCACTTCTTGATGTTCTTGTCGTCTTCGCTCTTACTCTCTTCCTCTTGTAAAACCATAAACCATTTGGAGAACACATTCTTTGTATTCTCTTCATCTTCGTCTTCGTCTTCTTCATCGTCGTCGCTAGTGATGACATCAGCACCAAAACACCTGAAGTCGAACTTGATGTTCTTTAGACAAGTCAAGAAACCAAGAAACTTGCTCTTAGGCTTATTGTTATGCATCCTCTCGATCTCCTCCATCACCGTTTGCCAGTTCTTTCCTTTCCCGCCGTGTTTTCTCGGCCTGACTTTGATCTGACCGGCGCAAGTGACTTTAGGTGAAGTTGGCTCGGTTATCTCATCACCCCCCATGTTCTTAATGCTTGCTTGTTTAGCCCATAAAGCAGGACTCGCATGTCCTCCTCCACCGCCGCTGGAGAGTTTGCTGAGCTGGCGACGGTGGTGGGGATGACGGTTGGTGGAGTCGGAGGGACGAGATGGGCTACAGATGGTTTTGGGAGTCAGAGCTAAGTGGGCTCTTGAAGGGAAACAAACCAACAAATCTGCAGGGTAGCTAGAAGTAGATGATCTTCTGCTTCCATCTCTGCCTTTGATCATCTCTTTTTTTTTCTTGTCTGCTTTTGTTTTCTTGAGGTTTTGTTTTTGGATCAATGGCAGAGCTCAACTTCTTTATTTGGATTTATAAAGTTTTCTTTTTAGGCTTTGACAGCTTCTATATGCTTTTTGCTTTTGTGGGTAAAAAAGAACTTCTTATCTATAAATGTTGGGAAAAAATCAGTGGTGCAATGCAATACTAACTGTCTTTGTAAATTGTTGATACTGAGAATAAAATTGATGTAAAATTGGTGGACAAATAAGGAGTAGGTGATGGGGTCAAAAGGAGTGAAGAGGGTTCATTACAACTTTATTACATCGTAAACAAGAAGCTTCTTGACTGCATCATTCACTTTCAAACATTCAATGGTCCTTAGCACTTCTTCTTCATACATTTGTTCATCATTTCACTTTGAGATCTATGCTTATTGATGGGTTTGTTTGATGATTAAATACCAAATGTGACATCAAAAAGTGGTCACCAATTGAACTCATGTAGTAGATACCAGTCTAGATTTTTAACCTCTATAAACTCGATTACCAATAAAAAAGAGAATGGATAGGCCATATATAATAAATCGATCCATAACCAGATTTCAAAGGTTTTCTTCTGGTGATTTTTATATTGTGTGTACATGTACATTCATAGATGAAAATAGTTTATTAACATTACTAAAGAAAAAAGAATAACATGTGAATGTGACAAGGGTGATGATGGGTTATAGTCGAATGCTCCACAATAGATTAAAGTTGGAAAGGTTTCGTGGACTTTACTTTTGCAAATTCAATATAAAATCATGATATTATATGAATCTATAGAAAAAGAAAAACAATAGTATAAAGAGTGGAAAAAAGGAAAAGATTGGAAGGGCACGAGGCTTGTTTCTTAATCCAACGGTAGTCACAAGCTGTGTGGTCACACTTCCGTTGTTGTTGTTTATCTTCAACCACAAACTTATCAATTTTCGTTTGCTATCTCCCAGTTTAAACTACCTTCTAACTATATCACCAAACTTTAGCACCAAATGACAATGAAATGTAGGAGTGCAAACCCTTTGTAGGGATGTGAATGATGTGATATGAGGATGATGGGATGAAGAAATTGGAATAGTTCATGCTAAAATTATTGTGGCATGGGACATGAGTTATTTGATATAATTGTTTCACTATGGGAAATAAAATCATTGCGATTTAAAATGTTAGGAAAACTAGGAAAAAAAACTGTGGTTCCTTTTTAAATACTCCCTCTGTCCCACTTTAAGTGGTGTTTTAGGTTTTTGCACAAATATTAAGAAAATACAAATTTTTATGTATTAGTATTAAATTAAACTAATTCAACCAATAAAAAAAAGATGTACTATTTTGTAGTTGGTCAAAATTTTCAAATAACAATAAATTGTATCTAGGATAAAGAGAACATCACTTAAAATAGAACAAAAGAAAAACTCTAAAAACCCACTTAAAATGTGACAGAGGAAGTAGTCTTTTTTTTCTAGTATTCTGCAATCTCAACATTAATAACCAAATTTTTATGATAAGTTTTAAATCAAATTTCAACTCAACATCAAATAAGTCCAATGGTATTTGTTTAGACTTCAGAGATTAAACACAAATTTATAGAAAAATTTTAAGCTATTCTTTTTTTTTTGAACAAATCATTTTGTTAAAATCAAGCTATTCTTTTAAACCTTTTTTCTTCTAAACCATTTTATAGTGAACTTAACCACATAATCTCTTACTTATTAATAGGAAAACTTTTGAAGAGAGTAACCTTTATTTTATAAATTATTTACATTCATGTCATTGCTGAGGTGTCTTTCTCACAATAATTCTCAGCCTAATTCACTAAATCTCCTTTCTTTACTAAACTATTTACAGAATATACCATTGACATTAAACCCACACATAATCGTTGTCCCCTTTCAAATAATACATGCTTTTACATAAGGTTTATACATACCTTTAATGATCGTCATAGCAATATTTACTCTAAGCCTACTATTTAAGCAACACGTACATAAGAGATAAAAAAAAAAAAAAAGAGAACCTATTGACCCCAGATTTTAACAATAAACTATTTCTTAATTCCACATATGAACGCATATATTTGGTGTACGATTTATACCACTTAAATTTTTTGTACCATTTCGTTTGGCCACCTTGATAGTGTATACTTTCTGTAATGCTTCGTTGACTTAGGTTAAAAATTGTATAGGTAGCTTATCTTACTCATTATATAAAGATGAGTTCTCCTCCCTCCTAAGAGTGACACGTCAGATTCTACATCATCAATTTCACGTGTCTCTCTAAATAAATTTTCGTTTTTAATAGTTTGGGCTATGTTATTGAACACAGATATATGCCCAAACCCATCATACTTTAATCATAAACCCATCAACTTCATCTCTTTTACGGAAAGTCGCCGCTGCGTTTTTTTCGATCAACCTAGGTAACCGTCGTACCTTGCAATTAATAATCCTCATTAAAGTTTGCTTTAACCCCACCGATCCACGTCTACCACTATCCCTGATTTGATGGACCCTCCCTTTTCTCAAAAGCTTCAATTTACACCTATAAATATAACTAAGTGCTCTGGATCCAGTCAGATTCATTAGTTTCTCCTTTCCAAACATTAGAATCCTTAGAAAACCTCTCGCCAGTCATAGCTACCTCCACGGTTCTTCTCGCCGACTTGATATCGGAGCGCTGTCCTAACACCGTCGAATTCCGCCTTCGCTGAGATTACCGAGACGGTCAAACCGATACCTTTAAAGCTGTGTTGGTTTCGCAATAAAGAGCAGCTGCTTGCTTTGGCTAATACCCTTTCAAATTTCTGTTAATGTTCTTCCCGCATCCCACCAGAAAAATTAGGTGGAGGTCTTCGGCGAACTTCAAAAATACATGGTATGGCAAGAAGAGGGAAAATATAGTGAGTGAATGTTGAAACATGGGCTGAAGAAAGAGATGTATATGTAGTGGGAAGAATCACTAAATTACGTAGACTAGGAAGATGATTGGATGATGGTCGGAATAGTTCCTTGGAAGTAAGTATATTTATTTTAGTAACCTCTAACTAAAACACATAGGAGATTTAATTAGTGACTATAATTAGTTAGAAGTCTAATGAGAATTTAGTTGATTATAGTATAAGGATGTTAGCCGCGATGAGAAGATTAGGAAGATCTCAAGAGCTTATCACTACTGATTTTCAAAGAAAAACAAAGATGGAATCTAGAATTTGACTGTTTAAAAAAAAATCTAGAATTTGACCAATACAGGAGTTTTGCTTTATTAGGTTGCCACAGCTCGATTGTCATCCCTATATCACTGAAACCGATGAGACACATGTTTCATATTTAACAGATAAAAACTTTGTTTTTCGATTTAAGCAACATATTTTAAAGTTTGAGAGTTTGAAATAAATTTGGGAACCGGTTTGTCATTATTATTCATAGTCCTTCCTTACAATGGAGGTTGAACTTAAAATCAAATAACTGAAATAGTCGCAGCTTCTCTGATAAATCCAGTAACACGCTAAAAACAGAGATGATGAGATATAACGCTTACAACTCACAAATATGAAAGAAAACAAAAAAAAAACTAAAAAGATAAATAAATGTGTAACATTTTTAAAATATTATGGCCCGAATTTAAAAGAAAACATCACACACTCAACACATATATGAAATAAAAAGATATTGGCACTATCTAAATGAATAACTTAATACAAAATAACATGATAGTTATATTAAAAATTTAGCCCATTAAATTAAAACATCATATTATGAAATTTAGTTAACCACAACAAAATTAAGGTTGAATATTGTAACATCAAACAATTTTAAAGGTAAAAATTGATAAATAGAATACGAGAAATAAAAGAAATAAATATTTAAAAATAATAAAAACGTTAATAATAAACATAATTTTTAAAAATATCTAATGTTTTATAGTGGTTTGTAATTTAAAAAATCTATGTGTCTTTTTGGTATAGTTAAACTAAAATAAACATTGAGAGAAATGAAATAGTTACATTTTTAATTTTCATTCAAACTAGACAAATTTATAATTTCTAAAACGAATAGTTAAAATATGAACATTGATGGTATTTTTGTTATAAGTTAATTAAAATTTTAAATTAAATTTGTATTGTTACTTTGTTTTAATCGCCTGCCCGTAGGGCGGGTTTACCCTAGTGTCAACTAAACTAAGGTTGTAAAGTACATCATAGTGTAACATATTTGTGTTGTTCTATATTTTTAACCATCCAATGCAGAAAGCCGGTTCTTCTCTATTTACAGAAAAAAAAAATCAATATTTCAAAATACGTGTGTATATTCCTTAAATTAGTGTTAACCAATTTGTAGTATTTTTACAAACTAATGCATAATATCTACAAACTATTTCTAAAAATGTATATAACATTATATTATTGTATTTACAATTTTATTCCGCGTATGGCGCGGATCTTTACCTAGTTTTCACTGATACGGGTACGGGGACTGGAAACGGGGACGGGAACAGGGACGGAAAACGGCAAAACTAAAAAACTTAGATACGGGTACGGCTTAGATACTGCAATAAATCATATATATATATATATTACATATAAAAATATAAGTCAAAAATTAACAGAAGTTCAAGTTTAATTTCAAACATTTTTTTCTATTTTAACTGGTTTACAAATTTTTTTGAACTTTTATAGTTTCAAGTACCAAAATCAATTTTTAATATGATATTTGAAAACTTTTTTTGTACAAGATATTTGAAAACCTTTAGTTAATAAAAGTTATGTCTTAAATAAAAAAACCATGCAAATACTAGAAATGTCCTAGTTGATATATAGTCACGTGGTCATGTAACTTAGGTATAACTTCACCCCAAATGTATACATCCCAAAAATTCAGTTACCTTTGTTTGCATATTTTTAGGTGTCCATGAAAATTAATTGTTAAAAAAAAACACATGTCAAACAAAAAAAGAGTTTATGTTAGTACGGGTGGGTTGAAAGTCATAAAAATGGTGTAGACTTCACTGATCGGAAACAAGGAAACGTCCCCATAAACTAAGGATACCGTCCCCACAAACCCTTGCTGTCCCCACATCTCTGAAACGTTTGGGAAACGTTTCCTCGCCGTCCCCATACCGTCCCCGTTTCGGAACCGTTTCCGGTACGCGAGACGTCAATGAAGTGACGTACCCGTGCAACCTACTTTTCAATAAAACTCTTATGCAGCACACTAATCCTCAACCTGAAGCGTTACCAAACATAGCGGGTTATTTCTGCTTTCGCTCTCTGTCTCTCTCGTTATGCTTAGATGCTTCTTCTTTTAATGCAGTTACGTTTGATATTTGTTGCATATTTAGACAAGTTTTATATATTGAATAGGAGAGTGGCAAAAAAAATAATATATTTATTGAATAGGAGAGTATTGTTTTTTGGGTCTTATTCTTCATTACTTTTCACAATTATAATTTATGTTACGTATATAACGAAGAAGTGATTTCATAATTTCCTAAAATTTGCTCTATACACAATATTTTGATTTAGTGTCATGCTTCTCACGCAACATAACCCGTCCTTAACTGAATACTCACAGGCTCGTGTAACTTGTGTCTTCTCGGCTTTGGATTGTAGCTCTGGTTCCATCTTTAGTTCAGTATGGTTCCAGCATTTTTCATGAAACTCTTGACTTATTGTCAGGGCATTATGCATAGCCAAACTAAAACTTGTATACATGTTGCAAATTATCTATTGAACTCTGATGATCGTTGTAAATTTTTGTAGATTGTATTAGATAATATCAAAATAATAATACACTTTTATCTTACTACGTGTTATCCAAAACAACATGCTTTTTGTAAATTGAGTTCTTGGCCGGTAACCGACTTGAGTAATTATGAAAATCGATTGTTGTCATTATAATTCACATGAAATGGGTAAATAGGCCTGCTCGATTCCCCGCTTTTACTTTAGTTCACTTAAGTTTACCAATGATGCGTTAGTTGCGTTCATCAGGTGCACTATAGATTTGTTGAAAATGTATATGCACTTGGAAAAAATCAATATTAACTAACAGGTCCCAGCAATCAAATAATTTAAAGGATGAAAAGAAAAGTTAGGTCTTGTTATCATGATTAGTTGCATCAACGTAGAGGTGGGCCTTTAGCACTAGAAAATCAACTTTTATCTAACAGTTAAGTGCGTTCCTAAAAAAAAAAAAAATCTAACAGTTAAGTATCAATTCCTGTAGAAAAAACAATTATACAAAGGAACATATTGTTTTCTGATTAATTTTTAGAAATTAAAAGTTAAGTAGATGAAGATAGTGTTTGATTTAGTTGTACTCCTGAGAGCGATACCATTGAGATCATGTGGGTAGGGTTGGCCTTTGGCACTAACAGCCCCATTCGAAAAAGTTAGGCAATATACATTTTACTCCTTTTTCACGAACTTAAGTCTTCTTCTTCTTCTTTTCTTTTTTTTTTCAAATAACAATGGAATTTTAGTTATAGGTAAATAGAATAAGTATTCTGTAAACATAGGCTTAACTGAGACAACAAACACCATGACAAGTGAGACAAAAGGAAGCCTGATAATTATGAAAATTGTGTTGCTTAACACTTTTAACCTGCAATCAAAGTTTTGGATTGAAGCATCATTCACACCTATATAGGCTATAGTTCCCTCTAATATTTATATATAAGATATATAATCTATTTAGTAGTTTTAGTTTGATTTAAAGCACAAATATTTTCCATCTAGTTAGGACCACTTTCTTGTTTTGCTTTCTAATAGGGGCATAACTTTTGATTAAGAAGTTGTATTAGGGTTTAATTGGTAAACTTTTTACACAAGCATTATGTTATTTATCATCCAATCAACTATTTTTACAAAAGCATTTAGAGAAATATTTAGAAGATGTAAATGAATGCTCTCTAAATGCTATTTTTCAATGTTTTCATATGAACCTTTTGGTAAAATAAGCTTTCATTTTTTTGTCATTGAGCATTTAGCTTTCAAAATATCAAAGAATTAAAAAAATATATATATAATTAATTATTTTGTTCAGTGATATAGAAAATTATGTTTACATAAAAATAAAGTATGTATTTTAAAATTAAAGTAAAATTAATTTATATTTATCATTTTGATAAATATGAAATTAAAACAGAGAGAAAATTATAGATAATTAAATATTATTTTTATGAATAAAAATATTGTAGATATATTATAAATATAAATGTATATATATATATAGTATCGCTACTAGACAGAATATAAATGTTATTTTTTCACTTATTGTTATTTTCAATCACCTATAATAGTTATATTAATGGAAGCATACATTTCAACCTCATATTCCTACTACTTTATCATCAGTTTTTCCAATCAAAACCTTAGTGACCTAAAAAATAACAATCCATTAAAAAATATCTGTTTGGTCATGTTGTTACTTGTTAGATTGTTAGTGATGATACCATCAATCGTTATTATATTAAACAATGCTTTCATTATAATAACAGTTCGATAAGGATATTGAAAAACGTCGAACTACAGCTCACATAACTTTAAACTTGAAAAAGAATTTAAATTATCTTTCCTCATGTGCCATTTCTAACGGGCCTTAATGGGCTTAAACCGGATCCAATTGACTTGTATCTCGACTCTCATTGCAGCAATCTGCGTGATCTCTATACTATCATTGCAGCAATCTGCGTGATCTCTATACCATTATTACTCAATTTTCTATGTGTCGCGTTTACGTTAACTGTTCCGATGGTTAATTACATAGATATTCTTAATGAATTAAAATATTAAATTTAATTACCGTTATTAACTTTTCTGTTTTTCTTTTTTATATTATTTCCAAATAACATATATAATAACAAACATTTATCAAAGAAAAATTATTATTTTAAAAACGAAAATCAATATTATACATTCATAAAAAGGAAATTTCCCCAAAAATAATGTTGGATTAAAAATAATTTATTTCTTTTAAAATATAATCTTAAATAACAATATATATATATATATATATTAAGTTATATAATTATTTTCTTTATCATTCTATTTTCTCTTATGATTAAAAACAACTTCAAAAACATTACCAAAATATTTTTAATGAGCTAAAAATATTTTAGAATTAATAGTACAGAGATATTTTATTTATATTTTCAAAATAGGTTTTCTGTTAAATTTTAAATTTGATTTAGACTCTCTTTATATATATATATATATATATATATATATATATATATATATATATTATTTTTAAAAACAATTACATAGATAAAACTATCTATAAGAAACTAACATATTTTTTTACTATAAGTTTATTTGGAACAAATAATTCAAAGTATATAATTAGAGAAGTCATTTTTCTAAGTGTATCACTCGTTTTAATTTTATGATGGTTAATTACATAGGTAAAATTAATAAACTAAAATATTATATCTAACTGTTACTATCAAATTTTTTATATGTTTTTAATTTTTTTTCCTTTCTATATAATTTCTAAACAACATATATGATGAAAATAAAATATTAGTTGAATGAAAAGTCATAAATTTTATAAACAAAAATATATATTATACATAATATAATTTCAAATAAAAAGTTCCCAAAAACAAATGTTGATATTAAAATTATATATTTACTTTAAAAATAATCTTAAAGAATTTTATATACAAATGTATTGTTTAAATTTTTTTTTGATATACCAAGTACAAATAGAGTTAAAGAATCGATACAACACAAGAAAATACAATTGATTACATAAGCAGAAATATGAGGCATATTATATATATAAATAGAATATTTTCTTTATATATTAAGCTATTTTCTTATATGAATGTACACAAACTAACTATATTTAGAATCTAAAAACAATCTACTAAATGCAAATAATTAAATTAATCAAAATTTTAATATGTCAAAAATAAAAAAGGTTATGGTTGAATTTAGAAAATTATTTTCAATCTAATATACCTAAATAATTATCAACCTAATTAAATATTATATATCCAAAATCACATGTCTAATTAAAATAACATATTATTATTTATAAATAATCATACATACAAATTACATAATAATTAAAATTAAAATAAATATTAACTAATTATAATAATATATTTGTTTTGTCAATATTTATATTCGTGCATGAGCACGGGAAAATCATCTAGTTATTAATTGCTTGCGTTGATTCCCGGAGCGCTAGTCAGGCGATAATCCTAGACCTAGCGAATTAGCAAAAAATTGAGAAGTACGCGGAATATACACGGGATGGAATTTTTTTACTAATTTAATAGTTGTAATGTAACATACCTTTTAAAAATATACATACGAGAATAATGTAATAAATGCTGTAGTCCAACGGTTATTTAAAGTTTGTTTGACTTTTTGGCTTTGGTCCGACGGACTAGTAATGCAGTTTTTAATTTTTTTCTTATTAAAGAAGGATAAAATTGTAATTTTCTAAGCGTCTTTTTCCTTAATCTATTTTTACAAATAATACTCATATGTTACAGTCGTTTCCTATCGTTCTTCATCGTAAATCATCATTTTCGGAATGATTAACTTCGATTCATCTTTGTTTCTTTGTTTATACCATTAAAATATGAAAGATCTATGGTGTATTTACCGATTTCGGACTCGAAATCACCACAACATAGATGAATATTTTTTAACCGAGTTTGCCATACCACAACATAGATGAATATTTTTTAACCGAGTTTGCCATAATCGCTGCAGCGGAGCTCCGCCATGCACTTTACCAGCGTGGAATCAGGTAATCTGACCGTGTTTTCGAACAGGGTTTGATTCTATGAAATAAGTAATAACGACACCCACGCCTTAAATATAAGTATATAACTATCGTCTGTGTTGACCAAAAAAAAAAACTATCGTCTGTAGTTGTAGTCTTTGTACTCTACTGAGACGCATTTAATGTGACAATCTTATTCTATCAGTGTAATAATTTGATTGTACGCCACAAGTACACATGGCTTTGTACGGTGGGTAACAATATCCATTAAAATGAAAGCCCATAAGGCCCATTAATCTAAAAAGAATTCATCTCCAACAGATTTCTCCTACGCTTAAGCAACGCCGTAACGGCTTCTCCGTACATACAATCGCCGAACGCCTCCCTCGCCAGCTCAGCATCATCGCCATTATCAGAACCCACACCACTCGGCCTTACGACCACGAGCGTCGCGGCTTCGAGACAAATCCCGCTCTTCAGCTTAAGCGACGGCGCGTGTCTCATACTCATCCTCACGCTGGGAACCACCGTGCGTTCACGCGATCCTTTCTCATCCACACGCGCCTCCGTCTCTCTGTATTCCTTCATCCCCGCCGCGTCCATCACCACCGTCCCTTCCCCGTCTCCGTCACGCACGGTCAGTCTCTCCATCTCCCTGTGCTCCTTCACCAAATCTCTCATCTGGTAGTGGCGCGTGCAAGCCGCAATCAACGCGCTGATCGTCCACACCACGCGCGTCTTTAAACCGGAGATGAACTCCGAAACGGTCTCCGCGTCGTCGCCGTCGATTGCTGAAGGGTCGTTGACCGTCGCTGAACGGAATGCGACGATGACGCAGCTCTTGAGACTCTCCCCGAACTCCGCCTTCCATTTTACAGCGGCGCCTTTCTGGAGCTTGACGTCTCCGCCGTGTAACTCCACCTCCAGGTTTCGGATCCGGTCAAACCCGGCGAGAATCCGAGCCGAAGTCAGGATTTTGGCCGGGTTACCGGGTCTGGAGAAGATAGGGAAGAATCCGTGGATAGATTTTAACAGTGAACGGAAGAAGCTAGTGATCGGAGAATCAATTTCGGAGTCCGATTCTCCGATCTGATCGAGTTGGAGAAGGAGCGAGTCTGACTCAGTGGCCAGCGAGTTGAATCGTTTCGAGACGGAACGACAGCGTATCAGCGTTTTGACGTCACGGACTTTGTTCAGAATGTCGATGACCACAGGATCAGGAATCGCATCAAAAGCATCCATGATTGAAACCTTCGGGATTAGAGAGAGAGTCTAGTCTTCTCACTCTTTCTCTGTGTTCTCTACTGAATTTAGTTTGAATAGATTTTCGACTTTAAATAAGGAAAGAATGCATAAAGGCGAGATGATATTTTGATTATCGGCATGGGACCATTATTGCCGTCTGGTATTTGATATTTAATAAAGAACGATAACTACGGCTTCCTAGTTTCTTGGATCTTAGATTTTTTTTTTTTTGGTAAAATGAACTTAGATATTTTGTTAAGGGACATCAACGATTAAGATGATCTATCCCGCGACATCGTCCTTGATCGACGGTCCTAAGCCACTTTAAGTCATTGAGATCTTACTAAAAAAGAAAAATTATTGGGTTCACCCCTGGTGTGGACCTATAGATTCATGAACCAATGAAAATTGTTTATTTCATATGCAGACTTTTTCAAAAAAAGAAATAGAATATTTTAATTTGATTTGATTTAAAAACAGAAAATAAATAAAAGATAGTAATAATTATTAAAAATATAACATTATTAAAGTTATTCATAATAAACCCTAAACACTAAATCCTAAACCCTAAATCCTTAGGTAAACATTAAACCCTTGGATAAAGAGATATATAAAAAATAAATAAAAAATAATAGTAGCTATAATTTATTTTTAATATTGTTAAAGCCGTTCATACTAAACCATAAACCCTAAATCATAAACCCTAAACCATAAACACTAAACCCTTGGGTGAAAAATATTCTATAGGTTTAGAGTTTATCCGAAGATTAATATTTACCCAAGGATTAATATTTACCCAAGGGTTTAGGGTTTAGCATTTAGGGTTTAGGGTTTAGGTTTATGGTCTAGTATGAACGATTTTAACAATGTTAAAAAATAAATTCGTTTTTTTATAGTTACTACTATTTTTTATTTATTTTCTGTTTTTTTTTAAACCAAATTAAATTCTAAATATTCTATTTTCTTTTTTGAAAAAATCTGCATATGAAATAACAAATTCTCATTGGTTGGTGAACATAAAGGTTCACCTAGGGGTGAACCCAAAAATTTCTCATTAAAAAATATCAAGCGGGAGCTTTAAATCGATTTTCTTTACAAATTGGGAACATGTAATTTTATGACAGATGAGTAATTTATTCGGTTTTTCAAACTCTCATTTTTTTCTTCCATTTCAATAAAACATACTTGTTCAACTAGGCTCATAAAAATTACTAGGGTTGCTATCGGTGGTGATATTGTCATCATGTCACCGTATCCTCTGTGTTGTCATTTTGACAACGTTTTTACGAAGATATAATCATAAACTTCTTAGGTTGGTTACATAATTATTCTGATAGATTTATCGTTAATGTATTCACACACAAAAAAAAAAAAAATCTTATTACGTGTAAGCTAAATGATCAACGACTTAAAAGTTAAAGTCTATATATACTGAAAACGAAAACAAGGAATGACTATCTAGCTTTACAAGTATTTTGGTATTGACTGATGAAGTGTAAAATTTTAGCATATGTTTTTGGCAATCAAGAGATTAATCAAATCATTTGGAGAGACATAAGGTTTATTATTCAAAAAAAAATATGTAAAAAGAAGTGTCATAAAGAATCTTGTTCTGCTAGCCATTATGAGAGAGTGAACATGTTGAATTTAAAATCAGGGTTCGTTGAAACTGATTTTTTATATTGCTAAGCCAATGGTATATCTCTGTACTATGAAAATCACGAAATTGTTTTAAAAACAAGAAAAAGATTCTAATTAATATAAATAGTATATTCAATTCGCTTAATTGAGTAGTTTCACCCCCTCTCTTTTTTTTTTAATGTGGAGAAGATGATAGTTGAGCTATTCAACAGCGAACATGGATAATTTATAGAAAGTGGATAGCGATTATTCTAATTGAGATGTTGGGGACAATTGGACAACTCAGCCGTGACAAAGACTAAGCAATAGATTATTAAAGATCTTAATCATTGGTTTAATGTGTATCATTATTGTAAACTGCAAACAGATGCGGCATAGAGGGAAGATCTAGGCGTGGCAAGCCTAGGTTGGATCAACTCCAAGAATGCAGAACGCTCAGTTTTTGGTGCTCAACTGTCACTACGAAAAGCAATTTACAAATGTAAGGAGATGAGCATTCAACGGCTCAGCAGTGAAACAGAATCAGCTTACAATCTTTAAACTAGGATTTGTGTCATCATTAAATTAATTCTTAGACTTAAAAAAAAATAGGTTGGTCTATCTAAACATAAATTAATCAGCAAAAAAAAAAATTCTTTCTTTTCTTCAATAAATTATACGGAACTAACTACTATAATGAAAGTATATATGAAAATTAATGATTTTGAATAATGAATATTTGATTTTTTTTTATCTTCTATCATTTTTTTAGTTTTATATTATTAATATAAATTAAGCAATCACATTAATCATTTAATAAAATTGAGATTTTATGTATATGTTATATTTTAAATTTTTAAAAATGAATATAAATTACTAAAACTGTTAAGAATCTCACATTGTAATTTTTTCATTAATGGTTTAATTTTTTTGTTATAATAATATACAAATGATCATAAGACTATATGAACAGAAAGTCTTATTTAATAGATCTTCAAATTCAAATATATATTTATATATTTTAATATCACTTAAATTGAAATATACACTATATAAAATACATAATATTTTAATTTTGAAATTTGTATTGAACAAGTATTGAAAAGTACATATTTTAATTAAAAAATTTCCATTGAATTTTTAAAAATAATTCTGTATTAAAAAAATTTAAAGTTCGACTTTAAAATTTGTTATTAACAGTTTTAAAAAGATGCAAATGAATATAAAATCTTATTTAACAGATAATCATATCAAAATAAGCTATGTACATGTTAATAGCATATAAATTTAATTATATACCATATAAAATAGATAAAGTGGTTATTTTAATTTATGTACGATAAGATGATTGAAAATAAATAAAAGTGATTGTTTTGATTTGTATATATAATATTTATCCTACGCAAGATGTAGATTTTTAATCAAGTGTATTAATTAAAATATCTCCCTAAACTATGTTGCCGACAATCAAAGAGAAAAAAAATGAAAAATACATCCTAAAATATGTTAATTTTCCAAGTTATCGTATTGCTATATTATAAATTATCATTCCATCAATTTTTACAGCCACACAACCATATGACAATATTTATAGTAATTCTGGTCGTAGTGACTATTACTAGATTTTGACCCGCGTTTTTTCTATGGATTGTAATCAAATTTTCTCAATTGATATCTTATAATTTTTGTATATTATTATGTTATAAAATTATATTATATCAAAAAAGAAATTTGTTTAAAAATATAAATCTAAGAATTAGTTTATTTAAGATTCTTACGTACATTCTTATACAACTCTCTCTTACGCTTGAACAATTTACCCGACCCGGAAAACCACACCAAAGTCGACCTAAAAATATAGGTGCGATTTGGGTATGGTTCAACCAAGAAGTACATATTATATTTTTTTTTGGACCCGCCAGATCTGTGTTCGAGGCCGGGTCCTACCCGAAATGCGATCATGTACCCAAAGTACACGAATTTTTGTGCATATTAGGTATATTTGAGTATTTTGGATAGGTTTTCGGTATTGCATATACTTTTAAGTTTTGGTTCATGTTTTCGATTATAGTTTTAGACTTCGAGTGTAATTCCAATTTTTTTTAAAATATATTTTGGGTACTCGGAAAAAAATTTGTATTCTTTAGGTCTGATTTCAGGTAAAAAATTTAGATTTTTGGATATTTGTTTAAATATTTTTGGGTATTTGTTCGGATTTTTGGGTGTTTTCGTGTTTCGGTATTTTTTGAGTTTTTGAGTTTTTCCGGGTACTAAATATTCAAACCAGTGTAGATCCATTATTTATCCAAAAATTGTAGGTATTTGAATTATGAACCCATCCTTACTTGAACAAAAAAAACGACATGAACACAAATCAAAAAGTTTAAATACCTAATTATGTCCAAATATTTAAAATTCGAAGAATCAAGACTCGAAAAGAACCAATTTGTACCTGATCTGAAGACCTGAATATCCAATTCTCTCATTTTATTGTTTGTGTGCATTTAGAAAAACTAAATTTATTGGATTGGTGAGACTTAAGATTTACCTTGCAGATTTTGACTAATTTAATAGTCTAGAGTTGTAAACTTTAATAGTTTTCAGACTTATTTTTAATAAATTTTTTATTATAAACTATTTTTATAAAAAAAATAATTTATTGTAAATTTATTATTTTGTTTTTAACAGATGATTATGATTTGCTAAAGTGTTTCTATTAAATTTGATTTTGTAAATATTTGGAAATTTGAAATGTAAGATGATATAGTATAATATATTGTATGATATATTCTAATTTTCAAATAAGTTTCGAAAATATATTAATCTTTATAAACTTAGTGGATTTAAATAGCATATCTGTAGTATATTAATTCATGAGACACCGTTTTGAGAAGATGATTTTTTTGTATACTGGATTTATACATATTCTAGGATAATGGAGTTGTGTATAAAATTTGACCCATTAAAGTACGATTAATAAAGAGAATCATCGAATGTCGTATGTTAGCTAAATATAAGGTAGTATAATTAGCTAAATTTGAGGGAATAAATATAAGGTAAGGCAAAAAAATAGAAAAAAAAAAAGAAAGGGTCCAAAACAACTTGCATAAGTAGATTTTTCAAAACTCCTTCCTTTTTATAAATTTTAATAAATTTTTATTATAAACTATTTTTATAAAAAAAATTATTGTAAATTTATTATTTTGTTTTTAACAGATGATTATGATTTGCTAAAGTGTTTCTATTAAATTTGATTTTGTAAATATTTGGAAATTTGAAATGTAAGATGATATAGTATAATATATTGTATGATATATTCTAATGTTCAAATAAGTTTCGAAAATATATTAATCTTTATAAACTTAGTGGATTTAAATAGCATATCTGTAGTATATTAATTCATGAGACACCGTTTTGAGAAGATGATATTTTTGTATACTGGATTTATACATATTCTAGTATAATGGAGTTGTATATAAAATTTGGCCCATTAAAGTACGATTAATAAAGAGAATCATCGAATGTCGTATGTTAGCTAAATATAAGGTAGTATAATTAGCTAAATTTGAGGGAATAAATATAAGGTAAGACCAAAAAATAGAAAAAAAAAGGGAAAGGGTCCAAAACAACTTGCATAAGTAGATTTTTCAAAACTCCTTCCTTTTTAATAGTATTGACTAGATTTTGACCCGCGCTTAGAAAGCGGTTTTTATATTAAATAAATTTTAATGAATTTCTGTATAAGATAGTGTATAGGTTCAGACACATTTACTCGGAACTACAAACTGAACTGTACCGAACTGAAAAAACTCAAAATTGAATGGAATTTCAGAAATAACAGAACGTATATATCTTTCGAACCAAAAAACTTGAAACCGAACTGAGAACTAAATAAGTATTTAAATTTTTAAATAAAAATTAGATACTTACAAATATTTAGTATATTCAATTTATAAATAACCAAATATCATTAAAAAAACTAAAACAAATTATCCGAATATAAATTATCCGAATGTTTTTTCAAAATATTAAAAGTATTTGAATTATTCGGTATTTTTATCCAAACAATCTGAATTACCCGATATTTAAACTGAAATCCTAAATTATCCGATATTTTTATCTACAAATTTGCAATTACAAAAAAAGAATCGAAACAAAGCGAATTGAACTTTTTTTTTGCATATTAGCCAATTCTCAACTTTGCTACTGAACCGAACCAAAAACCAAAATAACCTAATTGAAAGCAGATTAAACTTTGTAAATAATTGAACGATTCCTAAATTTCTGGAACTAAAACACAAAAAGCAAAGAAAAACATTCTATTTTTACAAACGTATATGCTTTATTGACAAAATAAAGTATGAGCAGTGTTTTTATATCTGATCCGGATCCGTGGTCGAACCGGTAAATCCAGTGGTCCTGTATAATTAGGACTCACTTATGTTTTTGATGTAGAATCTGATTAGAGACTCTACCAACTAATATGTTTCCATAAAATTAAGATTTAATAAAAACCTATTAATTTTAAATCTGATTAAACTCAGAAACCCTATATTAACCCGTGAACCGATACTGGTTAAATCTGGAAAAAAACCCAGAAAATTTTATAATATTTTTTGAAAAAAAAATTGATTAAATTTCTCATATAACTTATAATAATACATAAACTGAATAAAATATTTGATTTTCCATATAAAGTAAATGTATTTTATTTATGTTATGTATTTCAAATTATAAATTTTTGTAGTGATCAATACTATTACAATTTTTATGTAGATAATTTTTTTTTGTAAAAGCATACAATGGGTTTAGACTTATTAATAAAATTAAGTTTATGATTGCTGAAATGGGGTTTTTAATGTGTCATATATAGATACAATGACTGATGACATAGATATAAATACGGATACATTTTTTCATATGTTAGAGAACCATCTTAAGTGATAAAATATTAAAATTTATGGATCGCTTGTTATTAATTATTTCTTAAATATATTATGAATTATGTCAACATAAGTATTTTGTCTTCAATTGGTTTATACGTGTATCTAAGTGGAGTTGTAATTTAACTATTATGTGTCTTACTTATGTTAAGAACAGTGTTCGGAAGTACGCTAGGCGCTAGTCGGACGGTGATTCCGGGCCTAGCGAGTTACCAAAAAATCGGGGATTAAGCGGGAAGTACGCGGGGGGTAATTTTATAAATTATTTAAAATTTTAATTATTTTTACAGAACATATACATTTAATACATGTTTATAACGAATTTTGACAATAAATGTATTGTGGTCCAGCGGTCAGATTAGCCATCTCAAACGCCAGACCCAGGTTCAAAGCCTAATTCTGCAGTTTTGTTTGTTTTTTATTAATGAAAGGGTAAAATCGTAATTTCTTGTATCATCTTCCTCCTCACGATCCCTTTTACTCTAGACCCAATTTTGCAGCCGTTTTTCATTTTTTTTTAACATAAATCACCATTTTAAAGCTATTTGGTTCAATTAAACTCAGTTTCATTTGTTGCTACACCTTATATACTATAATTATAGTGTTTTCCATCACAAAATCACCATAATCTAAACTTTTTTTTTCTGAGCCGAATTTCCTAGCGATTATACTAAAATCGCGGCGGTGAAGCTCCGCCGAGCGCTTTTCCGGCGAATACTCGGCCACTCCGGCCGCGTTTTCGAACAGGGTTAAGAACAATGATTTTAAGAAACAAAACAAACAGAGTAGCTGATTTAATTATGCATGGGTCCCACAGATCGTGTTGTTATAATAAGGGTTTGTTTTAATATTTGGTTAGTTATAATAGGTAACATTAAAAATAATTAGGTACAATAAACTTGTATAAGTAGATTTTTTTAAGATTCCTTCTATTTTAATAGTATAGATTACTTGGAAAGCATACCTTTTTGATGAAGTTCTTAGACCACCTTAGGCCTGCGACTTTTAACCGGAACCGTTTACCCGAACCGGATCCGATCCGAAATGGGCCGGTTCGGTACGGTTTCGGTATTCATCAATTTACCCATTGGATAATTTTATAAATAACCATGGATATCGGGTCGGATCCGGTTTTTATCCGGAACCGTACGGGTACCCGATTTAAACCGGATTCTATGTAATAACATAGAGAATTGCATCTTGTTGGCGTCGAACCCGGGTTGGAAGGGGACGAAACACTTATAATACCGCTGGGATACTTCAACTTTGTTGTTATTATCCACATAGTACTAGTATATATTCGATTTCAGTTTATATTTTCTTAAAAATAATAAAATAAAAATAAAAGTAGATAAATAATAAATAAAATATTATTTCGGGTTTTAAAATGTATATCTGAACCGACCCGGAACCGGATGGAACCGAACCGAATCCGAACCGTAAATCAACCAAGTACTCATTGGATATAATTTAGAAATAACTGATTTACCCGGAACCGAACGGTTCTTATCCGAAACCGATCCGATTATCCGAAGTCCCAGCCCTAGACCACCTCATCATCCTAATTTTTAACAAGAGGTATGAATTCTCACAAAATCATTAAACAGAAAAAACACTATAAATATTAATGGAGCTTTCAAAATCATGAGATAGCCATGCAATAGTTTTTCACTAGGTTCTAAAAGTAAAGCCAGATATAGAAAAATGACATACACTCACTGCATGGACTTTCATATTTCGATTCAAAAATACAAAACACAGAGAAGATAGATCTTAGGATTACGGGGGAGCTCAAGTAAAGAGCAGCTTCAGGTTTCTTCATAGGTTTGGTTAGGTTAGGTTAGGAGGACTTGCTGATTTCTTGCAATTATCATCAGTGATTCTTTGGAACACTTTTTCACTTGCTGCAATGAGTTTCTTGACGATGTCGAACGTCCTCTTCCTTCCGAAACGGACGCGAAAGCTCCACCATTGAACTCAGATTCCCTCTGATCTTTCCTAATCGCCACCGCTTCTGTTGTTCTCTCTATAGTTCTCCAGCGTCGTCCATGGAAGTTCAGAGGTATTGAGAGAAGTGGATAATACGGAATCACTTCCAAGATTTTCAAATACTTATTGGGGTCTAAACTGTTTCCAGGTGGTGGCATTACTGTAAATAATACAGGTCCACAAGGTAGACCAGTCAAGCTAGTGATAGATATAAGACAGATGCGGAAATGAAAGAATTAATCAGTTAGGCGTGTGTCTCGAATAGAGTTTCGATTTTGGGATGAAATCTTATCATAATGTGTAAGAGCATTGTTATACACATACATAGTATAAGAGCACCATTAACGCTGAGGATGTTTTTTAAAAAAATTTTGTTGGTTTGAAAAATAAAATTTATTACAAGCAAACCAATCGTGGGCCGCCACATATCGGTGGGGCCCGCGAACAGTGAAAAAATCCCTCCAAAATCGATCCTTATTTGATATGTTTTGTGATCGGTTTTTGCAAAATTAACGAACCCCACCATTAAGAAACCCTCTTAAGGTGCCCTGTTAATTATGCTCTAAGAACATCCACATTAGTGAAACTAAGGGGTTCGATTTCCAATACAAAAATATTTATTTTATTTATTTTTTCGTTTGATTTTTTTTCAAAAAAAAGACCGAGCCAATCGCGGGCCACCACGTGGCGTGGGGCCCGCGAAACAGTGATGAAACGGGTTCATCCGAGCGAATCTGCAAGGATTGAATTCACAAAAATCACATTATTATAATCTTTTTTTTTTGAATTGTGTGAACTTGAGCAATAATCCCCTAATGGGGATGCTCTAAGTATGCTGGAGCTAAAACCTAATAGCTTTAGTTAATAAGGTGGCACCAGATCCACCATTTGGGGCTTGTGTTTGATTAACAGATTATCCACTGCTTAGGTGCTTTACTGCATTGTTTAAGATACGTACCATATTTTTGGCATTTTTTTTTGTTAAAGAGGTATATGTTAAAGCATTTTCAATCTTGTTCCATTTCTACTCTAAAATATGTTTTGTTATAAAATTTTATTCTATCTTACTACATTTTAAACTGCAGAACAAAAATAATAATTAAAAATATTATAAGAATAATTACTCTATTTTATACTCACTATAATATGGGTTCAAAAAAAATACTCACTATTTTTTGATAAAATATACTCACTATTCTATTTCAGAATGAAGAGGGTATATAATAAAATTTGAAATTAAAATAGAACAAAATGGTATAGCATTATGGAGAATTAAAGAACACATAGAAGAGAATATTGAACATTATCGATGTTTATGACTACGGAATTTCATCAAAAAAGATGATGACCAGGAAAAATTATCTCAATGTTTTGAGATTAATTCTAGAGGAGAAAAGAAACATATACTCGTTGACTAGTAAGATTTTATATCTTAAGAATTGTAAAAATTCATTTTCTCATTGTTCGGTTTATATAATTTAATAACACTTGTACACAATTTTTGGTCATAGTGGTATTTGCAAAATGTTTATATGTGATACCAACCGCATGAGAATTTATTCGCTTATATACTAATAAAGACTTAATTGATATGATTAAAAAACTGTTAGATATTGTATAACATTATATAACATTAATAGTGTCGTTAATGTACATTGTTTAAAATCATTATTATATAGTATTTTACGTTTTAGTTTCATTCAAATATAAATTTTGTTTTAATTCTGGTATTTACCAACTTTTATATGATGAAAGTGGATTATGTAATACTCAATATTTTAAAGAATTTTCTTTATCTTTCATATCTAAATTTTGAATTAAAATTAGACAACAAAAGATTGTATTTTTTAAAAAGAATTACTCAATAATTATTTGAGCTGATAATTGGCTAGTTTTAACAGTAATTTCGATGTATAAAAACATGGTATTTGTTAATTTTTAATCATAATAAATATTCAATAAAATTTATTTGGATATAATTTTAAAATCCTTTTCAATATTTCTTTGCAAGTATTTATATTTTTGGAAAAGTATACTAAAAAAGAAGATATATATGATCTTTAGAATTTTAAGATTTAGTAGTTGTGTGTTTAGTTTAATTTCAAAAAAAAAAATTCATAAAAATATTTAGAGATCTTTTATAAATATTATATAAAGAATAATGTTGTGATTTTATGTATATTTTATTAAAATATGTTTAATAGATTATAATTATTAACTATGTATTATTATTTATATTTTAAATTTAGTTATATGATTATAAACGAATTATATTATATTTTAAGAAATGTATTTTATTAATTTAATAAAAATTGTAAACAATATTAAAGAATAATTATATGTGATATTTCTTGACATCATCAAAATAATAATAATAACCATATATTTTAGAATCTAATACTATAAAGAAGAAGGCAACTCTGTTCTTCTAGAGACACGTCACTAAATAGGGTCACCAGAAACTGCCACGTGCTCCTCTTCCTTGAAACTTTGCGTTTCATTAAATAAGTTTTGGGTTTATTCGTTGGGCTGCGTCTACATTATTTGAGCCCACATATTGATAGATAGATCCAGGCTCCCTCCCTCCCGATAATGAAACGCTGCGTCTTTTTAAAGGGTTTGTGGTGTCTCCATCTTCGCGTCTCTCCTCTTCATCGCGCAAGCGATCTTCCATCTCCATCTAAACAGCAAACAAAAAAAAGTCTGATTTATGGCTAATGCTTTGGTCTTCCTCTCCGATTTAAACAATGGCCGCTCTTCCTTCACCGTTCAAGTTCGCCTGCTCCGTTTCTGGGACACCATCTCCGGTTAAATTCTATACACATCTCTGCCTTATTGAATCCAGAAATTAATTTTATATTGTGTTTTGAAGTTTCTGTTATAGGATTTTGGCTGAGCCATTACCCAACTTTTGATGATTGCTATGTCTTTTTTTTTTTAAAGTTCATATTTTTTTACGTTTGTGTAATTTCTCCGGTTAACTGCTTTACACATCTTGCCGTCTTCAAATTAGTTAATGAAATATGAAGAATGGCTAATTGTGTTCTCCTCCTTGCTGATTTGAAGTCTGTCTGTGATCAATTGCTTATGTTTTGGGAGGCGAGAAATATGAAGAGTGGCGGAAACCATATCGGTGTAGACCTTCTCCTCCTCGATGCAAAAGTGATTCCGGTGAGAAACTCATGATCTTTAAACTATTTATTGAAAAGATTGAGTTTACCTGTTTGGGAGATGATTTGGTTTGTTTGTTGATTTTAGTTTTGTTTGTTGCCTTATTTGTAGGCGACTCTCATCTAAGTCACCGTCCGGTTCATGACTGCACCTCTATTTCCAGTGAATGCTTATTTATTTACAGGTTAAACGACACCTCAAACCATCAGTCGAAGAAACGAGGGGAATTAAATATCTGAGATTACACATTAAGGCAGTGCTTATTCACTCAGGTAACTTCTACAGTAGTAAGTAGCACAGGTTCTAGGAAGGTGTCAGACTATAATTTAATATCCTAAAGCAAGAAAGTATCGAACATAAAAGGGTATTCTCTGTGGTTGGTGATGGATTTGTATGAGCTATTTAGAGGGTATAACATGACATGAGTATGGATTATATTATGGGGACTTCATGGATTCTTATCCTAAGAAGTACCTCAACTATCTACTCACTGGTACTTTTCCTTCCTCTAGGAAAATTTCATCATTGATCGCATGATTCTTTGATCACTGTATGTCAACGACGATTGTATTGTATGTTCAAAATAATCTTTGAACTCCAGTGGACGTGTCTTGCGTCTGAAGAAACATTTATACCTAAAAACCGAAATGCCGTCTGAATCAACGTTCATGTCATTGTGGTTACTTGATATTTTCCACTTCAAAACGTAACTGGCCAACTTAGACACCATAGACCATATAGTGTTTGTTCATTATTGTTTTGTAATTTAAACTTATAAGCTTATAACTCCAGAGAGTTTGTTTTAACTTATAAATGCTTTCACTCGATCTTTTCTATTTAATTTTTGATGTATATAGGTTAATCCATATTTCACGCCATACACAGCAAGAAAAAAAAGAAGATGGCGATAATGAAAGAAAGACAACAACGTCTTACAGTCTGCAGCAAGACAAAAACATCATGCAGAGAGGTATCTTACAGTCTTTATCATTATTATCTTCACACTTTTGTGCTTTGTTAAATTATAGTTTTTTGCATTTTTTTTACTTTATTTGTATTTATCACTCATTCTCTCTATAAATATGAACAGTTAAGGAACTTATGAACTCATCTTAAAAGAATACTGAGATGCTTTTATGTTGCACGTTTGCAACAATTTGCTATCCAGTACATTCATGTAACGAAGATGCTTTTGTAAACTGTATCTTACATTTGTTCTACAAAATGATGTTTGAAATATTGATACAAATACAGTTAGAAATATATATATATATATATATATATATATGGAAATTGACAGTTTTGAACAGTACCTAAAATTCAAAAACCTCAGTGTTAGCAATCTCTTCATTACAAGAAAAAACGAACAAAAAGTAAACATGTTCTAAAAAAAGTGTTTCAAAAAAAAAAAGTAAGCTATTGCTCCTAATGATGTTCCAACAAACTTATAATATTTCGAACTTTTGACATAAAAAGGTTTTACCTATTTTCTTTATATGCTCATGGTTTCTGTAAATAAAGCATTCATTTTAGCCATCACAAACTTAAACATGAATCATGATATTTTATACCATGATTTAAATTATTTTAAATAAATAGTTAAGATTGCATGTTCCATCACCATCTGTACTGCCAATCCCTCCGCCACAAGAGACGAGCTAACGTACGTCAAAGAGTCACTGTGAGAGATGAGCCTCTCATTTCGATTGTCCGAGAAACTCCACCCCATTCCTGCTGAATTTTGTTATTTATTCCAGCATCAGATCGACAATGGGTCTCTGAGTTCGCGCCTTGCTTCCTTTGGGTTGGGCCTCGGGGAGGAGGTACAGATATTACTTGAGCCAACTTCCTACTTTGTTTTCTTCCCTACTCCATTTTTAAAAGAGCATGTTTCCAAAACAACAACTGAGATATGTTTTAACTCTGACTTTTGTTATATTAAAACTGTTTCCTTAGCTACTTCGACTCTCTGTTCTTCGTGAGTAGTATTTCGTTAGAGCTTAGTAGTCCTTTGTACATGGTCATTTTCTTGGAGTAATGGTTGTCGAACTTCAACGGCGTCACAAAGTCGAGATAAAAGAAGTTTGGTCACCACCGAATCTTGAAAATTGCATATAGTTCTTACAGACAACTTAGCTGTAAGAACATTGTATTGCATATCTTTCTCAATACTACATTGTGGTTTATATACATGAACGTAATTACAGAAGTTTCCTAAAACAGAGGAGCTGAGATATTGTCTATAGTCAATAAATTTTCTAAAGTTTAAAATAACTAGAGCTTTGAGATTAAAGTTCAAGCTTTACATGCGATTAACCAATCATACGAATTTCTTCAATTAACGCTTTCAAAGATAAAACTCAACGGCTTATGAAATTAGAGCGGCCATAAACAAAATCTGCACAACGTCAAATTCTTCTTCCATCTGTCTTTCACATATCACTTTTTCCCGAGCAAAAGTTTGAAAAAAACAAAAACAAATCACAGAAACATTACATCCAAATTCTAACCCAGAAACCAACAACAACTTACCACAAATTGTTAAATTTAAATAACAAATGGTTTAAATTATAAAATTTATGAAGAAATGTATTAAAATATATTAAATTCAAAAAAGAAAATATTGAGAACTAAGTAAAATAGTTATAGCTTTTATGATTTTTTTAATATAGCAACAAATATATGATTTTTATAAATATAGTAAAATTTGTGATAAAATAATGAAAGTTATAATTAAAATAAATTTAAAATTCATTAAAATTTAAAATATATTTGCATGATTTCGTTCATTTGCTTACCCGCCTGTAGGGCGGGTCCGACCCTAGTAGTATATATATAATCATAAGTATAGATATCATATATGCTATGATTTCATAACAAAATATTAAGAATAGTATACACGATCATACATATATATAATCATATGTTATGATTGCGTAACATATTCAAAACAAAATATAGTTAATGATATTTTTTTGGTAGGTAAATATAGTTAATGATATTGATGTCTACGAAATAATTACAAATCTGGAAAATAATTATTAGATCAATGAGTTATGAAATGTTCCTTATAAATCAGTTGGTATATTTCATTACATTCAATTGATTGGTCACTTCTATAAAGTTTTGAATTTAGAATATATTAATCATAGACAAAATTGAATTTTTGTTAATGATAGTATATTATTTAATTTATTAAGATATTGATCAAAATTAGGATATTAATAAAATATTACTAAAATATATTAACAAAATATTTTGGGATTATGTTTCTTATTAAAATAAATCATATAATAATTTAATATGATGATTTTCTAAGAGATAAATGAAAATAAAATATCATACATTAAAGGAAATCATAACATCTGTTCTAATAGTTAATATAAATCAACTAATAAGATAAAAAATAAAATAATACATCAACAAAATTTTATATTTAACCAAAAGAAAAAAAAACTACTACAGATTTGTAAATGAAAACAACTAAAGATCGTAAAAACATATATTAGTTCGTTTAAATATGTTTCAGACGAAAATGTAAGAGAATATATATATATATATATTATTTTTATTTATTTATTTATTTATATTTTGATATATCCTATCGGCTAGTTAGTTTTGAGAAAACGCATTTAGCGCTACATAGTGGATTTGTTACCACACTATTTGATCCAAGTTTTGAATGTCTTCTCATTAATGCCAAATGATTAACCGATCATCTATTACAGTCTACCTTGTTAATTACCTGGACCGAAGTCCAAACTCAAACTGACTAAAGAGTGATAATTTAATTTCCAACAAGAATAAAGATTACCATTAGACTACAGCTACTTGGTTACAAATAAATATTTTATGTCTACACGAGTAGGGGTGTCAAAATGAGTTATAGCTCATGAGCTGGCTCAGCTTGATTTTTTATGAGCATGATCTTTGATTTTTAGGCTCATTTAATAAAAGAGCTTAATGATCTATTTTAAATTAGATCAAGAGTTATATGAACGATCTTTAATGATCAGAGCTAACTCATGAGCTTGGTCGTTTTATACAATATATATATACACATATATAGATGACTTCTATTTTTCTTATGTAAGAAAAGATAGTTTCTATATTAATCGTATTTATCTTCTATAATTAAAATGTTAGACGAAAAAATTATAAATATACAAAAATGTTAAAGAATATTGATATCAATCTCCACATTATATATCTTTAGATTTAAAATTTAAAACAAGGTATTCCTAAGACTCTTATGCAGAACATCAATACTATTAAAACCGAAGGGTCTTTTTGAGGTACCCTTGGAGTTTTAGAATATTTACCGTCCTATGCCACTGTTATATTTAAAACATATGGTTTTTATTTAATTATGTATTTTCTGATTTTTCTTTTATTTATACAGCAGAAAATCATAGATTTAATTAACAGAAATATCTAACAATTTTAGATCCCATTTGTTTTTGAAATTATTTTACAACCATGCCACTCCCATTTATTTATAACTAAACTGAAATAATTAGATACTTATTTATAAGCTTACAAATCGATATAATAACTATTTATAGACATCGAACAAATACATTTACGTTTAAGTTAAAATTTAACCTTATGTTACGATGATTAACTAATTTAAAAAGAAAAAGGTATCGTTCATAAAATGTAAAATATGTTCATACAAAATGGACACTGTGTTTCATGATCAAACACAGATTATTTTATCCAATGATTCTTAGAAAGCAACATACATATACATTTTTGGTTCGACATTCAATATTCAGCAAATTTATCCAATCATAGAATATGTTAATAATATAAACTGAAAACTAACGTTCATGAACCAAAATCATTTCTTCTCATATGATGTTCTCTTAACTCTATCTTTAAGCATTAGAAATCACAATGAGACACTAAACCCTGAAAATTATTCCGAGTACCTTCCATTTATTTTACATACTTATTTTACATAAATAGTTATCTGGCATCATATTGTTATTTTTACATTATGATAGGATAGTACAATTTTAAAATATATTCCTCTTATAAACATATTAAAATATCAAAAACAATTTGAACAATATATATTCTATAATCAAAAAGATAGCTACAGAGTCCCTATTTAGATTCGAAGTATAAACTATGTTAACAAATAGTAAAAAAATAAATTATTTATTAAACTATTCCATGATTTGGTTTTACTTATTAAAATATCAATAATTAATTTGAAGAATATATCTATCTATGAAAAAAAAAAGATAGCTATCCAATCCCTATTTAGACTCAAAATATTAAACATGTTAACAAATATTTCAAAGCTAAACTTTTTCAAAAAAAACAAATTCTGTAATGGTATCTATCTTGAAAACTACTTGCCTCTCTAATGTTAAACATTTCAGAACAGATCAGTGGATAACAATAAGGAGTAAAATCAGTTCCATTTATAATGTTCTAAAAATAATTTATTCAGTTTATATAATATTTAAATTATATGAGAAGTTTTTCAACTATTTAGAAATATATTTTTTTTTTGGTTTTATCGGAAACCAGTCACAAGTTAATGATTGGTTTTGGGTTTCTACCAAATTTTATCGGATTTTTAATTAACGACTTTTCACTAAATCCAAACCGGATTATATATGGATCACCGGTCTATCGGTTTAACTGCAGATCACCGAGTTTATCGGTTTGATCATGGTCAGGTCGTGAAGGAACACTGAATAAAGCAAAAAATTACAATTCTGATGATTATTTTTCATATAATTTAAAAATATTTAATAAAAAATTTAATGTAAATCACAAAATACAATTTTCTTCAAGATCCAAAAATTTATCACACATACGAAAAAATTTAAATAAATCATTACAAAAGTTTAACAAGAAAAGATATACGATATATAAATTATTACATTATTTACAACCAAAAAATAATACCGCACTTTAAAAACGCGAGTCAAAATATTTCATTCAATACTCACCTCAGATAGTTTATATCTCTATCAATGTTTAATGATACATATAATTTTAATTTGTAGATATATTTGTGAACTCTCGTTGCAAACCTCACAATAAAAACAAAAGACACTAAGTATATATTTGAAAAATAATATAAGAAATTGCAGGTTAATATGTAAATCTTTAAGTTTTCGAGCATATGTGAATATTTCTTTTTAGAAGATTAATATATTTTATAAATATACATTTAATTTTATATTATATTTTAATTTACAATTTTAACACACGGGACTTTATTTAATTGTATACCTTTTGAGTTTGGTTTCGGACAAACTCAACAAGTTTCCATCTCATCGGAATAAGAAATAAAATCATCGAATCCAACATGCATAATAGACTTAAAAAATAAGTTACATCTGAAAATACAGTATTTAAAAAGAAATGGATGAAGAAGATATAATAAATAACATGGGATTTACCTTTTACGGATCGGATGAACTTATACTTCGGAGATTACCATCTTCTTCTCTTTAACCGAGAGGAACTGACAGTTGAGAGAGAGAAACGTTTTACCCATGGGATTTACCTTTTACGGATCGGATGAACTTATACTTTGGAGATTACCATCTTCTTCTCTTTAACCGAGAGAAACTGACAGTTGAGAGAGAGAAACGTTTATATTTGTTCTGTCGAATGAAACCTGGAAAAAATAAAACAAATGTACATCGGTTCATCTAATGGGCTTTTTAATTAAAAATATTTAAGTTTTTTGTTTAATTATTCTTATCTTTTTACTAATATATTTTAAATAATAATTTAATTGGATTGATCGAATTTTATTTTCGTTAACTAATTAAATTTCGTAATAAATTATTGTTAAATAATAACAAACTGGGAAATACATTTTGGTATAACTAGATTTAAAATACAAACTAGCCTAGTAACCGGAAACAAAAATAATCTCACCACGATCACTCCTTTAAAGCATCTGATCAACTGCCATTTCATCAGATCTATAATATTAAAGCCATTGGAGAGACATGCAAAACCAAAAAAATGCTTTATGTAAAAATTGATTCAAGTTCAACACTCTATCAAGGATGAAGAAAATAGGGTAACAATGGATTACCTTCGAGATGAGAATGAGTCAATTCGTGGAAGACACAAATCGTTTTGCAGTTCAATCGCCAAGAGAGAGTTTGACCTTTTTTTTGGAAACCTAACAGCTGTCTGAAAATGGCAAAAATATGTCTCTATAGCGTAGAAACTCAGTAATTTGTTTGGGCTTGGACCGTTTTTATTGAATTCATTATGTAACTCGAATCTTCTTAACATAAATATATAAATTATACCCCATCTTGATAAGTTTATGGCTTAAATATAATCAATCCATTTTCTGGTCCATTTAAAAACATATCATAATTATGTGGAAAATAAAAAAATTATTTATAATGAAGTTAACATTATAATTACTAATAATATTTAATTTTTAGAATTTTTACTGTATATTTATCTTAACTATTATTACGTAGAATCTGAAAAAAATGTTTTAGTTTTTTTTAAGATTTAATTTTATAGAGTTAGAAATTTAAAAGTTACCATTTTTATAATATTCTTTAAGAATGTTATAGATTTTCATAAAATAAGAAAAATATTACTAAATCTCATCAAAATATATGAAGTCTTAACAAATATAAAGATAATTCCACTATCAATGTAAAACAAAAAATATAATGGTTGTTTTATAATTATGTAAAATGTATGTACGTTTAAATTATTAATTCATAACTTAAATGAGATCATATATTTACATAAAATTATATTTATAAAATCTTATTATTTTATCGATTTGTGTCATATTTTGAACCGGCCAATTTGAAGACCGCAAAAAATTATTAATTTATGGTATTTATTAATTTATAGTTTGTACTATATGTTATCCTAATCCTACAAAAGAAAAAAAATTCGATAACATATTGCCGAGTTAAACTTTACCATAAAAATCATAGGTACTATTAAAGTATATATATATTATCGCTATGTCAAAAACTTAGACAACCTAGATTTTGACACGCCTTGCTGCATCTGTATCATATCAAGACTCTTGTGTGGAATAGATTTTCGGATTAATTTTAAACTATATTATGTTTTGGACTAATTTTAAATTATATTATGAAAATTACTTTATTTATAATTTATTTTATAATTATTTTTTTATATTTTTATTTTTATATTTGATCGCAAGTTAACTCATAATCTAGATGATCTGGATTCGAGTTTACATATTGAACCTCATATAATAAATGAACTGAGCTGATCTAACTCATAAAATACCGAACTTACTGTGAGCTGAGCTGAAACAAGCGAGCTAACTCATTTTGACGCAACACGATTTTGTCTCACCTTAAATATTTTCTAGTTGTAGTTAGACGGTGATAATATGCTGCTTGCAATGCCTCTGGTCAATGACTCAATGCTCTTTAGTCTTAGGGCTCGAAACATTATGGACTATAAGGCCCAGGGGAGAATCGAACAACCTTGTCGCATTAGATTATATTATTCCAATGTGATCAAATCATTGATAGACCGATCTGGAGACAAATATTTGTTATTTTATTGGCCCACTGGACTTTTAACAAGCCTCGCTTATTAGACGTATCTAATTTTCGCTTATAAAGAAAAGAGAAAATAAAAGGTATACAAAATAAATTTTGTATAAAATAAAAACATGTTCCTTAATGACTTTTTTGTATTTTTATTTTATACTGTTCCTTGATTATTACACTCAACATTAATGTTATATATTCGTTATCCCCATTATCTAATATGTATATATAATTGCAAGGTTCTTAATTTAAATTGTTAGTTGGAATCTAAGAATATTTCTTCAGAACTAGCTAGTATAAAAATAAAGTTAGAGCAATTTATAAGATCTAAGAAACTAACCCTATAACCCTAGCTCTAGCTTCTAAATTGCGGCCTTTCTCCAGTATCTTATAGTGCAAAGCTTCAAAAAAAAGATCTTATAACGATATAGGATTATAAAAATAGTGCAGAAGTACATTTACCCAAAGTTTAGTTTATTCCCAACGTTTTAAAACCTGAAAGCGGATAATAATTGGGAGGAAACTAAATCTGCTCCCCAATAGAAGATCACTAATCACATGGTCTTAAATATTAATCACCCAATTACAATTAAACCTATATTTTTAGTGACTTAAATAATGTATAGTACACAAATTTCTCGAAGCTAAAGCCTATAACATGGGAGAAGCAAATTAAGAAGAGAGAGGAGGGGACCATTAGGTTGACAAGTGTTTGCTAGAGACCTGAATTATTGCCTAACTAAACGTAATTAACTAATAATGAGAATCTGATTAATGGTCCCCGTTACCTTTTTAAGATGCGTGTTCACTTTAATTGGTCCCTCGTAGCTTTCACATGATGGGGCTTAAGCTATAATTAGGGAATATATATACATAGATTATGAATTTAGTATTTACGCAGTAAGCATACACATATATAGTTTTGCATTAATAATTATTTAATGGTTGGTAATAGCTAAGGGCACAACAAACAGTGAACCTGCTTGCTAGTTGTCGCTGCTAGCAGGATTTAGGAATCACTAAGAATCACTATAAGCAACAAGGAAGACTAATAACATCGACTGTTCCTTTTGCAAGCACCCAAAAAGGTAACAAAACAAAACAAAAAAATGTTAAATATTTAATATTTTCTAAATTATATTATAAAATATTAAAAATTTAGATCGGTCTCTAACTATTGCTGAGGATATATTGAGGATTTGGAAACTTCAATTGGTCTCAACAACAAATATCATATTAACTAATAATGAGATTTTAATCTGGAACAGATCCAAAGAATAACACATGAACCCCATTGTTCATGTGCATAGTTTAGTGACTCACTGATAGCTGTCACATAGAAAACAAACTGTTTGCTCTCTTTTTCTTTTCTTATGTATTTCCTAAATGATACATTTCCTTTTCTTTCTTTTTTTTCTTGTTGTTGTCACCATCCAAAGCATCTATTTATGAATTTTGAGTTTTCACATTTTGGTTTATTTCTCATTCTTTTTGCTAATACAATGTATCTCATATGCTATATATAGCTTCCCATCAGTATCTGGATGAATAGATCTTTCACGAAAAGTGTTGTAAAACACGTCATCGAATGATTATTGAGCTGAAATTAAGAAGTTATTAATACAAAATAGAAAGTGTAACATATATGTTGATACAAATATACTATTTTTTTTTTGAACTTTTACAAATATACTATTTGAGTGTAATTCATACACAATGTAATGTTTATTAGTTAGAGTTAGGCGAAACTACATTTTGGAAGATTTGATATCTCTGGGTCTGGTTATTTTTATTTGGTCACTTATAAAAACATAAAATTGACAGTCATATTTTAAAAAATAATAGGCAGAAGCTACCTTCAAAATCAAACTGGGAAATAGAGTTGATCCCAATAATTGGAGGAAATCGTACTTAGTTTTTTCCTCTTTATTTTCAAGTCGGATCACCAATGATGGTGTTTCTTCTTTAAATAATATCTCAAATAAATAAATATTATGTTCAAAAAATTAAATATTAATATGGTAAATAAAAGTGAAGATACACACACACTTAATGGCTTTAGTTTCTTTACACGTATCGAGTCATGTCTTCTCGTAGAATGTTAGCATGTTGGTTGTCCCACTTGAACTCCAAATATATCTAACATATTAGAAAAGGAAGGATTAGTGTAAAATAACAATAGTATATATGAGCCTTTTTATATGTTTATTTTACATAAATTCAACCACTTTTAGTGGATTCCAACTCCTCATTCAACCTAAGTAGTGTTACTTTATAGCGGCTTTCCTTTTCACCACCTACCATTTGAAAATAACTCAGTATTCCATATATACACAATACATTATATATGATGGATATCTTTTTGTTTAAATAATGAAAAGTTCCTTCAAAGAAGAAAATAAAAGAGATCTCACTTTCACTAGATTCTTCATTCTGCCTTAATTTCTTCTTCTTCGTTTTGAAACTGACCTTAATTTCTTCTTACGTATGTGTATACACGATGGTTGAAATTTCTTACGACGTATTCCTGCGTATTTGTAAAAATAAATGAAACATTATACATGTAATTCATAGTTTTATAACACCAATTTATCTAATCTTGCCAATTTAATTTGTCTCAAATATAGAATGCAATTTGCATGCTATCTTTAAACAGTTCTGATATTTGTTTGATGGTAGCATATGGCCACATGGTAAAGCTGTCTGTTTAAAAGAAATAAACCGAAGACCTATTAATAAAAAAGTGATAATTAAACCAACTCGGAAGTATTATTCAACATGCGCATGCAGTTGAATCTTATTATTTCCCACTTGTTGAGCTTCCTTCCGTGGCTTAGTAGTAAGCAATAAGGTCAATTGTTTGATTATAACATTTCTTAAAATGTAGTGCCTTTAGAATTAAACAGGTTTTATGCATCTCCCTTTAGTTTTCTCAGATACTAGAGATGATTAGTTTATCTCAAAAGTTACAACTAAACAAATATTTGTCGCAGTAATATTGCATGTTCTTGATCTGCATGCAACTTGTATATTATGTTTTCATCTCCCTGCGCCTCGCCACAATAATTATTTGTTGTGTAGAAAGAAATTTTGTTTTTTATGTGTTCATCTCCCTGCAGGTTGCCACAATAATTAGTTGTTAAGTGTAGAAAGAAATCTTTATTTATTACTCCTTATCGCATTGTCAAGATCACGCGAGTAACATATAATTGGTAAGAATTTATATATAAAATGCATGGATAAAGCCCAATGACATCCTAGCTATCATAATCTATCTTTTTTTTTTAAAACACTTTCATTGATAAAAGAGGAGTACAAGGAACAAAAAGGAAGCCAATACAGAAGGATCAAACTTAATCTAAAAACCACAAGAGGAGTTAAGGCTACACAAAAAGATGCCTTAACCAACAAGGAAACCCAGCAGCTATATAAGATTGAAATCGATCCTCTTTAATGACACTATCAGCGATCAGACAAGCACCTTTTATATCACTGCGCTTCAGAGATTGAACACGTCAGTTCAAGAAATCATGAAGGTGAAGACAGACTTTCTGAAAATAAAACTTTAGAGAAGGCCAGTCATTAGGATTAGATACTGCAGCAATCAACTACTTGTCATCGCTCACAAAAATAATCGAGTCATAATGAAGACTTTTAACACTTTCAATGGCCCATAACCAACTTTCTAATGAGGCATCTTTTCTGTTGTAAATGCCCGAGAAGGATCTTCTACCATGTAAAAGAACTTTTCCTGCATTGTTTCTGAGAATCCAGGAAGCACCACTTTCTTTTTTGGATTTGCTCCAAGCATAACCAATATCGCATTTGAGCCAATTTAAAGGGGGAGGCTTCCAACCAAACAGAGATTTCTTCTTCCTTTCAAGGTCAATAGTCTTTTCATTTTCCTCTATTGATTTGATGAGAAACCAATGATTCACTTCATCATAAACTTTGCTGAGAAGTTCAGGACCTTTAGAAACAATGCCTTCAAAGAAAAAGAATTTCTATTTTTCCAGATACTCCAAATGATCCAGGGTCCAGCTCTACTAATCTCAGAAGGAATAGAGATAATATCTCTAGCTTTTAGGACAAAGAAGATGTTAGAGTAGACTGAGGATTCAGAGAAACCTGAGTGAGGAATAGGGAAGTTGCTGATGGCCCAATATTGTCTCGCTAAAGTGCAAGTGAAAAGCACATGATTTATAGATTCACCTTCCAGACCACAGACTTGACAACGAGTGTCCACCTTCATACCTCGGGCATTCAGATTATCGACAACTGGGAGAGCACCACTAATCGCTTTCCATAAGAAAATCCTTATTTTTGGAGCCGTATTGAGCGACCAAATGTAGTCTTTAATACCATTAAGCGAGGGAAGCAACGATCCTGCAACATAAGCCTCTTTTTTTGCTTCTTTTTCAGCAAACCAATACCCCGAACGAACAGAGTAGGCTCTAGATCTTGTGTGATTCCAGCAAAAGAAATCTTCTGAAGAGATAACTGGCTTAATCTTTGTGATGATAGCTATGTCCTGAGGATAAAAGAGCTCATGAAGCCTAACCATATCCCAGTGATAAGAATTTGGCCTCAATAGGTCTTTAACTCTGAGATTAAGATCGATCAAAGTGTTTTTCATTAGCGGGATTCTCATTCTATCACCATCAGCCAACCAAGGAGAAGACCAAACAGGGATGGAGTTGCCATTGCCAACCATCTGTCTGAGACCTTTAACAAGGAGATCTCTGCCGTGAATAATACTACGCCATGCGTAGGAAGGTCTTCTACCAAGTTTAGCAGACAGGAAATCATCTTCAGGGAAGTATCTACTCTTGAGAAATTGACTAAGAATGGAAGAATGATTATGGAGAATTCTCCAAGCTTGTTTAGCCAACAAAACTTGGTTGAAAGTTTCGATGTCTTTAAAACCCATCCCTCCAAGGTGTTTAGGGATACAAAACTTATCCCAACTTAGCCAATGAATCTTTTCTTTGTCTTCAGAAGAACTCCACCAGAAGGAGGCCATAGCCGAAGTAAGATTATTACAAGTTGTTTTGGGTAGTTTAAAACAACTCATAGCATAAATCGGCATAGCCATAGCGACTGATTTAAGAATGATTTCCTTCCCTGCTTGAGATAAGAATCTTGTGTACCAACCAGACATTCTCCCTTTCATCTTTTCTTGAATGTAAGCCAACATCTCTATTTTGGATCCACTGAAACATTCTGGTAACCCAAATAGGTACCCGCTCCCCCTTCAGCAAAGATTCCAAGAAGATTCTGAATACTAAGCTTGAGACTGGGGTTTACCTTCTTACCAAACGTCAAAGAAGACTTGGCTAGATTAATAACTTGACCAGTAGCCTCACCATACATCCGTAAAACCTCTTTAAAGATTTGACACTGAGAAAGGTCTGCTTTAAAAAGGAATAGACTATCGTCCGCAAAAAACAGATGATGGATTGTTGGGCCATTAGGAGAAAACTGAAAACCATCTATCAAGCCTGACGCCGCTTTTTGATTCAGAAGGAAGGAAAGGCCTTCAGCACATAGAACAAAAAGAAAAGGTGAAAGAGGATCACCTTGTCTTAGTCCACGTTCTGGAGATATAAAACCATGGAATTGGCCATTGATGATAATCGAATAGTTAACAGATGAAACACAAGCCATGATCCAGTTAACTCATTTTCTGTGAAATCCTAGGGATGAAAGCAGGGATTAAAGGTAATTCCATTCAACTCTATCAAACGCTTTGGACATATCCGTTTTAGCCGCTAAAAAATTCTCAGAAGTTACCTCATTGGTATGAAGACTGTGAATCGCTTCGTGGGCCAGAATGATGTTGTCTGAAATTAATCTGTTTGAGACAAAGGCAGATTGATTTGATGATATAATGTCTGGAAGAAACCTTTGGAGACGAGAGGCTAGGATTTTCGAGATTGTCTTGTACATGACAGTACATAGACTGATGGGTCTTAAATCAGACATCAGAGATGCATTTGGCTTCTTGGGAATGAGGCAAATTTGAGTGTAGTTCCATTCTATATTTATTATAATCTATCACGAAAATCTATATTTATTATATATTGGACTGATTTGGTATAACTTTCTGTCTAAAACAAAACTAAATTTTGAATATATACATTTAAAATTCATTTTAGAAAAATAACAGAAAATGCAAGTATAGACTGATATTATACTGTTGCCCAAAAAAGACTGATAGTATACTATCTCACCAACTTTTTGAATCTGATATCCTTACGTTTATAATATAAATATTTAAAATATTTAACGTTTAAAACACTAGTACTAAGTCAGAACCAACCGGACTCCAATATACATCAGATATATTGGAGTCCGGTTTAACTAAAGTTCCATTACGTTAACCTTTGAAATTATGTGTTTGTCTTAGTTGATAGATATTGTGTCAAAGTTCGAATTAGTCTATGACATCTTCAGTCGCTAACATGCAAAATAAATGATACAATGGCTAATAAGATCATAAATATAAAGTTTTGGTTTCTGTTTTTTTAGATAAGAGTTCATAATTACATGCTAAATTAACCCATTTCTGTGTTTATGTTCTACAACATTATTTACAGGGTGGATTAGACATAGGCAAGTGAAATATTGGTCTCGGTCCAAAAATTTTAGAGTTTTTTTACATAGGTATTGGCTCCGAATTTTTTTAAAAAATGTTTCGGACTCTCAAAATGTCATATCCGGTATAATGTTTTATAGAAAAAACATATGCAAATTGAAAGCCTAAGTTACAAAAAAATATATTCAAACTTTATGGTTAAATACTTTCTAGTGGAGACTGAATGTGTCCATTTATGTAATCGGGGCACGGATGAGTCTGACAACATCTTTATTCGTCTGTCAACATACATCCCAGAAATTATATATATATATATATATATATATATATATATATATATAAATGGTGATGGTAGTGGAAAATGTACTCAGTTTATACATATGCACAACAACGCAACGAAAATAAATAATAAAATTGTGGGAAAGAGAAAAAGAAATTGAAACCCCACATAAATTTGGATACAACAAAAGTCGTCCAAACTAATATCTTCGTCGAGTTTTCCTTCTCAGTTCTACTTCTAACACCTCAATCCCAATAGTCCAAAATCACTAACCAATTAAATGAGCTTTTTCAAAAAATAAAATAAAAAAATTAATGAGCTTTAAGTTTCTATATATGGATAAAGTTGTGTAGATGGCCACCCTGATGTTTCCTTTATTCTTCCAATAATTCAAAAAAATAGGAACTTAAACTCTTTTTTTGAAACACAGGAACTTAAACCATATAAATTAATATATTTATAAGCATTTTCTTTTAGGTTGAAGTTCGTAATCTAACAAAAGATATACCTAAATTTTTTTTTTGTTAAAAGAATAATACTTCAGCAAACTCTTTGTGAACTTGTTCTTGCTATTGGATACAGATGAAATTTTGTTTTATTTTGTTAGAAATATTTATATTTTGTTAAAAATATTTATATTTCGGTCGATTATCAACTAATTTTTAAATCAAAAATAGCTTAATTTTTTCAATTTATTATTAGTCAATGATAATACATTGAAAACTTCAGAAACTATCAATCAAAAATAATTAAAACCCATGTATAGTTGTGGAAAATTATTTAAAAAGTAACTTATTTTGTAGTAAAACATTGCTATTTTATAATATATGGGGTAAATAGAAAATCAATCAGTTAAAAATGAAATGATCTAAAAGTAGCTAGTTAGATATAATCAAACAAATGCTAGTTTTTTTCTAATGAAATAATCACAAATAAATTCTAGTTGCCATGTATATATTTTCTGAAATAATCTCACTTGATATATTCTGTTTATATAAACTATATATTTGGTCTAAGTATAAATTATATATGATTTAATTTGTGCATATACTAAATTTTAATTTTCAGTACATCTATTTTCATCAATATATTAGGATCCAATAAGTTTAACTCTATACTCTTTTGGGGGAACTCAAAATATTCCAAGATAATATATGGGATTTGAACTTGTTGGGTTTGCGGTAGTGATTTCTTCTGACTACCCAAAAATTATATTATACTTACATTCTACTTTCTAATAATTAAATAAACAGACAAGAAGAGCTTTTCTTTGACTGCAAAACAGTACTTTCACTCTTGTTTAATACTTTCCTTTGTATAAAGTTATTTACAGCTTTGTTATTTAAATAACATTATTTAATACTTTTTCTATCGTACTTATAAGACTAGTTATATGCATCTGTATTCATGTGATTTCTAAATGATCCCTGCTTTGTTTTATTACCCTCTTTTGTTTGTTAATCACTTTGTTTTATTACTTTTACAGGGAGTTTCTAGGATTCCTACAAAAAATCCAATGTAATCTCGGAAAACAAAAATCCGGTGACATTTCGCTAATTACTAAATAATTATAAGCACGTACTGTGCAGTGCGCATGTAGTCTAAACACCTGTAACAATGTTTACTCGGGGTTAAGGCCGGTAATATGTTTAGTAATACTACATAATATAATAATACAAGTATATTCGTTCTTTGATTTTATTCTTTTCAAAGTGTTGTTATGTCCATCAACTACAAAAATAAATAAACTTGCTTAATTGGAAATGATCATTTTATTTGAAAATAAGAACAGCAGAAGCATACAACCGGCATGTGAAAGCTAAATATTTTTTTCAATGAAAGCAATTACAATGGTTAATTAAAATTAAGGTCGCGGTAAAATAATTGATCATTGGTTCAAAAGATGTTTTTAGAGCTTATGAAACACCAGTGACATATTATTAACGACCTCAATGTAAAAGATACTACGAGTAAAAAAAATTCCTAAAAAAAAAAAAATTCATATCGAAAACACCATCCTATATTTTCACTAATTAAACAATCATCAAAGGTAGAAAATATGAACTAGTCTTGACGAGGCACAAGAAAGTTAAAGAGAAGATAAATGAGTCGGAGAATATATTAATACATTTTCACCCTTTTCTGAATCGTTACACGAAATTTACAATTCCTCGATCCATGTAGAAAAAAAGTAAAGATACTTCTGGCCGAAACACCCTCTAGGCATCTACTAGTTTTCTTAAAGGGCTGACTATATATACTAATTAATATTCTCCTCAAAATTTAGAAATAAACTCAGGTGTTATTAATGTGGTATTTGTCACTCTTCCCCAACCGTCTTCCTCTTCCACTCTACCAAACGTTTCAGAAACTCATTAACCTGTAATTTCAAAGGTTTCCAGTTTAATATAATAGTCATAAATACAGTTATAAGGTTGCAATAATTTTTATATCAATCATAAATGGTTAAGATTAAATTTACCTGAGAAGGGTCTTGAAGAGAATAAGAGGCATTGGTTTCCTTTGGAACTTTTGAGACGAGTATCCCAAAACCTTGTCCCTTTTCACGTAAGACCTATCGAATTATATGGTTAACTTACAACGTTTATATCTGTTGAACTGCATATCAAACTAGATTTCTTAAAGACTAGAAAATTAAGAGTAGTTGATGGTACGTAAACGTGTAATAACTCATTGTCATCATACCTTAAACGCATCCTCGTCGGTACGGTCATCTCCGATATACACCGGAACAACATTTTCCGAATTTTCAAATCCTATTTTAATAAGATCAAAGATATAAGAATGAACAGAACTAACAATTATTTCCCAAATATTAGATAAATAAATATATATATATATGGTGATGCTCTCACCTAATGATCTTAGCAAAAAATTGAGGGCCTGTCCCTTGTCCCATTTGATCGTGGGGCGGATTTCAAGCACCTGGTTTTACAAATAAATAGATTAGTCAGTAGTCTGTTAAAGATGATTGTTATTGTATTAATATTCTACATAAGTGCACTTAATTAGCCTTCAAATGACTAGTTAAAAGAGGGAGAGGTAGATTAATTTTACCTTTCTACCTTGGGTTAGTTTCAGCTTTGGATAATCAACTAGAACTGATTTTACTTGTTCAGCTAATGCGGCCCATCTCTGTTAGAAACGAAGACGTACATAGACAAATAATTAGAAGACATTACGAAAGTATAGTGTTTAGTGCATATATATTTAACAATATAGTTTTAGGACTTTATGTGACAACTAAACGTTACATTTTTTTTTGAATTATCAACGTTACATTTGAACAAGAAATAAGTCTTTTAAGTTTTTTTTTTAAAAATACTTTGGGTTAAAAACAATAAGCAGTGTGGACCATTTCACAAAGAAGCGAAAGTTTTTTTCTGTTTTCATAATCATTTTTGTTCTTACTTTCTCATCAACACGTCGAAAATGTACGGACAGACAAAACTTGTTATTCTCCACCATAGCCCCAGGGATACATTTTGTCTTTTCTTCTAAAATCTTAACCACCTGAAGTTATATACACGACAAAGTTAAATATATTTACTGTTTTCAGTCTTTGTAACTCGATTAGTTACATTTGTGAAGGTAATAAACAGCCTCAAAATGCACCTTCTCGATCATCGGTACAAACTCACGAGCAGGTTGGAACAGCACTCCTTGATTACTCTGAGACCAGTTCACAAAAAGAAAATAGATTAGTAGTTAGATAATTAGATTTTCTTACTATCGATTTTTACTGCATTGTTTTCTCACCTCGCCGTAATTATTTTCGTTGGTCGGTCCTTCAATGTCCATGCCATGGCTTCCAGCGTAGTAAATCTCGTTGAGTTTGACAAAAGCACGAACCTGAAAATAGTTATATATCTCATATAATTAATATTAATATATAGACTTCATAATACGTATATATTAATAAGTTTTTTTAAAAATACATATATATTAATACATATCAGTTACAAATATATATAGATAGAGTATGTAAGTTTATATCAAAATTTGGTAAAGTGTAATGTACCTTATCAATGGATCTTCCAGTGACTATAGCAGTAGGGAAGTTTAGAGCCACATCCTTTACAACCTCTCGCATCTATTCAAATGATTACAATATTATTAAATCAAAACAATTAATTAATTAAACAGCAAGTTTCATACATGGAACAGAATAAAAACCTCATGTGTTATGTAAGCTTTGTCGGGATCTTCAACTATAGGAGAAAGCGTCCCATCGTAATCAAGAAACATCACAATTTGTTTCCCTTTTGCAGCATTCATAATCTCATCAAACATATTCAAAGCTGATGGAAATCTAACCTAAAAATAAAAATAAAATAAAAATACGAAATCATGATGAGATACCAAAATCTTGAAATGGGTAATTTAGATTTAAGGTACAAATAAGTAACGTACGATCCAAGATGTTTTATCCTCGTTGTCTGAGTCAGACTCATGAGAAGAGGACCTGAGACGTGTAGGAGAAGAATCACGCATGGAATCAACCCACGATGCAATCTTTTCAGCACCAAGATTGTTATTGTTGTTGTTGTTTTTGTCAGCTGCTTCTAGAAGTTCTAAGAACTTTCGACGAGGGAAGGTAAAGTAAGTGGGAGGTGAAGAGAACAGGGGAGAGTTAGAGACAGAGACAGTGATGGTTTTTGAACCCAAGATGGGTTTTCTGTCGGAGACGATGACAGTCTGGTTCGTCATATTTCTCACAAGTGTTGAGAACGAGAGGAGAGATAGAGATATATGGAGGAAAACAGAGAGAGTGTGTGTATGTGTGTGTGTGTGTGAATGATGAGGAGGAAATGGGGATGGAGAAGAGGAATTTATAAGGAGAAGTGTGAAGAGAAGGAAGAGAGAAAAATAATTAAGTATGAGACAAAGGAAATTGCAATAACTTCATCTATCATTGGTGGCTCCCTCTGTACCTTTTTGGCCACATTATGCCCCTTTCTCTCTTTCTCTATTTTCAGCCTTTTAATTTCCTCTTTTTTTTTCCACTCCATTGGATCCTTAGAAAAATAGTTACTTAGGTTTTTCTAACATATTTTTAGATATGACATGAATCTTTTTGTTGTTATTTAATATTTGAAAATGTAAATGAAATATTAAAATACATAATTTCATTCATTCTGATTTTTTGAAGAGTAGAAAATTACGATATTATAATATCATTATAAAATATAGCAAATATCTATTTATATTGATGAAAATAAAACTATTCTAGACAAATACTTATAAAAAATGTACCCGGTGTCAAAACAAATAAATAACTAGTTGACCATATACTGTTTTTGAGTATGAGTTTTGTTCGAATTGGATATGTTTTTAAAGTTTTTTTAATTACTCTAGTTTGGAGTTTTTATTATATTTGTATATATTATTTAAACCAAATCGCCTTAACCTAGTGATAAAATTTTCTTTCCGTGCTGGGTTCGAGTAGCATTAACTATTTAGTAGTGTCCGATGGGGTTTCACGTATCCGAATGCAAGGCACCGTAGGATTATTCTTTGGGTTTAGAAAACCTTTGGATCTTATGACTATCAAATATATATATATATAACTTACGTCTAATATTGTATAGTATGTCTATATTTTTAAAGTAGCATGAGAATATGAGCCCTTCATGGAATACAAAAGTGAACATTAAAAATTTAAAGAAATCAACTTGTTGTTTTAATGCGAGCTATATATATATATATTTTTTGTTTTTTTGCTAATGCGAGCTATATTATGAATGGTTATTTGCTTGATTAATTATTTATTTACGATCTTGAGTGTAGTTTTAATTAAAAATGGATAAGAGTTTTCACTTAAATTCAAAGATGCGATTTGTTAAAGCTGCAAAATTAACTAGGTACGTTCCACATTTACATGAATAGATAAAAGGTTCTCACGGAAAAAAAAAAGGAAAAAAGATCAAAGGTTAGGTTTGTGTGGAAATAAATTTGTTGGAATGGTTTATATGATGTTCTTGTGAAAAATAAATTGAATTTCCAACTAATTTTTTGTGTATGTATAGTCTTAAGGTAAAAATTAGTGGTAGAATAAAATTCAAGGAATGTAATGAACAAAAAGCGGCATGAAATGTTTTACAGTATGAAATCAATAACCTCGAGCTTTCAAGGTTATTCGATCTCTTTTTTTTTGGAAAAGTTATTCGAAATTCCTAGAATACATATTAATAGATTCAAGAATTTGATCAGAAACCATATCTCCACATAATCTCGGCAAACGATGTATCCGGTTCCTATTGGCTATACGTAAATTTAAGAATCATGAAAAGGTTAAACTTCACCGAAAGTCATGTCAGCATATTCAAAGACTTGTTTGTAGATTTTAAACCGCTTGGTGCCCACTACATAACGTTAACGTAGACATATAGCCTACATTTATATGTGTTGATTTAGATAGTTCGAGCAATGCGACTAAGGATATGGACAAATCAAGTATAAAAGTTGTCTTGCGTTCTAACCATCACATTATAATAACCTGCTATAACATAGCACTAAAGATACATTAAGGTTTACCAAACTAGAGGAAATTTAAACTTTTGTTTTGGGATCCTTTTTTTCTGAATCTTTAAACAGCTTTTAAATTATACATAAACCAGACCTTATAAAAATCCCGAAAAATAAAATAAAATAGAAATAGAGCGAATATATGTACTAGAATGGGGAACGCCCACAGGAACAAAAACGATTGTGCCAAATCTATCTAACATTCTGTGGTATTCAATCGAAACTAGTAGCCATAAACTCTCTATACTTTTGTCATGCAATAAAAATCGTATAATAGAAACCCTACGTGTATTACTTTTCTCTTTTCATTGCAAATGTATGCCCTTGTTCGTATATTGTATATACGTACGGCTTCACCCATTACATATAAAGTAATAATATTAGCCACGGTTTGTTGTACTGCTGTGTCAACTCTTATAATTAAACTACTTCAAACTGATGTTTGAATATAATTTCATAACTTGACAAAAAGTATATAATTTCATAACTAAAGACGACCACATGGGTCAACATTCTTGACTTTGTTACTTGAGAATCCACGTTATCTTTAGATTTCTTGTTCCGACGAGGACGATCACTTTGATATCTATTAATTTATTAAACCAAGCTCCACTAATTAATACATTTTATATATTCATTGAATTTAGTTTATTTTGTACATATATAAACACAGTCATAAACACATGGAATGGAAGTTTCCGATCCTTTTCGTGATGTTAATTAAGACGTTGTGCGGTGTGGTTTGATTTATTTTTACTATATTCGGCGGCTGTTACAAGAAAAGCTAAGTTCGGCATAGTTGGGTTCATGAACTAATCACCATAACCCAAAAGTTCATTGTAAATAGATACATTTACCAAATTTAATTTCCGACATGAATATAATTTCAGATTCATGTTGTCACCTTTCAAATAGAACATTATATGTCTACGTAGAGTTCCATGTTTTGACAAGCTTTAGCCTCCTCTGTAGAGAGGGTGGTTTTACGATTTATAAAAGTATGATTTACACACTCAAAAAAATGTATCTGTTTTTTCTGACTAATTAAAAAATGATTTCAAAACGAATCTAAGCTGAAGTAATACTAATAGACATTTCCAAATACTACCTAAATTACTTAATCGTGTATATAGGTTGGAGCACCATTGTTGATACTCTCTTGTAAGAGTTTTTCACAAAACAAATAGAAATTTAAAAATGATAAAAAAAAGAATGGAGAATCTTTCATTAAAGAATTTTAAAAAAAAAAGATTCTCGTATCATGTCTTCTTTTAAATCGTGTATTTCATTTTCGAATATTGGATTTGATATATATATATATATATATAATTAATTTATTATAGAATATTATATAGTAATGTGGACAGACTCATTTGTAGAAACTCATAGATATTGATGTTATTAAGTTTTTTGTGTGTGTATCTAAAATGTTATATTAATGTAAAACTTAAACCATAAAAGAATTGCCTATGGGACACTACCATATTTGAATGATAAGATTCATTTGTATTTTTTTATCTCAGGAAAAAAAAGCTATATGATTAAGTAACATGCTGTGTAAAAAGTTTTTTTTTGGTTTGAATTAATTTAAAATTCATTCAAAATAAATAAAAAATTGTCTACTTTGGATAGCCTAAATGATGATTTTACAATTTGGATTTTCATAAACATGTATCATATTGTAATTAATTGCATTTTAATAAACATGTATAGTACTATAGAGCCTAACAAGATTTTTTTTTTTGTCATGGCGCCTAACAAGATTTAAAAGAATTGTTTTGTTTTAAAAGTATGCATGTTTTTGTCCGTACAAAAATACATGTCCTTTTTTCAAATTCACTGTTTGATAGGCTTATTTTTTTTAAATTCTCGTGGGCGTTATGATTTGAGGGCCATGATATGAATACAAAAGAATAACAAGGATTACGTGTATAGTTTGGCAACTAATAGAGGTTGCAAGCATGTGAATTTGTGAAACAATGTAAATTGTTTCAAAAGTTAGGGTTTCCACATTAAATAATTTCAAATAAAACGCATATTATGCTGCTAAACCATTTGCGAGAAAAATATAGTTACCTTGAGGTGTAAGTTGATTAATTATTTATATTAAAAAGTTGATTAATTAATATATTTACGAGATTTTGATTTTTAGTCGGGGTCCCCATTCTACAAAGAGGACTTGGAATAACTTTCCCATTAAGGAAGACTTTTGTTTTTCAGTAAATATTGCTCGCATGGTCGATGCATGGTGGGCCTTCCTGTTCTAGAACTCATTCTAATTTTCTTTTCTTTTCTTACTCTGTATTTCTTAGTTTACTTTATTGTTTGCATTATCAATACTTAATAATAAAAATATTTTCACCATACAAATGGTTAATAGTAGCGTATAGATCATTTTATTGTCTGCTCTTCTCCTTTAACTGTTTTACTCTCAACATACCATTTTTATTCTTCTCTTCCTGTCTTTCAAGCCGGCTCGTGTACTCACGATTGCTTGAAAGTGGTGACACAAACATTTATGTCAGCAAAATGTCACGTGTTGCATTGTAATAATGAGGGGGATTAGTTAAAAGCAGTGTTTTATAATACAGGTGGTACACCCAATTCAGTAGTTCATTGTACTGTTTTTACTATATGGTAGAATAATACGGTGATGGTTGTCTAGACGGGCGTAAACACAGTGTTTATACAGCGTTTATTTATTCACATTTTATATAAGCTATATTTTTAAGGAAATTTTAGTAAACAATTATAATGTATACGTTTGATTCTTTTGATTTCATTTGACTCTATATCAGTTTATGTTTTCTTTTCAATATTCGATAAATAATTATAATATATAATAGACTTATTTGTGTAATAGCCATATTTGGAAGTGAAATTAGATAGATAGCAATGATTTTGACATATTTGAGAATGTAACATTTACATCCAAAATGTGTCGGTTATAGCCTTTCCACTCACAGTTACCCGGTAAACATGTGATTCTATCTAATTACGTATCACAAATAATATATGGACAGGAGTGACTGAAAACTATTACATAATAAAGAAGGAGGAGACACCACATTACACGTTTATTGACTATATATATATGCACCAAGTATTCTATTTCATTTCACCGAAATAGTATAGGATTCAGTTTCACCTACAACCCCTAAATATTAAACATATCCCAACCAATCCCTAACCCCTAAATATTAAACATATCCCAACCAATCCCTAATCACATTTCAACCCCTAAATATTAAACTCTAAACTCTAATAAGGAAACCCTAAACCCAAATATAAACCAAAAAACTAAATATAAACCCAAAATCCAAATAGAGTGAAACAAAATAAATAACATAATACATATTGGTGAAGTTATGGAATCTCTATAATTGCATGGAAGAAGTTAATTCTGATTCCAACCATATCCTCTCACTTTCTAAATACTAAATCATAAACTCTACTCACTAACCTCTAATCTAAATATGAACCCTAAACCCAAATATCAAAATATAAAAAGTACATGATATTATGTAAGATTAAATTATATTATGTAATATTAAAATATACAATATAGATCATAATACGATTTTTACAGGTTCAAAAACATGTGACGATAGTTAGAACTTAAAAAATTACAAACTATATTTCCAAAAAAAGTAGAGATTTTTTAGCAACTTACTCAAATGGAATGAAACATGATAAAATAGTATAGTGACATAATATATCACATAATAAAATATGAAAAATACACATAATTTTACATTTCTGTTCTATATGCATATAATAGAATAGAATACAATAACAAAAATGGTTCATCTTCTCCCACATACGATATATATTTCCTTTAATTCAGATACGTATATGTTCCGGCGTTCTTGTAACTGTCGCTTGTTCCGGAATCCGAGATACATGTTCTTTCCGACACTGACAAAGCCTCTTAAACCAGTTTTCTCCTCCTTAAAACTTTTCCGGGACCGCAGTCAGTAACATCTTCATTGCTCAAAGACTATGTGTAGAAAGTCAGTGGATTGGAAGAGATCAAGCAAACCGGAGACAGAGACCCTTCAGTTTCTCAAAAATTACCAAAATAAATTAAAAGAGATGATGTGATTCTTAAAACTCCACGAGTTACTTTACACAATCAATAATTATAATTTTTTTATTTTTTCCAGCAGATTCAATCGGTTGTTTTGAGGACAAAACAACAATATTACATAAAGTGGAATGTATGTATAGAAAATGTAGGATATTTGGTTACTTCTCTAATTATGCTTTTTTCCTTGTCATACAGTCCAATTTCCCCCAATTTCCCATATATAATCTATAAAATATTATGTTTGATATATATTTTATTATTTACATATAATTTATATAATTATTATATTTATTACTATAATATTTATTTAGAACATATCTGCGGTAAATATTATATATATACATCCATTTGTTATATAGTAATCAGTCATCCGATTATCGTATAGCGTATTTTAGAACACTGGTTATCAATATTTCTGATCAATTTTGTTAGAGGATACCACCTTTTAATAATGTATTAAACACGAAAAGTGGGAATCATATCATTGGTAAATTAAATTGCATAAGCTTTCTAGAGTTAGGAGAGATCTATATAGACTGAGCAGCGCCTTTTTAATTTCAAATTCTTTAGTGATAAATCTCAACTCAAGTTTATTCGTATCAGGAAAATTAGATCGAGAGAGTGACTAGTTCTAATATTGTAATTGATAGAACCAAAATCCCTATTTTTTAATCGATACAACTGATTCATTTCTAGAGAAAAGTTATACGAATATTATTGTACTTTTTGTAACCAAATCAAAATACGTAATCTGGTTCAAATTCAACGGTAAGATTCTTACGGTTAGAACTAAATATTAATGAATGATCTTTTTATTCTTCTCCCATACAATAACTTTTTGGGACAATTAGAAGATTGTGCAACTTTTAAGTTTGAATTAGAAAATTGGGAAAACCTAAGTTTTAATTAGGTTGTTGGGCAAGTAAGAGAGAGAATAAAAAGTGGACAATTTTAACCTTTTTGCCCGACAATCTTGAGCTGGAAATCGTGGGACCAGACTGTCTTTTGCCCACAAAAACTTGCCTCAGGAAGACCGACACACGCGCGCCGGATGTGCGTGTAATAGACATATTGAATATTATATTATTTTAATTTCAGAAAGAAACATGCTTTTGGGCTTCGTTTTTGGGCTATTTGACCCCAAAACTTGAAGGCCTTATATGTTCTGATTTTCTCCGGGAAACAACGGCTCCAAGGTGGACGAATGGCCATTAATGACTGGTGACTTTGGAAAACATGTGTTTTACTTTAATTTATTAATTAAAAACAGGGCAAAAACTAATTATTTAATACACAAACGTACAAACATGTGTTTTTCTTATGTTTGCTTTTCAATTGCAGCTGTTTAGAGGTGCTTTTGGTCAAACGACAAGATGACCAGAAGTTCCAAGATGACAAGATGAGAGGTGCTTTTTATTATTTTATAAATTTTATTAGCTCTTTTCTTATTTTAAATAAAAAATGCTTTATGGCACGGTCGTAATATCAAGAACCACGCGCGCCCTCTGTCGACATTTCACAAGTCTGGAAAAGGTGATTTGCCCAATTTGCTAATTTAAACTTGAGGTCGCCCAATTCTCTAATTTCAAACTTGCGATTTTCCCAATTTGTCAATTTTTTCTAACTTTTTTATCAAACATGTGAATGTGTCTTCATCTCTTAGCTCCCTCAACTGCGCCTACGTGGCTGTCTATTATTTGCCCACTTGCATCAATTATAAGCTGCTATGTTGTCTTTTATATAACTATCAGTTTTTCCCCTGATAATTTGGTTCTATATCAGCAAATATTTTTTCTGATGAAACTAACTATTTTCAAAGTTACATTATATTAAATTATATAATAGTTCTACTTTTTATTTTGCGCAGACAAATGAAATACATGGTAAAGTCTCAGTTTTCAGCACATGCACTGTTAGAATGTTTGATAGCAAAAAAAAAACATCTCTAATTAGCTAAGGTAGTCACATTTTTATATTATAGTTTTGTAAATTAGTATATGGCTTATATCAAATGCTATTCATAAAAAATATCGAAAAACTGAAGATCTGCTGGTCCCTTGAATTGAGCATAGGGTCACATTTCAACTGTCTTGCCCCATGAGCTAGAGTATCTTAATTTATTTAATGTTCTTTCTTCTAAATGATGAATTCAATCGTAGTTTGATTGGTTTATAATATACAAGTATCCCCTTGTTTTATTGCTACCGTGCTATCAATAATAAGTATTTGATTAATATGAACAATATCTAAACACGATCTTTTTGCCTTTGCTGCTAACCAACAAAATAGAAATTTTTAAAAATTTAGAATTTTTATGTAATGGGAAGCTTTCTTATTAAATTTGTTGATCCAAAGTTTCAAACTAAGGCTTCTGAGAGAGTTCAAGTGTGTTGAAAGAAATGCCCAACACAATTCAGAAGAAAAAAGAAATCTATAATTGTTTTTTTTAATATTGACAAAAAATAATTGTGAAGTCTACCATGCTGAAATGAAAGCCACTGAATTTTACTATTGCCCCGTTCAGAAGTTACTATGCATTTGCGTATGTATGCCACCAACTTCGACTTCACCATCAATTATTAGGGCTAACTTAAGTATATGCATACAATATAATATTTTCAACAACCAATTGAATTTTCAGGTTAGAAAGCAAAAGCCTTTTGTGCATGTATATACTGTATACAATTATTAATTTGAAACTTTTAGTATATAACTAATCTCCATGCATGTTATCAATGTCTAGCTAGCTACTCGAAACCGTAGTGGCCATTTATATGGGAAACATACTAGTTTACGTATATAATTATTTCATTTGAATTACTAATATATATAAAATTGTGTGGCATGCGTATATATTAGCATTTGATTCGATGTAAGAAAAATAGAAAACAGTGTAAACATGTGTAGAAACATGTAATTAGTTTGGTAGTGATTGATGAAAGATATACTTAACTATTAACGTTAGGTCTGAATAGTATTGCTAACTTATGACTTAAACCGACATGAAAAACCCTATTTTGTTTTAATGAATGGAGTAACTAAACCACTATTGATATTTCTGTCACTTGTAGGTGAATTGCAATACGGAAGAGAGTAAACATATTATATGTATTTATCCCCCTTATATAAACTACAAATCATATATTGCCAATATTTTTTGTTGTATATGCAGGTTCCCAATATCTGCCACGAACAGGGGGTATTTGCTTTGCTTATTTAAATGAGAACATCCGATCGGTAATTGTATTTTTTCTTTTGCGTGGAGGCAAAAAAATATATTATCTTCCCTATTAATTTATAATTAATTGTTGACAAAAAATTAGGATAGATTAATAATCATTTAAAGTTTCGATTTATATGCTAGTGTCTAGTGGATATATTTGTCCATTTTACGGTACACATTAAGCTATTTGTCACACCCAACTAAATTTTGAATTCCTTAGTACTAAAGTCTCTCATGTAACGTCAAAGTCTTCAACATTTATAAGAAAAAGTCTCTGTCAAAAAAAAAATTTATAAGAAAAAGTCGTTAAATTAGTGCACTCCATTGTTTATCTTGAATCTATTTTCTATAGTATAATATCATATATATATATAAATATAACTAAAGTTTCCAGAAGTATTCATCGTTTTAAAATGGGTGAAAAATTACATGATGTGATATTTCATTAACGGGGACTCTTTTTTACTCCTTTAACATAGATTGGAGTTATGTACTCATTTGTTTTGCAATAACTGAAGTATTTGTGCTAAACTAACAAATATATTTACTTACCTTAATAAGGAAAGACGAGCAAGTGAAGCTGAGAAAGAAACTAATGGAAAAAGTTGGGACTCTGGTGGCGACATGTTTGTCTTCTACTAATAAAGTTATCTTAACTAAGTATAAATTTGTGACTGCGACGTGAAAAATCGGGCTGGCGATGATTCATCAAAGGACCCACCATAGCCCATAGTGGTAAGCCCACTGAAAGCCCATATTTTATTATTATTTATTCTTTTTTTTGTTTTGTTTTTGCTTTTGGGTAAACTTTCGGTTACTAAATCAAAACCTTCATTTTTTTTGTGAACCACAAAATCAAAACCTTCTTCACACAGTGAAAATATTGACTTAAAAAGAAATAGAATTTCCATGTTTCATAACAAATATATCGTACTAAAACATTTACATTGTAAAATTTATCCTCAGAAAAATCAACGCACAAATAAATTTCTCCAGCCAAGTGATGGTAGTCTAGTGACAATTTTCTGAGATTTGGTGTGTATCCATATCAATTCTGGATTCAATTTCTTCTGGGAACTAAATTATCACTACTTGGTCAACTTAGGTTTGGGATTCGGTCCAAGTGGTTTACATGGTGGATCATTAACAGATGATTGGTTCATCCTCTAGCATTAGTCGGAAGATATTCCAAACTCAGGTCAGATGGTGTAGTAGCCAGTCTAGTCTGTAGCACTAAGTGCGTTTTTTTCCGGATCAACCTATAGGATATATTAAATATATATATATATATATATATATATATATATATATAAATCCCCTCCCTAAAGTTATTTATTTTGCAAAGTACTTTACACGTGACAAGTTAAAGGACGTGACAAGAATTAGGATGCGGCAACAAAACTTTGTTTTTATTTTGGGAAGTTTGTGGAAAGTCCAATATATATATATATAGTATAACTTCTTTAAAATTAATACTTTATAAATTAATATATACTAAAACCTCTATAAAATAATATAATTTTATAGTTCCAAATTGAATTTTGGTTCAACTAGTATATCGATAAATTAATAACTTCTATAAATTAATAAAAATTATAATTTTGGTGTAGTTCCAACATTATTAATTTATAGAGGGTCACTGGTATATATATATATATATATATTTTTTTTTTAAGTCTAAATGTTTCATTTTCTCCTTTCTATTTTAAATAAACGCTGAACAGCTACGTTCATAAAACCAAGGTGGGTTTTAGAAAATATTTATAGGCTCGAGGCTATGGGCTGGCTCATAAAATAGAAACTCGCTCATTCTCTAATATCAGAATTGGCAAAACATAAAAGTATATATTTTGATAAGTTATTTAATGATATTTGGGCCGTCGAGCATATAAGTTACGTTCACAAGGTTCATCAAAAGAGAAAGTCGCCTTTAGAAACATTTTGATATTCTTAAATTCGGTTATAATAACTGGCCTAACGTTCATGTTTTAGGGAATGAGATAGAATGAATCTGTTGCGATGATCATAGATTTAATTGATGTTTCTTTTGCTTTCACGTGGGATACACAGATGTCAAAGAGCATATTATTCAGTAAAACCAAGTGAAGAAACTATATCTCAGATCACAGCCTCTGACTTAGCTTGTAACTTTTTCTTATAACTACTTTGGCCTTGTCCTAATATTATCTAAGAATTAAGATTTGGCTGTTGTTTGTAACCGAGCAACTAGAGAAGGGGAAGCAGGACGCATGCAGTCCCTGCCTGCTGTTTTCTTGTTCCATAATCTTTCTCCAGTTAGGTGAATCGATACGTTACTAGATGCTGATGACTGGATACAACTAGGTCTGGTCACGGATCAGATATCCGGGTTTTTGAAGGTGTTTATGATTTGCTTCGAATACCACGGATATTTAATTTTTTCGATTTGCTTTGCTTCGGAAAAATACGGATATTCGGAAAAACGGATATTCGGAAAATAAAGAAATATTTGCGAATATTTACGAATACTTACGGATATCTAATCTGTTTTGATTAATACAAATAATCTTAAAATTGATACAAGTTTATTTTATAAAATATTTTTTTGCATAATATATAAAATAAAAATTAAAAGAAGTAGTGAATCCACATATTTTTTTTAAAAATTTAAACTTAATTAACAATTATAATAACACAAAACTTAAGAAAAAAATTATAATTATCATAAATTTTCTCTTATTTTTATGTAATACTTTTATATAAGTTATAATATGAATATAATTTGTCAAATCATATGTTAGAATAATAATTATATACTTTTATACATTTAAAATTTTAAAATATAATCAAGATATACATGTATTTATATATTGCCGGATCGGATCGGATATTCGCTTTCTAAAATTTTAATATTTGTGATTTGCTTCGATTTTAACGGATATTGATTTTTAGTATTTGCTTTGCTTCAAAAGTTTACGGATATTCGGAATTTTCGGATCGAATCGAACCGAATAACGAATTGAATCAAATTTAACGGATAAAATGTCCAGCCCTAGATACAACTATCAAGATTGATACTCCTACAGTTTTTTTTCAACATCACACGGCAACGGGCAATAATTGTGTTAGAGAATTCAATGCAGTGTCTTAAATACAACTACTTTATACAAAAACTTGGTTGAAAAATGCATCTGAGAGAGAAGAGAAATGGAGTGTGAACGTAATCTCTGGTGGGCTCCTTTGGTGTTATGTGCCTTTGACACTCCATTTTCATGGTTCATTTGCGTGATTTGAAACTCTCTTTTCTTTACTTATACTTGTATCTTTTATATATTATCTGGAACTATTACAGCATTTTAGACGGTCGGGATGTACTTTATTTGTGATCTAAATTATTATTTTTTGTATGATTTTGTGGTTTTTGTTTTAGGTTTTTATTTGTAAGAAATGTGTATGATAATGATTTTTGTCTTTTATAAAGTTTTAAGTGAGGAGAGATTATATGTGATAAAATATATCTTACCTGTTTAATATTTACTCAAAATATTGTTGTTTCATCATTAAATTTTAAAAAGCTGTAATTGTTTTATTTTTGTTCCCAATATTTGTTCTATTTTAACTTTGTTATTAAGTAAAATAGTTTTAAAACTGTTCTCGATTATGTTCAACACATAAAACATGAATTAAATTTTTATTTTAATATTCTGAATTTGGCCACACTTTTTGATTTTATACCTTTTTCTTTATATTTTTAAGTCATACAATGCAAAAATAGGTTATTTATTATAATAAAAATTACTTTAAATAGGTAGGTAAAGGGAAACCTATACAAATTGTAACTTGTTATATATATATATATATGTTTAAATTTTAAATGTTATTATTTTTAAATCAAATAAATCATGTTTTCTGAATTAATGATTAGGGTTTCAAAATAAATGATACTGTTAAAATCTGATTTTACACTGAACTTATTATAACTAATTTATTTAATTTTTTAAATTAGATATATCTTAATAGTAAATAACTATTTACTTTATTTGTAAGATATTATAATGTGATTTAAAATTAATTAATTTATATATAAAGTATTCAAAATTATTATACATTTAGGGCCTGATGGTGTAACCGCTTCTTGGTGCTGTCTTGGGAATTCTTGGATCTTGGTGGTTGCGGTTTTAAGCGTTTTTAAAGATTTGTACGACTGGTACATGTTAGAAATTGGTGCCTCTGGGACTTTTATGATTGGTAAACTACCAAACGCATGCTTGTTAAATAATAAATTAACAATATTTACATTTTATATAATTATAAAAGTATTAAAATTCATAACATTCTAATAAATATAAAATTATATTTATAAATTTTTTGAAAATTCTAAAATTATAGGAAATATTTTTGCTTTAAATAAATTAAAATATAATATGTATATATTTTATAATTTCTATTATTTCAATTTAAAATTTTTATTGAATATTTTAGTTTTATTTTTTTAATAAAAAATTTACCCTCCCAAGAACCCAAGAATCAAGAACCTAGCTGGAACCAGCTTTTGATTTTAAGAGGTTCGGAGCGGTTTGAAGCGATTTGTAGCGTTTACTATGATTGTTTCAAAACGCCAACAACCGCTACCAACCGTAAAAGCAGCGTTTGCGGGGAAACCAGTCAAACCCTTAGAGTGAATGACATTTAGCCATAGAATTTATATCAATTAAATAGAAGTTCTATGTTTAGTACAAATATATTAATATAACTAAATTTATTAATTAGGTTAGTTTAGATAAATTATAATGTATTTTTAGTGATGTAAAATGTTAAATGATTTTAGTATTTCTTTTATATTATCCACATGTGAGTAAATTATAGAACACAATAATAAAATTTTACATTTATTTCAAACTAATTTTAATATATATATATATATATATATATATATATATATATAAATTATTAAAAATAATAAGATAGGATAACATGATATCTGTATACATTCTACTTTTATTGAATTTATGTTCTTGCTATGATGTTGATTTTAATATATATTTACTTTTTTAAAAAAAAGATTAGATAATATTATATCTAATACATTCTATTTGTTATCAATTTATTTTCTTCTTATGATATTGAAAATATTAAATATATAAATTAATATAACCCGATTTTTAACTTAATTTCAGTAATGAATTTTAAAATTATTTTTATTCTGTATTCCATTGACAAAAACTATTTTTTACCATTGCATATAAAATTATTAGAGTACAACCATAGTTTATTTTTTCTATTGTTAAAAGTGCCTTGAAATATTAATTTATGGTTTTAAATTGACAATTAGTTTTGGTTCAAAACGTATTCATGGTTAAAAACATATTTATGAAATATATATGATGTAATTGTTAAAATATTTGGTCTAATTGTTAATATAAATAAGTTTAACTTTTACTTTTATTAAATTCTGTTAAACTTTATTCATGATTTTAGAAATTATTGTTTTCCTGTATTCAATTGACAAAAAGTACTTCGTGTTCGAAATGTACCACTGAATAAATATTTATGGAATATTTTTATAAAATGTGTTAAAATATTTTGTTTAGATGTGTGTTAAACGATGACAAAAAAAATGTGTGTTAAACAAAATTTATGGAAGATTTTATAATTCTTTAACCAATTGGCAGACCTATCGGTTTTCCTTCACCTATTAAAAATAATTATATTCACTGTTCAAAGTTTCAAACGAATATCCAGTTTCAAAAATATTACACCACTTTCAAAAAAAAAAGTTTCAAGTCCACGTTGTACTAACTTATTGATCAAAGATGCTCACATCACAAGTTTACAACAATAACAAAGAAGATAAAACAACTTGCAATAAAAATCATAAACAAACACAAATTGTAACTCAGGCTGAATTAAATACAAAAAGGAACCAAGATACACTCAATATTTTTACGTGGAGAACATGTACGTGTTTCAAGTGCTACTTTCAGTTCCTGCAATTTTACAGAAACAACAATTGCATTGTGCACGATCATCTTCTTTTGGATAAAGAATTCCCATACTTTTGCTCTCTGAGTAATTGATTACCTTGGTTTTTGTGGAAGAGCAGAGCTGGGTCTTTCAGTTTCTTTTCTTCTTTTTCCAGCAAGAGAAGGTTCCGAAGCTTCTTCTCCTTGACTCTCATTGTCAAGCATTGTTCTGATCATAAGAAGAAGTTAAATCCATCTGCAAAAAAAAAAAAAACATTCACAATCAGTTATTTATAAACACTTGCAACACTGCAAAACTTGAGTCTTTTATCTATAAAGAGTCTTTGTGTATATAGGACAAACATAAGAGAGTATAAAATTTATACAAACTTGTGCAAGTATTGACGCCAGGATAATATATTTTCTTATGTTGGTAGTACAAATATTTTTTATTTTAAAAGGGTGGTTAGTTAAGTAGTAGCTGTTATTTTTCACATATCATTAACATTATATAAAAAAAACTAATTGTGGAAATAAGGGAAAACACATTGATCTGTTTTGGAAAAAATATATATGAAAAATACAAATTTAAACAGTTCTATATTCTAGATTTTTTAAGTAGCTACAATAAATTGGAATAAAGGAATACAAAAAGTACTGTCCATAAATAGTACCGCTATGGATCTTCTTTTGAGTTTGATTTTGATTTTGCTTTTGATCCTTAAACCTCAGGGAACAGTGATTAGTTAACGTGTGAATCTCGACCATCGTTCATAAGCGGAGATGATGCTAACCATTGATTTTGATTGGAGATCTGGTCTTCACTCCAAATCTCGGTCCAAAGTCTCTAAGTAGTAAATTAGTTGTTTTGAGAAACTGATCTCGCAAGCTATTGTTATATTTAAAATAAACTACATAGACTCTTCTTACGGTTTGTCATATAGTGGATTGTGTTCAAAGGTTTGTTTATACTGACCTGTTTGTGTGTCGTGAATCTCTGGCTCCGTCTCCTTTCACTCTGATTCTACAATCCTGTATCTCGCTCTTTCTTCTCCAGCTGATCTCTCACCGTCACCACCTCCTGATGCACCTGTCCAAGACTAATCTCTGTCACATAGGAACAAAACAAATAAAAATGCATCAGTTAATAGAAAAAAATGGAAAAAATGAATGAAAAAGGAGGAGGTTTAAGCAATCAATACATGAGAGTCTGTCTATGTTTTGAATATCCATTTGATTAGGGATGGTGGCTGATGATCTTCAAGTTTTCCTGGTAAACATAATAAGGAACTACATATACATAATATGAAACTTTAAAAGAAGAATTTTAAAATAATATTACCTCAAGTTTCGATATGAAACCGTCCCCTCGAACACTCTGAATATTTCTATTAGTTCGTCCTGTGCTGATTCCTAAACCAAATTTCATTTGTAGTTTTTATTATCTGAGCTCGTTGATTAATCTTCACTGTAACTAATAGATTTTAGTGTATACATACTATACCTGAGAGGTGTTTTGTGCATTATATAGATGTCTCCATTGCCATCAAACGTAGATAACGATCATCATCTCCCAAAGTTCTGCCTTTCGATTCTTCCACATCGATTTCATCACTCTCTTTAGTTTTTCCTTCGTGATGAACCCTGTTTCTCACGAACAGCATATATAAATATTACCTCATCCATCTTATCATCAGTTCCATGGTCTGTTTGTATAAAAGGTTGTATTTTGAGTAAGATCAAAGTAAACAACGACAGACCATCTGAGTCTTTGTCAATGAGACAGAACGCTTCGTAAAACTCTTGGTCTGCTCATTTGTGAAAGCAACATTCATAGGTGAAAGCTTTTCGCCATCTTCGATCACTAACAGAAAAGAGAGTCGATGAGTTACAGAAAATAGATGAAATTGGTGTTTTCACGGAATGAGAATATGGTATCAGAGTGAAGGAGGCTAACCTTTATATAACAGATCCGGTGAGTGTTGGACCCAAAAGTGACCACTAAATAGGTGGGCCGAAAGCTCACATTCGTTATAAAATCAAGCTCGATCGCAATTACAAGACTAGGTAAGGAAGCACGAAGTATGTGGGATATGGGCCCGAGAAAGATATTAGCTGGACCAAGCCCACCACGAAAGGGTCGAAGATCTGGTCTCAGCGACCTCGAAGATCTAGCAAGAGACTCCGGAGATCGAGGAAGAAGTTAGACGAGATCTCGGAGTCAAAATAGTATAAGAGAGAAGACAAGCAAAAGAAGGAGCACACGCAGAAAAGCCTAGAGAGAGAACTAGCAATACATCGACCTCTTTTAGCTCGCTATATTTATTTCGATCTCAATTGTAATTTTCGATCTCAATTGTAGTTCTCGATCTCATTTCTTTATTGTATTCAACCTACACAAATCAATAAAAGTCCATTCTTATCAACCGGAATATGTTTAAATCGTTGTGTTCTAAGGAAGTCATTGTCCACATCCATTTTCTCCCTAGTTTAGCATCTCAAACACTACAAAATACTTAGTACAGATTTTAGGATCTACAGTGAGGAGTGGGAGTTGTTGTTTATGAGGACGATAAAGGCGACAATTGGATGAATCTGATTATCGTAACGTTTACAATTTTTTTTCTTTGGTGAGTTGGAAATCAATTGAAAGGCACCACCACCAGGTTCTAAAAGACTATCGCCGGAAACAATGGCTTCACGATGCAGATTTCGACACCGGCTAGAGGTCTAATCGGCGGAAAAAAGAAAAGAAAAAAAAAGACAGTCTTCGGCAACGCGAAGAGAAGAGGAAACGAAAGTATCACTTTCTGAAAAAAGAAGTCTAGCAAGACAAATATCACAAAGCCCATATGAAAAAAAAACCATCCGAATACAGATTAAATGAAGCTCTGCGTTTTGGGAGAAGCGGGACACATGTCAGAAAGAGGAAGCCTGAATTTGTGTGCTGTCATCCGACGTGTCATAGCTGGGAGGAAAGCAATCTATTCTTTATATAAATAGATATGTTATCTCTAAAATACTTTTTAGAATCTTAAGAAAAAATATATTAGTTTATGTAAACATATACTATATTTTGTATTAAACTAACTATAAAATTAATTATTAATGTATAAAAATATTCTTTATTCTTTCATTAAATAAAAGTTACAAAATTACATAATGGTTAAAATATATATATAACAATGATAGATAGACATATTAAAATATACTATATATATATGCTAATATCTCATTTAATAAATAAACATAGAAAATTAGAAAAATGGTAGAGAATGCATAAATTGTTATCAAATTTTTATTATTCAATAGATAAACATATTAAAATATACTAATTATATATATATATTAATATCATTTAAACTTAATTATATACCATATAAATAGCTAAAAGTAATTGGAATTTTACCATAAAATGATTGTAAATAAATTAAAATAATATTTAAAACTTATGTGTTCCCTCTAAATTAATTATTTACGTAATATTTACTGACTTATCAATTATTTAATATATATTTATTATTTTATTGTTTTTATAATATGTAAAAATACAAATTAAGTAATAGTTTGTAAAAATAATTTGTATATATAATAATCATCATTCGCAAGATGTGAGTCTTAAACTAGTTATCATTATTATGTAAAAGTAAATTTCACTCTAAACTATTTTAAATATTAAGAGATAGCTAAAATTTAGAAGATAAAACCACGAACAAATCAATAATATTTGGTTGGCGTACCATAGCATAAGCGATTAGAGATTATTGTTTTACTAAAAAAAATAATTTTACTTCAAAATGCAAATAAAACAAGATGCATTAGTCAATAAAAATGTAGATAGCTAATTTAAGAGACAAAATACTGTTCAATATAATGTGTTTATGAATAGTCCAAGTAGTTTGACTTTGATTATATCAAATTTGGTGTTTCGGTGTCATAATTTTTTTTGTTATCTTTAACCATAACAACAAATTTTATACCAAAAATAATATTATATATTATTTGATGTTTTTAGTATTAATTTTTTTATATTTTTTATTATTTGTAATTGATAGATAGTAATGATCATAAATAAATCATTATTTATATTTTAATTATTTATAAGTGATAAATGATAATAGTCATTTAATGATTTATTTTGAAAATGATTTTTTTTAAAATTAATCTTTTAATTATGTGAAAATAAATTAAAATACAAATAATACAATATATTTATGTTTAATGATAAATTTAATGGTAATTAAACTATATTATTAAATGAAAGATAATAAAATATGTGTTTAAAAATTTGGTATGATGAATAGTATTAGTTTTGGTGTCTTGTTGAATTAAAATTAAATTAAATTTGATGTTTTGATTTCTTGTTGGATACGGTTTATACACTAAAATGTCTAAATTTGAAACTGGATTTACAGATTAAGATGGAAGTTTATTTAAAGTTGCATGAATACTGGAGACAGAGTAGTTGTTCACTTTTTGTCTTCGATATAATTCAAAATTTGTAGATATTTTTATTTCTTTTTATTTGTTTAAATTGATTATTTATGTACGTACGAATTAAACATAATTTTGATAGTACACCATATTAGTCCAAAACCGTCGTGCTATTTTAAATTATTACTTAGAGCATCTCCAAATATACACTCTTTTTTGAAGTTTATGAAACTTCATATTTGAAATTTAAAGGTAGTCTTCTCCAAAAACAAATTTCAAACTTAACTTCAAAAGTATTTGTATTTTATACTATAATCTCTATATTGATCATAATTAATTTAAATTCACAAACCTTTTGTAAATAAAAATGATATTAATATTAGTTAATAAAAATTTACATATAAATACAAAATCAAATATTAAATTACAAACAAAATGCCACATTATTCTATAAAACTAGTTTTGTAATACTCTCATATATGATCAATTAGTGCATTTATTAAGTTTCTTTTGTAATATTGTTGTTCTCTAAATATAACTTTAAATATTTCGAATCTTATTTTAAAGTTTTGTTTAATTTTATGTGTAAAATTTTAATATATATAAGAAAATTTGAAATATTTATGAAATAGAAAATTTTTAAGGATCAAAAAGGTAAATGACAAAATATTTAAGAATCATTAATGCAATATATAATTATAAAGACAAAAATGCAAATAAAAATATGAAACTTCAAATTTGAAGTTTTGACCAGTGACACTCTATATTTGAAGTTTCATTAATCAAAATATCAAATTTGAAGTTTTGAAATTTCTTTTTGCAGAGAAAAATTCATATTTAAAGTTACAAAGTGTCTTTCTAGAGATGTTCTTATAATCACGTTTTTTGTTTTTTTCCTCTTATTTCTTCGAGTCGCCCATTGTTTTTTTTTTTGGTAAAAGTCACCCATTGTTGTATGGACGAGAATCCATATCTACTTTCTAGATGTGTGACGAAGATTCAATCATTTTGCTGCTGAGTTTGTCTTTTTCTACTACACTACAGTGACTGCATAGAGATTGGTTTTCTTCAGTAATAAATCCAACCCTTGTGTTAAGTTTAATTGAGTGGATAAATGTTAGAAGATGCTGCACGAAAGTAGCGGCATGCATGGCCGGCCACATCTACCAACACGCAAAGCTTTCACCATTTGTGAAATAAAACAGACAGAACTATACATAATAAACATTACAAAGTTGGTCTCGCTCGGAAAGAAAAAATCCCATAATAGGAAATGCAACAAGGAGATACGGGATGATAAACGTGTAGGGGATGGCTTGTAAATGCGGTAGAGCAATTTCGCCACCACTTCGTTTTCTAATATAAAATGGAGTTTAGAGTTTAAGAGTAAAAAATGTTTGAGTCCTATTTAAATTTTCACTTCATAAAAGAATTAAAAAATTTACTCAATAAACAAAATACTATATTATTTTGTTGTTCATTAATTACTTCATTTTTCACTCTAAACTGAGTATAGTTAAAATAAAACTCAATTTTATAATCAAATTATTCAATTTTGAAAGATAAAATAGAGTAATACATTAAAAATGATTTAGATTATATTTCGCATGTAATACAATTGGCAAAACACAGAAGAAAAAACGTGGTAGGCGAGGATGGATTATACGTTATGTGGATTCCGGTAAATGCGTTATAGCATCAGTATATTCTGCATGTAACACAATCGGCAAAACACACAAAAAAAAACTTTACTAGCGCAAACAACCGTCGTGCCACTTTATTTTGATTGAAGTGTACAAAAGTACATGCTTCGTTGTGTTAGTTCTTCAAAGTGTTTTGCTATTTTAAATTTCTGCTATATATATGGACTTCGGACACTAATAATTTTGACAAACAGTAGCCGATCAGTATGTTTCTAGGATGTCAATGTGGATGTGAATTTCGTATCAATTCGACAAAAATGATTTGTTTTTGAGTTTGAGTTCTCACAAAAATTATTTAGTCAATATCTTTTTTTTTATTTAGTCAATATCAAACATCCATTTAGATTTATCCTCACGATTATGATTTATGAGTTAGGCGAACGAAATATCATGAATTCGTGTGTGTTAGTCAATAGCTCAATACACTTTGTTCTCTATAAAAAAAAAAAAAATTTGGTCACCCATATTACATTTTAAATCACACAAACAACATATCCAATATTTAGATGTAATAAAGGATCATAAAGGCGATTTTATTTTACTAAAAAACTGAAAATATCGCATTAATATTTAGAAAATGAAGCTAGAACTTACGAAGACAAAAAAGAAAAAAAATTACATAAATAAAATGAAATAAATCTGTGGCATGGTCGAGCATGACAAAAAACCGCAGCTGGACCGACACAGAGAGATTAGTACAAACCATAATATTAACAAACCCCTAAACATAATCTTAATTACGCTAATACCCCCTCTCTGCAATTTCCAAAAAACTCCATTGCAGACAGCTTCTAAAATTCCTATTTTACCCCTACTCTTACCAAACCGAAACTGATCAAGACAGAATCGAATCCCAATCGATCTCGTACGACGGATACTTCTCCAACGAGAAGGTCTCGTTCCACCGCGGCTGCTCCTCCGTGTCGGCGAACGTCAACTCCGACAACGGCGAAGATCCGTCGGACTCAACGACCTCCGACGAAACCTTCTCAGTTTTCTTCTTCACACGTTTCTTCGAAGCTTTGGTCGTTTTGTCCTGTCTCTGCGTCTCCGCCATGCTCTGGCAGATCGCTTCGAGCTTGGCGTCGACCGTGGAGTGGAGAGGCTTGTACTCGCCGATGTGGGAACCGTCGTGGCGTAGGTTCGGGAAGTTAAGCCGGGCGTGATCGCCGCGCAGCTTATACGCCGCCTTGTCGTAAGCCAAGGCCGCTTCCTCCGCCGTGTCGAAGGTCCCGAGCCAGAGACGTGTGCGGTTCCTCGGAAGACGGATCTCGGCCACCCATTTGCCCCAGTGACGCTGCCTCACGCCTCTGTACAGCTTCGTCGGCGGCTTCGCCGCCGGGAAACAAGATCCGGCGACTCCGGGTTGCTTCATGAGTAGAGGCTTCGGCCTGAGGAGAGGATGATGGTTCTGGTGGATCTGAGATTGGATCTGGGAGGAAGAGAGGTTGTTTAGCCCGATTAGTGATGACCCGGTTTGGGTAAGATCCGACCCGTATGTAAAAGGTTGGGTCATGAAGTGTTCCGGGTAATATACGGGGAAGGTGGGTAGAGAAAACGCAGACGCTGCGGGATTAATAAACGCAGACGCGGACGCGGAAGGGGGAGAAGAAGAGTTGGAAACGCTTTTGATAAAAGGTACAAGCGCTTCCATGAGTTCACCACCACCAAACGAATCTGATTGGTGAACCGTTCTGCTACTGTACATATTCATAGCAGCTTCCATAATGACTTTTTTGTAGATTTTAATTTTTTGAAAGAGAAAAAAATTGAATCCGAAAAAAAATTCACCTGGTTCTTATCAAAAGTAAAGAACAGGGTTTTTTCGAGAAAATTCAAGAAAATGAAAATGGATCGAAAAGGTTTGAAATAAGCAACCTGTTAGATCCAAAAGGAGGGATTTTAAAAAATTACCCTCAGCTAAATCTATGAAAAATAAAAGAGACTAATTCAGAAGAAAGTTTTGAAAATGAATCTCTTTCTGAAAATACCAAAAGTTTCATAAGCTTGAATAATCAACCAAAACCATTCAAACAGAAGTAAACCGAGATGATTAACAGAAAAAGGGATCAAAGAAACGGGGGAAATTTTTTATAGAATTAAACGAGAAAAACAATTGCAATTATTATCTAAGAAAATATTTTTTTGGGGGGAGGACTCTCAGTTTTTTTTAGTGAATTTTCTCTCAGCCTCACCGATGATGCTCTATTCTCAGCAGCTTGGCTCTCTTTTTATAGTCGGGGTTGTCGCCTCACACTATTTTCCAATATTTATTCATTTTGATTTCGTATTTTGCCTTTTTTCCCTCACTTCGATGTTAACATGCATTAAGTAATTTTTATAAGATTTAATGTAATATAATTAACTTTCTAATCGCATACGACTGCTAGAAAATTCACCGAAAACTTTTTATTTAAAGTTATCGTCTTCGTCAAAGCTGGACAAATTTTCCAACCTACACAAATTATAAAATATAGTTTAATAAAGTATAAAATACTAAATACTTAAACCTGGAACCAAATCAAATGTGAATTTTATAAAATTGAGTCAAAGTAAATAAATTTTATCAAACACTAATATTTTATCATATATAGAAATATATATTGGATATAGTAAGGAATAATTATTAGTTACCTTTTCAGTTACGGAAGTAAACAAATTAAAATACAATTTAAATATTTAATTCAGAATAAGATTTATTTCTATGTTTGTAAAATTTCTGGAAATTCAGATCTCATATCACCTATAACTCGATGTAAATCTAGATTCTTTTTAGAATCAAATAAATATAATTTAAAAAAAGATAAACTGAGTTACACCAGATAATCAAATTTTTATACCAAAATTTTAAATATTTACAGGTGTGTAAATAAAATTGTCATTTATAAATTGTTTCTTGACTAACAAATTCTTTTTTTTTTAACACTAGATAATTATGCTATTACAAACTATGAGAAGATTACAGACGATTTTGCGGCCGACAATTCTACATGTCCTATGAGGATTCACGTTTGACTGCATCATCCGAGTCGTCCTATCGGATCCACCCTTGACGATACTCCTTGCGCCATACTGCAAAATCTCTTGTAAACCTTCTCTCCACTAATTCGCATAATTTCGTCTTCACTGGGAATTGAAACTCAAACCTCTTGATGTAAAAGTATTAATGAACCCTTTAGTCAAACCACTTGACCAAGGGAGCTTTCACAACCGAAAAATTCTTTAAACAAATGCAAAATTTTACAAAACAAATTCGAACATAGTATGAGTTTCTAATTAATATTTCTTTTTTTACAAACAATTGAAAATTTCTAATATCTAGTTCTAGTGGCTTCTATAATTTATTTTCTTTATATATATATATATTATCTAATTTTATTAGTCTATGTATTTTAACTAATTTGATTATCTATATATAAACTATACTTATTTTAACATTAATACTTATAAATCTAGGATTTTTCTTCATATTTAAAATTTTATATGTTGAAAAAAAATCTTTCGAATCTACCTAATTTTCTAATTTACTAGTAAATTTTATGATTTTAAAATACATTATTAAATTAAAATTTATAATAAAAATAAGTTCAATAACCCAAGTAAAAGTAAAACCTTTCGTAACCTATGAGCCGGTAATGAGACTACATGCAGCTAATGTGTAGATTACACGTGTGATATACATCAAAGCGGGGCCAGTCGGGATGGCAATTAAGGATCTGGACCGCGGGCATGGCCCGTAAAGGCTTGCTGCGGGGCGGGATTAGGCCTCCATTTGATAAGCCCAAAATTGGCCTCGGACGGGTTCAAAGCGGGACGGATTCAAAGCGGGATGGGCTCAAAGCGGGACGGGCCGAAAGCGGGATGGGTTAAACCGCGGGATTTTGAAGACCCGCAATCCTAAGTCTCCATTTCTGCTTTCACCTGAGAGAGAGAGAGAGAGAGAGAGAGAGAGAGAGAGAGAGAGAGAGAGAGAGAGAGAGAGAGAGAGAGAGAGAGAGAGAGAGATTAGACATTATGGAGTTTCGTTGATGGTAGTTTCAGAGTCGATGATATTTCCGGTCTCCCAAGCGCCTCTGATCTGCACCGGTGGAGCTTCTTCATGCCATCATAAATGATAATAAAAACATTTGTTTTGTATAAGCTTAATGTATTGATCTTGTAAGAGTATGTTCGATCATGTGCAAGCTGGAACTCAATTTTTGTCTATGTTTGTTTGTGCATGTAGAAACAAGTAATGTAATATTCGATGTCCCGCGGGACGGCCCGTGAAGGCCTGCATATTTCGCGGTACGGGATCGGGCAGCTAGTTTGAGGACCGCATCCCGCGCGGGACAGGCCCGCTGTGTACCGCCAGAAGCCGAACCCGCAGCGGTTCGGGACGGGACGGGACGGGAGAGCCCAATTACCATCCCTAACTATGATGGTTCAATTCATCTACGGGCGTTAATTTTTTAAAACATATACACAATAGTTCCCCTGCAGGGTTATAGTGGTTAAAATCATCAGACCAGCCAGAGATGAAAGATCTGTAAGTCATCACCAGATGAATGAAGCATGTGAGTTTCTTTCGTTGGCATTAATTTACAATGCAAGTTTTCACTTTTGACGCGTATGTATTATACCATTAATACAGGTAATCACCAAGAACTGAATTAGCCAAATGAATGTGTTTCAAATTTCAATTATCGACGCCATATATAAGAAATAATATCTGGAATTAAGAAAAATATCCTAAGACGCCGATAGGGACATAGATTTACATCACTGTATAATATTTAAAGTTGTTGTTTAGTCGTAAGTATTAATCATGATAATTATAATGGGTAGTTAGACTTTAGTCGACATAATTGTTACAAAAACATTAAGAAGTATCTAGAGCATTAGAGATGGATTGGCGGAACTACACCATTATGGTTACCATATTATTTCACCTATTTTATATTACATTCCTTTAATTTGTAGCTAAATTCCGAACCTCTCGCCATCTTATCTAGTTGTGTATCTTATTTCTAGCCGCATTTTCCAAATAACTCGAATTTATCGCTATTGTCAAAGCCCTAACTTTGATACAAATACCCGCAGCCCGACCACAAAAAGAAACTCCGATGAACTCTTGCAATGTCCACGGTTATCTCTGTGAAAGTATATAGGTAGAATACGATTACCTTGACGGGTATGACTATAATATATTCGCAAATATCACATAGAACGCAACATCGTGATGATACAATACAAACATGATACAAATGATCTTTCGAATGAATCCCACAACTTTATACATATGTATAAAGCAATATTTTTTATCTCATTTGAATATTTGAAGAAGAAGTTTATCAGTGGATTGCACATCTTTTTCTAAATTAGTTGAAGCTCTTTTATATGCCATTGTTAAAAAAATACATGCTTATATTAATACACAAACTTTTTAATAGTAAATTCCATTTTGGTAAGCACATAGAAATACCACGAAGAAATACGACTTGCATTTAAAACTGATAAACTAGGTACTGGCGTCTAGAAATTATCAAAAGTTAATTGTTTGTACATATCAAAAAGTCAGCACTCAGCAGAGGAACATGGAAGACGCGAGGCCAAGCAGGGGACGCATGTGGCAAGCACATGCCCATTGAGCACGTAAGCCTTTTGCGGCGGAAGAAGCTTCTACTTGCACTTAATAGCGGCGGAGAAATGTCTAAGCAATCCGCCTAACAAAATGTTACATTTACGGCTGCTCACAAAATTATTGTTTAATCGGCCAATAGTTTCTAGTTATAAAAAGGATGAGTAACGTTTAAATATAGCATGAGTGATCTAAGTAACAGCCTGTAATACAGAAAGTCAAAAGTAATGCATCTATGAATGATGGAGAATATCGTTCCTTGTTTGATGTAGAGGGGTGTATATATACATGACTTTTCGTATATTGAAAGAGTAAGAATATGATTGGATAGATTTTTAGAGTAAATTTGTTTTACTTTATATTCTGCTAAATTTTTACCAATCAACCTGAATATAGTTAAGATGTTTTTCAGCTAGTTTTAGCTGAATACAGCTAAAAAAGAAAAAAAATTCTACTTGTCAAAACTTAAAACGAGAGTAAAAACTCATGTTTTTTATCCTTCTCATTTTTTAAATTCATTCTCCTTTTATTCTTTTACTCTAGTTACTATTTTACTTTTCTTCTCAATTTCTTCACTTTAACTATTTCAAGTTACTCTGTATGTTTTACCAATCATTACTCTAAGATTCCATTTTGTAGGCAAGATTTATAATTGTTCGTTGTAAACAAAACTTTAATTTCACATGGATAATCATTTTTTCCATAGGGATACAATGAGGAATAATGGGGAGACCATGTCATGAGAAATTAAACAGTCTACTACATAATAGAACCTCTAAGTTAGTTTTTTAAAAAATCCACAGCTTCAATCCACCGCGCATCATCTTTAGTTTAAACGAATTATTTTTCATTTTAAATGGCATATTTCCATCTAATCTACATATCTTTGAATTTTAATCCATGACTATATGCCTACTTTCAAGCTTCAAGAACTCTTACAAAAAAAAGAACTGTTACATTTATTATTTCAACTGTTTTCACTGTTAGCAAAACAATTATGTATATACGGTAGTTAGTTATCTCAGACGCTGTTACGCACGTCTCATATGATATATGCAGCATGTATATATCAGGAAGCGTGCCACATTGTAGGATTAGTGAAGAATGAAGATATGTTATTTTGGAAGACTGCAGAATAATATATACATATATATATATATATATATATATATATATATATTTGTAACACTGGTATATTAAAGCAGGACGAGTACAAAAATAATACATGATATTATCCATCCCTCAAGATTACCCTCCTTTCTTTACTAAAGGAATATGCTTTCCCTTAAGACAATGTTCACACGTTCGCCTCATCTATACATCATAAACCCACTATACGGAAAGAGCCCAGGATTCATTGTAACGTTTTTGGTGGGATCAAAATATAAATATATATCTGACGACACATATATATTCATCTATACACATGGTCGACATGATGATATATTTGACAATGAACAAATAAATTAGATATTCCCCACACTAAAGTGTTAAAATATGTTAAAAGACGGGGCTTTCCAAAGGCGTTTATTTGCTGGCATCGTCTTATTAAAAAAAAAAAAAATCCGCTAGAAAACTGTTATATTTAAGCTGAATTATTCCTTAAAATTGTAAAAGATGAAAGATACTATATAACTCGTTAGAAAATTGCTGTCATTCATCGTCTTATTAAAAATAATTCTCAGGTTATAATATACTACTATACTCTTTTAGAAAAGAGAAAAAAGAAAAAAAAAAGATGAAAGACATTATTTCTTTTCGTTTTCTAGGTCAAGAAAATAACACGTTATTAATAGACCCGAATGGCTAGAAAAGAGCATCGACATCGAAATTCTATAAGAAAAACAAAACTTTTAAGTAAAGGATAAAGGAAAATGGTAGCATCCAATAGAAAGAGTGGCATGGATTGCGTCGTGTCCATCTCATCGTTACTTTGAAAAGTTTATTTTTATCTCATTCACGCGGTTTCCGTCAGACTTTTGAAACACAACGACCGTTACTTTGACGTCATGTGCTCATAATCAGTAGTCCAGATTGAACTTGTATATAACTAGCTGCGAGGTCACCGTGAACGGTAACTCCACTTAGTCTTTGTGAAATATCTTATTTTATCCTCGTCATATAAAAACAAAATCCAACAACTCCACTACTATAAAACATTACATTTTTAAAGACGAAGTTTTAAGTCGTTAAGAATTTGCGACAACTTTTTTTTTGGTCAAGAATTTGTGACAACTTTTCCTGATACAAATAGAAAGTAGGAATTGAAGTTTTAACCTAATGAAAGATTGTGCAGAAAATAAAAAATGGGTGTCGTCGTTTTCGATGCAGTTGGACGTCGTTTTAATGAGGAAGGGCATGTGAAATTTAGGTGAATTGTCGCCTTCAGATTTCTGTTCAAAATAACCCTTGACTTTTTCTTATTCGGTTTTACCATCGTCTTGGCGTGGTATCTTGAATAACGTGACATATGGTCCATTTCTCCATTAGAAAAATACTTCAACAAGCTTTGTACTAGTACATTGTTTTTGGATTCTATAAACTTGTTGCTATCAGTAGACATAGTTCTCAACTTGAATTGTAACACCACCACAATATAGTATACTCGATGATAAATATCTCAGAGTTGGTCCTTGGATTTATTATGGATTTGAAATGTGTGAAATATGAAGAATGTTTCGTAAAGCTTTAACATTTGATTCAGTGGCTCTCACACACACGACACATGTTTTTCTCTCTTTAATTCCTTGGAAATCCATTTATTATGGATTCTAAAGTTCCTTAAAAATTATAATGCAGCTTTAATACACATGTGACACTTTTGAAAGGTAAAAAAGAAAGTCATCCAGGAAATAGAATCCATGACTTTTCTTTTTCTTCTAATAAGAAGGTAAGGTGAAGAAAAAAAAAGGTGTCATCCAAGAGATATAATCCATGACTCTTCTTTTTTTTTCTTCTAGTAAGAAGGTTAGATGTAATGTCAGGAACGTTTTGTTAAGTTTAACACTTCCACACCCTTGATTATTTTGTATAGTTCCATTTTGAGGAAAAAAGTCTCCACCATCAGATCACCTAACTATCTTCATGTCAAACCAAACCACTTTTTTTAGTTTTGCCGCTTTAAACATAATCTTAACTACCATTCTTTCATATACCAGAAGACTAAATCACATAACCAATATCTTATGGACAATGTAACATAAACCCAAACCGGGAAAGATCACATTTATCTTAGTGGGCCATTGGTTCAAAAGCCCAACATCATATGCCTAAAAATGATAACTGACCAGGGATGAGAACCAAAACCGTATTCACAAAGGATGTATGCATTACGAGGAAACATCCAGTGCTGATGTTTGTGAGGCATGAGAGAGGAGGAGATGAAAGGAAACGCGCAGAGAAAAGAGTATTGTGCTAAGTAAAGTACAGGAGAGAAAGCTGAGATTAAGTTTGAGATTGGTGTTTGTGAGCATTTGCACAGAGCTAATCAAGTATGGAGTTATGGTTGTTGAAGAAAGAAAGTACATCTTAACTGTTAGAGATTCAGAGATCCCTCTAACCATTGATGTCAGAATCTGACAAACATATAAACCAAACTTCGTACTTGTGTTATCTAGTACATAATATAAAACTGTTCTTGATGATTCTTGTCTCATCTCACTACATAAGAACCTCATAAAGTGAAACACACAGAAAAAAAAGAAGAGAGACAGATCTTCCATTAGGTAAGGGTCTCATCAAGCTTCTGTCTGTATTGGGCCAATCTCTGAAACCAAGAAAGCATTACGTGAGCAAAAGTAATAAGAAACAACCAAAACAACTGGTTTAGTTTTGGTTTTACCTTTGTATAAGCATAGACACCAGCTTCCGTAGGACCAACCGGGCTTCCTCGTCTCATGAACTTTCTATCTTTAAAGATGTAAAGTAACGGTAAACCCGTAGATAGCTCTAGACTCGTAACCTTAAAGAACCGAAACAAACTCTTAGCAAAAAACCAAGCTACAAAACAAGACTCATTCTAGTAGTTTTTGTTACCTCTTGAGAAGTTAATTTGTCAAGATACATGATGATAGACCTCAACGAGTTCCCATGAGCAGCAATCAACACATTGTTTCCAAACGCAAGCTCTGGTTGAATCTGCATAAAGGATTATTACATTAACTAAAGAAAAACAAACAAAAGAATGAAAAATGAATCTTTTTGTTGATTCATACATTGTCTTCAAAGTAAGCTACTGCTCTCTCAGCACACATCTCTAGGCTCTCTCCTTTAGGAGGAGGAATGTGGTAACTCCTACGCCATTCATGAACTTGCTGTGTTCCATATCTTTCAGCTGTTTCTTCCTTGTTTAAACCCTGAAGCTCTCCATACCTAACTCAAGACCAAAGAACAGTCAAAAGAAAGAAACTAGGACTGGGATTTTGAACCGAACCGAACCAAAATTTCCGATTCGGAGTTTGGTTTGATTCGGTATTTAAAAAATTCGGTTTTTGCTTCGGCAATCGGTTACTTCAAACCATACTATAACCAAACCATACTAAAACCCGAACCGAACTAACCAAAATTAACGAAATTGACCAAATATATTTGAAATTTTAACAAAATTAAACCAAATTATAACCGAAATCAAAAAAAATTGACCAAATTTATTTGAAATTTTAACAAAATTAAACCAAATTATAACCGAAATCAAAAACTCCAGTAGGATTTTTAAAACCAAACTAACCAAATACCAAACCTAACTTTATTTTTATTTTGGGTTAATTTCGGTAAGATTTATGTTGAACCGATCTAACCAAAAACCAAACTACCCGAACCAAATTACCCGTACGCGCAGGCCTAAACGAAAAACAAGAGAAGCTAGAGATTATGTTGTTTTTCTTACATTCTCTCGTTCAGTTGCCAAGCAGCTATAACAGGGATAGATTGTTTCCTCGTTTCCTCGCTGAAGACATGACTCCAAGTCTGCGCCTTTTCACTCTCATCGTGCAAGATGATAGGAACCTAGAGGAACACCATCACTACAACCAAGTCAACTTCAAGAACAAACAAAAAGAAAGCAAAGATCATTCGAAATGTGTTATGAGTAATAACCTTCTTGCAGCGATGCTGAGTCATCGCAAGCATAGCAGTCATCTGAGCACGGATAAGAGAAGAAGTGAAGATCAAATCAACAGGTATGCTGCTGATCCTCTTCCCTGCTTGGATAGCTTCAGCCACACCTTTCTCTGTTAACGGAACATCAACACAGCCCGTGAAGAGATTCTTCTCGTTCCATAACGATTCTCCGTGCCTAATCAGTATCAGAGAGGCTTCATCTGAATAAACAAACACATGATTCAGTGATGTTTTTCTTTAAGAGAGGAGTAAGAGGAAATGAAAGGAGGGGTTACTTGATTTTTTCTTGTGAGATTGAGGGATGGTATTGGAAGGAGACAAGACAGGGTCAAGAAGTGGAGCTTGAGAAGATGCAGTTGCTTGGATCTTGAATTGTTTTTGTCTGAGTTTGATAGGGACATTGAGACGCTGGTTTGGAAAGTGAGAAGCTTTGTAATGAGAAGGTGGTTTGTGAGAAGGGATTGCTTGGTGAGATACAACCGTAGCCATTTCTGCAAAACTCATTACATCAAAAAAGGGTTTAACTTTAATAATAGCTTTTAGGAGTAATCAAGAGAGTGATTAAACTAAAGATCCCAAATTTGATTAACTAAATCCCTAATGCAGCAAAACGCAAAATCACATTTAAAAAGAGTTTGATTTCGTGTATACATAACTAAAATGGAAATCAAATAAGACAGAAACATACCTGTCTGTGGCCTGTGACGATGAAACGGAGGATAAAGAGAAATTAAAAAAAAAATCTCTCGTTTCTGTTTAAGAAGCCCTTTTATGGAGACGACTGAGACGAGAGAAGTTAATGGGAACACGACGCCAGGGTTGTTGAAGGTAATGTGTGTGTGTCTGGTGTTTCTAGCGAATCGATTTCGCCAAGAAAAGAAGAGGGTTGCTTTTATATTATTACTTGGGTTTATTTGACTCTCTTTTTTTTTCTTCTTCTTTTTGTTTTACGTATCAGAAATTTTCTGACGGCGACCAAACTAGGTTCGACATTTGGCAATTTGCTGCTCCTGTTTTTCTGTCTTTTTCGGCATTTTCTTCATATTTCGTTTTTTTTTTTGTTTCCTTCAATTACTTTTATGTATTTTTTTTCTTTTTGTTAATTCGAATAAACGGCAATTGCTTAAGTTTTTTAAGAAATACGTTTAAACACTGATAGTAATGGAATATTGAGTTTGTTGATGTATTAGTAACTGATCGGGGTTGCCGGGTTGGTCAATGTGAAATTAAAAAACTTGTATAATGTTTTGTCCAACAACCCTTGGTGTCTTTGTGGGGGTTATATCAAACCTGAAGTCTCTCTTTGCCTCTTTGGTTTGCTTAAAAGCTTTTTCTCTGTAGTCTACACACACAAATAATTATTATATAGGGGAGGGTTTTCTAGCCAGCTTATAATGGAAAAAGAGAGATAATTAGGCCCACCAAAGTCCATTAAGAATTTTTGTTTGATACCCAAACTAGATTGGGAAGTTGAGTTTGTAGTCCAAAGACTGGATTCTGAGGCTTTGGGGTGGTTTGTAATTAAGTCCAGTCCGGTTTATTCTGTTTGATGGATTCAGTCACACAGGCAGCTTTCACACTAAGAATACTCGTTATCAACATAACATATACTGGTGTCTGTTATCATACAATTCTACCTTTTATTTTTGCAAGAAAACATGAATTTAATTGAAAATGTGTTTCAATACAACTTGGTACATCTGTCAAGAAGGATAATTTCCTTGTACTGTGTTTACTAATCTTTTCTTCTCATTCTTCTTCTTCTTCTTAATTTTCATTCCAGATCTCCAAAAAATTGTGAGATCTGCTACCATATAGTATATGTCAAAGATTTAATGAAACCTCACTCATTTAGCCAAAGATCTGAGATTAGAAGAAACGAAGTAATCAAATATTAAAGATACTTCCCAAGCAGGGAAGCAACACATCAATTATAAAGAAAGCTTAACACAACCAGAGTTCCGATCATCCTCCAAGACAAAATAAATATATTAAAAAACATCAGATCACAACATCGATAAAGAAACAGATCTACTCCTCTCAAACCTCGTCTTCATCAACCTGATACTTCTTAATCAACTCGGAACAAAACACATCGGTAACATCCTTCTCAAACCCCATGTTGTTCGCATGCCTAATCTGCTCAGCGATACCGTTGTAATGGTTCAATATCACGCGCGACTGCTCACGCCCTTTAGAGATCTTCGAACAACCCTTGTCGGAGCTTTTCACGAGCATGACGTCACACATCTCGTCTTTATGGTCCTCGTGGACGACGAACATGTACTTCCCGTGACGGTTCGACACGGCCACGTCCGTGTAGATCTCTTCCATCGTCTTCCTGTCTTTGCACGAGAGCTTCACCGTCGCGCCTGTACATAGTTCAGATCTAGAGACATAAGTAACTCAGATCTAACGAATCTAGAGATAGATCGAGAGAGAGAGAGATTACCAGGGAGTATGTAGGAGGATTCAGCGGTCTCGAAACCGAACTTGCAGGTGTCGCAGTAAGTCATGCCTTGGACGACAAGAGTGTTCTTCCCGATGCGTGGCTGGTTCCTCCCCGCCATGGCTATCGCCGGCAAGATGCAGAGGACCATCAAGATCACTAGTTTCGCCATTTTCGAGGAGAGAGATGGAGATAGAGAGAGAGAGAGAGGGGTTGTGTGGATCGAAGTGAGAAGGAAAGTAAAGGTAGAAGAAATTTAAGACAGTGAGAGGAGGGGATCTAGGGGGAAGAAGATGAAAGCGCGTGAGATTAGTAAGGGTATTATCGTCAATTGGTGTTAGAATATGGTGACGCGGCGGTATATGATTGGAGGATCTCCAGTGGGACCCGTAAATGCTTTGTTCGAAAAAAAGGCGGTGCGTTTGCGTGATTGCAGCTGGATGGTAGTAGTTGCTACTTGTTTGCTGTCTTGTCGGTGCTCACATGGAGAAGGGAAGAAAGCATCCAACATTAAATGTTTTTTATCATTTTAAAAAAGAAGAAGCGGAAAGGCCCAAACGACGGTGCCGATAAATTTAAAGCCCAATCAGATCTTCTTCTTGGCCTACTAGGCTTTTTGTCAACTTTGGGCCCATTAGTTATACTGACCGACAGGTCTGAGTTTTCATTTTCATCCTAAAGTTCATACTTTTTTTTTTAGATAAGATCCTAGGATCTTATAGTTAGAGAAAGTTTGCATAAAACAAGTTTCATGAAGAGTTTGAATCCCAATCTTAAATAGACAAAGGGAGAGACTAGAGAATCCATTAATGGCAATAAAAACAGTAACTATTGATAGGAACCACGGCCGCGACGACCACGCTTTCCCCTCCCTCGAACTATCGTCCATTCCATGTTCTGGAATTTGATAGGAGGTTTTGATTTCCTCCCACCTCTTGTCAAGCTGAGCGAGCTTGAAGGTTCAGACTCAACTTCCTCCACATCTCCTAACACTATAAAACGAGAAGGACTCTCAAATGCACAATGTGTAGGTGTCGTGGTCACGGGATCAACAACCAAAGATTCAAGGACCTCATTGTTGATATTGTTGGATGGATAAATATCCATAATCGGTGTATCAGTAGGAGTAGATTGTGAATCTACTAATGTGCTGGAAGTGATTACTGAGTTAAGCGGATCAGTTGGCTTCTCTTGCTGTGAGAGTGAAGTAGAAGATAAAGTAAGAATCATCGAGTTTCCTGTGCATACCTCTGAAGTATCTGAAGGATCCAAAGGAAATTCTTCAGCAGCCTTTACAATAGGTTGCAAAGCGGGAGTGGGATTAGTTGCAGCTGGACCGTCTAAATCGTTTGTGCTCTGAAACACAAAAGCACCATGTTTTACAGTAGGAATCAAGAGATTTTCTATAACCTTTAGGTCTGATGGTTGGACAGCTGGTGAAAGAGGGATTAAAGAATCTTTTTGTTGTACAATAGAATCAATATCCACAACAGGAACTTCACTGCTACCAAAGACCGGCTGTGGCGACAAGATTGGCTCATTAGCCGGTTTAGGAGGTAAAAGACACCTCTTTTCTTTGTGACCAAGGTTACCACATCTTTCGCACATAGATGGAATCCATGTGTATTCAACATCAACAAGAAATATGCTACCTTGTTTATCATCAAGTGCAATAAGCTTTGGGAAATCTTTATCCAGCTCCATCTCAACCAAGACCTTTGCTTCACCCATACTAGTAGGATCAAGTCGAGGTTTATGAGTAAGAATGGATTCTCCAAGGCCTGAAGCAATATGACTTATCCCTAGTCTAGAGTAGCAACAATCAGGAATACTTTTCAAATTTACCCATACCGGTAGCGTAGATATTTCAGGAATCTTGAAAGAGCCTTCTGGAGTCCATGGAAGGACGAAAAGCAAGCAGTCGTCAATATGCCAAACTCCTCGCTGAATAACCCAATGACGAGTCGGTTCGTGCGGGATATGAAACATGAAAGATGACTCACCAATCTTTTTACAGCTAATCTTACAGCTTCTTCCCCAAATTCTATTAACCACGGCATGAACCAGACCACCTGGAGGTAGAGCACACCTGTGGAATTTTCCTATGATATACTCGTCTTTATTCTGAGCCGAGCTTAAGTACCTTAGAAGGAATAGATATCTCGAGGTGCCGTCAAGTCTATAAGTCGGAGAGGGCCCGATAAAGATTCCGTGAATGGGGCTCAATCTCGCAGCCCACGGAAATCGTAGACTACCATCGGTTTTAGCTCGAACTGGAAGCTTCTCCACCGAAGCTGTAAACTACAAGTTGGATGCTTGCTTTTGGCTTCTTGTTCAAGATCTCATCATTTAAGGATGGCGGAGTAGCTAACCGATTTCCAACTATTTGGATCATAATCTCAAGGAGGAGCGAAGAAGTGACGGGAGGCTTAAAAGAAGAGGCTTTGCCCAAGCACCCAAGGTAGGGACAAAAGCTGTTGCTTGCGAATTATCTGTATCAGAAGTTTTAGTCTGCACATTTTGCAATTGAACTGACCGGGAAGAAGCTGAGGTAAATGTGGCAATGTTTCCTGGAGAAGTTGGGGATTCTGGATCTTTGGAGCTAGCTGGCTCCATCAATAGAGAAGAAGGGACACAGCCTTGAGAGGTTTCAGTGGACGAGATCGGTAGAGCTTGCGAGACCTGCGACGAAGGTATCAACGGTGCCGTATACGACGAGGACATGGACAGAGAGTTGACATTGGTTGAGTCCATCAGAACCGAAGAAGACATGGTCGACGACGGAGGCAGAGGCAGAGAGTCAACAACAGCGTCGGCGGAAGTAATACTCGGTATTTCCAAAGAAAGCATAACAGGAGGGCTTCAATCCCAGATTCCATAGCTAGAACAGGAAGGGAGATGGAGGGGAAGAATGGAGGGCCCTATCGGCCGCGAACCACGAACTTCAAGTCGCAATTGATGTTAGGGTTTTCGCCTTTCTAGTCGCAAAGTTTAGGGGCGCGCGATGCGCGTGGAACCAGATTATAGCAGTATATAATTATATGATTAAAATAAGTTCATACTTGTTTGCGTATCATTATTACATAAAACACAATAAAGTTATGTTGTTAAGAAAAAAAAAAGAAACGTAGACTCGTATTTCTACATATGTGTGTTTATAACCTCCTACGACACTTAAAATGAATACATTTTCATAAACTTCGGGTATTTTTTTCTTTTAAAACATTTTCAGCATAAAAAGTTAAACTAATAATGATGCAGTGGGGAAAAAGGGAAAAGGGGGACACACTGCGATGTTAATGTGGATATATGAGCATCATCATAATAAGTTTGGACAAGTTTTGTTCAGCCACATGCATGATGATGACACTGATGACTAGTTGACTACTCGTGTAGTGTAGTGTACATTTCGTGGTGAACATCAATTATTTTACAGTACCAATCCAAAACCTTTCTTTTTAACCATTATTTGATTTTTTTTTACTCCATTTGGTCAACTATTTTGATCATTCTTCGTTGGTACGTTTTAAAATTTACTCCCTGCTTTTATTTGGTCAACTAAGAAAATACTTTCATTCATTTCTTTTTAAAATAATTCAAAATATAAAATTTTGACTTAAAAGTTATATTTAAAACATAGGCAAGGCTGAATCTTGACAAAACCGGATGAAACAGTGGCCTTAGTTCTCTTCCCCCTTTCGCCCTCTTCCCCCCAATTTTAGAAGTTTTTTACTTAGGAATGAACCCCTAAATATTGACATTGGTCCCCAAAAATTTCAGAATTCTTAAGAAATATTTGAAACCTTCAAAATCTCAAATCCAATCCTGAATATTCGTTCTTCTTCTTTTTGTCAAAATAAAATAAATTTCACCACTTTTTAAAAATTTAGTATTATCTTTCAATTGTGTACGTTGGTATTGACCATGTCAATGTGATGTGACTGATCTATTTGATGAGTAGATAATTTAGAAAATTCAAAGTTGAAAAAATAACAAAAGGAGAAACCTCACTCACTTAGCCAAGATCTGAGATTAGAAGAAACGAAGTAATCAAATATTAAAGACACTTCCCAAGCAGGGAAGTAACACATCAATTATAAAGAAAGCTTTAACACAACCAGAGTTCCGATCATCATCCAAGACAATTAAATATATTAAAAGAAAACATCAGATCACAACATCGATAAAGAAACAGATCTACTCCTCTCAAACCTCGTCTTCATCAACCTGATACTTCTTAATCAACTCAGAACAAAACACATCAGTAACATCTTTCTCAAACCCCATGTTGTTCGCATGCCTAATCTGCTCAGCGATACCATTGTAATGGTTCAATATCACGCGCGACTGCTCACGCCCTTTAGAGATCTTCGAACAACCCTTGTCGGAGCTTTTCACGAGCATGACGTCACACATCTCGTCTTTATGGTCCTCGTGGACGACGAACATGTACTTTCCGTGACGGTTCGATACGGCCACGTCCGTGTAGATCTCTTCCATCGTCTTCCTGTCCTTGCACGAGAGCTTCACCGTCGCGCCTGTACATAGTTCAGATCTAGAGACATAAGTAACTCAGATCTAACGAATCTAGGGAGAGATCGAGAGAGAGAGAGAGAGAGAGATTACCAGGGAGTACGTAGGAGGATTCAGCGGTCTCGAAACCGAACTTGCAGGTGTCGCAGTAAGTCATGCCTTGGACGACCAGAGTGTTCTTTCCGATGCGTGGCTGGTTCCTCCCCGCCATGGCTATCGCCGGCAAGATGCAGAGGACCATCAAGATCACTAGTTTCGCCATTTTCGAGGAGAGAGATGGAGATAGAGAGAGAGAGAGAGGGGTTGTGTGGATCGAAGTGAGAAGGAAAGTAAAGGTAGAAGAAATTTAAGACAGTGAGAGGAGGGGATCTAGGGGGAAGAAGATGAAAGCGCGTGAATTAGTAAGGGTATTATCGTCATTTTGTGTTAGAATATGCTGACGCGGCGGTATATGATTGGAGGATCTCTAGTGGGACCCGCAAACGCTTTGTTCGAAAAAGGCGGTGCGTTTGCGTGATTGCAGCTGGATGGGTAGTAGATGCTACTTGTTTGCTGTCTTGTCGGTGCTCACATGGAGAAGGGAAGAAAGCATCCAACATTAAATGTTTTTTATCATTTTAAAAAAGACGAAGCGGAAAGGCCCAAACGACGGTGCCGATAAATTTAAAGCCCAATCAGATCTTCTTCTTTGGGCCCATTAGTTATACTGACTGACAGGTCTGAGTTTTTATTTTCATCCTATAAGTTCATACTTGTTTGCGTATCATTATTACATAAAACACAATAAAGTTATGTTGTTAACAAAAAAAAAGAAACGTAGACTCGTATTTCTACATATGTGTGGTGTGTTTATAACCTCCTACGACACTTAAAATGAATACATTTTCATAAACTTCGGGTATTTTTTTCTTTTAAAATATTTTCAGCATAAAAAGTTAAACTAATAATGATGCAGTGGGGAAAAAGGGAAAAGGGGGACACATTGCGATGTTAATGTGGATATATGAGCATCATCATAATAAGTTTGGACAAGTTTTATTCAGCCACATGCATGATGATGACACTGATGACTAGTTGACTACTCGTCACTCGTGTAGTGTAGTGTACATTTCGTGGTGAACATCAATTATTTTACAGTACCAATCCAAAACCTTTCTTTTTAACCATTATTTGATTTTTTTACTCCATTTGGTCAACTATTTTGATCATTCTTCGTTGGTATATTTTAAAATTTACTCCCTGCTTTTATTTGGTCAACTAAGAAAATACTTTCATTTCTTTTTAAAATAATTCAAAATATAAAATTTTGACTTAAAAAGTATATATAAAAAGTTATATATATTTAAAACATAGGCAAGGCTGGATCTCGACAATACCGGATGAAACATTGGCCTTAGCTCCCTCCCTTCTTTCCCTCTCCTCCCCCAAATTTTAGAGGTTTTTACATAGGAATGAACCCCTAAATATTGACATTGGTCCCCAAAAATTTCAGAGTTCTTAAGAAATATTTCAAACCTCCAAAATCTCAAATCCGATCCTGAATATACATTCTTCTTCTTTTTGTCAAAATAAAATAAATTTCACCACTTTTTAAAAATTTAGTATTATCTTTCAATTGTGTACGTTGGTATTGACCATGTGAATGTGATGTGACTGATCTATTTGATGAGTAGATCATTTAGAAAATTCAAAGTTGAAAAAACAACAAAAGGAGAAAATTAGATTCGGGTACCAAAGACCATTTGGAGAAGAGGATAACAAACAGTGACGATCACCCATAGTCCATAGATTAGATGGAGATGGGTTCGTTTAGATAGGGTAATGAAAGTAAAACTGAAAATCAAAATTAGGGCTGGGCATTATATCCGTTAAATTTGATTCGGTTCGTTATTCAGTTCGATTCGATCCGAAAATTCGGAATATCCGTAAAATTTCGAAGCAAAGAAAATACTAAAAATCAATAGCCGTTAAAATCGAAGCAAATTACAAATATTAAAATTTTAGAAAGCGAATATCCGATCCGATCCGGCAATATATAAATACATGTATATCTTGATTATATTTTAAAGTTTTAAATGTATAAAAAGATATACTTATTATTCTAACATATGATTTTACAAATTATATTCACATTATTACTTATATAAAAGTATTACATAAAAGGAAGAGAAAACATTTATGATAATTATAATTTTTTTCGTAAGTTTTGTGTTATTATAATTGTTAATTAAGTTTAAATTTTTTTAAAAAATATGCAGATTCACTACTTCTTTTAATTTTTATTTTATATATCATGCAAAAAATATTTTATAAAACAAACTTGTATCGAATTTTTAAGATTATTTGTATTAATCAAAACAGATTATATATCCGTAAGTATTCGTAAATATTCGCAAATATTTATTTATTTTCCGAATATCGGTTTTTCCGAATATCCGTATTTTTCCGAAGCAAATCAAATCGAAAATTAGATATCTGTGGCATTCAAAGCAAATCACAAATACCTTCAAAAATCCGGGTATCCGATCCGTGCTCAGGCCTAATCAAAATATCCTACAAACATCACCGTCTAAAAACGTTTTACCATTTGAATGTGAAAGGCATAATTGAAATCATCCTACTCTCCTATCTAATCGTTTTATTCTCTACAGACAAACTATATATAAGATTACACGACTCCTATACATATTCTAACCATCTTGTAGTGCTGTGTGGTTATAAAACTAAATAGAGTTCGTATTTAATTATTCTACAAAAAAGCAATGGACTTTATACCCAAGCAAGTGGAGTGAGGGGGAGTGTATGAGAGTATAATATCTCTCAAGAATCAAAATAATTGAGTGTATGTTTTGTTTTATCGTATACTCCTAGTAAGTCTTAATACACATACGTGAGATACTTGTTAAAGTCTAGATTAAGAATAAGAATCAAAGACTTAGACATTCACATGAGCTGTTCCCACTTGTTTTTGCTTATTATGGATGGAACAACTCTATCCCTAATATATAAAATCGGCCAACACTCTATATCTGAATAAATAATGAAAGATCAAATAAATAAGTAATTTAAGTTTGGCATAAAAGGCAAAAAGATGCGCGGGTGTGGTTTTAAAATGTTGCCTTAACAGAAACGAAAAAGCCTACGGCCGTGATTATAATGTGATTAAGTTAGTATCAAGATTAAAAGACGGTTAGCACTAATGAGATTAAACAAATACTCCACAAATTTAGCCTTTCCCAGCTGTACTTAACCTTGCATTATTTCATTAAAACCTTAAATGTATATTGAGTCGAAGTAATAAGGATCAACAAGACAAAAAGAAAAATTAATGGCAAGCATTAAGCATATTTGCACGTGTACTCCTCCTTATTCTTATCCCCAGGCATAGACTATATTTTTTAATATACAAAGTCAGAAGTAGAAGAACCAAAGATTCTCATATCTTGTCCCCTCATAAAAAACAAATACGACACATTGAAACTTATGTGGCACATAATCTAGTAGTGTTATACAATATGGTAGCCAATGAATGTTGAGTTTCGAGCTTAAATTTCTCTTAGACACATGCCTTATCACTTTTGTGAAAACCTGCATCCTTGTTAATCTCGTTACGTATTGAAAGCTCAAGCTATAAAACAAGATTTCAGCTTCTATATAAAGATAATCTTTAACCAAGTGTATAATTCAAACTGGATACATATAAAGCACCACTAATGCATATTTCGTGTTGGGTTGACAGTTTATTTTCACATATACAGTATGTAAGAAGCTAGCTAGTTTAACTGGCACTCGTGGATTAGTTTTAAATAATGGATATATAGAAAGCATGCAGTTTTTTTTTTTTGAAACACAGAAAGCATGCAGTTACTCTCAGCTTCTTACCATCTTCTTTGGTCGATAAAGATGCCAACCATCTTTATTTTATAAATCGATCGGACTTGCTTTTGATTTAGCTTTTTAATATATACTCCATATATAAAACATAATTATACTGCTTTTGTTTCGTAAAATTATAATTAAGAAGCATCGATGCTAGGTTGGAGAGATCAAAGAGACGTTGGAGTTCAGATAGTTGGCCAAATCTGATGTGGACACATGCCAATTTGCCCAAGTGGCACTATTCTATTACTCACTTATTACGTTAAAATGTGCTAATATCAACTTTTTTTTGGTATTAATATCAACTTGCTACTACACAATGTATTCACAAAGCAACCTATATATATATATATTTCTGTATGCTATAAAGTTATAATAAAACTTTTTGATTATACAACAATAATGTGAATATGTTCTCGTGGTGAAATATATGAAAACTAATTATTGATTCCAGAGTTGATGTTTATACAGATGCACACACTTACTGGTGTGGTTCTAACTTTGACAATTACACTGCTTTTCTATTTTATTTTTAAATTACTTCTTCGTAATCTCCGATGATATCCAGCTAGCTCACGATACAAAATTACTACTGCCGATATCATTAATTTCATTTGTTTTTATCGTTGATTCTAAATAGCTTAGATTCAATCTCCTACGCTGCAACCTCACCCACATAAATTCACTGTAAACTTGTGATCTTAATATTTTCTCATCAAGCAACTTAAAAAAATTACACAAGTCTTACATACATTTGACATTTATTTCAAAATAGATCAAAACTTGTAAAATTTAAACCCTCGTAAAAAGCGTGGACACGAGAGTGATTAACACATGTTAATTAACGCTCACTGCTTTGAATATGTAATACCCATCATAATCACATACAAACACATACCAAACCACACATAATATATATATATATATATATATATATGTATAACCAGATAACGTATGTCGGGATTACACGGCGGCTGCAGCTCTCCCTCCTTTGCCGGTTTTTGCGGTGGCTGCCACCGCCGATTGCTTCGCCGGTTTACTTTTCTCTTTCCTCTCGTCTTGTACCATTTGCTGTTGCCTGCACTCTGAGCTACAAAAGGCCGTATCTCCCCTGCCATTTTAATCACAAAAAATCATCACTAATCATTCAAAACGAAAAAGAAAAAAACGATTAAGCAAAAAAAAAAAGCACACTATGTAATATGTATAGAGGTTCATCATCAATATGTAACGCTTCAAGTTTTAATATGGCGAACATCGATTATATGAATGCATACCTATACATATAGATGTCGCGGCCGGGAACAAGTAAGCGTTCGCAGAGGGAGCAAGATCTCAAGAAATGTCCAGCGTCGGAAAAGTCTCCCGAGTGTCTCCTTAGGTTATAATTACCTCTCGGTCTCGGTGTGACCATAGCTAAGAACCGTTCATCTAACATCCCACGGTGTTGATCTACGGATGCTGCTACGACTTGGCCGTTGGAACCGTATGGTCCCACCACGGAGGTTTGGCTTGGACTCTGCTGGTTTGGTGTCAACTCTGAGTCTCCGGGAAGGTTCAGATCAAACTTTATCTCAGACAGACTCGTGGTTCTGTTAATCGGTGGTCGCTGTCTCTTTCCAAGCAACATGGTAGTAGTAGTAGTAGTGTGTGTGTGTGATCTGAACAGAGGAAAATCTCAGAGAGAGAAGAGAGAAAGAGGAGGGAGTGAGTGAGGAAGGAGAAGAGACAGAGAAGATAAATAAGAACCACAAACTTAGGACTGAATCTGAACTGTTCATTTCTTTCTGATCTAGTTATGTTTCGTATTTCAAAATAATACCACGTCAGATTTCTACAATTATTTTGAACGTTTTGCATGTACTACATATGTGTTGTACTACTGGTGTAACAAAATTATTTGATGTTGCACTGTAAAAACTTCAATAATGTAAATTGAAAGGGAGATGTTTTTATTTGGTTCCTAAAATTGAATGGACCACCCTTCTTGACAACAATGTTTGATTTGCCCTTTGCAATTTTATAGAGCCTTCTCTTGTTTCTCCACCTCACATCTCTCAACAGATTTCAACATTTAATTGCCCAAACAAAAAATGTTATAAGCATATTTGTGCATGGGGAAGATACTCCTCGAAGCTCTAATTTCCTTTTAAAATACAGTGCGATCGAAAATCACAACAGAATCTTATTCTGGTTGGTGCATTTTCACCTCTTTACATAGAAAACTAGAGATAAAACATAGTGGCACAATGAACCAAAATGGTCGGTCGGATGACTCTCAACGTTGTAAGCCCCGAAGAAATGTTTTATTGTAAAGAAAAAAATGAGATTAGCATAGGTTTTTTTTTTGTCGACTAGAGGTTTGATCTGGAGTACTTTTGTTGTAAGACTTGTAAATAAATAAGTGAATGAGCAGAAATTGAAGAGTAACTAATATATATTAGGGGTGGGTACGGGACATGTACTTGCTGTTTTAACTATACTTGTTACCCGACTTGCCCTATTCAAGTATTGAAAATTTTGCCTTGTTACTTGACTTGTTTAAATCAAGTACTTGATCTTTTAAATATTCGTCCAAAAATATAATACTTGCAATTAATTGCCTTGACTCGTTATCTAGATAATATGGATCACCACCAAAAACTAAAACTGATTTTATGTATATTCATGTCCAATTTGTGAGTAAAATAGTGTTGACCAAATATGTGAAGGTGAAAAATCATTCTATTTGTAAGCGTAGGTTAAGTTTTCTTAAAAATTATTTTTCCGATATGAGAATACCAATGTGGAATAAATGACAAAGAAAATCATGAATACACTAGGTTGTTATAGATTTGTATCTCAAAACATTAGTCAGATTCATTAGTTATTTTTATTTCACGAAGAAGACATTTTACACAAATCTAAATACAATTAAGTACTTTTTACGAGTACCAAATATTAACAAGGTGGATACTAATTTTTTAAACTACTTGTTACTTAACTCGTATTTGCAAGTAATATATTATTGCAACCTGGTACTCTACTTGCTAATGACAAGTACTTATTTTTTCAAACGAATACGAGACAAGTAGCGGGTACGGGACAAATACCAAGTATTTTTGCCCAGCCATAATATATATTAATATAAAAAACGATACATGCTATCATGTAAAACACAAAACTCAAGAGCAAATACAACTAGATAAAGAAGCATATACTCATCTAAATATTTTTAATATAACATATGAGTATGACTATTTGAATTAAATTTTGCATACATTCAGATACTACAATTCTCTTGCTCTAATTTTTTTTTTTTGGTAATAAGTTGTTCTTAACAACTTTATAAACAAAAAATTGTATGAATCTTAACATTTGCACCAATTTTTTAAAATGGAAATGAAAGAGGAAGCTGAAGCTGATGTGGAAGTTTGGTGGTAATAGAGGATTTGGTATGATTGATTGGACAAGTGGACAAAAAGTGAGTCAAAAATGTTTTATTCTACAGTAACCAACCAAACACACAAACTGGTCCCAGTCTTAGACATTGTAAGTGGGTCATGTTCTTTCCCTAGTGGGCTTCAACATCTGGTCCACACAATTTTATTGTTGGAGTTTCATTATTATTACTTTTTTATTGACGTTGTTTGTCAATTAACGATGATAATCACGTCACCAGAATCAACAAGACATCTAATGACTATGTTAACCAAATTTTCATTCATATACTACTAGGATAACCGGGCGGGCATGAGCGTGTAAATAAACTAAAAATACAAATTTATTTTAATCTTTAATTTTTAATTTAACTAAAAATAACATTCAAGTTCATAATTGCTTACAACCAGTGCCGTTCCGTAGTTTAGAGTGGCCTAAAAATAAAAATAAAAATTGTGTGGCCTTTATATAAAATAAAAATATAAATATAAATTGTGTGGCCTTAAAGCAAAAAATAAAAATAAAAATTGTGTGGCCTTTATATAAAATACTAATGGTAAAGAGTACCACAAACAATACAAAAAGCTTATAATAATAATAATAATAATAATAAATATAGTTAACATAGAAAGTATGTTGGATAAGATAAAATGGAACGAAGATATGATAACGTAAAGTCAAACAAGGTAACTATTTGTCCAAACAATCACATGAAATGTGGCCTTATTTTTACTATGTAAAATGTGGCCTAAAACAAATGCTTCACCTGCCTTATGGCAGGGACGAGCCTGCTTACAACAGTTTTACCTATGTAATTTACTATTCATTTTAGAAATTATAATGAAAATTTCAAAAGTGTCGATATAATCCCACAATTATATATATTTTCACCCATTTTAACAAAATAATGATTATTTTTATCATATATAATATGTACACTACATATTAATCTCAGACATCAAAGTTTATATGTACATGATGTATCTTGTGCTTTAGCATGAATTTGTTAGCATAAGCTGGTCTATGAATTGAAGCTGGTTTAAATTAAATATGGTTTACAAATTTTTACAAATACAAATATTGAGTCGAGTGTTTTTCTGTTTAAGTGGGATGTTTGTAACCTTCAAGAAGTATTTGGCCATATATAGGTCGGTTACGCGTGTATAGTTGTAGGTTATATACTATGTCGTTATATATAAGTTGTGATGTTACAATATCATGAATAAGATGACTCTCTTTTACAACTGCTAAGTCTTAGCTCTCAACATTTATAAACAGAGAAAACGATATAATAATACTTTTGAGATTGATAAAAAAAATTCTAGAGATTCCGCGCTTTGAGCGGATAATTATAATTTTTTGGTTTAATACTCGAAGTTCCTTTATATTTGTGACATATTTTTTTATTTAGTATCAAATGTATTTTGTGATGTTGTTATTAGTAATGTTATCATTTCTTTCTATTGTGTTATTTATTTAATGAGATCTTTTTATTAAAACCTTTTGGTATTATATAAAGACTAAATAACACATATTCTCCAAATAACAGATAAGAATCGCAAAATAAATATTAATTTTTAATTTTAACATTGAATTTGTTATATATAATAAAGATATTATATATTTAATGAAGTTTATTGTATATTTTCATTGAAAACATTTTTTTATTAGATTTTATTATTTATTTTAGATAAATTTCTTTATATATATAACATGTTAAAATATTTTTAAATAATAATTTTAGATTAACAATATTTATTCAACAAAATTAGTTATCATACATAAAAACTAACCTTGAAAATATGAAAGCTAAATATATTTATACAACCAATTTGTTTATAATATAAAATGGCAAATACTATTTTATATTTCTTTAAATTAACTTTATGTAAACTTAATTATTTAGAGTTAAAGAATATTATATATAATGTTGATAGAGAGCCGCTAACATTTGCAGACTTATTTATCTATGTTGGTTACAATATCCCTCTTTTTCTTCAACTATAACAACTAACGGCTTTGAGTGTCAAAGCTTACTAAGACTACTATATTTTTGGTAATTACATAGTTTTGTAAAAGGCTATAATTCAATTGTAAGAAAACGTATGAATATGTTTGCTAAAAAGTTGACCGATGGCGCCTAGTATTTACAGAGAATAGATTTAGGATTTAGTTTGATCCCTGCTTCTGGTGCCAAGAAGATGGGAGTACCATCAATCCTTCACTACCAAAAAAAGAATTACAAATATTTATTGATATCAATAATTAGAGAATGAATTAATTAGCAAAAAAGTCAATAGCAAGCAAAGGACCTGAGAGAAAATCATGAGAAAAATGAAGATGGATGACAAAGGAGATGCCTAAAAATATAAAGGGGAATTTCAGTTTCTGATCACTCTTTTATCCCATTCCAACCATGTCGAAGATCATTAAAATTCACTCACAATAAACATATGTCACAGTAACAGCTAAGAACATATTAGTGAACTCACCAACTCAACACTGAGATCTCCATGGATATAAAAAGTAAAGCATAATCTTCTTCTTCTTCCTAATCGACGTCCACCTCACGACGTCTCTGGATCTGTAAACACGTTCGAGACAACTTAATGGTATCATTAAACTCTGAGAGCAACTCTTATTGCTTTAATAACTTGTGATTTTTGGAGGATAGTGTGACAGTGACTTTGGTCTGGTTGATAGTTTGTTTTTTTTTATTTGTTCCAGCAGTGTTATATAAGCCGCTCCTCCGAACCTGTAAAGACAATGCAATAACTCTCAGATGTTTAACATTCATGTAGCGTCAGATAACTGAGCACAAACTTGACGATATGTAAATAATAATGAGCCATGACATGGTAAAGTGACTGTATTCTTACCTTCTCAACTATCTGTCCCATTTTAACTGCCCTCAAAACTTTTGAGATTAATTATAAAACTGTTGTAACATTAAGTTTTTAAGTAACCAGATTAGAGAAAAAGCTATGTTTTGTTTTGCTCTTGGTCTTCTAGGGAGAATGAAAAGAGATAAATGTAAATGCATGTCTGAATTATAAAGTCCATGGCATAGGTGAGTACCTTTTCGTGATTTTTTTAGGATAAACTACACGAAAGTTGTTTACGTTGATCCTCTGAAAAAAATTTCCACTTCATCTCATCCTTCTCACAAAAACTGGGCTGCTTCGTTGACTTCCTAAACTTGCTCACATACTTGGCATTCTTGTAGATTGCAGTAAACTATTGTGATAACCTAAGTCCTATCTCTGGAAAAAATTCCTACAAGCAGAAAAAGGTGGAAACCTATTGTTTCACTGAAGAAACTAAACAGATAGTGGTCAGAATTTTAATCAAACTCATCTCTCTTATAATTAATTAAAATTTCAATGAGTTCTCAAATTTGAACAACCAAAGCTTATTTGCTCGCATAGGAGACTCAGTGATATACAAAAGCCTTCAGTGATACTCAAAAGAAAATACGAAAGAGTATGAGAAATTTGAACAAATTAAAAAAATGGAGAAAACATACGTGAGAGCTCACAAATAGGTTACGGACATGGGCATGGACATGTTTCAATCGACGACTCGTTGGGATATTAGAAGCCACGTTGGAGATGACATTTTGAGCTACATAATTTAAATCAGAAACTGAGTAAATCTTCCACCTAAAAAGATTCACCACATCTAAAAAAATCGAGTAAAGCTTGCTCAGATCACATAGTGTTTGATCCTCTGGAACATAAAAGTGAGGGATCTTCCTTATTCTTCGTAAACAGCAAAAAAGTGTATATACTTCACTTACCGAGACATAATTTCAATAGAGAAAGATATTCAAACCGGTTAAAGAGAAATACATAAACCATAATTGCAGATCATGCTATGACTGGATTAATTTAAGAGGCTCTTTGTAAGGGTTCAGGTCTATCGACCAATAGGGTTGTGGAAGAGAAGACTGTCACTCCTTGTGTGAGGGTTATAATGATCGAGAAGAGAAAGTGATGAATATCACAGATCGAGCATCCTTTTTATAGGTCTGGATTCGTAACCCCCTAAGAAAGGAGAGGGTGTAGTGAATGAGATGAAGTGGGAGGAGCGTGTTAAAGACAACATCGATTATATTGATTGAAGGTAACCGACCACCGCTACGCCGCCGCGTCTCCAAAGGAAGTAGATAGGATATAGATCGACACTATGGCGAAGACGTCGTCTGAAATCGATGAAGCTGGAGTTGGTCGATTTATTCGTTAAACCATCTTGGGTCTTTGTAAATTTTCTGGCCCAACAAAATAACTCAACTACCCGAAACTAATCAAAAGAACGGTTCGTTTTGAACAATGAGGACACACGTCACATCCCGGACACTCGAATTACTGATGTGGCACTCTCATGTCAGAGAATTGCCTACTTTAAATAGATAGATAGATACGTGTGCACTTTTTTACTTTAAAATAAATCTAAAGTTTACGCCAACGATAATGGAATAAAAAGCTTTTTAAAACTATAAAATAGCTTTTTGTATTAGATATGTAATTCAGTGATACTAGTTTACGTTTATTTCGTATAAAGGATGCAAACCGTAGACACTAACACAAGTTTAAGTAGCAATGATTTATTTACCAATACAAAACTTGGCAAAAATGAAAAGCAAGCGCCAAAGCAGCTTGATCAGCTCAGTCGTCCAGAAATAAATCAAAATCTCATCTTCCATTACTTTTTCTCAGCCTCTCTAACTCCTCTTTTTCGTCATCACCGCGCATTGAGAACCGGTTCTAGACATAACTAAATGAAATATTTGTTTTATATCTCATGATTTCTAAATTATCAAAATTTTATTATTAAAATTAACCAAAAATGTTTATGATCCTTTTTTTTAACACAAATGTTTATGATCCTTAAAATTCTGATTTGGTCATGCTTGCATTGTCCTCATACACAACACAAGAGGAGAGGTATTAGAATTTCAACTTGAAATGGCCTTGATGGCAATTCAGTAAATCTTTACTTATTAAAAGAGTTGAATAACAAGAAGCTAAGGTGCGACTTAGAGGTCAATTCTACACTTGACATCTCTTGTAGCATAAAGAAAAGAGAACCAAAGACACAACAATTGAAAGCAAAACTCACTTTCTTAAATCTAACTATACAACACTTAGAACATCTTCTTCTTCTTTTTTTTTGGTCAAAGAACATCTTCTTCTTCGTCATTATCTTCATCTTCTTTTGTTCTTCGAAGATCAGACCTCGTCAGAGAGTTTTGGACAGCAAGATTCGACGGCATCAGCCACCGTCAGAAATATATTGTCTTGTCCTAACATATCAGCAAAGTGCGACAAGTGTAGCTTGCCTATCACCAACGGTCCAGGATTAGCAAGAATCAGCTGTTTACATACACAAAAAACATAGTAAGTTTTTGTAACGCTCCAAAATATTCTTCAAGTAATTCACTTTGATTACTTATTATAGATAAAATAAAATCCAAAAAACTATTTGTTTATGTATGTTTACCTGAATATCTCTCTTCTGTAGAGATTTGTATAAGTCTTCTAGGGCGTGGATACCACTTGTATCGATGTCCGTAACAGCTGAAAATATGGTAGTAAAGTTAACATACTTTGCTACAGATAATTAAGAAAATTTTACTTAGTATTGAAATTAACATACGTGACATTTCGATGATTAGAAACTGGATCCTAGGTAGGCTTGCTGCTTTCACTTTCTCTTCTTCCTCTAGTAACCATCTTTGGATCCTGTAAATTTTAAAAAAGTTTCCAAATAAGGCTTCTTGCAAACCAAGTAACAGATTTTGGCTAAGGTTAAAACGTTGTTTGGGCTTTACCTTTCTCTGACGTAATTTGAGTTGGAGAAGTAAATCGCGGAGTCAACACGAATGGTAAGAACCCCTGGAACCATAGTGGCTTCAGGATACTGTTGGATGTTTCTATAAACTGAAGTTCTCGGAATGTTTCCAAGAACCGCGGTTCTAGGTCTTGTTACTTGCAAGAGAATCTTTGCAAATGATATAGAAACCTGTCCACAACACACACAAAAAATCAGCAAATTATGATTGAAAAGGAACTAGATTGTTTGCATGGGTTTAAGTAACGTAAGACGTACGGCAATGAGAAGCCCTATCTCAACAGAAACAAAGATGACGCCAAAGAAAGCTCCCATACAAGCAACGAAATCAAGCTTATCGACCTTGAAGATCAATATTGCAGCTTGGATATCAATCAAAGGAATCACAGCATTGATGATAATAGCTGCGAGGATTGCGTTTGGTGTGTACTTAAATAGTGGAGTGAGGAAGAGCAATGTCAAGAGAACAACGATTGACATTATGATGTTTGAAACCGCAGTTTGACATCCAGCCATGAAGTTTACAGCTGATCTCGAGAACGATCCAGTGGCTACGTAGCAAGAAGACATGGACCCAACAACGTTCATAACACCTAGTGCTACCATCTCTTTGTTACCATCTATTTGATAGTCTTTCATTGCAGCAAATGTTCTTCCAATAGCCACAGCTTCCTGTGGATTGAAATAAGAAGTTGTGATTTATAGTCAAATGGTTTTGAGATTAAGCAAGACAGGTTCTAGGCACATCAGCTTTGGTTCCCAATTTTTATAGAAATAATATATATAGATATAGACTTCTAAATTGTTAAAAATATATTTTATTATAATTCTTAATAAATGCCTATGCCTTTAAAAAATCTCAGGCCAACTCTGGATTCCCTCTGGATTGAAGTATGACTTGTTGATTTGGAACTTACCGTTAAGGCAACCATTCCAGCGACTACACCGATGCGAATGCCCTTAGCTAGGTAATGGCCGGAGAAGTATATTTGATTAAAAGATGAAGGGTTGATGCCCTTGTCAAGGTGTTTCACCTTCATTCATTACAAAGAGAAACAAGTTTAACACAAAGTCAAATCCTTGTGGCGCAAGTCACTTACGTAGAATAGGTTGAGTGAGTTCTTACGATTTGGACTCCTTGTTTGTCTGCTCTGGTTATGTAAACAAAGAAGGTGGAAATGATAACTGATATCAATGGTGCAACCGCTGGAATCCAGAACAGTTTCTTGCTCTTTTTGCCCTGTTCCATCATCAGGGCCAAGAGATATCAGGTTGAGATGAAAACAAAAAGAATAAACTAGTTGATATTTCAATAATGTATTCATTCTCACAAAAATAAAAATAATATATATATTATTTCTTACAATGAACTTAGATGTGAGAAGGAAGGTCAAGAAGGATGCACCAATGAGTATAGTCTGCCAGTTCCACTGCATAGGCAAATTGATATGAATTAGTGAAAAACATTCTACACAAAGGAGGAATCAAGAAACATGGTCGTTATGGGCAAAAACCTTGTGAAATATTCGAACTGACCACAAATTTTTGAAAGTTAATATCTTTTTTAAAAGCTCTAAATTATAAAAAAATAAAATTATTAAGATTTACTTGGTTATGGTCCCTAAATTTCAAGGCTGGTTCTATCAAGAAACAAAGTGTTTAGATAAGAGGAAGAAAAAGAAGAATTCTTACGCCATGATGAGCTGCGCTAAAGACTGAATCTAGAACAGCGATGATATCGGTTTTCTTGGTGAACTTTTTGATCCCTAGGAAACCTTTGAGCTGCTGAAGAGCGATTGTGATGGCTGCACCACCCATGAATCCAACCACAGCCGCATGGGAAAGGAAATCAATCAAGAATCCTAATCTGCAATCCACAAAACCTTGAGAACCTTATCGACCATTAAACGTTAAGAAGAATTTTCCAGGAGTAAGAGATCAGTTTACCTGAAGAAGCCAAGGGCTGCTTCAGTGACACCAGCGAAAAACGTGGCGGTGAAGGCAAGTCGGAGATACTCATCAGGATTTGTGCTTGGATCAATCTCAGCTCGAAGGAGAGTACCTAGCAGAAGAGAAACCACAGCGACAGGTCCGATTGCTATATCCCTAGAACTCCCCATACAAGCATACACCAACGGTGGAACAAAACTCGAATCTGTAAAATCATTTTTCAACCATATTCCAGTTATTGATTATACATTGTCTTCAAAGCTAGGTCAAGTGTGATGATTACTAAGAGTTAAGTAATAAAACTTACATAAACCGTATTTAGGGTCCAGATTTGCAAGCTTAGCATATCCAATATCCTAAAATCATCATAGAAAATACATGAGATACAAAGTAAAAAATATAGATAACTTGTGACACAAGGAAATAGTGTAATTAATATTAGTTCTTTTAACCTGAGGAATACAAAGACTGGCAATAGTTAAACCGGCAATGAGATCACCACGGAACTTCTTGAGATTATAGTTACGTCCCCAATCGAAAACCGGGAAGACAGATTGAAGACCGAGCATGAACTTTTTGGACTTAGGCTGATCCTTAAAATGTCTGAGAGGATCATCATGAAAGAAGGTTTCTTTGAACGTGTACATGAAATCATGGAACATGTTTTGCTTCGGTGGAACCCCAACTTTATGCCGGTGAGGCGACGATTTGATAGGAAGATCTCCACCATCCGTCACCGGATTTACATCAGGATGAGCTCTCCCAGACATAGCTACGTACGTATATGCAAACAGAACAAGAGAATAGTTAGGTTAGTTTCGTTTGCCAATATGTTTGAGGTTTAGTTTTAAAATTATTTGAACATAATCTAACCAGGAGATGGATAGATAGCTGGAAAAGTGAATATTTGGCTTAGTGTGGATTTGTAGCAACATTGATGAAGCTTATTTATAGTGAAATTAAAGTTTAGGAGATTGTTTTTAAATTAATTATGAGAAGGGAGTGTCATCGTTTAGATTGATGAATCTAGATAGTTAAGAGACCAAGTGCACGACGAAAGATGAAAAGTCTAAGAAGATATCAAATTCTTTATGTGTCTATCGACATTAAGTTAAAACAATTTAAGTCAATGGTTTTGTGGCAACTGTTGTGCGCAAACTGCAAACAATCTCAATTCAATGATCTCGTTGAGTTTTGCCATAAGGAGAGATCGTTGACCAGAACTGCCACGTGGTAAAAGGCAAACAATTTGAAATAAATGTAGATAAATACGTTTATGATGCAAATACTTTACACTTGTCCCTGAATAATTTACGGGAATTATCGCATAATTCGAAAAATATAATTAGTTAACATGTGATACTCGGATTTTCTATGATTAGTTGCTTGAACAGAATTTTAGAAACAAGACCTAAAATTTCGGAATACAAACCTAACTAAAACAAATATTAGAAACATGACCTAAAAAATACAAGCAAACCTAATTAACTCATAGATATATTATAGTTTAGTGGTTCTAAGCTTCTAATGTGGACTCGGCATCTTGTCCAAACTCAAACTATGTACCTCAGTAGCTGTTATGTCAATTTCGTATCAGTTTTATTTATCATAATTTGAAGGAATTTTATATACACGTGTATTAAATAATAACTACTTGAAAATTAATTAAGTCAGTTTCTGGACAAAAGTCTTTTGTGCAAGCCGCAAGGTGATGGAGTGTCTGGATTATTTGAACCCTTTGTCTGCTCTTCTTATTAGTTTTCTTTCAACCAACAAATAATTTTCAAATTGGCGTTTTCTAACTTATATGCAAAACCTTAAAACCTTTAGTTAATTTCTTTCAGAGAAGCTGAAAGGTATACAATCAACTTCGTATTTCCCCAGTAGTATTATATTCTAATAATAATTTTAAGTTTCTTACTAGTTGTAGCCAAACTGCCAAAGTGAACAACTGAACACCACATGTTTGACTTTATAATCCATACAAGAATGCTGTATGCATGATTGAAGTTGAGTTTTCATTGATATATTTATCAAAGAAACGCTCTAATCGTCATAATGAATGCTTTCCATGACTGCATATAATCAATTATAATATTGATGATTATTCAGGTATCACACAAAATCACTACTGAAAAAGGAACTGATCAAAACTATGATTAAGCTTTAACATTTAAAAACTGCATATGATTGGGAAAAATACGCACGTGTATTCTATAATTGGGAAATTCTAAAGCTATATATTTATATATATGATGAAATAATAAGTGGGTAAAGTAACAAGAAGATGCATAACCGTTGATAGTTGGAAGGTGAAAATCATCACATACCTGGAAAAGAAGAAGAATTTCGATCTCGTTTTTTCAGCCTCTTCCTCCAAAGATCTTTCACATGATTTTATTTATTTCTTTTTGCGAAATTAAAGTTTTCTAGCCGAAAAAAAGAAAAAAAAAAACTAGAAGAAAGTTCACGAGAGAGACAGATCATACAACCTCCCCTTTGTATGTTTTAATCAGCAAACCCGAATATTGTCCAGGTTCGCTGAATTTCTCTTAAAATATCAATACGAAACCCAAAGTATACAGAAATAAATAGGTCAATTTTCCGAGAAAATATATTCTTTGAAACTGTGGAAAATTCCTTGAAAATAATGCAAAGAATTAGCAGTATAAGAAAACGTATTTAAATGAGGATAAACAGAAAAATTAATCAAGATTTTTGTAGTTTTAGATATTATAATTGAAATAAACTTTATAAATTATAAGAGATAAAGATCATGATTATGATATTCTTCTTTTTCTGGAAACAAAAAATCATATGAAATGATAAAGATCGTGATTATGCTATTCTTCTTTTTTTCCAGGAAACAAAAAATCATATGAAGTGATAATGACATAAGTTATGAAAATGAAAGCTAGAAACAACACCGAAGCAGCTAAATCGAAGTTGTCGTTACGACAATGCCACCGGCTCTAAATCGAGAAAAGCGAAAAGGTCAAAAGAAAGCAGCGATCTTTTTGGGGGCTAGAGTTGACTTTTAAGAATATAGTGGGCCCTGCCCCAGTTAAACTTGAACTTGGACTGTCGCATGGCTAGGTTCTTCCTCGGTGCATTAGTCATTGACTGCGTTGTGCTTTGGTGGCTACGACCTATTGGCTCTCCATGTTGGTTCATGGCCAGCCACACACTAGTTCTATTAGACTACTTAGAAGATGATTAACGGGAGATTCTTAGGCTGGGGGTTCTTAGCGGAATATAAGAAACCGTTTCTTAACGTTTAACAAAAAAACTAAAAACCGGTTCTTAAATCTCTTATTTAAGAACCGATTCTTAACTTTTTTAGTTAAAAATTAAGAGACGGTTTCTTAATTCCGCTAAAAACTCCACCCTATCTCCCATTAATCATGCTCTTAATTAGAAAACAATTTTTTGCCCAAAAAAAAAAGTTAGAAAACAATTTAAAATGATTTTCTTTTCTTTAGAGTAGAGACACTAATGATAATATTAACTATAGTACGTTTTATTTACTAAGCCGTAATACGTTTGTTTTGACATTTATTTTATTTGTCTAGCTTTGTATTCGCTATCGATCCGCCACACACACACACCATCAAAGTAGGTAACCATTTGTGTTGTTCTATACGACCATACGAACTTCTCAAGCCTACACTTGGTATACATGCATGCCTTATGGCCCAAATTGAGAAACGTTGTCAAAAAATGCCATGAGACGTACGTAAACCTATTACATTAGTGATATGTCTGTAAATCAATAACCGATAATTGCCGACCAGAAATAAATCGTTAATTTAATTATTGTCTTCTTATATTGTCTTCTTAGTAAGAAACCCAACGTTTCAGATGATTCAGGAGGCAAATGTGATCAACTACATGTTTTCTTCTACATGTGATCAACTACTATATTGTCTTCTTAGTAAGCAATACTCCCTCTATTTCTTAATATAAGTTGTTTTAGAACTATGCACATAAATTAAGAAAAACATTAATTTTTTATATTTTATAAACAAAAATATCATTAATTATTTATCTAACCACAAATCAACCAATGAAAAAATAGAAGATATACTCTGATTGGTCATACTACATTAACTATTAATAAATTTTACATAGAAAACCGAAAACGTTATATAATTTGGAATAAAAAATTTTCTCTAAAATGATTTATATTAAAAAACGGAGGGAGTATAAAACTTTCAAATGCCGCCCAAAAAGAGTAAAATATAAAATTAGCCAGCTCTCCAGAGTCATGGCAAGTGTTTATATATATGATCATGAATTTTATCTATATATACACATATGTATGTAATCAGTTACAAATATGATTGACAAAATATAATATTATGCATGTGCATATATTTATGTTATCTTGATTGGTTAGAACACCTGATTATCTCTAAACAAAACATTATTAAGCAGTTGGTACGATTGATATATACTATAGACTAAGACATACGTTTGTATGTCAACGGTAATGAGTTATTATGTAGAGTGGAATATGGATGTAAATTATCAAAATAATACTACATATTGTTTCTAGCAAACATGATTAGCATTAATTACTGTAGCATTTGTAAAGCATATATAAACATTTGTATAGTACAAATTTGCAATGTTAGATTTAAAAAAAATTTGCAGTGTGAAAGTATACAATCTATTTCTACATATATGAAAACAACAATAATTATATTTCTCAATACTTCTTGATAGTATGAATACATTTGTATAAACCTGATTATTATTCAACCATCTGCTATCAGGGGTGGATCTACAAAAAATGTTTTAAATGGGGCCCAATATATTTTTACATATAGCTGATTTAAAATAATTTTGAACTTTTGTCATATTATTATAAGAATAATGTATAGCTTACAATAAATATTGTAACTTATTAAATATTCTTTCCGTTTCTAAAAGATAAATGAAAATGATGTATTTTATATTTTCAATACATTTTATATGATTAATAATGAAAACATTAATTTTAAAAATAATTATATTTTTAATTAGAAATCGTTTTAAAATATTAAAATAGTTAATGATATATATATATATAATGTGTATTATTATCAGATTTTATTATGTATAAAAATAATTTTCTTTTAGAAGTAGAGAGAATATAATAAAAATTTGAAATTCAAGATTGATATTTCCACAAAAATCTGAAGAAACTAGACATATATAACTAATTTAACAAGAAATGATAAAAAATAAATATGAGAATGAAAATTAATTATGAAACTCGTAAATTTAACAAATAACAAAATAAAATAAAATAAAAGATGGGAGAAAATATGGTCAAATGTAAGAGGGTGTAGCACCATTGTCCCAACTTAACCAAATATGCCAGATTCACATATTCAAAACTGTATTACGAACAAAAATTTATAAATCCCCATCTTAGATGTAACTAGATCCGCCCCTGCCTGCTATCTCAAATACTAAAATATATTGTTCTAGTTTACAGTGTTTTATAGACTTCTTAAACTAGTAAGTTAGGGATACATTTGTAATAACAAAAACTTTTAAAACCGTTGACCATTCTTCTTGAACCTTATTGTAGAGTGGTAAAGAAAAGAAATATATCTTGAGATGCCAACGTTTCAGGTTCGATTTACTTACTGCGTGAAATTAAACTACATTACTCTTAGATATTCATATAGATATAGATTATTGATTTCAGTTCATTTGAATATCCAAAAATCTATCCATGAATTATATTTCTCATTAGAAATTAATCTAAACCTTTTCATAAGTCCTGAATACTCTAGCTAGTAAAAAAATTCACCAGTACAAACTTTAACAAAAGTAATTTTTTTATTGGAAGCATTTAATTTAATAGCATTATACAAAGGTAAGAACACTTTTACGATGAAATTCCCAACGCACCTGCTGATACAGTCTGCATCACATGTAGGGGTGGGCATTTTATCCGTTAAATTTGATTCGATCCGTTATTCGTTTCGATTCGATCTGAAAAATCCGGATATCCGAAAGTCTTCGAAGCAAAGCAAATATTAAAATTCAATATCCGTTAAAAACGAAGCAAATCACAAATACTAAAATTTTTAAAAGCGGATATCCGATCCGCTCCGGTTTTTATACAAATAAATGTATATCTACAATTAAATATGTATAAATTTTTATTTTAACATATAATTGTGTTACTTATAAAATATTTATAATGTATTAAATTAAGAAAAGAATATAAAATCTTTTTAAAACTACATTTTCTAAAATTATGTATTTTATCAAAAATTGTTTCATTATAAAAAGTATGGAACATATAATTCCACTAATTTTTTACTTTTGGTTTAATATTGTGTAAAAATAGTTTTTTTTTTTTAAAAAAACAAACATGTACAATTTTTTTAGATTTACTTGTATTAAATATAGTGTATATATGAGATATCCGTATCCGCAAATATTCGCAAATATTTTAAAAGTTCTGAATATCCGAAAAATCGGATATCAGTATTTCTCCAAAGCAGAGCAAATCGGAAAATCAGATATCCGTAACATACGAAGCAAATCGCAAATACCAAAAAATACGGTACTATCCGATCCGTGCCCACCCCTAATCACATGTAACCAAATACTATGTTTATGTTTACAGATGATTACATCCAGTGTTTTGAAAACCGGACCGGACCGGCCGGTCGAACCGGTCCGACCGTGACTCGCTGAAGAAGCCGGTTCCGGTTCAGTTTAAAACCCGGATTTGAGAAAAACCGGTAAAACTGGTTAAAACCCGGTAAAACCGGTGATCCGGGTCAACTTTAAAACCCGGTTCTAAAAAATTAACATATAAATAATGTTTTTTCAATTGCTTTTAAAATTTAATATTTCATAACTAATGTTTAATTATCATTATTTAAAATATTTTTTATTTTATTCAATTTTCTTAAGAAAAAATATGAAAAATCTCTTTTTGGGTCTCATAACTATTCTGATTTTCCCATATTCATAAAGATTGAGATTTTACTTGTAAAAATAAATAAATATTGTAATTTTTAATTATAAATCCTTTAATTTTATCAATTTCAATGTACATAGTATTCACTTGTTCACTTTATATATAGCTAGATTTATGTTTACTGTTTATTTTTCATTTAATAAAAAAGAATATAGAAACATGTTATATGTAGAAGTAATTTTTAGATCCATATAGTGTAAATATATGATTATTTACATTTAATTTTTTAAAAATTATAAAACTCGGTTCGACCGGTTGAACCGGTTCAACCAGTTAACCAGTAGCTGCACCGAGTCGGTATCCGGTCCGGTTTTCAAAACATTGATTACATCTAAACAAAGCAACGCCTAAACCACACGTTCATAATACCTACTAACTTTAGATTTAATAAATCAATACTATTAAAATAGAAGCATGACTCATTGATATATGTTCAGTCCAACAATTATTTTCCATGATATCTACTAAAAAATTAAACCATATTTTTTTTAAACTATGTCTGAATATATATTTAGTAACCACCACTTTAATTCCTTAATAATCGGGATCCACTAGGTTATTTTTATTTTTCCTATTTACTCTCGACCACTCAATTTTATGACCCATTGTTCTAAAACGCGTCCGCACAGGCGAGGACTCGGCCGGAGAAGCGCTCGGCGGTGATGAAGCGTCGCGATTTCAACATAGGCGGCCATTAAATCGGTAGTCACTATTATTATTCACGTTTTTGAGGTTTGAAAGCTTGAAATCGGATAATACATGTTAAATCTACAAATTTATTTCATACCAAGCAAGAAAAACACAAAAATAGTGGAAGAAATCTGAGAAAGAAAGCATGGCGGCTCTGTAAAAATGTTTGCGTTACCCTAAAAAATATTGAGGAAGATGATGATTAATTTACAGTTATGCCATTAATGAAAAAAAAACAAAAAGAAAAAGCAAAAATCGCTTCTTGGTAGTCGAACTCCTCACCAGGCAGACTCAATGAGAGCCAATTTCCACTAGGCTACATCAGCAACTGATGTCTTTTACGTAAATAAATTGATAATATATGTACTTATTAAAAAATTGAAAAACAGTGTTTAAAACTAATCCCCGCGTATACCCCGCTTACTCCCCGATTTTTTGGTAACTCGCTAGGCCCGTGATCGCCGCCTGACTAACGCCTAGCGTAGTTCCGAACAGGGATTTTATCAGTTACAACTTAATCACAAATACTTCGTTTATAAAATATCCATGAACCGTATTGGTTTCTATAAACCAAAAATGTAACGGTACGTAAACTCCCTTTGCTTTTTATATGACTAGACTCATACGAATGAGTAGGACCCGTTTTTTTGAACTTCTTCTCACATGAAACTTAATTATCGGACCACAAAAGAAAACCGTATGTAATATATTTTTGCACAAACCAATGATTGAATCAGAAAACATTTTTTTTGGAGCAAAAACAAGAAAACATATAATTACATATTTTATCAACTTATTTTCGTTATATTGACTTGATAGATTTTAAGAATTATAATCTGGAACTTGAACTGAAAGGAATGATTTATTTGAGAGATATGTACATACATTTAATTTTAGTCTAATATATTTTATTTTTATCATCTAATACCTTTTACCAATTATAAAAAAACAAAGAATTTATTAAAGCATAAAAAGTATTAAAACAAGGGAAATTGTCTAAACTACCACTGTCTTAGTACTACTTTTCATCTTTAACTTAACCACTTTTACATTTAAAAGTTTAATAAGAAAATAACCATTATGTCCTTAATTATATCTTCTTTCTCGGTGTGAGATCCGGCTAACTCTGGCAAAGGACGACGATTGGAGATTGCTTTGAGATTGCTTTCGGTTCATACACAGACTGGAACCACAGAAGAGTTTGCTAAAGTGAGTTGCTTTGAGAATCTGCTTGGCTCACCTACTTTTGTGGATATAGGAAACGGACGGCTCAGATGCGTGGAGACTGGTCACGAAGTTGTGGCCGGAGACGAAGAAGCATACGCTCGTGAAAAACGGTGTCGTCTAGGACTCATCGATTTCGCTCTATCTCATGAGAAATCTCCTCTCACCATGTTCTCGCAGTGCCTAATTTCTCAGTTAGCCAAAAATTGAAAGCTTTGTAGTTGATTGTGTGAGCTTAAGTTATCTATGACTAAAGTATTTACCTTTCTTCTTGTTTTTTGGCTATGTTCTTATTTCGAAGCTCGTGTGCAAGCTTACTGGGGATACTGTGAACAAGAACAAGGAACATATCTGGAAACACGTAAACATGAAGAGATTTCTACACAGATTATGTTAATGATCATGATATCAGATTCATTGACATCTTGTACTGATTCCAATTTTGTCTCATGCTTGTTATTCCTGGCTTTTAATGTTTTGGTGTTGATGTATCTGATAGAGCAAGTGGAAAGAGGAGCTGGAACAAGCGGAAAGACCGAGAAAATACAAGTAACCAACAAACACAGACGTGTTAAGGAAGAAACTGACTCCGATGATTCAGAGTTTTGGATGCCTAAGTCAAGTTCTGGTTCAGAGTCAGAGCAGGAGAGTGATGAAGAAAACTGCAAAGGTACCTCTTTTTGTTTTTTTTGTTGGTTCTACTTTCATCTTTCTATCGAAACTAAAACTAGATTTCTGTCTGATCTTGGTACAGGTTCTCATTTTGATGCCAAATAATATGAGGAGCTCTCAGAAAGGTAAATGTATACATTTACTCTTATTTCTTTATATTATTTACAAAATTGCGGAGTGGTTTTGATGTTCACCTCTAGTTGTTTTGTCTCTTCTATAAAACATGGTTAATTATGAGTCCCTTTGGCTGACCGTTTAATAGAACCATGTACTGTACTGAAGAAATACATTCCATCATTAATTTTACTCATTGAGAATCGAATCCCATCTTCTGAAGCAATGCTCTAATGAAAGCCCACTCCACCCCGTCATACGCTTTACTCATATCAGTCTTGATTGCCATAAACTTGTTCTGGCATGCTTTGTTGGTTCTCAACCCATGAAACATTTCTTGAGCAATAAGAATATTTTCTGATATCAAGCGTCCTGCTACGAAAGCCGACTGAGTTTCCAAAATAAGAGAAGGAAGATAAACCTTGAGCCTCTGGCATAGAACCATGGAAATAATTTTGTATCCTACATTGCAGAGACTTATTGGCCTCAATTCTGTCATTCGTGTTGGTCTTTCTGTTTTTGGAATTAAACAAATATTGGTGACGTTCAACCTAGCATCCAATTCCCCTAATTGTAAAAAATTGTTCACCAGTTCCAGAATATCATTTTTGATGATAGGCCAAAAATATTGAAAAAATAAAGCTGTCATTCCATCCGGCCCCGATGCTTTCTCCGGATGCATCATAAAAGAGAGCATTCCTAACCTCATCTTCTGTTGTGGGTCTTAGTAGTCTCTGGTTCATTTGATGTGTAATCTTCACCGGTATCTCCTCCAAAAAGCTATCAAATTCTGATGGTGAGGTGGAGCTAAATAATTCGTCAAAATAATCCACTGCTACTTTCTCAGTACCAGTTTCTTCTGTTATCCATTGTCCTCCTTCATCATGTAAGCCCACAATCCTATTCCTTGCTATTCTTTGTTTGGTTAGGGCATGATAAAACATGGTATTAAGGTCTCCTGCAGTATTCCACAAGTTCTGACTCTTTTGCTGCCAATAGTCCTCTACATCTTTATACGCTTCTTGTAATTTCCTTGAGACATCCACTATTTCATCCTGAATTCTTGTGTCATCTGATTGAACCTCTTCCAATGCTTTTTGAAGTTCACTAATCCTTTCCTTCCAATAAAGAGGATTATTTTTCCTCCATCTTGATATCTCGTGTCTGCAGTATGTAAGCTTAGTAACAAAATGCAAATTATTTTCCTCATTTGCTTCCTCCCATCCTTTACCAATAGAATCCATTAAACCATCCTGCCCAATCCATCTTTTATCAAACCTAAATTGCCCTCTCCGCCGCTTAGGCATCTTATCCTCCAGAAACGCTACTACGGGTCTATGGTCAGATCGTACCATACCAACCTATTCTGTATACGAGCATGAGAATAATGTATGCCAGTCTTCATTCGCCAATGCGCGGTCCAAACGACACTTGATCATTACTTTATTTATTCTTCCTTGCCAAGACATTTGATTCTCCCGCGCGGGAAATTCTAGTAACCCACAATCCCTGATGTAAAATTAAAAACTAAGATGTAAAATTTTAGTGCCTATTGTAATTTTTTTAAAAGAAAGTTCAATTCACTTAATTATTTAATATTGTAATATATATATATATATTATTTTTTATTAATTGTGCTACACATTAAAATATTTTCTAGATCTCGCTACAATGTAGTTAAATTAGCACAGGTGTTGTTTATGGTTACTCAGATCATATAACTCGACATTTATAAATCTTGTGTATTTATCTATGTATTTTAGAAGACAAAGAATAGATCACCTATGTTGCAGAGAAATATATAAACACACATTTCATGTCAGCTGACCATAATTTTAGAGATTATAGATCAATCGATTATCTATACAATTATTTTTTGCATCGTGTTTTTAAGTTAAAAGTTAGAATCACTAAAATCTATGTTACTGTTAATTACAAAATTTGCGAACAACGACGGACACAATTACTACTTTTGATCCGATGGAGCACCGTAGTCCACCTACGAAGGAGAAGAGCGACGCCTAAAGAGAGAGAGAAAGAAATCAATGATTGTGGAGAAGATAAGGTAAGGATATTATTGTCTTTTGCTTATTAATGAAAAATGTATTTATGAAAATGTCCTCATACTAGTGGTATAATTGAATTGTGGTATGAAAAAAGTGTAAACATGAAATTTCCCCTTAAAACAATTAATAATTGCTACAGCTGGAATTAATTACAATATCAGCATTAACTCATAAAATTCTACTCTAAATATTCAGCTTTTTATACAAATATATTTAATTATTTAATATAAAATTATAATATTTCACATATTTATCAAGTTTTAACAAAATTAAGTGAAATATTGTTGGAAAATACACTTCAAATATATTTTTAATTTTTTAAAAATAATTCTGAAAGTTATATGTAAAAAAATTTAAACAGGTTTAAATGAGATAAATAGGTAATTTCCTGTCAAGACTTAGCAAAACACTGACAAATGCAAAAAAACTCTGATTTTATTCGAACCTGATTACATATTTTAAAATCATATTGTCTATATCTGTGTATTATTTTAAAACATGGTTACATATTTTAATTAAAATTATTTCTATTAGAATATTAAACATATAATAATTTGCATAAATATAATGCTTTTTGTAATATTTAAAATTAGATAAAATCAAAAATTGAAATTTATATTAAATAAATTTGGTTTGTTTGAAAAATTGGATTTGTTTCGAAACATGATCATAACCTATTGATAAATGATCATAACAGCATGTAAATTTTCTGAATTGAATAGCATCTCAATATACCACGTAGCCACCTTCGATAACCATCTTCTAAATATACCACGTGAACTAGTACTTAAACTTTTATTTTAAAGGGCTACGATATATGGCAATAAATCTGGAAATTAAATATATTTTTGTATTTTTTTTTACTCCTATTTGTCACCCCTTTATTATTATTCCTTTTTAAATATATCACGTGACCATCTTAAATTTTGTTTTCTAGGTTTTCGTTTAACAATTGGGCCATGAGTCATGATTTTTTTTTAAAAATAAATAGAACTGATTTTCAACAATTAAAATGGGTCTTTTCATTTATATCGGGTTAAAATTTACAAATCCATTTTAATTGCATGAAATTTTTTAATGTGTAATAGTAATGTTTTATAAATCATTATATATGAAATTAAATCATGAAAATTAAATGAAAACATATAATTATATCTATTTAGTTACTATTTCATTACTAAACGAAATTCTAACTATATTTTGTTATTTAAAAAATAAATAATAATTATTTAGAAATAAAATTTAAAATTAATGTATGAAATGACTATGACACAAATGTATAGTTATGCAAAATATTACAAATTCAATATAATTATCAAAATTTCTTACGAATAATTTTTTAAAATATAGTATACACAAATATGATTACAAAGAAAAACAAAAATATAATTAAAAAAAACACAGATATGAAAAATAAATTTCTAAAAAGAAGATTTAAAACAAAAAATATATTTGTCCTTTCAAAAGACGGTACATAATCTAGTGTTATATATCCATTAGCAATATTTTATTAATTTACAAAAAATTATAAACAAAGTATTAAGGACAGTTGGAGTTGACAAAAAAAAGGGACAGTTGGTTGTCTCCCGTTAGCGTCGGACGCGGCCACACGTAGTTATGACTTTTCGATAAGGGTGTCATAATAGTTTGGTTCAGTTCTGAACACATAATGAGTTTATTTTTTTCATATGGAATGAGCTACATATGTTGAATCTTAGTTATTATAGGTTGACTTATGATTTTCTTTTGTTATGAATCCATAAGATTTTAATCAATTGTTTTTTAAAAAAACATATCGGCAGCACATTTTAAATGAATTATATTATTGGGGTTAAGCTAGCTCATTGCCAGCAAGCAAACAGGGAGGGCGGGCATGACTAATCGGCTAGCTGCTCTGTTGCTATCGCCGCTGATTCCCTTGCCGTTGGATTCGTGCCTCAAGACTCTGCCACTTCATATATTTTTTAATTGCTTATTTAGTCCAACGATTTGTTTTTCAGTCCGTCTAGAAAAGTTCAATCCATGACCATGAAAGGAGTTTGATCTTATTACACCTTTGCGGATCTGGAGTTGTGATAAGATTTAGTCGTTCAAATGAAAAATGATAATGTACCTAAAAGTTACTTAAGGTGACTACTTTGTCTCTATGCAATATAATTAGGAAGTACGAAAGTAGCTCAAGTTCGAACAAAAAGTACAACATGAGTGTATGCAACGTCTGAAATCCTAACGCTGACAAGTTCCAACAAGCAAGTATACTCAAAACTACGGACCTCAATCCCTCGGCTTTGTTTCCCCTATGCAGCTTTATGTACGTTAATATTCTCCTTTTCATTTTAAACGAAATGGTTGGTTTCCGATATACAGGAAAGTGAAATACAGGTTATTCGGAGGAGAGGCACCAAGCAGACAACAAAGTATCCTACTATATATGACACTCCGACTATGACATCAAAATACCTCAAGCTCAGAAGTCAGTAATCTCCATGAGGTTTCAATTTACCAATATTTTCATATTTATATGGTATATTATTTATATAATACATATTACTATTTAGGATATATACACTTACACTATCACAACTTCCCAACCCTTGATGCCTTAGTTAACATTTTAGCGAGCTGTCGTACATAACCTTTTCTAGTTTGAATAAACCATATTCGCTGTTCAAGAAGGTCTCAAATATACATGTGCTTTTTTTTTATTGAACAGTTTCACTAGAGATAAGGAGTCCGCTAACAAGTTTGAACTTTGGAAAAATAAAAATGCTAAGAATTTGGACAGAGATTTCAAATTTATGGTTTATGAACTTTTGAGAATCTGATTCAATCAGATTTTTAGTCTTACCCAAATCTTTAACTTGAAACCGCTGGTATTTTTGGAGCGGATTTGATGTCTTGGCTGCAAACTTTATTGATAATATATTGCAGTTGACTGTATCGGCTGGAACTGGAATTGTTGGTGGTCGAGAAATATTCATATAAACATATATAGATATTCAAAGAAAATATTTTCCTCACAAATACATATGCATATATATAATCTCATATTTTCTTATGCAATAGTACACCAAATATATTGATGGTCCAATAATGTTTTTATGTATGTGTAAATTGTAATAGTTTCAAATTTATTTTGTTGGTCTACTTAATTTTGAATTTTTTAACAGATATTCACTTATGTTAATGGTGTGATAGTAATATTATGTAACTTAACAGTTATTTTTTGAAACACTGTTGGTTATTTACTTATTTCACAATAGATAACATAAAAATTAACATTCTTCTTAGCGTGCCACATCAGCGTCTTTGGATTTGGTTTCTTTTTTCTACCTCTTGTTTTGATATATTAGATAGCCTTCCTCTAATCACGATAATTATTAAACATGTCTTTTAATAACGGCGATGCCTAGTTCTTTACATTTTTCCGATTCGCTTGAATCTTGCATCATGCTGATGGTATGTTTCTCTGTTCGCTGTGTTGATTTTTTTTCTATATAAAGTTTTCATTGTGATTTGTTAATGATAAAATGTTGGATATGAATGGTTTATTGAATTGACACTGCATACTGGAAAAATACAAATGAATGGTTTATTGAATTGATCCATAATGAACGTAAATAATACCTAGTGTGTTCTCAATAGTCAATTCTAATTACATAACTAAAAACTAGCATGAAATCCACTTGAAATTTTGTTTCAGTAAACTCATTGAATTATCTTTAAGTACTTACAGACAGTGCCAGGTTTGCGGACAAACCCATGAAACATTGGGATGGGGCTTCATTTTCATGGATCCAATTTTTCTTTTTTGTTTTTTGTTTTTAGGTTGAGTTTTTTTATAAAACTATATGATGTTGCATATTTAATTAAAATAAAATATCAACACATATCAAATAAATGAATTTCATGTAAATAATTCTATTAAACTAATGTAAATACATGTATTAAAAATAAAATTAACAATTGATTTAATTTATTGTTTAATTAAGAAAAAATAGTTGCCATAATAAATAAAAGTTTGTATTAAAATTTTACTTTTTAAAATTTTGTTTGGGGTCTCGTATATCTCAGGATCGGCACTGTTTACAGAATGAAACAATATTCTTATTGGCAAAAAAGAAAAAAACACATTTTAAATATAACAATGCATGTTCCACATAACTTTAGTTTTACTCATATTTTATGCTCAGTTATTAATCTTAATAAATAAATTTAGTGATTTAGCTGATAATTTATCATTATCTTGAGAATAATTAAAAATTATAATGATTATATCATAGTTAAATTTATATTTAGTAATATTAAAATATTATATATATTTTATATTATATTTTGTTTAGTAATATTAAACCGACTCTATTTTAATATATATATCACATAAGATAGAATGAATCGTCTATATTTTTATTTTTATTTTTTTGTCATCAATGTAAACAGACTCATACTGACTCTGTGAACCAAACCAGGAGCTCCGCATCCATGTGAATGACGAAAAAAGGTTGTTGTCTGACACTGCGTGCTAGACTGTCCGCCTTTGATTTTTGCGTCCGTGGTACATGAATAATCTTCAAGTTGAGGAAGCTTTCTTTCGGGGTCTTGATATCTTCCAAATAACTTGTAAAGCAGGCCATTCTTCTGGTTCCGAAACCATCTTCACCAATTGGGAACATTCCGTTGCAAACGTAACCTCAAACTGACGTAAATTCCTCATACACTCCATTGCCCAAATTAGCGCTTCCACCTCGGCATGAAGAGGGGAAAGGCTGGCCCTGATATTTCTTGCCTCCATCAGACCCTCAAAACCTTCCAGAGTACTGTAACACCCTTGTCATGAGAAAAGATCATTGTCTTTCCAAGAGCCATCTGTAAAACACTATCGTCCTGGGATTGACGGTAGGGTTGAGATTTCTACTTGTAGTATTGCTCTCTGCATATTCAGTTGCTGTGCCTCACCTTATTATTCATTCCTTTCCAAATAAACCATAATATCCATGCAAACTGATAATCATCTATTTACGGGATGACTTTCCAAAAGAGGTGATCCATGTTTGTGAAGAGAGAACTAGTTGGAAAAATAGTTGGATTGGTATCTTTGAGAGAGCCCACACCTGAAGTGTTGGAGGGCATTAAAAAAACACATGATTTATCGATTCCTCTGCAGCTCATTCCTCTGTAGCTCCACATCTGGCACAACATATGTCTCCTTGTATTCCTCTTGCTTGCAGAATTTTCTTAACTGCAATACACCCTGACACCAATTACCATAAAAAGTATTTTATCTTCGGCGGACACCGTATTTTCCAGCAATAACTGTGGGGCCAAACACTCAGGTGGTGGTTTTGCCTTGTCTAAATATACCCATTCTACCTGATATCCTGATTTGACCGTATATTTTCCATTCTCTGTGAAATGTCATCCATCCCTATCTACCATCTGAATCATGCTCAGCGGTATGCTTTCTATGATTTCCGTATCCTGGGGATCCACCAAAGCCCAAATTGCCTACGAGTTCCAAGTTCGTGAAGCGGAATCAAGGAAAGAATCGTCTATATTTTAAGATAAGTTTCTTAGAACAATCAAAATTACTCATTTTGATAATTTCTAGAAAAAATGGGCATAGAATTCAGAAATATATATACTATTATTTGCGAATTGATTTTTTCGCTCTCACGTAAAAAGTTAGAGCGTTTAAAGTCTTTATTATCTTTAATAAATAAATAGATTATATTTGTTAATATATAATTACCCATAAATTTAAAACAAATTTTATTATTTGATAATAATCATTATCTTAGAAGATTTAATATTACGTTATCAAAAAATATTTTACATCATAATATTTAAAAAATAAATATAAATCTATGTATATAGTTTTATGGATATTGAATGTTTTCAAGTTTATATTACATAATAAAAAATATTTTCTTAAGATAAAAAAAATCTATCGTATGATAAAAATTTAATATTTAATTAATTATTAAACATTTCAAAAACATGAAAATAATTCATTCTAATGATTTTTGAATTGATAATATATCATTTATATTCTTTGTAAAATTATTAAGTCGCATGTCAGTTCAGACATTATCAAGTCAATTCCTGGTGATCAGTAGTCTCATTTTCGATTAAGTTTTCATAGCATTCTTGTATTTGAGCCTCTTAAATTTTCTGGGCAAGACATTTGTGCTTTTTTGAGGGGGGGGGGATTATATTTTCTTATATTAATTAACTAAATTCACTTTTTAAAATTTTTACTCATTGATTTTTAAATACAAACTGTCTTTTAAAAAAATCTTTACAAATAACTAATCCAATAACTTTGGATTAATGATATTTATGAAAAGAAAACAATTTTTTCTGTAAAAAAAAAGTAAAGAATTTTTTTTTAATAAATACTAAATATTAGGATTTGGATTGGTTCTAGTTGTTATATTTCAGGTATATTTGATTGCATCAATTTTTTTATTTCCGTAATAATACTATTTTTCTAACTATGTTAAAATAAAATTAATTTTTAATGTTTTTAGTTTATTTTTGTTAGATTATTAAATAGATTTTGTAAAATTTTATAATTTTTATATTTTGTTTTGGAAAAAAATAAGAAAAGTTAAAAAGTGTTAAGGGATTCAAAATTTATAATCAATCTGAACCTGTAATATTTAAAAATTGTATTATTTAGTTAATGTTTTAAAACGTCGGGATATTCAAAATTGAGAATTTAAATTCCATTAAGTTAGTTATGATCAAGCGACAATAATAATTTTTTGAAATTTTATTTAGTTTAAATCAGTTATAACACAAACTTTCTTTTTAAAATATGATGTTAGATCATTGGTTTTTGCCATTTAAAATATTTTATATCTTTTCTAATAAATGGATCAAAAATACTTTCATGGTAAAATATTATTTTCTTTTCAACTCAGTCTCACATTTTGTATTATATACTTGGGTTTGAGTTAATCATAAAATATAAATATTGTTAAAATAATTTTAGATAATAGGTTTATGTAATTAAATATGTTTATATTTATTTTCTTTTCTAATCATTTGATCAAATATATACTTATAGTAAAAATAAAAACAAACACCTAAATTATTTTATTGTGATTTTTTAAGATGTACTTTTATATATACATCAATTTATTTAAAAGGTTATAGATATTTTCTTTTTTAATGTTATATGTGGAAATTTAAAGGAAAATAAAACAAAATACATTTTACAAAAACAATTATTTAGATCATATTTTTTTAGATATATCCTTTTCTTATTACTTCCTTTTTATTAAACATGTGTTTTGCAAAGAAATTTCCTTATTAAAAGCTTATTAATTTAAAAGTAAACAAATAATTTTGTTAATTTTGCAATTGACCATTGTAAAAGTTAATGTGTGGACGACACTATTTATTCTCCTTTTTAATTATTGTTATGAAACAATGGTTTCCAATTTAGTAGGATTGTGTTTGTAGATGTCGAGGGCTACGACGTGACCATCTTCTAAGAGAGGTTGTTGCGAGATCAAGAATTATGTCAATGTGTGACGGTTGTAAATTTGTTTGGTTTCGTCAAATAATATGATTTAAGTAAACCTTTTTACAGAAAAAATAATATGATTTCATTAAAACTTTAGTTAACCCCCTTCAACTAGTATTTTAAACTACCCAAAAAACATTTATATCACAAAAAAAAAATTCAAATCTGAATTACTTGTTCATCATGTTAAAATTATGACTGATATTATTCATTTGTTGTAAAAAAATAACATTAAAAATAAGTTTATCGTATGAAAATGATAAGATATCCAAGTTTATTTTCTGGACCGAATTTGAAAACGTTTATTTTAAACTAGGTGTCTTCATTCACCATATGTCCAGAAATACAAGTTTTAAAATTAAAATTATATTTTAAAATAAAATTTTGATAATTTTTAGATTTTATTATTTGCTTACAATATTTATTTTAAATTTTAATTTAATTATATGTAAAATTAAGATTAAAAATATTTGAAAAGTTATATTTAATAATATATATGTATATATTTAAAATTATAATCTTAGAAAATTTTTGTTTATCTATTTCTTATGGTTAAAAATATTAAATCAAATTCTATAAAATTAAGACAAATTTTGTAAGGTATATCATTATCAAAACATAAAACTATAATAATGTTTTAAAATTTATAGATATTAAAAAACTATTGGTACTGAGATTAGAAAATTACAATTTTAAAAAATTGCATAAAACTTTGAACATTTTTTGTAATAAAATTATATAACTATTAAAATAAAAATAATATTTCAAAAACTAGAAAATATTATTTATTGTATATAAATGATGACATATGAGTTATTACCATATTCTAAAAAACTTACCAAAAATATAAATCAATATTAAATATGAATATTCATGTTATAATTAACTTCAAACCATGTCGTCATTGTCAATATATCATATCATCATTGTTAATATGTCATATTCATCATTTTTATTTTAGAATTAATGTGGTAGTTGTTAAAAAAAAATCAATGTGGTGATAATATATGGCAAATTATTTCTCAAATAAGATTTATGAGATAATTATTTTTAAATGCTGGAATATTCTATTGATGTTCGTTGTAAGAGCAACATTATTAGAAAAAAACTTGGTGAGTTTCTACAAGTACAAAATAATAGTATTTTAGTTACTTATTATATATCATGTATTTTTAATTGGTTGGGTCTACAGATAATTGAAAATGTGATAATATATGGCAAATTATTTCTCAAATAAGATTTATGAGATAATTATTTTTAAATACTGGAATATTCTATTGATGTTCGTTGTAAGAGCAACATTATTAGAAAAAAAACTTGGTGAGTTTCTAAAAGTACAAAATAATAGTATTTTAGTTACTTATTATATTTCATGTATTTTTAATTGGTTGGGTCTACAGATAATTGAAAATGTTAGTTTAGTTTCTAAAATGTCAGTAAAAGGTTCTTGAGGCAAACCGTTTCTATTCTCTTTCTTCTACATATGTGTTGTCTGTCTTTTTTTTTTCATTATTTTTTTTTGTTGAGAGACTCTTCTTAGAAATACCCAGTTAAAATTCTCTAATTTGATTAACCAACTTGCAAATAGTAAATACTAGGATAAAACATGTACCTTGTACAGAGTGAATTTATATGAAAATTATTTAAGAAAAATCGTATGGAAAAATAAAATTTATATTCTTGATCGAGTTAATATTTTTGCCCCTTAAACAATTTTTTTTCAAAAAAATTTTAATTACATAATTTGTTTATGGATGAGCTGATCCCATTTTTTAAAATATTTTAGGTCAAAAAATCACTTATCGCATAAGGATCTAAAGTTTAGGCCGAAGAATCTCAAGTCTACTATTTGGTTAAAATGAAACTATGTCAGCTCGGTTTTATATCATGATTTAGCAATTTAAAAGTTAATTATGGTTATGAGAAGTTTACGTTCATCTGCCAATCCCATCTATCTTCAATATTTTTCTGTGTCGCTTTTTTTTTTCATTTTGGTTATTGCTCGATATAAATATTGATTTTGGAGTTTATTCTTATTTCGCCTTTTGTTTTGGCCTGAGATTTAGAAAATGTTTATGATTTAAAATTATCAAAGAGATACATACTTAGGTTAAGATCTGCACCTTGTGAAGAATAAATATTTTATATTTATTACTTATTTTATGTTTTTTCTTCATATTGTGAAATAATAAAATAATAGTTATATATTAAATAACTAAGAAATCAGTTACTATTTTGTAATAAATTGGCGTGTGCATTTAAATCAAACGATCGCTATTTTTTATTCGCAATTATTTTAGGGAAAATAAATCAAAACAATCAATCTTATTTATCGTATATGATATATAATTAAATTTAAATGATATTAACATAAATATATAGTATACTATTAATAAGGATATTTATTAAATGAGGTTTCTACTCATATGATTTTATGATTATTTGCATATTTGTGTAACAAAATTTTATACCAACAAATTTTTTTAAATGTGGAATGTCTAGTGGTTTCAATAATTTATAATCATTTAAAAAAGAAGATTTCAAAATTAAAATATTAACTTTTCAATATATGTTCAATGCAAATATCAAAATATAAGTATTTATTTTCATATGATGTATAGTTTAATTTAAACGATATGAAATATATTTATATATTAACATAAACACCTATTAAAATAAAGTTATTTATTCATATGGTTTTATAATTATTGTATCTTATTATAGAAAAAATTTAAACCTTGATCACAAAAGTTTACGTGAGACTTTTAACAGTTTTAGTAACTTATACTCGTTTTGAAAAATTCAAAATACATCATATGCAAAAAATCTAAATTTTTATTATATGACTAATGTAATTGCGTAATTTATTTTAATAATAAATAATTAAAAAATGATAGAAACTATACAGATTGTTAGCAAATCTGTATTATTTTAAATCATTAATTTCCATATATATTTTTAATCATATTAGGTAATTCCGTAGTTTTTATTTAAGGAAAGAATATATAATAAATTTCAATTTGATAAATGAATTGTCCATAATGGATATACTATATAATATAACATTCCCTAGCAATTTAATTCTGGACTAACAAAATTCTCTTGATTCTCAAACCGCCATGTAAACAAAATTAGCATTCCAATTACGTGACAACTCAGCAGGACACTTTTTAGTTAGTAAAAACTATAGGTTGTAACTTTTAAAATGTTTCTCGATTAATATAAATATAAAGTGGATATCTTCCCAAATTGGGCCTAGTTTGACCGAATAAAGTGTTGTATATCTGTTAAGCCCATGAACTTGCTAGGTGGGGCGACGTGAGTAACAAGGTTAGGTCTCGGAAGTAATTAGGAAATTTTGTTTAAGAATATGATTTGTTTTGATCAAAGGTATAACGTTTGCTTGGCTTTGTTATAAAAAGGCAGATTCAATCACACCTTACAAACAACAACTACAAAAAAGTATTTATCATAGTAATTATGACTACTGTTCTTGGTGGTGTCAGGCTTTACAAGTTTGACGTGCCTTCTGAGTCTGATGTCGGAATAATAGTAGTAAGTACCCAAGGTGGTCATGAAGCTCGAACGTTTCAATTGTCCCAATACACAGGACGAGGACGACGAAGAAGAGGTTCAAAAGCTGGATTGTCCAAAAAGTTCGTAGATATGGTCAACTGGTCATTCATGATGGTGCGAAGTGATACCGCTATCAAAATACATAAACAGATCTTCGACCACATAGCCTCCAATTTCTGTTTTAAGGATCTTGACACAGTACCTCCTGCCTGTCCCATCCTCGTCTTTCACTTTCAAACTAGAGGGTTTGGTCAAGATCATGTCCCTGAGACTGACATCACACGTACTCTTCTATACGCATTGAGAACCAGACATTCTATCCTGGCCGATGAAGATGCAATAACCAGATGTGTACCAATTGTTCCACCAGCAACAACGATCTTGGATTGTTATCAAAGTTCGGAATTGTGCTTTCTCTGTGAGAAAGGGTATACGAGAGACGTTGAGATTGTTCACAAAACAAGATGCAATCACATCTTTCACGGTACTTGTATCTCTAGTTACTTGCTGCGCACTCCTCATTGTCCTGTTTGCTCTGCTCACTTGCCACCTGTCGACATACGAACCCTCCTCTTCTCCTAGATATATGTGCCTTCTTCTAAATTTTATTTTTTAGGTTTGTTGGATGAACATCCAACGTTAGGCCTGTTGGACCAATTATTAATTGGTTAAAAGTGAATACAAATGGGCCTACGGGAAGATGAGGCAAAAGCCTGGTTTGTATTAAATGAATGAGATTGCCAAAGTCCCACATCGGGGAGATGAGGCAAAATCAAGTTGTATAAATAGGTTCCCACCTTATCATGTGTTAAACAGCTTGAGAGAGGAGAAAGCTCCCCACGCGCGCGCCGCCGCCGCGGCCGGGCGCTGGGCTTGGGCTTGGGCTTGGGCTTGGGTCTTGGGTCTTGGTGGAGGGCCTTGGGTCTTGGGTCTTGGTGGAGGGCCTCCGGCCCAATAAGATTCTTTTTGGACCAAGTTAAGCCCAATATTTTGCCCAATAGAAAACAGCATGACGTTGGTGTTTAAACGACATGTAGTTTCTCTTAAAACAACACGAAGTTTATCCGTCGCTTAAGATCGAGCGATTTAGAGAGAAACTTTGCAGAAAGTTGAGCGGTCCACTCGAGATTTTTGAAAGATTTTCGGAAAAACGTTTGCACGTATTTCGAAAAACCGCTCCTCTCTTCCTCGTTAAATACTTCGTCCCTTTCTCATTCATTTTTTACTGACTGAGAAAACCAACAGCAAAAAATCCCTAAACGTAAGTCGAGAGTGTTTCGTAGTTTATAGTTCGTTAGGGCGTTCACGAGTGAAGCGTGAATCGTCTCCCATGGTTGTATCCTGGGACTCGGTATTCGTACAGTTCTGTCTCACTACGGAGCGAATATTTAGAGTTAAGGAAAGAGATCAGATCTCGCCTCCATGTTCGTTTTTAAAAAACGTTTTTTCATTTACTCTTTTGATCCGTTATTTCCTTAACATCGCTTTGTTATTATCGTTTGTATCGATTCGGTTTTTCGGCTTCTACAAGGCCAAGGTCAACGTGTTTTTTTTTGCTTGGTAATTCTTTGACATCTCTTAAGAAGATAATGAAATGCATTACCTTTAATCTATAATATGTTTATAAAATAGATTAAATACAAGAAAACATGTTTCATGATATAACACTTTTCCCAGAAATTTATATTCAAATACAACTTGATACACGAGAATATCTAAGATAATATTGTTGTCATGTACTTTTTCTTTTACTTTCTCTTATATTGTTTAGCTTTCTTTACTTACAGATAATTAAATAGACATATTTTCCGTCGTTTGCTTAAAGTTAAAGTATTACTTTGTTTATTTATGAGTGGCTTAAGTATTTTATAAAAAAAAAGGAAATCTCATAAACGGCTCCTGCAACAGAAAAAAAAAAAGAAAACGTAAATTTCAAGAACAACTAGAAATGTAGTTTTTATCAAAAAAGATAGGCCTAGGCATTCGGGGTCCCAATCGGGTTTTAGTTTTATCCAATCTGGTTTCAGTTTTTCGGGTTTGACAAAATCAGTCCCATTCGGATTATATGAAAATTCGGTTCGGGACCGGTTCGGGTTCTATCGGATTCGGGTCGGGGTTAGTAAATCTTCAATGAACCAGTACAACCCGATGTACTTTCGGGTTCGGGTCCCAATCGGTTATTCGGTTTAAAAATACCTGATTTGTACCTACTTTGTAACCAAAACATAAGCAAAATCAAGTTTTTTCGGTTTAAAAGTACCTGATTTGTACCTATTTTATAACCAAAACATAAGTAAAATCGATTCAAAATAAGAAAAGAATATCAAACATGATCATTCAAAATCAAACGAAAAGTAAACATACTTATTGATAGAAAGAAAACCAAATAACTAAAAGTTTAAAACGAAAACTAAATTCTCATGAAATGAGAAACATTATTCAATTGAAACAAAACTAAAATCTAAAAACTTCAAGCTTCAACGGCCATCTTTAACCATCAAACTTCGTATAATATAATCACTAACCTTTATGTGATAGATAATTATTTTAGATGTTTAGTAATATCTTAATGTATTTTGGATACATATTAAAGATCATGTTTGGTACAAGTTTTGAAATTTTGAATATTTCGGGTTCTATCGGATATCCATTTAAGTTCGGGTTCGGTTCGGATAATACCCATAACCCGAAATACCGTAAAACAAGATCCATTCAGTATTTATGTCGGGTTTGGATCAGTTCGGGTTCAGTTTTATCTAATCGGGTTCAGTTTGGATTTTCAGGTTGAGTTTATTTGCCCAGTTCTAAAAAAAAAGAAAAAAACAAACGAAAAAATGTAGCTGCGCTGAGACATATTGATAAGCTGTAAAGTTGTTTTAAAAAAAAAAACTAAACTGTTGTAGCTCTTTGTATCTTGGGATCCATAATATTGTAACCAATCACAGCGAGCAGAGTCTCTCTCTCCTAGTCACACTCATAGTCTCGTAGATATTTTCAGTTTATTACCACTATTCATACTTTTGAACTTCCACTAATTTTATTTTCTTTTATCTCCTACTTTAACATTTAAAAGTGTTTGCCTCAATCTTTGTATATTTGCGAGTCTTCAAAAATATTATAATAATGTGCGATTTATCCTATTCCTAACATATAAAGAGAGCTACGAGAGTCTATTTTGTATGTATATACTGCCGAGCAAAGAATACTTGGATAAGTAATAAAAGGGAACTACTATTGTATATTTAATTTTATATACATAGTTTTCAATACTTAATATTGTTGAAACAACATAAAATGACATTTTAGCACACATGTTTAGTTTGGATTGGCAGAAAACTCATCAACTTGCTATGGTATTGGGGAAAATTCAGGACATTTTCCAAAAATTCCATTCAATATATATAGGGTATGAATGGTGACCAGGGAACGACGGGAAATAATGCATTCCTCAACATTCCTAAAAAAATTCACCATTCACAAGGAATAAATTTTTCTTCTCATTCTCTCTCGTTCCTTTTTTTGTAGAGAAATCAAGAACAAAAATGTTGTAAAATTTGAGGAGGAACAACCATTCCTTTCCATTTCCATTGCTCATTTGTTCATATTTTACAACGTTTACAAACTATTTTATAAAATCACAATCACACAATCAATGAAAAAGACGGATGAAAATAAAACAAAATGAAGAAAGAAAGAAAGAAAAATAATGGTTAAAAAAAAAAAAGAAAGAAAGAAAAATAAAAGGAAAACAAGAGAACACGTTTCTTCTTCTTTATCACTGAATCGTCGTGGGATCCGAAACTTTAGCAGAACTTTTCTTCGGCTTTCCGACAAACCACCGTCCAAATCTTCTAGTCCCATTCTGTTTCACCGGCGTTTTCATGACCTCTCGGAGCCCTCCTCCGACGATCTTTTCATCTCCCTCGCCGGTAACCGTAGTTTTGGCCGGTTTCTTCAGACTCTCTCTGTGAAACTTCCTCACCGTGTAAACCTCTGCGATAGCTAGCGACATCTTTTATCGGTTTAGAAAACAAGAACAAAAATTATATTATCTCAACAAGTGAATAAAAACAAAAGTTGTTGTGTTTTGGGAAAGATAGCGTTGTTGCATTTCAAGGGCAGAGGTTTGGAACGTTATTTATAGATAAACTGATGGGGTCCATTTTACTACTGATTGGGTTTGTTTGCCCACAATATATTATAAATACGTATACGCTATATATCTGCTTTTCTGTATGTTACGTTTTATATCAACGAAGTTTGTAGGAGTTTTGCGTTTGCCGATCCAAGTGGTAAGTACTAAGCCTAGGCATGAATCCAATCACTGGTACAAGTTACTACAAGTTATTTAATACTTCATAACATTATTTAAATTTTTCTAAATATCCAAATCTTGTATAAGTTATCGAAAGTATTAAAATTATTATTATCTTGTATATATTATCCATGATTATCAAATTTTGATAGTGATAATTGTAGGTGACCTGAGAGGAAACTGACTCAGCGGCCAATTTAGCTTCGAAATGACAATCGAATCGACCCCAGCCACAATATATCCCATCAAAGTGTCCATTTTAACAAGCCAAAGAAATCAAGAAGATAAGTTCAGTATATAATATGCAAAATGTTGTAAATCGGATGGTTTAGGAATGCTCATAACCGGCCAGCATCTTGGTTTAGCCGAACCGGACGGACAAGGCTTAAACCGGACGGTCCAAGTTCTCTATTGTGGCCGCCATCTTTTATGTGATTCATGTTTATATCATTTATATTCTCCTAGATTCTCTCCCTTTATTGTTTCACATAATATCGACCAAAGATCTTGTTGTGGTCGATATATATATATATATATATGTACCTTTCATCCTTTGATTAATAAGATTACATTTTCACAAACAACAAATCTCTCTCTCTAAGGCTCATGGCCGACCTCTCTCTCTCTTCTAGATCTCTGGATCTCGAACTAAACCTCTAAAGAATAATCAAATTACAACACGTTATCAGCACGATAGATTCAATCCCGAGCTACCCTAGAACCCTAATTCGGCACCACCTTCAGACGGCTCTATCTCTCGAACCGTGTCGATTCAGACGACGAGCCACATACCAAATTGAAGCTCTCGACGAGACGAAGCCAACGCCTCCGGCCTTGCCTTCATCAGATCTCATACGCGTCCACAATCTCAATTTCAATACGCGCCGCCGACTTGCAACAAAACCCTAATTCTGTCCGCAACTTCAAACGGCCGTATCTCTCAATCCGTGTGGAGCCAGACGGCGATCAAGCTATCCACGTGAAGCTCTGGACGAGAAGAACAAGTCGTCACCAACAGATAAGCGATCGGAGCACAGACGCGCCGTCAAGCGCAGGATCAATACCCGCCGCCGTCGATCTTACTTTGGAAAACCCTAATCCCGGGCGCAACTTCAACGACGAGTTTCTCTCCAACCGTAAGAAACTAGGCGACGAGTAACCTATCAATCTGAAGCTCTTGACGAGGAGAATCCAGAGCCGCAGACAGCACCTCGATCCGTGATCAGACGCGGACTCAGCGCCTGCTAAAAGCCGCGCCGTCAAAACAAAATAAACCCTAACCGCCTACTTTTATTTTTTAAGTTTGATTTGTTTTTAATTCTTAGATCTAACCAAAATTTGTTTCTTCTTTGGTTAATTGTTTAAGGTTTCTAAAAGAGAAGAAGCCAAGGATCAAATCAGCCAAAGGTGAAGGTAAATCATCAAAACTTAATCTCTTATTTGCGGTTTAATGAATTCCAATATCAAAAGTTTAAAGGATTGAATCCGATTTCATTAAGCTGTTTAGAGGTTTTGCGGTTTTGATTTTTAGATTAAAACTTGTTCTTATTTAAGATTTAAAATCGAAAGCACTAGGTTGCTAATTTATTTTGAACCGGTTTATATTTTATCAAATCAATAAAAGTTTATAAGATTAAAACTGAATTTGATCAAAACCGTTTTCAAAAGTTTTTATAAGTCTTGTATGAGAACCGGCATGACTTTGGTTTGGTATGGGACAACAAGTGATGCGCGTGTTAGTGGTGCTATATGTCCGCACAACCTTAAGGTCGATGCCTTCTCATACATGACCCGCGGTAGTCGATGATGCGCACCATAGGGTGCGGCTAGACTATGATCCGCGGATGGCCGATGATGCCTACTAAATGAGTACGGCTAGGTCTTTGCTCGGACAGCCGATGATGCGCACAAGAGACGTGCGGCTAGGCTATGTCCGGTTCCGGGTAATGACCCGCACATAAAGGTGCGGCTAACCCATCATTCGGATAGACCGATGATGCGCGCACATGTATGCGGCTAGGTCACCTCTCAGTTCGGCCAATGATGAGCACATAATAAGTGCATCTAGGCCACCACCCGTATAGACCGTGGACGCTCACCATAATGGTGCAGCTAGGTCATTCCCCTATAGGCTAATAATGCTCGCCCTATAGGCGCGCTTAAGCCATGTCCCTCTCGGTCAATAAAGCCCACCTAACGTGTGCGGCTAAGACCATCATTCGATCAGCCGATAATGCGTACCGCGTGTACCGCTAGGCGATCACCCGATCGGCATAAGCCGTGTACCGCATGTACCGCTACCCGATCACCCGATCGGCAAAGCCGCGTACCGCGTACCGCTGCCCGATTAGCCGATCACCCGATCACCCGATCACCCGATCGTCCGCACTAGCCGATAATGCGTACCGCAAGGTACGGCTAGGCAATCTCCCGAACAGGCCGATAGAGCGTACCGCATGGTACGGCCAGGCCATGTTCCGCATAAGTCCATGACGTGTACCGCAAGGTACAGCCGGACCATGCGCTTGTCCATCCGATTGGTTTTAAAGACTGGTCTTAAACCGATTTTTATTCTCATTATTTTGAGATGGACAAGATATGAAAACATTTGCGGATGACCCTTTGATCCGGCCATGTTTTGGGGCCTGGACCTTATCCACCCTTGTCTTGCGGTCTAGCCTTATCCGGCTATTAATTCCGAATGAATCAAACCCCCATGTCGTCCAGATTCATAACTGGACTTCTAAAATCTGTTCCTCAGAACATATCACTAAGATCTAACTTTAGAAATACTAAAACTTCCAGATGTCGAATTCCTCCATCATAATCTCAGGAGAAAACTATCATCAATGTGTCCAATGGGCACAAGGTCTTAAGACCATACTTGAGTCTGATAAACTCAACGAATGCATCAGAGATGACAGCATGGAACTTCTGAAAATCCACCATCACTTTTGTGAAACTCAAAAGTCTATATCTGACCAATGATCCCTCAGAGCTTTGGACAGATCTAGTAAATAGAAATTGTCTCCAAGAGGAGATACATACCAAAGCTCTACAGGATGGATAAAACTTAGATTCCGAGACTATAAGTCTATGGAAGAATATGACTTTGCCCTACTCAAAATAGTTTTCGAAATGAAACTTATTGTTACAACAACAATATAGAGAAATGGGCTTCACTACTTATACATCCCTAATAGCAAGATTGTTGCAAGCTGAGCAAAATCATGAATTGCTAATGGACAGTAGTGAAAGAGAGTTTACGAGTCAAACTCCATTACCACCAGCCAATGCACTACCAGCCGAAAGGCCTGACTTAGAAACCAACCATGTCAAGAGAGGATATGGACGTGGGGGATGGTCTAAGACGTGCAATAATTGTGGAATGGACAACCATATGACTTAGAGATGCAGAACTCCTAAGCATCCAAACACTATTTATCAGCAAAGCCTTGAAAGAAAGGCTAAGATGGTTCGGAAAGATGAAAAGGATATTCTCATGGATCATGACAAGTGTGGTCGGATGGATCACAAGAAAGGATTATCCAGCAAATCATAAGAGAATAGATGGAATAAGCCATGATGACTTGACATCAAGCCCTTAGTGTTCTTAGTTATTTCATTCCTTCCTGTTTCCTTTAACATTATCCCTTCTTTGTCTTACTATCTTTGAAGTAATGAAAGCTTTTATTTCTAAAATAAAATGTCCATTCTTGTTCCTCAAGAACAGAATATGATCTTATAAGATCAAGCCATACAATCTAAAGCCACGACCATATATCCTATTGCCTCAAAAGGTACACAAAGAGAGGACGTGTACAACATAGAGGTCGTGTGCATGATATCCACATCTGAGGCTATGTACACAAAGAGAGGACGTGTACAATACTCATTCTTATAAGTGAAAACTTAAGAATTGATGAATGGATAGTTTCATGAAAAGAAACAAAGTGTTTTCCCTAAAAGAAAACCGACCAAAGAAGATTGTATGATGGAAAAGACTACATGTCTTGGTAAATGCTAAGTGAACTCACGATATGTCCATGGGGTTAAGTATTAATCACTCCATGAAACATGGACATACACAATATTGAAAAATCAGAGAGTTCACAAGAACAAAGATAGACTTATCCCACTCGGATTAAACTAAGGATAAAGGAAAATGTGTTACTTCTTCACGTCCAAATGAATATAGATCAAAGTGCTCACGTCCCAAAGGGTTTGATAGCTATTATATGATCATGGAGAATGTAGAAAAAATCTCATGATTCAATGTGGACGTGGCCATTCACAATGAAAGGACGAGAATAGAAAAGAAGTAAACTAAAGAAGGAAAAGAATTCCCTCACCAATGTGCTAAGACTACATGTCTTGATATGTTCACACCCTAAGTACTCAAAGAGTATGAAGAATCAGAATAAAACCCACCTTTTATTCTACATGGACATACACAACAGAAGTGAACATTGATACCCATCCCATTGCCTGAAACGGGTCAAAGGCCAGACACACCTCATCTTAGCACATAAAGAAGTGCCACTTATAAATTCTATCACTCCACCACAGAAATATAAGATGAGAGGATGGGAATAGATGTTGGATATGATATAAGTTCCCCACGTTCCTAAGTACCTTGAGCCATCCACGGACAAGCTGTTTAAAGGCCAGGTACACGGATAGTCACCGCAGTGAATCCGAACATCCAACATTACGGGGAAGCTGGATAATAGAAAATTATATGGAATCAAAACATCCTTATATTGGCAAGATCCTCAGACTCTAGAATGAATTCTAGAAGTCCATAAAGCTCATACAAAAGCTAGCTTAATACAATTGCCAGATTCCTGACCCGAATAGAATGACTAAGTCATCTATACCAGCTATAAATACACCAAATTCGAATTGATGTTCAAGAGAACACAATCAAGTTGCTACTGAGTCTAAAACATGTTAGACCAATGAGTTCTAAAGATAAGATCCCTCGGATATTAAAGTAAGGTGCAAATCCGTGGATGAGGGACTCCTAGACATCATCAATCACAAGATGTACAAAACTTAAAAGCCATGGCCATGGATGAGGAACCATAAGATATGGTTGTACCTAAGGTACCTAATGATGCTTGGGACGCCAAGTTTCAGGGTATTGAAGGTCATAATGAAACCTCAATAAGTTATGTCATGTCTAGGACTCAAAAGGAACAAACGAGTACTCGAGATAAGCAATACACTATGCGCAATGTAGCACTTGAGATCATAAGATCAATGAGGATCATAAACCCACGTCCATATGAATGCATTCAAACATATGAGATTAAGATCAAATAAGAAAGTAGACGTGGAGTTAAGAGAGGATACGTCCCATAAGTACGGACACCTCTAGATGCTAAACCAGTTGGACAGAAAAGAGTCTTTGTGAAAGAAATTTCTATGGCGAGATATACCTAATGAATGGCACGACCATATGAGTGATATTAAGCATGGTCATGTGCACAAGGATACTCATAAAGACCAGGAATCAAATATAAGGAGATAAGCTCCTTATGGTGGAGGCAACACACATTGAGATTCCTAGATAAGTCTGGCACATAAGAATGAAAGCATTAAAATGAATGTCTTGGGAAGACTAATTTTGGGACTACAAAGTAAGTATCTCACATACTTAAAAGATGAAATCCTTGTGCATCAATAAGGCATCAATAAAAGATGACAAAACGTTAGGTATGAACCATGGTGTGAAAGGTTCATTGACCCTAAACGTTTACTATGGCTCGCCCCATTGTATGGTAACATAGTCCCATAGTCCCTAGATCCGGACATAGACCTATTAGGTCACATAAAGGACAAAGAAGTTGTACCTTAGTCCGGATACAAGCCAATGTAAGACCCATGGTCGAATGGTTTTCACTCAGTCCAAGTACTGACCTTTTAGTCCAAGGAAGGACACGGTCATAAGACCATCTGAGATAGGTCACGGATCCTTTGATCCTAGGTTGGACAAGGACATATGTCTCTGGACACATCCGGATGTAGATGCTCACAAGTGAAACCATAGTTAAGTCTATACGACTAAACGATTTCAAAATGCAATATGATCATATATGTTAAATGATCAGACCATGAGGCATTGGAAATAAATCCATACATGTCCATTGTCAAAGCAATGGGACAGGATTGAAATATCCTTTCAAATGTCATGTTTGAAATTATTTTATACTAACCAAACCCATAGAGATGTTTGTTTGGTATTTGTTTTTGTTTTTGATTATGACACAGGATCCATACATGGATGAACCTCAAACAAGTTATATGCTCGTTGGACAAAGGATGAAGAAGGCCAAGGTCTTGTTTCACCATGGAAGCCGAATGGAGATCCATTATTAGCAGCTTCTACACATGATGGTACAGTCCATGAGATGGACGGAATTCAAGAAGTGCAAGCCCAACCAAAGACATGTCAACCGGCCTCTTCACCATTCCCACATCAGTTCCACGTCCATGAAGACCAGCCTATCAGTTCAGGACGTGCACATTACTTGGAACCCATGGAGTTCCCACCAGTCTACTCATGCGCCAACCTCAAGAGCATATACGGAGGTTCACTTCAGGGGGAGTAATGCGGCTGTACTCTTTTCCCTGTCCATGGCTTCCCTTTTTTACCACATTGGGTTTTGGGTTTACCATGGAGAGGTTTTAACGAGGCAGTATACCAAACGCATTACGAATTCTAGATGGTTATGGCATTCAGGGGGAGTGTTGTAAACCGGATGGTTTAGGAATGCTCATAACCGGCCAGCATCTTGGTTTAGCCGAACCGGACGGACAAAGCTTAAACCGGACGGTCCAAGTTCTCTATTGTGGCCGCCATCTTTTATGTGATTCATGTTTATATCATTTATATTCTCCTAGATTCTCTCCCTTTATTATTTCACATAATATCGACCAAAGATCTTGTTGTGGTCGATATATATATATGTACCTTTCATCCTTTGATTAATAAGATTACATTTTCACAAACAACAAATCTCTCTCTCTAAGGCTCATGGCCGACCTCTCTCTCTCTCTTCTAGATCTCGAACTAAACCTCTAAAGAATAATCAAATTACAACACAAAATTTGTATTCAAAATATATTCTATTATATTTGGAGCATTTTGTCTGGGCTCTGTTTGTTTTTTAGTCACGTTTTTTTCTGTTGGTTCCAATTTTTGATAAAGTACACCATCTTGTTCTCGCAAAATCTGTAAGTGGGTGGGAGATATCAGATAATGTTCGATATATTCCTGATTCGTTCTAAATTTATATACTTCTCGGAGATCCGATACTCATCATACCGAAAACATCAAATATCTTTACTACAGTAATATTCACCGCGTGGGTCAACTTTAAGTGAGCTTATTGATTAACTTGAATGCCACGAAGAACATATAAAATCTATAATTATGTTCACGCTGAAAGAAGCATATAACATGCAAAACAGTTTTATATATAATGAGCATGCAAAATAGTTACATAACCCATACACACACAAAAATACAGTTACGTTATTACGTAATACAGCGTTTTGTATTATGGTGAAACTGGTAGCCAAAGATTAAGAATGTTATGAACAAAAGGAATTAAAAAATGGAATGACTGTAAATGGAATAGTGGAAGTTATGGAATAAAAAAAATTAGTATTCTAACTTAATTATTGTCCTTAGGAATATTTTTCTGTTTTAAATGAAGATAACATATTGAGGTTTACTATAGTTGATATATGGTGTGCTTATTTGCAATACGAGTTTCAACAGATTTTGTTTGCAATGAGTTATTGTAAACAATAAACATTTTCTTTCACAGAAAATGACAACGGTTGAACAAATATGATATGCGCTTTAAACTATATAAAATTCAAACGTAGCATATAAACTTTAATACAGAATCCACTATCCAATATGTATATTTTAAAACGTATATATGCAAACATAAATTAAAGAGTGAGGGAATGAATATTGGCGGCGTGTATATAGTGTTAAGGTCTAATAATGTTGTTAAAAAAGTGTTAGTGTCTAACAAACCAAGGAGGCTGCCCAACTGCGCCAGATCTTTTGCATTTTTATATAATAACAATGACAACGTTTATTCCATTGGAAGAGAATCGTTTAGAGTCAAATATTGTCCAAATTCATTACCCCTTTTCTATATGAGAAACCAGCAAACATTCAACACTCGAAGCAGCTTGCATTAAAAGTCTCGTCGCAATCAGAATGTTAAATTGATTCAGAAGTAGTAATTAAACTTTGGTATATGTAATTGGCATCCATTCCAAGTTGATTTATGTATAGTTTATATGAAGAATTTTATTCTTTTGAAACTCTTGTATGAAGAATTTGAGACAAGTTAAAACTGCTTAATATCTGATTGATATGTTTTTTTATTTTCAAAAAAAAAAATCTGATTAGTGTAAAGTTTCTAGATGTCTGATATGGGATTACTTTTAATCATAGTGCTAGTTGATCTATACACAACGTGTTTAGTGGCATACTGGCATAGTGCAATCTTGTGTGATCTAATAAGTTTTTGTTACGTTATGATTTACGTTAAGGCTGGCAAATAAACCGAACCCGAAAATCCGAACCGAACCCGATCCGATAAAACTGAACCCGAACCGATTCGAACCCGACATAAATACCGAATGGATCTTGTTTTACGATATTTCGGGTTATGGGTATTATCCGAACCGAAGCCGAACTTAAATGGATATCCGATAGAACCCGAAATATTCAAAATTTCAAAACTTGTACCAAACATGATCTTTAATATGTATCCAAAATACATTAAGATATTACTAAACATCTAAAATAATTATCTATCACTTGAAGGTTAGTGATTATATTATACGAAGGTTGATGGTTAAAGATGGCCGTTGAAGCTTGAAGTTTTTAGATTTTAGTTTTGTTTCAATTGAATAATGTTTCTCATTTCATGAGAATTTAGTTTTCGTTTTAAACTTTTAATTATTTGGTTTTCTTTCTATCAATAACTATGTTTACTTTTCGTTTGATTTTGAATGATCATGTTTGATGTTCCTTTCTTATTTTTGAATCGATTTTACTTATATTTTGGTTATAAAATAGGTACAAATCAGGTACTTTTAAACCGAAAAATCCGATTTTACTCAAGTTTTGGTTACAAAGTAGGTACAAATCAAGTATTTTTAAACCGAAGAACCGATTGGGATCCGAACCCGAAAGTACATCGGGTTGTACCGGTTCTTTGAAGATTTACTAATCCCGATCCGAACCCGATAGAACCCGAACCGATCGTCAAACCCGAAAAACCGAAACATGATTGGATAAAACCGAAACCCGATTGGGACCCCGAATGCCCCGGCCTAATTTACGTCATAAGTCTAGTTTAGAGCATCTCCAAAAGAAACTCTATAACTTCAAATATGAAGTTTCAGTACTCAAAACTTCAAATTTGAAGTTTCATCTTTTTATTTGCAATTTGGTTCTTATAATTAATTAAATATCACATTTATGATTCTTAGTTATTTTTTTGTTTATCATTTTAATCCTTAAGATTTTTATATTTCATAATTGTTCAGATTTGTTTTTATAAATTCAAGTTATACACATAAATTTAAATAAAAAATTTAAAATAAGATTATATTATTTTTAAAGAATTAGACAACAAGAATATTACAAAAGAAACTTAAGAAAAATATTTTTTAATGGGTACTTGAGGACATAATTATTATACATAACTAAATATACAAAATACCACATTGCATAATTATGTATTTCTATTTATAATTTTATATTTTAGTGTAAGATTTTATTAATTAGTATTTCTGTAATAATTTTATACATATATTAGTTATTTATAAAAGTTTTATGGATTTACATTAATTATGATAAATACAAGGACCATAGAGTAAAATACAAATAATTTTGAACTTATGTTTGAAGTTTTACTTTTGAAAAAGAACAACTTGAAATTTCAAATATAGAGTTTTGCAAACTCTAAAATAGAGAGACTTAGCAATAGAGAAGATATGTTTTTGTAATAGGCACTGGTTTTTCCGAACAACTTTTTATGTTGTTGATATAATTGCACAACAACTTTAATAACAACATGGCCCAAATAGAATTAATTAACACCAAGTTGTAAAAAGAAATGAGAAATTTAATGCTCTTATGGATTTGGTGGTTATCTAGTTGATTAATTGTGTTGAATGGATACATTAAATTATAATCGTAGAGATGGAAGCGCCACACACTTTTTTATATATTTAGTTGATTAATATTTTTGTGTCGAATGGATATACTTTAGAAAAATTTACCTTTAAAGATATTTTATGTGTTTCCAATTATCCATAAAGACACTTTGAGTTTGGGAAGCATTTTTTTATATTTTTTTTCTATTTTATCCTTGAACCATTAACGTGTTTGAATAAATAATGGATTACAAATTTTTTTTTTATTATTATTTTTCATCGAAAACACAAATCTTCATATCTCCTTTCTCGCTTTGTTCTTTTTCTTGATTATATTTTCTCTTTTTTCTTTCTTTACGATAATCATTGAGATCCAGAACCACTAAAACCCAGATTTTTTTTCCAATCAATAAGCTATGAAATTTTACAGCTACGAAAATTGATGGTGCGTCGGATGGTTCACAATGACAAAAAGTGAGATCGGAAAGTGAAGGGGGTTTGGGTTCGTTACTGATCGTGAGATTGGAAGATGAAAAGGGTTTGTGCTTGTCACTTTCAAAGATGAGAAATTGAGAATCCATGAAGGATGCTATTGAAGGAATTAGTGGAAGTCATTGTCAAGATGGCGGTTAGGCCTGGACATTTTAACCTGGACCCGAAAATCCGAACCAGAACCGATCCGAAAATATCCAACCTGAAATAGAACCGAAAATTTACAAGTACCTATTGGATCCAAAATTCTTCTACCCGAATGGACCCGGACCCGAAAAGAACCGACCCGAATAGACCCGGACCCAAAAAAAAACCCGACCTGAATAGATCCGACCCAATAAGAACCGATTCAAACCCGAATTAAAAACTTTAAAATATCTTTTTATTAACAATTTTTGTCATTATTTTGTAATATTTTTAAGTAACATGAAATTTGAAATGTAAAATATAGAATTAAAAATGTTCTATTTTAACTATTAATAGTTTATTTTAAGTTATTTTGTAAAATTTTAGATATATATGATAAATTTTGACTAAATTCGATGGAATTTGAGTATTTCATTTCCTTTTTATATCCTAAATACCCGAACCCGACCCAAAAATTATGGGTATTTTAATTATAGACCCGAACCGACCCGGACCCGACAAGACCCGACCCGGAACCGACCCGAAAAATTATGGATACCTAAATGGGTCTAAATTTCCAGGATCCGAAGGACCCGGATCCGACAAGACCCGATCCGAACCCGATCTGAGGGCCTTGATGCCCAGGCCTAATGGAGGTGGACACGGCGGTCGAGATGGTGATCGTTATGAAGATTGTGGGTATGGAGGTTGTGGTTATGGAAGAGGAGGTGAAAGGAAGTTAGAAACAGACTTGGAAGAGGCGATTGTGATTATGAGATTGGGGTTATGGAAGAGGAGATGATAGAAAGTTAGAAGCAGATGTGGAAGAGGCGGTTGTGATTATGGTTGTGGTTATGGAAGAGGCGGTGGTTACCGTAGTGGTGGCGGTAGTGATTATGGAGATGGCAATGACGCATACGAAGCTAAGGTCGGTGGTGGTTATGGTGATGGCAGTGATTAAAGCGATGGACGGGAAGGACATGGAGGTGGCGGTGGTTATGGAGATGGTGGTAGTGGATATGAAAGTGGTAATGGAGATGGAAGATATAGTGTAGGTGGTGGTGGTAATAGAGATGCAGTAGATAGTAAAGGAGTTTTTGTTGTTTATAAATCTGCAATCCACAAAATGGTTAATTTCATGTTTACCGCTATCATCTTATTGGTCATATATCAAAGTTGTTATTCCTTTAATTCTCATCCACAATTCACCATCCACATTTCACCATCCATTAATATGTCCATGAAATTTATATTTTTTTTTAAAAAAAAACAAAATTTATATATACATATGGATATCAAAATAACAAGAAAAAATTATATTTTAATTTTAAATATATTTATATATTTCTATACATTAATATGAAATAAAGGTCAACACAAAATATGTGGGATGTAAATTTGATTTTAATAAAAGGAAAGGAAAAGATTATTATATACAAAACAAGCATCATGATCGTTTACACTTTACATCCATTCAATTGATTTCTTTCTTAGAAAGTTAAACGACTCAGATTTAATCGTACGCAAATAAATGGCTCAGATTTAGTTACTTGTTGCCATAAATGCAAACGCTATCCACAAACTAAGTTAGTTTTATTTGCTATCTTAAAACCAACAACTTCCTCTTTACACAAAAGCAGGGTCATTTTCGTCTTAGAAAATGCAAGAGTACAAGGAAAGTGTGTCAAATATATAATGTGTCTTTATAGGTAAAGAGAAGACATAATGTGTCTTTAAATGTAAGTCTATCTACCTTGCGGTAATCGCAATATCAAAGTCTATCTACTTTAGAGTTTCAAAGTTTTCAGATAGTGTGAAGTTGTATGCGGCTACGACTTTTGGCTCGTACTTCTTCATAGACCAAACGGTATCATTACATGATTGTAGTCCTTCTATAATAGCGTTGACTTCGACTAAAAGAGATCCTGATTCGGGTGCGTCACCTTCGATTTTAGCGCATTTTTATTTCGTAGTCCCTTTGGGATTTGTTACTTACAATGTTGTGTCTTCGCATCTTGGTTTCTTCCGCTTTTGTGCTTTGAATTTCTTGATTTCTTCTTCCGAGATGGTCAACTCGCTCTTCGAGCATTTCTCGGAAAGTAACTTTTGAAGTTGTTTGCACTTTGAAGTTGAATGACCATTCCGATTATGATACACGCAGTCCTCATTGCGATTGTAAGTACTGTTTATGGTTTTCTTCCGGCTAGAGGATTATTCTCTCCGACTTGGAAGGCTGTAGCCGGGTTGACTCGCCCTCTATTATGTTGTCTCCGCTCTTGATATTTCCCTTTTGATTCCTTAGCTTCTGGATTGCGTTGAGTTTTTTACCCCTTTAAGAGGATTAGCTTATCCTCTTGATACTCTGCATTTTTCGAAGGATCTTTGCCTCTATTTATAAATTATAGAAGCGGTTTACAATCCTAAAAAAATAAGAAAATATTACAATTCGTTTGGATAATAACCGACTCTCTATATTTTAGGAAATTTTCCTAGTTGAAATAGGAAAATTCCCATTTCTTAGTTGATGACGTGTCTTCTGAGTTTGCTCTACTTTTTGATGTTAGTCCGAGAAGAATCTCTTCCAAGTCGTCATTAAGTCTCCGAGGTGGAACTTTGATATCTTCGCCGGGTTCCACACTTAGCATATTTTCGATGATTGTTTTCAATGGACCAAAGTAGGATCTCGAATTCACCTCCAACACATTGGAATGGTGAACTTGTAAGAATTTGTGAACCACTGTAAGAAAAATATGAAACATATAAGACTTTAGATATATATCTAACAAATATGGTGTTTGTTTAGCAATAATATACCGATGCAATTGATTTTATAAACACATAAACAATTAGATATGTGTTGCCAAAATAAACGTTGTAAGTTGTAACTACGTAGAAATGATCAAGGGCATTTTTCCTACATAAAATGTCAAATATTATTTAGCTATGCACATAAAATATGAGTTCTATGTACTCTAGACATATAATATTTCTACTGTTACTTATTAGGGCACTACAAAGAAGCTTTCATAGCAAATTCTGGTTAACTATTTCTGCAATAATTTTTTCTTTGAATTCATCTTCTATTTTCTTTTGTTAATCTTTTCTCTATATTATTTTTCTTTTAGAATATATCTTCATTGAAAAATGTAAAAAATTGTTAATAAAATATTGTATTTAATTGATCTTCTGACAAAAATGTATCTTTTGTATATTAGTTGAGAAAAAAGTATACGGTACAAAAATATAATATTTATCAGTAATTAGTAAAATAATTTTGAAAATAAGATTTAATTTAAAATCAATTATTAATAAATAATATAAACAATTGAAATCAGTTCTTTTAATTGATGTGAATATTAACATCGTTTTTAAAAAACTGATGTAGTTGTTAATATCATTTATACAACTGATACATATTGACATCATTTACAAGAATTGATGAAAATATTTAAATTTTTTACATCAGTTAATAATAAAGAGATACAAATTATTTGCATCACCACTTTCAGAGTCACTTATATAATTGATGTAAAATTCTTTTGTATCAGTTATAAGTAATGCAAAAATTAAAAATAAATGATGTTAAACAACTCTTTTTTTGTAGTGGGGGAGACATGATATACACCAATAAGGACTGGTGGCCATGATGTGTGTGATGTTGTATAAGATAACGAAATGAGAAAACACGTATACAACAATAGAATTCAATAGGGCATTGATATCACAAGTCTCTTTTGGTGTGAGTAGATAAAGTATGGGTATAATGACTATATGGGCTATATGAGAAAATAGTATATGATAAATATTTTGTTATCCTTTTCAAAAAAAAAATTTGTTACCACATGTAAGTTGTAACAAAATGATCACAAATAAGAATAAACAAGGGAAAGGGTGTCTTAGTAGCAGATATCACTAATAATATTAACGATGCCACCAATTATGATAAATATGTACATTAGTTAATATATAGATATAACTAATCATAAACTTATTTTTTTATCATATTGGTTAGGTAAGTAATAAGTTGCACACATAATAGTTATGCTGAAAAATCAACCAGATGTTACCTTTATTGGTTACAAAACCTTCTTTTCTCACAATATATGCTTTCTCAGTCGAAATAAACATACATCATTACATATATGGACCTCTATCGATAAAAAAATAAAATGTGAACTGAGAATCTTTACGAAAGGAGGCAGAAATTTTAACAGAACATAACACAGAAAACTCAACTCACCATGATCAAAGCAAGAGAGCCAACTGGCAAAACAAGTAAACAAGAATACCACTGATAAGACCTCATCATTGAAGTCTTCGAATCAGATCTAAAGCTCCTCCCCGAGAAACCGACCAAACTAAAGGGTAAAACCTCTAAAACATAGAAGAAAACGTAAGTGGTGAACAACCGTTAAAGAATATCGGGTATTGCAAATCAACAAGTTTATGCAGAAGGGAGAAAAAAACATATATGTTTTCTTTACGTAATTGAGAGTTTATTTTGACTATTATTTTGCCACGTAATATATATTTATATAATAAAGATTTACAAAATTAAGAAATAGTGTTTTTATCTGAATATGGGTAATTATGTCCAAAATTTTGGACAGCTCCATATGAGCATAGTGTTTATCAAAGAACTAATTTAGGATAAACTGAATGTTAGATACCCAAATTTCTCTACAATTAAAGGTCATTTTATATATAATCACCTTTTCTTTGAAATCAAATTATGCATATGCGCAGTTCAACATTGCTTTCGTTTAGAAAAAAAAAATAATCTTTTTATTTCTGATATACATATTTATCAATAGGCATTTATGAACTTTTTATTTCTAATATACATATTTAGCAAATCAATCTATACTATTAAAACAGAAGACCATTTTTGAGGTGTCCTTATGTTTTGAATATATTTACAGATTCCTACCACTAGATTATCAAACATATGCTTTTAATATAGTACCAATCTCGTGGAAAAATTCAGCAAAAAATATAGGCTTGATTTTGAAGACTGAGCTCATGAGCCACAGCTAAGTCACGACAGCATAGATTCTTTCCTTAGCTATCGTTTCCGCTGCACTGTGTACTCTGGGGAAATTCTTCTTTAATTGTCCGCAAGGTATCTGTGAAATCTGTGGCTGAATTGTAAAAGTATTTGATGGCATCTTTTGATATGTTGAGCATGTGTTGTTTTGAGTTCGTTAATGGTTTTAATGTTTCTTTCAGCAAGTTGATTAATAGAATTTCAATTACTTCAACTGTCTTTTCTTTATAAAAAATTACTTGGACTGTAAAGCTACTAGCTCTTTGTTCAGATTATTGAATCAAAAGAAACTCGAACACTCGTGATATCTCAAACACTCAAACTCTTTATTAATAACTCAACTCAATGTCTTAGAAACTTGCTCAAAACTAAGACTCTCAAAACTCTCTTGAGATATGCAAACACCCTTGCATCTCTTATATAGCTATTAGATTATCCTAAACTCATTAGGCATAATACAACTCAATGTTCTCTTAATCCTTATCACACTAGGATTAGGCAGCTTGTACTCCAAGCTATTTCATGCTTATCTCAACATTCTCCCCCTTAAGCTTGAAATCTCTATTCTTCAAATCTTCTAATCCAATGAGACTTCTCATCTCTTTGAACTTAATCCTCCCAAGTGCCTTAGTAAGTATATCAGCCTTTTGTTTCACTCCGGCAACATGTTCCACGCTTACAATACCTTTCTTAACACATTCTCGGATGAAATGAAATCTTGTGTGTATGTGTTTACTACGCCCATGGAACACCGGATTCTTGGACAGAGCTATTGCAGATTTGTTATCAATTCATATTACCACTTTCTTGACTCCATCTCCGAATATCTCCTTAAGAAGGTCTTCTATCCAAATGGCTTGTTTTTCTGTCTCGGTTGCGGCCATAAACTCGGCTTCACATGAGGATAGAGCGACGATTTCTTGTTTCTGAGAGCACCATGTGATAGGATTTCCACCGAAATAAAATATATGACCGGTTGTGCTCTTTCCATCATCAGGATCAACGTTGTAGCTACTATCACTGTAGCCTACCAAACCTTCTCCTTGTTTCGACACAAACCTCAAGCCATATGACAAAGTCCCTTGTAAATATCGTAAAATCTGTTTAAGTGCTGCCTTATGTGATTCTTTCGGACAGTGCATATACCGACTGAGAATCCCCACACTGCACGCAAGATCCGGCTTAGTATGTATCAAATATCTCAGGCAGCCAATTTGTCTTCGATATTCTCCTTCATCAACACTTCTGTCTTTCTCTGCTTTTCCTAACTTTAAGTCGGAATCCATAGGAATGTGCGAAGCATTACAACCTTTCATCCCGGCTCCTTTAAGTATCTTTGCTGCATATTTCTCTTGGCTCAGAATTATACTTCCCTTTCTCTGTGTAACCTCTATCCCGAGATAATAGCTTAGTCTCCCAAGGTCTGTCATATCAAATTTTGCCGCCATACCTCTCTTGAATTCGTTGATCATTGCCACACTAGAACTGGTTATGAGCAAGTCATCAACGTAAACTGCTACTACCACAAGATGCTCTTGCTCATTCTTTCGATATAGAGATGGTTAGACATCGCACAAAACCCAAATCGCTCAACACTGCATTGAGCTTCTCGTTCCAAGCTCTAGGAGCCTGTCGGAGACCGTAGAGTGCCTTCTTTAGCTTATACACTTTTGCTTCCTTCCCTTTCACGACAAAGCCTTCTGGCTGCGACACATACACTTCCTCTTTTAAGTCACCGTGCAAGAATGCGGTCTTAACATCAAGATGATGCAACTCCCAACCATATGTTGCTGCTATCCCTATGATCAATCGAACTGTTTCTATACGTGCGACCGGTGCAAAGACCTCATCAAAGTCGATTCCATGCTTCTGTATGTAGCCTTTTGCCACTAAGCGCCCCTTGTATTTGTTGATGCTCCCATCAGAGTTTCTCTTCACCTTGAAGATCCATTTCAATCATATCGCTTTGCAGTTGGGTGGAAGATCTACAAGGACCCAAGTCTCATTTTTCACTATTGAGTTTATTTCATCCTCGCATGCATCTCTCCATACCTTTAACTCTTTCGCTTCGTCATAGCTCCACGGTTCTTCATTGCAGAGCAATATAAGGTGCTCACGCTCAATCTGACAAAGCGTTTCATACATATTGTCATCTTCAGCCAGCAGCTCGTAGTCATCTAAATAACTCGGCTTGTTTCTCACTCGGGATGATCGTCTTAGTGTCTCATGCTCTTTTTCAATAGTTTCTGTGTCACTTTCTTCTCTGACAGCCTCTGTCTCGACTTCCTCAGCATCACCAGTTTTAATGTCTTCTTTCTTTTCTACTCTGTTTTCTCGAGTAGTTTGCTCAACATCTCCAAAGTCAATAACATCTGAATCATTATGCCCTTCCTCCGCTGTTTCTAGCCATCTCCATCTTTGATCTTCGTTGAAAACAACATCTCTACTTACTATTATTCTTCGAGTGGATGGATCAAGGAGCCGATAGGCTTTTGTTCCTGGTTCTGTACCGAGATGAACCAAAGCTTTTGATCGATCTTCAAGTTTCTTAAGATGAGGCTTAGTTATCTTTACATAGCCGACACAACCGAAGACCCTTATGTGTTTAACACTCGGTTTCCTGCCCTTGAAACTCTCATATGGGGTCTGTAGCACTAGAGTCCTCGTTACTAATCTGTCTCACCGCCTACCCCCACAAGAAGTTTGGAACATCCATATGTTTCAAAATGCTCCGTACCATCTCTAGAAGCGTTCTGTTTCTCCGTTCGACGACTCCATTCTGCTGAGGTGAATAGGGTGCCGTGAGGTGACGTTCAATCCCTGCATTTTCACAATACTCTTTGAACTCATGTGAGTTGAATTCTCCTCCTCTGTCGTTTCGAAACGTTTTAATCTTAGTATGTGTCTCCTGCTCTGCAATGGCTCTAAATTGCTTGAACATTATAAACGCTTCACTTTTCTCTTTCATAAGGACAGTCCACATGTACCTTGAGTAATCATCAATGAATACGAAAACATATCTGTTTCCTCCGGCTGTGGATGGTGTGATAGGGCCACATAGATCTCCATGAACTAGCTCCAAGACTCTTGTTGCACGGTACGGGCTTGCTTGAGGGAACGACTTTCTTATTTGTTTTCCTCGCAGACATGCCGTACAAGTCTCTGTTTCAACTCCAAATCGAGGCAATCCAATTACCAACTCCTTTTCTACCATAAGTTTCAGATTTCTCAGACCCACATGCCCTAACCTTGAATGCCACTTAGATGATTCCTTGTAGCGCACCATCTGTAGACATCTTATTGTTTCTACCTCCATCGCAAATTTGTAAAGCCGATTAGGTGATCGCTTGGTCTTGACGACAAGTCTTTCATCTCGATCATATAGATACAGCCAATCTTCTTTCATCCTTACCTCACAACCAGCTTCTGTTGCATGTCCTAGGCTTATAATGTTGCTTCGAAGATCAGGGATATAATATACGTCAGAGAGAGTCTTCTTCTCACCACTCTTTGTTATGATTATAATTGATCCTCTCCCTGTTATGTCTATCCGGGAATTGTCACCAAACCTCACTTTTCCAGTGATTCCTTTGTCTATACTCGAAAAATACTCCAGATTCCCTGTCATGTGGTTGCTGGCTCCATTGACTAAGTACCTTGTCAGTCTTCTCGAGTTTATCTGGTATCACCTTCTGTTCATTGAGATACAAAATCTCGTGGACCATCAATTCATCAGCTTCATGCGTTTTCTGCCTCACTTTCATGGATTTCTTGAAGCTTAAGCAAGCGGTCGGGACAATTCATAGCAAAGTGCCCTAGCTTATCACATCTGAAACATACGACTTTGGATGCATCCCTCTCTTGTCGATAGTAACCTCCGCCATTCTGCTGATACCCATACCGACCACGTCCTCTGCCTCGGTACTGACCTCCTCTGCCTCTTCCTCTCGATGAGTCATATCGCTCCTGATATCCCTGTGGTCGTGTATCGTTATTTGTATACATCAATTTGTTTTGACTCTGTTCTTCATGCTTGTCTTCTTCTTCATCAAATATTCTCTCTTCGTAGGCCTTTAAGCGCCCTACAATATCTTCAAAACTTGTTTTGTTCAGATCAAGAACCTGTTCCAATGCGGCGATGATATGGATATACTTCTTCCTTGGTAAGCTATGCAGGAATTTCTTGACCATCTTTGGCTCCTCTATATTTTCCCCTAGAGCTGCAGATTTTGTAGCTAGTTCAGAGATTTTCCCGACAAAACTATCAATTGAGTCGGTGTCTTTCATCTTTAATCTACTGAAATCTGCGGTTAAGGTACTCAAACGAGCTTCTCGAACACGCTCAGCGCCCATGTTCCTCATCTTTATTGCTTCCCAGATCTCCTTTTTTGTAGTAAGATTTCCCACCTGAAGCAATAGTGATTCATGTATTGACTGGAATAGCAATGCTGGTGCTATATCATTCTTATCTCCGATCTCCCCTGTATTAATGGTCTCCCAGACCTTATGAACTTGTAACGCTGCTTGCATTCTCATTGTCCACACGGTATAGTTAGTTTCAGTGAGTAATGGACACTTAATGGACGAAGAGCCACCGCTCTTGTTGTTATTTGTTGCAACGATTTCCCCCATGATTTTTCTTTCAATTTAACAGCCTTGCTCTGATACCAATTATTAAATCAAAAGAAACTCGAACACTCGTGATATCTCAAACACTCAAACTCTTTATTAATAACTCAACTCAATGTCTTAGAAACTTGCTCAAAACTAAGACTCTCAAAACTCTCTTGAGATATGCAAACACCCTTGCATCTCTTATATAGCTATTGGATTATCCTAAACTCATTAGGCATAATACAACTCAATATTCTCTTAATCCTTATCACACTAGGATTAGGTCGCTTGTACTCCAAGCTATTTCATGCTTATCTCAACATAGATTACAGTTAAAACCACGCAAATCCTTCTCTCAACAAAAAATGCTGATGTTTGATGTTTAATTATATTGTTTTTTTAAGATTTAATTAGATTGTAAAATTGGTATTCTGATAGTTTGTGGTCTAGAACGTAGTTGCGTCTGGGTCAGAAGACCAACATTTATTTTAGCTAGGGCTGTTCAATCCGGATATCGTTCGGTTTTTTTGGTTTTTCGGTATTTCGGTTACTAAAATATAACTACCATTCTAAATTCATATTTACTTCGGTTCGGTTTATATACTGTCGGTTTTCGGTTTTATTCGGTTTTATACCAAAAACCTAACTATTTAGTTTGAGATCATATTATATGAACTTTAGAGTCATGTTATCAATGCAATCATTTATTAAATTCAAATAAATGAACAAAAAAATAAAAAACGCTTCTACCATCATATAAAATAATCAAATTTAGAATTAGAATCAAAGCTCAATAATTTGAAAGTAAAAATAAGAAACAAAACAGAAACACGAAAGAAAAGTTTTTCTACTCTTCCATATTTATTGTTCATCAAATTCATGCTTCTTCGATTGAACACGAAAATTTGTTCGTTTATTGATAAGAAAAAAATTGTGAAAATTTTTCACTAATTATTATACATCAAATTTATAACGTTCACTTCAATCTAGTCCATGCTAAAATAAAGCAAAAAAAAAAACTAAAAAAGGAAGACTAAGAAAATAAGAAGCCACAATCGCGATGGATTGTTATTTAATTATAGTTCAAGTGTTTTACAAATTAGAGTTTCTTTATTACTATAAAAATATGGTAATTGTTATTAACAAAAATTAACTTATATAACAAACACATTTTCATGTATCATTATAAAATAGATATATATTTACATGTTTCTACTTTTGATCGGTTTTGTTCGGTTTATTCGGTTTAATCGGTTATAAACCAAACCATATCCAAATCCTACGGTTTTTATAAAATCACATCCATTCGATTTATATGGTATATGCCAAAACCAAACCATATTGTCTATTTCGGTTCGGTTCGGTACGGTTCGGTTTTACCGTATTGAACAGTCCTAATTTTAGCTATTATATGGGATTAGCCATTATTGTGATAATTACTTAATTGTGAAAAGTAACTTCTTGGTGTTTGCTTGGAATTTTGTTTTCTGTGTCATTTCCTTTGTCCTGCACAACATTCGTTGATAAGACTTCAAAGGCAAGTTCTTCCCTTTGGAAGCATCATTGCCATGTGGCATTACATTTCTATTTCAAAAGGTATATTTTTTTTTTTTTGAAACTTAGTTTATTTCAAAAGGTATGTTCTTAATTTTGGAAGCATCATACATCATTGCCACGGCCATCATTGATCATATTACTAGATTTTCATATTAAAGATTTTCAGTAACTAAATTTTTAACTTAATTCAGGGCTTGCGTTAAAATACTATAACAACTATTTTTACATGGTTTTTGAATTAAAACATTGTTGAATAACAGTAATTTGTTTTCCAAGTGAGGTCCTTAACAAAATTGATTTTGTTCTTTGTTTGCGAGATATTCTTTTATGCTAACAATATTTTTGTTTGCGAGATATTCTTAATGGTTCTTATATCTTTTGAACCAAAAAATCAAAACCACAAGCGAAACAACTCTAAAAGAGAAAACTAGAACTAAAAAAAAAACGGAGCACACATGCTAAACCTATTAGCGAACAAACAAATGGGTTAATAAATTTGTCAACAAAAAAAATAGTCTCGCGCTTTAAAAGCAGATCAAAATCTAATCTATACTATTAAACCAGAATCTCTAATAGGATTCTGCCCTTGGTTTTTTTACTTATTTACAATGGCATGTATTTTCCACCCAATCAGATTTAAAAATTTTAACGACCAATCACGTTTTTTTTTTTTGATTAATCTGGGGGTATCCCAGGCCCATGAAGAGGCTCAGACTAATCCCTAAAGAGAGGTGTAGCCCACAGATAAACCCTCTCTCCGGGTATTCAAATGGGCCCTAAAGCATGGGCCCATATCCGTGTTTGGTGACCAAGATAATTGTGACTTAGTTTCGCGCAGCAGGTAGGTCGAACCTGAAACGTGTTAGCGTCCCAGTCCCGCCTCCTTACCACCCGACCACAATCACCCGGTCTACGACCAATCACGTTGCATCACAATTGAAAACGAGTCTAATTAAAAAAACAAATGTGTTATTTCCTAAATACACTATCTACCTAAACCGTGAATAAAGCCTACCAAAAAAAACCTAAACCGTGAATAAATATAATACACGCCTCTAACATAAGTTGACATTCCTAAGAACTAATATACGTCTCTAAAATAAGTTAAAAATTTGGGTAAACGATCTATTTACCCACGAGAACTATCATATAGCATCAGATACCCACCGAACTATGACCTCATGCTAGATCTCCACGAATTGAAAATTGCAAATGTATTTCTACCCGAATCAATAGTTCGAAACTTAATTACTCATAGACGATAGTTTTAACTGGTTTATCGGTTTTAATTGGTTTATTCTTAGTCAAATAGCTTAAAATCAATTAAACCAAAACAAAATCCAATTTATATATATAATCGTTTTTTTTACAAAAATTCTAAATAATTTACCAATTAAACCAAAACAAAACCCATAATCCAAGTGCTATAATCTCTCCACCTCCATCGCCGCCTAATCAAAAACGTCGCCATCACCAGCGTAGATTCGTCAAGATAATGCAATAGAGATTTGCAGTTTTTGGTAATGCAGTAGAGACTTGCAGTTTCTGGTATATGCGCTTATACATCTGACTAATTTGATGTTTGCCAATGAAAAAGAGTTCTGGGTTGTATCTGACTTGTTGATGAATCAAATGTTGAACATTGTTTCTAGGTATTTATGCCTCTCAAAGAAAAGGCATGGGCGGATATCCTTGATGAAGGAGATGATCTTGATTCGGAAGAAGAGCATGGGTGTGATGTTTCTTTGAAAAAAATGTGTAGAAGAGATACAAAACTTTATTAATCACAGAAACAAGAAAATGTTTACGGTGATTTAGGTGGAGATTTAATGGGTTTATTTTTACAATTGAAGAAGGTTTTGTTTTGTTCATCAGAAAAAAGATACATCACGATAGAAGCCAAAAAATTACATATAAAAATTGGTTCATGGTTTGGTTTAACTGATTTTAAAATCTGGTAAAGAATAAACCAATTAAAACCATCATTTGTGGGTAATTAAGTTTTGAATTATTGATTCGGGGAAAAATATGTTTGTAATTTCCAATCTATGGAGATCTAGCACGAGGTCATAATTCGGTAGAGATCTAATGCTATATAATAGTTTTCGTGGGTAAACAGATCGTCGACCCTAAAAATTTCGCATGCAGAGAGAGTATGCACGTTTTCTATTGTAAAATAGTGTTTTAGCTTTTATTTTATGTAGCAATCCAAGATGACCTTGTTTAGTTATTTATTAAGATTTCTTACATTACATCAACACGAAATATGATATAGTCGGACATTTTTTCATTTATATAATCGGATATAATACTTTTTGACAATTTCAAAACGAAAATCAGAAAAAAACCATTTCTTTTTTTTCCAAAGATTGCATTAACTACTATGTGCCATATTTTAATAGAAACTAATCAACAAACAAACCATCATTTATGCTTATTTACAATACATGCCATTCCTATATTTATGCCTAACAATATTAATTATTTTTAATCTAAAACTGTTTTTCTTTTGACAACATCTAAAACTGTTTTATTTCAGCATTTAAATCTTTCTCTTTTATCTTTAGATCTTTTTCGCCTTCCAGAAATTTGATTTTCATACTTTATGTTTTGAGATCAATGCAGTTCATTACCGTATTTGTTTAACATTTTTTTTTTGTTGGTTCTGATTTCAATCGAAGGTTCATCCATTTATCAGATTATATTTTTTGCATTGACGGGTTTATCTTCTCTGTGAATCTGGATTTACTTTGTTTTTGTGTTTTTGTTTTCATCTGAGTCAACTCGGTTTGAATTTGGGTCAGATTTTGAAACGGTTGACAAAAAAAGATTTTGAACAGTTGACAAAAAACTGAGTTTTTAACGTTGGACGACATCTGTTACTCAATTTATTTACGAATACAGATATTTTAACTTTAACTTTTCAAAAAATCAATCAAGATTCTTTCGTTTTTCGTTTCTATGTTACAAGATGTATTGAACAGTTGTTACATCATGACTATGTGACACTCAAAGAATCAAAATATATATACTTCAGTTATAAAAGATCCTTTTCATAATATTAATGCTTAATGTCTTCAAATAATATTACTATCAGAAAGAACCAATAAATTATATTAGCTTTCAAAATACGATCAATATACATAGAATTAGTAAACAAAATCATATACCATTCTGGTAAAATTTAATAAATAAAATTATGAAAAGTAAAAATATATTTATATCAATGTTTTTAAATCTTATTTAGACATTGAACCGGATTATTTTTTTGGTCATTGGATTATTGGATTGGCCGTAGGTAAACCGTATATCAATAGTTTATATAACTATACATATCAGTATAAAAATATAGTAAAGTTTTAAAATCTATTTTCTTTATTTATTCTGTTTCACATAAAATATAAAAAAGATAATCTAAACAGTTTTTATAACAATTTGGAGTTACCACATAAAATAAAAATACAATAAGATTAAATAAATAAGTTTATAAATATCTAATGTAAATATTGAAATTAAATATTTTTTTTTGAAAAAATGTAAATAAAATTGGATTACATATCGACCACCCATTGGTTAAACCAATTTTCTTGAGTTTTTGCTAATTTGCAAGTTTATTAGATTTTAAATAATAGATAATTTTTAAATCCAAAATAGACTATATATATCGAATCACTAGATTTACCAGTTTTACTGTGGGTATGAATTGACCACAGGTTTGATTGGGTCTACGAACGTTGATTTAAATGAAAAAATGTTTTGAATATACAAATTTTTTATAGATTAACAAAACATGTAACTTTTAAATATAGTTTTGAAAATCAAAAAAATCTAGTTATACAAAGCATGTGTGATATTTTCATTGAAGGCATCTTCATGGAATAAAAGTCCATCCGTGAAAAGATGGAGAAACGTAAAAACGTGCTTACCTTTAACATTCTCTTTTATTTTATTTACATTCCATTCCATTAGGGAAAAGATGGAGAAATGTGAAAAACGTGCTTCCTATTATTTTTATTTTTCTTTATAAGTTTGGAGATTCGTACCCTAACCTCACGAGCAATCAAGGAACAATGAATCACGAGCAATCAAGGAACAATGAATATCACTGACCCATTTGCGAAGCATGTTATTTTTATTTATATTTATTATAGAAAAATATTGCAAAAGCCTTCACCAGCTCATCACCTTCTTGGCCTTTAAAAGGATATCCCCCTTACGTAGAAGTTTACCCACATCATCCATTCACCGCCGCTCAACAGATATAAGCCATGTCTGAGTGGTTCACCCAACTCGAAGAGGTCGCATACTCCATAGTCGAATATGTCCCATATCTCGGCACCGTATACTCTCTAAAACGAGCAGTGAAAGCATATAGCGCGAGAGATTGGACGCGACATTGGCAGTCCGTCGGCAACTTCCTCGAGAGCTCCGTCCGCGATGTCGTTCTCGTTACCGAAACCGCCGAACCCACCGAAGTCGCCCTTCTACACACCATGGCCGAGTCGTTCACCGACAAAATGATTGAGCTCTACCATAAAGAGCCCAAAAGGCCTGAGGTCAAAATCACCGAAAAGCTGGATGAAGAAAGAGGACATGTACTCGTCGCCGAGTCCTCACAGGGCAAGAATGTGAGTCAACTCTTCGGAGACAAAGCCAAGGGTGTGCACCACTTTCACGGCGCTGTGTTCACTGGTACGCTCACTGACCCCGAATATGCTCCAAACGGCGAGAAGATCCGGCTTGATATTCCGCACGGATTGTACGACGGGGGACGAGTCACCTTCTCCTGGAAATGGACTAAAGACTACTATGGAGCAGAGAATGTACCTGAAGCCACGTATGGTCGTATTAAATTGGAAGCCGGTACACCCACAGGGTTCGCATTGTCCAGCCGTAAGGGTGCCGGATGGGAAGGTTATGACTTTTGGGGTCAGATAAACTCCAAGGACGAAATCAATGCTACAACCAAAATCGATGGTAGAGAAAATCAGATTGTCTTCAAAAGGTTGGACGGAACCTGATTTCGGCATTCCAAGTATACAAGCACACCTGAACCTGGCCCTTTCAACAGCGATACCCTGTACTAAAAATAATTTATCGTTGTTTTTTTAATATTCAGTACTTGAAAAATAAAATGCTAATAGATAGACAATAGATTTTTCTGTTGTTTATTTGGATTTAGCTTATTATCTTTAAAAGTTATGTAATATCATTACATTAATAAAAATCTGGTCTGTCTGGACCCTCTTGTGGAGGTCTGACCCAACCCAGCCCCTATGGAATTCGCTTCACTTTTTTTTTGGTTTATATCATGTAATATATATTTTCTTACAATTTATATATTTTAAAATATTTATCATACTAAATTTATTTTATTAATGAAATTAAATGCATACATAATATATATTAAAAATATTTGTTATTCTAGATATTACATTAGATGTGCTTGAGAAACAGTTAAGTTAAAAAATGATTAAGTTCAAAATACCTATGGGAATTGAGGTATCCCATCTCAAAAATGGAATGTCTTAGACTTAATTGGTGGGACTCATTTTGTGCTTGGTTAAACATATCATGCTTAATGTACACTAATGTCTAGTGTAGCCTAATGACAAAGGTTCAACATATTGATGTTTTAGTCTTTGTCACTATTATATAATCGAGTTTAAAGTTAAACGATCTAATATTTTCTTAAATAACCAATATCTTAAAACCGAACCAGCAAGACTTCCATGTCATAGTTCAACCGGTTCAACAGATTATAATAAATAAATTTGGTAGCATTAGTGTACTACTAAAGATCATTTTTATTGTAGTGATTGTAAGTTTATTTTTGAGTCTTCAACAACTAGTTTGTTTTTCTTATTTGTAGGTTTATAATTTTTATTTTGTAGGTTTGTCGTTGTCGACTTAGATTGGTTCAAACGCGGTTCTTGTTTGGGAGTTTGCGGATGCGGGTGATTGCGGTTTCAAGCGTTATCTTGCGTTTTGTATGACTGGCATAACGTTTGAAAATTGTTGCGTTTGCGGGATGTTTATGACTGGTTGATTATGAAATATTAGAGCGGTTTAATAATAAATTACCAATATAAACATATTATAAGATTATAAAATATAAAAAAATATTATTGTGATCAAATATAATAATTATTAATATAATATGATTAATAATAATATTATGTTTATTTATTTAATTTTTAATTAGTTGAAAACTATAATTTTAATATATATTTTGAAGATTTATATTAAAACTTTTAAAGAATATTATGTTTCGTTTTATATATGTGTATATCTTTATAAATGTATATATATTAAGTTTTAAAAATTCTAATCATGAATATATAGTTTAAAGTTTTATAAAACAAATTATGACATTGATTGTGAATTTAAATTAATATATAAATTGTGTATATACTTTTATTATAATATTTCCATTTTGATTTTTAATTTTAAAATATTTAGAAAAAATAATTTTATATTTTTGTATCCAACCATCGCCAAGACCAGAACGCTAGCTGGAACCAGCTTTTGATTTTAAGAGGTTCGGAGCGATTTGAAGCGATTTGTAGCGGTTTGTATGATTATTTTGAAACGCTGTCAACCACTATCAACCGCAAAAGCTGCATTTGTGGGTGGTAGCGGGGAAACCAGTCAAGCCCTTAATTCACATGTTTTGTAGGTTTATCGCTGTAAAACATTTTTTCGTTTGTAGGTTTTCCTTCAAGGTTTTGTAGATTTTTCGTCACTATTCATCATCTTTAATCTAACTTTTTGAAAATTTCAAAAGTTTCAAAATTAACTCGTTAGCCTTGTAAGTTTGTGTTCTAATCAAGATACCCAAACAATATTCAACACAATAACTCAAGTCACTCAAGAAAACCCTCAAATTCAAGTTATATGGAAAATATGCAATTTTAGAGCTGTGAACTTCCATGAAAATGAAGCTAATGAACTCATACCTTAGAGGAGTGATGAGTATGACTATATAGTATTTAAAACCGTAAGGAATCAATACAAAAGCACAACAAAATCTTTTAATATTTTTTCTTATTGTTTCTTCTTCTTCAAAGAAGAAGAAGGAAAAAAATTGATTACTTAAAAAATTAAATCATAATGGCATTCTCGTAATAAACTTATGACCTTAAGAAATACATGTAATTTCTTCACTTGAGTTACTTTTTGGAGATTCCAAAAAAACTATTTTTGTAATTAAGTCATCTTTCTGGACTATTTACTGATTCTTAGAGCGAATTTCATTCCTGAGTCCAAAACAGCACCTATGACAACAATGTCACTATAATCTTTCCAATATTTCTCAAACTTACATTTCATTACTCTAACCATGTCTCTAATAAAATCATCCTCAGAATTCTCATGAAATTGCAAGCAAGACTCAATCTGCCGAACTTGCTTAAAATACAAATTTGATGTAGGATATGTTGAACCAGACACCAAATTTGTAATTTCTTGAAAAGGTTTTTGATATGCCATATATTTTATCCATTTTTACCCATGATTTATGAGTGTTTTAGGATATGTCTAGTATATTTTGGAGTCTATTTAGCATATTTTCAGGTTCAGGAGTAATTGGAAGAAATATAGTGTTTTTGGAGCATTTTAGAGCACTTTAGAGATTTCACCCAAGATGACCATATCGACCCCCTCAGGGTCGACACGGAGAGAGACGCGTCGATCGATACACATCTTGTGATATCGATCGATATTTGAGACACAGAAGCCCATTTTGGTCACAGCCGACTTGAAGCCCAAGCATTCATCTATTTACCAAAACGCCCCTGACGAGTTTTAACCTAATTTTCCTAAGTATTTATACATTGCCTAAGTGTTTTGGCAAGGAGAGCAATTTTTCCTAAAGGTTTTAGACCATTGTTTTGTGAGAGAGAGAGTTACAAATTGAGAGATTTCTTGAACACCTTTGTTTCTATCTATCTATGCAGTTTTATATTATTGTTATGATGTTTTACTTGGCTATGTTTGAGTAAACACTTTTGTTCGATTTAGGATTCAAATAGGTTGAGGGATTAGCCCCAAATATGAATACTTGAGCATGTGATATTCATCTTAGAAGATTGTTCTTAATGCTTGTGTAGGAGTAGCTAACCTACACATGAATACAGAGATATCATCCTTGGATCTATCTTTTCTGAGCTAGGAATTTGCTGGGAACAAGCGACAGCTGACTTGTTTTACTTTGGCGATTTTGCATTGTAAGGGAGGCGGCTCCTCTTCTCCAAGAAGATCATCCTGAACCCTGTTATTTTTATTTGGATTTATATGCAGTATTATTCAGTAATCATGTCTTTGTCATCTTGTTCAATGGCTGAGTAGTTGAATTGTTAGTCTAGGGTTCTAGGATATCAATCGCACGAGTTAAGCATAGATAAGCAATCCCTTAATTGTCTTCATTCATTCAGTCCTTAATGCTTGCTTTAAACTGATCACTTATTGTTAGATCTTAAGTTGAATCTGCTCATTAACCGTGTAGTAGATAGCTGGATCATTGGGTGAATGATTCAATTATCCCTAGTCAGCGAAAGTAGATACTAGGGTGTTTGATGAACCTATCGGACTTGACCTCATAGCTTGCGGTCGCTCCCTGACCCAAACGATAGCTTAGGCGTCAAAGAAGATCCGAAAAGGGATTAGTACCACCACAATGGACTGGTCTATCTGAGTGATCCGAGTTCAAGATCGAGCTGTATTGTGCTTGAATAATTTTCTTAGCTCAGTATTGATATCCATTGAAGAAACCCTAGACTGACTCCTTTTTATTATTAAATTTACACCTTGCTATTTTATTTACTTTCTTGTCACGGAACCAACTTTAAACCATTTATAGTTTTAGCTAAGTGGAGAACCTATAAAGATAAAGTGTAAACTGGTCCTCTGGAATTGAATCTAAATTACTACATCTATACTGATTAGCTTGCAGTAGTAAAGACACAGTTTTAGTGTATCAATACTATTAGTAAACTTATCTAAAGCAAAACAAAATAATTACAAAAAACTTATAACTAATAAAGTAGACTAAGAAGAAAAACAAAACACAATAATTAAGCCACAATATTATTCTCTAGGGGTGGGCGTTCGGGTACCCATTCGGGTTCGGTTCGGATCTATTCGGGTTTCGGGTTTTTGGGGTCAAAGATTTTAGCCCCATTCGGGTATTTCTAAATTTCGGTTCGGGTTCGGTTCGGGTTCGGATAACCCATTTAAATTATTTAAAAAAAAATAAAATTTATTATATACTTTAAATTTTTAAAATCTATAAACAAAATAATTTATTACATATAAATTTGAATAACATATGTCAAAATACCTAAACTTAACATTTAAATTGATTTTCTTTAAATATTTGGATAGAAAATCAATAGATATTTATGTATTTTAGTGTTTTGAGTATACTTTAGCTATTTTAGACATTTACTTTTGACTCTTTGTATATATTTTAAGTATTTTGAAAACTTAAAAATATCTTATATATTTTGGATGTTTTTAATATACATTATATATAAAAAATAATTAATATATATAGGTATATTAATCTATTTCGGATATATTTGGGTACCCGAAATACTTCGGTTCGGATCGGGTTTGGTTTCGGTTCTTTAAATACCAAAATTTTGAACCTGTTCGGATATTTATTCAATTTCGGTTCGGATTCGGTGCTACTTTTTCGGATCGGGTTCGGTTAGGTTCTTCGGATTCGGATTTTTTGCCCAGCCCTATTATTCTCGTCCATGAGATGAAGAGAAGAAAAGGTTTGACAGCCAAAGTATAATAAAGCATTCAAGTCTCTCGACGTAACTTTTTTACTACTAATTGGCCATTTTATAAAGATACAGGCCCATACAAATTGAACAAATCCCTCAATAATGGAGCTCGTTAAGAAACTCAACAGAATCGAAATACGGTATTGCTTTTACATATGCCACGTGTCAAAACGTGTCAAAAAATGCCCCTCCTTCTTTGATGACGTGGACACCTAAGAATAGAGCACAAGATAACTTTATTAGTATAGAAGATAGATAGATAGATAAATTTTTTTTGTAATTATTGTGTTTTGTTTTTCTTCTTAATTTACTTTATTAGTTATAAATTTTTTGTAATTATTTTGCTTTATTTAAAACTTGTATTTGCTTAAATGCTCGATGTGTATGGCATGTTTTAACCTCAAGTGTTAGTGTCAAAATTATAATGGTATTATTCATAATATAACAAATTTATCGTAATAAATTCGAATGGAAGCGTAGAAGCGATTTTTTTAAAAAAAATTAGGAAACGGATACGTGTTGGAAGTGTTTATCCATATATGTATATAAATACACATACATACATATAATATAAAAAATTACAAAATTTATGAATCTAATTATATGTTTCAAATTTAAAATAGCATTTATTCGTTTATAAAATTTTAAATGATTTCATGTTAAAACTGTGAAAATATCACATAAATTAAGTTTAAAAGAAATTATAATAGTAATTATTTTTTAGTATTTCAAAAATAATTAACATCATATTCAAATATATATGATAATCTCTAATAAAAATCTCAATGCATATTATTGGTATCTTTATATTTTCTATTTAATTACTATCAAAATTTAGATTTTATACAAAAAACATGATTTTTTCATTTTTATTTATTTATGATATTGCACTTTTAAAATGGAAACGTGATTCCAAAATGGAATCGTAAGCTTACAATGTGTTTTAAATTGAATATTTTAGAAGCGTCTTGGAAATGAGGTTCCGTAAGTTTTTGCAAGATTCCGAATCCGATTCTGATTCTAAAACGGGAAGAGGATGTTCGATGAAGCTTCCATGCGACATGGTCCAGGCTTCAGTGACAGGCGGTTTTAAGAGTGTTCGTATACAAGTAGTCTATGATATAGATTAACAAGAGTGATTACAATACGTAGAACACTATACCTTAATCCAGTTCAATAGAAAAGTAAACACCACAAGTCCATTTATAAAGTCCCTGAAAGCAATTAGTACCAATTTGGACTCGGACTTAGCGCTGTGGAGCCACTCCACAAAAGGCTTAACATTATTCCAAACATGCGAGCTTTTGTAAACTCCGGTAAGACCGTTTTGGTACCATTCCAACACAAACTCTTCCTCAATGAGCTCTTGATCGTACAGTGATTTAAAACCAGAGGCCAGCAAACTCCTAAACTGCCTCTTCGTTTCCTTTCTTTCAGCAGAATGATTCTATTGAGTTGAGCAGATGCATCTTGTAGTCATATTTGGATTGAGCCCCGAGTTCACAACCAAAGTACTTGCGGGTTGAGTAAGAAGCAGGCCTCCCCAAGGCTTCTGGAATGTCAAGATCGTTGGTCTTGATGCCCGTTACCTTTGCCTTCAGACTTGGTAAGCCATCTTTTGGCAATGTTGTACCTGTTTCACCAATGTTCATTACCTTTGCCAGTCGGTTTGATGCACCAATATTCTGCAGCGCCATCTTGAGTCTCTTCCTAGACGAGAGAAACGGGAACAATGGAGCTGGTCAGAAAGCAGAAGTGTGTTTGGTGAACAGGGAACGTGAGCCACAGGATTGAAGATTGAAGATGCGTGAGACTAAAGTAATGGAAGAACTTGTAGTCCTTAGTTTTGGATGTATGATGGTATTTTTATGTTTTATTATTGAATTTATACATATTTTGTATACTATAATTCTAAATTTATAAAAGAAATGTTGAACATAATCTATTAAACTGTTTCATATTGTTCTATGTTTATTTTACCCTTTTTACAATCAAAATATGATAATTTGTCATTTTATATATTTCCTTTCTTGTCAAGCAAATATATTTAGTAATATAGTTTTATCATGTATATACAGTAGAAATTTGATAAATTAACAAAATTTTCTGATTCTAAGTTTGGCCATTGTTTGATGAAACGAAAGACCTTTTGTTAAAAAAATAAAAATAATAAATTATAATAATCTCAAAATTATTAATGTAAAGATTTTATTGTACTATATTATTAGAATCAATAAAACACTTGCTTACTATTCTTTATCATTTTTATGTTTGTTAATTTTCTTTTAATCATAAAATATGAAAATAGTTCGTTACTATATGGAATTATGGATGATATGATTATTCTTGTGTTAATAAAATAGAATAAAACAAAGATATAATAAAAAATATAAAGATTAATGTAAATATTTTTATGGTAATTAATGTTCGGTGATCATGCAATTGTGTGCATGAGATCTACTATGCTCTGATTTTAAGGGAATAATTAAAATGAATCAAATTCTAATGATATTTCTAGTAACATAAGCAAATGTAATTAGTTTCATATAATGCTTTTAAATTATATAATAAGCCAAAAATATTTTTGACTAAATAACTACATCATCAAACATCAGTGTTTAAGATTCACAACTTAAAAACGGTTTTGTCTAAATCATTACAAGTTTTTGTTTTAAATGATTTTCTTTTTGAACAAACAATTTGAATGATAAAGTACAACATTTGTACCAACAAGTCGTTTAAACTAATAGAATTCGAACTATAGATGTATTTTGAATGGTATTGAGGCATATGGTCCAGCTTCAAATCTTTCAGCCACTCCTATTCGTCTAATTCTTAACCATAGTTGTGGGTGGATTTCTTATTTGATTGGAGTATCTTGGAATATTTAACCAACACTTAAAACCTCAGCAGTTGCAAAATCTTGAGTGAGCCAGATATGGTTGTATACAGTCATAAACCAATTGGTTTGTTTTGCGCATTATCTTCAGATGACAGCCTCTTCCAGTGTCCATTTGCTCATTGTCTTGTACTTGGAATTTGGTAACAAGGAACCACAGGTGGGGATGGTTTTCCTCCAACTCCACAGGTGTTTGTTGATATATATCAACCTCGCTTAACACACCCCCTGGTACAACCGGTTGATTGAGCCAGAGGTGTGTGTGCACTAAGACTGGTACATTTGGATCCATAGTATACTCCTGTTATGTGAAGCATAAACCAATTCATGTGTTGCATAGAGAAGAAAGATCGATGATCATATATGATTTAACTTCAGTAATAAACTTGGTTAAAAAATGTCAAAAGAGTACTTTTCTCGATAAGTATCTCTGCAAAGAAGGTACCTTTCTCGAAGATAGAGAGATGAAGCAAGCCACTGATGATATGATATCTCCTAGGTCTTCTCTTTCGGTACCTCTTCTCGGGAATATTTCTGCATATAGAGAGAGAGATGAAGACGTAGAGAGAGAGAAAGATGAAAAGACGTTGAATGGTCGATGGCAATACTATATGTTTCTTTCCGTAAGACACTAAGATCACTAATATTGCAAATAAGGTTCCCTAATACCTAGTCAATTTCTGTAAGACAATAAGATTAGGAAATTACCTTTCTCGGAAAGTTTGGCGCTCAAGATAAAGAGATGAGCCGTAAACGCGATGATGTTATGATACCTCACTTTCCGTAAAACATACCTCTGCTCGGGAAGTTCTCTGCGTAGAGAGAGACAGATAAAGACCTTGTCACTTTCTTGACTTAAGAAACTAAGATCAAGATCAAGAACGTACCTTTTCTTGAGAAGTTTCTAGCGAAGAGAGAGCGAGATGAAGCGGGAGAGAGAGAGAGAGAGACGAAGAGAGGTGATATTATATTTAACTGAGTTCTGAAATCAGTATACTCTTTTTTTGTCATCTGTTGGATTAATATTGAAATAACCGTGAACCTTACACAAAGCCGACAAAGGAACAAAGCCTTTCCGGAGTCATAAGCCGACGAGGTAAAACAACACCCCTCGGAACCAAAGATAAAAACAACAATGAAGGACAACTTGAGCTAAAACAAAGAAGAGATAGGTCACTACAGGAGAAGAGAGCACCACCTTACACTCAAGGACTGGTATACGAGACGAGAACAAATCCAGGAAGAACATCATAATAGAAAATCATTGAGATAGACCTGACGCACACGAACATCACCAACACAACAAAAGAAACGAGAGAGGTTAGAATCCTTAACCGTTGCTGCAAACACCCTTCAATCCCAACTAAAACTCGCCATTGGACCTTGATTGTGCTTTCCACGCGTCTCATACGCCTAACACCCTGCAATGAAGCCTATAAAAGCTTCTCAAACATGTCTTATTCACACAGCCGGTAACTGGATAAAAACCACTCCCAATTCAGGACAAACACGAACAAATCGGTGGCAATCGACCAACAACGGAGCATACGGAGCATTCGCTCCTAAACACCTTCTATCTCCCTCTGATTCTCTTCAAAACTAAAATAGAACTCGAAAAAGGCTCTGACCTTCAAGAATCAACAACCACAAGAGTTGAATTCCAAGAACAGAGACAGTACACCAATCGCACCTCTCCAAGCAATCCAAACCCGACCAAGTTTCAACAACGAAACACAAGGAAAGAACCTAACATGAAGATACAGCAAAGAACGAAGACTCACACACTACCATAAAAGATCAACCGCATCTCAACCTCATCGTTATGGTCAGAAGCGGGAGAATCAAGAAAGTATACAACTAGTGAACTTCACCGGTGACGAGATCTACCCATTGCAACCGCACCGAAGCCAACCAGCCTTCTACCCTTCTCCATCTGAACCAAGGCAAGCATGAACCAGCCATTACTTACCCTAAACTCAGACCTGAAACCATGGCTAACAAATGATGTTGAGAACTTGCGATTGGTACCGGAGAAAGCTAGATCTAGACACGACAGGGCCGCTCCCGGCGGCGGTGAGATCCACCGACCACCGGAGCAACAGACAAACGGACGGCGACTTCTTTCTTCTTTAGGGTCTTTCTTAGTTTGGGTTTTTACACTTTCTCTGGCAAGGAACTTCCAAATTGAAATCAGTATACTCATGTAAATGATTTAAACGTTACTTGACTAAACCCTATTTTTTATATATCTATGATTGAAAGACGTTGATATCATTGAAAGATATGAAGGTTCTCTGTGGAGTGTGTATATATTGCAACTTTAATATTTTATTTTTATTTGTTTGCACATAATTAATGCATTTACGTTATATATGTATGTAAATTTCTATATAGGAACTGGTATAGTTCCTACAAGAAGTGTTGTACAGTATAATCTCTTTAAATTAATACTCTATAAATTAATATACACTATAAATCTCTATAAATTAATATAATTTCATGGTCCTAAATTGAGTTTTTAATTTGGTTTAATTCATATCACGATAAATTAATATCTCTATAAATTAATAAAAAAATATATTTTTGGTGTAGTCTCAATATTATTAATTTATAGAGGTTTTATTGTATATGTTTATGTAAATATGTGTGAATATATAATAATAACTCTTATGTTGATTAAAATATAGTATGCCCTTCAACTTAAATTTTGAGATTGATTTTGAGATACGTATGAAATCATAAATGTTTTTCTTTTCTTTTTTTTTTATAAATAATCATAAATGTTGGTAGGGTGCTTTTGTGTTTTAATAAGTTTTGCATAAAACTATTCATTTTTAACTGAACTATACCATTTCCTATGTTAGAAACTTGTGTAAATGGTGTTACGTGATGCGCTTCATGGATGTCCAGTTTTTTTTTTGGTTCAATGCATGTTTTACTTTTCTGTTTATTTAAGCTCCATTCGGTGATTAATTTGCAATATATTAATAATTACTTAAAAGAAATGCAGCATCGGATATTTTAAAATTAAATTAATTAAGATAAGAAATACGTTATGATAATACAAAAAAAAAAATCTGAGTGGGCCAACTGTTAATTAGTGTTGGCCACAAAACCCGAATCTGATTCGAACAGTAGTACCAAAACTGATTAAATATCCAAACGAGTTCATAATTTTGGTATCTAAAGAATTGGAATCGAACCCGACACAAATCAAAATAAGTTGGGTATTTCTCATTATCTCTGAAAAAGATTAATGTAATTAAATATGTTAGTTGATTTCAGATTTAATATTAAAAATATATTCAAATATATAAGATATTTTTAAGTTGTCCAAAATACTTGAAAGTATATATAAATATCCAAAAGTAAATATTTAAAATAGCTATACAATACTCAAAACGGCAAAAAATATTTGGAATGTCTATTGATTCTCCATCTATATATTCAAGTCAAACCAATTTTATATTAAATTTAAGTATTGTGGAATAAATAATTAAATTATATGTTATATATTATTTTATTTTTAGATTTTGAATATTTTAAATATATATGAGTTTTAAACTTTAAAAAGAATTTAAACGGATTAATGTAAACCCGAACCGAACCCGTAAAAAACCTAGCAGAAATGTATAAATATCCTAAAGTAACTATAACTTTTAACTTCAAAAACCCTGAAATCTAAATAAACCTAAACGAACCCGAACGCCCAGTCCTGATAAGCCTTCTTTGAACATTTAATTACTCATGAAATTCAAAACTATGCCATTCTTTTGTCCTCAAATTCAAATACTAACTCTACCAAAACTAAATGCACTGAGACATACGAATTCTTGCCTTCCAACTCGTGCATCAATGTTTGATCCATTTTTGATTCGACTTTTCTGAAATGTTGGTTATAGAAGATTTATTTACTGAACCTAAACTTTATGTAATTTAATTTAGTATAGTTTGTACTTATGTTTCAGGTTACTCGTTTTGATAAGCAAGAGCCACACCATCTAGACCATCTCCACCCAACCTATATTTTTATCTCTATATTTTTTTCCTAAAATAGAGAAATTTTATTATAAAAATGGATTTGTTCCAATGTATGTCTTTATAATAGAGTTCCTCTATTTATAAAAGAGAATATAGAAATTTGCTATTTCATTTCTAAATATATAGGTAAAAAATAGAATTTTTCTATATTTTTCTCTAGAATAGAAGAAATCTATTATAGAGATATACATTAGAGTAAATCCGCCTTTATAATTAAAATCTCTATTTAATAGCAAAATATAGAGACGTACATTGAAGATGTTCTAAGAGATGCATTGTACAACATGGTCACGTCAAATTCATTTTTATTGAAATTGAAACATTATATTGATTATATGAATATTTCATTTACTTTCGGTTTTTAATATCTTCAGTTCAATCATATATAGATTCAGTTAAAAGGCACACATATAGAGTAGTCGCTATAAGATCGAGTAACTTGTCACACACGTATACAAATATCAAAGAAGTGAAGACTGTACGTTATATATTAATTGTCTTTCTACTCGAGTTAATCTCATGTTAGTAACTTGTGAAATGAGCAATAAAAGTGTGAAAAAAATGCATAACTAAAGAAATTTTAGGAAAAAATTGAAGAATATTTACACTTCTGCTCTACCCTATTACGTAAGCTGCTGTATACAAACAGAATCAAGTGACTGATACTACTTCTTTATAAAAGGTCACAGGGAGTTTTGTTTCTCATTACCCTGAATCTAAAATGAGCCTTTTTTTCTTCTTTTCTAAAATCTCACACTCACCGTAAGGCACAGTTTGGTTAATTTGCTTATCAGATGAATCCGACTTCTCGTTGCCCAGCTTGTCTTCTTGCAGACGATCAACAGGAACATAAAAGTAACCCTTTGGGAGACGCCGGTTCTTGAAAGAAGCTTCATCCGATGTCATCACAAGCTCCTTCGCAAATGTTTCTACATGCTGCTATTATCAGTTACCAAGACAAACAAGTATAAGAGACTAACTTGCAATGCAATGCAACTCACGACAAAAAGATTCTTCTCACCTTCTTGGTCTTTGATTCTTCATCTCCTTCCTCTGAAACACTCGGCGAGACTATACAATGTTTGCGTGGAACGGTTTTACCAGAAAATACTTGGCTTTCTGTTGGCTGATTACGCTTGGAAGTAGCACTATCGTAGGTTTTCTGATCAGTGTCCACTGAAACGGGACACTTGCCTCGCCGCTGCTTAACAGAGGCTGTGCTGTCAATGGTTATATCATTTGACCTCTGTATTGCTTCACTGCCAGATATATTACTATCTGGATAACCTCTAATTGACGTTGTAGCTGAGTCTGAAGAAACTTCGGAAGGAGAAAATAGATTACGGTCCGGTAATGAACGTGCAGCGTGATCCCTTCTGGCTGCAAGTATCTCATGTGAGGAAACAGCCAGCTCTCGCTGCAAATATACACACCGGTAAAAAGGTCAATGAAAGGAAGATTTAGGGTTTAGGTGTATTATAACATACTTTTAACTTCTCCCTCTTGACAATACGCTCACACAGAAGGCGTAACCTCTCAAGTTCAACCTGGAAAAGATATAGCAAAATTTCTAAGAACTAAAAATAACTTGTAAGAGAGAGTGCGCGGCAATGGCTAAGAACTCCTACCCTATAATGCTTGAGACTTTTCTGTTCCTCTGCCCCATGTTTCTGAGATTTGGCCTGCCAACAGTCAGACAAATATATAGCCAACCTTTGCCTTCATGAAAATGAGTAAAGATGATGAATAAGACCTTTGCCTTCTGTTCCAAGCTGTGTTTCCCACAGTAAGCCTTATGCGGAAGTTTCCCACCACCAGTCATATGAAAGCCAGCACTTCTGGCACAGTTGGGGTGAAATGTCGCCTGGCAGTTACCATAACTACACTGTAAAATGACAAATGAGCTTTTGATCAATCTTTGTCCCGATACTTAAGTAAGGAAGAGTTAGTACTCAGAACCTTAATGCATGCACCATATATCCGTTGGCATACACAACAAGTGCTGGTGTTCTTGGGCAGAGATTCCTAACAAAGCATCATATATTATTTTTTTAAACAGCTTAAACATGATAATGATTCTGCATTATAGTAATAAAACCCCACCATTCCCTGCACAGCATTTATTTGCCCCCTTCTGAAGGTTGATTCAAGAGACCACTGCAAGAAAAAAAAAATACAAAATTATTCGCAACGTTCATCACTTGAAATAGTACTTCAGATTCCTGATGCACAAGAAAACTTCACCTCAGCACAAAATGCATGTACCCACTGGCCATCTGTGGCTTTCCTAAAAGCCCCAGTTGTGCCTCCACATAAAGCACACTCGGTAGTAGAATAAGGTTTTTCCCAAAAATTGAAAGAACCAGTAGATTCCGCACATAGTTCACAGTACCAAGGACCGGTAGATTCTTTAGCACATTTGTAGCAATCCATGTGAACAGCAACCTGTAATCGGAGGCTGATCACTAAAGATGTCCCATGAAAACACAAATCATGGATACGTTAAACATAAGAAAATAATTCAAGAAGTCGTATCACCTTGCAACTAGAGCACACCACAATCAGGTTCCATATAGTTTCAGAGCGTCTGCAGATGTCACAACTTCGTGGATTTTCTGATGAAAATTCTCGTGTACGCTGATCAGAACGCTTCTCAGATGGTGCACCGGAAACAGGCCCCTTTAAAAGTTGTTCCTTTGTTTGTGGCACTAGGTGAGCGCTGGTAGTAACTTTACGTCTATACATATTCATCTGTCCAATTTATAACCAGCAAGAATGATAAAGATAAGAAACATGGCACAATAATATTTGTAGATCCAGTAAAAACTTAAAATGTAGCAACAACAACCTCTTGTTGAGTAGGTTCTTCTGTCATATCTTTCCTGAGCGATGTATTACGAGAAGATGTTGCTGCTGCAGCAGTAGCAGCAGCTAGAACAGCCTGGGCTTCTTTGTGTCTTTTCTCTTTCCTACCTTGCTTTCTTGCTTCCCTGACATCATGGAAATATTTGTTGACCAGAACATCATCCCATCTTCGTCCATGCTCTTCATCAATCTCCAGGGGCAGCTTTTTGGTAACTGCGTAGGCTAGATCGTCTGAGAAAAGGGATGAACTTCAGAATAATATAACATAAATTATTATACAGTGCATAAAACAATGGGATTAAAAATCACCCGATAGTTGCTTTCTTGAAACTGCGGTGCCAAGTAACTTTAGTTGATAATATAGAAGCTCTCCTTCCACTTCATCTTTAGGAGACATATCTAGTATGCCCAAATTCCTAGCTTTAGCTAACGGACAAAATCTGTCTCCGCACTCTGCTCTCTGATCGTCAGCGTCCTGCAGATGTTTGGTTCTTTCTTCAGAGCCTGCCAAATGTTTTTAATATTACCAAATGTCCTAAACGCTGCGGCATAAATCATAAAGTCTCTACCATCAGGTTCGGTTGTTATCCTATCCACATAAGAGTCGGTGCTGCTTTTCACGGTCTTTCCCTTGCCCATCTCTGACAATTCTTTGTGGATATAAGGAGGAGGATTGAAACCAGGATATGCTTCATGATCACTGAATCATCATAGATTAAGAAAGTGATTTAGTAGGTAAAATGTTTATGTAGCCAAGAGAACAACAGAGACCGTCACCCAAATGTGTTTGGGAGCTTACAAGAGATCCAAGATTATTGGACTTGGACAGTTCAAAATTCCACGGTTTTGAGAACTATTTGGCCCCAAGGAAAAGGCATTGTCCACCATTACTCTAGACGAACTGGGATTTGATTTTTCTCCGTGATCATCTACGCAACAAATTAAAAATAAGATGAGCAGCAGCTCCAATCGACTAGGATTATCTATTAAGCGTGATAAACATTAAACCATGAAGAGATATCCTCAATAGAAAAAACTCCAGGCAACTATGTATAACAAATGAAGAAAATACTACATGGAGGATACAAGCATGGGGGATAGATACATGGGAAAGTTAGAAGAACATACCACAAAGATGAACTGAATTTTTCCCAAGATGACATTCCTGATCAAGCACAACTGATTTCTGTATATAAGAAACAAGGCACAACGTCAAAAATCTCATCAGGAGGTACGTGTGCATAAAAAATAATACCGAAGCAGCCACATTTCAATTTAGGTAACATATCTAACAAGTCTTGGATAACTAATAATTAGCAACTAAATGCGAACGAACCATAGGAGATTACCTGTTCTTCTGAAGAATGATCAGATGGCAAATTCCCACTGATTTCTTTTTTCAAAACTGGCCTATTAGCTTTAGCTTCATCAACCCCTAAACCATTACTAGTACAATTTTTAGTAGGATCTACAATGTCAAAATCTAACGTGACAGAGTCCTCAGTACAGATAGAAGCCCGACGCTCAGATTTAGTAGTGTTCGTACTTTTAAAATTTCCGCATTTGTCCCTAGTACCCATGTGTGCATGCTGGCTAAGCCATTTAACTATCTTGCCTAGTAAATCAGGCAACAAGTCTCCATCCTGTGATGCAAAACTTTGAAAATCAATTTACAGAAAGCCACAATGAGAACACAGACGTTTTAAGCAGTATATGAGAAGTTTTATGCGTTACCATGAGTTTGGTATTCAAAGCATCAGGATTGACCCCAATCTCTGCGGCAACATCCTTCAAATCCACTTTCCCCAGGTCGATCAACTGAAAAAAAAAGTTAATCAATGAGTAAGAAAGACAAGAGGTACAGATAATGAATACAGTACACACACCTTTTTCAGAATCAATACAAAACTAAGAGACTTGGATCGAGTTTTTTCATTATCGGTGCCCCTCTCAGTAATCTCTGATTCAACAATGTCTGTTGCAGACCTGTCAAATTCTGAACGCGGTAATTCCAGTTCTTGCAACGCACTGTTTCTCGAAATATCAGAACCTGTACCTTGTGTTCCTACTTCAACTCGCGTCTCATCATTACTTAGGCGATCTCTTACAGATTCTGATGGAAGATGACATACAGGAGGATCAGCTGCATTAATAGGCCTTCCACTTTCTTGAATATCTGAATGCTTCGAGCAGAAAGCTCGCAGTTCAACCTAAAAGTTTATTATATTGTTAAATAAAATCAGCACTAGTGTCTATGATTCCGTTCTGTAAGTGATGAAACTTACAGTATCACACCCATGTTTTCCCCAGATTTCTAGCCTATTCCCTGCCTCCCTTGCACATATAGGATGGAAAGATGCTCGGCATGTTGCTGTGATCAAGAGAATGTAATAAAGCATTAGTAACTCATCTGATATTCGCCAAAGAATGAAGACAAAATATTTGAATCAAAGAAAAGTGTGGAAAGTAGAATGCAGCGATTAATTTGAATAAGTAACTAACGTAAGAACATAGGAGCATAAACATTTGCCTATTTATTTTGATTAGGTCCAAGCTGGGTGAAATTTCACTTTCACAGCAACCAAGCGTAATACGATATTAATATAAGAACAAAAAATCTAAATGTAAAAAATTTGCTTCATCCGAGTTGCAATCATCACAAGGTAGCCTGGTATAAAAATTATAACACTCCACTGCTGGGAACAGTCAACAAATCATATTCCACTTAAAAATGATAGAGACAATTGGGTTATCTGGACTAAAACTGCGAGTATAGCAGTAGAGGCAGATAAAATCCTATTTCTTTGTGGCGAAATTTAGCACAACTGTTAAGTTGTTCCAAGGAAGTGGCAGCTTAAGTAAAAGACCCAGACTATAGAACAGAGCATGTCACTAAGAATCTCAAATGTTACCAATGCTCTGAAGTAGAACCAGAAAGAAATAATACATACCATTACAACACCGAATGCAAGCACCAGATTTCACCTTGCACAAGTTACACAATAACTTCCTGCGAGTTTCTTTTATTCCAGGCACATTCAAGATAGGCTCCATTTTATTCAAGTCTTCTATATACACCTCAGGCATCCACAGAGCACAATACAGATGAGCGAACTCCGGTGGCCCACCATTCTCGGTTTTCGAGAGAACAGGTTTCAGAACACCACCCTTTTTCGGACAAAGCGAGCACGGCCTTTCACTATCACTACAACCATTCTCCAGCTCACACCAGGAGCACAACCAACTCTCATCCGTATCCTCAACCACACCATAGCACTTTCTATGAACTGTAGCTTTGCAGGAAGTGCAAACAATCAACTTGTGATGATATCCCTTGACATCACCACCAGTGCAGCAAAAATCACATAACAATGCATTCCCTCTGCAAGGAGCAGCAACCACTAATTTCTCCAGACCTGCATCACTACCAAGACGCCTCCGTTTTTTCGAAGGCCTTTCTGATGTCAACAAAATCCTATTCCTACAACCTAAAACCCATTCTAAACCACCAGAAGATAAGATCTCAACACTCATTGGCTGCCCAACAACTTCGTTTACACCCTCAGATACTTCTTTACTAATCTCTTTAGTTTCTTCTCCACAAACAGTGGCATCAGTTTCCCTCTGTTGAATACCAACAGATTCGCACTCCACCGAAGGTACCGAAAAGCAGTTTCTAGAAGATAAAGAACGTAGAGAAGCTAAACCTGACAAAGTTTCTAAATCAGGAGCCTCTAAGCGCCTAAAGTAGTCCTCATGCTCAACCCATACACTCCCACCTCTCAACCTCTCCCCTACCCTAGAAGACTTCTTCTTATTCTTCTTCGTCTCAGTCCCATGATGAGACTTCTTATGCCGCTTCTTATCATCCTTCTGGTTCAACCAATTAGCCAACGCAACGGGAAGAGTACTCACACTCAACCCCAGAGCTAAACCATCCTCAGGAACATCGTAAGGAGACCTCTCCGAGAGATGTTTGCTAGCCTGAGCCAACAAATCGACTCCCCTTCCTATCATCTTCTCCGGCCACTGGCATTGGTCAACGTTCATAACCGACGCGAACAAACGCCGTGAACTCCCGCGCCGCCCATGAAACGGAGCAATTGACCGTAACCCTAAATAATCGCGTCCTCCCGGATAACAGGAGAAACAAAACCTAGACCTAGCCCTAGCTTAGCTCTCCGCCGCGGCGATTGCAGATTCGAAACGATTGGAGAAGCGGAGATGATGATGGTGGTGGATTAAGAGCGTGGCTAAGATTAGGGTTTCTTCGAATTTCTAGGGTTCATGTTCTTTCGGATCTTTCCCCACGACTGATTCGGATCTTTTTTTTTTTTTTTTGTTCAGAGATATTTTCGCGTAATTTGCAGGCAACAGAGGAACGGTTTTTTCAGCTTTTTTATTCAGAGAGTATGATAGGGAAGTGTGAGGCGCAGTGTAAGCACTCGTGCACCTCATCTCATTAGACACGTGGTGGATTTTTATTCGTTAGATGAGACGCGTGATTCGTTACATTCTTTCGCAGAGCGTACGGAAATGATTTTACCTCCCTTTTAATTACTGTTTCATCCCTCCTCTTTTGAAGTTAATGGGAGATGTTGGGCAGACCTTTTTGCCAGAAGTTCATTCATATCCAAATATGATTTTCTTTTAGATTCTCTTTGAACTTTTCTGGTGTCTTCGTAGTGTTTGATTTGACGATACCACTGTTTTTGCTTTTGTTGTTGGATTTGCTCTGTCTCAGAAGTCAGAACAGAATCAAAACAGAAAGAACTTTAATTTTGATTGGTTTAGAAGGAGGAAGATATATACATTGCATGTGATGATGTTGTACAGATGCTATGCTTTGATATAAACCCTAAACCCTAAACCCTAAACCCTAAACCCTAAACCCTAAACCCTACCCATTAATTAAACTAGAATCTATTATGCTTAGAATGCTTTGTCTTTCATTTAGTTAGCCAAAAAAATAGAATAAAATTTCGGTGATTTAATGAATCATATATATTTGGTTATTGCAGCAATTTCAGTTATAATGTTGTTTAAACAGTTTCATGAATTGTTTTCTATGAGATGTTGATTACTACTGTACAGTGATTTCCAAGATTATGGAAATATAGGTGATGATTGGTTCGACTGTGGCTGTAAAAATTTAGCTGTAAAATTTTAGTTGTAGGTAAGTTGGTTGTAGCTGTAAAGTTGTTACTGTAGATTTTATTGCAGAGACTTTTGCTGTAGTTAAATTTGTTGTAGCTGTAAGCTATATCGTAGATATTTCAAAATAATATATGTAATATATATATAAAATAATTATTTTTATCAACTAAAATAATTTATATTAATGATTTTATAAATTATCAAAGTTTATTGTTATTTAAAGTGGGATATGTAAATAATATTTTATGTTATTTAAAATATTTGAATAATTTTGAAAACACCTTAACTAAATTAAAATATTTATAGATATTTTAATTATGATTATCTAATTGATTTGATATTATAGATAGTTTTTTCATTTACAGCTTCTACAACCTATAAAACAATGATGTAGGTGTTTTGCCTAAAATACATAAGAATAAATTTTGCTTTAATTTTTTTGCTGTAGCTTTAAAAATAAAGCTAAAGTATGATTGGTACAATTTAATATAAATTTGTTGTAGGTTTTGACTAACAAAAATAAAGCTACAACATGATTGCTAAAATTTAGTGCTTTAAAAATAAATAAAGTTAAAGTAGGGAGATAAATTCCAACCAATCACCATGTCTGATTTTAATTGGCAAAACTCTCTCGGAAACAGACAACTAGTACACTGTGTTCTTGTACAATGTACAACCATAACAATATTAAAATGGTTATTTCTTATCATGTCTTTAAATGTTCCTGTACATTGTACTAGTTGTTACTGTTCATTTATTTGAATGCTGCAAGCCTCGAATTCATGCTCCAAAACCTTGATTACACTAGAGATATCCACTATCAAATGTCATTAAGTACTGATGCATGCTTCCTAAATGTTACCCTTAAATACATCCCGCATTCAACTAACATGAACATCTTCACACACAAATATTAGAAGGATCATCATATACATTCTTCCTAATCTCTTACACACATCAGAAAAAAAACATCAATGGATTCCAAACCGACCGGGTCAGTTGCTGTTATCTCGATGCTCTTCTTGTTCATCCAAATCCTTTGCCCAGCTGGTAATGATTAAATATAAATCGTACCAAACTATATTCACAATCACATTCTTAACAAGAAAAAACTTGGCTTCAGTTAATTAAATTCGTCTTTATTTACCGTAATTCAATTTGGTTTTCTTTGGTTATATATAATCCGGTTTAGTCATCCGCCTATTTTCTTTGGTATCTTTATTTCAATTCGGTTCGATTCAAAAACCGGTTTGGTTTATCTCCAGTAAACCGAAACTTAATTTTACTCCCGCTCTTTTTGCTAGGCGTGGTAGGGGACATCACTGGAGTCTGTTACGGCCGCAACGGCAACAACCTCCCATCTCCTGCAGATACAATCGCTTTATACAAACGCAACAACATCGACGCCATCCGTATGTACGAGCCCTTCGCCGACATGCTCGAAGCGCTCCGCGGCTCAGGTCTCTCCGTCGCGTTCGGTCCACGAAACGAAGCGATCCAATCCCTAGCCCAAGACCCCGCCGCCGCAACCAACTTCGTCGCCACGTGGATCCTCCCTTACAGAAACGACGTTTTAATCAAATGGATCACGATCGGGAACGAGGTCTTCCCCGGAGAGATCTCCCCGTTCGTCGCCGCCGCGATCAGGAACGTAAACACCGCGCTGACGAACTCCGGCGTCTCGGGAATCTCTGTCACAACCGTCGTAGCGATGAACGCTATAACGAACTCGTATCCTCCTTCCGCCGCGAGTTTCCTCCCGGATCTGACCGAGATCATGACGGAGATCTCGTCGATCCTCTCCCAGACGAACTCGCCTCTCATGGTGAACATCTACCCGTACTTCGCCTACGCGTCGGATCCGATCCACATCTCTCTCGATTACGCGGTTTTCAGATCGAACACGCCTCTAGTGATCGACGGAGATTTGCAGTACAGCAACATGTTCGTGGCCATGGTGGATGCATTCAACGCGGCGTTGGAGAAGATCAATGCTCGGAACGTGGTGGTGACGGTGGCGGAATCTGGGTGGCCTACGGAAGGTAATCCACCGTACACGAGCGTTGATAACGCGAGGGCGTATAATCTGGGGCTTATGACGTGTGGAGGAGCTACGCGGATGAGGACGCCTCGTCGGCCCGAGACGGCGGTGGATGTTTTCTTGTTTGAGATGTTTAGGGAGAATCAGAAGGAAGGGCCGGTGGAGCAGAGCTTCGGGATGTTTGCACCTGATATGACTCCAGTCTACACTCTCTTTTGTCCCGCTTGATTTTTAAAAACTAGCGATGTTGATAGTAATTTAGACAGATTACAAATATTTATTTTATGCATTTGCTTCTTGTAGTTACATTTTCCTTTGGTGATTTATGAAAATAAGAAGGCCAAGCTAAGGCTATTGAAAAGAATAGTTAATCAGAGATAGAGCAGCATGAAAAGACATACTATTATTATTGGGAAAATTGTCATTTAAATCACGAACTTTTAAATTTGGTCGGAAAAAAACATGAACTTTCTCTTGGACCATTTAAAACACCAACTTAGTTTGACTAGCCATTTTAAACATCAATTTAGTTTGAATAAACCAAATTAAACACGACGTTAACTCGGATAACAGAATGATTAAACGGAGTTAAATGCCGTCTCTAATCTCCGTTAAGTCCAAAACGACGTCGTTATAAACTCTTTTAAAAATAGCATCTGGGTGGAATCGAACCCTTGACCATAGACACACTAGTGTAAGGCTCAAACCACTAGACCACATGAATTTTTCTTAACATGATTGACTAGTAATAGTTATTATTGTGAAACCAAATCATCTTCTTCCACCCTAAATCCCTAAATAATTTTATAAATATTAAAACTTGTAAATAAATTATTAACTATTCAAAATTTTGTGAAAATTATTAAAAATAGTAAAACTTATAATAATTATTAACTTAATTATAATATTAAGTTTTATTTACAAGTATTATTAAAATACTACTTATAAATAATTATATGATACTAAATGATTTTTTAACTATAATTTTAATTACTAGCAATACTAAATGATTTTGAATTATGATTTTTAATTATAATTTTAATATTACTAAAATAATTAATTAAAAATCATTTTGTATTATTAGTAATTAAAATTATAATTAGAAATCATTTAGTATTACTAGTAATTAAAATTATAATTAACAATCATTTAGTATTACTAGTAATTAAAAATTATAATTAATTATTATTATAATTAGGACAAGTTATTATTAACTATAATATTTAATTATAATTTTAATAATACTAAAAGATTTTTAAAAATCATAATTAAAAATCATTTTATATTATTATTAGTTAAAATTATAATTAAAAATCATTTAGTTATTTATACTCACAAAATTTCGAATAATTAATAAGCTATTTACAAGTTTTAATATTTATAAAATCATTTAGGGACCTAGAGGGGAAGAAAATGATTTGGAGGTTTCATAATAATAACTATTAATAGTCAATAAAGTTAGAAAAAGTGTAAGTGGTCTAGTGGTTTGGGCCCTCCAACAATTGTGTCTTTGGTCACGGGTTCGATCCATCCGGATGCGATTTCTTAAAAGATTTTTAAACGACGTCGTTTTGAACTTAACGGAGATTAGAGATGGCGATTAACTCCGTTTAATGAATCCGTTACCCGAGTTAACGCCATGTTTAATTGGGTTTAGTCAAACTAAATTGATGTTTAAAATGGTTAGTCAAACTAAATTGGTGCTTTAAATGGCCCAAGGGAAAGTTCATGCTTTTTTTCAACCAAATTTGAAAGTTCGTGATTTAAATGACAATTTTCCCTATTATTATTATTATTATTATTCTTTTTAACAGTGTCCGCATCTTCATATCATTGAATAGCTTTAAGATTTACCAACGCAAATTTTTCCTATGTTACTCATTGCCTAATTTAACAATTAGAAGATAGATCATAATGGTGACAAGTCCAAATAAAAGTCAAAACATAGACACAAACATATGCAAAGAATAATATCTAAAGGATTCACAGTATTCAGTCAAAAATTGGACTGATTTAAAATGGTTTGATTTTTAAAGAGTTTGAAATAATTTTAAGTGGGTTAGAGCATTTACTATGGTTTTAAACAATGTAAATTTAATTTTTAAACTAAAAATACCATAATTTGTTTTAAAATACACAACTTCAAATATTTTTCAAAAAATTTGGATACAATTATAATAACATTATATTTAATGTTTTTCAAAAAAAAAAAAATAACAATGTCATTTTAATATAAATTATTAAATTACTTCAATTTTTTTTTTGAATATTGAATTATTTAGGTAATATGGGTTCAAATGTTGGCCTCTTAGAAAGGAACAGAAATGGCCTTAAGGTCCATTATCAAAACAGTTGCTGCGAAAACGACGGCGTTTAGGAATATAACCGCAAGTTTAAAAAACGAAAGAGTCTCTGGCTTTGTTTGCGTACGTGAATTTGCAGAAGCAATCGCTTTTCCCTTTTTCGAACATCCTTGAAAAGCTCCGGAGCTCTCTCATCCTCCGCCTCCGGAAACCACCGTGATCTCCTCCGGTAATCTTACCTCGAGCCTTCTCCGCATCCGTTAACCTATTACAACCGTTGAATTACGCAATTTTCTTCTTCTCAGATAAGATTCGGTAGAGAGGTCTACGATCTTATCTTAGATTCTCAATTAGTATTTCGTTTAAGCGAGAGAGATCTCGAATCAATGTTTGTTCGAACTGTATAATTCGTATCGATCTTAATATGCGGATCGAAAATCTGCGTTTAGCATTGATGATTTGCACAAATTGTTGATTCGAATTGCTAGAATTGTTAACTTCGGATCTGGAATTTGTCAATGTATTTGGATCTAATCTAATCGTGGCTTTGCTTGTGATTTGCCATTTGCGGATTAACACTCTCTCCATTGCGTACAAGTAAAGTGTAGTCATCTTGTAGCTTATCTGCTTATGCATGAGTTGCCTGATTCCGATTTTTCGGATCCGGATCCATGGTTAGTGACCACTGAACATTTATCAATTCCATGGTCAACTCTTCGCTTAGAGCATTACTAGTGATGATTCGTGCTTGTTGGTTGGTTACCTAATCACATGGATGTTACTATATTGGGTTTTTGATGGTCCCATTGGCTTTCAGAGTTGTTAATCCAGATCTGGAGTTTCTCATTGTCTTTGGATTGTTGCGTAGAAGTAAAGTGTAGTCATCTTGTAGCTTATGCATCACTTCCTGAGTCAAACGTTCGGATCCGGATCCGGATCTCTGGTCAATGGCTATTAACGAGCATTGTACATTTTCAATCACATGGTCAACTAGTCATTTATAGTGTTATTAGTGATGATGATTAGTTGAGTTTTGCTTGTTGTTTACAAAGTCATATGGATGTTACTATATTGTTGATGGTTTCATTGGCTTAACTTACGCTAAGTGGAGTTGTGTACAATGGTCTCTTGTGATGAATAGGTTTGAATGGGGAAAATCAAGAAAGTGAAACGTAGGGCACACATTACTGCTCCTTACTCATCGCCACCGTCTTGTTGCAAGAAAGAATGGGTTGGCTCAACATGCCCAGTATGTTTGGAGTCTCCACACAACGCCGTTCTTCTCCTCTGTTCGTCCTATCACAAAGGATGCCGTCCTTACATGTGCGCAACAAGCACCCGTTTCGCCAACTGCCTTGACCAATACAGAAAACCACACGGCAACGAACATCAACTAGCTCTTCTGTGTCCGCTATGCAGAGGTCAGGTGAAAGGCTGGACCGTTGTGGAAGAGGCCCGGGTGTATTTCAACTCCAGGAGAAGGACTTGCATGCAGGAGAACTGTTCCTTTGTGGGGAATTTCAAAAAGCTCAAGAAACACATGAAGGAAAAACACCCGCATGCTCGCCCTAGAGCCGTTGATCCAGCTCTCGAGACGAAATGGAAGAGGCTCGAGAGGGAGAGAGACAGAAGAGACGTGATCAGCACGATAATGTCGTCGACCCCAGGTGCTGTTGTGCTGGGAGATTATGTCATAGAGCCTCGTGGTGGAGCCGTTTATGATGATGAAGATTACAGCTCAGATGACTCTTTAAGCAACACCGGCGAATTGGATATAGATTCATGGCAAGGACAAAACCGTCATATTAGGTTTATCGATATGGATTCAAGCGACTTCGCATCATCTTCACGGTCCCCTGCTCCTCTGAGCCGTTGACGTTTGCTTTTCCATAGGAACAGAGAGGTGGCAGAGGTCGGTAACTTTTAACTTAACTAAACCAATTTCTCTCTAGCATTACGATTGAGTTCAAAATTGCAGGAGCAGTATAAAAATGACTAACATGATTAGCCATACAAGGGAATTGAATAAACTCGTAGTTGTCCCTTTTTAAAATTTATTTTCATGTAAATATGTATTTTCTGTAATTGTATTCTTGTTGTTTCTGCATTGTTGTACTCTTTATGAGGCAAGCGATCTTAATGCCTTTTTCCAGTTTCTTTTTATTTCATGTTTTTATGTATTGATTTGATTTTCATCTTCCTTAAGTTATGGAAGAAAAAATAAAAAAGGTTATGTATAAAAAAAAATGTAGTAATCCTTCCTCACTGCTAACTTCGGACAACAATCTGTTTCTTGATTTGTCTTCATGAGTTTCTTCTACTTCGTATACAGCCGCGTGATAGCCCTCCGACCACATTTTTAAGCTTTTTCTTCACTCAGGTAACAAAAGAACAAGTTTTAGTAAGATCAGTTAAAAACCAGTTGTTTAAAAAAAACGTAAATGGAACATTAATAGTACCCAAAGGTCTGAACTGTAAGCTTTGCTCTTTGCTTCTCCCTCTCCTTCTTCATCTGGAACAAAGTGGCGGTATCTCCACCTCCTGTTTTTTTGACGAAATGGCCGGAGAAACTGTAACCTGAACTTACTCATCATTTTTTTTATCCACCTTCGTTTCTTCTTCTGCTAATCACAAAAAGGTTAAAATTACTTAACATCCGAATTTAGCTGTTTTTCTAGTTCAACTTAGCTGGTTTAAAACTTATTTACCGAAAAAGTAGTAAGAAATAAGGTTTTAGGTTTAAGAACCAAGAGGATTAAGCTTTACATAATTCAGATTATACATTTCAAAAAAAGTATAAACCACAAACAGAAGCTTACTTTTCATAACCATGGCCCATTATAGCAAAGGCCCATTATGTTAATTGAGTAACAAAGAAATGAAAATCAGTAAAACGTTACCTTCGCGTTCGGCCGGTCGGGTACGTTTTCACTCTCTACGCCGTCGCATTTCGATTCTCCGGCGAGACTTTCAGCTCTCAGATGACGAATATAAGCTAAAAGATTCGCTCTCCGATCGCATCCGTTCGTTCTTCCGATCCCACGCTTCCACGACGTCACTTCGTTTTTCCGTCTCGCTCGAAACGATCGGACGGTGGTCGTCGTTTGACGATCGACGTAAACGGTGATGATCACACCATGCATAATCCTTGGATTCTCATCTCCCATTTGCAATTTTTTTTTTTGAAGTTTGGCTTCTTCAACTTGAAACGGGGTTTTGCAGTTTATTAGGAGCAAGCACAAATCAGGCAACAGATCTCTTTCTTAATCAGAATGACACGTGTCGACATCTCGTGCGGCTTTTCAAGTTGGTCTAACCACTCCACGGTCAACGATCTAAAATGCTGACTCATTACTTAATTTTTATTATAAATGGGCTTCTGGGCTTATAGAAACAAATATCGTGTTGCATTATATTGGCCCAACGTTAGAGAATCTTTCACCGGATGAAACCAAATCATTATCGTGATCATTAATCATTGCCTAATGACGAAATTTGCAATTTGTTTGATTTACTATAGTTTAAGATATAGATACCATACAAAATAAAGAGGCTAAAATGTTATTTAAATGCTGACAAGAATCTCACAGTTAACCACTATTAAGAGGAAAAATAATAATAAATTAGACTAACAACAACAATGTTTTTTAATGAGAATTCTAACAAACAACAATGTTGCAAACTGTATGATTATTATTATTATTATAAAAGCTGAACCTTTATGGTTAAGTAAATAAGCCAAGAAATGTAATCCTTTGGAGCAGTGCTTTATGATATGCTTTTAAAAACCATCAGGAGTTAATTCCAATTCTTTTACTTAAAGTTAAACACTTTAACTTGATAGTGCTTTAGTTGATTATTTTAAATAAAGTGATAATAATTAGTGTGGCATATTTCCACTTCACAGTCTTCAGTCTTCACAATAACAAGATCCTAAATTGCAATAAAAGAAGAGGAAAAAACAGACAGAAAAGGGTATATCTAGGGGAGGCCACATGCGTTAATATGACCCTTGCCATTGCGAAATGTGAATGTTTATATCATAGTTTATATAGCGAAGCTTTCTCAGATCTGCTCTGATTTTCATGCAGAAGTTTTATTATTTTTACAATATTTTAATTGTATTATTCATTTTTTTCTCTTGATGCATCTAGCTAGTGTTTAACCTTTCTGAACATACCAAAACTATAGATGTATTATGTAAATAACCATGTGTGTTCAGGGAGGTAGAATTTAACCTAAAACTTTGGGCGTTCCAAACAATTTTTATTGTGACTGCACCATTGCATATTAACTACTAACAAAACTAAACCTATGATCTTAATTTGTCACTAACATTTCGACTGTTTGTGGTGAATACTAAGTACACATTTACTACAATATGTATGTGACACATTGTTTCGGTCGCCAAAGCCGTTGTTATTTTATTTACTATTATATAAAATGATGGTTTGGAAAGGTTAATTAGTATTGGAAAATCTGTGATTACTTCATGAAATGTGTCTAATTGAACTTTATGAATTTTGGATCTTCCATTATGATGGATCCTAAAATAACTGTAAAAAGAAGCTGAACTGGTTTTTTAAAAGCCCGGAATATTACTTTTTCTTTCTGATATACTATTAAAATTAAAGTTGTTAATCTTTATCTTCAGTTTTTATTTGATATACTGTATCATATAACATCTAATTTATATTCTTGCAAACTTTTCAATTGGAAATTAGCTCCGAGTTAAATTCGAATTTTGTTTGACGTAAATTGAATACACACACCTCCAACTTTACAAGTGACATGTTTTTAAGCAAACAGAAACCGAATTTGACTATAAACAGTAAAAGTGTCCAATTATACCAATATGGCAAATATCATGTGTCAAAATATATAGCCTCCATGTGTTTGGTGTCAAGTGGTGCATTATATTATCCTGTGGTAACAATTAGGATCTAATAAACATAGTGGAATAATAATTGTCTAGTTACACGAATTATATATGTTTTATGAAATCAAAAGTGCTTCTTGTAGCCAAACAACATGGGGATTAAAATTATGATATTTGTTAATTGAACTCGTAATCGCCAGGATAATTATGTTTGGCGGTAAGTCAAATTAACACACATTTGGGATAAATCAACAGTAAAACTTCTATAAATTAATAATGTTGGGACTTTGAAATTTTATTAATCTATAGAGATATTAATTTACAAAAAATTTCTTATTTAATTTTCAGATTTTAAAATATATTTATTCCAAAACAAGAAAACATTTAATTTTTGTGTATAGACATTAATTTTGAAATTTGACATTTATATTAATTTTATAATATTATTTGGTATATATAATATATATTTCATAGAACTTAAATATGGTTTTAGATATAGTATTACTAAATCTCATCAAAATATATTAAGTGTTAAGAAAATATAAAGATAATTCCATTGTGAATATAAAATAAACAATATAATAATAGTTTATTACTTATATAAAATATATATACATATAAATTATTAATTTATATTTTTAATGAGACCATATATTTACATAGAATTTTCTAAAAAAATATTATCTTATTATTTTATCGATTTATGTCAAATATTGAACCGGCCCAAGTTGGTTGGGTGAAATTTATTAATTTATAGAGATTATTAATTCATCTAGTATTAATTTATAGAGGTTGAATTGATTACAAAAAAAAATATAGAGGTTATACTGTATATATATTAGACTACCGCGTGGTGGCGAGTACCACTGGGTGTACAAAGAGAAAAACTACTGAATTCATACAAAAATGGATTAGTTTTATTGCGAATCTATGTATCATAAACATGAATATATTATAGTTTTTAGTAAAAAAAAATATATTATAGTTCTGTTTGATAAAATGCTAAAACTTTAGTTCTTGATCTCTTAATATTTGGGTTCAGTTATCGACAATATCATTTACTATAACGTAAATTACCTTTTCCAAATGAAATATATTGTTTTCCTCTATTATGTTTTCTTTAGATTGCAAGATAACTACATATATCTTTGTTTTTTCTTACCTAGAGTTACATTCTTATATAGTAAAGTACATAGTATGATATGGTATGAAAATATATATTGTATAGTACATGTTAAAGTGATTTTTTCTTATGCAAAAAAAATAACAGAGAAATGAATTAATGTGAACGCTGTGCTGTGAAAGTGGCTCAAAGGGTCACGAAAGGGTCGATGTCTCCCTAACGGCATCAAGCTCCCCCCATTGCCTCCCCTTTTTAATATACACCACATTTCTTATTTTTGACAGTAGTTAAATTAATTTCAAAAATAATCCTAAATGGTAAAACATAAATATATTGCTAGTGGAATCTAACACATCTAAATCGTAAAACATCAGTTTGATATCACATGCGGTGAGCCGAACTCCAAATCACTTAGTGATTGTTATCACACCAAAATCTTGTATGTTGGCGCTTACCTATGTTGCCGACGTCAATAGAAAAAAATGAAAAAGCTATGCTATGTTGTGATATTGTGTGAAAAAAATTAAGATGTTATGAATTGTATAATGATTTGTGGTTCATCATAGTTGTGGATTGTTTAGCCAGGGTTTTAATGCTGCCGATTACGTGATATTAAGCTAATTATAGGTTTTAATTCTGTGTATGTGCGCAATTGCGGCTATGTTTCGTTTACGGTAACATAGTTTAGAATTCACAAAAAAAAAGTGTTTTCATGTTATTGGTAACTAGTTCAAATATCAGCATTGTAAGTTACAATTTGATAAAGAAAGAAGTAATTTCAATTTAATACGTTTATACAAAAAAAAAATTTAATACGTATATACGTGAATAGAATAGTTTAAAAAGATAAGTTTGGTAACAGCTGAGCAATTGATTATCAGACTTTGCGTATTATATCATTTAAAACTATTGAATGCAAATGTTAACATAACTTATGATTGATAGTACATTGTATATTTATTCTTTTCTTTCTTTTTTGAAACAAGTACATTGTATATTATAATTCAAAACAATACAATACAGATATATATCATAGTCTTACATATCAATCTTTATTCTAATGTTTTTTGTAGCTACTTATTAATTCTAATCAATGGTTTCTTCTGTATATTCTCATAAATAGAATAGAATATAAAAGATCTACCAGAAATTAATTATGTACAGTAATGATACCACATAATCATTTTATTTTAGCTATAGCTCATGTTAGGAAAACTCTATACGACGTATCTAATAGTGTTGCAAACTTGCAATATATATTAGACTACAAGTTAATCCTTATGTTTCAAATAATTAGTGATATATTTTAGAAACTTTGTATATTAGCTTATTTTCCATGCAGTTTTTGTTACGAAAGGAAAATTTATGCATGAACCTTAATTAGGCTGTGAAAGTTGATTATATTAACCAAGATTGACTCTTGAATTTATGTCGTTACATCGAATGTAAAAAAAAAAGGTAATAGTAATAATAATAAACGGGTCCATACGTTTACACATGTACAATTATAACGTAATAACTTATAACTAAAAAATCGAAAAATTGACAAAATAATATTATGACCCGTCCCTTTTTATGGTTGCCCGTTTGTGTATTTGCATGCTTGGCCATTGGTAATCCCATGCGCCACTTACCCTCCAAAGTCTTCTCTATAATCTCTTTTCTAAAACATAATCTCTGTTTAGTTTATACTTAATTGCGCTTTATCTTCTTAATTGTCATGTAATCTATAAAAACTTTGAGATGTTTACTTTCTAGATTTAATTAATATATTTTCTTCTAAATACAACTATACAAGTCAGCAATATTCTCATAGATATATGTTTATAGCTACCCACGGGATTATCATTCTCCATTTTCTTATATAAGACGTTGATTTAAGAAAATCGAAGTCAAGTTTAGTACCCCTTTCTGTAATATATAGCCACCGATGATGCCATTTTGTCTTTCATTCATCAACGCACAAGATCTTGATCCAAGATATATATTAGCGAGTTTACGTGTTGTTCTTTTTTGTCTTTTAATATAGTCGCATCATATCAATTAGTATGAACGAGAAGTTCTTCGTCGCCATATATACTTAGATATGGAATATAACTATCTACCTATGCAATATTGTTCTTATTATATACAACTCATTGTACATATTGCAAATAAACTATTTTGTTGTAGTGCCACGTGAATCAAGAGAGAACATTAATTGTAGTATAGTTCGATTGTCAATTCAAATGTCTCCAAATGTTGATTTTTGTTGTATACACGAACCACAATTGACCTTGTATATACTATTCAGTATGTATATAAAATACCAGATAAATAGTAAGTTTCTTGTTTGAACAAAAAGTTAAAGTAAGTTATTATATGATTTTTCTTATTAATTATCTATATATGCATGACATGAATGTGTTCTTAGTTAAAGCTCGTAAGTGAGATCACTGTATTGCAACAAAGTAGGGGCTGAGGAAGCAAAACAAAGCTTAACATTGTAATCAATGAGGCCACTTTTTGTAGCTTCAAGGGAAGGTTTATCTCAGCTCAAAAGTGCCCGTAAGTATCGACTATTGTTTGTATTCTATCTATGACATTTGGGGCAATGTCAGCTCAAAGGTGCAATGTTTTTGTTATCACATGAACCACTTCTCAGAAGTTTCATATACACTACCAAACCAGGGTTTCTTTGACTTTCCCAAGTTCAAAACTGGAGTGCATTAACAGCAACGAAGTACTCCCTCTGTCCCACTATAAGTGGATTTTAAGATTTTTGCACATGAATTAAGAAAATACACATTTTTATGTAATTCATCTTGGTAACATAAAAATATCATTAAATGAAACTAGTTCAACCAATAAGAAAATGATACAGTATTTTTTAATTGGTCATAAAATTGAAATAATATTAAATTATATCTAGATTTACGAGAACATCACTTAAAATGAGACAAAAAATAAACCCTAAAACACCACTTAAAATGGGACAGAGGGAGTATATAAATTCTACATTAATTTTTTGGTCTAATAAATTCTACATTATTTATGCATGAACATGGTTTTTGTACATTCTGTGTAATTAGTTGCAGTCTATAAATGTTGTTTTTTATTAATTAAATGACCTTCATCGGTTCATGTATACTGACATCAAAATTCAAACTGGCCACAAACAATTCCGACCCCATGAATCTTAGTTATTACAATTTGGATTTAAACGATTTTCAGCCATTTAGATTTATTAGTTTTCCTTTTGTCTTTTAGTTTAGGTAAAATGGTACAATAATATAATCATTCATCATAACAGTTCATCAGACTTTGTGTTACAGCTCTTTTTCGTCAAACACAACTCTCTAGAAAAGTAGATGTTTTAAACGAAATATTTGTTAATATTTACAACGGAAAATAATACATCTAGCTAACTTAATCTATTCTATTAAAACAGAATCATGATCCATTGATATATGTTTAGTCCAACAATTATTTTTCCATGTTACCTACTTACAAAAATAAACCATATTTTTCTAACTGCATCTAAATATATCATGACTCTAACCACCTTCAATATTTCAATAAAATCAGTTATCTTTCTCCAGCATATCAGGTCACGTAGGCAAGAGAAAATTGCCAATTGTGACTCAAAACATGATTTCAAATACAATAGTAAACCCAAACTTGAATCAATAGCAAAAGTAACCTAAAAGGGTATTGAAATTACAACTAACCCCTTGTGAACAAACAAAAAAACCGAATATTTGTTCCGCTTCCCATAAGTCGTGTATGGACGACTTTAAATAGTCGGCGACTTAAAAACTAAGTCGGCTCTGTTGAGCTTAAAATAATTTATAAATTAAAAAAAAATGTTTGGACAAGTGAAAATAAAAATCATGTAATTATTAACAGTTTTAAATGATGTAAATTAACATATAATAAAATGAATAGTTTTCAACATAGATGAGTGAAAGTAGTTAATCATGATATTCTTTGGTTTTGAGGGTTTGAAAACATATGTTGTAGTATTGTATGTATTCTTAGGGTTAGATTTTGGAAAGCTTGGATTTTTCTAAAATATATATTTTTTACTTATATGTCTTTATTTCGTGTATAGTTAACACTTTTAAGTTTAATTTGATTTTTAAAGTGTCTAGTTAGTTAATTAAGTTTAGGGGTTATGTTTAGGAAAAGACTTATAAATTAGTGCGTTGAATAATTAATGTAGGCGACTTACATTTAAGTCGTCCAAACCGCATCGAACCTATAATTTAACAAAGTAATTTAAGCCTAACCGAATAATTTACGGACATATAAATACATTTTTTCCCTTTTTCACAAATTTTGGAAACCGTTTTCTCCTTAAAGACAACAGTAAATCCATCTTCTCGATTCTTTCCTTCTTCTTTTCGTCGATATTTGCAGATCTGTAACTGGTGTCGTTATCTTCTCCTACCGTAAGTCATTCATCCATCCATCTTGTAATAAGAGTCCTTAGAAGACTTCTGGAAGTCGTGGCGACTTAAGACTTCTTGGAAGTCGTCTTGGAAGTCGTCGAGCAATCTTCTCACTATATTTTACATGCAGTATTTGTATTTAGAATAGTTTGCTTGTTCGATGCTTGTATTTGATTGTATTTGATTGTTTTGCAAGGAAAATGGATTTACCAGAACTCCCGCGGAGGATATATACGTTTGGAAAGAACCCACTGCAATGAAGAGCATTTAGTATCATCCGATAACTTCGAAGTTGTTTCTTTCTAAGTGAAGGTCTAAGAGCTGACGAATCGAGGAGCTGAAGGAGTCGAAGTTGGGAGTGTTCATCAAGTTCAAGGAGCTGAATTTTAATTGGGCTTCAAGGCTGGTGCATTATATACTCGGTTTCCAGCTTAAGATCAAGAAGAAATATGAGCTCGGGTCTCGTTGGTGTAGAACCGATGAGGTTTTCACGATAGAGTTTGAACACCTCACTGGTCTGAACTGCGGACATGAAGGACCTCGAAAATCCAAGGTGTGAGGTTCTGAAGGAGATGGCTGCTTTACGGGACAAGATGGGTGTTCATATCGGCTGGGCCAAATGTTGATCGATAATAGGAGCATTTAAGAGATGCAAGAGTGGTCGCGGAAGATCGCATACGGCTCGGATACCTTGCTATCTTAGCGGATTCATTGAAGGAGAAAGTTCTCAACCCTATCGTGCTAGTCTTGCAAAGCTAGTGATGGATTTAGAAAAATTTGAGAATTATCCTTGGGGAGAGTGGCGTTCAAGGTCTGATAGCTTACGTGAAGGCAGCAAATTTGGAAGCAAATTCATACACTGTTGATGGCTTTATTCAAGTTCTTCGGTGTGGGTGTACAACTTCTGCCGATTTAGGTGCAAATTTTGGGAATCCCCAACCAAACAGGCCGACTCCGTTGCTGGCTTACAAGGGTGGCAAAGGGCGCCGATGTTTTAAAGAGGCCATCTTGAGGCAGGTATATAAACTTCAGTCCAAAACCCAGGCGACTTAAATTTAAGTCGGCTGGAAAGTCGTCGAAAATGCTTACTTTAATTTAAGTCGGTTATCAGAAAATGCTTAGACGACTTTAATTTAAAGTCGGTTGAAAGTCGTCAGAAAATCAGACAACTAAAATTTAAGTCGTGAAAAGTCGTGCGTGAAGTCTTTCTAGACGACTTTTCGACGACAAATTTAAGTCGTCGTGAAGCATTTTCGGACGACTTTCCCTTAAATTAAAGTCGTCGAAGTAGTAGGGACTGAAGTTTATGCATTTTGCACTAAGGTGATCAACTTTATTGAGAAGGACTTTGGTGAAATGTTTCCACGTTGGGAGTTTGATCACGAGAGGACTCGGCGCGGATAACATAATCAAAGTTATGTTTAATTCGAATCCTAAATGGAAGTGGACCATGGATTGCTGGGAAGTCAATCAGATGAATGAAGTGATTGCAGCGGAGACTTTGAGTGGTTTGAAGGAAGATAGTGGAAGGCCTCGGAAAAAAGCAATAATAATACACTAATAATAGATTTTTTGACACATAAGTTCATTACATGAAGACCATGAAGACCTTACGGACGACCGGACGACTTAAATGAAGGTCGTCTAGAAGACTAAACACTGGACGACTAACTTGAAGGTCTTCTTGAATAAAAACAACTCTAGACGACTAAATGGACGACCTTCGGGACGACTTAAATGAAGGTCGTCTAGAAGACTAAACACTGGACGACTAACTTGAAGGTCTTCTTGAATAAAACAACTCTAGAGCGACTAAATGGGCGACCGGGACGACTTAAATGAAGGTCGTCTAGAAGACTAAACACTGGACGACTAACGAAGGTCTTCTTGAATAAAAACTCGGACGACTAAATGGGCGACCTTCGGGCGACTTAAATGAAGGTCGTCGGAAGACTAAACCTCGTCTTTCTTACATTGTGGTTTCAGTATGGCCAGGTTCCGCACCGAGCATCTATAAGCTCGTGTTTGCCTGAGTTTACGTCCTCTCATCTGGATAGCTCCAACCAGGATTGCCATCTTGATTTCTTCGTCTTCCCGACCACGCTTTACTTCGGAGGAAGGCATGCGTTCCTCAACTTGTTGTCCATTACAAGGATATATATTCTCGAGTATCCTGCAAACAGAAAATCCTTTGAGTACCGGAGATACAAGTGTGTTGATATGCAAACCGACAGATTCTCCAGCAGCTATAGCATGAGAGCAAGGTATTTTCTCCACTGCATAGACACCACAATCACATTTCCCATGTTCCAAATCAACCACACAGTCCATTCGCCACCTTTCACAAAGAATTGCCATCCGCCAATTGGTTGTACCGTCATCGTATCTGCTATCTCCGATCGAACAGCAAGCAAGTGTTCAACACCCCGACTATGTTGAGTAGTGAGACTCAAAGCATCTTCTCTCCTTTTCCAAAACCACTTTCCTAGCTTCTCCTTATGAACTCCAACAGAACTGAATCGGAAATCCTCTAGCTCGCCGGTCGGAATTAATAGATTCAGCGATGTTGCTTGTTTTATGTTGTACCTGTCCCCTGGCAATGAACCCTTGACCATAGGCTGGCGTCGGCATCCTCCAAATATGTTGCAAGGTCGGATTTGCACTCCGTATCTCATCCATGTACCGGTCAAAATCTGAAACCGTATGAGCATAAGCGGCACCTTTCACCAAGTACAAGAGATGTTTCCCTTTAAATTTTTGACAATGTTTTCTTGAAGGTGATAATAACATATTCCTCGGGTTGCCCAAGGAAACACCTTGTCACACGCATTTTAATGGCCAAGTGCGGTCGGAGACTATCACTAGAGGCTGGTCATCGATACACAAATAGCCAATTTTGTGAAAAACCATTCCCGAAGGTGCATCTTCAGCATCTACGATCCCAAAGCCAATGGAAATATCTGAAAATTCCCATCTTGTGCGGTTGCAACTAGCATAACACCTCCATACTTCCCACTTAGGTGAGTCCCATCCACCACAATGACCCTTCTCGATATCTAAAACCTTTGATAGAAGCTCCGAAATAGATACTTAAATCTATTCATAGAATCAAGTTCTATAGCTGTGATAGAATCGGGTTGCTAAGGAGATTTGCTCGAGATATGATGGACGCGAATACCCATCTTCTGCTGTTCCTCTCACCAATGTTTGTGCATATAAAAGTGCTCTGTATGAAGTGGTGTAATCAAGAGTCATGCTAAACATCTTCTTCATTGCAATAGTGATATGCTGCGGATTCAACCCATCAATGATTCCAACACGATCAATGAAAAGCCTACCAACATACTTAGAGTTGATGTCTCGCTGGCGGTCGATCTCCCACTGAACATGTATGTTTTCCACATACTTTGTTACCCAAAACGTTTCGTCCCATGTTTCACACTTGCTCGACCTTCCATTCACAACCACTAACCGGACATGTTGTCACAAGGAGAGTTTTCGTTGACTTGTATATTCTGAAGGTGAACTTAAGCCTCTGCTGTCAACCTCAGTTAAAGCGGTGCATCCTTGCTACCAAAACTCGGTTGACATAGATATTGTTACCATTCGATCTTCCACCTTCCTGTTTTAATTCTTCAAAACATATATCATCTTCTTCATCCTCATCTTCAACCTTTCCATAAACACTGTAATCCTCACCATTCTTGTCGCTTCAGTTTTAATAGAGATATCACCATCCTCCTCCCCATCATCCTCCTCCCCATCGTCATCCTGCCCATCATCCTCCCCATCATCCTCCTCCCCATCATGATTTTCATCTTCAACCAAATTATCATCATCCTCTTCAAAACATTCATCAGCTTCATCATCTGAAACCATTTGTACCTTGCTATGGCTTGATACACAAAGCCGTACACTATGCGTTTTGGTTATCTCGAGCAAGTTTCTAACTTGTCTATCACTTGTAACATGAATAGGAAGGGTGTCGGAGCCATCATCATTTCTGCTGGTAATGAGTAGGTTATCTCCAGATTCGTACTCATGTCCAGGTTAAAATCTTCTAGAGCCATTGCAAGAAGTTCCGCATGCGTCGAACCTTCACTCAAAAAAAACATTCTCGCTCCTTTTGCATTATCAACCACAAAATCCCAACAGCAATCTTTTAACAACCATTCCCCATACTGCTGCATGTGCGGCATCATCGCAAAATTCAAAATAAAACACATTAGTAAACATAGAAGGCGACTAAGCAAGTGACGACGACGACTAAACATTAAGGCAGACGACTAAACGGTAAGTCGCCAGGCGACTAAGCAGTAAGTCGCCTGGCGACTAAAAGTAAGTCTTCTAGGCGACTAACAAAGTCGTCTAGGCGACTAAAATAAGTTGTCAGACAACTAAGCGATAAGTCGTCCAAACAGGTCATTTTGCAATTGAATTTTAATTAGGACGACTTACCATTAAGTCGTGGTAAGTCGTCTAAACGTAAGTCGTCGAGGAAGTCGTCTAGGATAAGCGGGTTAGGTTTGCATTTGAACTAATTGTGTCGATATTTGACTTTTCTGGGCGACTTACGGGTAAGTCGTCTGGGTAAACAAAATTACAATATTTAATTGAAGCTAGCGACTTAATTGTAGGTCTTCTACGGTTAGTTAACTTTACCCGACGACTGAAAGTCGATGGCGATGACTTAGGAGAAAGTCGTCCAAGATAACCAAGGTTTGACCGGATGACTTGGGACGACTTACCGATAAATCTGGGCGACTTTGCTTATCTTGGAAGACTTTCAACTAAGTCGTCTTCGGGGCGACTTCCCGTAAGTCGTCGAGATAAGTTAAATATTTAAGTTTTATTTTCCAATTGCAAAAGTAACCAAGGACGACGGTTAAGTCGTCTAGATTTAATAAAATTTGAAATTTTTGTTTTCCTTGGGACGACTTACCATTAAGTCGTCGGAAAAGTCAAATATCGACACAATTCGTCAAATGCAAAATTAACCCGTTTATTAGGCGACTTACTGGTAAGTCGTCAGAATATTCTTTTTTTTTTAAAGAACAAAGCGGACGACTTTAGTTAAGTCGTCCGTTGGACTGAAGACTTACGGGTAAGTCTTCTACTGATTACGGAAAAAATTCAATTTCTTACCTTAAACTAGTGAGATGACTTCCTTAGCACCGAGTCTTCTCCAACCACCCGAACCTCAAGCGAAAGTAACCCGTTGAATAGTATGCTTCAATAGCTCTATCAACCATAAAAGTTTTGAATCAAAAGCTTGAGTTTTGGATGAATATTGAGGCAAAGTGAGAGAGAAGTTGTTTTTAGTTCATAACAATTGAGAAAGAGAGAGTGTAAATCGTACTAGGTGCATTAAGGGGGGCATTAAGAGCTCCAAATTGGTAGTTTGTTGTGGTTGGTGTATTGATGGCAATGGCAATCAAGTAAATTTGTGAAGGTGATGAGGTTGAGAGAGTAAAAGAGCCATTTTCAAAAAAAAACATAAATTAATGGCATTTTCGTGAATAATGTGAACAAGTAGGGTTGAATATAGCTAACCATTTCCAACAAAGAAGGAGAGGTTAGTTTTGTGTTTGACTTTGAGTTGTGAGTTACTTTTGCAACAACCCCCGTAGGCAATTATCTTTCTATCTCCCTTTACGTGAAACACAAATTTTTCCTCACTTTAAATAACTGTTGCAGAAACCCTTTTTTAATTTTAAAACGTTGATCAAATAGATTGAAACAGAGTACAACTCCCAGCAATAGATTAGGAACAATCTAGATTTCTCCTCAATTTTTACGATGAAACCCAGTTTATGAAAACAACTTTTATTTCTAAAAAGTTTCTCATACTGTAAGACACTACAATTAAGTTATTGCAAAGATCCAAGCCGAGGTAATCAAAAAAGAAAAACAAAAGCTGGTGAGTCCAAGATTCTTACATGACGAAGTTGTGCTTGAGTTAGGTTTCCATGCACATAAACTATTTTGAGGCCATAGAGTCAGAATATAATTTTCAGTTTATGTGCTATTTTGTGACACTGGCATAATAAGTAAAAAGCAAATATTTGAGAGAAAATACAAAACAAAAACTATGCAAGCAATGTGTGGACCTTGGATTAGAAATGCATAAAATTACAGTAATTTGCTTCACATGTCATGCCTATTCTTACCACCCTACAGTTAATAGATAAGGAGTTAGCTGCCAGGCATAACTGATATACATTCAACCTTATAGCTTTGTTAATAGGTCTTTTTGCAAAAGTAACTCAAAACTTGGAGTCAAACAGAAAACTAACCTTTTCTTTTGACTCATTTTTTTTTTGAGATTTTCACCCCACACCTGCATTTTATCTACGAAAATGCCATTAACTTTTTTTTTGAAAATGGCTTCTTTACTGTCTCAACCTCATCTTCTTCAATTATTTACAACAGTGCCACTACCATGAATAGTTCAACAACCTTGTACTAACTGTTTGGAGCTTTTAATACCCTTTAATGCACGTAAATCTCTTTACACTCTCTCTGTTTCAATTGTTATGAACTAAAAACAACATTTCTTTCACTTTCTCTCCATATTCATCCAAAACTCAAGCTTTTGATTCAAAATATTTTATGGTTGTGAGCCATATTTCTTTCGTTTTGACTTACGGTTGCTTTCGTTTGAGGTTACGGGTGGTTGAGAAGACCACGTGCAAGCGAAGTCATCTCACCTAGTTTAAGGTGCAATTTGAATTTTTGAAGATCGTTCCGTAGAAGACTTACTAGTAAGTCATCGTATGTAGAAGACTTCGATAAGTCTTACGGTCAAACGGACGACTTAAACTAAGTCGTCCGGCTTTGTTAAAAACTCGGGCGACTTATATATAAGTCTCAACGGGCTAGTTTTGCATTTGACGAATCGTGTCAGATCTTTGACTATTTCGGGCGACTTATAATTCACGTCTGGAAAGTTAAAATTTCAATATTTTATTAAACTAGGCGACTTACGTGTAAGTCGTCTTAGTTTTGTAATTGAAAAATAAAACTTCATCGTTTAACTTTTACCGGCGACATAATATAAAGTCGTCACGACAAGACTTAATTTAAAGTCGTCGGGAAAGCAAAGTCGTCGAATTTTTCCCAATTTTCTGGTCAAACCTTGCTTATCGGACGACCTTAAATTAGTCGTCCTGGGCGACTTTCAATTAAGTCGTGCGAAAGTTAAATTTCAAGTTTTATTTTTCAATTACAAAACTAACCTAAGGCGACTTACACGTAAGTCGTCTAGTTTGAATAAAATATTGGAATTTTAACTTTCGAGACGACGAATTATAAGTCGTCGAAATAGTCAAAGATCGACGAAGTGGTCAAATGCAAAATAAGCTTCGTTCGTAGACGACTTATATATAAGTCGTCTGAGTTTTTAACAAACCGGACGACAAATTAAGTCGTCGGTTTAATTTTAAATTGCAAAGTGACCTCTTTAGGCGACTTACCTTTAAGTCTTACGGGCGACTTATTTGAAGTCGTCTGCGCAATGTTTATTGAACTTCTTCATTTTTCTATATTTACTAATGTGTTTTATTTTGAATATTTGCGATGATTTGTCAGTTACATGCGGTTTATGGAGAATGGTTGTTGAGAGATTGCGTTGGGATTTTGTGGTTGATGATCTCAAAGGAGCAAAATTGTTTTATTGAATGAAGATTCAACACATGCTGAACTTGTTGCAATGGCTCAAGAAGATTATAACCTGGACATGAGAACGGTGGTGTGGAGATTAGCTACTCATTACCAGCAGAAATGATGATGGCTCGAGGCAGTCCTCCCATTCATGTTACAAGTGATAGACAAGTTCGAAACTTGCTCGAGATACTCAAAACGCATAGAGTATGTCTTTGTGTATCGCGCAGCAAGGTGGAAGCGGTTTCAGAGAAAGGGATAATGATGAAGCTGGTGAATGGGAAGAAGATGTTGGTGATGATGAAGCTGGTGAATGGGAAGAAGATGTTGGTGATAATGATGAAGCTGATGAATGGGAAGAAGATGTTGGTGATAATGAGTTTGTTGAAGATGAAAATCAAGATGGAGAGGAGGAAAATGGGGAGGAGGATGCTGATAACTCTATTGTTGGTGAAACGGATCAGAATGGTGGGGATTACAGTCTTTATGGAAAGGTTCAAGATGAGGGCGAGGAAGATGATGATAATATTTGTTTTGAAGAAATGGAAAAGACATATGCTAAGACAAATGCTATTGAAGGAGGAAAATCGGATGGTACCAGTATCTATGTCAACCAGAGTTTTGTTAGCAAGGATGCCTTTGAGCTGCGGTTGGTAGCGATGAGGGTAGGTTTTCTTTCAGAATATACAAATCAACGAAAACTCTCCTTGTGGCAACATGTCGGGTTAGCGGTTGTGGATGGAAGATCGAGCGAGTGTGAAACATGGGACAAACACGTTTTGGGTAACAAAGTATGTGGAAAAACATTTATGCTCAGTGGGAGACCGAATCGCTCAGCGGAGACTACTCGAAGTATGTTGGTAGTCTTTTCATTGATCGTGTTGGAATCATTGATGGGATAACTCCGCAGCATATCACTGATGCAATGAGGAACATGTTTGGCATGGAGCTCGATTACACCACTTCATACGAGCATATATGCACAAACATTGGTGAGAGGATCAGCGAAGAAGGGTATTGCCGGCATCATATCTCGAGCAAATCTCCATTGCAAATCTGATTCTATCACGGCTATAGAACTTGATTCTATGAAAAGATTTAAGTATCTATTTCTCTCTTTTGGAGCTTCTATAAAAGGTTTTAAGTATCGAGAAGGGTCATTGTGGTGGATGGAACTCACCTAAGTGGAAAGTATGGAGGTGTTATGTTAGTTGCAGCCGCCAAGATGGCAATTTTCAGATATTCCCATTGGCTTTTGGGATCGTGGATGCTGAAGATGAACCTTCTTGGGAATGGTTTTCACAAAATTGGCTAGTTGTATATCTCATGACAAGCCTCGGTGATAGTCTCCGGCCGACGCGGCCATTAAAAGTGCGTGTGATAAGGTGTTTCCTTGGGCAACTCGAGGAATATGTTATTATCACCTTCAAGATAACATTGTCAAAAGTTTAAAGGAAACATCTCATGTACTTGGTGAAAGGGCTGCTTATGCTCACACGGTTTACGATTTTGACCGGTACATGGCTGAGATCTGAGTGCAAACCGGAACTTGCAGCGTATTTGGAGAATGCCGCGCCAGCCTATGGTCAAGGGTTTATTGTAAGGGAACAGTACAACATAAAACAAGCAACATCGCTGAATCTATTAATTCCGCGAAGCGAGCAAGAGGATTTCGATTCGTTCCTGCTGGAGTTCATAAGGCAGTTAGGAAAATGGTATTGGAAAAGGAGACAAGATGCATTGAGTCTCACAACTCAACATAGCGGGTGTTGAATACTTGCTTGCTGTTGAGACGAGATAGCGGATCGATGACGGTCCAACCAATTGATGGATGGCGATTCTTTGTCAAAGGTGGCAAAATGGACTGTGTGGTTGATTTGGAACATGCAAAGTGTGATTGTGGTGTCTATGGAGTGGAGAAAATACCTTGCTCTCATGCTATAGCTGCTGGAACACATATTCGTTTGCATATCTCCACACTTGTATGTCGGTGTACTCAAAGAATTATTTGTATGCGGGATACTCGGAGAATATATATCCTATCGTGTCACAACATATTGAGGAGCGAGAATGCTTTCCTCAGGGCGTAAAGCGTGGTCGGGAGCAGAAGAAATCAAGATGGCAATCTTGGTTGGAGCTATCTAGGATGAGAGGACACAAACCCGGAAGAAACGAGCAAGGAGATGCTCAAACTGCAAGGAAACTGGCCATCTGAAGCCACAATGTACACAACCAGTTGATTAGTTGTCAGACGACCTAACTTTAAGTCGTCAGTCTTGATCACCGTCGGGCGACTTATATATAAGTCGTCCGGTGTATTTTATTTTTAGACTACCTTCTAAAGTCGTCCGGTGTATTTTATTTTAGACTACCTTCTAGAGAGATAACATATTTTTTACTACCTTCCGAGAGATAACATATTCCAAAATGTAGATCTTTGTTACGTCATTGTTCGGACGACTTATAATTGTTCGGACGACTTATAATTGTTCGGGCGACTTATAATTGTTCGGGCGACTTATAATTGTTCGGGCGACTTATAATTGTTCGGGCGACTTATAATTGTTCGGGCGACTTATAATTGTTCGGACGACTTATTATTGTTCGGGCGACTTATAATTGTTCTTATAATTGTTCGGGCGACTTATAATTGTTACGGACGACTTATAATTGTTCGGGCGACTTATAATTGTTCTTATAATTGTTACGGGCGACTTATAATTGTTCGGGCGACTTATAATTGTTCGGGCGACTTATAATTGTTCTTATAATTGTTCGACGACTTATAATTGTTCGGGCGACTTATAATTGTTCGGACGACTTATAATTGTTCTTATAATTGTTCGGACGACTTATAATTGTTCGGACGACTTATAATTGTTCGACGACTTATAATTGCGGACGACTTATAATTGTTCGACGACTTATAATTGTTCGGGCGACTTATAATTGTTCTTATAATTCAAAAGCATAATTGTTCAAAAGAAAGAAAGCATAATTGTTCTTATAATTCATGAAAGAAAGCATAATTGTTCAAAGACATAACCATAATATAAAAAACATTAAACTTGAAGAGATTAAGAAAGCAAAGGCGTTAATCAAACATCGTGGCTCATTCAACTTGTACCAATCGATGTAAGGAATCTGAACATCAGCCACCTTGGCCTCTGCGGACAAGTTCAAATCTAGCTTCTTTTTCTCTTTGCTAAATGGGTTCTTCTTGAAAAGTTCATTCATGAGTTCGGCTTACCTTGTATGCGACACTTCAAGCTCTTCAACATGTTTCTTGGCGATGGCATCATTTAGTTGCTTGTACATAAAGAGCTTGGCTCGGTAATGCTCGATGGTCGCCTCAACTCCCTTGTTGAATGCCTCTTTAGAGAAGAACCATGATCTTCAACCATGGGAGCCTTGAGTTTAAGGTCTTTGTTGAATGCCATACTGAGATTTTGATCCGGATGTTAATAGATCGAAATTATTAGAAGCGGATAGATCTAAACAAAATTTATATAAAGCGGATACAAAGAAAAGGATAGATCTACTTACTTAGCTCATATTGGGAGAGACTAAATTGGAGAAGAAGAGAGATGATAGTAAGAGATGAAATCATTAACTATGAGTCATGTCTTATATAGAAGAGGATGTGATCGAAGAGTCATATCTTTTCACATTCCTAATAAACTTTTCAAATTACTAATCGAAATTAATATATTAAAAAGAATTTAAAGTCGTCTACAAATATTAGAATTTAAAGTCGTCCCAGCTGGAAGACCTTCGGGCGACTTATTTGTAAGTCGTCGGTGGAAGACCTTCGAACGACTTATTTGTAACCCAATGGCGTTCTTCAAGTTCAGCGCATAGATATCATCAATGTCCTCCCCACACCTTCTTTGATTGGCAAAATGAAGGTATTGATCCGTCATAAAATTCCACGCCCACCGGTAGAGCTCTTCCTAAACCTTTGTGATCAGTACGGATAATTTGAAGAACTCATACTGGTCTCCAAGACTGGGAAAAGTTGTGATCCAGAAGCACATTCGCCGCTCACGAAAGCTTGTGGGTTCTCTTGATACCTCTGCCTCAGCACATTAATCCAAGCATCTATATGCTGCATATAAAATAATACAAGTTAGAAGATACCGGACGACTTAAATATAAGTCGTCGGAAAAATCTCGTGGGCGACTTTGTAGGCGACTTTCAGGCGACTTATCTTTAAAGTCGTCGGTAAATATAAGTCGTCCGGAAAGTAGTCTACTTGGACAACTTTGTACGACTTTCGGCGACTTATATTTAGCGACGACTTAAAGAGTCGTCGGAAAGTCATCTACTTGGACGACTTTGTAGGCGACTTTCCGGGCGACTTTCCGGGCGACAAAGATACAAGATAAGCGAAGACTTACGCAGTCTTCCAGCCATTCTCTGGCAGTCGGAGGATGTGATACCACCAAGTTCGTGATGTGCGTGGTTTTCATCATGCTTAGTGAAATAATGACTGCAAACAATAAAGCAATCACTTACGGATCAGAAATAATCAGTTTTGCTAGACTAAATCAAGCTATTATGGGTAAAGCAATCACTTACGGATCAGTTTTCAACCAACCAGCGAGTTCCTTCAACTTAGGTTTGTTTGCTGGCTGAAATGGATTATAGGCTTCCACTTTATCTTTATTTTTTCTGCCGTATAAGGAGATATCTGCGTGGGAGAAGGTTTCCTCGCTCGTTCACTCCTTACGCACGAAGCGATGGGAGCTATTTTGTCCAATACAACCAGGCTCGGTTGTTGTACGGTGGAAGCGGCCTTCGGTTGTTGATCGGTGGAAGCGGCCTTCGGTTGTTGATCGGTGGAAGCGGCCTTTGTTGATAGGTGGAAGCGGCCTTCGGTTGTTGATCGGTGGAAGCGGCCTTCGGTTGGTCAGTGGAAGTGACAGCAACAATCTCTTTGGAGGAGACACCATCCGCTTTATCCGCAAGATCTTATTTCCGCGTTAAGCCTCATCGCGAATTTCTCTCTGCATTAAAATTTGCACACTAGTTAACCACAGGACGACTTAAATAAAAGTTGTGCGGGCGTCTAGTTGACCATGGGCGACTTAATTTTAAGTCGTCCATGGTCAACAATCGTCACAACTTACATTTAAGTCGTCGAGGTCAACTAATCGTCGGACAACTTACATTTAAGTCGTCGGAAAACTAGTTAACCACGGACGACTTAATTCTTGTTGGGAGAGAATTTGATACTAACCTCGGATTGTTTGGCTTGAGGGGTAGGTTGTTTCTTTTGAAGAGTACGCTTTTGGTTTGAGGAAGAGGCTTTTGGTTTGAGGAGTAGGCTGTTTCTGTTGAGGAGTGTTTCTTTTGAGGAGTAGGCTGTTTCTCTTGAGGGGTAGCCTGATTGGTGACACCAACCTTCTTCTCCATAGCTTCCACCCTATCGGACAACTTCCTAATCTCCTTGATGCACTTCCTAAACCCTTCTTTCATGCAGTCAACTAGCCCTTCTTTCATCTGTCAACTCGTCCTTGAACATATTTTCCAACTCCTCTCTAGTCACCCAACTAGTCTCTTCTCTAGCCTCTTCTCTAGCCTCAGGAGCCTCTGTAGGACCTCTTTACGAGCCTCTGTAGGAGCCTCTGTAGGAGCCTCTTTAGAGCCTCTTTAGGAGCCCCTTTACGAGCTTTCTTGAGAGGTCTTGGATTGTCTTCCTCCTCCTCCACCACAACCATCTCTATCTCTTTGGTTTTCTTAGTACCAGTGACTTCCCAGCAATCCTTGGTCCCCCTACGGTCTCCGATCATACATGACTTTAATGATGTTCTCCGCGGGCACGTCCTCAACCTCAGAGTCCCATTTTGGCCACATTTCACTAATGTCCTTCTCAACAAAGTTGATCACGCGGTCTGCAGTAAATAGAAGAATCGAGTTAGATATTTGAAAAGACTAAATAGGCGACTTAATTATAAGTCGCCGGAAGGTCGTTGGAAGACCTTCCACGACTATATATAGTCGTCTACTAAGTCGTTCAGCTGGAAGACCTTCCGACGACTTAATTAAGTCGTCCGAAGGTCGCCCAGCTGGAAGACCTTCGACGACTTATATATAGTCGTCTACTAAGTCGTCCAGCTGGAAGACCTTCCGGCGACTTATATATAGTCGTCTACTAAGTCGTCCGGTGGAAGACCTTCCGGCGACTTAATTAAGTAGATACTGTCTCAAGATAGCTTCTTTCATTGATCTGCGGCCTCTGCTGCCCCGTAAGCCATATCGGTGGAGGCGGACTGTTTCCTCTGGGACCACCAATACTAGCTCCCAATTCCGGCATAGCTGTACCCCGGACTGAAGAACTTGTATAAACCCATCCACGGTGTAACAGCCAGTAATATCTTTGTTCCACAAAGAGTCCATCAGCACCTTAAGCGACTCTCCCCATGGATAATTCTCAAACCGTTCTAAATCCATCACTAGCCTTGCCGGACTAGATCGTGTAGCGGTTGAAAACTTTCTCCCTTCAATGAATCCGGTGAAGATGGAAAGATGCGCGAGCGCTGCGATCTTCCGTGGACCAATCCTCGCATCTCTTCAGTCTGCTATTATCGATCAGTAGTTGGCCCAGCTTCGGATGAACTCCAGCATCGCCCGAAAGAAATCATCTCTTTGGTAACTTCACATTTTGGTGTCTCAAGGTCCTCGATGTACTCAGTTTAGACCGGTGAGGTTTTCAAACTCTAACAGTGAAAACCTCAAAGGTTCTGGACCAACGAGACCACATCTCATACTTCTTCTTAATGTCCAGCTTGAAACTGAGCATGTAGTGAACCAGCCTTGAAGCCCAACCAAATCCTGCTCCTTGAACTTGATGAAAACTCCCAAACTCGACTCCTTGAGCTCTTCAAATTCTTCATCAGTAAGAGCTTCCCTAAGAGCAGTATGCAACTTGTTATTATCCGTATGATCTGAAATGCTATTGTGGGCTTCGGCTCTTCCCCTAATGTGTATAACCTACGGGAGTTCTGGAATATCCATCCTTTTGTCTGCAAAATAATCAAAGACAACAATAGAGATAAGCTAAACAAGCTAAATCTAACAAAACACACAGAAAAGTCAGAACACAAGCTAAATCAATCCTTAATTGTAACTCCGGCGACTTAGTAGATGACTTAGATATAAAGTCGTGCGGAAAGTCGTCAACTGGACGACTTAGTAGACGACTTAGATTTAAATTCGCGGAAAGTCTTCAACTGGACGACTTATATTTAGTCGTCTATTAAGTCGTCGGTTGGAAGACTTTCGGGCGACTTAAATTACAAGTCTTCGATAGAAAAATTAAGCGGACCTGATTAGTAGCGAAGGAGTACTCGTCATTGCGGTTATAGATCTGAAAAATAAGCGTGAAGCGGTGAGAATGAGTAAATTGATAGAGACAACGCTTTATGTTCATCTTTCCTCGAGATTGATGACTTACGGCGTTAGGGTTTACAGAGAAGCGGCGCTACGGTTTACAGAGAAGAAGCGGGCTAGGGTTTAGAAGAAGCGGCTAGTGTTTAGAGGAGCGGCGGTGAGATAGTGTTGGTGAGCACGGTGGAAGGCGGCGGTGGAAGCGGCGGTAGGGTTTAGAAGCGGCTAGAGTTAGAAGCGGCGAAGCGGTGAGAATGAAGTGAGATAGATAGCGGCGTTGAGGGCGATGGTTTGTTGGAAATAGTGGAATTCAAATCGCCTTTGATATCGCGGTGAGAGAACTGTTAGGTTAGGGTTTAAATTTCGCGAAAAATGAACAAAAAAAATCACCTTATATATTGGGTAAATAATCCGGTTAGCTTTAAAAGTACGTTGGTAAAATTTAAGGTTTGGTCGGTTTAGGCGACTTATTCGGCTCATAATGTACATCGAAGACTAAATATTTAGTCGATCGTTTCTGAAGACTAAATATTAAGTCGTCCGGACCTAAAATGAATCCCTAAACTAAAATGACTAAATTAACTAACTAACCACGTTATAAAATCAAATTATACTTCAATAGTGTTTAATATACACAGAAATGAACACGCTTATGTAATTTTAAAATTTTTCAAAAACGGTTTTAATGCTTTCGAAATCTAACCCTAAGAACATATACAATACTACAACATATGTTGATGAAAGTTAAACTAAAGAATATCATGACTCACTACTTTCACTCATCTATCTGAAAACAATTGAAATTTGTTATATCTTAATTTATATCTCTTAATACATATCTTAATTACATAATTCCCATTTTTCACTTATCAAAATATTTTTACAAAATTTTAAATTATGTTTAAGAATAACTGTCAGACGACTTTCAGTTAAGTCGTCAGACGACTTTCGAGGGTAGAAGCGTAAAAAATTCCGTTTTTTTGTTTGTTCACAAGGGGATAGTTGTAATTTCAATAGCCTTTTAGGTTACTTTTGCCTTTGACCCAAGTTGGGGTATTCTTTTGGGTTTGACTCCAAGTTTTGAGTCACACTTGGCAATTCTCCCTTGTTAATAAGTAAGACAAAATGACAAGTAGAAACTATCATACTGCTCCTTTAGCCACAGTCTTGGGAATATCATGGATTCGATGAGAGACGCAACGGTAAAGGGAGTGTGACAAATATGATTACAAAGAATCGGGTATATGGATATATGATTACAAAGAAACGAAGATATGTCGGGTCAACTTTTAAATTACTTATTTTATGAACCACAAATATAATTATAAAGAAAAACAAAAATATGAAAATTAAATTTTAAAATTTAAAACAAAAAAAATATATCTACCCTTTCAAAGGCGGTCGAATCTAGTTCTGATGAAACCTCTATAAATTAATAATGTTGGGACTACACTAAAATTATAATTTTTATTAATTTATAGAAATATTAATTTATCAAAATACTAATTGAACCAAAACTCAATTTTGGACTATAAAATTATATTATTTTATAAAGATTTTTAGTGTATATTAATTTATAGATTATTAATTTATAGAGGTTATACTGTATAATTAAAGCTTAGGCCAAAAAAGAACTTAACTATAATCACCAGTAAAATTAATAAATCCACAAAAGTTTGATTTACTTTTGATTTTAAAGACTTTAAATATCGGAAAGTCGTGATAGGCTGATAGCTGTCCCCAATTCGGGCCTAATAATACTACAATAGCATTACGAAATACAAGTATACAACTATGTAAAACTAATAATAAAAGTCTTACATAATAAAAATTTCCGCTTTAAAGTTAAAAGCTTGAAAAGGACGTAGTATTATTAGACAGAGCCATGCCAAGAATTTTTGATGCCCTAGACAAAATATAAATATTATTTAATAAAATTTTGTTAATGAAGAAATAATAGAGAAAGTAATAAAAATCTTTTTATAAAATAAATTTTTGTAGAAAGTATACAATTTCATAATTTTCATTATCCTTTTAAGTTTAATTTAATATAAAACTACAACGTATGCAAATAATTTATATGCATAACTTTTATTTATCTTTTGATCAAAAATAAGCATTTATAACTTTGTTTTCATAACTTTTATTTAAAATTTAAAATTTGGCATTAGTAAAAAAATTATTTAAATACTACTAGATAAAAAGAAACATAAAATCTGAAGGAAAATATATTATTATGGAAAAATAAAAAAATGAACATGTGTTTAAAATAAAATAAAAAATTAGGATACGTTATATTAAATAGATCATAATTAACATCTAAGTCATATTTATAGAACATAAGTAAAAAATGACGAGTATGATGTTATGATTTAGTGTGTAATCCATATGATGCCCATGATTCTTTTACAATTATTTTTGACATAAGCGAATGTTTCCAATTTTATTTACTAGGCACAGCACTGTTTTATTGGGAGTAGATTCTAGCCTAGTTTCTAGTTTCTGATTTTCCAGAAACCACTTTTCATCCAATCATGATTCTGGTCAATTAGATTTCCTATTTTTTAGGGAATCTGCTTTTTTCTTCCTCTTACCAATTTCTTCTTAGAAACCAAAATCCCTATTCAAGTGGTTTTTTCCTTCTTTCTAAGAGTATTATTATCTACGGTTTCTTATTCCGGATCTTTTAGAGAAAATAAGAGACAGTCTCTTAGAAAAAATAAGAGACAGTCTCTTAACTTTTAACTTAAAAAGCTAAGAGACGTTTCTTAAATAAGAGACGTCTCTTAGCTTTTTTAGTTAAAAGTTAAGAGACTGTCTCTTAATTTCCCTAAGAGATCCGGAATAAGAGACCGTGGATAATGATGCTCTAAGCCATCTACGACCAAAACAAAAAAAAACTGATTTTCTTCTTTTTTTATAAATTTCTAATTTTAGTAAATAGTCTACTATATAATACTTACTCTACACCTCTACAATCACACACTCAAAGTAAACATGAAGTTCACAAATATTCTATATTTTTAAGCATTTGGAATTTTCTTACACTATATTTTTTAGAAGGCAAAAAATACCAAAAATTAATGTAAAATATGTATTCCATTGTTACTTCAACTTGCTTTCATTGAAATGTAATATTATAGAAAAGGGAACTTGAAAAGGAATGATGAACACGATGAACTAGTTACGTTGATCTAGAGACCGTTTTAGGCCAACACATAGAGCTCCAAATCTCGATCTGCCAAATTAATGTCTCAGGAATAATTCATGGTTAAGCCAAAGTTCAAAAACTAATCATTCATGGTTTGGTCAATGTACTAGGATAGAACCATATAATTAAATTATACAGATATTGAACGGTTTGAACTACGAAGCTGCCATATAAACTTTATGACTACATTGAGATTGAAAAATTGATATAGGTGATGTTTTTTTTTTTTTTGAAACTTGATATAGGTGATGTTGTGTTTAAGAAAACTTCATATTCATGCGATTTGTTTGAGACATAATATTCAGATTTGGTGGACAACTCAATTAATTGACTAATATTTGTTTCAGAATTAGTTTTCCTTCTACGGCTTAACAGTTTCGGAAGTAGTATTATCTATATCCCAAGAAACAAAAATGTTTTTTCAGATTCCTTTTGAAAGAGGTTAAGAATCGATGCATCACTTTTCCATGTAAATTAATTTGGATCTGAAAAATATAATAAATATAATGTATTAATAGTTGATAAAAAAAAAAAAACAAAGCCTGGGATCTAGGAAGGTGGGTCCCCCGGACTCCCACACATACTTCACATTTCTCAATTTCTCAATTTCTCATCACTTATATTTCCTAGTATTTTATTTATTCATTTCTTTAACGGCCTATAAATACAACCCTAAAACGCCACATTATACAGAACCAAAAAACAAGTAAAAGAAAACAAAGCTCACATTAAAAAAAAAAATCTCTTCTTGCCTATTCAATAGCTTTTCCATGGCCACCTCCGTTGATAACCGCCACTATCCCGGCCTCACCTCCGCCTTGAACGCCGGTGTCGTCCGCTCCTTCAAACCTCCTCCCGTTCCTTCTCGCTCATCCGACAGCCACCGTCGCCAAAACGTTCAAACCAACGAGAACACCGAAAGTTACGACTCAAGCGATGACGAGGACGAGAGCCACAACCGTAACGTCTCATACTACATGACAATGGTTCACAAATCCAACAGCGATTTAGAACCGTCGATTCTAGACTCCCGAGACGAATCTACGGCTGACAAATGGATCCACCGTAACTCCTCTATGGTGCGTCTCACCGGAAAACATCCCTTCAACGCCGAAGCTCCTCTCCCTCGCCTCATGCACCACGGCTTCATCACTCCCGTCCCTCTCCACTACGTCCGTAACCACGGACCTGTCCCCAAAGCTGATTGGTCCGAATGGACGGTTGAGATCACTGGACTAGTCAAACGTCCGATGATACTCACCATGGAACAGCTAATCTCCGAGTTTCCTAGCCGTGAGTTCCCGGTGACTCTCGTCTGCGCCGGTAACCGCCGCAAAGAACAGGTCCTCCTAAAATTCATAGAGCCGTATTATTTAATATACTCAAAATAAAATATTATGAAAAGTTTCAAATGAAATTTTTTACTTAAAAATCCTAGTTTTTGTAGTATACAATTTATTATATCTAAACCATAAGTCCATAACAATATATAGAATTCATCTTATATATTTGTTATTTTCATACACATATTTTTAAAATTTTATTTTACAATTAATATTTTCTATTTTTTATATGGCCCCTATAACATTTTAATGTTTCAACAGAACATGGTGAAGCAGACGATAGGATTCAACTGGGGCTCCGCCGGAGTCTCCACCTCCCTCTGGAAAGGCGTTCCACTCAGCGATATCCTCCGCCGCTGCGGTGTCTACAGCAGGAGAGGCGGCGCGCTCAACGTCTGCTTCGAAGGAGCGGAGGATCTTCCCGGAGGCGGCGGGTCTAAATACGGAACAAGCATCAAGAAAGAGATGGCTATGGATCCTGCGAGAGACATCATATTAGCGTACATGCAGAACGGTGAGCTTCTCACGCCGGATCACGGGTTCCCGGTTCGGATCATCGTACCCGGTTTCATCGGCGGGAGAATGGTTAAATGGTTGAAGCGTATCATCGTCACGCCTCAAGAATCCGACAGTTATTATCATTACAAAGACAACAGAGTTCTACCTTCTCTTGTCGATGCTGAGCTGGCAAATGCAGAAGGTAAATTGTTTTTTCACCTTTTTCTCACTTTTTTACCGTGGTAATAATTTTTTATTACCTTCTTTTTGTTCCAGCTTGGTGGTACAAGCCGGAATATATAATCAACGAGCTTAATATAAACTCAGTGATAACAACACCTGGTCATGAAGAGATTCTGCCTATTAATGCATTTACCACTCAGAAGCCGTACACGTTAAGAGGCTATGCTTACTCTGGTAATTATTTTTTGCCATGGTAATTAAAGTAAGAACTAAAGTAAACGATTAATTAATATTATTGGTGATGGTTAAATAGGAGGAGGGAAGAAGGTAACGAGAGTGGAGGTGACTCTAGACGGAGGAGAGACGTGGAGTGTGTGTGAGCTTGACCACCAAGAGAAGCCTAACAAGTACGGCAAGTTCTGGTGCTGGTGTTTCTGGTCACTTGATGTTGAGGTTCTTGATCTGCTCAGCGCCAAAGACGTAGCGGTTAGGGCCTGGGACGAGTCTTTCAACACCCAGCCTGATAAACTCATATGGAACCTCATGGTAACCTCACTCTTAATTTATTTTACTATACAATATAATAAAATAGTTTATTCCTTTTATATATATGATTTGATTAACTAGAGTAATTAATTTAAGGGGCCCTTAATTTAATCCCGTTATTTATTTTGTCTTCGTCCTACAAAGTTGGAACTACAGTACTGTGCTATTGTTGATGATATTTTAAAACGTGTTACCTACCATCTTAATACAACCCTAAACGACATGGAGCCAAGAAAAGTTCTTTAATCTTGTTGTACAGCTAATTTTAGGGATGAATTGTGATCATTTCCCTTCAAGCGGAAAATTATATAATAAACTTTGAAAAGTCTTAAGTCCATGGTATCCAGCTATTTAATGAAGAAACAACTTTTGTTACAACACTATTATCTCTCAGTAAAAAAAGACACTATTATATGATGTTTGACTAAAGCATTACTGACGTTGACTGGTGTTTAATCAGGGAATGATGAACAATTGCTGGTTCAGGATCAGAACCAACGTGTGCAAGCCTCACAAAGGAGAGATAGGGATTGTTTTCGAACATCCAACCCGACCCGGAAACCAATCGGGTGGGTGGATGGCAAAGGAACGTCAGCTAGAGATATCATCAGAGTCAAACCCTACTTTGAAAAAATCAGTTTCATCTCCTTTCATGAACACTGCCTCAAAGATGTATTCAATCTCCGACGTTAGAAAACACAACTCACTCGAATCTGCATGGATCATTGTTCATGGTCACGTCTACGACTGTACACGTTTCTTGAAAGACCATCCAGGAGGCACTGATTCTATCCTCATCAACGCAGGCACTGATTGTACCGAGGAGTTTGAAGCTATTCATTCAGACAAAGCCAAGAAGCTTCTTGAAGATTACCGTATTGGTGAACTCATCACCACGGGTTACGACTCTTCCCCTAATGTCTCTGTCCACGGTGGCTCAAACGTAGCGTCTTTGTTAGCTCCAATCAAAGAGCTAGCTCCTTCGAAGAACGTTGCCTTGGTCAACCCACGTGAGAAAGTCCCAGTTAGACTCATCGAGAAGACTTCTATCTCTCACGACGTACGTAGGTTCCGGTTCGCATTGCCATCAGAAGACCAGCAGCTTGGTCTACCTGTCGGAAAACACATTTTCCTCTGTGCTAACATTAACGATAAGCTTTGTCTTAGAGCCTATACTCCGACCAGCACGGTCGACGCCGTTGGACATATCGACTTGGTCGTCAAAATTTACTTCAAAGACGTTCATCCAAGATTCCCCAACGGAGGACTCATGTCACAACACTTAGACTCGTTATCAATCGGTGCGGTTTTAGACATCAAAGGTCCATTAGGACACATCGAGTACACAGGCAAAGGCAACTTCATGGTCAACGGTAAACCCAAGTTTGCCAAGAAACTAGCCATGCTAGCCGGAGGAACAGGCATTACTCCGATCTACCAAGTCATTCAATCTATACTAAGTGATCCAGAGGACGAAACTGAGATGTATGTGGTTTATGCAAACCGAACCGAGGATGACATACTTGTTAGAGAAGAGCTAGAAGGATGGGCTAATAAGCATAAGGACAGGCTAAAGATTTGGTACGTGGTTGAAATCGCAAAAGAAGGTTGGAATTATAGCACCGGGTTTATAACCGAAGATGTGCTTAGAGAACATGTCCCGGAAGGTCTAGAAGGTGAATCGCTTGCGCTGGCGTGTGGACCACCTCCTATGATTCAGTTTGCGTTGCAGCCTAATCTTGAGAAGATGGGTTACAACGTGAAGGAAGATCTCCTGATCTTCTAAGAATGGTTCAGAATTTATATACATATAAGCAATAACAATTATCGCTTTTGTAATTAAATACATTGTTATTTGGGTGCTTTTGTCAGAGTTTGTATTCCAAATGTATAATGTATTGTATTATTATGGTTTATGTTGTTGCTGATGATAGGGTTGGGCATCATTACTCGTTACTCGCCTTAAACTCGGTACTTGACTCGTACCCGTCTTGAAAATTCAAGTAGTCGGTGTTGTCAAGGCAAATAACAAATCGACAATTTTCATTACTTGCAAGACAAAGTCAAGTATCAAGTATCATTATTATTTTTAGTATTTGACTCGTTATGCCCCGTTACTTGCCTCATTACTTGCTATTTGTTACATGATCTATTAATTATTTATTTATATTTGTCTTTTTTTTTTTACTTTCATTTAGGATTGGACATAAATACTCATTACTCTTCTTATACTTGTTAATTATTTCGTATCCATTTTGAGTTTTAAATACTCGTCGTCATCTAGTCAAGTATTACATAGTAACAAGTATTTCGTTTAAAGTAATTCACTTGTTATTTTAAATAGAATAGACAAAACAAACTTTCATGTCTATTTATAATAGAGTATTATTTAATAAGTAGTTCTTGAATATTCCGAAAATTCTAAATAGTTTATAATACTCGTAAATAATTCACAAGTACTCGTAAATAGTAAGTAATAGAGCAAGGCAAGTAATTTGCAAGTAATTTATTTTTGATCGAGTACTCAAAATAGCAAGTCAAGTACAAGTCGGAAATTTTATTACTCGTACAAGACAAGTCAAGTCGCAAGTACACACAAAATAGCAATTACTCGTCTTGTGCCCAGTCCTAGTTGATGATTATGATAATGATAAATGACGAAAGCATCACGTAACTCAAAAATTTTCGTCTTCAAATCCAGTTACTATTTTAGCAAAAAAAAAAAAAATCGAGTTACTATGCTATACTGGTCCCTAATAAGTGTGTTATAGTTCAGACATCATATCATGTGCAATTTATTCAACCACGCCTGATAAACGTTTTGTCGTCTAATGCTGAGTTCCAAATTAGTTACCACTTGTGATTGATTGTGTTGCTTTCAATTGTCAGTGGCGAAAAAGATAGAAAAAACATGCAAAACACGTTTAAGGATGCAACTATACACATTTATGGTACAGTGTCTCTTCGATACAAGAAAGGTGAAAAGATCTAAAGTGGAGTTTCGGTTTAGCCCGACAAGATTCGTAGTTTTTATCCTTTTACATTAATAGAAAGAATAGCTAATAATGAGTAATAAAATATTTAGTTTACAAAAAAAACTTTCATTTTAGCTAAGAAGAGAATACATATGATAAACGTAATTAAAGACTTAAAGATCATGAATAACTTCAATGATATCGTTAGTCATTCTGAAATTGAATACTTTGAATATTTTCTTGGTACTACATCGAATTACAAGTAAATATGGTAAGTAATTAAAAGTTTATGAGTCAGACACCTTGTTAATAATATAGCTACAGAGTCATGCATGGTTTTCTTTTTCTTCATGACATATTGGGCGCTCATAATTTAAAATCTCATTTAGATTAATATATGCAGTTTCTCTATATATCAACTTACCGTTTTAAACATAATATATCATGAATATCTCGGTCTCGAATTGCCTCAACAGTGTATTTGAGAAATGGATCGATGAAAACAATACACGACGTTACGTTTTTGTCTTTGATTATTTAACACTATATTCTAAATTTCTAACACATCGATCTCATACGCTGTATTCTAAACGATTTGATCTCTCGCATAATTTTTTTTTTCTTTCTCTGGGACAAATTATGGGTGTTTCTCTAAACGATAAATTTCTCCTACCATTTATTTTATAGAAAATTCTTCAAATGCTTAGGGGCATCAATATGGCAAGTAGTTATCTTTTAGATCTTTTATTAACTGAGAAGGAAACTTCCTAAATAAAGAAAGATAAAAAAAATGGAAAGGAAAGAAAGAAACGAAAAAGGTAGGTAAAGAAAACGTATCGCCGCGACCTCGTAACAAGGGACGTCCCGACCACTGCGGAGACGGCGAGACGCTGACTGGATATTTTCACTCTTTGTTTTTTCAGAAAGAATGTTGTTTCGTACTCACAATGGGTCAAGTGTCTATTCCAATCTCTCTCTATCTAATATCAAAATATAAAACACCCTTCTTAGTTCTAAAAAAAAAAACACCCATCTTGTAGTCTGTCTTTATCCGTGATATAATCTAAGTTGTAATTAGTTCTAAATTATAAATGTCTTGTGTCTCGACTTACCTAGGTCTTGTGAAAATGACGTCTCAAATTTGAAGAACTAGTTGTCCTTCCTAGAACTAACTTAACTATTACTTGGACATTAATCAGTGCTAAACAATGAAAGCTGGCAGTCTTGTATAAAACAATGTCATTTTGCACCTGCCTGAACTATTGATAATTTTTTTGGTTGAGTTTAATTATTATCCTGAGTCTTAATTTTGTCGTTTTATGAAATTATTAACTACTTTACTTTATTACCAACAGAACAGGATGATTAAGTTCACCAAATACGTCCCTTATGGCTATTAAGAGTCAAACGCAAGGATGACCAGGGTCATGATTCACGAAGACGTCTTAGAGCATGTACAACGGGAGATATTAGCGAATCCTTAGGGTAATCCTTAGTCATTAGGATTATTTTAATATTAAAACATCGACGTTACGCAAATGAAAAATCTTTAACTAAGGATTTATTTCGGCTGATCCTTGATGTACTGGCAGAGTCCAATTGGTGCTGGAATGGTATGTGTTTTGTGAGGGAAAAAAAAGTCGATCATTTGCGCGACTCTAGCCGAAAAAAAAAATTCTCCTCTCTCTCTCGACAAAACGAAAGACGAAAGGAAGATACTCGGTGTTGAAGGTAAATCGGGTCGTTTTAGTTAATTATTTTTGCATTTGTAGTTGATGCATGTTGATTTCATCAGTTTAATGGATTCGATTGTGGGATTTAAATAGATTGTGGGTTTAAAATCGAATTGGGGATAAATATCGATTTAGGGTTTTCATTTGGGTTTGATAATTTGGGGATTAAAATCGAATTAGGGTTTTCGTCTGATCTTGCTATTTTCTTCTTCTCGATTCGTTTCTTTGTAGTTTTCGTCAAGATAAAGGGTTCAGGATTGTGTTATAAATCGATTTACGGTTTTCCTTTGAGTTTGATAATTTGGTGATTTTGAGTGGTAACGTTTCCAATATCGTTTGTAGTCATAGTCTTCTGTTCTTATTCATATTGTAGCTTAGTAGTAACGGTTTACCTTTGATCTCTATACTGACATTGTTGATCTCTATAATTGTTGTAACTGTTGTGCTCTGAGATTGTATTTTATTCTCGATTGTTTAGTTACGGTTTGATATAGCATAGCAAACTTGTTCGATTTAGTTTGCTCGGAAACTCATTGTTGATATTGTTTACATTCGTTTCTTGTTTGCAGATGGCGAATCCGCATGAACCTTATTTCTTCAAGCCTCTGCTTCCTGGTTTCCACAGTGGCGTCATAGACACACTCTCTCTATTTCTCCTCTGTATATGTTCCTATTTTGGAGTTTTGCTTAACTTTGCGTTTTCTGACTTGCAGACAATACCACTTGGCTTCTTCTCAAAGCACATAGAAGGGAAGACGAACCAGAAAACATGGAAGCTATGATCGGACGCTTCAGATCAAACTTGGAAAGTGATACAAGAAGGCAGGAGACTCACCGGAGGTTGGAAAGATTTCACCACAGCACATGACCTTCGAATCGGTGACCTTGTCATCTTCAAACACGAAGGAGACATGGTGTTTCATGTCACTCCTTTTGGTCCTAGCTGTTGTGAGATTCAGTATACACATCCTCACATCATCAAGGAAGAAGCCGACGTGGATGATGTTGCGGATGCTATTTAAGGAGGAACAGGGGCAATGTCTTCTTTCTCATTCGACTACTGTTTTTTGGCTGAGGTCACTGCTTCAAATCTAAAAGAAGACAAACTTGTGAGTCAATTTTCATACGTATAAACCATATTTAGTTAGTCAAATATATGGTTTGATCTGTTATGTGTCTTTACGCTCTGTGTTTGCAGTATCTTCCTGTGGGAGCTACGAGTTTTACTGCTTTAAACAAACAATGCCAAGAGATGATACTAGTGAACAAAGAGGGAAATTCATGGACTGTGAGTTTGCGAATCAGGCGGCATGTATTACATCACAAGAGGCTGGAGAAAGTTCTGTCTTGATAACAGATGCGACATAGGAGACTTATTTGTGTTCAATCTGGTTGGAGATGGGAAAACTACTCCATTGTTGTGTGTATGTCCGGAAAGTAAAGAGTGTTCTGAACTACTGAGCAAACACTTGAGCAGAAAGCGTGGTGAGTCTTCTCCATTGACTTGCTTGAGACGTCTTTAACTTGCTTGTTCATTCTTTTACATTGCTTCAGGTTTGACTTGCTTGTTTTGTCTTGTTCTGCAGGTCACATTGCTTCTGGCTCATGGGTGAATTAGGAGAATGTTCAAGTCTTTTCCTCTGTAGGACATGTGAAGTATTTATGTGAACGGAGTCGCGGGTTGTTCTCTTTTTTGAATGTAGTTGTTTATGTGAACGGAGTCACGGGTAGTGTGTTGCCTTCTTTCCCCTTATATGTATGTGTAACACCATCGGCTATGTTGTATTTTCTTTGCTCTTCTTCAACTCAGAACATGTAACTCATATCTACAATCTATCCTTCTGCTGTCTTGAGAACTTGGGCTAATAGCAACGTACTGGATTCTATTTGTCTTGAGAACTTGTATTTTCTTTGCTCTTCTTCAACTCACAACGACGTGTTACAAGGTAATCATATCAAAACCGAAGTGTAGTTGTTAAACCATTGTGTAGTTTAAACATCGGAACCATTGTGTAGTTGTTTCAACCATGTGTAGTTGTTTTACAAAGTCTTGAATGAAATTTCGGCTGAACATAATAAGAGTATAGTTTGTTGAATGAAATTTCTTGGAACACAAGAGTATAGTTTGTTGAATGAAATTAATCACATCAAATTTACAAATTTGACCAAAAATATAACGATACTACAAATCTCAATAACTTGTTTGTCAATCAGAAAGATCTTCGGGATAGGTGTATACATGAAGAATTGAAAAAAGATTTAATTGAGCATATTTGGAACAAATTTGGTGATGGATATTAATAATTATTGTATCTTTAAGTTTAATTATTGTATTTTTATTTTTAATCATGCAATAAATAAAAATTAAATTTCACTTTAAAAAAAATATTATTTTTTATTCCTAAGAATTTCTAATTGGGAAACACCATTGGACACACTATTTTGACTAGAGTCCTTAACTATTCAAAAAAAAAAATAATAATAATTATTAAACTAATCCTAAGGACTCCTACAACAAATCCACCATTGTGGATGCTCTTATATTCAACAAACCATTGCTCAACTAATTGCTATTTCGTCAGATTAATTGGTTAATTACGATAAAGTACTAATACTACTGTACTGATTAAGTAGCTCTCGGCCAACGGGCAGAAGATGAACTATTTGGATTTATTCAACGATTTGTGGGCAGGACCGGTCAAGTTCCATTTGGCGCCTAAAGCCCAAAAGCTATAAACCCATATGTAAAAAAAATTGTGGGTGAATATATGGGGCAGAAGAGTCGAAGTTGCGCTCTCTACGTTAAGCTCTCTACGTTAAGAAGGATGACTCGAACCACTGCACCACTATCAATTTTAACAAATTTTCTGTCCCTAAAATACATAACATATATTCTGCCCCTAAAATTCATAACATATTTTGGCGCCTAAAACAAAGACTTTACCTGCTTTAGTCCGGGGCTGGCCCTGTTTGTGGGCTTCCAAAAGCATTGGGAATGGCTCCAACTAAATTGGGAAATATAGTAGTATTAACTAAATCTCCATTGCCACCATCGTTGGAGTTATTTATTTTTCCAAGTGGGAGAATCAATTATAACTATCAGAAGAATTTCTAAATCCTACTAGTTGGAAAAAATAAATCCTAGTAAAAATAGTTTTTTATATAGGAATCTACTATGGCAATTTAATAAACTTATCAATATAGCTCTGACTCTAATACTAAAACAAGTTATTAATTACTCTAAGTTGTGTATAAAATTATAATTGTAAACTATTTTATAACAGTGGAATAAGTGATACTTTGAATTCAATTATATGTTTGCCAGTTGCTCACTATTACATAAACCAATGTTGACATTGTTGTAAAAAATACCCAACCCTATTAAAACCCTATGTCTGATTAATACTGTCCAAGTTGTAATTTTGTCTTAACGTGAGACGTTAACTTCTAATACATACGTCTGACCCAAGAGTTGAATCTGATCACAATACAAGTCTTGCCAAAAAAAAAATTGATTTAAAAAAGGGCTTATTGGCGAAATAGCCATGTTTGGGAGGAAAATGAAGTAAATAGCCTTGATTTTGACATAATATAGCTGATGACATTTTTCCCTCTTTTCATCCGGTTATGTCCCTTAATGCAAACGGTCACCGGTAACAAAGCCATAAAAAGACGACGTGGTTGATTTGTGTTACACACAAATAAATCAAGTAATAAAAGCAGCGCGTGTGACAAAGCTTTGACTATTAGCTTTATAAGTCTATGCGTAGACATGAGTGGATAACAGTTGTAAATGTCTGAAAAAAGATTGTAATGTAACGGGAGTTTGACGATCCACTGTTTAGTTTTTTTGTTATATTCCATGACGATATATTCCTATTCCATACAACAATTGTAGACTAGTTTTATATTTATATGATATAATTGTACCATAATGCACACCTAATATTGTAGAATACAATTCTATATTGTTGATCAGTGAAACATGAATTTGATGGAGGAAAAGAGTTATGATACAAAGGAGAAGAGATGTGAAGAAGGGAGACATGTAAAGTAGGTGAAATGAGACATCTTCTATGCAGATTAATGAGAAAAGTTCTCTTCCATGTAGAATAATTCAGGTAAAAATAGAATAACCCAATTACTGTAATAAATCACTTCAGTACAAATATAACGACGTGGCTGGATGGTGAGAGGGAGTTTTGTTCTCAAATAAATGTCCAATTGTGGCTTACAGCTATTCCATATTACGGACTTGGATGTAGCCACGTAATAAAGTGGGTTTAGGACACATCTTTTTACTGTTTGGTGATTAACCGGTCGTATTTTATTATTGTATTCCATTTAATTACCTCTGTAAGTCCATTTGCTGAAGGAGAGGATCAAGAAGGTGAAGAATAGAAAAGCCACAAACTCATTCTATTCCAGCTACTGGAGGTGGAATATCAATTACAGAGCCTGTGCGGAACATCCGTCCACGGATGGAGTCTGAGGCAACAATTGGGAAGGGAAAAAAATGCGCGTCGAAACAGATTCCGACTCTGATTCCGACGATGATATGCTGGTTCCTGTGTTTAGAACACCAGTTGATGTTTCGGGACGTGGTAAGAGGCCAATGTGGAGCCGCCTAATATTTGGCATTCCGAGTATTCCAAACACGATTGTCCAATATGATGATATCACAGCACCGGCACCACCCAGACAATATATTCGATCCTCACACCCATCAACAGAAGCAGTGGACGACACCTTACTTGACGACACCTCCCCCTCAGTGTGTCAGGTACAAATCAAAGTTCTGTACAATGGAAATAGAAAATTTTCATATGGAAAAGAATAACTTGGAGTCCATTAATAGTTGAACGGTATGATAAATTGAGGTTATATTTGTTCAATGGTGGAAGGTATGCGTAACTGCCTAACAGTGAAAGTATGTTTGCAGGTGTCACCAGCAATACTACCGTGCAGGTGTTGTGGGTGTGTTGGTCAATGAGCCACTTGCTGCAACCTCTTGTAAATATCATGTTTAAGGAAATGGCATCATAAGTAATGTGGAATGGAAATTTTCTGCATGGGGTGATATAACCACATGAAAAGAAGGATAAGGAAAGGCGATGTGTAAAAGCTTGAAGCGGAGATGATAAATTTTGTTTTTAAATGCAGACGTATCTGCATATTTGACTAGTATAAATCATTTTGTTATGTTGATAGTAGGCCATATATGTGTTATGTAATCGGAATGAATGTGTTTGTTGTTGGATCACCCGAAACTTGCTTTTGTATAAATGAAATGATGTCATTATTAACTTATAAAAATATTTCTTTCTGTCTACGTTCCAAACAATAACTATGAATAACCTATTCCACTTCGATAAAATTGGTTTCAGTATTTCGAGGATACCATTCCAGTTGGACTACACCCCATGATTGCTAAACAAGAATTTGGATGTTACACTAAACCCAAGCTTGGGAAATATCAACCCTCATTCATTGCAATATAACCCAACCCAGATATTGACAAATATAATCCCAACTCTAGTAGAACCATTATTATTCTTAAATTAAACTTTACTATCTGCACCCGAAGAGAACTATTTTATTTTGAAGAAGTTTTATACTATTTGTAACATCTTTCATTTAATGTTACAACACCCCATGATTGTTAAACAAGAATTTATATGTTACACTAAACCCAAACTTGGGAAATATCAACCCTCATCCATTGCAATAAAAACACAATACAAATATTTTCTACTATATTATTTTGTTTTGAAGAAGTTTTATACTATATGTAACATCTTTCATTTAATGTTACAACATTCTATGATTGTTAAATAAAAATTTATATGGTACACTAAACACAAGCTCGGGAAATATGAACCCTCATCCATGTCAACTAAAAATCAACCAAAATGTTGGCTAATACATTTCTTCAGGAACGATGACTGTTTCTTCACCAACGGGATCAGATTGAGCAGGTGTTGAGACAGAGGGCGATATCTGTATTACATAAGTTCGGATAAGCGTCAATGGAAACTAGCAGTTGCTATAATATTGGCAGAATGAAATATCCAAATGTGGAAGCTTCGTTAGACGTCTTACCGTAATGGGGACAGAGATTTCTGATGCAATAGGAGGTGGGTTAGAAGGCAGTGGTGCGATGGACTGAGAAAGCGGAGTCGTTTCTCGATGTTGGGACTGCTAAACGATGAGGGACGAGCAAAGTAAAAATTAGAAAAATGGAAAGGAACTAATTGACATGGAATAGTACGATATATATGGAGAGGTTAGGCCATCCATTACCTCATTAGGTGCACCAGACTCTTTAACATGTGGGGGTAATTTCGGAGTTATCCCTCAAGAACGGCGACTGGAGAAGGTCGGTCAGAGATGTCTGAAAATGGCGATAGTTATATGCAAATGTCAATACTTGTAAGAATATAAGAAGCGAAATATGGTCCTTCTAACTTTACCTCATCCATGTCCATGGGTCGTTCACTGACTGTGTCTTCCTGTGACTTGTCACTCCGAGCAAAACCCTGCAATTTCGACATAAATTGGGTTGGCCTGTTGTTATGATATCAGAATTGCATAGTAGTATCATGGCTTAACTTACATCATCACCATCGACATGCAGCATCTTGCGATGGTCCTCCCTCTGTTCCACTCGGGCGGCATCCTACATTAATAACGGACATCTATGTTAAAAGGTGGTTGTACTATGTGGCAAATATTTAGAGAGGACTTGAAATGGGGCAATATAATTTACCAAACTTACTTCGACAACTTTGGTAGGCGTTACAATGTTTGCCGCTTCGTTGGACTTGTCATTCGGATCAGCCAGCTGCAGAAAATAACAAATAAATGTTCCATTAGTACCTTCACAAGACACCGGTGAAACCTCATCACATGAAGAATGGGGATTTCGAATAAAATGGAATGATAATACCGACATAGAATGGACTACCAACCATATAGAATAGAACAGTATACATCAAACATAGCATGTATGTGGATGTAGAATAAAAAATATATTGCTTGTTCTGTTTTACTTCGGAATCAGCGGGAGGGACATCGCTTTGTGTACCATCGTTACGAGTAGAGATGGGGAACGAATCACCATGATCATGTTGTCTGTCCACAGAGGTTGCACCAGCAGGGGCTTCATTCGGTGTGGGCTGAAAGTAGCAAAAGGATCACCGGTAAACATGAGATCAAAATTGCTGAGTGAATCTTTCAACCTTGCAAACTCAGCCTTAACAAAGGATTCCAAAGCAGCAACAGATGAAGTTGTTGCAGCGAATTCAGTACGGATACTCCCAAACTCAGCAATAATATGTTCTTTGATACGGCCCATGTACCCCTCCAACAGAGGCACTAGTTGTCCGACACCGGCTGAGGTATTTCGGCCACTTATTGGCACGGCACCAGGCCGGACGGACGATTGTCCGCCTCGCGAGGGAGAGTCAGCGCCGCTATCTAAACCACCTTCAATCCCGGCTTCTCCATCTTCACGTTCAGAACATGCGTCGGGGTCGGCCTCATCATCAGACCTGTGAGCCTCGTTGTTGACACTAATGTCATCAGCTTTCACACCACCGGACCATGTGTTATGCTCAAAAGGAAATTCTTCAGTAAGGTGTTCGTGAAGTTGGTCAACCGTAATATCTTCTTTATGCGCCAAAGCACGATATAATCTCTCACCGCTCCATTGGAACTCACGAGCATACGAAAGCCTGAATTGAACAAAAAGAAAATGGAGGAAATATAAAGCCGTATAACAATAGATGTAACCATATGAATCGAAGATAGTGGTAGAAGTTAGTTGTTACCTGGCCCTTTTGATCGACAATTGTTGATACAGAATGATAAGTCATACGTTACAGATCATTGAATTATATTTCAAGTAGAATAGTTTGAACATATAGTTTATTCTATTATTTCAAATAGAATAGAACTAACGCTCTCATGTTATGTCCAAATGAAGAAAAACCTATATTGCAGATGCTAACAGATCTCACGATATGTCCAGACGAAGAAAAATCTATGTAGTACAGTTTATTCTATTTCATTTCAACGGCAACAAGGTTGTAGATTTACCAATTATAGTACCCTCGTTTGTTACTAGTCGAAGCGAAGCGAAAATAACATCGATTAAGAGAATGAAAGATAAACACCAGAAAACTTACCGTATTTGAAGAGATCTAACAATAATCGAGGGTGTGAAGTGGAATAGGTATGGTTTGTTGCTAGTCGCCGCTGCAATTTTAGCACCGTCGTGTGGTCTCCGATTTCAGAAACGGAGAAAAGCACATGTTCGCAAAACAATGAAGGAGAAGTAAAAAAATCGAAGTGAATCCGGCGAAGGTGATATTGTGAGACTATTCAACTTCAACAACGTTACCAATGGAAGTAAAAAGGAAGGTGTGAAGATACCGAAGCCACGATTTACTTTCTTAAGATAATAATTAAAAATTTTAATTTTGTTTGGCTTCAGGTTTCACCGGTTGGAGGAAAGGGCAATACAGTATTATTATATAAAGGTAACACCGTGTATATAAATGTTAGAGAAATTGGCTAGATGGTGAATTATAGTTTTTTTCATGGCTATACATGCCAATTTCCCTTTTAAAAAAAATGATTTTTTAAATACTCTTTTTGACTTTTATTCACCGTTTAAATCTAAACATTTTCTTGAAATTATTCATACATTATTATTACCCGACTATCTTCTGTTTGGCGCGTGAATTTGAAAATATCTATTGAAATTATAGAGAGAGAACGTGAATGAAATAGAGACCACAAATACATAATTATGTCCATTGCTTAACACGTCCAAGTCATTATCATACCCTTTGGCAACCATTTAAAGTTTACATGTGATTGCTTTCTTAAAAAAACGTGCATATAATATTCCCAAATCTACCTTTAATCAAAATATAGAAAATAAACAAGTAATCGTCCAAAAATAAAAATAAACAAGTAATCGTCTAAAAATAAAAATAAACAAGTAATTAAAAATTAGTGTCAGAAGTAATTATTTATTTTTAGGTTGCATTTTCACTAGAGCTAAGTCAGGTATCCTTTTTTTTTGACAAAAGGAAGATCATAACTTTTGATTCAGATTTAGTGACCCAGCATTGAAGTGAAAGGCCAAGGGAAAAAAACTATAAAACTGTGGTAGTTGTAGCTGAATTCTCATTAGAATTTACTTCCTTAGAAATATACTCTACTAGGGTCGGCCCGCCCTACGGGCGAGATATACTTAACTTGTGATCAAGATTATTATTTTTATATGATTTGTGGTTTGTATTTTATGTTTATATTTGCAAGCGATGTATATGAGATATACTATTTTCTTAATTTAGAATTAACCAAACAACTAATTTTTACTATTATCATAATTTACTCTCTCTCTCTCTCTTCACTCTACGGGTGTGTTAATAACCAAAAATATATAAATATATCAGTTAAAGAGTATATTTAAGGTGATATTAAATTTTATTGTGTATGTTTTGTTATTCTTTTTATAGATTATGATTATCTTAATATTAAAATGTTCATGATACATAATAGTTTTACATATTATCTTTGTTTATTCTCTGTAGTTATGATAATTTTGATAATAAGTAAAATAATTTTTGATACAAAAATCTTACATTAACTTTTCTTATGAATATTTTAAAAACTTACATATTTGATATTATATTGTTAATTATGTGATAAAATATTATTTTAGATTGATATCAAATGTTTTGTTAGACCTAAAATAAAATATTAATCAAAAATAAATTCTAGATTATTAAATAATTTACTAATAAATTTGGTTTAAACAAAAGATGATTAAAATGTGGAATACTTAATAAAATTTTAAAATTATAGTGTTAAATTTTTAGACAATTTATGTTGATGAAATGTCATCACGAAAATAAAGGATTCAGCTTTATAAAATTTAAAACTATTGTTTTTATTAGGTTAGCGGTGTCAATTTGTCGAGAATAGAGTATATATGTTATGGGAAGTGAATGTTCTAAATAAGGCATAAGTTAATGTTTGGACAAAACTAAAACGCTTTATTGTGATATATGTAGACTCAAACTTAGAAGTATAATAAGAAAAATGCATTCTGCGTATATATCAAAATTCAGCCCATTTTGGAACCGAAGCAGCCAATTTAAATAGAATTCACAGTCCAGAGTTGATATGGAAAAGATGTAATTGAAATATACTCACAAATCACAATCATGCATACTCACACAAGATTCTTATCCATAAGTGTGCACTAATTGTTGATCATTGAGATCGGGCCAACAACCTTTTAGGGAGCCATAATAACGAAAAATCAACACCAAGATGTTGGAAATTATTATGAGTTAAAGATAAATAGATTTTTTAAAAAAGGTTCACTAAAAAAAGTTATCTCCCTCTTCTATCGTTCTCCTCATTTCTCTTCATCTTTGTTTATTCTGTTTCTCATCTCATTTCTTTTGTTTCTTATCACTTTACTGTCACAATCCGTTAAGCACAACCATGGACTTAACATATCTTTTCATCACCTTTTGTGTTGTTTATTAAGAGAAATGAACTGATGATCTTGTTGGAAGAAAACTTTCATATTTATAATGGAGGATTAACGGAAGAATGAACGAAGGGATTCATTGAATGTAAGGTCGTGTGAGAAGTAGAGAATATGTATTAATGCAAATGTTAATGAAGATGCATGAACCAAGTTAATTTCCGTAACGGTGCCAGATTAAAGAAGTCTATTCAGCTTCAACCGACATTGATCGAATCGTTAGTCACCGGTGAAACCAAGTTAATTTCGTTGGCCGGATGAAAGAAGTCTATTCAGCTTCCAACTGACATTGATCGGAATCGTTCGTCACCGGTGAAACCATTATATTTTTATTGACAGTTGACTGAACGGAAATTGTTGCACGATGGCCACTTTCCCTAGGTTTTGTATACTGTTTTCTGGAGAAGATGCATTTGGATCGTAATAAACACATAAAACCATTTAAACTCAAGAATTAATAAAACATTAAGTTTTGATTGACCATGACACGTGTCGCCACCACAAACACCGAATTAGTGACGTGGACGCCCATGTGACATGCCTTAGGAGTGAGGAAACTCAACTTTATAATAATAGATAATCCTTAAAACCTAGCAATTGAGTTGAGTAATTAACTTGAATTACTATATATCTCCATAACGCCTTTTTTATATACAAATTACATAATCTGGTTTTATCCCAATAAGCTAAATACCTAGAGTCGGTGATCTTGCGGTATCTACAAATGAAATCTTAAGGCATTTTTACCATACTATCTTTAAAGTTAGCGTTTTTACGATCAAAAACGTTACATGTAGTATTAGGACAAAATGTATTGTAGGTAAGCCCAACCACTTTTCCAAAATCCGTACGTTCTTTTCTAATAAAATACTAAAACTTGTCCCTCTTATGTCTTAACACAAAGAGAAGTTTATACTAAAACTAGGTTTCCCTGCCTTAGTGCTTTATTTGTTGAATCTTTAAGGTAATTAACGTTTCCGAAAATTACAAGCATTACTGCCTTCATATATTATAAAACTATAATTCTAACATAATATTTTATTCCTTTGTTGTTTTTTTTTTGACTAAAGATTCCTTTGTTGTTACACCCAATCGAAACGTGAAGAGCCTAGAGAAAGTGGGCTATACAATTTTTAACTATGATATCTTGACGAGCCACGCAAGTTCCTAGTACCAAAACATGAATGGTTTCTTTACAACATTCAGAAAGTTTGGGCTCAGCTTAAACCAACTTAAATAAAAAAAAAAAATCACATAACTAATGTTATTAATTACTGTTCGGTGGTTTGGGATTCGGTCCAAATAGTTAATATGATGAGATATCGGAATGTATTCTAAACTCGGGTTTGACAGTGTCATAACCAATACATTTTGTATCATTTTCGAAGTTGACCGGATCAGTCAATAAGGTATATAAACAAAACCTATAAAAAAAAAAAGCAAAACTAATGTGTTACTATAGCTTATGGGATTCGAGGCCTTTCCTAATAAATTTTAAAAGCCCAATAATAGTTTTTCTAAGCCCAATAAGCGAAGTACGAGCCTCAGAACTCAGAAGAGACTCGGAGCAGAAAGGAAGCAGAGACGCGTTAACGGCGGTTAGGAAACTGAATCTTTAAACCCTTCTCTTCTTCTTCACCGTGAATCTCTGGAACGGAACACACAGTTTCTTTCCTACGATGTTGGGCTTACGCAGATCCGCGGCGGCCTTACTCGACCATAGCCAGTCTCTGCTTCGTAATCTATCGGTGAGTTCTTCATCTCCTCCTCCTCTTCTTTGAGTTTAGGTTTTCATTAGATCGAATCGATTGAATCTAAAAGTGATTGAAATTGAATTTTTCGGGTTCTATTCGGGGTTGGTTCGGTTAATAATAGTTTGGGTTCGGATTGATGATAATATATGTTTAGCTTGTCTAAGTGCAATCCCACACAATGTTTCTGCTCTGGTCTTGAATTGTAGTTAAGATTATTTAACTTGCATCCTTGCTTCTTACATATCTATGTGGCTTTTTCCTAAAATTTTAAAAGTTAATATACATAAACATAAGAGTTCTCAAATTGTTAAAAGAAATTTTTTAAATTAAAATTCTTAGTAAATAGTCTATAGCCTTCAAAATGGCAGGATCGGCTCAAGCTAGACTTCTAACTATGCTTGTGTGAATCGAATCATATCTTATCAAAGCTATTAATCTCAAATTGTTATAAACAAAATTTTATTAAGTAAATTGTCTATAGCCTTCAAAATCTCTGTGTGAATAATAACTTATCAAAGCTATTACTCTCAAGTTATTAAAAAACAAAATTTTATAAAGAATATTGTCTGTCTGAATCAAAGTCATTACCTTGTTTTCCAAGTAATTTTTTTTTACCTATTAAGTTTGGTCTCCTTCTCTGCAGTTTCATGGACTGCGTGTGCAAGGAATCCGTGTGGGAAACGCAGAGGTTCCAAACCACAAGCCACTCAAAACCGGTCTTCAAGAAGTTTATGGAATCGGGCGCCGTAAGTCTCACCAGGTTCTCTGTGGGCTCGGCATCACTAACAAACTTGCCAGAGACTTAACTGGTAAAGAACTCATTGACCTCCGTGAAGAAGTTGGCATGCACCAACATGGTGATGAATTGGTAAAAAACTAAAAATCCTTTTCTCAGAATCATAACTTTTTAAAAAATTTTATCTTTTAAAAACTTGTTGTGTTTCCATGTCTGTTGTTGATATGAAGAGGAGGCGTGTTGGATCGGAGATACAGAGACTAGTTGAAGTAGACTGCTACAGAGGAAGTAGGCATAGACATGGGATGCCTTGTAGAGGACAAAGAACCAAAACTAATGCTCGCACTAAAAAGGGAAAGAGAGTTGCCATTGCTGGAAAGAAGAAGGCTCCTCGCAAGTAAAACTGCTAAGACCTCTCTGTAGCACCAGTCTACAACTCTGTTTGGATGAAATTGATCAAATAAGCAGACATGATTTGCTGAGGAAGAAGAGAACTTCCTAGTAAGCATGATCTTGATTCTTGAAATTGTTCTGTAATACACTCTAGCTTCTCTCGTCTCTTGGTTTTATTTATTTCAGAACATGGATCAAAAAATTAGCCCGTCAACAACATTTTCTTTGTCACCGAGCCCCTTGATCTTGTAAAATTAAAGAGATAATTATTCTATTGAAAACTTTTAGTCCATTAAAGCCCATTAGATTGTTTTGGAGCCCATCAGAAGATTCGAAGGTCACCATTGCTAATAAACGCTAGAAACAAAATTTATATTTTCTAGATATACAAAATTTTCATCTATTCGTTTGATATTTTGTTTATATGATACGATAACATATGATATAAGATAGGACACGAATCATGGGGAACAAGAAATCGAATTAGGATCCCAAGAAATGAGACCAAACGATTTTGAAATTGATAGAACAAGGAGACCAATTTGGTAAATGGACTAGTCGATGCCTACTTGACCCGATCACATTTATGTACTAATAGTCATCTCTACTTGTCCATGTATTTTGTTCGTCTAAATCACCCTACACGTCATTTTCTACATTTTTTTTTTTTTGCTTTTTGAACCATTACTTATGTGGGCCTTTGTGATTCCATGGGCCCATTTAATTGGACCCACAACCATGTGATCCATCTTTTCTTTTCTTCAAATTTATTTTGTCTAATTTGTAATTGCGCTCGTGATATATTATACTCCACTTTCTACTACTTGACAAGATATATGCCCTTAAGAGACCTTTCATGTAAAAAGCAAAAAGAAAAAACAAGAGATATTTTATAGAATAATCCATGGAACTATATAAATCGACAAATATAGATAAAATATGTGGCAAGAGTTTTTAGCTATTTGTTTTGAATTATTAACATGTATATAAAATATAAAAAGGTATAAAGCTATGATAGAACGACACAAATACAAGCTTGGATAACTACCATATGATGGAACAAAAAGAGAGAAACAGAAACAAAATAAAATTTTATTGTCATCCTTTTTTATATTGTCTGTATTTATTTATCAAGTCTATTGTGAATACGAAAAAAATATTTTTAGTGTCCCATGATCACGAGCGTTTTTGTTGTATTAAAGTAAAAACAAGCGTTGAGATATCTCAAACTCAAAGCATTTGGGGGAGAACATGCAAGATGCCCCCACCAAACCACCACCATTCAAGAAGTTGCCTCAAACACAAATACAATCTCTTTAAATGGATATCATCCCTATATATCCCCTTAAGATTATCTTTCGTTTGTTTTCCTCTTTTCAGCCATACAATTATATTAATGTCATTCATATTATGACCGCGTAACATGCATAAAGCTGATAGATATCGGTCATAGCTCAACAATTATTTCCAGAGGAAATTCGTTCCCTCCTTATAAAAAAATTGTATTGATGATAATAGGAGATCTGGAGAGATGTATACGTTAAAATATTTGAGTAGATATAACAGAAGGTTAGCAATATATGTCATATATAAAAAAAACATAATGGTTTTACAATGTTAGAGATTAGTTTTAATTAGTCTTCTGTGCTCTGTTCAAATTGTAATAAAACGTAATTAGTTTATACTGTTTTTGAGAATGATGTTGATTTTAATCCATAAAACGTTCGGTTATAAAAAAATTGAGGGTTGTGTAGAAAGAACAAGAATTCCAAAATAAATTATTACATGAAAGTGAAACCGGACATGATCAAACTCATACTAAATGTGGAACTTGCATGGTGGAACTAGAGTTACATCATGGCACACACACGGTACATCCAACCCAAGTCATTAATACTTTCATACACACAAAAATATATTATATTGGTATTATTTGAGCGAGTTATTGTAGTATTGTTGATATTATTATATCATGCAAAACGCTACAAAAAATAATATGTGGGCCCATCTACAATCAATCAAAATAATGCGTTATTGGATATGTTTATTCAAGTTAAAAACGAGTGATTGCACGTCATGATATTCATATAGAGAAACACGACGTGGTAAATTTGAAAGATTAGATTATTAGTAGGGAGTGAAATCCATGATCCTACTGAAGTAAAAAAAAACACGACTGTCTTATTTTAAAACACTTAGAAAACGACATTAAGTTCTATATTTGGTGGTTGGAAACAAGGAAAACAATACGCGTCATGTATCATGAGGTTTTCTTCAGGAAGAGAAGACACCATCATTAGCGTTAGGTTTACATGTCTAACTTCTGTTCAAGTAGGCCGATTCATTTGTTGAAAATAATTATGTTCTTGAACTATATTTCCATTGTTTTCGAGTAACTCTATTTGTAGAAATTAAATGAATGAATATCCTGCTAATAAAAAAATAATTAAAATTAAGAGTAAAAACAATAATAAAAAACAAAATATTATCAAAAGCTTGTTAAAAACTTATGCTGTATGTCTTGTATAAGTGATGTATAATATTTTAAAATTGAACTTAGCTTACTAAAATAATAGTATTATTTATTTAGATGCCAAATTAAAAAAACAACAGCGCTAAATGTGTTTACTAGTTTATTATAACATTCAAATACTTCTTCATCCTTATAAGTATTTTTAGAATAACATTTTCTGGTTTGATATATCTATTTAAGACAATAAAGATAAAACTAGTAATCTATGTTTAACATAACGATACAAATAAAACTTTAAACACTTTAATATTAACATGGTATAAACTACATTTAATTGTAAACTAAAAATCATCATACTATTTCTTTGTGTAAATCACAGTAGAAGAAACTAAACTGCTTTCTCCATGGAACAGGAAATAGCGTAAGTATACAAGAATGATAAGAAAAGGATGGCTGAGAGGCTGTGTCCCCTTATAGTGGAACCCTATGTTGGAATGTGAATTAATGTGCCTATTAAAAATACCAATGGCCATATTTGGTGGCTTTTCAATTTCAGACAACTTGAGACCACTTAAATTCCCCATCGCTCTCTGTTTTCATTTTATTTATTTTTGCCTCGAATGTGTCAAATCTTTGATCTCATGCTTGGCCGTTGTAGAATTTATTAACATTAGCTATACATTTGTCTTGGTATTGGTTTATGATATTCAGATTAGCTATAAACAAAACTATGTTTTGCCTTTTAAGGATACTAATGAAGTGAGAGAAAGCCTATAGTTTTATAGCTCAAATTATTCAACAAAAAGGTGGTTAATAGGTCAGTAAGTAGGCTTGACTTTCACGTTGATACGTTTTCCAATAATAGGCCTTCAAAGTTTCCTCGTCCCTCATTCCAAAATTTACAATTCAAATTTACTAATATACCTACCAATACTATAATAATATCAAATCAAGTTGTTATAAACATTTACAATAAGCTCTAAACAACAGCTAATTGTCTTTTAATACGCCCTGTAGTTGAATTCATTGGTCTATTATCGTTGAACAACTTGGATGGTATTACGATTTCTCATAGACCCTATTAAATAAATATATTAGACTTAGATAAAATAATTGGGTTAACCAAAGTAGCAGAGGCGTGGTAAAGAAGATTCACCTGGATTCGGATTTTGTTTGCATTTCATTGGGATGATTCCTCTGCAAACATTATAATAGTTTAAAATTTTCTTAATGGTTTAGTATAAATTACTTAGTCGAAGACAACTTGACAAAACGCTTGTCTACACATGTCTTGCATAGATCGCCGAGTATATATTTTCCTTAATGGATTATTTATAAAGTACAGAGAATGCTAAATCTATTAAGAGCGACTAAAACACTTCAACTTACAACTAACTGTTGTCCAATATGCTAAAACATTATGATCAAAAACAATTGTCGTTTACAACACTATTTCACAAACGATAAAACAATGGACCCATTTGTTTGAATCAGTCCAGTTCCAGTTCGAAACAAGGGACGCAAACAAGTGTGCAGATCTTTTGGCAAGACAGTCACCACACCATGTCACAGTTTGTCCTAATTTTTGTTAGACACTGTAACAACTGAATCTTCCTAATAATAAAATTTAGCTGACAAAAAAAGTGATCAAAATAAATTTAGTTTATCACTTTATCTCACTTATAGATCATTAATATTTGTAGCCACTGGGTGCATAATTTTAAATTTAGTTTGGCGCACAATCCATATGGCTATGCATATAAAGTTTATAAACACAGAAGAAAAATCAGAATATATATTATAAATATAATGAGTTCAAGAAGACAAACATGACAGAAGAAAACAAGACAGATCGGCAGACCTCACATGAGAAAGATCATCCTGTATATCTTTGCAAGCTTATTTGCCCAAATCAGTAAACAATACTATTATTTACATTTTTTAAAAAGAAACATGAGAAATAAATAGTAAACCTACGAGTAAGAAAAATTGTTGATATTTACGAAAATAAATTAAAAAGCTTTTTAGGCATGCAAGTTTTTGGCAGACCTAGCTACTGTTCAGAGCTCTGTCTTTTTCCTATTTTCTCGTTTAGCGAACAGTTGTTTTTTTACTTTATTTACGTTATAGTTAATTTATTCATATAGTACGTACACTTATATCTTCTTCTTTTGTTTCGGTTAAGAGATTTTGTACCTTTTTCTTATTTGCATTTGTAATGTTCAACTTTTTGTATAATTTTTTTGTATAATTACATAATAAAAACCTTAGGTTATCAACTCTTTGAGGATATTCTTTGCTTTGAAAGAAAGACAAATGAAACTTTGACTTGTCACCTGCATGCGGGAGCGTGTTCGTTCTCATCGATTTATGTAATGCTACGAGTATAACCAAGTAACTTAAAGCTTGGCTGGCAAGAAAGCTGAACGTTTCTCATTCAGTGCTCGTATATTTTTTTTACATTAAGAAAATAAAAATAAAATAATAATAATCTCATTACTTAATCTTCAAAAAAAATTTTACTTAAAAGTGTTCGTATATTAATTTAAGAATCTTTAATAAGTACTGTACTACTCAAGAGATGAAACAATGGAGTATTACTAATTACTACTACTTCTGTTCCACAATCTAAAATATATCATGTCTAAAAATACAAAAAAATGAAGTTATTTTTTTTAAAACATTATTAAAGATGTAAACTAAAAGTAGTTTAACAAATCATAAAATACTATAGAATATTATTGATTAAAATGAAAGTTAACATAAATTTTAAAAATCATTTTTATATTTTGAAACACCAAAAATCTTTTTAAAATATGAAATTGATGTATGTCCCTCTTATGAATCTGGACTGTGATCTGAAGATAATTAGTGACAAAATCTATTGCTTTTACTTTTTAATCAGTTTTATTTATGACTTTTTTACGCTCCTTGCTCTACTGGTCGGATTTACTATAATCTCAACTCCTAATTCCCAAGTAGAGATTTTTCTTTTGAACTTTATCAAGTTATCATCATACATTGGTTATTTTTTAAAATCCCTATAAATACAAGAATTTAGATTTCGATCTCTGATTATGTGGAGTGTGTCAAAGTAAGCATGCACTGGTGAAAATATATTCTCATTAGTCTACTTAAGTCAGTTATTCAATAATATCATACTCAGTCTAGTTTTTTGACAACACATACTCGTCTCTGTACATATAAAAATTCACACTGCAGAGCAACGTGGACTGGTACTAACTGAATAGATCGGACTGAAGAATATATATAAAAATAGTCAACAAACACATCGAAAACCATACTCTAAAGAACTGTATAGTAATTAAATACTATGATAAAGCAATGGTAGTTGACCAAAAAAAAAAAAAAAAAGCAATGGTAATGTGAGATGTTTATTCAGAGAGTTTACAAAAAGAAGACATGTGTGTGGTCTTCTCTCTTCGCTTTCTCGTCTTTTCATGATATAACACAACCTCCTCAATTCCAAACTCTCATCTACTTTTGACCATAATATATACATATTCTCGTATTATCATATCTCCAAATACTTTTGTTGCCATATCATATGTACGTACAGGCTTATACATCAGTCGATTCATTTTCCATATATGAACCAATTACCATACAATTGCCTCAATATTATCCTTATACAAATTGAGAAATACCAAATATGTACGTATGTGAACCACACATATGTGACTTCAACTAGAGTTTGAATAACAACAGTTGTTGGTAAAGCATCTTTAGTTGTGAAAAGGATGGTGAAGAAGATGGATCCCATGGGGAATATGGGAGGGACCTCTTTTGAAGATTTTAATAAATCTTTAGCTTCTTTTTTTCTTTTGTCTCAAGTCTCAACTAATAAAATTACCTTACAAAAAATATAAAATGGGGCAATTAAGACAAATGGGATTAATATAAAACACCCATCCTTTTCATTTAAACTTTATCTTATTCCCCAATTCTTTTTTTTTTCCTCAGCTTATGTACTTTTGTTCACCTTCACAAAACCTATATTCACATATATCTTCCACCTCTCACCTCCACAATAAAATAAAAATAAAACCCCCCAACCCAAAAATTTGTTTTTGATCACCCCATCACTCTCATTAATATTAAATGAAAGAATTCAATTCACCTCATCACGCTATGAAGCCTCCTTTGACCCCTCAAGCAGCATGCATCTTTGGCTTTCTCAATTCCAGAGAGTTAAAACAAAAGAAGAGAGACCTTTTATCATCTTAGCCGTCTTCAATGAAGATTCTGCTGATGAAATCTCTAAACCTCTTGGAGTATAGTTTGGGATCAACCGCTGAGATTGAAGCAGGATCTGCTTGTAGAGACTTATATGCATGCTCTATCTTCTTGCTTATGTCGTAATCTTGCAAAATGTCAATGATTCCAAAGTACAGAACCACTTCATACACCTCTCCGTGTGACAAGTAGTTTGTTCCTCCTCCAGAGGAATATTGATCAAAGTCGCTTCTTCTCGCCATTCGTTCTGCTCTTGCCGGCATGTTTGCACCTAATCTTATCAACGGTTTCCTGCAAAAAACAATCAAATTTTCATTACATTTTGGCCCCACACATGAACTGTGTTTTGCCCCCACAAAGTTATTGTGTTTTCTATTCAATGGAGCCTACTGCCAAGCAACTTTTAATACTAATAATGCGTTGGGATGTAACGTAGTTCTCAGATGGGAATCATTCGTAAATGGGAAACTGAACCTTTCAACCACTCTCCGTGACTATGAATGCAAAAAGTCTGTCATGTTGGGTCAACTTAACATTTACTGTGATGATTAGCGAAATAGTGACGTACCTGCCAGCTAAGATACGGTCCATGTCTTGAAGCTCGGCCTCTAGGAACCGACAACCGCGGATGTATTTCTCGTTTTGATATGACTCTATCTTACCTGCACGATACACGAACAGCTAACATCACACAAGGGTAGAGTAGAATAAGACTTGAGGAAGAACGAGAAGTGTTAACAAACCAGATCTCAAAACGAAGGGAGAGAGACCCATCTTGTCTACTGTGTTGTCGTCTCGGAAGTGAACTCCGATCAAAAGGCTATAATCCATGATTCTCTCAGCTTCCAAGAACTCACAGTCCCGTTTAATTTGCCTGCTTATTGATACACAATCAGATTAGTAAAGCCAAAAAATAGCATAACCAGAAGAGCTAGAAGTGATTTGGATAGCTTACGTCATTAGTTCTTTGTACCAATTTCTCTGAAGACGGAAAGAAAAGTTAAGATCAAGGTCCTTAAGAGTAGTGGTTTCATCAATTTCAGCTTCAGGTTTGGAGGTGGAGCGTCCATGTGAAGACCCTTTAAGGTCAAACCGTCTCTGGATTCTATATTCGGAGCAGAACAAGTTCCCCATGACGATAAACCGAGTCTGGTAAGATGATAAACATGAGAAAAATTGTCCCATTGGAAGCAAATAGTCTTATAAAATATAGATCGAACAGCAAGTACCTTCTGGCCACCAACAGGTTTGATGCAATGTACACCGTAGAACTTAGTCACGAGTGAATTTTCATATTGGCAGATGTGTTTGTAGTAATTTGGAAGCATACGTAGAAGCACCTAGACAAAGAAAACAAAAACTTGAGGTCAGGTTTCCTTAGTTAATCTGAACGCGAATAAGAAGTCAAGGCAAGAGCCAACGACTAACCTTGACTTCTGATTTCTTCACAGTCTTAATCATAAACCTGTCATCTTGAGTTAAGTAAAAAAAGCTCCCACTTTTTCCAGGTGAAGACAGTTCTCGAAGAGCATCGTCACCACAGATAGCTAACATGTAATCAGCAGGATCAACCGTGAAAAGCTCCCTCAGGCGTCTACAAAAATTTAGCCAGAGTTCATCACACAGGTTGAGAATAGACACAATGAGAGTGCCTGTAAGAGATTGAATACCTAAACACCAAAGGGCAATAGTCTTTCCAGCGGAAGTCCACAGACTGATGCGGCGGTGTAGTCTTAGAACCCTCTGGCGGGAACCTTGTCCAGAACTTCTCACTCGGGTTGAAATCACTCTGCTTTAGATCTCGAACAACTGAAGCATGTTTCCCAACAGTATACCTATAAATCACCAAACATTGGTCAGAAACACACAGATACAAAAACTCATATGTTCAAGAAAATTGTAACTAAATATCGGTTTATTTTTATATATTATTTTAAAGTTTATAGGTTTATTAGAAAAAATTATTTTTATAAATTATAAAAATTAGATACGTTCAAGAAATTGCTAACCAGTTATTGATTTATTTTTATATACTATTTGTAATTACAAAATTAATTGATAAATTTTCAAACTTAGATATACCAAAAAGTACACAAATTTATGGATTTGCACTAACATTATTACTTGATTTAGCAAGTTTAAACCAATTTATATCGATTTAGAATAAATTTTAACTGATTTTAACCAATTAAAAACGGTTTTACCTGATGCCATGCTGCAAGTTGAGCATCAAATCATACTTCTTATGCCCTTTAGAGATAGTCTCTCCAGCCCTCTTAGCCTCACCGCTGAAACAACAAGGATTCTTCCTAAACTGCCTAAACCCATCTCTATCGACAGACAACCTGTCTCTATAAATCACCGAAGCTTCCACATTATCAACAATGTCACAAGTGATATCCCCAGCTTCCCCATCTGACTCCCAAATACATATCCTCGGAAACACCTTCTCCCCACCTCCACCACTATCAACACTAGATCTCTTCCTCTTCTCGATCCCTTCAAAGAAACTCCTCATCTCGCTCCAAGAGCTCCCGTCTTTCGGAACCCCGTTCTCCCACTGTCCCTCGTAACGGTTTCCGTTAGGGAAGATTAGAACTCCTTTTCCGTTAATCACGCCGTTACGCCACTCTCCGTTGTAACTGTTTCCGTTAACCCAGACGTAGCGTCCCCTCCCGTCCTGGAGGTTGCGGCGCCACGCGCCCTCGTAGAAGTCGCCGTTGGCGTAGCGCTTCTCGCCGTGGCCGTGTTTCCGATCGGCGATCCATTGGCCGCGGTAGGTGTCTCCGTCGGCGCCGACGAAGCTCCCGAAGCCTTCCATCCTCCCGGATTTGAACTCCCCCTCGTAGGTGGCCCCGCTCGGCCACGAGAACTTCCCTTTCCCGCTCGCCTTCCCGCGCTTCCACTCCCCCTCGTACATACACCCGTCGCTCCAGAGGTACTTCCCCGATCCGTTCGGGAAACCGCCGGAGAAGGTCCCGGTGTAGAGATCTCCGTTCGGGAGAGGCTTCTCGACGTCGGGAGGAGGAGGCGTGGGGGTCACGCGCCGGGTGGCTCCCTGGGATTTGGATCGCACCATCGGGGTTAGGGAGAGTAGTAACAGATCGTCTCGTCTCTCCGCCTCTTCTCCTTCTAGAACGTTTTTCGAAACGACAGCGTTTCTGGTTGTGGTTGTTAGTATGACTTGAGTAGCTTCGGGTACTACGACGCCGTTTGTAGATTCTGTTACGACGCCGTTTAGGATTTGCGTAGCTTCTGGTTCGGTCACGAGCGGCTCACGCGTCATCTGTTCATTAGATGAACCGTCTCTCTTCACCGGTTCTCGATCTTTTTTGCAACGGCATTCGAAGATTTATAGGTTAGATCTGTCGGAAGAATCAAAGGGATTGTTACAAGGTAGAGAGAGACTTTGTTTTTTTTTTTTTGGCAAATCTGAGAAGAAACCTTGGTGAGAGTTTTCTACAGACAAACGCTATAGAGAGAAAAATGAAAAGGGAGAATGAAGCATCAAAAGAAAAAGGATAAAGAGAGAGAGAAGACAGAAACAAAAAAACCTTTAGAAATGAATGAATTAATTTGAGGGTAGATTTGTAAAATTGATTGAGATGGTGTTTGCAATGAGCGAGCATTGGGAAGTGGACACAAAAAGCCCACCAGCCCGCCAATAAAAGTCGCGTTGTTATTACCAATTTATTGACTCAAGTAATTACGGGATTTGGGAAAGATAATACTATTACCGGGATCAATTACTACATTTCAAGTTGTTTTTTTATTAAATCTCAGACCATAGATAAATGATGATTAAAATCAATAATACTATGAGTATATTAAAGTTCAAGTATTCCGCATAGGCGACTACATCGCTTAGAAACTGTATTATTATCTTAAAATTGAACTATTAATAATTTATTTTTAAAATTTAATTAAAAAATAAAAAATAATAATCACCTGATATTTTTATATTTGTTTTAGTTATACTGAAAATTGTGTGACCAATGATGTTTAATAATTTTCTGATGATTGGCTGAATTAATTTAGTTTATATTTTTAATGTTATTTTTATGAAAAAAATTTATGTTTTAATTCTTCTGTCATCTTATTTACAAAAGAAAATTTCTTGTGTCATCAACCAAAACATAAACTATTTTGAAACAGAGAAAATTTTAAGTTTCTTAAACTAAAGAGATTAAGATTAAAATTTAATTTTACGATATAACATTAGATTCTAATCCTTATAGATTAAAGACTTTTCATCTTAGTATAAACAGTGAGTTCTTCCATTATAAGAGTCACTTTTGATTTGTTTTTATAAAACTATTCACCCAATTGAGCACACCGAAATAACTGTTCACTCGTCAACACGTAATCATGGTCTACATAGTTACTACTTACATCTGCGTTCCTGAGTGCGTGTGTAAATATTAAAGTTCTTTTATTTCGGTTAATCTCATTGTATTAGAACCGTAGTTAATTAGTAGCCTCTTGCCGTCGTCTACAGGTTTTCATCAGACGAACAATATAAATCATAAAAATGTTCAGTCTCGAAACTAAAATATGTTATCGTCGGTTTATTATATGGTCACATGTCCCCCTAATCAAAAATTGCTACGTACTGGTAGAGTTTTTCTTTCTAAAATATAATCCACAGAGACTAATTATAAGTTTTTAAAAATAGTGTCGGCGTGCCCTACGTTATATGGATGTAATGTGATACCCACGTAAAAGACCAAATGATTAGTTATGTTTATCTCCTTCATTTCAAAAAACGATAATTTCTGTTACAAAAAAACAATAATCAACTATTTACCAACACAGTGACCAATTATCAATTAATTGTCATCGCGAATGGAATAAAGTAGCTAAAACGGGTGATAATGTTTGATAATTACATAATGGGTTTGAAAGACTTTCTTCTCATGTGTGATTTAGTCATGTAATATTTCTTTTTATAGGACGGTCATCAGCACTTGAGTTTCAGTACTCCTACAAAATCCACCCACATTCAATTTTGTATCCGTAATTTATTATGGAAAGACTTTCGCTCAAAGTGCCATTAAAACAACTAGACGTGCCATTGCGTAATTATGTGTAGATAAATGATATACGAAAATATTGATAAATTCTGAAAATACAAGGTATTATGCAACAACAGAACTTTATAAATGTTGTTCTTGACTTATAACTTTATACATGTTGTTTTAAAAAGCAAAACAATATTATTTAGGAAATGAGCATTTAATGGATATCTGTGATTTTTATGATATTTATAATAGAGTAAAATGGTGGGAAAATGAAATGGGAAAGGGAGATTTTTTAATTAAAAAAAGGAGTAAAAAAAGTTGGAGTAAATGTTTTCGTTTATTTAAAATTGGAGGGGAGATCTTACTTTAATTTTATTGAATTTACTCCATTTTAAAGTAAAATGATTGAAATGTTATTTCACTTTATTGGTAGAAAAAAATAAAAACGAGAGTAAAAATATGAACTTAGAGTGAAGTTTTACCCTAATATGTACATCCTATCACAGTCGTATTTCTGTAAAACACAAAGGTTTATTCAGCCCTAAAAGCTAGATAAATAGAGAACTCTGAAGATTCTTATAATATAGAATGCATCCTTCTCACCAGCAATCAAATAAGATTGGATCTCATGCTGTCAGATAGAGCTATATTGTTAAATTATTGAGTAGCTTGTTATTGGTTAAATGCATTAAATGAGTATTTAAAATACTAAACCACATCTTAATAATGCAGGACACTACTAATTATTCTCCCGCTATATTCTAATCAAATATATTGCATGACTGAGCGACGTTGTAAGAATTTCATTTAAAAATATTTTATCGTATTAGATTTTGATTCGCCATGATTCAGGAAACAGAAATTAGAGACACATACAGCTAGGTCTGGGCACAGATCGGATATCCGGGTTTTTGAATGTATTTGTTATCTGCTTTGTATGTCATGAATATCTAATTTTTCGATTCGATTTGTTTTGCTTCGGTAAAATACGGATATTCAAAAAAACGGATATCCAAAAAAAAAATAGATATTTGTGGATATTTACGAATACTTATGGATATCTTATCTATTTGGATTAATACTAATAATCTTAAAAATTTGATACAAATTTGTTTTGTAAAATATTTTTCGCATGATATAAAAGATAAAAATTAAAAGAAGTAGTAAATCTACATATTTTGTAAACTTTTTAAACTTAGTTAACAATTATAATAACACAAAAAACTAAAAAAAAAATAATTATCATAAATTTTTTTCTCTTCTTTTATGTAATATTTTTATATAAGTAATAATGTGCATAGAATTTGTCAAATCATATGTTAAAATAATAACTATAAAATTTTATACATTTAAAATTTAAATATAATCAAGATATACATGTATTTATATATTGCGGATCGGATCGGATATCCGATTCCCAAAATTTTAATATTTGTGATTTGATTCGATTTTAACAGATATTGAGTTTTAGTATTTGTTTTGCTTCGAAAATTTACAGAAATTCAGAAATTTTTGATCGAATCGAAACGAATAACGAATCAAATCAAATTTAACGAATATATAAGACAAACAACTCCAATTGCGGATAATTAATAATTAAATTTACTTACGCATCATTATATTTGTTATTATATTATAATATTAATAAATTTTCAATGAGTAGGGGAGGCGAAGGTCCAAGCCATACAGTTGGAATGAATCGAGCTGAGCTGGCACATTAACATTTGATACTGGGCTGTCACGGCCAACCTACCAATGTCGTCTACGAAGAATCCAACGACACAGACGGTGCCACGTCTTGAGAAATTTAGCGGTTAAGATTAGAACCACGTCATTAAAATCTAATAGGAAAGTAACCATCTGTCTCCGCCTGGCGTCAAAGATTCTACGAAGATTATGTTTCTCTGAGTAATCACGTGCAGTAGCTTTGTTCCACACGTGCTACGATCATTATTATTTGAAACCTTCGTTATATTTGGAGAATTTTACGTTTAGACCATTTCTGATGAAATTCTTTTCAATGTGTCTTAAAAATCTTCAAGCCTTTAAATGATGAACAAGAAAAAAGAAACATTAAATTCTTATAAACTATATCATATATAAAAATAGTTTTTTTTGTTCGATTCTTTCTCATTCTTTCTTATAGAAAGTTATAGAATAAAATCATTCCTCCTAACTCCTATTAATTTTTATATGTTCTTATTGCTTCCATAATAATTATCAGTAATTAAGAAAATAGAGGTGGATTAAAGTTTATTTGTGTCTAAATACTATCACAGAGAAAATTAGAGATTATTTTATTTTATTTTAAAATAAAATAAAATTTTTGGTTAGCAGAATAAAACAACGAACAACTGATATTTATAAATTGAATGAGTTAACACATCATATAAATCCACAACATTACTCCACTAAAAATTCAAGTATTTACATTTATAAAAGAAGTGTCAAATCATTTCAAAATTAATATTCTTAAACGAGAAAAAACGAAATGGGAATTTTCTTTGTGAAATTTATAATTTGATTGACCAGAAAATATAATATAAATGATAAAATAGTAAAGGTGAAAAGAACTAGAAGGGAAAAGACAAAGAAGATGGATGACCAGAGATAAGTTAGATAGCCGTCCGCCGACCTACAACGTACGCATCACAACAAAGACTCACAAGTCCCTTCTTCCCAAATCCATAACTAGTCGGACAAGTTAGTTTCAACTATGGTATACTTTGGTCTGCTTCTGTGTGACCAGAAGTTGTAAGTTGTAACTGTAGTGTTGTTTTTCTACATGCAAACTCAAACTTGGTTATTGTCCAATGTGAGCAACTAGAAATATACTATTACATAATTTACATTTTAGGCACACCACGATTTGAATTTGATCTTCAATCTGTTTACACTAAAAATATTTATGAGGGGATGGTGATGTATGCAACTAAAAAGCATGGATTGAAATGAAGAGGGTCAAGCTCAGATATTGATGTAACGATGTTTCGTTTCTTCTGACGGAAAATCAAAGCCCATTCCTCTATAAGCCTTACACCAACGTCTTGTCACTCCGGATTTTACCAAACTCATCCTTCTTTACCATAAAAAATTCTCAGTTTATTTCATAATTTCAGACTATTTTTATTTAAGATTTTGTAATTATATAACTGGTTCAACGTGTGGGTAGTGTTAACACGATGTCAGAACAGCAGCAACTCTTGACTCGAAGTACGTGAATGTTTTGTTTTCTAGTATCTATTCTGTTCCATGATGTATTTAACAACGAATCGTAAAGAAAGGTGTAACGTAGCAATGTTCAATGAATATAAGATAGTACAGCCGTATTTAAAGCATTGTCCATTTTTGTAAGTTTATCAGAGATTTTAAAACGGAGAGATTGCGTTGGACTTGAAGTTCGAATACGTTTTTATTCTATTATTTTCCTCCTCCTAATATTTTTTTTAATAAATTATATTGGACTTACGTATTTTTATGGCTTTAAAATTTGTTATAAACTACGTATACGTCTCTTTATCGTGTAAGCTTGAAAGGGAAACTCCATGCTCTTAGTTTTGTTTTGTTTTTTATAGTTTTTGTTTTTGAAAGGGAAACTCCATGCTAGTTTTGGTATTTTCCTTAGTAGTTTTCTGCGTCATTCATTTTTCGACATACAGAAGCTTTTATATATACGTCTTCATCGTTGGCAGAGAGATTTAACCAAATTTATTTATTCTGATGTTTGCTGCCTTCTGTTGTTATCTTATGTTTTTATATTGTACTCTTTTTATATTCGAACTTTTAAAAATGTGTCTGCTGAGTACATTGGATGATTGAGGATTTTAAAATAGTTTTGATTTATAGTCGTGAGTTCGTGTCCATTACCTAGCGTTTTCATGCATTATATTAATTCCCTGACGTTGCATACAGCAAACGACTACGTTATATAATTATAATTATGTATCGAAAACGTTTACAACCTCATAAGATTGAAACTTGGATGCTCAATTGAATTAGTACATGCACTGACTTTATTAAAATAAAATATATAACCAGAAACAAAATAGCAATATCGAAGTTGAAGTTTAATGTTAATACTAACAGATTGTCATATATATATATATAGTTTGGTTCTTTCATCTCCATATATATATAGTTACAAGTTATGTTATTTTCACTAAATTATTGGATTCTTTATTCTGGGTTGTTGTGTTGTTATTCCAGTTACTTCTATTGAATACTTTGAATTCGTAATATTGTTTTGCTAATAAAATAGTAGTACTTAGTAATTTTGAAATACAATGACTTAGCTAAACTTTTTATCTAAACGGGCTATAAAAATATGTTAGAAAGTAGCCCGTTTAGATTCGAGCTCTGGGACACTATTAACGTTCTTGAGAGTATCCACAAGATGACACTGATACTGTTTAAGCGTCGTGACCTCGTTATGCAATGCGATGAAATTGTCTTTCATTATATCTTCGCAATCTTTGATGATTGTCTCGTCAACTTCTTCTCTCATTAGCCTCTGTCTTAGCTTATCGGTCGAGACCGATACATTAGTTGTCGTTGCCATTAACTCTTCGTTTGAAATTCTAGGAAAGATTTCTTTAACAGCATGCAAAGCTTCGATCCAAGCTGTACGATCTTCACTTGATGCTGCTCGCAAATGCAAACTCTTTGTACCAGTAAATACAGTGAATCTCTTGCTGTCTGATATACTTTCTCCCATTGATGAGACCTATGAAAAAAACACAGGATTCTTAAAATTATATATACAATCATAAGTGCATTTGATAAATTATAAAAGCTTGGGCTACATCTAAAATGTTTTGAGAATACTAGTGCATTCCCGAATAAATCCAAACCTTGATATAATTTTGGTGGAGACATTTTTCTAGACTATGAAAATCACAAACAATTGAAGGGTGTACTTGTTCGAGAATATCTCAAAAATAGAAACTCCATTATATATGTGAGTTTGCTCTAATGAATATATATATTTATTTTAATAGAAATTTTATATTTTAAAAATAAAAAATGAGATTTTTATTTCTATATATATTTGAACAAAATTCATCTTCGTAATATAAAAAAAAAAATCTAAAAATATGTTAGAAAGTAGTCTTAATCTTCAACATGTATAAAAAAAATAAACCATTATATATACACGAGCATTCCCTAGTAAATTGTAATCTTAACAAAAAAAATCTGAGAATGCTCGATTAATTTATAAATGGTTATACAATTTCTCTATATCTGTAAAGCTAAACAACTACACCAATTGAATTTGGGTGTATTTAGTACTTTTACACATTTTAGGATGCATTCCATAATTTTACAAACTACCGAGGCATTCCTCAAATAAAAATACAAACCTTGAGGTGAATTTGTCCGAGCGGTTTGCCAGGAGGACTATGAACATCACCACGTTTGCTATGACGACATATGAACCGCAAGGACTCGCCGCCGATCAGCTTCGAACGCCGATCCATTTCCACGGAGAGAGAGATCTTATCCGGACCGTGGATCCTGTAATACGACAGAACACCGTCCTGGAGAACGAACCAACGTCGTTTCCATCCTTGGCCGTAGTTTATCCATTTGTAGAGGATCCCCGCGACGCCGTTTCCAGGCTGTGGACGGTCTTCGCTGCGAGGATTAGCGGAGAGGCTGTACCGGAGATCATGGTGGCGGTTGGGACGATTCGAGTGTGGGATGTTTAACGAAATGGATCTTGCGGCGAGTGGAGAAGACATTGTTAGGGAACAGGTTGAGAAGTTAGGGTAAGAATTTAACCGGTGGTTGTGAGAAGAGAGAGAGAGAGAGAGACACGGAGAGGGAAATTTGGAGAAGATGCGAGGTTTGCGTGGGACGCAAGATACATTTTAAAATTGGAAAGGTAATTTGAATTTAGGTCAAAGTGTGACGAATCTATTTTTAGTTAAACAAAAGAGAAAGACCCTTAAGTAATAGTATTAAAACACCTCTCTTCAAACTAGACACAAAAGTGATTTGGAAATCTTGGAGGAAAAAAACCCAGAGGATGTGTTGAGATTCGAACTTCCTTATTGCCGCTTCTCCTTTTTTTTTTCTTGTGCCAGTTTATTATAATCTAGGCCCATTGGGCCTACGCTGACACGAAAATATTGTTTTTTTTTCCCGAGGGAGGAAAGAACAGACGTGGCTTTGTTGGAGCTTTTCTTATATAGCACGATTGACTGTAATTTATTGGCTCAACAAGGATCCAAATTAATGTTTGGCTAGTGTGTGCAATGTAACAGCGTGAACGCAAACACAAAGATTTGACAAAAACACAAACGAATTGCTAGCCAAAGATTGAATGAGAGAACTCAATTCGTAATGAAGTTATACATTGATCGAGACGCGAGCTTTGTGTTCTGTACATATAGACGAAAGCATGAACACGAACTAGACCCAAGCATACAAAAACTCCAATCCAATTCTCTTACAGTCTTAAAAGGATGTGAAAAATCAGATATTTATTCAAAGAGAACAGAGTTGTACAATAACCATTTCAATATGTTTTAAGTTCTTTAAATAGTATGGTTTTGGTACTGTGTTTCACTCATTGGTTACAAGATTCATTGGATCAGAAGCAAAACGCAGCTCCAACTCTATCGCGCGGGATGAGTCTTAGTTCAGACCCATGCTTCAAGAACACGTTTCCTGACATCAAACATAACACAACACACATTAACTTCCCTATGTGGACAATGAATCCCCTTAAGAGACTGGGCTTACAATGAGATACACACAAACTAATGCACACTAGTGATATTGAATGCAGAAAACGCAAGAAAGAAAGCTGGACTTGCAGTGAAATGCAAATCAAAATGTTTAGGGTTTCCAAGTACCTGCGCTCTGTTGGGGATTGATCCCAATCCCATCTGCACAAATAAACACACAGATACATCAACAATAGATTATAATCAGCCCGAATAATCAACAGTGACTAAGCCCTGAAATTAATAGAGTACTAAACGTTGAGAAACTTTCACATGAGTTTCTAATTTTTTTCTAAAAGACCCACTAGTTAAATAGTACTAATATAAACTGGTGACGATACTCGTGTTGAGAGACTCCCAAGTCCCAATGCAGATGCCTTTAGATCTTTAATTACTTCAGTTTTTGAAACTTAGAGAAAGAGAGTTACATGCAATGATATATATAATATGATTCATGTCTAAGACCGAACAAACATTAGAACATTTTTGACAAAAAAAATAAATAAAAAACATTTGATCATGAAAGGGACAAAAACTCAAGAAGGAACACAATCGCTGTTTCATCTAAACAACACAATCAGCTTAGATTTGATTAGGAGAACAGTTTTAAAATTCAATTTCGCCAATTTATCAATTTTCAATTTCGAATAAAAAGCTACAGATCAAATGAATATTTTAAAATGGTACCATTGGTGATGATGGCGCTGGTTTGGGGAGGAACCTTGAACTCCTCAGCCGCGAATTTAAGAACCGCCGTGAACGGAGCTCCCTCTGGTACGCTGAATCTGTAATTTACCACCGATCCGAAAAAAAAAAACAAATATTCAATCAATCAATCACGAGCCAGATCGAACATCAGCAACGAATTCGCATACACTTTGAAAGGAAGCTTAGGATCCGAAGTCAGAGTGACTTTGAATGAGACTTTTCCACCACCAGTGGCCATTTTTCCGGCGATTGGAGGAGAGAAAGGAAGGAGATCAAAGCTAGAACGGAGGGATGGTGCAAAATGGCGTTTTTCGATTTCTTTCTTTCTTCTTGGCGTTTCAACGACGCGTACAAGAAGAGGGTTTCGACTTTCGAATCGTGTGTGGGCCTATTTTTAATACCAGCCATTAAGTTGGGCCTATTTTTAAAGCCCATTTGTAAATTCATGAGAAGTTAGTTTATTTACTAACCTTTCTCTGAATTTACACAAATAAAAAAAAAAAAAACTCGAAATGTCACCTGCGGTTTTATGAATTGTCCACAATTGCATTAGGAAAATCGACTAGAAAGTACAAACCTTGAATTTTCACAATTAAGCAAAAAAAAAACACTCTAAACTCATTTAAGCTATTTTAACATTTAATTGTCAAAATTATCTATTTTAATGTTATTTTTTTGTTGGTTAAAATCATTTTAAATACTTGAAAAGCCAATCACTAACTTAAATAAATAGTTGACTTTTTAAATCCAAAACGGCTTATTCAACAAAAAGTAATAATTAAAATTGATACTTTTATTATTGATAGTCAAAATTTTTAAGTGAAAGTTTAAAGTTTCGTTTGGCTCTGTTACGTAATTTCAAGGTTTTTGGTGGGTTTATACAATTGCATTATGTAAGTACTGTATTTCTTCCTCACTTTCTTTTTCACAGAGAAATCAACCTTATATTTACTTTAAAATAGGTTATCAACCTATGAAAAGTACTAGAGAACATAAAACAAACGAGGATTTTTCCTCGAGAGAAAAAAGAACATGTTTATCTAAAATCAGAGTCATGAATGAAAGTATAACTAGCTAAGAGTAGCTAAAAGCAAAAAGAGACAACGTCAATACAAGCCACAATCTCCCTGTCATCCTCCTGAATCCACCTGAACCAGAACCATCGCTGCATGCCAACTTGTTATCATGGTACGTACACACCGGCTTCTTCCTATACACATAAACAATAACAATCAAATAAACAGACAAAACCAAAAGAGAAATACAGAATCAAACACAAAGATTAGGTGGCCAAGATGCTAGTGTTTTTTTTGGTGCAAAAGATTGCTTTGTTACCTCTGCATTTGAAATTAGCAGGGGACTAAAACATGTACTTTACCCTAAAATGTGTTATTGCAATAAATGAAAACAAAAATATCACTAATGTTTTTTTTGGTTAATATATATGAACCACACAAGTAAATGTTTTGGGTTTCAGATTTATAGCTCTTATTTTCTTTTAAATGTCAAAACGTTATAGAAATTGATGTTTTTGAGTTTTAAAATATGTATAACACTTTAGTATTTTAAAATATATGAAAAAACCAATATAAAACACCAAAAGAAAAAAGGGATAAAACACAAACTTGGAGGAACAGAAAGAGATGACGTAATCAGTGCCGGAACAAGTAAAGATACTGGTCGGATCATCATAAGCATAGCTATAAGCAGTAGGACAAGCTTCCTTAAACAATTTCGAGTAATTAGTTGGTCGACACGTAACAGGATTCCCATAAACTCCTCTACAGCAATACTCATCTCTATCGAACACATCACAAGCACTCCTACACGAAACCACTTTCCCTTTAGATTTCACGGCGAGCTCCGGGGGACACTTCTGTCTTAAATCAGCGACGCAGCCGGCGACACTACAGTTTCCTTTTCCGTTCATGGGAGTCACCGAGATGGGGATATTGAACCCGTCGACGAGGCTCACGTCGTAGAAATCCAATGCGGCTAACGTGAACTCGGCGAGTGAAGCTGGTGGTTTTCCCGAGGCTGAGCATTTTAGCGTCGAGCCGCACGAACCGGTTTCGCATGTTCCGGTTCCGGTTTTGTCGAAATTGCAGCCGGTTCGTCCCCATATTCGACCTGACCAGCCTACTGGTGCGTTGAAGACTATGGATTGGCCCGGTTTGAGCTCGAATCCTCCGCCGTTGAAGTTTTCTCCGGGTGTTATCGCTGGCCAGATTGTTTGGTCGCATGAGTTTACGATTGTGAATACTCGAGCTGATTCCGACCATTTTATCCCTGTAGTTTTAAATAACCACTAGAGTTCTAATCATTATTAAAACTTCAGTAGTATTTATGTAACGGATATCAATCCATGATAGAATGTGCCAAACAAAAATCCAAATTGATAATATTAATTGGCAGGAAAAAAATAGAGAATAGTCTTTCTCATGTAATAATTTTAACTCATTTAACATAATTGGTAGATTTTTAAAAATAAACAGTTACCTAATATATATGATGAATGCATGTGTATACGACATATGGAGAGATACATCCACCATTAAGAAAATATTTTGGATATTGGATAATTACCTGATAATAGTGTGAGAAATAGTAACAAGATCCTCGGTGAGAAGTTGAAATGAAATTGCATCTTTACTGGAAAAGATTTTTAACGATCAAAATATCATATTTTTGGCTCCGGTTATGGTTGGGTTACTGATAATTACCGAGATGAGACGCCTTTTTAAGAGAGGGGTAGAGAATAACTTGCATGTAGAGTCTATATCTCAGGTTATATTATAATATTTTCAAGTACTGTAAGCCCCCAAAACAGGTTACTCTCTGTGTTTCAGATAAGGCTCCTTGTTTAAAACTAGTGTTATTCCTTTCCTGATGCGTTTCATGCAAGTATTCTTTGGGATGGTTTTTAAGCTTAGGTAATCAAGTCTAAAAGGTTGTGACTTGTGATACTCTTATAATATGTACATAACTAAATATACAAATTATATAAATAAGTGTTTATATTATTATATATTGATTTTATCTGTCTACTTATTTTCTTTTACTGTTGTTAATTGCAAATCTTAATCGTTTTCTTGATCGGTATGTTATCTTGCTTATATTAGCCTTCTATGTCCTTAAGCATAATCTATTCATCCAGGAATATAAGTAGGCATAGTTAATGGGTCATTTAGCCCATTGAGGTCGAGCTCAATTGACTCATTATCGACCCATTCTCACAATCTGCTTTCGGTAAAAGGTGTTCATCTCATGTCACACACTATCAAAGCGATAAGTGTTTTAAAAACAAATTCCTCTGATTAAGATAAGTTCCAAACAAATTTCACAATCTTAGTCGTTATAGAAATCATTTGCACCAACTAACCAGTAGGTAATAACTTCCTGATTAGCTGCAATCACTTGGTACTTTTTTATCAATCTTATGATCAATGATCTAAACCCTTGCTATATTTGGCGACAATAACATTATTTCTTATAAGATTAGAGATATATATACCACAACAGCATATAAGTAAAAAATATAAATATAAGTATGTATCACTAACAAAAAAACGAATTTTAAAATAATTTTATGTAGATTAGTGATCATGTTTCCTTTCCGCTGCCATCCATCTTGGCCCGGGTTAGAAAAGCAATAAAGATGTAAAAATGATGATTCCTACCCATTAATAGTTCGATCCATCGTAAAAGTTAGGGGCTAAAAAGAAAGTTAAATAAGGCTAAGACAGCTAGACACGTGCGGTAATTATGTTTAGCACTAATGATCTCACCTGATTAGCAATCATTCTTTCCATTGGATCCATTCCCAATCCTCGATTAACCTCACAAATCACGTTTTCTTACATTTTTACTATCTTTCTCTACGTCAAAATCAAGCTTTTGGATACGTGTGGTACAATATATGCTAGACAAGGGCATGGTTTTATGTATTTTCCAAGTTCCAATTGACAGCTACACAATATAATCGGACAAAACATGAAAACTTAGAAATATAATTGATTATTGCTGTAGATATCGATCGGTATCCTCCCTTACTCCCAAAGGACCAATATTTTTGATTCGTTGTTCTAGTTGTTACAATCATCATGACTGAAAATAATTGTTAATACATCCTTTCTTTAAAAAGAAGAAACAAATCATCATTCTCGTCGCTTCTATATTATCAACTTATAATTAGTCTAGTCTCTCTTTATTTTGCAAAACTTTATAATTAGTGTACCCTCTTTTTCGCATATTATCAGGGTCAAAATATAATTAACAATCCTAAAGTAGGCCTACCCGCTCGTGTAGTGCTCAAGAGATATGGCCCATAAGCCCAACGATCAAATCAAGCCCGTTAAAATAACCAATCCACGCTCGCCGAAAACAATAACAGTCACAATTAGGTGAGATAACTCCCTCACCAACCAATCATATCATACCTAAAGCCTTCAACTCTATTTAAAGAGTGGAAGAGAGAAGCTAAGAAACTGAGTAAAGAAGAAGAAGTGACCATGGCGGCAGAGAAGATAGAAACAGTGATCGCAGGGAACTATTTAGAAATGGAGAGAGAAGAAGAATCAAACATAAGTAATAGTGATAACAAGTCTTCAGCTAAAACAAAGCTCTCCAACTTTTTCTGGCATGGAGGTTCTGTCTACGATGCTTGGTTTAGCTGTGCTTCAAACCAGGTAAGTATAGTATTATAGTATAATATATGTATGTATGTATATTTGTCTCTAACTTGTAACACACAGGTCGCACAAGTACTGTTGACATTACCATACTCGTTCTCACAACTTGGGATGATGTCGGGAATCTTGTTTCAACTCTTTTATGGATTAATGGGAAGCTGGACTGCTTATCTCATTAGTGTTCTCTACGTTGAGTATCGAACTCGTAAAGAACGAGAAAAATTCGATTTTCGTAACCACGTTATTCAGGTTAATTTATTTCGCTAATTTGTTATAGTTAATTACAATTTTTTTTTTTTTTTTAGCTAATTTTGTTATAAATTTCCAGTGGTTTGAGGTGTTGGATGGATTGCTGGGGAAACATTGGAGGAACATTGGACTAATCTTTAATTGCACTTTTCTTCTCTTTGGATCCGTTATTCAACTCATTGCTTGTGCCAGGTAAATTGTATATTCTTTCTTTTTTTTTTGTTTATTTATTATTATTTATTATATAAAGTTATTTTCTTTTTGACTTTGGATAAAAGTGACATCTCTTAAATAATAGTATTGAATACTTTGCAGCAATATATATTATATCAATGATAAATTGGACAAGAGGACATGGACATACATATTTGGAGCGTGTTGTGCAACAACAGTTTTTATTCCTTCGTTCCATAACTATAGAATCTGGTCGTTCCTTGGACTCGCTATGACCACTTATACTTCTTGGTATCTCACCATTGCTTCTATACTTCACGGCCAGGTCTTGTAATTAACAACAAAATTATGTTTAATTAGTTTGTATAATACTTATTCCTGGTCTGATTTGTCATTAATATTAACCTTTCTAATTATGTATAAAAGGCCGAGGACGTTAAACATTCAGGTCCAACCACAATGGTTCTCTACTTCACTGGAGCCACTAACATTCTCTACACCTTTGGTGGTCATGCCGTCACTGTGTAAGCATTTTTTTCTTATTTATTAAGAGGTTGCTCTATGTTTTGTTAATTAAATTATGTATTGAAAATGATGTAAATAGGGAGATAATGCATGCCATGTGGAAACCGCAAAAGTTTAAGGCGATATATTTACTAGCGACTATCTACGTTCTAACGCTAACGCTACCTTCTGCGTCTGCGGTTTATTGGGCGTTTGGCGATCAATTGTTAACTCATTCCAATGCACTCTCTCTACTCCCTAAGTCCGGTTTTAGAGATACTGCCGTGATCCTTATGCTCATCCATCAGTTTATAACGTTTGGATTTGCGTCTACACCGTTATATTTTGTGTGGGAGAAACTGATAGGTGTGCATGAGACGAAGAGCATGTTCAAAAGAGCCATGGCTAGGTTACCAGTGGTTTTACCCATATGGTTCTTAGCCATTATCTTCCCATTTTTCGGACCAATCAATTCTGCAGTTGGATCTCTCCTAGTCAGCTTCACTGTCTACATCATCCCTGCTTTGGCTCACATGCTTACTTTTGCTCCTGCCCCTTCCAGAGAGGTTAGATCTTTTTTTTCCACATATTATCATTTTTATTGTTTTTTTTTCATAAGAAACATTGTTAATGGATTTCTCAATTGGTTATATATTATTTATGATACTAGATTCCTAGCAAACATTGTTTAGAGAATATAATTAGAAATTTTGCTAGATAGTTTTGCATTTCTACCACTATTTAATACTTTTATATTATATACAGAAAAATAGAAATGTATTCTACCATTTTAATTTGTGTAAAAATATCATATGGTCTTTTTAGAGGAGCTCCGACGGATAGATTCATTGGAAGTATCTTATGAATATAATAATAATATTTTAACATAATAAAATTATATAATTAAGTAAAAAGTTAAATCAACTATATAGTGATAAATAGTATAAAGGTTTCTAACAAATCTCTCGAAGATAAACCAACGGAGAGATTCATTGGATATTCTTTTCTACCTTTTTATTAAAATAATGCTGAAATACTGTACTAAATACTGTACTAAAGACCTCGTTGGAGATGGTCTTAATACATCTAATTATTATTGATTTTTGGGATAAATCATCCACTTATTTTAAATTTGTATATATCGTGACCAGAACGCAGTGGAGAGACCGCCACGAGTGCTAGGAGGATGGATGGGAACTTATTGCATAAACATATTCGTAGTGGTTTGGGTATTTGTCGTTGGGTTCGGGTTCGGAGGATGGGCAAGTATGGTCAATTTTGTTCGCCAGATCAACACCTTTGGTCTATTCACCAAATGTTACCAATGCCCACCTCGAAAGCCTTAGCCTTGATATTTACGTATTGGCCATTCGAGACCTTCTAGGACGAGGGCTTCAAGCTGGAATATATATAAGTTATTATAATTTATTGAAAATCACATCTCTTTGTAATTGTTTAACGATAATAATCTTTTCACGTCGGGTTTGCTTATTTGTCATGTTGAGTTGTATTTTGGTAAATTGGGGTTTTTTTGTTTCCTTTAGCTAAGGTGTGATGGCTGTCTTGACAAGGCCAACCCTATTATTAATTAGTGCTCTTCCATATATCGTGTAATTTTATGTGTGTTTGTGTGTGATCTCTTTATCTTTCCACAGCATGAAAAAATTCATCTACTCAGTAGAGTTTTTTTACATAAAGAGTTAAGAGGCTAATCTCACTTGTTTTCGTCAGTTGATGACCACTACGAGTTTGGTGTAAGTTAATAACATCTACACTATGATGATGTTATGGAAATGCATCATTAAATTTATAGATTAAACTCTATAAGATATTGTGCATAATGAATTTATAGAAGTTTTACGGGGAAATATTTAGAGAGCTTCTTTAACAAATTGAATATATCATCTTTGAGGCAATCAAGAATAGATCTAGAAGATTTTTTTTTTTTTTGTGCACTGATCTAGAAGATTTAATAACTTAGAGCATGTTTATTGGAAGTCTTTTATGTTGGGTCTCTTAGCGTAATATAAGATACGGTCTCTTAACTTTTAACTAAAAAAAGTTAAGAGACGTCTCTTATATCTCTTATTTAAGAGACGTATCTTAGCTTTTTTAGTTAAAAGCTAAGAGACTGTATCTTATATTACGCTAAGAGATTTAACCTAAGAGACTCCTAATAGATATGCTCTTATATCTGAATGTGAGTGATCACCAAGTAAATCCATCGTGGGCAAATTAGCATCACATAAAAGAAGAAGTTTTGGCCTTCAAAAAAAAAAGAAAAGAAAAGGAGGCAAAAAGGCTATGGCAGGCAGTGTCAGTGTGTTAGGAACTTAGAAGTTAGGACTTAGGCAGCCTTTTCATGATTATTGGTTGGCCATTACAATTTATTCAGTGGTTGGTTAGACTCAACCGGTTTCAAGACTTGAAAGAAATAAAAGTGAGTAATACATTGCTCTTGTTAGGGTTCACAATGTCAACTAGTTTTCTCTAGGGTTTAATTAAGGTATAAGTCACACAACAGCAACACCAACAAAATTAAAGGGATCGATTTATCATTTCAGCTCGCAAATAATTAAGTAGGAACAAGCTCACAATCTGGTTTACCAGAAACCTAACATTTGTGTTGATTTTGCAAGATGGACACATTTGACTAACCACTTATTATTATTGGGTACTATCCAATAATGAAACTAATCTTTCAATCAAAACACATATTTTCAAGCTAATCTATCAAAATAGATTCACAAACTTTTGTGTAAATTTAGTAAATTTAAAATATATATTTTAAATTTTTATTGTTAATTTCATAGGATTTCAACATTTTATTGAAATGAAAAATGAGAAATTTGATTTTATAACCAAAAAAATTAAAATTAACAAACTAGCTATTTTTCTCCTTCTTTCTCTTCTTCTCTTCATATATCTCTCTACACAATGGTTGATTTCTTAATTTTAGCTTTTCTTTTGGTTATTTCACCAATTCTCCCATGAAAAATAAGGACAGGTCTCAGAGTGTCGACTTTTCTTTTAATATTACGTCAAAATGTATTTAATAACAAACACTATAAACGCTTTTATGGATTCCAAATCTAATATGCTGCCTTTTTGACTAGCTTTCTAGGTTCCATACTCCAATCAATGTCATGGCAAGTCGGGTGGACATTCTGCCATTTTCTTTACCTGCTAAAGATATAGACATAAAAAAATACAAAAACAATATGGCCGGATACGATATGATAAAATATATATTGTTATCATAATCTATCCACTGAATATATATTGAACCTAATTTTCTTGCATTGCAGTGAGATATTACAAAAGAAGAAGTTAACTAGGAAAAGGACAAATGTTGGCGATGTTTGGAGAAGAAAAAAAAACATTTTCTAATATTTTGTTGTTGGTGGTGGTGGGTAATCTTTTTTATTATAAACACTATACAGAAATCAGAATTATATGCATATACTATTCAGTATAGATCTTATCATTAGAAATCAACAAATATCTACACAATGATCAAATAATACTGTTTTCTTGACAAATACGTTTTCCTGAATGTAATTCTAAGAATATAAAATAAAGTCTATTCAACGATTGTTATTATTTTACTAAGCATACATTGTTTGTGGTGTGTTTTCGCACATGATATTCCCAAAATCAAGATTATGAATACAGTCAAGAATTCAAATGGGTCAAATATTTTTTTTATACAAATTAATAAAAAGCAGCTTAAAAAGGTACAAACCCAATATTCTAAACAGTTCTAGAAAAAAAAAGAATTCAAATGAGTTTAGATAAAGAGTAGTACTTAGCAAGACTATGTAATTTTATATTAAAAACCGACAAGAACAAACTTTAAATCATCAATAGACAGCTGATTTACAATTTACAATAAAATTCAAAGAAAGAATGTTTGATCAATTTCTAGAAAAGTTATGAAGAATACGACAAGACACAAAAAATCAAGATGAACACGTTCTGACGTTGTGCTCAACCTTCGCGTACGATTGCGAAAGGGAGAATGCAAATCTATGAGTGAACTGCACTTTCTGCTAATGAACAAAGTAAGTGAGATAATGAATGACAAAAAAGCGTGTGGATAAGACTCGCACGTGCGTGGGGTCTCGTTGAAAGAAAAAAAAATCATCTTCGATATCTCCATCTTTTTAACCTTTATACACCCTAGATTTCAGAGTAAAAGCTACATTTCACATGCGAATTTCAAATGGTTTCTTTTTTTGAGAAAGAATTTCAGATGGTTTCGTTTTATATTTTCAATGGCATCATTAGCTTCTGTTACCAAATTTTAATACTATTGGTTAATTATTCGTATTTTGATTGACAAGAATTTATTGTTTCTTACATACTTGAGGGATATGTTTGAGCTTCACCATATACAATAAATATATCCCAGTTACAAAAGAAAACAACAAAGTATGTTGCACAAAAAAAAAAGAGAGACAGAAGATGGGTATTTACATGACAGGTTTGTAAGCTTATGCGTTGGAGGGTTTCTCATATATATGCATGACTACTTGCAAGCTTGTGTGTTTGAATTATATACGCAAGTATGTATAATGTTATTTATGTATAATGTATAAACTATGTATGTCCCTTTTCTTTTGTAAGCCTTGTTTGTTACACATTGGTCTAGAATAGTCATCAAGATCCATATTCATCAACCACAATTCCACATGCTGCGTCTACTTTTAGTTGCCTAGCTATCTCTATCATTGATTATAAGTCGTTGACATTTTTATAATCGATTTATTTTTTTATAATAACCTAAAATAGATGGTCCAATAAACGAACTTAAGAATTTATTTCTGATTTTTGTATCGAAAATTAAACTTAAGAACGTAAGCTTAGTACGATACTTGTGTTATTTATGCATAAATAATTCAATACTAAATGATCTCATATTGCATATAGACTATATGTAGTAAACACATACTATATATATATATATATATAAATTTGTGTAAAATTTAAATGAAAATTCCAATGATGGTGTTGTTTCACTTAAAATGAAGCATATGACCAAATAACAATGATGGCAAAAAAAGAAGAAGCATGCGACAATTTGGGTCCATTTCAAAAACAATCTCTAAATTTTCCTAATGGGCTTCAGGCTATCATATGACCTATAAGAATATTTAGTTTCTAGCTAAAGCCAATTAAGACAAATATTCTTGAGATCAAGCACTTCACACCGCATCCTCAAATGTCAAAGAAAATATGCAGCCTCTACATGATGATGTTGTTTCTGGTACACACCTCTCAATAAGAAAAAGGCAGTAGATAACTGCGTGTAAGGCAATGTCATCCCAAACTTTTGTATGAGACACTGAAGAATTACTCTAGAAATATGCAATCAAGTCTGCGGAAATATATGCAATGGGATGTTGCTTGCCCATTCAAATGGTAAGCATATGATGAGTAGTATTTGATCATTCAATGACTTAGATGTCCCGGATACTAAAGGTGGATTACGACATATATTGAAAAATATGCATAAAGCTTAACCGTTTTTGCATATGAAAATTAATTTGTAATTCTACATTGATTTTTTAATCTATTTAAGTATTTTTATTTGTTGCACTGAATATTTTGCTTAATAGCACTACCAGATAAATGATAGATATAGGTTGGTGAGATATAGGTTGCTAGTTAAGTTGAGGAGACTCTTGAGCTTACTAATATTTTGTTTGTGCCAATAAATAGCTAGTCATCCTAAGCTCATAGCGGGTATTTATATAGATACGTTTTGGTGCAATATTAAACACGTCCACTTCAATTCATGCTACAAATTATAAATCTAATGAGACTACAGAAGATGTCATCAATATATAAAAAAACGTAAAGAGAGGCATAAGTCTTGTTCATATGGACGTGTTCTCTAGATAGTATTCACTGAATCAGCTTGATTTCAGTGCTGTGCTGTTGTGGATTCTGATTAAACAAACAATATGATTGTTACTACACTTAGAATGCTTAATGTTTACCTTGTGTGCTTGGCTGCTTGTTTTCTATAGATTTCTGGTATTCTTCAATCCAAAATAGGAATATATATATACCAAATTCTTGACCGGAATTTAAGTTAGCCGGTCCGGTCCCCCCCGGTTATTGATCAAGTGTAAAAATGTTTAGGTATCGGTCGTCCCCTAGTGAATAAATGTGTCCACACTGATAAGAGGGATCTAAACTAATTTCAAGAAGTTCTGGGATACATACGCTAAACCTATAAGAATAAAAGGGGTGATATAAAAACAAACCCTCAAATTCGTATATTATTATTACCTTACCTACTTTGATAAGAAAAAAAAAAGCGTAGCTCAGTAGCCGTCCGATGAATTTCTAATTACACGTGTCCCACGATGAAGCCACCGACTATATAAAAAAAGAAAGAAATATAAATAAAGTAAATGAAAAGAAAAAAAAAGAAAGCAACAACAGTCGGCGCAAATCCGCCGACCAAAAATCATCAAAAAGGTCGTTATCTCTCTTTAGCTCAACCAATCGCCTTTCTTCTTCTTTTAATTCATCTCATTAAGATCCCATCTTCTTCTTCTTCTTGCGTCGCGAACTCGCGATTTCTATTTTGGCTTTTGAATTTTTCTGTTTGTGTTTTCTTCCGTTTCGTAAAATTTTTGATCTGATTCGGAAGAACCCTAGGTTTTAGCTTCGTTTAGAGTTATATATATATATATACTTTTGATTCCATGAAGAGTGTTTCCGCGGAACAACCAGCTAAATCTGGTGAAAGAATCGAAAACGGTGATAAGGATACTAAGAAGAAGAAGCGGAGAGGTGGTCGTCGATCTAAGAACACCTCAGGTATATATCGATTTCGTTTATTGTAGCTCCGATAGATCTGGATTGGTTTCATCATAGATTCCCGCTAGGTTGATGATGTTAATAGACTAGGATTCGAGCTGATTAGCTTTTCTGATTTGATGTTAATAGAGCTTGAATCTTGATGAGTACTAGTAGCATTTGATGATCTCACACATGTAACTGTTAAAGATTGAGAATCTAAGACACTTAGATTTGGTTTTCCTATGATGAGATCCCACTAGGTTGATGTGAATAGCTAGGACTCGAAGTAGGAGCCTGATTAGCTTATGTGATTTGATGTTAATAGAGCTTGAATCTAATGAATATTAGTAGCATTTGATGATCTCACAATGTAACTATTAAAGATTGAGAATCTAAGACACTTAGAATTGGTTTTCCTGTGATGAGATCCCACTAGGTTGATGTGCATAGCTAGGATTCGAAATAGGAGCTTGATTAGCTTATGTGATTTGATGTTAATAGACATTCTGAGCTTGAATTCAATGAATATTAGTAGCCGTACAATGTATCTGTTAAAAGATTGATAAACGAAGACTTTCTGAGCTTGAATTGGATGAATATTAGTAGCTTTTGATCTCACAATGTAACTGTTAAAGATTTAGAAATAAGACAATTCTGAAGTGAGTTTAATATACATAATCAGTGTTTGTCTACCGATTTACAGCCTAGGCGTCATCCTGAACCGATTCTTAGAACACTTGTACATAAAAATCTCAGATGTTAGCTTGAATTGGATGAATGCTGGTTGCTTTTAACTTACAAAACCTTAATGTCTGGAAACAGTAGGTTGTGTAGTAGAAGACATCCAGGTAGAGTCATCGGATGGTGGAACTAGTGGGAGTAAATCGAAAGATTGCACGAAGCAGCAGAGATCGGACTTGGATAATTCCAGTGAGTTAACGAGAGCGTCTAATGTTGCTTTCAACTCTATGCCGTATTCCTCTGGAAGCCCTTTGGTTCCTTGTGTTGAAGTTAGTAAACAGTTGTTGTCCAAGTCGTGCCCTGATCCTAGGGATTGTGAGCAGTCTTGTAGAATGGATGGTGACTTGTACCAGCAGGTTGAGTGTGTCTCACAGAGGAAGATTTTCTCTTCACACTGGTCTCTCGATGCTGTGAATGAAGCTCTAGAGGTTTGTCTGACTGAGATGTTCTCTTAGTTATGTTTTCTTCATGGTAATAGTAGTGATTAATAGCTAGTTGTCTTCTTTTGTGTTCATCTTTGTAGAAAGGTGAAGTTTACAAGGCGCTGTTTCGGTCGAATGCTCATAACCGCAATGAGGTAAGAAGTAACGTCTGATTTATTTTTTCAAGCGACTTGTTGTTACTAACCGTTGATTTCTTCTGCTCATTTTGAATTCGCTTTTAATTTCTTTGAAGGCATACTGTAAGATTGATGGAGTCCCTACTGATATTCTAATCAATGGAAATGTTGGCCAAAACAGAGCAGTAAGTTTTGGTTTCCTATTTTTCATCAAGCTTCATTACTTATGTTTATTCTGTACGCTATCTACGTTCTTCTTTCTTTTGGCCCATGTTTGAGAGGTTTTTCAAGTTCACACTTGTGTTTCTGTATATAGGTGGAAGGAGATATTGTTGCTATTAAATTGGATCCGCTCTCACTGTGGCCCAAGATGAAAGGATTTGTTACGGAAAATGTTACCAAGCCTGAAGAAACGAACAGTCCCCCAGAAAAAGATAAGCATATCAGCCATTTGGAAAGAGGCGAGATAGATGCTCAACAGAACAAATGTTTAGTTATTGGACAAGGAGCTGAGAACTGTGTTACTCGCAGCTCTATATCATTACTGGATCCATGTTCTTCTAGTGAGCAGAAAGGTAACGGCACTGTGGTTGAGAAGCTATGCGCCATCCTTGGTTCATTCCCCAACAAACGACCAACCGGACAAGTAGTTGCTGTTGTTGAAAAATCACTTGTAAGAGATTCCATAGTTGGCTTGCTGGACGTGAAGCGATGGATTCATTACAAGCAAAGTAATGCAAGAACGAGCAAGGCTCCTTCGTCTCTTTCTGATGATGATTACATCCAACTGATGCCTGCAGACCCTAGGTTCACTAAACTGATCGTCCCCTTCCATGCCTTACCTGGAAGCATTCGAGCAAGACTTGAGAGTATGGATCCCACTCTCGAGGCAGAGCTGGTAGCCGCCCAAATTGTGGACTGGAGCGAAGGGAGTCAGTTTCCCCTAGCTCAGATTACACATATGTTTGGCCGCGGCAGTGAACTGGAGCCCCAGATCAATGCCATATTATATCAGAACTCGGTTTGCGATTCTGAGTTTTCTCCCGACTCGCTTGCTAGCCTTCCACGTGCTCCTTGGGAAGTACCAGAAGAAGAGGTTCGACGTAGAAAAGATCTGAGAGACCTGTGTGTATTCACCATCGACCCCTCGACGGCCTCAGACCTCGATGATGCTCTATCAGTGCAATGTTTACCCGGCGGTTTTTTAAGAGTCGGTGTTCACATTGCTGACGTCTCCTATTTCGTTTTACCAGACACTGCCCTTGACGCAGAAGCTCAGTTTAGGTCGACAAGTGTTTACATGCTACGGAGAAAAATACCAATGTTGCCTCCATCATTGTCGGACAACGTAGGTTCACTTAATCCAGGAGTTGACAGGCTTGCTTTTTCTATCTTCTTGGATTTGAATAGAGAAGGGGATGTAACAGATCGCTGGATTGGTCGTACCGTTATAAGTTCGTGCTGCAAGCTTTCGTATGACCATGCTCAAGACATTATAGACGGGAAGCACGACGTTGCAGCGAACGGCTGGCCTGCTTTGCACGGGCCTTTCGAGTGGAGTGATGTGATTCGATCTATCAAACAGCTAAGTGAGGTTTCCACCAATTTGAGGCAAAGAAGGTTTAGAAGTGGAGCTTTGCAGCTGGAGAATTCGAAACCCTCTTTCCTCTTTGATGAACATGGAGTTCCATATGACTTTACTTTGTACCCTACAAAGGCTTCGAATCAACTCGTTGAGGAGTTTATGCTTTTAGCAAACATGACAGCGGCTGAGGTGATTTCTCGAGCTTACCCTGACAGTGCACTGCTCCGGAAGCACCCAGAACCTAATCTGCGCAAGCTCAAAGAGTTTGAAGGCTTTTGTTCAAAGCATGGTATGGAGTTGGACGGTTCTTCTTCTGGCCGGTTCCATGAGTCTTTGGAGAAAATCACTGAAACCCTCAAGGACGATGCAGTTTTTGTAGACATTCTCAACAATTACGCGATGAAACCGATGCAATCCGCGTCTTACTTCTGCACCGGGAATCTGAAAGACAATGTTGCTGAGTGGGGACACTACGCACTAGCTGTTCCTCTCTATACTCACTTCACATCTCCTCTTCGACGTAACCCTGACATAGTCGTTCACCGTGCCGTAGCAGCTGCGCTTGAAGCTGAGGAGTGTTTCTTAAAGCAGAAGCAAATATCATCAGTTGATGAAGTGAGAGGCTGCTTCACCGGTGTTCGTTTCGATAAAGATGCTGTAGAATCTATTGAAGGCAAAGAAGCATTATCACTCGCTGGTTTTAAACATGGTGTTCCCTCCACTGAAAGGGTCTCTGAAATCGCTGCTTATTGCAATGAGAGGAAGCTGGCGTCTCGAAGAGTCAAAGATGCGTGTGATAAGCTCTACACTTGGTGTGTTCTAAAGAGAAAAAAGGCAAGTAGATTTGAAACTTCTGCATCATAAGTAAAGCTTCTTATGTTTATGTTTGTTAATTTAATCTCATCTTGTTTCCTTCTCTGCAGGTGTTTCCATGCGAAGCTAGAGTCATGAACTTAGGACCAATGTTTATGACTATTTACATAAGCAAACTTGGTGTAAGTCTCAACTGATTCATTCACCATCTATCAAATAATCTTAAATCTAACTCTTCTTTTATACATTGATGTTACAGATTGAACGGAGAATATACTACGACCGAATCGAAGGCCTGTGTGCAGACTGGCTCGAGGCGACATCAACCTTAATCCTCGATAAACTCGAATTCAAAAGAGGTGGAAGAGGCTATTTGAAGCCCTTGAAAGAGGTTGCTTATTTGGTGAGTCCTAGTGACATATGCGTTGCTAAATGCAGTGCAATGTCTGTTACCGACACCACCGAGAGGAAAGAAGAAGTTGTCCCTGCGGTTTTTCCTCTGACCGTCCAAGTGTTCTCGACCATTCCTGTGGCTCTTCACGCTGTCGGTGGAGATGATGGTCCGCTCGACATAGGAGCGAGACTCTACATGACTTCATATTATAGATGATTTGGAGCAAAGAGATCTCTCTGAAGATATCAGGTTACATAGCAGCTGTTATATATATCTTTTCACATTACAGTTGCTGATAGAAAACAAAAAAAAAAATCATGAATACAGTTTAGTAGTTGGATGATACATAGAGACCAACGTGTGGGGGACTTGCCGTTGTTTTTTTGGGTCGGTTGAGTTCCTCATTGGTTCGAAGTGTTTTAAAAATGTGTTTCGTTTTCTTTTGTTTCCAGTGGTTTTGCTTGCCCAATATGTTTTAGTTTTGGGTTGGGCGAAATCATCACAATCTTTGTACTTGTACTGTAACATTGAGAGGTAGTAAACAAGTCTCTCTGATAATGAACTTACAACATAAAATCTTAGTTGTATATGTTTCGATTTAGTTAGAAGTGCATTAGGGCCAAAGTAATATATATGACACGGCTTGAGGCTTAGAGAGTTCAAGCTATATATTCGAGTACTTATCCTTCCACTGATTGTAAAGGGATCTTGATTTAAAATATCCAACATATTAATCAGTTTCAGGAGCTATTTGAAAAGCAATGCTACTTTAACAACCTGGCGACAGAAAAGGCCTACATGAAGCCACAAAGAGTAAGTGGAGTCGAAGGCCAGCTTTCTCCTTCTTTTACCATAAGATTTTATACCAAACCAATTAAAAACTTGGTGGCGTCATCTCCAAAGCCGCCTGCCTGGCCCACGAATCATGAGTCTTGTTGCAACTTCCCACTGACGTACAAATGAAAAACATCAAAACCATATTTTTTGGCTACCATGGCCACAATATCGACCCAAGACGAGTCGACTTAGCAGACTCAGAAACCCGTCCATGCATTCAAATTTATTTTTCCCTAAACCGTTAGATGAATTTAAACTCATATATGAATTTTGGCTCCTAAAGCTATTGTCTAATGAGCTTTTTAGCACACAGTGCGTCTATGTGATCATTTCGTAGGGTCTTTGTTTTCTTTAGTGATCTCTAGTTCTTGTGATAATCAAAATGATGAAAAGGGCATACCGCTTCGATTCTTGTGTTTGGAATTTTATTTGTATTTGTTTTTGGCACTGCTTTTGCAACATTGGAAGCTGCTGTTCTGTCAATTTGGATTTGTGCGATTTGGATATCCACTTTGTTCATGCTGGGTACGGTCCCACGATAGCTTTTTGACATCTTACAGTAATGCACATACCATTGATCAGTCCAAGTTTTCATCTTTAAGCCCTTTTCAGCTCGTTGACTCAAATAAGCATCTTCTCGTTTGTTCTTTAAGTGTTGATCATAGGTTAAACATTGGCATACGTTTACTCACCAGCATCAACCTTATTCTATTTTCCACAATTCCACTCCAAATTTCATTTTGCATTAAAATATACTTCAACCATACTCTATTTCCAATTCTAAAATATAGCAAAAATGAATTTACTCTAAAATAGAATAATTTAATTTTTTATTATTCTATTTTGGAGTCAAAAACTTAATTCTATTTTAAAATTACTTTGTTTTGAAATAAAATATGGCTTTGTACATTAGAAATGCTCTTCTATACATTAAAAACTTTTATATTTTTCGGCGTTTTGTTAAAACGAAGAGAATAGTGCAGTTGAAGCCTAAGAGAACATTGAAACTTTTTTTTTTTGAATTTTTGATGAGAACATTGAAACTTTGAATCAAAGATGTTCTGAAAACCTAATTTTTTTTAATGTTGTTGTGGTTCTTTTTCGGTTCCATTTGAAAAGAGACTTTTATTCAGTAAAGCAAGCTTAAGTTCATATTATAAAATGAGTAAAGTAGTAGGAATTGTTCTCGTCTTATGTACTGATTTATTTAAGTTAATTAGTCTTTGCAAGTCTTAGATTTAGTTAATTAATATATCAAGGCTGAGTATTCTTTGAAAGACTGCATCAACCTTTATTCTATTTTCCTCTCCAAATTTCATTTTGCATTAAAATATACTTCAACCATACTCTAATTCCAATTCTAAAATATAGCAAAATGAATTTACTCTAAAAATAGAATTATTTAATTTTTTATTATTCTATTTTGACTACAAAATAGAATATGATTGAAATAAAGCTTAATTATATATTAGAATTACTTTATTTTGAAATAAAAAGTGGCTGAGCACATTAGAAATGCTCTTATATACATAAAAACTTTTATATTTTTGGCGTTTCTGTAAAAACGAAGAAAATAGTGCGGTTGATAGGATGATGTTGAAGCCTAAGAGAACAGTGAAACTTTGAATCAAAGATGTTCTGAAAACCTGATTTTTTTAATGTTGTTGTGGTTCTTTTTCGGTTCCATTTGAGAAGAGACTTTGATTCAGTAGCTTAAGTTCATATTATAAAATGAGTAAAGTAGTAGGAATTGTTCTCGTCTTATGTATTGATTTGTTTAGTTTAATTAGTCTTTGCAAGTCTTAGATTTAGTTAATTAATATATTAAGGTTGAGTGTTCTTTGAAAGACTGCATTTGATGTGATTATTGTATTGTTTGGGTCGGATTATCTTTTCTTATGCCGAAAGTTAAAAGGTAATTGAATGCATTTAGGACTTAGACTTTTTAGATCTTAATGAAAGCGATGTTACCTTAATTATTCAAATACTAAACAAACATATTTAGAGCATCAGAAAGGAATAGATACTCAGAGTAGGATCTCATAAATACAACAATAATAAGTTTATCGTTGTAAATTAATTAAATAACTATTGTAAGCTTAACTAATTGGAAAAAAGCAAATGTTATAACTTGTAAGAGTGTTTTGCTTCTTCTTTTTTTGGGTAAGTTTCTCAATAAGAACCATTTAATTATCTCTATCTTTCTTTCTCTTTCTCTTTCTCTTTCTTTTTCTTCAATTTTCATATTTTTATTATTTTCAGAGGTAAACTAGTGTAAATGAAATATTTATCTAGTAGATATCTCCATATCAAATGTGAATGTATCTGCACTATATAACGACTATCCCATGTGAATTTTATTAGAAAAGAAAAGATCAGAGGCCTACTAATGCGGAGTGCACCATGCGAGGATGTTTGGTAAAATGTTTGCTTTCATTCACAATTTTGATCCAAACCCATTTTTTCCTGCGTCTTCACTTTATTCCTGTATTTCTTTCCGTATCAAGTAATTCATATTCACCGTCCGATTTGGTAGATCCCCTACACTTTACAGTTTTCACCAACTATACCCAATATGAATCGTTGATCTTTTACACACGACTCATTTTAGTCTATGCTTTTATATAAATAAAATAAAGTAAAGACTTTACTATGAACATATACGACCCATTTATAAATATTCTTTCCAAAGTTCGATTTAACTGTATTATAAATATAGAAAATTCCCCCAAAATCAGAGATAATTCAGCAAAATGAAGTTAATTATTGTATGAAAACAAATATGATCTAACTTTAAACTGATCTCCATATAAATAGTAGTATAAATTGATTTAACCAACTAATTTTAATTTTTTGTTGTCAAAATTGCATAAAATTATCTTGATATTTATTGTTGTTTAATAAGTATTAATTATCATCTCATTTTAATAATTTATCTGGAGAAACAGACCTAGTTACTTTTTTTTAAAGAAGCTTCCTTTTACTATAAACATATACTAACATTTATAAATATTCCTTTTAAAGTCCAAATTAACTCTTATATAAATATAGAAAATTCCCCCTAAAAAGGGAAGATATTTCAGCAAAATTAAAATTTCAAAAACAAACGGTTTAATAATTATTACCAAAACAAAAAAAAAATTAAACTATTGATAATAATAGAGATGTGTGTGTGGCGGCACGTGCCGGCCTGCAACAGTAAAGCTAAAAAGCGTCCCGTCAAGACCGGGACTTCTTCTTCCCCTTACTCACCATCCAACGGCTACGCTTCTTCGCTTTTCCTAATCAACCGTCAGATCTTCATCTAACGGTCGATATTAAATCTTACTCCATTAAAATAAGCTCCAAACTCCTCTCTCTTCCCTCTCTCTCTCTTTCGATCTCTCTAAGCAAAGTGAGCTTGGCTTCGCCGCGAATAAACATTCTCCGGTACCGGAAAACAAAATCTCTCTTTTCTTCTCCGTTTTACGATGCTCGGCACGGTGGTGCAGTGGTGGTTTGGCTTGTGATCAGATTTGGCGGGAGAGATGAGCCAATCGAAACTGACGAGGACTCAATCGTCGTTACTAAGATCATCTCCGACGATTCGATCGTCGATTCACAGTCTCTCTTCGATCACCGAAGCCTCTCACGGCGATCTCGAAGCCGGCGAGAAAGAGGAGAAACAGAGGAGGACTAGCAAAAAACAGAGTAATAAATCGAATAACCGAACCGGTTTAATCCGAATCAAACCGGGTCTGACGCTCGCTTCCCTCTCCTTCCTCAGCCTCGCGTCTTTCTTCGTATTCTCCCAAACCGGCGCGTCGGAGAATCTACTCCTCGGTCTAATCTTCCTCGCCGTCGCTCTCTTCTTCGCTTCAAGAAACATGGCGGTTATCAACCGAACCGTCCTCGCGATCAAACGAACCGGTAAAAAATTAACTCTCCGAACCAAACCGAAACCGGTTCAATGGTACATCGGCGATTCTAAACCGGAACAAACCAAACCGGAAGAAGGAAACCTTAACCGACCCCCCTTCGGAGTACGGTTCTTCAGCAACGGAGATATCTACGAGGGAGAGTTTAACGGAGGAAGGAGCCACGGAAGCGGAGTTTACTACTATTACGTTAACGGACGTTACGAAGGTGACTGGGTCAACGGGAGATACGAGGGGTACGGAATCGAGTCTTGGTCCAAAGGAAGCAAGTACAAAGGACAGTACAGGCAAGGAGCTAGACACGGTTACGGTGTTTACTGGTTTTACACGGGAGATTCTTACTCTGGGGAATGGTTCAACGGTCAGAGCCATGGGTTTGGTGTTCAGACATGCGCTGATGGGAGCTCTTATGTCGGAGAGTTTAAGTTTGGTGTCAAACATGGACTCGGATCGTACCATTTCAGGTAATAAATAAAGTTTGTGTCTTTTTATTACATGTACGGATCTCTCTGTTTTTTTTTTTTTTGAGTTTTGAGTTTATGAATTGTTTGTAGGAATGGTGATAAGTACGCAGGAGAGTATTATGGAGACAAGATCCATGGGTTTGGTGTTTACCATTTCGCTAATGGTCATTATTACGAAGGAGCTTGGCATGAAGGTCGTAAACAAGGCTATGGCACGTATGGGTTTAGAACTGGAGATGCAAAATGTGGTGAATGGGATGATGGTCGTCTCGTTAACCGGCTTCCTCTGGAAACCGGCCCGGTTCATAAAGCTGTTCAGGTATATATATATATATCACTTAAAATGATGAAACTTTAGCTTTGGCCATGTATTCAAAATGCTTTTGTTTTGGGTCTTAAGGGTAAAACTTTAGTAGCGTGCTTAAACTGATTTTTATAAAAATTATTTTATTAATGACCGATTTACTGTCTAAACACCTGTCTAGATCGATTTTTGGAACATTAAAATTCGATTATACTTAAAATTAACTGTAGAGTGCTCGAGAGATGGCCAGAAGAGCCGTGAATCAGAGACGGGTGGATGAGCAGGTGATGCGAGCTGTAGCTGCGGCTAACAAAGCTGCGACGGCTGCGAGAGTTGCAGCTGTGAAAGCAGTTCAAAACCAGATGGATGGTAAACTTTGTGAACAATGAAAATGACAGCTAAAGATGACATTAACGAAGGGTGTCTTTTTTTATTGTGGCCCTTGTGATCTTAAAACTATGAGAAGTTTTCTTTGTTTAACTAAATGTATATAGAAGAAGTCCTGTTCTGTTCATCTTTTCTTTTTGTACAAAACTTATGTGGATGATTGATCTGAATCACTGACATATAGATTTGTTTAGGTTAGTTAAAACGCAATCTTAAAATCGAATCTGTGTTTGGTTTCGTACTTGATTTGATCTCCTTTATCTTAAGGAAAAATGATTATAATACTATCAATATATTATTACTATTACTAAAGAAAGAGGAAGATTCTTCGAACCCAGACTTGTCAACGTGAGCTAGATAGTAGCCATATCAAGTAAAAACAACAAAACAGTGGATATTAATGGCCTGTTACTGTAAGTGGTCTGACCAAATTAGTTACCACAATTCAAAACTTGTTACCACAATTCAAAACTTCTTGGAAACTTCCTTTATGCATGTATTATGTATTACGTGAACGAATTAAACATTTTATAGATTTTATAAATTATAGTTTAATTAAAATAGTTACATATACAAAATCTTTACCTTTATCGCCACTTAATGACTGCACTAACCACATAACTATTCGATTGTAAAGCGTAATCTTATATAAAAACTACGTCACTATTTTTCGAAAATTTATATTGAAAACAGATTTTGTTTAATTGTTAATATAGTAAAAGAAAATCCATGGTTTTTCATGTGTGTGAAATAATATATTAGGTATGCTTGAACAAATGAATAAATAGGTAAGTATTTTTATATTAAAATTAGAAAACAATATTCTTGGCTGTACGAGCCAATTCAATCTCAATGCGTCATCTTATGTACTCCACTGATTTTTTCAGTTAAAGCACAATCGAAATATATATTGTGATAGCTCAGCATATCGTGTCATTCATACTTTCAAGTTATATCCAATCTTATGTTGGATATGATCATATGAAATTATGAATAACAAATAAAGTTCAAAACTATTTATAATCAGCTCACGTCATGATATCAAAATTGAAACTAAAATAAAGAAAAGTTGATTACGGCAAAAACACGTCCAAAGCATGCCTCGTCGAGAAATGGTTGAAGAAGCTATGCATGTGTCCTCATCATAACTATTGTTAGAGGATATTGTTCTTAATTTCTGTTTTAGATATACATCCATATCCCTTCTTATATGTATGTACATTTCTAGCTTTTAAACATGCATAAACATACTTGATACGTTGGCAATTAATGTCATGTTGTATAAAATGTTTCGAATTATTTTAAACTAGTATATTTTTACTATTTGGTAAATCGAATGATCGGTAAGGCAAGTATGTCATGGTTATTTTGCTTACATCGGAAGTTTGACTGAAAATGTTTGGACATTAATTTAAACGCGGAAGTGTCCTCTCTAACCACTCAACATGAAAATTCCTCTAAGAAAAAAAAAACAGCTGGTCCAGTTTTCAAGCTCTATAAACAGAAAATGTACTGTGCTCTATAAATGAAAAATCAATTCGCATTAAAGATTACCCTATAAGCTATGAGTCAAAAGTATTTGTTGAAATTATTGAGATTTTTACTCATTATGACACGTACTTTAATTCTTTGATTGGTCGACAACAAATTAAGGCTACCATGCTATTCAGTATACGACATATTCACACAGCCAATAATTAGCATCATTGCATGTAACTCATTAGTTATTTAGGTTATTGTATTACGATTCACTGAATACTTTTGAATATTTGTGGACGATATTGATCTTTTTTTTTTTACTTCTCTTAATATTCCATCATTCGGCCCAGGGGCGGATCTACATTGACATCAACGGGGGCACGTGTCCCCAACTACTTTGCAAAACTTACTTTGTTGTAGGATAATTGGTAAAGATGTCCCTAGTTGAGCCAAGCCTTACGGAGTTCGAATACTCATCAGAGTCTGTATTCTTTTTGATTTTTACTATCTTGCTGTACAATTATTATGTTGTCTGACACGTCCATTTTACTGTATCATTATTTTATTGTTAATAATAGTATCTTTACCATTTTTGTTCTATTATTAATGTAATTCTTTTTCTTTGTTAACATACTTTTTGTTTTGTTTATTTGTCTTTTCTTTATATTTTCATCTTATTAGACTTTAATATTTTCTGATGCACACTTTAAGTCCACTATTTTAATTGTAGACATTCACAATCGCTTGCTAGCGAATAAAAGTAATTGATATTCAAATAAGAAAATAATTCATTCATTTTAATTTATTTTAGAGTTTATTTCCTTATAATATAATGAGCAAAACAAGCTATGTATTATATTGACATATTGTTATATATATATAAAACTTGAAGACTACTTTTCTATGTATTTTAATTAAATCTGTATGTAACAATGTATTATTGTGCTTAATAACATTTGTAAGAAACTTGATAAAATTAAAACTATAAATCATTTACAAAATATATCATGGGTTTAAAAAAATATATTTTATTATCTGCTACCATTTATAAATGATTATATTTTATGATTAATATTTTATAAAATATTTTATCATATTTTATTATATAAATTTAATTTAATATTATTATATTAATTTAATATTATTAGATGTTATTTTTAACATGAAAACACACATTTTTATGAAACTACACCTCTTTATACATTTAACAATTTCCTTAAAATAAATTCAATGTTTAGAATAGAAAGACACACTCTTTCACATTTATTTAGATTTCTCTGCATGAAAATATATACATTTATGAAAATCATCTCTTTATATATTTAAACAATTTCTCAAAAACAAATGCAATGTTAAGGATGAAAATACATATCTTTACATTCATATTATTAACAGATTAGACTAGCGTAGTTTTAATCAAGTCAATTGAGGGATTAGATGTGATTGTTTGTCCAATGGGGTTCATTGTTTAACCCAAAGCACATTGGTCAACTAACTTTCCCCGCGACACTCCGTATCCAGTGACTTATGCTTTTTTTTTTTTAATGGCAAACTTACTTAAAATGAAAAGAGTTAGACAATTGGCAAGCCCATTAACTGATTCATTCAGTTTCAGATTTAGGGTTTAGGGTTTAGGGTTTTCCTGACGGTATTAAAAATAATTTTTAAAAATTATTATTTTTGCAACTACTAATATTTTATCTTTATTTTCATTTTAAAAGCATAACATAATTTGACAATATTTTTTTTTTAAAAAACTAAATATGAAATGACCAAATCCTATTGGTAGGTGAACCTACATATTAGGGTGAACCTAAAAGGTAAACCCAAAAATAATTCTTTCAAAATTTTGTCACCTAGAGTCTTGGCAATCAAAGCACCATTTCATTGTTCAATCGCAATTCCAGTCATTTTGTCGATCTATATTGGTTTAATTCGTTAGTAACTTTTAAAATGTTTTGAACTATTTTATATATTACAGAAATGATCTTTTGTAATCTTCTTATGATTTTCAAGTTTTCATTTATTTTAGAATTATCACTCAATTGAAATTATATTGAAAATAACAATAAATAGACGATCAATTGAATAAGTAAATGTCAACTCATGTATAAAAAGTAAAAAAACCTTCCTCTAAGCAAACACATTAACTTACCATAAGCATTATTAATAGACCCATTGTAAAAATCAGGCTCGTTTTCGTCTCTCCCTACTGTGTTGTTGTCGATTAGGTCTTGTTTTTTTGTTTGTTGAGGCCACGGTGGTTAATTGTCCTTGAGGTATGATGTTTCTTAACTCTTTCTCAAACCCTAACTAGTCTTTACCTAATCGATATCTGACTCTCTACAATATAAACCACAAGTTAAGATTTCTTATTTGAGTATGATGCAAACAATGATTTTGTAGTAGCCGCTAAAAATTTAGGTTAAAACTGATTCTTAAGGTTCCTTTGTAGAATAAAAAAATGATGCAACTAGATTCGCCATTTCCAAAAATCTTTGTAGTGATTGAGAGAATAGCACGGGCGGTTACCCAATGGGGCTTAGAGTGTGAGAAGATAATCTTGGAAATTAATCATCATATTGATTATGCACCTATCAAGTCGTCTGGTAACAAGAATGTATTGGAGGTTGAAAGGTCCAACTTTTTGAAGAGTTCTGATCATCCTTATCATGAATTTTACCGAAAAAGCGTGATGCATACCTTGCTCAATACCAAGATGGATGATTCATTTCCGATTACCTAAGTTGGATGGTCTGAAGCCTCCTCCCCCTCCTCTTTTCACAAATCCTCCTCCGGACATCACAACTATCGGGTTCGGTTTGATTAAGGTCACTGCTTAGTTTGTGGCACGCTACGATATACAATTTTGGTAAGCTTTGTTCGTCATGTATATGTTCCCTCATTTCACTTTAACTTTTTGTTTTTCCGTTGGGATCCAAGACTTCAGTTTCCGTCAATGGAGCTAGCTGCGTATTCAAAAATAATAATGCCTTCCAAAATGGTGGACAACATTGATTACTGTTCGGAGGTCGTTTTTGGGTTATTTTACAACGTCTTCAACATTTTTGAAGTTTACCGACAAGAACTTCAGTTATTACAATAGACTTGTTGTTATGTATCAAAGATTCGCCTGTTGTTCTTTTTTTTTCTGGTTTAGTGTATTTCTAGTACACTTTCGATCTCATGAATAAAGATCCAATTTTTCATAAAATATCATTAAGTTTCATCAAAACTTCTTTCAATTTCAGTGGTTTGCTTGTAGGATTTCCAAATCATCCATTTCTGTCTCACATTAGATGAGGTACTCTATATTTTGTAAGATTTTTCAAAAAACATTTGGTGTTTTCCGAACCTTAATCTTTTTTTGTTGCTTAACAGCTCGAGGTATGAAATCTTCTCAATAGTTACATATTCAATTAGGCAATTGGTCAAGCACATGCAAATTACAAAAAAAATTAGTTGAACAGTATGATAAATCTAATTGGATGATTTCCATAAATAAACAATGGATGATGAATATCCTTTTCACAGAAGTAAACTGTTAGAAGCATCAAAGTCTATCTTCTCACTAGATTCAATATCGGTTATTTCTTGTGAGAACAAATAAATCAAGTTTATATGTTTATGTACTAACATCAAATTGTTATGTTTCTACTATGATTTGAACTTATAATCGATACTCCCTTGATGTATTTGATATTTTCTTGTTGTTTCTCTTTAAATTGATTTGTTTTCCCTTTTTTGGTGTTGCTACTTACACATTGGCTAATTAGTTAAATTGATTAATAATCTTTTTCATCTAGAGAAATTGGTGGTGTGAATACTTATAAAGTGATAATTTGAAAAGTAATAATACAATATAACCTCTTTAAATTACTACTCTATAAATTAATATACACTAAAAATCTCTATAAATTAATATAATTTCATAGTCCCAAATTGAGTTTTTGGTTCAATTAGTATCTCGATAAATTAATATCTCTATAAATTAATAAAAAAATTATTATTTTGGTGTAGTCACAACATTATTAATTTATAGAGGTTTCACTGTACTTTAAATAGTTGTTGGTAAATAAGTACTTTATAGGTGTAGAATTACCTATCTTATCCGTCATTGGACATACAATAACGGATAAATTTAAACCAAACCAGTCTAATGCATTTTTACTAAACCAAATGATTTTAGAAGCATATTCACGTTTCTTCTTAGGTCTTGATTGGCAAAGCAGATGAGAAAGCAGTAGCTGTATGCTATAAAAGCGATGTAGGTTGTATGCTTTGCTAAACCTGTTTAATAGATTGATTGGTAGAGCAGTATGGACATGCTATTTAAAATTATTATTAAAATTATTATATAATATATAATATATTTATTTATAATAAATATATTTCTAATATATATTTATTTATTTATTTTATTTTATATATTAATATATATATATTATATTAATATATTAAAGATATATAATTATTTTATTTTATTTACTAATTTCAAAATTATGTTTACATCGAAAATGTTATTTTAAAAATAAATTTTACAATTAAAATATCTATTTTAAAATTATATTTCGCATTTAAAATATAATATAATTTATGTGATTAATTTAATTATATTATATTTTAAAATATAATTTAATTTATATAATTGATTTAAAATATAATTTATATAATTAATTTATATAATTATTTTATATAATTTATTTAATCAATTTATATAATTTAATTTATATAATTTATAAAATTAATTTAACTAATATAATTAAATTATATTTTAAATGTGAAATAATATTTTAAAAAATATTTATATGGTAAATTTATTTTAGAAATCAAAATTTCATTTTCTGGATATAAAAATAATTTTATGATATTATTAAAAATCAAATAAATGAACTAATTATATATTATTCTTAAATTTATAAATTATAAATGCAAATGCTCTTCCAAAAGCTTCATATGAGAGCATTTGCCAGAGAGCATTTGGAGAGCATTAGCATTTAGTAAATGCTTTTCAAAATGCTTTTCTAATAAATGTTGATTGGATAATGTAGAGCATAATGCTAATGCTAATGCTCTACCAATCAAGCCCTTAGACAATAATAGACGCACACACAACATAAGGAAACAAATTTTCCTTCTAGATTTCCCTAATTCATGTAGTCATCATATACTTCGTCTTCACCATTAGGATATTTTGTTTCTTTCTTACCTTCACTTAGTGTGATTATTTGCTCTTTTTATCATCGTTTCAAAATAGATTTGGAACATCAAAAGACTCATATAATGAAATTCTTCTTGAATGGCTGTTTGCGAGGTTGTTACCATCAACAGAACAATGAACGTAGACAAAAACATAACATCAAACCACAAAAAAGCACAAAAAGCATAGGATCCAAAATCTAATGAAATAAATCATAAATCAAAAAAGAAAAATACCAAAGTATTAAACATTATCTACTTGCAAGACAGTTAACCAGACACTTTTCAAACCGGGATAAACCATCATCAATACATAGCTGATTCAATCACAACTAGTGTTCATATAATTAACAAAGAACAATGACTAATGGTAATATATCATCATCTTGCAACTAAACCAAGATTACAAAAAAGAGTAAGAAGCAACAGAGATCAAGAACACAACAAATGAGTGATAGCTCGACATGCAAGAGGCCGTAGAGATACTCCCAGCTGGACCATTGGCTGGATAGCCTGGAATAGAACTGCTTGAAGCAACCGTAGCTCCTCTTGGTGCAGCTGCAACTATTGAGGGTCCTCCACTAACAGCACCATCAGACTCCGGTGCAGGTGAAGGTGTAGGTGAAGGCGAAGGTGCATACATCAGCTCCTTTGGAACAGTATCAGGTGGAGCTATAAGAGGCGCTAATTGTGGAGGTCCTGCAAAGACAAATATTTTCATTAAGTGGGTTCATTCTTATAATAAGAATGATTTGTCAGTATACTAACCAGGACACCGAGGTTGGAGAGACCTGGATAACGTGGTCAAGATAGTGCCATTGACGAAACCATTGTAAGTACAAGTAGTGAGTTTACAACCAGCACTACTCTCCTGCGAAGTGATGTTCCCTAGCATGAATTTGCTGTTTCTACATTGCATGCTAGAGCAAGAGACTGACAAAGAAGCAGGCTCACAGTACATACTGCAAAACGTAAGCTAGTTTTTAGCCAAACTCGACCTTTAAAGCAAAAGAACTCAATCGTTAAAAGTACCTGCGGCTTCCGAGTGCACAGCTGCACTGTACACAGTGGTCTGCGGTGAGAGCGTAGCTTCCGTTTGGAATGGTCAGTCCGTAATCCGTAGCGTATTTGGGGAAGTTTGAACCACAAGCTGTGTTGATTATAAATTTATAATACAAAACAATAAGTCATTCAACACTCTTAACTAGTTACTTATTTCTGAATGTAAACTTCTATATAAATAAAGATTGAGACTTTAACACCTCTGATGCCACTTTAATACAAAACAACAAAAAGTTCAACATTCACAGCGTTTTAAGTACAAAACAACAGAACATTCAATATCCTGACAGCTTAGAAGTTGACTTCAGAGCGTTCTAACCACAGCGTTTTAGCACAAAGCAACAAACCATTCAACATTCTAAGCTGTGAGGATTTATTACAAAACAACAGAACATTCTAAGAAGTTAGTTGTCACTAAGGTGCAAAACTCCTATAACAAGGTTGAGACTTTACACTTCTTATGCCAATGCAGATGACTTCAAGTTGAGTTAATACAAAACATCAAAACATTCTAAAGAGTTACATGTCTCTGAATAGCAAACTGCTATATGAAGATTGAGACTTGACACTGAACTTGACTTCAGAGCGTTCTAATCAGAGTGTTTTATTACAAAAACAACAAAACATTCAACACTCTTAAGTAGTTACTTATGTCCGAATGCAAACTCCTATAAAAAGACGGAGACTCTACACTTATTATGCCACTGAAGATGACTCAGAACGTTCCAAAACCATAAAACACTCAACACTCAAAGTAGTTACTCACGTCTGAATGCAAACTCTCAATATAAAGACTGAGACTTTACACATCTTATGCCACTGAAGATGACTTCAGAGCGTTTTATTACAAAACAACATAACATTCAACACTCTAAACTAGTTACTTATGTCTGAACTCCTATAGAAGTTATTAAGACTTTAACACCACTTATGCAACTAAAGATGACTTCAGAACGTTCTAATCAAACAAAGAGAGAGGGATAGACACTTCATTACAAAACAACAAAACATCCCAACACTCTTAACTAGTTTACCACTTATGTCTGAATGCAAACTCATATAAAAAAAAAGATTGAGACTTTTTAACACCTCTTTACCTAGCAAAGGGACAGCGAGAATATCACCAGGATTGATATCAGGAGCTCCCATGGCATTCACATTCGTCAAATCCGCAACAGTCGTCGAGAACCTCCTCGCGATCCCACCCATTGTATCTACATCTCTCACCACATACGACAGATAAACCGCCGGGAGAGACTCATCCGTCCCATTGAAGCAAGCACACGGCAAAGGTATCACGAGGCTCGTGCCAACATCAGGAGCTGTAGAAGACTCAATCTCCGGATTCGCCACCTAAACCCAAAAAATATTTTTTAATTAATTTTCCCAAAATTAAGCACCAATAGTCAATACAGTTACAAACAAATTAGTAGAATTTAAATAAAATGGCACAAATTATAGAGATGTTTTTAGGAATAACTTCTTGTCTGATCAAAACTTGGTCTAGTTGTAAATGGCACAAACTAATCTTCCAAAATTAAGCACCAGTACAGTTACAAACAAAATTTAAATAAAATGGCACAATTTAATCCTTCCAAATTAAGCATAAATACAGTTAAAAACATATTAAAATTTAAATAAAATCGGCACAATCATTAGATTGATAATTATCAATATACTTTTCGGCTCGTCTGATCAAAACTTTGTCTAAATTAGACTACCTGAATCTGCTCGGGGGAGACGAGACCGCCGTAAACGGAGCCGGCGATGGAGGCGAGCGTGTCGGAGGTGCGGGTCTTGTAACGGGTGGAGAGTGATTTTCGGATGCCGTCGACGCAGGAGCAGGTGATTGGGATCTTGAGGAAGAGGTTGGAAGGGAGGACGTGGTTCTCGACGTCCGGGTAGGAGGTTGAGATGGAGTTGGAGAGGAGGATGGAGATGGGGTCGGATTGGAAGAGGGAGGCGAGTTCTGTGACTTTGAGGTCGGTGTAGAGTGTGTATCCGAGGAGGGAGTTGCACGTGGAGCTCGTGGAGCAGGGCTCGATTGTTGATTTTGAAGTGGCTGTTGATGCTAAGGTTGAAGTTAGGATTAGAAAGAGGAGTATTGAGTTTGGAGTCGGCATTGATTGAGTTAAGGTTTGAACTTTCTTCTTCCTCTTGAGAGAGAAACTGAGAGAGTAAAGGTTTAAGCTTTTTTTTTTGAAGTAGTTGAGAGAGAGAGAGTGGAGCAGACACAAAGACAACGGTAGCTTTGTGATTTTTACAGGTGACATTTTTGGTATGACGGTTTTGTCCCCTCTTCGTGTTTCCGTTTCGGTTTGACCCCACCGGTCAACAATGATAAACTGTAATCAGATTGTATTTAATTATTATTACTAGCTGCGTATTCCCCGCGCAAGCGCGGGGTCATTGACTTTGTTTTCGCTTTATATTAATATGATTAAGTGATGGCATGCTTTTGTTTGGTCTCTGATTCCCTAGGTTTTTGAGTATTGTAATGTATTTAAGGTTGTTTTTCAATTGTGTTTTGTTGTTGTGATTCATTTTCGTTGTCGTAGCAGAGCACCATATTTGGTGGTGTTTATTTGATCTTTGTTTGTTTTGAAATAATGGTCGTTTTTTTTCAAATTGTATAGGTATTTATATTTGGTTAAATTTCTGTTTGATGTTTATAAATAGTCAGAAATAATTTGTTTAAAAAAATAACTGTTGTGAAATTTGCAAATCTACATATGTTTTTGGTCCTGTAAAATAAACAGTATTGTAGTATACAAATTCTAATATTGTAGGCCTGTAACAATGTTGAACCTCTTAGTCCAATGCATAAGAAAACGATAACGATCAAGAGTCTTTATGTAGCTCTGAATAGTTTCAGATTTTTTTGCTCTGCATGTGTTTGTTTCTGTTCCTTTAGTTGGTGTAATATATCATCAATTTTTGCTCTAGGTGTTTTCGTGGGAGTTGGTTAGCTTTTCGCTTTTGGTTTACAGTGAAGTCACTGGTATTGATAATATACAACAATTTTTCACAATTTTAGTGCTAGTAAGAAGAATAAAAATTTAATTATTTCAGAACTCAAACGACTCTACATTCCTCAAAATAATTGACTGGAGGATCTGTTTTTTTGGTAAATGTTTATATATTTCATGTGTGTTACAGGCTGTTTTGAATTTGGTCTTCTATTTCTCCAGCCCGTCAATTCTTAGTCTTGAGACATAAATTTCAAAGTAATAATATATATTATGGAATGTGTGTGTGAACCAGACATCATAGTGATTAAACTGGAAAGAGTAGTGTATTTGGTTTCAAATAGATGTGAGAGTGTTTTCATTTTCGGTAGTTATAAAATCATTAGGTCCCGTATGATTTCAGCAATTTAAATAATGGAAGAGGGTCTCAAAGTAGTTTCCAAGTGTGAAACCTCGAATGTTCAATACGGATATGATTATGAGCTTTCATGTATTTATGCATGAACTCAACGAACTTGGTTTACTTTTTCACGCTGCAAATAGGCGTTCCTTTTATTAACAACTTAGTACCTCGCCAAGAGGAAGCTTTTTGGAGTAAATGGAAGCTTAGCCAGAGTTTTGTCTAGTAAGAAAGTAAAACTAAATGGACTAACAGATTGTTGGACTTGCGAAGATCACTCACAAGGGGTTTGTGGCGCTTCTCTTTTGTCAGTAAAGTTTGGAGTGTTGCTAGATCCACTTCCATCAAATTTGCAGGCTTATCACGGGTTGCTCTCATAAGGTGGTAATTTCCAGATTGATGTTCCAACTGTGGAGAGTCGTAGCTGCTTTTGCTGTGAAACAAAAGTTGATATATTGTTCTTTTTTTCTCGGTTACAATGTATTTTCACTCTGATGTGAGTTTCAAAAATAAGAAACCTGTTTAGGTCCTGCCCGTTTTATACACTTCCTGTTTAGACTCTGTAACTTTAATCCCATTTATTTACATACCTGTTTATATCCGTCTTGCTTTAAATTTTTTTTTTTTTGGTATGGTCTATTTAGACACGTTTATGGCTTTATTCTATTTTTTTCTTTTCTTAGTGTAACGTTTTTACCTTCTAAATGCAGTTTTTTTATATAAAAAAATATCGTGTTTTCCAAATACAGTTTTAATTATTTCACCTGTATCTAACACATTTGAAATCTGAAATTAAATAAAATCTGAAACTTGAAATACAACAAACCATATAAAGAGTATATTTATGTCCATATAATCTTTTTAAGCATCAAAAACTGTTATTGTCTCGAGACTACTTATACATAAAAAAATGTTAAGATAAGATATATGCTTTATCCAAAAATCGGTCATGAAATATGATGATATTCAAAGAAGTCAGACTCAGAATCGCCATCATTGTTTTGGTACAGAATCACTAAAGAATTATTTTCATCGTCTTCTTACTAAACAATCACTACAAACAGATTCCGTTACTTCAAAATCCTATTAATGCTCATCGAAAGAATCTTAATCCACATAAAACCAAAGAGACTCCATTACTAATGATGAGTAAGCAAAGCTCTCGTAAATACAAAAGCAAAGAAATAGACAATCCCATTATTAAGATCTGAAACTATTATTTTGCAAATCCAAAATGAGTGGTCTTATAAGCTTACGAAAGTGATGACCGAATCAGTAAAGATACTGCTTGCCAGCAAGATCATCACCAAGACAACTTAGCTATTTGTACCATTCAGCCACTATCTACAATATGACAAGTTGACGATTTTTCTGGAGATCCTCAAATATGACCCTCAAAACATTATCATCACCCAAGACCTTGTAGTGTGTTTCAGCGGGTTCAAGAAGAGGTCCCTGTCAAACAGTGTCGAATCAAGGACTCTATTGTCCCCACCAAGATACTACGTAATAGACATAAGATAGAAACTTGTAAAAGAATTGCTTCAACACAAAAGTACACATGCAGCATGGGAATATTTGCAAACACAAAAAATAAGAGTTAAAGAGTAGTGAAATGAACCTTGAACGTGTAACTTCTGAAACTACATGACACCGATAGTAAATGATGAGTCTTGCGTGTCCCAATCGAAAGCAAGCAGAAACGAAGAAGCATGTAAGACTCCAAAGTGAAAAATATGCATGTAGTAGACTTTTCTGTCAATCCACCAAATAGAACTCATAATCGGACATACCAATCTACGGTCATTTTGGGATCAATAATCCTTTCCCAAGCGTTCCCAAACTGCAGCTTCAAATGCAACCATAGACATATCCTTCCATCCTCGGATCTCTTCAGCAGTTATTTTAACTGACCGGATCTTTCATGTTTAACATCAAAAAGGTAACTCTTACTACAACTAATCACTTAAAATAGATTAAACTGATGAAAAGAAAAGTAGAAAACTTCCAGGCACAAACATATACCAGGCATGTAGCTAACCAACGAAATGCCTTGTTAAACTCAAGTTCACTCAAAGCTAAGAGCTGAGGAGTAATGTCGCTATCTTTAAAATCAGTAGTTGCTCATAAAATTCTCATAAACAAAACCAAAAAACAGGAAGAGACGTTTCATATATGAACAAAGAATAAGCAAAGCAGAGTTAAAGGCTAAGTAAATAATGGAAAAAGTTAAAACAATCGTCACCAGTTCATCGAGGAGGAGAATGGTGATGCCCATAAACCGGCGGATCTTCTAAGGCGGAGTGAGTTGAAGGTGGAGTAGGGACGGCGACAATGAGAGGCGGCGACGGCGCTGAGGCAGCTGGTGAAGTCATTTTCAAGAGAATTAAGAGAGATCGAACGCGAGAAATCAAGAGAAAAGGTTGAGAACTCACCTAGTGAACTCTATATATATGAGGCTTCAGAAGCTGTAAGAACGAATCGTTCACGATGAAGAAGTCGTGAGTGTTAATGATCACCATAACTGAAGAACAACGGAGGAGGTAGAGGATCGCCGAAGAACGATCTACACAAAAAAAAGAGCGAAAACCCTAACTGTTTGGACGTCGAGAAAAAGAGATCTGTTCTGGGCCGACATAGTACATGGGTGTAAACAGACAGAACTCATCAGTAAAATACAACTTCTCCGAAGTCCAAACAAACAGACAGCCCATTAACCAAAATTGGACACGTGGCACCTAAACAGGAGTGATACTCGCTCATTATATTATAGATTTGAGAATCTGAGATGAAGGTTACAAATTTTTTTAATAATTCTCTCTATAATTTAATACAAAACTATAAAATTTTATAGTTTTATGTTTCTAACTAGGACATGGTAACAAAACACTCTAAAATAACTGAAATGTTTTTTCAAATCTATTTTTAAATTAGTTTCAATAGAATGAATCTAGAGTACATTTTATAGTTACAAGTTCAATATTACATGTTTGAATAAAATAAAATCTCATTTTAATATATTATATTTTAAAGTAATAGTTTCCAAAGTGAGTTTCACTATATTTGTATTTTATTCTGAAATAACAAATAAATTTTATTATTCTATTTTGAAAATAATCTTAGTTCTACTCTACTTTATTATGGGATAAAATATACTTCAAAGTTAAAAAAATCTATACTATTATTTATGAAGTGATTTTTATTACTTGTCATCTTCTCCTTAGTTTTAGGTGATTTTGCTTATTTGTCATATTTTCCATAATTTTAGGTAATTTGATTATTTATTATACTTTTAATAATTTAATTTTGCTTATTTGTCATATTCTCCATAATTTAAGACATTTATTTATTTGTCATGTTCTTAATAAATTTAATTGGTAATTTTATTTATTTGACATAATTTAAAATAATTTTAGGTGGAAATTTTAGTTTAGTTTATGCGTCAGGTTCTCAATAATTTTAGGTTATTTTACTTATTTTCATGTTTTAATATTTTCTAGAAGCTTATTTGTCATATTCCATTATTTAGGCTGAATCATTAGTTTTAAAAATAACTTTTGAATTGTTAGTTTTAGATATTTTAGTGATTATTTAATAAATATTTAAATTACATTCAGAATAATTATTCTTAACAAGTACTATCAGATGTTAGAAATATTTTTATAGTTTTGTTCATCTTATGTTTACTTTACTTATATTAAATTATTTAGTTAATTTGCTTATTTGTTATGTTTTTAATAATTTTAATTAGTAATTTTATTTATTTGACATATTTTAAAATAATTCCAGTTTTATTTATGAAGTGATTTGGCTTATGTGTCAGTTTCTGCATGATTTTAGCTAATTTTGATGATTTGTCATTATTTATTGTTTATTTGTCATATTTTCCATAATTTTAGCTAATTTGCTTATTTGTTATGTTTTTAATAATTTTAGTTAGTAATTTTATTTATTTGACATATTTTAAAATAATTTCAGTTTTATTTATGAAGTGATTTGGCTTATGTGCTTCTGCATGATTTTAGCTAATTTTGATGATTTGTCATTATTTATTGTTTATTTGTCATATTTTCTATAATTTTAGCTAATTTGCTTATTTGTTATGTTTTTAATAATTTTAATTAGTAATTTTATTTATTTGACATATTTTAAAATAATTCCAGTCTGATTAAGTGTGATGTTATCTATGATTTTAGGTTATTTTATTTATTTTCATATATTTTATTATTGTTAAAAGCTTATTTGTTATATTCTATGATTTAGATTGAATCATTAGTTTTAATAAATAACTTTTGAATTGTTATTTTAAAACATTTTTAGTGATAACTTAATAAATATTTTCATTATATTTAGGATAACTATTTCTAACGAGCATTATCAAATTTTAACAACAATTTTATATATTTGTTCATCTTATGTTTACTTTTGTAATATTAAATCGTTTAATATTTTTTAATTATTATTTATAAAAATAAATTTTCTTATCTTTGATGTTACCAAATCATCTTCCCAATAAATAAAATATGAGCCCAAGAATACAATATTTGCTATTATAATTTTAAAATCTAGCTTTTAGATATATATAATTTATTAGAAATTTTAATTAAATAGAAATATGTTTTGATTATTATAGATTTTGTTAATATGTGTCATTATAAAATCTGATGACTAGGAAAATTCAAATAAAATGCAATTAAGACTTTGGTGAAGAGAGTTTAATTTCATAGGTTTTTCTGATAATTGGTAATTATGGTTTAATTTATAAATTTATATTTATGTTATTTTAAAATATTAATACAGTTATATTAGGTTATTATGACGATGATATTTTTTACATGTTTGGTTTGATTATAGAATAAATAAAAGTTTTGTCTAAAAATTGTCCATGTTGCGTAATAAAAAGATAGATTATATCTTCTGATTTATTAATATTTGAAACTTATTAATAATTTAGATTGAGATTAAAAAGTTATATTAAATAGTTGGATATATATTTACTCCGCACAAGGTGCGCACCATCATCTTGTAAATTAGTAAGTGGTGCGCTTTACAAAAAAAACATTGAATTTTATCGACATATTTTCCATGTAATAAAATGTGGTAGATCATTTGAATAGGTATGTAACCTTCCACGGTGAATGAATTAAGGCTAATGTGGTAAATCAAGACTGAATTGAGAGGCCCACCTAATAAAGCCCACTTGCCTCTTTTACTTCACGAGCGAGAGGTATAAAGCGGAGGTAAAAAAATTATCACCTACAGTGTATGTTTAAACTTGGGACTTTAAAGTAGCTGCAAAGAGAGTTATTGATCCAAACACGTGGTCTTAAGTTTAGCGGGAAAATCGAAAACAGAATCTTCTTCCCTCCCAAAACTCATCTACTACGACTTCGGATATTACAGTTTATCTTTTTAACCTTTTTTTGAACGTTATAACTCTTTTTACCCAAGATCCCCAAATCCACACTCGAAACCCTAGATTCTCTGCCTCGAAATTCAATTTCCTAAATCGACGATGGACGAATCCGACGAGATCGCTGCGACGGCGATCCAGACTCCACGGAGGAATGTCCGTCGTAAGCTGGTTCAGTCGACTCTGTTCCCGCATAAATCGGAGGATGCGATCGAATCTAATGGAGATCGGACGTGCGACGACGACGGGGAGAGAGAGGAAGGAGGAGATGGTGGTTTCTGTAGCAGCCAAGGGAAGAAGAGGACGAGGAAACAGAGGAACGGAGCTTCCAAGAAGGATGTAATTGAGTCAACTGGAGAGGAAGGCGAAGGAGGAGGAGGAGGAGATGGTGGTTTCTGTAGTAGTCAAGGGAAGAGGACGAGAAAACAGAGGAACGGAGCTTCCAAGAAGGTTAGTAGCTAGACTGTGCCACAGTGTTTTGATTACTTTCGGAGATGATTATTGTAATTTGTTTTTAATTTTTTTGGATGAAGATGGCTAAAGGAAAGTCGCCTCGTAAAACAACGCCTAAGAAGAATGCAGCTAAGAACAACGGGAATGTAGCTGCTGATGATGATGATCACACTAATGTCTCACCTTTAGTAGTTCCCAATCTGCGTCTCGAAGCGAAACTAAGAGCTGAGGTAAGTTAAAATTTAAGCACAAATGTAAGATTTGGTGTGACCTTTTTGGGCTTATGTCTGTGCATTTATATTTGGTTTCTGTTTTGATCAGGAAGATTCGCGGATGTCTGCTGGGAAGCAAGTGCATCCCTTTTTCTCGTCTTGGAAAGGAGGTAAGAAGAATCAAGAAGCAGCAGCAGCCGTAGGGGAGAATGGTGGTTGTCAGGAGGTAGGGAAAGATAAGATCGTCACCATCGGTCCTATCCATGTATTTGAGAGGTTTGAGGTATGTTGGTATACGTTATAGTGTGACTTCCTCAACCATGTTAACTAAGAAAAGCAATCTTAGTAGCTACAAATTCTTCTTAGGATGTTTATCGGACCATTGATTGGAAGAACTGGACTTTCGTTGACCAACCATCCACCACTTGGAGTCCTGGTGAACCAATGAAATCCGACTCTCTTACACACCGGCTCAAGGAATTTGATCTAAATGAACCGCCGGATCTTTCACATCCTGATGTGTGCATCATCGATGATGAGGAGCCTGAACAATGTGCTAGTCAATCAGAAGGTATAGCAGCAGCATCTCCGGTTGTCTTAATAGCATATCAGGAGGCATCAGACAAAGCAGAAGTCGTGGTGAGCTAAAAACTTTTCCTTCTGGTCTGTGTTTTTTTTTGTTTCTTGGAACCATACATGACAAAAGGGTCATTTCCTGCACTCTTTACTAGGATTGTGAAGCTGGAAACTTGTCTAATCGTGTTGGTGGTGTTGAAGACATTTCTCATGAGCTGCAAACCGTATCATATCGAGAAAGGTTGGAATTTTTGTGGTTTGTTATCACTAGCAAACACACATGTTTGATCTTCAGTTTCTAATGTGTGCAATGATGATTTCAGTGGCCAGCCTCGTAATAGCTTATGGGTGGATAAGTACCAGCCAAGAAGTGCCTCGGAGGTTAGAAATTTTGAATATACCGCCTTCATATTGAAAATATATGCATGTCTACATCTTCTAGGATAATATGATTAAAGAAAAGCAGGAAACACATGAATCTCATAATTTCTTACCCGAGTTCTTGCAGGTATGTGGTAATACCGAATCTGTGAAACTAATGAATGAATGGCTGGGGCAATGGCATGAGAGAGGCTTTCAGCCAAGCAAAGATTTTTCGAGTAGTGATGAAGATAAATCGCAAGATGGTGACTACAACTGTTCGGAAAGTGATTCTGACTCAGAAAATATTGGTGGCGAAGACCGCCTTAAAAATGTTCTGTTAATCGTTGGTCCAGTTGGGGTGCGTAATAAGTTATTCTGCCACGAACGTTCTGTTTTTTTACTTCTACACTGCTTTCTGCGTTTCATGTATGGGACTCTTATGCTAGTGATTATGATTGTGCATGTGTTGCAGAGTGGGAAATCTGCAGCTGTTCATGCATGTGCTAAGGAGCAAGGATTTAAAATCCTCGAGGTATGGACGTGTTTCCATCTAAATGTATCTGAAGTGTTGTCTCATAGCTATCTGGCACAAAATGTCTCTAATAACTTTTGTCTACAGTCTAATGCATCAGAATGCCGAAGTGGAGCAGTTGTTAGGCAGAAATTTGGGGAGGCTCTCAAGTCATATAGCCTGTCAAGGTACAAAGAGTTGCAACAGTTTATGAATACTTGGATTTGCTATTTTCTGCATTTCTAGCCGTACATGTAAACTCAAGAACAATGTTTTTTCATTCACATAATTTGTTATGTCAGGTCATTGGAGCCTCTTTTCAATTCCTGTACTGATGGCATTGGGGTAGAGGATGTGATTGAAGTGGCACCTTTATTGCATATCCAGAATGACAGAGCTAACTTGAAGCCTTTAATTCTTTTCGAGGATGTAGATATTTCCTTTGGTGAAGATCGTGGTCTCGTTTCTGCTATCCAGCAGATTGCTGAGAAAGCAAAAGGGCCTGTGGTATTGACTGCCAATGGTATTATTAATCCATGTTTGTTGAACTTTTATTTTTGTCCTCACTTGTAGTGTATCTTAATGAATCTAGCTTACTGATGGATTTGTATTTTCGGGATGATATACAGACAAGAATCATGGTTTACCAGACAACTTGGAGAGGATAGAAGTATGCTTTTCTTTGCCGTCAACAGAAGAGCTGTTTAGCCACCTTTCTTCGGTACATATCCTGATACCTAACCTTCGATCGTTAATTGGATTCTTCTAACATATGTTGTTTCACAGGTGTGTGCTGCAGAGGAGGTTATAGTTGATCCTGGTTCACTAGAGCAATTAACCATCTTTTCTAGTGGTGATATACGGAAAGCTCTTATGCAATTACAGTTTTGGTTTCAGAGTAAATCCAGAAGAGGTAAATTCAAAAAAAAAAAGTCTTCGTAGTGTTCAGCAGCTAAAGACTACGTGATTCTGTTCTAACATTTGATCTCTCTCATTTTAATTTCCCATACTCAGCCAGAAAGGCGAAAACCCCCGTTGATCCATATAGCTTTGACCATGAAGCTGGCCACGTGCTGCTTCCCAAGATGATTACCCGGGATTTTCCTTCTCAGTTATCTCAGTATGTGGAGAGTGAGATTGCTAAATCATTGTCCATGGCGGAGGAAAGTTACAACACAGTTGAAATATTTGTTGAAGAGGTTGAGAACGAAAAAATGCTTAACAGATACTGGTGGCAAGGCGCAGAAAAGAACAGCATAGAAGCCAAGAAAGCAGCCATGTTAAGGCAGAACGATGATGATGAATTAGAAGACGTCTTGAGTGGTCCGTTTGAACTTAGCAATGCTTCCTACCAAGCACCGTCTTTCTCTCGGCCAAACAGGAGGAGGAAGCTCAATGTTGTGATGTCCTCTGATTCAGAAGATGAACCGGTGAGGGAAACAGTCCCACTAGCAGCTGATCCTTCAGTTCCTTATCAGTACGAGACATCAAAACTCTCTTGCGTTGATGAGGTGTCCCAGTCAGTTGATATCTCATGCGTACCGGAATCATCATATGTTCCAGAAACGTTAATGGATAGTGAAGATGAGCTGTCGCCAAGAGCAGTATCGTGTGGTCATTTCGATGGAAGAGTAGAAGTGTCCATGAGTGAGGACGTTGCCCAATCAAAAGAGATATACATTGACAGGTTTCAGAGTTTTGATTGCTTAACGAACACGTGTGAGACCATTGCGGAATCTTCCGATGGGACAATGATGCAAGATTGTTTTAAGGAATATGTTGGAATCTCCCAGAAGATGCAACAAGTAACAGATGAATGCAGCCGTATAGATTTTGGTATGACACTCAAGACTGCTGAAAAACCGAAGCTTGATACGGTGCAAGAATCATGGAATAAACTCTGTTTGAATCATAGTAATCTGAAGCCATACTTGGATTCAGAACCTGTAGAAGCTCCACAAGTTCTTGACCTCACTCATCAGATTACCAATCTAATTTCAGAAGCTGACCTGACACGTTCTAGATGCCTGAACCTTGTGAGTATCATCAACATTTCAGCTTCATCTCTCTCCAGATTTTTTTTTTAACTTGTGGAATTCACTTCTTTTAGGTTGCGACCGAGCCAGTGATGAACGTTTCTGGAGATCTTGACACGTCTGGTTATGTGCTTGAACAGATGACTTCCATTGTGGCGCAGCAAGGGTTTAGCTTTTACACAAACCAAATTGCTTCAACAGGATCCTTCCCCACTTCATCAGCCACCATAGTACCAGGTGGAGGATTGGTAGTAGTAGACGAGAGGAAACAGGATTCGACATGGAGCAGTGGAAGCTGCTTGGATATGAAACCAGAAACACATATAGATGTATCAAAACGGTAAATATTATCTTCCCATCATAAATGACCTTATCATTGTCACTGAGTTGCTGAATTTTTTCAATGCAGTGAGCGGATGGTACAGCTTTCCAGCATATTAGAGTCAGTAGTCCCTCCGAGATCATTGAGGGGAAGAGCTTTCCATGAATATGCTTCATTCATAGGGAAGATTTCAAGAGCTAATTCTTCTAATTTATCCGGAGCCATGGAGAATAGCAGACGGCGAAGGTCAGTACCAATTAGCTCCCCGTTGTGTTCAGAGTATGGTTGTGATTTTTCTCCTAATCTACCATGTCTCCTTGATTCAGGTCAAGAGAATCCCGACATTATCTGTCAATGGATCTATCCTCTGAAGATATTGCATTCTTGGGTCAACAAAACACCTATAGAAGAGAAGAGATGAATAACTAAACCAGTTTCAGTTGTATAGAAGTTAGAAAAGCTCCACACGTCGGGGAGTTTCGAACGTGTTTGCTCAGCAATAAGTTAGCAGAGGTTAGAGCTTTAGGCATGAACTTATTGCGTAGTTTCTTCATTTATAATATATACACAGAGAAAATTCAAAAAAGAAAAAAGAACCAGCAATTGTTGTATTTGATAAATTAAAGATTCTACATATCATATAATAGAATACTGCTAGATTAATGATATATAAATATTCACTTAAAAAACGTTCTGACGTGCAAGTGAATGGCAATGTACTAATTTTCAGTTTTCTACTCTTTTAGGTCCTATAAGGTGACAATAACATTAGAAGACTACATTTAAAACTTATCCATTCGTATTAGCTCTTCTTCAAGCTCACTGTATAAGTTTAATCATAAATTATACATGTAAAATGAAAGAAAAGAAGTTTTGCATCGAAGTTGTGAGCTGATAATGTTGATGAAAAAAGTATATCAGCATAAATTACTAGATGTGGACTGTCGCGGAAAAAACCAAATATCATATTTTCTATAACTTATAAAGTACAATAGATAACAGTGCATACATACTGAACAATGAGATTCAAGACATTTTTTCATGTTACTAATAGGGGTGGGCATTTTATCCGTTAAATTTGATTCGATTCGTTATTCGTTTCGATTCGATCCGAAAAATCCGAATATCCGTAAGTCTTCGAAGCAAAGCAGATATTAAAATTCAATATCCGTTAAAAACGAAGCAAATCACAAATACTAAAAATTTTAAAGGCGAATATCCGATCCGCTCCGGGTTTTATATAAGTAAATGAATATTTACAATTAAGTATGTATAAATTTTTACTTCAACATATATTTGTGTTATTTATAAAATATATAATGTATTAAATTAAAGAAAGAATATAAAGCTTTCTAAAACTATAATTTTCTAAAATTATGTGTTTTATCAGAAAAGATTATTTTATTATAAAAAGTATGGAACATATGATTCCACTAATTTTCACTTTTGGTTTAATATTATGTAAGAATATAAAAAAAAACAAAAATATGTATAATTTTGTTTGTATAATTTTGTTATATTTACGTGTATAAAACATGGTGTATGAGATATCCGTAAATATTCGTAAATATTCGAAAATATTAAAAAAAGTTCTGAATATCCGTAAAACTGAATTCCCGTATTTCTCCGAAGCAAAGCAAATCGGAAAATCAGATATTCGTAAGATACGAAGCAAATCGCAAATACCAAAAAATACGGTACTATCCGATCCGTGCCCACCCCTAGTTACTAAAAGGAATTAGTATTAGTCTTTATAATGTCATTCAAGCTCGAATGGCTTTGTTCGTGGTTTCAATTAGGGGTTTGTAAGAATTGATTTTTATCTCTTTTTGTCAAATGTATTGCGTGAACTGTGTTTTGCTTTCATGTTCAGTAAACCTTAGATGTCTTGTCCGTGACATTTTCCAATAATCACATTTTCAATATTATTGTTATAAAATTTTTAAATATTAACTATTAAGAAACTTTAACCTCTTGTAGTTGACGGATGTGAAGCAACAAGTTTTGTTGCTCCTCGCATTGCAAGAAAGTTATTTAATTGGTCAAGATAATAATCCCAATTGCTCATTTCATCACATATGGCAGGAACATGACGTTCAAAGTGGTTACACTAATCAAAAATAAAATAAAAATGTTAATACCATTAGAAATTTAAAAAGAAAATAATTAAAAACATACTTATCCATTCACAAGGATCATGTAGATATCAGAATACTCCTGATACTTTTTCAGAAGCCAGTAGAGACCAAAAGGATCCCTCAACTTTATTGTAGCTCTTTCGATTTCATAGGGTTTTCTAGATCCATTACCGTAAATTCTTTGATCTGACTTATCAATTGAATAGATTTGCCATCTCTAAGTAGTTCTACGACAGAAACAAAACAGAATTCAATTAGTCAACTTAACAAGCAAGTTATGATGAAGTTCCAAATACAATTTTTATTATCAATACTCGCTTAGATCTAGTACCCGGAATAACAAGTACATACGAATCAAAGATATTCAATTGAACACTATTTTGGTCACATTAGTTATGGATTGTCATGGCTTGAAAAGCGCCAGTGTAGAATTTGACAGCAAGAGGTACATTGGCAGGTTCTAGAGGGATATAGTGCATTGTGTTCTCAGTGTCGGACATGTTCAACAAAAAGAAAGACAAAGGTTTTGCTATGAGTCATTTAACAGATTTGAATGCAAATCAAGAGATCGAGAAATGAATCACATAGTTATGAAGGATAATGAGGTAGATAATATGTGATTCAAGAAAAAAATCGAGAAATAAAAGCAAAACCTAACCTGATTGCTTGTGGAGTATATTCAACATCATAAAGGATATCACCTGATTTGAAAGTTACCACTGAAAATAAAAAAACAGATCGATAATAAATAATTTTTTTTTAAAAAAAACTTAAAAACGATTAGATAGAACATCATAATGGAATTGAAAACCAAGCAAAAACAATTAGTGCATTAATGCATTATTAAATTTTGATCACTAATGCATTATTTTTTTTGTGCACAAAAATACTTTTTTGGAACCAACTATTTCTTTTTCCTTTTTGAATATTTGAATCAACTATTTATCATAACTTTTGACCAATTAAATTTCAATAACCACATTTATCTTTCTTGAAATTTACAATTGACCATTAAATATTGCATTGAAAAGGTTAAAAATGTATTTATTCGAAACACTTTTATTTTTTTAAAATGTAGATCTTTCGAAATGGAGAGAGTATCAGTATTCCATTTTGGTATTTCTTCTTTAAATTTCTTTGCTCTTTTTTTGGTTGTTGGCAATTTTGCATTGTATTATTCACTGAATTATAATAATAATAGTTTTGATCTACGGTAATAGTTTTTGATTTTGGAACTTTTAACTTAAAGCAAAACAATTTCATTACATAAACATATAAAAAGATTCATAACCATTGTTCTACAAATCTAATCCATACTTTTCTTTCCTCATTTCTTCCAATAATCTATTACTTTTGCTTCCCCCACTTCATAGTAAAGGAGATCCATCATCCAGCTTTCTTGTGGAGTGGAATCCCAAGCAAACTTTTCACTGATTCACTACAACAATGTAGACAAATGTAACACAACTACTCAAACATAATCAGATTCTATAGAGCAGACAAAGATCATCTCAAAATGTCACTACATAAACATATAAGTTCAAAGCATAACAATTTCATTACATAAACATAAAAAGATTCATAACCATTGTTCTACAAATAGAATCCATACTTTTGTTTTCTCGTTTCCTCTAACAATCTCCATTACTTTTCCTTCCAATACTTTTGTGTCCTCCAGTAATCCACATCCTTGTAAAGGATATTCATCATCCATATTTCTTGTGGAGTGGCACGCGAAGGTTCATCATTACTGATTCCAAGTCTCTTCTTGTTCGTAACTATTCTTGCAGTTTGCAAACGCTTAACCAACTGACGAAATGAATCTGCAGGTCACTGCAAAGTGAGAGGAGGTCAGGATGAACGGCAGGATTGAACAAGGGGGGCATAGTACTCAATACTATCCTTCCACTGAATCAAATTCACAACATCAATAATCATCTTCGGATTGAAGAATAGAGCCACAGCTAATGACTGTCGAAAATAATTAATTTTTTCCAACTGTTACAGATAGAGAAAAAAAGATTCAAATAAAAACAAACAATATGTTTTCGAAAAAATATACACTACTACCTCATCAAATATGGCACATAGAGTTGGATGATTTGTAAATACGACAATATCTTCAGATTCATACAAAAACCTGGGATTTCTTATCTGTGACATTCCTTGTATTCCAATTATCACAATTTCATTATTTATTGTTAAATTTTTTTAAAAATATAATTAAACTTTAACCTGCGATAGATGCGCAAAGTTTTTTCTGCTTCTGAATCTCGAAGAAATAAAGCTGAATTATCAAGAGAGGAACCACAGGTCTTCATTTCATCACATATGGCAGGAAGATGACGTTCAAGGTTACACTAATCAATAAAAAATGTTAATCCCATTAAGAAAGTAAAAATACACAAGCACTAATTAAAAACAAACTTACTCTTTCGCAAGAGTTGATGTGCCTCTAGATATCAGAGTACTTCTGATGCTCTGTCAGAAGCCAAGAGACACCAAAAAGATCCTGCATCTTTATAGTAAATCTTGCTTTTTCTACATCGCTTTTTCAAAATAATTTTTGTAAATCTTCCATTTTGTCTTATCATCTAAAGAGAGTTGGGATCCATAAGAAATTCTAATACCACCGAACTGTAACACAAATCATAATTCAATCAGTACTTAACAAGTTATTACAAAGTTCAAAATACAATTTTTTTTAATTAATACTCACTTGGATGGAGCACCAGAAGTAAAAATAGGAATTGTAGATCCTCAACTGAACACTACCTTCAGGGTCGTTATGGATTCTCTAGGCTTGAAAAACTTCAGTGTAGAAGTCAACATCAAGTGGCACACGAGCATGTTCTAAAATAATATAGTGAATTGTTCCCTCAGACATCCTTAATAAAATGACAAACGTTTACTATGAGATCTATGAGATCAGAATGCAAATCAAGATATCCACATCCTAAACTACAATAATGCATTAGTGCATTATTAAATTTTGATCATTAATGATTATTTTTTTGTGCACAAAAATACTTTTTTGGAATCAACTTTTTTTTTTGAATACTTGAATCAACTATTTTCATAACTTTTGACCGAGTAAATTTCAATAACCAAATGTAGATCTTTTCAAAACTGAGAGAGTATGTTTCTATTATGATTTGACCTTATAATCAGTACTCCCTTTTGGCATTTCTTCTTTAAATTGCTTTGCTCTGTTAATAATCATAAAATTGGTTTTTACTGTGAAATTTATTGATGAATGCAGCTGTATAGGTTGTGGTATGACACTCAGGACTGCTAAAAAGTCGAAGCTTGATACCTAAGATATATGCTACAAGTCGAGGATCATCTACTTGTACTGATGTAGAATCTTTTGAATAGCAAGCATGCAATACCGTGGCAATTACAATACACAAATCAAAATCTGGATGGCCAAGTTAATTAGCTTAATATAAATAACAACAATGAGCAGGCTGAGACATGACAAATTAGCATAATGTACACAAAGTTCTGATCCTAACAAGTATATGCTCTATCCAATACAAATGCAGAGAACTTTTAGTTTAGCATTCTTCAAATGAGTAACAAGCACAAGGAACTTCTACAAAAACAAAACCTTTAGGCTAACAAACACAAGGAACTTCTGACCTCAAGATATATATGCTCTATCTTATTGCAGAGTGTCTTCATTTATATATACACAATTCAAAAAAAAAACAGTAATTGTTGTATTAGACAAATTAAAGATTCTACACATCATAGAGATATAAATAGGAAAAACCTAAACAAAACGTTACTTTTCTCTACCAAGGTTCTTGAGTAAAATGCATATATGGCAAGCATTCAACACCCCCTTGTGTAAATGCTTCTACTCTCTTCTGCAGCAGTGACTACCGCGCGAGTCTAAGATCAGACTTTGCCTTCAAGTTTCTCAAAAGCTGATGTGCTTGATTGAATCTTAACCGGAACTAAACCAATTAAAATGAATGCTTCAGTTAAGATAAACCAGGGAGATCACTGACCTGTCAAACTTGTAACCATGAAGAAGAGCTAGGATTGGTCTTGGTGGAAGTAGCCAAACACCCAAACAAACAAGGCAGCACCAGAAACCAAACACGTAGAAACTAAGCTCCGTAACAGAAGAAGTCAGAAGAATCCCACCAACAATTGGATTTTATAAATGGGCTTACCGGCCCATTTAAAAGACACAATCTTCGATGACGACGACACGCCGAGATTAAACTAATTAATAAAAAAAAAAAAGGGAAAAAGGGCTCTCCCTCCCTCCCGCCCAAAGCTTCCCTCTCCTCCTCCGTCTTCCTCGCAGACTCACCGTTTGATTTTCACTCCACTGTCGACTCTCTTAGGGTTTTTCTTTTTCTCCGTTTCGTCTCAGTTCTGATTCGATTTCAACTATCTCTGTACGGAGTATGGAGAAAACTCCGACGCAGATCGTCTCCGAGATGGGTTCTCGTCTGCTCCAGTCATCTCGTCCCAACAAGGGCTCTCTCGTCAAATCACTACGGGTAAGCATCTGGGCTTCCTTCCAATCAACTCGATTTCATCGCTCTGTCGTTCGATTCACAACTCCGTAATAGCTCGATTCCGTTTCGAAAATCGAATTGATCTTGAGTAGGGTTTTGCGACTCTGTGTGTGACGGGTTTCGCCTTAGTATCTCAAAGTTTGTCTTTTGCTTTTTGCACATTTGAAATCGATTTTTAGGGTTTTATCGGTAAGGCTGATCTGAGGGTTAAGCTCGAGTTTGCTTACACTAACTTTGTGCAGGAAGCTGCTACTACACTGTCACAGATCGAGCAGCCTTTGGTCACCGAAACTGTGAGCAAGAAACAAGCTCTCAAGCTCCTTGAAGCTGAGCTAAGACCGCTGAAGAAATCCATCATCAAGCATGACCTTCTTAAGAACCGTGATAACGACGTGAGCCTGTTAGTCACTGTTTGCGTCAGTGAGATCTTTCGGATTCTGGCACCTGAGCCACCTTTTGAAGACAAGTATCTCAGGGTATGAACATGTTTCTGTGTTTGAGTAGAAACTTGCATTGCATTTTAATGAAACTTACTAGGCTATTTTAATATGTGGTATCCTAATTTCAGGATATCTTCAACCTCTTTCTTGCTGAGTTCTCTGAGCTGTCTGATACTGTAAGCCCTTATTTCTCGAGAAGGGCAAAGATCTTGGAGACAGTTTCTCGATGCAAGTGTTGTCTGCTAATGCTGGACGTGGACTGCCATGACTTAATTCACGAGATGTTTAACACGTTTTTCTCTGTTGTAAGGTAAGAGATGAAAACATTTTGTTTTGTACTGTTACGAGATGATCATTTTTTTCCCTTCTCGTTACAGAGAGCACCATGAACAGAATTTAGTTCATCAGAAGAATGCTAAAGTGCAGCAGCGAAAGGCTAACACGCAGCAAGCGCAACAAAGTTTATTTAATGACATTCTAACTATAATGACTGATATTCTGAGAGAAGAGGCAAGTTCGCCACTTGTCGGTGTTATTCTTGAAAATCTTGTGAAGGAGGGAAAGGTATGGATGTGCAGAGATTAGTTTTCTATTGTTTATGATTTGCGAAATTCTGAAGACCAATTTTTTTTTTGTTATCGTGTGTTTACAGGATGCGACTCCTGCTGCTAATAACCTTGCCAGTTCTCTCATTAAAAACTGTGCCGACACGCTTGAGCCGTTCATTTGCGGTTTCTTAACATCCTGTTTTATGGAGAAAGATTCCATCCAGTCCAATCTCAAAGATTCTTATCACGAAATCATATTCATGATCTCCTTAAATGCTCCACAGATGCTGCTAGCAGTTATCCCGAACTTGACTCAGGAACTACTGGTATTTGTTATACATTTTCTTTTTAATAAACGTGTGATCTTACTTTTTTATGAAATTGGTTAACTCGTGTTCTTTAGGATAATATAGACTGCTTTTTTCTTTATTATTAATGTTTTTTTTTGCTTGGGTATTCACCAGGGTTGTTATTTTCTTTCTGCAGACTGATCAGGTTGATGTGCGAATAAAAGCTCTGAACTTAGCTGGAAGGATTTTTGCACAACCTAACCACTGTTCCGGGGAGATATATCGAGATCTTTTTGTAGAGTTCTTGAGAAGATTCTCAGATAAATCTGCAGAAGTCAGAATGGCTGCATTGAAATGTGGGAAGCAGTGTTACTTGGCGAATCCCTCTGGAAATAAAGCATCTGGAGTTCTCAGTAATATTCATAAAGCACTTTCCCTTTTAGCCTTTGTTCTTTGTTTCTGTCTCTCTTCTAATAATCCTGGTGTCCTTCCTTGACTTTTTAATGTCTCAGCTGCCATTCAAGAGCGCCTGTTAGATTTTGATGATAGGGTTAGAACACAGGCTTTGCTTGTTGCTTGTGATATAATGAAGTCGAATATGAAGTATGTTCCTTTGAATCTGATTTCTGAGGCCACTGAGAGACTTCGGGATAAGAAGGTACTCTAAGTCAAAGTATATGAGGCGAAGGGGTTATTCTGTTTCAAGATTACTCACCACCTTACTTCATATTGTGCTTTTGTTTGAAAAAGATATCTGTTAGGAAGAAGGCTATGCAGCAGCTGTCAAAAGTGTATCAAGATTACTGTGACAAGTGTTCAAAAGGATATATGACAATAAATGATCATTTTGAGCAAATCCCATGCAAAATCTTGCTGCTTTGCTGCGATAAAGATTGTAAAGAATCATGGTAGGATAATTTACCAACTATCCTTGACTTGCTTTTTCTTTTAAAGAAAATATTTCTGTCAAAATAATAGATTTCTGTGAATTACTTAGGTCCCACAATGTGGAACTTGTGCTATCCGATGATCTTTTTCCTCGCCTTCTTCCAGTTGAGGAGAGGATGCGGCACTGGGTTCAATGTTTTGTCGTCATGAACCATATTCACTTGAAGTCTCTCAATTCAATTTTATCTCAGAAAAGAAGGTAGCCATAAGAATCCACCATCAAATATAAGTTAAAAGGCTTTCTTGTTATTCACTCAGTATGTTTCTTTCCAGGTTTCAAAGTGAATTGCGGCATTGCCTGACTCTCTGGAGGGGGGCTAAGGTCGTATTTTATTTTTCTCTCTTAAAGTCTGGTGCTCACAGATCCTGAGGGATTCACAAACCTTATGTTGCTCACTTTATTAGTTTAATCTGATGCTTGCTTCAGGATCACAATGAAGAAGAAGTGAAACGAAAACACAAAAGCTATTTTGTAAAGCTTTCAGCTTGCTTTTCAGACGCCTCTAAGTCAGAAGATTTCTTTCACAAACTAGACCAAATGAACGACACATCTATCTTTGATGCCTTAACTCTACTGCTGGATGAACTGACATTCACAAAAGCCCAGACTATTAGAGTAAGTCCAAGCTTTTATTATGGTTTACTTATGCGTAATTTATGTTAAATTCATTTCACACTTCGTAAGGTTTTCTCTTTTTTTTTTTTCTCTGAAACATTTACAATATCGTGAATATTCTACACATTTTCATTCTTTATTAATTCTGTGCTGCATTATTTTAGTATTATCAGCAAGAGTATATTTTTCAGGAAAGGCATTGGTATTCCGAATGAAGCAAAATAGATAAACCCTTGAATGTGCATAGTAGATATATTCAACTTCACTACATATTTGTGATTTATTTTTTCTTTTTCTTTTCAGGAGAAGTTTCTCGAGACAATTGGTGCTAATCATCAACTCTTTGACTTCCTGCGCATACTTTCTACAAAATGTGCGCCTACTATATTTAGCTCAGAGCATGTCCTGTATCTTCTGGATCAGCTTTCTAGCAGCACCTCTGCTGACAGGCAGTTGAAGGCTCCTTTCATCAAACTTCTTCTGGTAAGAACAAATGTAGAGAAACATGTTGCCATCCTCTAATTATTATCCTTACATTTAAGTTTTTTTTTTGGTTCAGTTTGATATCCGTCCTTCGTTCATTTAAGGTGTTCTGTTGTGCATTAATGTTTCCATAATCCATAAAACATTTACATTTTATTTTATGAATATCATCATCGTTCTTAAGTATACGTTTAGGGGTTATGCTTAAATCGACTTCGGATATGAAAATAAGACACAGTTACTGATTTCCTAAATTAGGTTATCCTCAACATGTTCCCTTCTTACCTGAGAGGTTCAGAAAATCAGTTTTTGGAGCTGTTAGAGGACAATGATTCAGTCGCTGACGAGCTAATGGAAGCTTTGTCAAAGGCAGCTCCGTATATTTCTGCCAACTTCAGGTAACCATCCAGCACTATTTGACTTGCAATGGGTTTAGGTTAAGTTATCATTTTAAGTAGCATTCAAGTTTATTACGTGGCCTGGTAGTCAGAGTACTGCTTTATGATATCTTACGATATGTTCATCTAGCTGGATAGAATTTTGGTGTTCCTAGAGAAATGTGTTAACATGCATTTTCTACTGAGTTTGTTTACGACTCAGACACAAAGTAAAAAAAAATTAATTTGTTAACTAAAGAATATACTTTTCTTCTTCGTAGCGCAAGTTTTCAGAGTCTACTCTCTGAGATCTGATTTACAGACATTAGTGTTCCATTTACCCCGCACTGCAAATATATATTGTGCTGATATATAAAATAAAGTTATCAAGCTATTAGGCTTAATTGTGCTGCCATTTTTCATTCTGTACTCTGATAGTATACTCCACCCATAACGTATAGAAGTTCTCTGATAGAAAAGTAGTTGAAGAAGTCTATTATACAGCAATACACAATGAACATTCTGAATGCAAAATTTCAGGTTTAGACACGTTATATAGTCTATTGTTTTTCCTCAAACATATAGTCTACTTTTCTAATGAGTAATTAAATTTTATAGATTTACCAGATGCTTTGAGTTCGTTTTAGATATGTTGTTCCTCTTAAGTATGGCTTATGTAAATTAGCATACCTAGACAACTGATATTCTATGTATGGATTGGTGAGACTGAGACCTGGACTTGAGATATTGGATTGCTTTCGCAGTGACTATTCCCCTGTTCTGGAGAAGATGTGTCTGGAGGGTACTCGTTCTCAGGCAAAACATGCTGTTTCTGCCATTGCTTCATTGGCTGGATCATCTGAAAAATCTGTCTTTTCCAAGTTATGCAAGGTTATTTCTTTTACTCTACATTACTTGATCACATATCGGTTTCTTAGATTGAAGGCATTTATGTGAATGTTATGTAACTAGCTTTGGAAGATTCTTCGCGTATAACTTTATTGTGCTTTATGTTCTCCGGAGCCTAACTCTTGGCTTAAGTGGAGTTTGTAAGTGATCATGTGACGAGATTGTAGGGAATATAGCTTTGATATATTAGATAGCCTATTTTATGCAGATATCTTTCACCCTTCTACCTTTTAGTGATAGTTTTCCTTTCTAGAGAAAGTTGAGTGTTGACATTGATTGTTTTGTTTTCCTTTTACTCAGAAGCTCAGAGATTCTTTGCTGCGTGGAGGGAAAATTCCAACAACTCTGCAATCTTTGGCATGTGTTGGGCAATATTCTGTCTCGGCTTTTGACAATATATATGAAGATCTCAGTAGCTACGTATACCAAGTTTTTCAAGTAAGTGGCTAGAGGTGCTATTTTCAAAAGTGCTATGAAGATATCCAGCTTGTTCATCATTTTCTTGTATTTTTCTAATTGTTTGTGGTAATATTCATAGGATGAACCATCTGACAATCAGCCTCCTTGTGATCAGTCTTCTGGTGGTTGTAACTCTTGCAAGCTAAAGGCAAGTGCTGGAGAAAGAAACATTTTTGCTATCCGTTTATTTGTTTCTTAGAAAGTTTAGGTCTTTAACATGCAATTACAACGTGAAACAAGTAGGCTGTTGGTAATGCTTCTGCTTAACATCTTCTAGTTATATGAGTACTTAACATGAAGTTCAGCCTTTTATGCTTTATTGCAGAATTTTTAGGAATAGTGTTTGCCGCATGTGAATCACATTATCGTTAAGAATGTTAATTAGCTTAGACAAAGAAGTGTAAGCCTTGAGATTTTTACTGTGGGATAAGTTCAACGAAAGTTCTCAAAATTGGCTTACGAGGATGACGCATGTTCAGTTTTGACATGTTATCTTTCGCAGATATATGGGCTCAAAACACTTGTGAAAAGTTTCTTGCCTCGTCATGGTAAAGTCGTAAGGAAAATCGATGACTTGTTAAGCGTTTTGAAGAAAACACTAAGATCACAAGGATTCGATGGCATCAAATCATGGTATGTTCTTTTGGCAAATTCCTGATCCTTGTTGACTTCTCATATGATCAAAGGTCCTTACTTGCTCTTGAAATTTTTAGCGATGACACGGGGGCTAATGTTAGACTGGCTGCTGCTAAAGCTGTTTTATTGCTTTCAAGGAAATGGGACCTTCATATTTCTCCTGAACTTTTTCGTCTTACCATCTCGATGGGAAAGGTAAAATGCCTTCCACCCTGCACAACAACCAAACAATTTTTTAAAGATTCTTGAGTATTATCCTAAATAGATAATCTAACTGCTTGTTTTCGAGGTTTTTTTGTGTGTGTTTAAGTGATGGCAACTGGCAAGTCATGAGTAGTCTTTTACAGTAGCCACGTACTGGATCTTGCATATCTTAACTTATGAGAGTATCTACCTTTGCATATGTGACATATCCAAAAGTTGCTCTAGTGGAATTGGCTTGGGTTTATGGTGATTTGTTCCTGAAAAAGGGATGTTTACTAGTATAGTTAACCATTTAGTGGCAGTGAGGGCTGTCTGGTTTGTAATTGCTTCTTTTGGTCTGTGTTCAGAAAGTTGGACTATTTTGGTGAGTTTATGGTGCACTTGATTGTCTTTCTGATCATTTGCCTTTGTTTTCTGTCAGGACTCCAATGCTTTTATTACCAGGACTTTTCTCACCAAATTACACAAGCTATTGATGGAAAATATGATACCCAGAAGATACGCATGTGCGTTTTCGTTTTCCCTGTCTGGTCCCTGCAGAGATCTGCAAAATGATGTAAGTTGCTAGTGCTTCTCACTCTAAGATGGGAATGTTTCAGTTGTTTTAACACTTTATGTTTTCTGATGATTTTCGCTGCTTTTGTTCAGTCACTTAGATATATCAATGGATTCATCAGAAATGCTACAAGAGAAGCTCGTGATGTAGATAAACGGGAATCACTCACTGATTGTCCAGCTTACATGATAGTGTTCGTGATCCATGTTCTTGCACATGACCCAGATTTCCCTTCAGAAGACTGCTTGGATGAGCATGCATATGCTCGGTTTTGTGGGTAATACCTAAGTCCTATTATTGTTGCTAATTGGTTTCTGTTTGAATTTCTGTTCTTACATCTTCCCTTTGCAGCCCTCTGTTGTCGGTCGTACAAGTGCTACTTAGTAACAAGGAAACAGCCCCTATCTTGTTTTCAATCTTACGTGCTATTAAAAGAGCTGAAGATGCTGTTGATGCTTGTAGAACTCCTGTAAGTGTGACGTGATAGCTCTGAATAAACATATGCTTCTTTACCATTCGTAGGCTAATATGGTTATGCTTGCACTGCAGAGGCTGCATATTCTAGCTGATATTGGTGATTCAGCTGTCAACACATCAAAATGTATTGCCGCCACTTCCCCACAAGCTCCACGGTCAATGTTGCTACCATCATCTCTGTACAAACTAAGCCCCCCTTGCATGTCAGACAGCCAGGCAAGTCCTGCATTGCGTCAATGTTGCTCAACTTGTGATATTAGCTTACATTTTATGTTTTTTGACACTTCTGCAGAACAAGGCCAAGTCTCATGCTCGAAATACTTTGGAAAAAGGTTTCATGGAAAGAGTAGTTCATACATTCCGATCACAGATCTCTCTGGTATATCTTCTCACCGTCCTTTTTCAATTTTACTTGTATAATGCTTTGATTCCTGATCCTTTTTCTGCCAACTTGATCTCTTTCCAAGCATGATCAGAGGTGTCAAGAAGATACCCCAGCAGTTGATTTGGAGGATAGAGTTTTACCTCTAGTACTGGGCAATCAAATCGAAACCTCAATGACTGGTTCAACCGAAGCCAGCAAAAACAACACTAGGTGTAGCAAAAAGCGGACTCACTTGGGGTTGCCTGAAAAAAGTACAACTACTTCCAGAGAGATGAAGAATGTTACTTCAAAGAAGTGTAAAACCGTAGAAGGGGGAGAACATATTTCTCGTGATTCCATTTCTTTGAGAACAGTTGAGTCGGAAATTCCTAAAAAGACGCTAGAGAGACACAGGACTTGTTCAAAGGAGAGTGTTGGAGCAAGAGTTAGCAATGATGTTACATCTTCCACACCTTCCGGGGCAGTATCTACGTTAAAGGTAAATTCATAAGTTATATGTTGGATCTTTATATAATTATTGTTTATCTTCCTGTGATACTGGTTCATGATTGTCACAGGAAACCAGCAACCGCGGCGAATCTATCATTGGACAGCGGATTAAGTTACTCTCCCCCGGTGATGGATGGTAGAGTTTTTCTTATAGACAGTCCGAACAAATATATGGTTTGAGTTTACGTAATTTGTTTTGGTCATTTTTTACCAGCTTCCATCACGGCACTGTTGAAAGGTTTAATTCTAAAAGCAACTCCCACAAGGTAAGGCTTTTGACTTCTAAGCGCATTATGAAGGCATCATTAATATTTTCCTTTCAAAGAGTCTTCCGATTCAACGAGCTGTTTATGCTCGAAGTTGGTCATGTAGGGTACATCTTTGCATGGGCTTTTCCTTTTCTCCATTCTTTGCCTATTTGTAGTGAATGCCATCAGCTTCTGTATTTGCTTTGATGCAGATTGCTTTTGATAATGGGGATGTTGAATTGGTGTGCTTGGACAGCGAGAGTTGGGAGACCCTGAGCCATGAATCCATGGGGCAACAGGTAAATGGAATGTTTGATGTATACTATACTTCATCATTCAAGTGCTAACATCTTGGAATCCAACGAAAATGAACTTGTCACAAGTACAATAGTGTAGCATTTATTTATGTTTTGGCCTTTTTTGTTATTCAGGAAATATTGGGAAAGGAGACAGAATCTTTTGGTTCTCGGTGAGTTACAATCAACCTGGCTTTCATTAAAATTGCTCATTACTCTTTTCCCCTTGTCATCTGTAATGATCTGGCGACAAACTCTGCTTTCTGCAGCGTCCCTGAAGTTAAAACAAAGCAGCCGAGGAAAAAATTGCCTACCAAATTGAAACCTACAGCTGGTAAATTGTTACAAACGCCTCAATTTTATGCTTTGCTCTTCTTAATTTTGCTTTACGCTACTTAAGTTGTCGAGTTGAGGTCTTGAGGATCATTCATCTGGTGGGAACATAAACATACGACGGTTCCGTTAACCATCATGATCCTCATGAATGATTCACGTAGTCCTTTTCAAATAACTGAATAGGAATGTTCAAAATTGTTGGCATTATTAAGTTGGTTATGTATTTGGTTTAGCAGGAGAAGAATCAGTCTCAGAAGTAACCAACACAAGTGACAACATTGTAAGCCTTCTTCTCCTTATAAGAGAAAAATTCCTCTTGTAATGTCAATATGCTCGATGATCATAAGACTAAGAGAATTTCGGATTGTTGTTGAATCTTAGGAGCTGAATTTATTTGCCGGTCAATGTCTGTTTCAGGGACTTAGAAGAAGTCGGAGACAGAGAATGTCTTAGGAACGCAACAGTGGAGTTCTTCCTACTTCATAATTATATGTTTATAACCTCGTACAAAATAATTAGTGAATGCTTGTCTAAATTAAAATCTGTTATCTGACACTGCTGGTTCTTTTCTTGTTCACTTTGTTTCTTGATTTTGTAACCAGCCAAAAGCCTCCAATTAAAATTTTTGTTGGTATTTTTTCTTCAAAGACAAACTTTTATTTATTATGGGGTTACAATAAAAAAGAATACAGATAAATTTAGTTGTGAAACAAGCATGCTTTCCGGTTGGTGCGCTAAATAAATCATCTCATTCCACAAAACACTCTAGCAGTCAGTCATACCCTCGATGACAAAAAAAAAAAAGTCAAAGGTCCAATTCATTATTCCAACAAAAGTTTGAATTCTATCTGTGTTCCAAATAAAAACAATATTTAAATCAAAAACAATATTTATGTTCTTTTGTCTTTCTAATTCACATGCAGTTCTTTTTCTTTCTTCACAATTGAGATGCACTTTGTGTTTTACTTTTTTGTTGATACTCTTGATTGTTTTGGATTTGAATAATCAAGGAATTTTACATACCTTGAATTTTTCTAACTTTAGTCGGATGATGACATGAAAAATGTTTACACTAATTAGTGTGATTAAAAAAATATTTTGTTAAATAAAACCGAAAAAACTGAGCACATATAAAAGATGCTAACATGTAAAAAAATTGATTTTCTTTATTTCTCTTATCTTGTTTGTTTAACCCAATTAAACATTATTTTTCTATTTTTTGACTTTGATAGTGAGACTCAAATCCGGGTGGAATTGACGGCAAATGTTGCTAATGGTTTAGCATTAGTTCTTGAACATCATGGAAAGCGTGATGATGCATAAGATTACTCATGGATGATGATCTCAACAAAGTATCATGAGGGATTCAAGATAAAATTCTTGATCCATACAACTGTATTGGGTTATTTCTTAGAAAAAACAATTCACATAACTTAATAAACTAATAAGTAAAAAGTATTTTGTATCTTTGTCTAAACTATAACCAATATATCAAACTAACTCATTATATTGTTTTACAGTGCTATCTTCATTCTCCAACTCATTTGACTCTTGCTTTGTGTACACATGCTAGAACTCTGATTTTAGAGATGCCTTCAAAGTTATGCACAAAATTTGCGTCTAGTTTTATTCCAATTATTGAACCCAAACGAAATTTCTGATCAAAACTTTTTTTGTTTTGTTGAACTAGCAGTTGCGCTTTACATTAGAGTTTTCAAGGCCGATAGAATCACAACATATAATGATGGAAGTGTTGAGCTTAAGATTCTTGGTTCGTCTGTTCTTGTTACAACGGACTCTCCTTATTTTATGTAACTATTAATACTACTTTTCTGTTTTATATAATCATTTTTCATTATTTTATTCTTAGTGTATTAATTGTGTTGTATTTGTTATTATAGGTCAACTGTGGAACTTAGAACTGACCCCACTACCATCGCTTTGGTAAAAAAAAAAACCAGCTTTTGTTGAGACGGATTTAGACTTAAATCTCTCGGATCAAGATGTCCTGAGATTCAGAGATCCTTTCCAAATCATCTGGCTCTTAATTGTTCGTGAGTTGAATAATCAAGTACTTTTACAACGTTGTAATTTCTGAACTTAGCCAGATGATGACATGGATAATGTTTACACTAATTAGTGTGACTGAAAATATTAATTATTTTGTTAATAAAACTGCAAAAAAAAACTAATAAGAAAAATCATACATACTACTCAATTTATATATTACTGGAGTATTTCTTCTTTGTAAAAGGCCACACAACTCTCAAGAGATCAAAGAGTTTTGTTGTAGCTCTATCATATCATGTTTTGCATAGACAAAACAAACCAAATATTATTGTTATAATTTATTGGAAATAAGATTAAAAAAATGAACATGAACCTCTTCTAATTGAAGGATGTCATGCAAAGTGTTTTCTGCTCCTAGTTTTGCTTGTTTTTGAAACAGTTACATTTTCTATTTTTGTTAGTTTGTTTACAATCAATTTATTATGACCAAAACTTTTGTTTTTGATGAGCATGGCAGCCATGGAGAAAGCTATATATATTATTATTATTACATCACCGTAGAGTCTTACAAACTTAATTCTATCTTGAGGGTTTTCAAGCCACGAAAATCCAAACATATCATGATCAAAGTGTTGAGCTGAAGATTCTTGATTGTTTTATGCTTGTTACTCATGGTGCTGTTTTTCTGAGAGAGTATTTTTTTTTTTTTACATTTCTGTTTACAATTTCCTGCTTATGCTAATTGTATTGTGTTTTGTTTTACAAGACAATTGTAGAACTGCTAACTGACCATGATACTCTTGCATTGATATGTCGAAACGTAGGATTTTAAGAAAGAGAACTAACAAGCTTGACTGAAATTGATAGAGCTACAAAAAAATACCTTTTGGAGTTTTCTGGCTTATCATAGAGAAGAAATACTCTAATGATATGACAACCACTATGGAAGTTTGATGATGTTTGTCTTTGATTTCTCCATTTCAATAAAGATGCATTCAAAGTCATATGCACAAAATTGCGCACAGTTGGCTTCTCATATGCGTGTTCTTGGACTTAAAACCCCCATACAACTTATTGTACTAAGTCGAAACTATAGTTGTATTTTTTTGTTTACAATGAAACAAGTATTGTATAGATATGGGAATACCATTGAAGTCAACTGTGGCAGAAGCTCTGAGGAATCGTAGGAAGCGACGGCACAGGGTTGATATCTTTAATGAAGTTGAGAAGCTTTGTGAGACTCAAACTTTGCAGCTTACGGGAGACACTGATATTGCTCTTTGGAAACTGAGTGAAGGACAGTATACAGCCGTTTTCAAGACTAAACAGACTTGGGAACTCATTAGAAAAGAAGATCAACAGGTGCAATGGTGGAGAGGAGTCTGGTTCAAACATCACACTCCGAAGTATGCTTTTCTTCATTGGCTGGCAATCCTAAATAGATTGGCAACTGGTGACAGAATGATGACCTGGAATGTAGGTGCAAACCCAACATGTGCTTTCTGCCTAAGTGCAATCGAATCAAGAGACCATCTCTTTTTCGAATGTAGCTACTCAGCAGAGGTTTGGTCTAAACTGGTCCGGGGTCTGCTTCGGAGCTCTTTCACTACTCTGTGGTCGGAACTGATGGTATTGATAATGGATAACAATGGAGGTTTGCTGGAAAGATTTCTCACTCGATACACACTGCAAGTGACTCTCTCTTTCGTATGGCGCGAACGAAACGAGCGACGTCATGGTAGCCAACCCATCATGGCAGGTCCCCTGGTGAAGATGATAGATAGGCACATCAAAAACAGATGCCTCTTACTGAGACAAATGGAAGTTCCTAAGTACACAGGAGTTCTAACATTGTGGCTTGCCACAAGATAAGAGACTTGGGCTACAATTAAGTTATAGTTTTTTCAAAAAACAGTCTACACTTGATGTAAAAAAGTAGTTTTTCTTTTGAATAAATTTAACATATATTCAAAAAAAAAAAAATTGTTTTATTTCTCGTGACTTGGGTAAATGGGACTACTAACAGTTGTTTAATGTAAGAAGCAGTAACAGAGGAAAAAAGGAAAGTACATAGGAAGGAAACTTTCTTGGCAAGAAATCATCTCAAGTTCATCAAAGCAACCAAAGAAACATATCCAAAATTTTCTGATCTGCTTGGACGCAATGTGATTAGCCGTGAATGATGTTTTTAAAGATTTCAATTTTCTTATAGGATGTTATGTGTCTTAATAATGAGATACTCAATCTTCAGTTGATGTTAAAAAGAAGAACAGTGCATAAGTGTAAGCATCTAAGGTTCTATGGTGTAGTGGTTAGCACTCTGGACTTTGAATCCAGCGACCTGGGTTCGACGTCCAGTAGGACCTTTTGTATGTTTTTTTTTTTGACTAATAAAATGATGATATATAGTATGTTTCATTTTTTCTTAATACGTTTGTATGTTTCATCCAACTTCGTAATCTACGGATAACATGAATGAAAGCCGACGTCGGAGAATTGAATGATGACTACTACATACATAGTAAACGATACTTTCATTCAATTTCACATTTATTAACAATTTTAGCATATCATGGACACTGCAGCGATAATCAGGTTAACATATTGCTCCGGATTCACAAACCACGGGCTTTAACATTATTTCCAGTTTTTAATATATATTTTTATCTGCATCAGTATATAAGCCCACTTTCCTAGGAGAGCGGCCTCCATGGATCTCCTCCCGACACACTATTTGGCTTCCCAAGTTGAATATGAGTATGGTGGGTTTTCATTATCGGTAGCTTCCTTCGTGAAGCTGTTCTTTTTTCCAATATTTCCTCCTATATGGAGTGAACTGGATGTTCAAGCGTCACTATTATGGCTGATGCTTTTCTCTGCATATGTTGCAGTGTTTGTAACTTCTCAAGTTACACGGTAGGTGTTTTTTTTTTATTCAAGAAGGTTATGAGATCTTAGAGCATCATCAACGCAGCACCCCATAATAAGGGTGCTTAATTTTTTTTCTTTTGTTTTTTCTGGATTAAAAAAAAAATTAATAATAAACCAATTGCGGGTCGCCACGTATCCGTGAAGCCCGCAAACAGTGATAGAATGGGACGCTTAATTAAGCACTCTTCTTCCTCTCTTCTTCCTCTTTTCCTTATTTTTTCATTTTTTTTAAATGCTAAGCACCCGGGATAAGCATCCCGGGTTAATGATGCTCTTAGTTCAATTGAACCAAAAAAAGTATGTAAGATCATATGATAAATTTAATATGGTGAGAAAAAAACTTCTAATATTATATGAAACATTAAATATAATTAATAACTCAATGCTATACGTAAATGTAACACTATATAATTCACCCAATAGTCGATTTCCAACCAGAAGGGTCATAATAGAATGGAACCGAATGAAGTCATCCTCTCTTATTTTATTACAACACAAAATCATAATCAACACAAACTAAGGGCCAATGAAATATTTTATTTTCCTTTTCTGTAGGTTTCAGACGATCATTGTAATTAAAGAAATCTTTGAGGTCTATTAACAAGAACCGTCGAATCCATCAACCACGCGAATCAGGATATCGTTTTTTGAATACACTCGAATTTAAGCTTTTAAGGAACCACCAACAAATAATTGATCGTATTCACTCTAAGGTTCATTCATCCTTTTATTTAAATTTTTCAAGAAAAAAAAATAATTGATCGTTGTTTATATTTTTGTAAGATGGCTTGCCATTGTTAGTTGTTATTGTTGTTGGTAGGAAATGAAGCAGGTTAACAACAGTTTTAGCATAAGCACAACACGCTTTAACACTCACAACTACAGTTCGTTGATACTACAATCACCACACAACGTTGAAAGAAACAATACAACTAGCCAATATCGTGAAACTATATTACATGCAATAAAAACCATCAAGAACATAAAAACACCAAACCAATCATATCTGTTTATGGAATTAGATAACAGAATAGGAATAAGAATGACAAATAACTTCACATCGGAGAAAATCTGAAGCAAATGCTATTTTCTCAAACTGCGATAGAGATCTCTCTTTACCATTTGAGCATTGTGTTAACATCAATAAGTCCATGGCAAACACGATGTTTGAGTAAAAATCGCCAGGCTTTGGCTCTACTGGTGTAAGCATCTCTACAAGGATCACTTTTCCTTTTTCTGGAAGACTCTCCCAACAATTTTTTAGGAGCTTTATACAATGTTCGTCCGTCCAATCATGTAGTATCCACTGCCAACAATTAAACCATTTTATTTGAAATTGTGGTCTTAGTTACCCGCAAAAAATAAATTTATATAGTTTTATATAATGAACTTACTTTCATAAAGATGGCATCTCCCTTTGGAACCTCTACAAACATGTCTCCAGAGACATGCTCAACTCCTATGTACAATTAGTAAAATCAATTAAAATATAAATTTATAATAGGTACGTACTAAAAGTAACAATTCAGTACAAAACATAATCAAATTACTATAAGTACTTTTTTACCTGGATAAGATGGAGCATTGGTTAAAACCTGAGCTAAGTCAAAATTAATACCCTTGATATGAGGATGCTTGGAAGTGATTAAACCTAATATGGTGCCAGTTGCTCCTCCTACATCCACCAAAATGTTAACATCTTCAAATCCTCTGTAAACTTCTAGAACCTTCTTCATGACCATTGTGGCAGATTCTGACATGGCCCGGTGAAACAACTCAGAGAATTGTTGGTCCGTACTAATGTATTCGAAAAGTGGCATGCCTTGTGCAGAGATGAATGCATCCTTTCCATCTAATATTACATCTTTGAGATTGTCCCTATATGAGAGAGAAAAATTTCAATTATTTATTTTTATATAAAATACTTTATTTTGTATGTAACCACCACTAACCATGACTGGTTATGAGATTTTGAGGGTTCTAAACAAGTTAGTAAAGATTTAATATCTTTTTTACAAATTTGAGGAACTACGTTAAGTCATCATATCTATGGCCTGGCCTTGTATGTAACTAACGATCAATTAATATATATATATATATATATATGACACAACAATTGATTATAGTTATTGAGATGATGATAATTAACTGAAGTACGTACCAAGTATTGAAATGGACTTGGGTATGGCACAACGAGAATGAAGACATGAGAGAACCAGAACCGTCACTATCCTTCAAGAAATATTTGCAAACCGGTTCGGCTGCATATACCCTCTCGGTCTTTCCGGGTCGACCGCTTTCTTTACATTCAATCATATGACACTTCAAGATCGAGTGGCTGACGAGTAACCGCAGCATCCGATCAAGCAACACTGGCGCCTCCGGGTTGGTGGGTTTGGTTGGGAGACTACGAGCTATCTCATACGGTGAGAGCCACGCGCCATTACCTGCTGCACTGATCGTGTCAATAACGCCAAGCTCCAAGGCCGCTTTGAGAACCATGGGGAAAGCCACGGTGTTGACAATACTCTCTGCTTGCAAGCTCACCATTTTCTCGTCGGCTTCTTGGTCTTCTTTGGTTAAAACCGGCTTAGGGTAAGTGGGTAAGGGCTCTTGAAGATCGTTTGACATTATTGTTGTTGGTAATAAGATTGAAAGAAGAGTTTGTTTAGAGTGTGGTTGTAACGTTCCTGCTTATTGTCATTTTATAGAGAAAAAAATCAGAAGCCAAAGCCAAGTTCTTAGACTTCTGATTTGATGGAAGTAAATGACTTCACTATGGCCAATATTTTATTAGAACTAAAAATAAGTATTAATAATAAAATATGATTTTTTTTTGAGGAAAGAAATGTAAGAAATTATTATCGTAAAATACAGACTCATTTTGAGTTTACATTATTTGATGCAAAAATGATGTTAATCATTGGAGATGCCCTATAAATAACGTCAAGATTTGATGTTAATAATTTTCACAGAAAAAACCAAATATTTGATGTTGATGGTAGGAACCATCGAATTGAGCGTGGACCATCACCAAGAGGAGGAGGGAATATTAGGTAACTAAGTTAAGATCTGCGTTTTGCGCGGAACAAACATTCGGTATATAAATTATTTTTATGTCATTGTTATTTATTTTGCATTTTTACATACTATAAAATAATAAATATATATTTATTATATCTGGAAGTGTCTTAAATATCAGTGTACGAGTAAAAATCCAACATTCTTATGCACAAGAAAGTTAAATTTGCTATCAAGGTTGATATTTGGGCGTGCGGGGACTAAAGTTCCACGCGGTACACTACATCTTTTAGGTTTAGAAAATTTTACTTTTTTAGATAAGTATATAATTCTAAAGTGAAAAAGAAATCAGATTTTTGAGGATGTTATAAATATGAGTATAAAATAGACCTGGGCATTTTAACCTGGACCCGAAGACCCGAACCGGAACCGACCCGAAAATACCCGACCCGAAACCGAGCCGAAAATTTACAAGTACCTATTGGGTCCAAAATTCTTCTACCCGAATGGATCCGGACCCGAAAAGAACCGACCCGAATAGACCCGGAACCGAAAAGAACCTGACCCAATAGACCCGACCCGATAAGAACCGATTCAAACCCGATTTTAAAACTTTAAAATATCTTTTTATTAACAATCTTTGTCATTATTTTGTAACATTTTTAAATAACATGAAGTTTGAAATGTAAAATATATAATTAAAAAATGTTCTATTTTAACTATTAATAGTTTATTTTAAGTTATTTTGTAAAATTTTAGATATATATGATAAATTTTGACTAAATTCAATGGAATTTGAGTATTTCATTTCCTTTTTATATCCTAAATACCTGAACCCGACCCGGACCCGACCCGAATCCGAAAATTATGGGTATTTTAATTATAGACCCGAACCGACCCGGACCCGAAAAGACCCGACCTGGAACCGACCCGAAAAATTATGGGTACCTAAATGGGTCTAAATTTCCAGTACCCGAAGAATCCGGACCCAACAAGACCCGACCCGACCCGAACCCGATCCGAGGACCCGAATGCCCATGCCTAGTATAAAAGATTGTAAAATTATACATTCACATAATAATACAAATCATAAACGGGTATTTGCCTCAATAAATTTTGTTTACTTTGTTTTCTTCTAGTTTGATTCATGTTTGTTCACAACAATATTCAATAATTGAAAAGCAAATAACTATTGAATGAAAAATAGTTAAAACTTTTCTCTCTGGCGACTGTCTCGAGAAAGGTCGTTACCTTTTGAGCTGCTCTCCCTCCCACACTTTTAATCACCGGTTTATTCCCTCTTCGAGTAAAAAACCCTGGTTTATTCCTTATCTTTTTAAATTCTTGCCTCTTTCGGCTTAAACCTTCCGGTCCAAAGCAAGGTCTGCCCCTTTAACCTCCGGATTCTTCCCCCGACCAGGTCGGAGGGACCACCTGAAGACCGCCGGAGCCTTCCTGCAGCACCGGAATGACGACCTTACCACCAGAACTCTGGTTATGCACCGAACCATGTAAGGGAGGATAGCTTGCACTGCAGTCCTTGCTGCTTCCTCTTGAAAAATTGAAGCTTCTGACTATAACGGGGAATCCTGTTTAGTCTCTCTGTTCAAACAATCTAAGCTACCTAATCTCTTGATCTTGCTGAGGAATCTCAACTTTGTAAACCACCAAGGAATTTTAAGCTACAACAGCTGCGGTTTCTATGGAAGGAACAATTTCCAGGGAAGCAAAAGGTAAAGGTGTGGCTATGGATCCTAGCCGACCTCCTCGAACAGGACGAATTAAAGCTCAGGCTCCTGATATCACAGACCGAAACCACAAACTCTCTCTGACGCTCATCGGCAGAATCACAAATCGCTCAGTGCAGAAGATTTGGTCCCTCATCCCTTACTTTACGGAGCATTGGAAAGATATGGGGAGACAGTTCCAATTTGAAAATGAAGCTGACCTCCTTGCTGTACTAGAGAAAAGACCATATCACTTTGCTAAATGGACGATAATCCTGCAGCGTTGGGAACCCACTGTTTCACCCTCCTTTCCCTCCCTCATTCCTTTATGGATTAAGGTGAGAGGAATTCATATTCACCTGTGGAAAGAGGAAACTATTAAGAGATTAGGAGAGGACATAGGAATCTATGAATGGCGGAGATCTCAGACTTCTCAATCAGGATGAGAGTTCAGGTCAATGGCCTACTACGACTAATCAAATCCTCGATCATTGAATATCCAAATGGAGACGAAGTGACTGCCCACTTTGCCTACGAGAATCTGGAAAAACACTGCCCAAAGTGCTTCCGATTGGATCATGACATCAAAGACGGCTTAGTCGCAAAACATGAGGCACGTGCTCTGAAACAGTAGGCGAATGCCTCCAACGTCTCAGTCATGGAACTTGAAAAACCACGTATTGACCATAACAAGGGACACTACCATTTCTCTGCTTCTAGAGATAAAGAACGGAGAGTAGAGATCATCAGGGCTTGGATCACCACAAGGAAGACCGTTATGACGCTAGACACTCCTTGGATACGCGCAGAAGGGACCTCTCAAGTCAGGAAGTTGTCTCCCGCAGAGCCTACAAGGAACCCCCAAAGGACTGGCAGAGGGATCATGGACACAGATTCTCTCATTATCGAGACCCTTATTCTAGCAGACTATCCGAGAGAGTCGATGTACGCGAGAGACTTGGCTCTCACGAACACTCCAATCATCTCAATGCCTCGAGATCGGAACATGCTGAATGGATAGAAGAATCTAGCTCATCAAAGGTACTCTCGATCCAACCTGCAAGAGGGATTCCTCTTCAGGCTCAAAAGGATCCAAGTCCTCCACTAGCTTTTGATAAAGCACTTGAAGAAGTCAGGAAAACCATGATCCAATACACCCAAGCTGCCGATTGATATTACTCAAATTATCCTAAGGAGTGACTTTACTCTCTCAAAGAAGAGGTTCAGTTGTAGTACTTAGGGATCGAATCCACAAGGAGCTAAGGAACCAATTAGATCTAATAGTTATATGATTAAGCTAGGCTAATAGATTGTAATACAGTAAATAAATAAATAAAGCAGTAAATAAAATAGTAAACAAGTTGAACAAGACAATTATTCAACAAGGCAGAGAGTTGTTTGATGGAAGGATGGTTGCTAGATCTAGGGTTTCTATTCAGGTAATCAGGATTATAATGATATAGAGACTAAAACATAATATTATAGAACTCAACTACTAGAATAACCAACCATCTCTCGATTTCCAGGTTATCTATTACTAGATCCAAGAACTCCAACTCTCGTCGATTCTAGGAAAGCATTGATCGATGCCGGTTAGCGATCGATCGACAAGCTACATCGTATCGATCGATGTTTCTATAGGAGAATCGATCGATACGCTTCTAGTAAGCGCTTTGTGCAGGTTGAATATATGTTCACTGGGGTTTCTAGACCAACTCTCGAATGTATCTATCAATCCTAGCTCAGAGAAGAGAAGTCAGATAATAAATCTATAATCAAGCTCAGGTTAATTACTCCTAAACAAGCATTATGAACAATCTTCAATGATGAATATCACAACTTAGCAATTCTATATTTGGGGCTAATCCCTCATAACCTATCTGAACCCTTAACCTAACAGGTGGATCTATTCAGACATGATAGTTGTCACAGAAATCATAGATGAATAGATATAAAACTGAAATAGAAATAGATATAAAAACCAATGGAGTTTCAGGAGGACTCTGAAGGAGTTCCTCCCTTCTCTCCTAACTAATAACAATAGAACAATGAAGTAAAGAAAGCGTGTAGCCGTCAACAATGGCTTAGAAATAACATAAATAGGGTTTCTGGTCGTCCAAGGGCATTCTGGTAATTTGTGATAGTTTCTGGGTTTCAGGCGGTCATAAAATATACTCGGCCCGCATTCTGGCATCCATATCGATCGATATGAAGGCTTTCCCATCCATCGATATACATTCCTCTTCTCGACAGCCTTCTCTCGCGAGGCAGACTGACCACTCTTCAGTAAAACGGTCACAACTTCTGCTACAGGATGCCGATTGACCTGATACCGGTGTCATTGGAAAGATAACTCAAAGCTCTATCTCGTGTCAAAATATGGGCTCAATCAAACGGTGAGAAGGTCTCCATACATAGCTAAACATCTGACGCGTCTGTGCAGTTCTGCATATAGCATATACAAAAAATATAAATTTTTAATTATATGGCGAATATAATAGTTTAATTTATATTAATAATAAAAAATTAAATTAAATTGATGAATGATATAAATTTTTTATCAAATCTTTATTATTAAAATCATTAATTATAATATATATTTTAATCATATTAGGTAATTTCGTAGCTTTTATTTAAGGAAAGAAAGAAAATATCATTTTGTTTACTAATAATTAATTTATGATTAGTTTAATAAACTTTACAAATGAATGGTCTATAATAGCCATACTATATAATATATTGTTTCCTAGCGAATTGATGTTGGACTCACAAATCATTAAATTGATTATTATACTGTCAAATAAGGTAAATTGACATCCCAATTAAATGATATATCAGCTAGTCTCTTTTGTAATTAATACAAATTTATAGCTACAATTTTTTAAATTATTCTCAATTAATATATAGGGGATTCCGTAAAATTAAAGAAAATTTGATTCATTGTCACATACAAAAATTATAATTCACCAATAATACATAACAATTTAGAGGTTAGAATACAACCCTACACATTATGTATTTATTGCCAATTCACCCATATATATATGTATGTATTGTTTCTATTTTTTTTCTCATAAACATGTTTCCTCTTCTTATATTAATTGCTTTCAAATTTTGTGAAAACAATTATTTAGTTTCATGTTTTACATATTAAAAATATAATTTTTTCTATACATAACAAGTTTTGAATTTTATAAAAAGAAATATATACTTATAAATTTTATAATATATACCATAAATTAAATTTTAGTTCTATATTATATTATCCATTCATATACTATAGTCCACTTTTATCTTAAAAGATAATTTTGGTAGATAAATTCTCTAGGATAGTCATTCTTAGTTTATTTTCACAAAATAGCATTTAAGGAGGAAATTGACCAAAATAATTTTTATTAAAAGTAAAATACACTTATACCCGTAAGGTTAACTTATCTAGACTCATGATTTAGAGTTAAGGGGTGATGTTTTGGGGCTGGGGGTTCAAATTTTTTAAATAAAAAATAAATCTTAAAATTTTCCAATAAAAAGAGCTATTTTGATCATTTTCTATTTTGAAGGGTTATTCGGCGACAAAACTTATGAAGAGTCATTTGACAGATTTTTTTTTTTGTATTCTATTATATTTAAGAAAATAGATTAGAAATGTAACTTTACTCTCTCTCACAATGGGGTTTTGTTGTGATTGAGTTTCTATTCTTTGTCTAATAAATATATAAATATAATATTTACAAAATCATATGATAATATTCCAAATTTACAAAACATAAATTAGTAGATGCTAAGTACAATTTTGCAGCAAAACCCCAAATAATGTTGCAAAATTAAAATAATATAATATTTTAAATTTTAATTTAATAACAAAAAATCAGAAAACTTAATACCATAACATCCAAAAATATCTTGTATTACTCACTGATTTTCTATTTGATTTATTTTAGATTCTGAATCTATTGTACCAAACTCGAAAATATATTAATAAGTAACAATAATAATAATTAATAATGAGGTTAATGTATACAAGAAATCATTATATATTAATAATATCAAATAAGAAACTTTAAAAAATAAAATAAGATTATAGAGTTATACGATATATATTACTAAAATATAAATCATATATTTAAAATGTTTATGGTAACGTCAACGTTATATATTTATAAAATGAAAATGATATATGCACGGACGTGCGTATCAATCTCTAGTCATTAATTATGTGGTGTGGATTGAAGTGTAGAAAGAGTAAAAGAAATCATTTATAAAACGTTTTCCATATGTTTAGTAATCTTCCACTATTTTTTTCAAACCTGTGATAATGCCATGATAGGTTCTCGTGATCTTGTATATAGTGAAAGCTTTGGATAATACTGTACTACAATTATTACTACTATGCGTAGTAAAATTCCAATCTTTCATAGATTACTTTTACCCCTATCGGTGAAACTTTTGCCTCTAAATGGTTAATAGGTTTTATTTGATCGAAACTTTTGTTACTGGTTCTTTCTCTTTTTTTTTTTTTGGAGCAACTTACTGGTTCTTTCTCAAAAAACTTGTGTTACTGGTTATTTACAATGACAGAAAGAGACAAAAGCTGAAATACTCCTTCTTTTTTTATTAGATTACAAGCAACTCCAACCATCCCCTTATTTTAAAGGAGGACCCACTTAAAATAAAAAGATAAGGGAAAAATTCTCCAATGGTGACCCTTAAATATTTTCTCTGCAAATTTTACTTATTAGATTTTAGTTCTCAATATTTTTAGTAATTAACTATAATCACTAAACTTTTATAAAATAAGCAATAAACATACATTTTAAATAGATAATCGATAAACATACTCTCATATATAAACAATAAATGAAAAGGAAACTTGTTGAAATTGTAATAACTCATCTATGGATTCTTTGGTTTCATCGAATGAACAAATCCTAAATTTCTTGAAAGAAAGTGCATCAACTAGAGAAAAGAATTATGAGATGGTTCAATTAGGTATGCAAAATCAAGCAAAAATTAACCTTAAAAGAAATGGAGGAAGAAAATAAAATCTTGTTGACAAATTTAATTAAACTCCATCGATGATAGTAACACTCCTCAGAGTATCCGATCTGAACAAGCAATAATCATACAAAAAAGAACTCAGCAACAACAAGGTGAAACTACTCCAAATTTGTATGGACAGTTTTTTGGTGATCTTGGAGGTTTGAAATCAAATTTACCTGAATATTAGTATTGTAATATATATTAATTTGTGTAATGTTTTCAATTTATATGTAATATGCATTTTGATGTAAAATATTATTTTTGTATTATGGGTCTTAAATTGTGTAAAAATTCCTAAATGTAATATTTTGTTGTGTAAAATGCAATGTTTATATTATATTTTATTACTATAATTATTTGTGTAGAATAATTATAAACATATTATTAGTGTGTGAAACTAACTTTATAAAACTCAAAATTATAGTAGTTATGTGCTAATATAATTATAATACAAAAAGATAACATAAAAAGTGTTAAGTACAAATTATTAAACTTATACAAATGAAAGGACTAAAGTAAAAAATGAATAGTGTTTTAAAGGGTTGAATAGTGCCTCTTTATATTTGAAGGTGTACTGTATATCCCTTTAAAAAATAATGGGAAAAGAGGCGGTTGGAATGCAAAATCTTTTAAAAGAATTATTGAAAAATTAATTCTTTATAGTTTTTATAAAAATCATCATTAGTTATTCACTTAATTAAAATTTAATCAATAATAAAATAGACTAAATAATATTATTGTTCATATAACATAAATTTTTAATAAATTTTATATTGAAAATTAAAAACATCATAAAAAAATTTCTAAAATGTAAAATATTTAAAAACAAAGAGAGTATTTATCATGTAATTACTAGATAAACTTCTTTTTTGTTTATGTGTGTTAGAGTGATAGCATAAATATCAAAATGACCATAGCAGTTGATCTTATTACAACAAAGCCATTATATTAATGTTGGTAAATAATAAAAACTGATACACTAAAACTGAATCTTTCCTACTGTCAAGTTAACAGTGGTAATTGTAGTAATTAAGATTCAATCCAGAGGACCAGTCTATACTTTATTCTTATGAACTTTCAACTTAGCTAAAACTAAACGATATTTTGGTTGGTTGGTAACAAGCAAATAAGTAAACAATTGTGAAGATTAAAATCAAAATAAAGAGAAGCCAGTCTGGGGTTTCTTCATTGGATGTTGATACTGAGCCAAACAATTATTCAAGCACATGATAGCACAATCTAGAACTCGGATCACTCTAGTAGAGCACCCCACTGTCGTGGAGCTGTTTCCTTTGCGGATCGACCTTGGTGCCTAAACTCTCGTTTGAGTCAAGGTACTATTACCAGCATTAAAGATCAAGTCCGATAGGTTCACCGAGCACCCTAATATCTACTTTCGCTGACTAGGAATGCTCGGCTCATTCACCCAATGGTCAAGCTATACGCCACACGGTTAATGAGCAGATTAAACTTAAAATCTAACAGTAAGTGATCAATTTAAAGCAAGCATTAAGAACTGAATGAATGAAGACATTTAAATGTTTGCTTATCTATGTTTAGCTCATGCGGTCAACATCCTAGAACCCTAAACAAGCTAGCCGACTACTCAGCCCTTAAACAAGATGAACAAGACATGGTGACAGAATGATACTGCATATAATTCCAGAGAGAAATCAAATAGGGTTCATAATGATCCTCTTGATGAGAAGGAGCCGACTCCCTTACAAAGTGCAAATCGCCAAAAGTAAAACAAGTCTAGGTCTCTTGCAAAAACTAACATAATAATTAAAGATAGATAGGAGGCGCTTTTATATGGAGGCGCCATCGATTTCTCAGAGAGGGAAGGTGATTAGGGCAAATCTTCAAAGATATGGAAATTTCCATAAATGTCGGGAACATTCCGCCTGGTTGCTCCGCATGATCAATCCTGTGGGATCAACCGTCTGACTGCTCCATTCGATTGTTCCGCGCAGAATTCTTGCACCTTTCTTCATGCACCTTCCTTTAGCTCTTTAGCCAACTCCAGACCTGACTCTCAAAGGACTAGACTAACTCGATAAAACATTGAAAACTGTTTAGAAAGCATATATACAATGGTGTCAAAAATACCATATATCAATTCCCCCAGACTTAGATCCTTGTTTGTCCTCAAACAATGGCAAGTATCAAGCACAGGGAGAAAGGTTTGAAAGTGTGGGAACTCGCTTATTCTCAACAACCATACCTTAACCACGAATCTCTGAACCATACAAGCAGTAGACTAGAACCACACACTCTTATCAAAGCCCCACTGATCGCGTTCGAAGACCGGCTCCATACTCTACATCTCAAACGTGAAAAGGCACACTATCGAGACATAACTCCCTACGTTCATTTTAGAGTGCCGTGAACCTCTCATCACATGCACTATTTAGGGTAGACGAGCTAGGTATGGAACAGGCTAATTTAATGGTGGAGTTAAAGAGTGTTTAGGGGCTACCAATTTTGTAGTGGATGCAGGATATCTTGCAAAAGAGGACGGATCCATTGATGTCCATAGCTCTTACTCGTTTTGCTGACCTTGGAGCGACTGCTCCGACTATCCGCATGCTCCCTATTTGCTAGTACCATATCTTCTGTTCTACCTCCCAGTGGTTCATACTTCCTCAGTTATCTCTTTCGCATCATAGTCCACATAGTACCCCACAAGAATGCTCATGAACAGGGTCGATGTGAAGGAAGACAGTATGTCAAACAAGTTGAAGTAATTGCGATCAATAAGATCAAAGAGCAACTATTCTCAGAGTGTGTACATGAGAATTTTCTTCCTCATCTAGCTCCAACTGAATTGTTACGTAGGAGCGACAACAATCCTCCTTCTCCATCAATGGTATCATAAAAGAAAGAAAAAGAATGTACATAGATTTTTTTTTTAACCGAATAATACATGATTACAGAAAATGAGATCAATGATGAAGGTGTCACGAAGAAGGAGGTAATATGCAACTGAGAATTACCACTGGTGGCCCTACTCGCTCGACCCTGTTCCCATCTTTGTTATGGTGATGACTGCTCGGGAGAAATTTCTCCAGATTCCAACTGATTGTTCTCCTTGTTCTGAATGAGAATCTGCAGCAGTACGAGTAAGAGGCTTCATCGATTCTTTCCTCTCCAGCCTTTTTGAAAATATCTGCATATATGAAACTGAAAAATAGAATGCATGAAGGTGGAACAAAGGCTTATGTAAAAGGTGGGAACTAGCTAAAGATGAGCTAGCCACTCAGGAACAGCCAGATTGGTAAAAAGAGAAAGAAGTCTTGAGTGTGGTTCTCGTTTCCTTTATCTAGTGCCCATAACAAGAGTAATTGCATTCAATATTAGGTTCAATTTAGGTGGAGTTAATTCTACCCAGTATAACCTGATGGGCTGAAAACTTCTGGAGAGTCCAGTGAGATAAGTCAGGGTGTTCCAGGTCCAAGTGTGGGTCTTTCGTCACTGCTAAAGTCACTGAATAATAAAGTTAAAGCACGAGGTGGTTAAAGATCATCACAAAATAAGGTCCTAATTCCCACAAGATTTTTAACTGACTCGATCCTAAAAGCTGACTCGATAAAAACAAAAAAATAAGACAAAGGAAACAGAAAGGGAGATTAGTAGCACACAATCGCCTCCCCAGACTTACTTCACACCATCCTCTGTTGTGAAAATAAATCGAGGAAGGCTAAAAACAAACCAAATGAAAACAAATGAAAAACAATAAAGTGTTCAGATGGATAAGACAATGGTGGTAGATGGTAGGGGTGGATTAGTCCGACTCCCCGCTCCCCGAGTGATCAGCTGATCTCCTGTTCCGCGGTAGTCGCTCTCATCCTGCCGATGATCCAGCCGGTTCCTTACCTGGGCGATGAGTTTGCTCCGATGCTTGCTCCTGCTCGGCTGCTCTCTCTTGCTGACCCTTGAAACAACCGCCGGTGGTTACCTTGAGAATTCTCTTCATCAGGCTGTTGTTCTTGCGCTGGGAATCAATCATCCAGTGGCGGTATGTCTCGTCATCAAACCCATCCTCGATGTCCTCCAGATCATACATGGTGTCTGGTGTGACATCCTCCACGTCCTCCATGTCATTATCGTCCGCTGGAACAAGGTGTGGATCCTCACATAGGTATTCTGGTTCTGGAAGGAACCAGATGTTCTCGAATTTGTCCAGGCGAGTAATGTCCGTTTGAGGGAGCTTGCAGTAGAGCTGGTTGCCTTCCTTGTTTTGGAACATGTAGGTATTCTCGTCGCGGAGGATGTGGCATTTGATCAGGTAGGGGACGTCAATGTATGCAGGCTCAGCATGGGACTCGTAAACGGTGAGATCAATCTCGAAGTGTCGGAACAACGGAGTGAGCAGGCTGCCACACCGATCCTTCTTTTGTGAACCCCTCATCAACAGGCCTTTCTTCGCGGCAAACATCTCTGCAAGCAGGTAGCCCGGGTTTGTGAGGACCTTCATGACTGGGATACCTGCGCGTGCTTCTCGTATCTGATCCTCCAGTCCTGAGTATAGCATCTGGAGCTCCCCGTTGGTGACCTTGTAGGTCTGATCCTTTGCGAACAGTAGATTGCTCAGCACCTTGGAAACGATCCGCAATGTTGGGTTGCGGATGTGAGACTGGTTTGCGGAGCATGGCTTGAAGTCTCCAGATGCGATCAGATCCCAGAAGGTTTTTGCAGGTGCAAACCCCTTCACAAGTGCCACCTCTCTCGAATCATCAGCGATGTCGTAGATCTCGTTGAACTTTGTGAGCGGGAGGGAGCAGTACTTTCCAGCGGCCATGAAACGGAAATGGATGTTGTCGAAGGTTGGATTGAACTCGTCTTCATGGTAGATCTTTGCAGTTGCGAGTGCTTGGCGAACCAGTTCCAGGACAAGGATCTGCGTCTTGCAGCAGAGCTCGAGAATCCCGATGGCGTTAAGCATGCTGTACACATCTTCGTCAAGCCCAAACTGAGAGAAGATCGACGAGTGCACGAAACACGTCGGTTGGATGTTGATCCTAAGGAGAGCGTTGTAAGCTTTTGCCTTTTCCTTATCCCAGCCTTCGACATTGAGGTTTGGGTCCTCAATGTCGATGGGTACTCCCTCCTGCTCTCGAGGCCAAGGGTATGAAGGGGTAACATTAGGTACAGGTCATGGGGTACGGGTCATGGGGTGCTTGCACCGGCTGCCTTTGACGTTCTCACCGCGATACGCTTTGAGCAAGCCATCTGCAAAATAGAACAACCAAACAACGATCAGTACAGTTAGTTGGTTGCCATAGAAAAGATGGAACCGTTACCAATTTCAATTTAATTGTGTCCATTAGATTCTAAACAATCCAAAATCAAATATAGAATCAACTCAAAGCCGCAATCGGAGAGATAACACAAGCCCATAGCATCGCAAAATCAAACAGTTAAGAACACTATCAATCGGAACTAGGCGGTTCATATTCTCCCGCATAGCCTACAAGGAACCCCCAAAGGACTGGCAGAGTGATCATGGACACAGATCCTCTCATTATCGAGACCCTTGTTCTAGCAGACTATCCGAGAGAGTCGATGTACGCGAGAGACTTGGCTCTCACGAACACTCCAATCATCTCAATGCCTCGAGATCGGAGCATGCTGAATGGAGAGAAGAATCTAGCTCATCAAAGGTACTCTCGATCCAACCTTTAAGAGGGAATCCTCTTCAGGCTCAAAAGGATCCAAGTCCTCCACTAGCTTTTGATAAAGCACTTGAAGAAGTCAGGAAAACCATGATCCAATACACCCAAGCTGCCCTAAGAAGTGACTTTACTCTCTCAAATAAGACGTTCAGTTGTAGTACTTAGGGATCGAATCCACAAGGAGCTAAGGAACCAATTATATCTAATAGTTATATGATTAAGCTAGGCTAATAGATTATAAGACAGTAAATAAATAAATAACATTCAAAATATAGCATATACAAAAAATATAAATTTTTAATTATATGGCGAATATAATAGTTTAATTTATCTTAATAATAAAAAATTAAACTAAATTGATGACTGATATAAATTTTTTTATCAAATCTTTATTATTCAAAATCATTAATTATAATATATATTTGAATTATATTAGGTAATTTCGTAGCTTTTATTAAAGGAAAGAAAGAAAATATCATTTTGTTTACTAATAATTAATTTATGATTAGTTTAATAAACTTTACAAATGAATGGTCTATATTAGCCATACTATATAATATATTGTTTCCTAGCGAATTAATGTTGGACTCACAAATCATTAAATTGATTATTATACTGTCACATCAGGTAAATTGACATCCCAATTAAATGACATATCAGCTAGTCTCTTTTGTAATTAATACAAACTTATAGCTATAACTTTTTAAATGATTCTCAATTAATATATAGGGGATTCCGTAAAATTAAAAAAAATTTGATTCATTGTCACATACAAAAATTATAATTCACCAATAATACATAACAATTTAGAGGTTAGAATACAACCCTACACATTATGTATTTATTGCCAATTCACCCATATATATGTATGTATTGTTTCTATTTTTTTTTCTCATAAACATGTTTCCTCTTCTTATATTAATTGCTTTCAAATTTTGTGAAAACAATTATTTAGTTTCATGTTTTACATATTAAAAATATAACTTTTTTCTATACATAACAAGTTTTGAATTTTCTAAAAAAGAAATATATACTTATAAATTTTATAATATATACCATAAATTAAATTTTAGTTCTATATTATATTATCCATTCATATACTATAGTCCACTTTTATCTTAAAAAGATAATTTTTGGTAGCTAAATTCTCTAGGATAGTCATTCTTAGTTTATTTTCACAAAATAGCATTCAAGGAGGAAAATGACCAAAATAATTTTTATTAAAAGTAAAATACACTTATACCCGTAAGGTTAACTTATCTAGACTCGGATTTAGAGTTAAGGGGTGATGTTTTGGGGCTGGGGTTCAAATTTTTAAATAAAAAATAAATCTTAAAATTTCCCAATAAAAAGAGCTATTTTGATCATTTTCTATTTTGAAGGGTTATTCTGAAGACAAAACTTATGAAGAGTCATTTGACAGATTTTTTTTTTGTATTCTATTATATTTAAGAAAATAGATTAGAAATGTAACTTACTCTCTCTCACAATGGGGTTTTGTTGTGATTGAGTTTCTATTCTTTGTCTAATAAATATATAAATATAATATTTACAAAATCATATGATAATATTCCAAATTTACAAAACATAAATTAGTAGATGCTAAGTACAATTTTGCAGCAAAACCCCAAATAATGTTGCAAAATTAAAATAATATAATATTTTAAATTTTAATTTAATAACAAAAATCAGAAAACTTAATACCATAACATCCAAAATATCTTATATCACTTACTGATTTTCTATTTGATTTATTTTAGATTCTGAATCTATTGTACCAAACTCGAAAATATATTAATAAGTAACAATAATAATAATTAATAACGAGGTTAATGTATACAAGAAATCATTATATATTAATAATATCAAATAAGAAACTTTAAAAATAAAATAAGATTATAGAGTTATACGATATATATTACTAAAATATAAATCATATATTTAAAATGTTTATGGTAACGTCAAAGTTATATATTTTAGGGGTGTTCAATCCGGATATCGGTTCGGTTTCGGTTCGGTTTTTTCGGTTTTTCGGTATTTCGGTTAGTAAAATATAACTACCATTCTAAATCCATATTTACTTCGGTTCGGTTCGGTTTATATACCGTCGGTTTTTTGTTTATTCGGTTTTATACCAAATAACATAATTATGTAGTTTGAGATCATATTATATGAATTTTAAAGTCATGTTATCAACACAGTTATTTATTAAAAAATATTATATGTTCAAATAAATGAATAAAAATATAAAAATGCTCGAAATTTTGAAAACAAAAATAAGAAACAAAACAGAAACATGATAGAAAAGTTTTTCCACTCTTCCATATTTAGTGATCATCAAAGTTATGGTTCTTCGATTGAGCACGAAACTCTGTTCTCTTATAGATAAGAGAAAAGTTGAGAAGAATTTCCACTAATTGTTTTCCATCAAATTTATAATCTTCACTAAAAAGATCAAAAAAAAAGATTAAGAAAATAAGAAACTTCGGTTGTGATGTATTATTATTTAATTATATTTCAAGCGTTTTACAAAGTAGGATTCTTTATTACTATAAAAAATGGTAATTGTTATAAACAAAAATTTAACTATATAACAAATAGATTTTCATGTGTCGTTATAAAATAGATACATATTTACATGTTTTACTTTTAATCGGTTTTGTTCGGTTTATTCGGTTTAATCGGTTATAAACCAAACCAAACCATATCCAAATCCTACGGTTTTTAGAAAATCATATCCATTCGGTTTATATGGTATATACCAAAACCTAACCATATTGTCTATTTCTGTTCGGTTCGGTATGGTTCGGTTTTACCATATTGAACAGCCCTAAATTATATTTATATAATGAAAATAATATATGCACGGACGTGCGTATCAATCTCTAGTCATTAATTATGTGGTGTGGATTGAAGTGTAGAAAGAGTAAAAGAAATCATTTATAAAACGTTTTCCATATGTTTAGTAATCTTCCACTATTTTTGTTCAGACCTGTGATAATGCCATGATAGGTTCTCGTGATCTTGTATATAGTGAAAGCTTTGGATAATACTGTACTACAATTATTACTACTATGCCTAGTAAAATTCCAATCTTTCATAGATTACTTTTACCCCTATCGGTGAAACTTTTGCCTCTAAATGGTTAATAGGTTTTATTTGATCGAAACTTTTGTTACTGGTTCTTTCTCTTTTTTTTTTTTTTGGAGCAACTTACTGGTTCTTTCTCAAAAAACTTGTGTTACTGGTTATTTACAAAGACAGAAAGAGACAAAAGCTGAAATACTCCTTCTTTTTTTATTAGATTACAAGCAACTCCAACCATCCCCTTATTTTAAAGGAGGACCCACTTAAAATAAAAAGATAAGGGAAAAATTCTCCAATGGTGATCCTTAAATATTTTCTCTGCAAATTTTACTTATTAGATTTTAGTCCTCAATATTTTTAGTAATTAACTATAATCACTAAACTTTTATAAAATAAGCAATAAACATACATTTTAAATAGATAATCGATAAACATACTCTCATATATAAACAATAAATGAAAAGGAAACTTGTTGAAATTGTAATAACTCATCTATGGATTCTTTGGTTTCATCGAATGAAAAAATCCTAAATTTCTTGAAAGAAAGTGCATCAACTAGAGAAAAGAATTATGAGATGGTTCAATTAGGTATGCAAAATCAAGCAAAAATTAACCTTAAAAGAAATGGAGGAAGAAAATAAAATCTTGTTGACAAATTTAATAAACTCCATCGGTGATAGTAACACTCCTCAGAGTATCCGATCTGAACAAGCAATAATCATACAAAAAATGTTTGAATTAACTTAGTATTTCTCTAGCTTAAATAACCAAAGACATTTGATGTTAGGATTGCTAGATGGTTAGTAGACTTGAACATAATGCATGCTTTAATGAATTAGGCCAATGGGAGTTGATGTTTAGTTCATGATTGCATAGGGATTATTGTCACGGGAGTGGATTAGTCTATTTGAATGAGATTTAGACCTATAGAGACTTGTGGTTCTTAAACTTAATACTTTGACTTGGAAACTAATTGCCTTGGATAAATTTCCTTAAGCCCATGGATTCTACCTTAGCATTTCATTGAAATTTTAGTTCTTGTACTTATTTCTTGATTGGATTTGAGATCACCTTATTTATATTTCTACGATCTTAGCTTGTTACAAATCAATCATCTTCTTATTTGCTTAGATTAGGAAAGTTTGTGTATTCTTAGTGTTATAGATCATTAGTTCCTCGTGGATTCGATCCTAAAATGCTACAGTGACATACCATTCGATTGTGGTATTGTTGGCATATTAGGTTAATTGGCATGTGCTTAAAAGCAGTAATCATTACCGTCAATCAATTTATAAGTATGATGAGCACTTGCCGGACTTCAAATCAGAGAAAATTACCCTCGAATTAGCCATATCGAAATCTATAAGTGGAAGTTATAAGAATTATGAAGAGAGGATGAGTTCAAAGAGATAAATCTCATGCATATTTATACCGAACGCACGCAGCATCTCAGATCCAATAAGCGCTTTAAAGACAATTTCAGTCATGAGAAGGATCGCAATTGTTACCGCCTCCACCGCACGAAGATGAGAGATGAACCCTGTGTGTTTCACGTAAACCGTATTAGGTTAAAGGGATATCATTCATTTACGGGCCGAATATTATCACAATAAAAGCCCAATCAATCAATAAGCGAACAAGACTTACAACGCCATCTATTAAATGAAATGCTGCGCTCAGAGGAAGAAGACACATATCACAACATGATGAAACGATTTTATGAGCTGGATCTGAGGTGGCATCATGTGCGTGAAGCAAACATCTTTTTATTAGTATATAAGATATTTAAAAAATACATTCAGAACTATAATCACCAATCTAATTATTCTAGTATTTTATGATTGTTTATATTGTTTGTTACTTAGGAAACAAATGTATTCGTTAACTAATTATAAGCTCATGTTTCTTAAAAATCTAAATTATAATAGTATTTCATCGTATAAACTCAAACTCTTATGGTTATATAATGCATATGATAGTAATAGATAATGCCTTTGATTTTTAATTTTGTTGGGTTGCCATAGGTGAAGGTTTCTTTTTCAATACTATGGCACGACACTGAATCAACCGATAACATGAATGAAAGCCAACATTGGAGAACTGACTGATGACTACTAATGATCCATATATAGGCTCAATAAACATAATTGTTGAAAACTGAGATTCAATATCAATCAACCTAGCAATTCTAGTTCGCTTTCGTTCGCAATAGATTCAAGTTATAGATCGAGCAATCACAAGCAAAAAACAAGCACGATTGTTTACCCAGTCTTCGTTTCCTACTGACTGGGGAGAGATCAAAACTCTCAAGCTTTCACTAGATCAGATAGATACAATAGTGAATGACATCTTATGATATCGAGTCGTTCTTTCCCGTTTCAGGTATTACAAGAGCTTATACAAGTCAACCTTCGGAGAAGATTACCACAGCGACTGCGACTGCGACGAGGACGACTCTCTGTTTGTCTCTGAATCCTCCGACGACGAGGATCCGCAGCCGTGATATGGAGAAAGCGCTGTAACCTCAAGAGCTAGGATCGCTCCACAAGATCTCTCTATCTTGGTTTTCTTCTTTCTCCTCCTCTGTGTAATCACTCTCTCGTTCGACTTCTTTCGATTTTCCGCCGTACTCTGTAACTGACTCTCCTCTGTTATTATAAAGAAGATGACGATGGTTGTTAGACACGGGACCCGCATAACAAACTCTTCCGCCAGCTCACTTGAGCTTGAAGAGACTTAGGCTTTTGTAAAGCCCAAAACCAATCACCATTTCTTTTATAACAAAGCCCAAACTGATAACGGCTCACCTGACCAAAACGACACAACATTCACAATAATAATATAGGAAGAAAGGATAACAAAAGATACTTTCATTCAATTTCTACCAATTTTAACATATGACGAACACTGCAGCGATGATGAAGGCAACTGAGCCACCATAGATACTGTGAGGGGGGGGGGGAACGGCGGTGAGAAGGACGATCAGAAGCAGCTAAAGCCTCAAATTGGGAAAGAGTGTCCTTTCTCTACCACATGAACATTTTGATAAGACGAAATGAACATGTCCATAGTGAGTCCAGTGTCACATGTCATTTGGATTAATATGTAAACTAGAGTTTGACCCGCCCTTTCAAAGGGCGGGCAAGATTTTATTTTTGTCATCATCTTATGTATTGATCTTCCTCGTTTGTTAAATGTTTGAAATTAGTTTAGTCAACAAATTTATTAACCCGTCTTTTTGTTCACCAATATGTTAAAATATAATGTTTGGTTTTCGGTTTTTGTTTTAGGTTGTCTTTCTCTTTGGATTTCGGTTTCAGTTTGATTATAGTTTTTTCTTTTTTGGTTCAAGAGATATATAAACCGTTCAGTTATTTATGACATAACTTAATATAATTATACTTGTGTTTACCCGACCCAGATCTATGGGATTAGTTTTTTTCCAAAAATTTATTTACTGAAAATTAGAAATTTCATACATGTATTTTTATTAAAAAAAATTTATAGATACCTAAATTAAAATTAATAAATATAATTTGTTGAAAGTAGGATAATTCATTTATAAAACCGTCATTATTTACTTATATTTAAAACTGTAAATTATAGTAAAAAATAATTTTAATTTTATGTTGGTCAAAATTTATTTTATTATTATATAAATAAAACATCTTCATCCAACCCGTATCATACTATATCGAATTATTTTAATACTCAAATTTAAATATGTAATTATTTATTATTTTATATATATTAGTTTAATATTTTATTTTAATACGTTGAAGTATGTGGTAAAATTCATGAATGTATGTTATTCTTTAATTTTATGATTTATAAAATATTTAATAAATGAATTAAGTTACTTTATATTTATTAGTTGATGTATTAATTTAATTATGAATATAAATATTATGGGAATATTATTTCTTATTCTATTATGAAAGAATTAATATTCGTTAATAATTTATTTAATATTAATTAAGAATTTTATTATTTAAAAATAAATATTAAAAGAATTTATGTTTACATCTTAAATAAAAGATATTAAAAGATATTTTTATAATAAAATCTTAGAAAAGGATACTTGACAATATCTTTTTAGATATCTTATTTTGAAAATATTATTAAGTTAGTTGTAAGAGAAAAAATAGGAGGTTAAATTAATTCTATTTTACAAATCTTGAAATATTAATAGATATTTGTTAGATTAGAAAAACATTATATGATAATAACTAATGAAATTATTTTAGTTGGACTGTTATGACTTTTTTGATAGTCCAAAACATAGTCGATAAAAAGTTCTTCTGTTTTAATAGTATTGATTGATTTTACGTAATACTGACTGGTTTCGCCTTGATAGTCTCTTCGTAGTTGGTACGTACAGAGCCTTATTTATTGTTAAGGAAAATGATTTGGATTAAAGGACTGATCATGATCATGAAAGGTAAGTGTTTATAATTATGCTTTGATTGGTATTAATTAGAGTAAAAGGGGGAAAAGAAAGGTGAAAATGGGAGAAAAAGTAAAAGTGAAACTGAGAGTAAAATTTTTCTCACCAAATCAAGAAAAATACATTACTCTACTCTTATCCTTTTTTCTCGTGAATAAGATGAAAACACATTTACTTTGATTGGTAGAAAATAAAGTAACTGGACAGAAACTCTACTTTATCAATGCTAGATGTACGCCTTCTAATCACACTCTTAGTTAGTTTCAAAACAACATATATATATATATATGTATATATATGTACATATATATATATATGTGTACGTTGTCATTAATTTTGTATGCTTTAGTTAATATGTGTTGTCGTTGTCACTGATTGTCATAATATATCTTTGTAGTTTAATTTAAACTATATATGTACGTTGCATTAATTTTCAAAAAGAAAACATATGTACGTTGCATGTATAATATTGGTCGGGATTCACAAACCACGGGGCTTTAAGAGCATGATTAACCCACAAATCCCATTAGGATCTCTTATTGATTAATTTAGTAATGAAATGTGATTAAAAACTTTTGCTAAGAGACACCTTGATTTTGTGCTCCAATACTAGTTTCTTATTTAGGGATTCTTAAAAAAAAATATTAAACATGGTTTTATTAAATCTAACTTTAGTTTTTCCATATTAGAAAAGCTAAGTTATTCTCTATAAGCATTTAACCCTAACACTGCCCAAATCATTCTGTGTATCCCATCCAATATTTCAAAGACATGCACGCATAAACTTCGGAGGACTATAAAGGGGGAAAGATGATACTTACGATTTCTCCCCCTCTCCAAATGTGTAACTTGAAGCAACAGCTAGTAGCTGACCATGCTGCTATGCTTGATGGATACTTTGAATACTGCAAAAGAAACAAGAACCAAATAGCAATACATTTCTGTATCACACTAGGGAACATTCTCAGCAAATGAAAACAAAAAAGCTTTAAAGTCATTTACTAAACCTGATAGAGCCTCTTCTTGTTGTTAAGATTGACAAAACCATCACACCCTCCGGTTGCAAAATGTGCCATAACTGCAGTTAAAAAAAAATTCAGATTATTATTGGGGGAACTATAGTTGTTCCCATTAATTCTCAGACCAAGCATAAGAAAACATTTGTCAAGCTGAATCTAAGAAATTCGACTCAAAAACAAACATAGTGTATTAACATCCAAACAACTTCGAACTAGCATTCAACTTTCACTAAAGAATTTTAGTTGGACTATTATTTAAAACCTTCTCGTGCTCTTCTGTAAGAAGTAATAAATCTAGATATCTAAGAAACAGTTACAATCCTGCTGAGATAAGAACTCACATTGGATGGAAGGCAATGACATTTACAGGGTATTGGGATATCAAGTAGGAGAAACTTTCCATATATGTATTTGTCCATATTAGTCTTTTACAATGACGTTAGGTTAAATGTCTTGAAGGGTTGATGTTGTATATATGAAGTTGACGGCACATATGAATAGAACAAGAGAAACTCTTCTATACACAATAAGTTTCTTGACATGGTATCAGAGCATTGATCCTATACTTTGATCGTGTTCTTGATTTCTACTTTGTCCTTTATACTTGATTTACTCAGCTTACTCTCTTGATACGCAATGGAGAAAGGTGGAGAGAAAGATGTGGCATTTTCGGTGATTTCGAAGAGTTTAGAGACGATGAATCCGCGAGTTGAGGTTAGACGAAGGACCATATCACCGTACGATTTATCCGCAAGTGATAATCCAGGTTCGGTGATATCTCAGCCGCCTTTGGAAGGCACCAACTACCATGAGTGGGCTACAAACTTGAAGATGGCTCTTAGGGCTCGAAAGAAGTTTGGGTTCGTTGATGGCACGATCCCAAAACCAAGTGAGGATTCGGGAGATTTAGAGGATTGGTGGACTAACAATGCGTTAGTTATGTCTTGGATGAGGCTCACGATTTCAGAGAGTATACGATCAACCCTCTCTAGTTTCGATGTGGCAAGTGAGTATTGGGATCATATCCAACGCCGATACTCAGTGAAGAATGGACAAAGAGTGCAGAGAATCAAAACTGAAATTGCGACTTGCAGGCAACAAGGACAATCCATTGAAGAGTACTATGGAAAATTGATGAAGCTGTGGACATCTCTTGCCGAGTTCAGGCAGACGAAGAGCTGTGGTTTTCCTATTGGAATCGTGATGGAACGTGAACGTCAAGAAGATAAGTTACACGAGTTCTTGACTGGGATTGATGAGGCTATACATGGAGCAGTGAAGTCAAACCTCCTCTCTCGCGATCCGCTTCCATCACTTGATGAAGCTTACAGTGTCTTGCTTCAAGATGAAGACTCGAAGCAGACATCTTGAATTATGGATGAGAAATTTGAGAGTTCGGCTCATGCGGTTCGGACTGGACACTACTCCACTGGTTTGGGAAGCTCTGGTCACTCTGCAGGATCAGGCTCTTCTCAACCGTATCTTACTAAAAAAGAAAAGATGAAACAACATTGCTCGAGTTGCGGACGTAACGGACATCTGGCCTCCAATTGCTTTCGTACGTTGGGATATCCTGAATGGTGGGGAGAACAACAACGTGGTAAGCCACAGTCCGGATCACAGTCTGGAAAAGGACGTGGATCACAGTCTACACAAAAAGAGAGACCTGTTGCGCGAGCTAATGCTGTGTCTACCGGGTGTTTGGTAAATCAGCAGCAATCTGCTCATGCAGTTACAGCAAGTGATCGTGTTGGTTTAACGGGATTAACAGATGATCAATGGAAATCTTTGGTGAATCTTCTCAACGAACGCAAACCACAGACTGAGAAGTTAACTGGTATGTCTCCCTTAACCTCTTGGATTGTTGATTCAGGTGCAATGAATCATATGACTGGCACCCTTGGTTTTATTTCTGATATTCGAGAAGTGGATCCATCGCCAGTTAAGTTACCTGATGGGAGAGTTACACTACACGGCAAGGAACTGTTGTTTTGAGTTCGTTACTTTCGATTCAGAATGTTTTGTTTGTGGATGGACTGCAATGTCATTTGATTTCTGTATCACAATTGACTAAGGAGAAGAGGTGTATTCTTCAGACTACTGATCGGTTGTGCTTGATACAGGACCGCATTACCAAGATGCTGATTGGAGTGGCTGAGCAGTTGTCGGGATTGTATTTTCTGCGAGGGATGGAGTTTGCTGGAGCAATAACTCGAACAGATAAGGCGTCTGTAGAAGTGTGGCATCAGCGTCTTGGACATCCCTCTCATGGAGTTTTAGATAGTTTATATATTTCAGATTTGTCTCGAGATAAAAGTTTTCAGAATAAAGTTTGTGAGATTTGTGTAATATCAAAACAAACACAGAGCGTTTTTCCTACAAGTTCTAATAAAACTACATCTTTATTTGAGATGGTGCATTGTGATCTATGGGGTCCTTACAGAACGAAGGCTCATTGTGGAGCTAGTTACTTTCTTACTCTTATTGATGATTTTTCTCGGAGTGTTTGGTTGTATTTGTTACCAACCAAGCAAGGTGTTTCTGCGACATTAAAAGATTTCATTGCTTATGTCGAAAGGCAATTTAGTACATCCCTGAAGTGCATTCGGAGTGATAATGGTACTGAGTTCATGTGTATGACCTCGTATTTTCGAGAAAAGGGGATAGTACATGAGACGTCTTGTGTAGGCACACCGCAACAGAACGGCCGCGTTGAGCGTAAACATCGCCATATACTTAATGTGGCACGTGCTCTGCGTTTTCAAGCTTCTCTTCCTATGGAGTTTTGGGGAGAATGTGTAATGACAGCTGCTTACTTAATAAATAGGACGCCGACACCAATACTGAATGGGAAGACACTATTCGAACAGCTGTATAACCGACCACCACCTCTCTCACACTTACGAGACTTTGGTTGCTTATGCTATTCTCACAATCAAAAACATATGGGAGATAAGTTTGCTTCTCGTAGTGTGAAAGGTGTGTTTATTGGATATCCATCTGGAAAGAAAGGCTGGCGTATATACAATCTTGAAACTAAGAAGATATTCTCGTCGAGGGACGTTGTTTTCGCTGAGACAGAGTTTCCGTTTTCTCAGCTGCCATCGTCTGGTACTGATTCTCTATTGCATCTACCTTCGGAACTGGAACCTACTTTGGCTGAGTTTGATAATATTCCGCTGCTGCATACTGAAAATCAGAGAGGTGTTTCTGAGGAGTCTGGGGTGTTCTTACCAGATCACCTGCAATCTGCTACACTTGAGTCTGATCCAGATACAGAGGATGGCATGAGTGAGACAGATGTCGGTGAAGCTCCTATATTTTCAGAGGAGGTGGAAACTCGGTTGACTAGCTCGGAATTACCTCTCATTCCGTCTCGTCTGTCCAAGGCTGAGGATAAAAATATTGCTTCAGGGTCTCAGTCTTCACCAATATCGATGTCGTCTTCTTCACTACGAGAAGCTCCGGAGGCACCAGATATGGTAGATACTGATGTTATTACGCTTGGAAGGGGACAACGTGAAAGGAGACTCCCTACAAAGCTCCAAGATTATGTTCTTCATACTATTACTCCAATACATGAAGTCTCACCAGCACCACATTCGTTGTCATTTACGGTGGATTTTGAACGTTTTTCTGATTCGCATAAAGCGTTTCATGTCGCCTTGACATCTTATACGATCCCTAAGACTTATGCTGAGGCTGTGATGCTTGAAGTTTGGCGTGATGCTGTGAGATGTGAGATTGATGCACTAGAAGAAAACGAAACTTGGACGATTGAGACACTTCCTAAAGGGAAATGAGCAATCTCTTGTAAGTGAGTATTTACGGTGAAGCTTAGATCAGATGGTACTTTGGAAAGGTATAAGGCTCGTCTTGTTGCGTGTGGCAATAGGCAAGTGGAAGGCAGTGACTATGATGAGACTTTTTCTCCGGTTGCTAAAATGACGACGGTTCGTACATTTCTTGAGGTTTCGGCAGCTCAAAACTAGGAAGTGCATCAGATGGACGTGCATAATGCGTTTCTCCATGGTGATTTGCAGGAGGAGGTTTATATGCGACTACCACTAGGATTTATAGGATCAGACTCTACTAAAGTATGTCGGTTACGCAAATCGATATATGGACTTAAACAGTCACCGAGATGTTGGTTTGCCAAACTGAGTTCTGCTCTACGTGATTATGGTTTTACTCAGTCGGTTTCTGATTATTCTTTCTTTGGACTTGAGAAAGACGGTGAGCGTCTTCATGTCTTGGTATATGTGGATGATTTGATTATTTCGGGATCCTCATTGGCGATCATTACTACCTTCAAGAAATACTTGAGTGACTGCTTTCGAATGAAAGACTTGGGGTTGTTGAAATATTTTTTGGGTATTGAAGTGGCTAGGAGTCCAAGAGGGATTTATATATGCCAGAGGAAGTATGTGATCGATATTTTAATGGACACTGGTCTTACTGCTGCTAAACGGGTCGCGTTTCCTTTGGAACAGAATCACCATTTGGCTTTGGATGATGGTGCTGATTTGGAGAATGTTGCTGGATATCGGCGACTTGTGGGGCGGCTGATTTATCTTGCCGTTACTCGACCTGATTTATCATATTCCGTGCATGTGTTATCACAGCTTATGAAGAAACCAAAACAAGCACATTGGGAGGCAGCTTTAAGAGTGGTATGGTACTTGAAAGGGAATCCCGGCCAAGGTATTCTTTTCAATGCGAATGTCGAGTTGTCATTGGTGGCTTGGTGTGACTCGGATTGGGCGGGTTATCCTTTAACACGACGGTCAACTAGTGGGTGGTTTCTTCAGCTGGGTGACTCTCGGAGCCTTCCACGTCACTAAATAAGAGAGTCTGAGTGTGACACATGTCATAGTAACAATTTACAATCGTTTCTTTTGGGCTGCTATCTGGGCTTCGAAAATTATTGATTCATGATGGATTGTGTAAAGTGCTCGGTCCACTATAGGAGACTCCGCCGTCCACAGACAATAATTCATCGAAACCCTATTCTGTTCATCTTCCTGATTCCACCACCGAGGTCTGTTTGCTTAGGTTCTGGAAAGTTAGGAATGTTAAGCGCGACGGCGAGGGTCGACATGCTCCTCCTGGACGCCAAGGTAAATCCGGCTTCACTATGTATTTTTTTTCTTCTAAATCCTTTCCGGCGTTGTTGGTGTTTTGGTTATGAAACTTTCAAACCTAATAGTAGTTCTTCACTAGAGATCATTTTGTTCATGTATTCGTTATCAAAATAGTTTTTTTTAATCCTTTCTCGCTTTGTTGGTGTTTTGATTTTGAAACTTTTAAACCTAAAAGTTCTTCACCGGAGGTCAATGCGTTCATGTCTTCTTTATTCTCCAGAAGTTTTTGTTATCTTCAAATATTTGGGATATGATCATCGTTGTGATTGTTGATTCTGTTTCACTTTATTCGTATATTTATTCATACTTAAAATTCAAATAGTCTGTATAGGGAGATCCATATGCTTATGTCTGTATAGGCACCAAACTTTTTAGGCGAATCCTTAGGCAGTAACGACGATAACAACTCTGTTTACTGGATGAGAAGAAGGAGATAGTGAGAACAAGAATAATATGACAAAGGAGGTGAAGAGCAAGAACAAGCAAGACAAGCCAAGAAGTAGAAAGCTAACGAATGAGACATATTGCGGTCGATAGGAATAGGAAGCAATTGAACAAGAAACTTCGTATCCTCAAGTCTCTTATGTCTGGATCCTATGTTCAAAGGGTATCATGATAACGCATATACATCTTCTTTTTGTGATTGTATTCATTATCTTAAAATATTTTTTAGTATGCATGTATATAACAGGGAGATCAAGCGTCAATCATAGGTGGAGCAATAGAGTTTGTGAGAGAGCTGGAGCAACTTCTACAATGCCTAGAGTCACAAAAGCGTCAGAGAATCCTTAGAGAACCGGTAAATAGGAGGAGGGCTCCGAGAAGAAACAGCTGAGAACAAGTCGTGCTTGGCTGATGTGGAGGTGAAGCTGCTAGAGTTTGAGGCCATGATCAAGAAACTTTCAAGAAGAAGACCAGGACAACTGATTAAGACTATTGTTACTTTGGAGGATCTTCATCTCTCTATTCCTCACACTTGCATGACTACCATGGAACAAACCGTCCTCTACTCCTTCATTGTCAAGGCAAGTTTCACCTTTGTACATTACTCTTAGGCATTTATATATATAGTACATCCTACATATAGAGTTTTTTACCCATATGTTTGGATTGCTTTAAATAAAATATTCATATATTAGTACGCTACAAGGTTTTCTCTCAGCACAAGCTGCCATAGATGCAATTAAGGACTCCATGTAAGTTTGTTTTCTCCAAAACACGAGAGAATTTTACACGTTTACTCTGTTACCTTAGTCACAGCAAACAATGCAACGTTTTGATGTAAACGCAGTGATCTTTACGCACCTTACATCAAAGCTGGCTTGCAGCGTTAATGTACACAGTACATACCGGTTGAATCCGTTCCTCCAGGTTTGCATTGATGCCTTCGCCGGGTCGCTGGAGAACAAACTCACTGTGAGTGGATCAGTCTCACCGTTCTGATAACATCCTGTTTTTGATTTTGAATTTAAGCCACTTCGTTCAGGTTCTGGGTTTTATGTTGAGATCCGTACGGTTTCTCTCGAGGTGATTTCGGTTCTGACTATAGAGGTTGGATCGATGAGACTACTCCAACTCCAACTAAATCCATCACTGGTTTTGTAGTTCCTGACTAGAGTCTTAACCCCGATGGATTTCAAGGTCTCCGAGAATAGCTGGTACACACAACATTGTTCTTATTATTATGTCACTCCAATCTCAAATTTCTATTGCTTGATTCGCTGACCTGTTTGTCTGATTTGTTGTGAGGCCAAACAGAGAACAACTGCTTGGAGCAGTTAAGTCACCCGACTTAGTTAAACTGACTGGTTATTGATTGGAAGATGAACAACGGCTTCTTTTGTATACGAGTTTATGCATAAGGGTAGTCTTGAGGATCATACGTTCACAAGTGAGTTCATAAATCAAGATTTTATTGAAACTATCAGGCGATTGTTTGTTCTTATGTTTTAATGGTGTTGAAGCAGATGATTTGCGGATAAAGCCGCTCTCATGGACCTCACGTGTTAAGGTTGCTGTTGCTGCAGCTAAAGAGCTTGCTCGACTCGGTATAAACCTTCTTTCCTAAGTCTCCGTGGTGTCTTAATGGACTTAGAATGGTACTGAGTTGGTTCTTTTTGATGACAATATACGACTACAATGGAAAACTTTCAGACTTTGGTTTAGCGAGGGACTGTCCAAAGGGAGAAATAAGCTATGTTATTACAAGAGTCATGGGTACATTTGGCTATGCGGCTCTTGAGTGTGTGTATCAAGTGTCAACAGGTACATTCTATCAATTATCATATACCAAACTGTTCCATAGTGGAATTTCAAGAGTAGCCAAAGAAGCAAAAAAATATGATTCGATATGTTTGTGTGATTCTCAGAGTGGGATGCTCGCAGATTCTCGAGAAAGAGTGGGATTGATAAATAATATTGGAGACAACACAAAGGGAGATAAGTCGCCGCTTACAAAGCGTGAATGCAAATATATATAGAGAAAAAGAGAGCTTTTTCTTCTTCTTTTTTTAACTGGAAATATAAACTTTTCCCTTGCAGATAATATTTATGGTTTATATTATTGCTAAGGAGAAACGACTTAAATTTTAGTTAACATTTAGAAATGTATATTTTACCCTCAATTGAATATAAGACTAACTTCCACTAATTTCATTTTATTATTTTTAGTAGATTATATGGTTAGTTTAATTTTTATTTATTTTACTTTTGAAAACTTAATTTTCAGTCTACTTTAATTATAATAATAAGTAAAATAAAATAAGTGTGCAAAAGTATCTTAAACATTAATGATTGGAATATTTTCGGCATTATCCGTTTATGATAGCTATAATAAAAATACACTATATATTTTATTAATTCACTAGAAACTTATATACACGCAATCTAACTAATACAAAGAGGCACGCTAGAGTATGATAGGAACCAATGTACCATGCATTTACATCAGCACATTTTGAAAGAAAAACAAACAATAGCCTTACACTAGTCACTATGTTATTTCTATAGAAAAGGGTATAAATAGTTAAGTACGTGTTGACCAAAAAATAAATAATTAGGTCTGTACGCACACGTATTAACTCAACTAAACCAATATTGGTTAAGCAAACCAGGTCATTACAGTTTTATAAAAAAAACAGAGAATACTTCCGTTCAAATTTTTTTCTTTTCCTTTTTCGAGAAAGCTTCGGTTCAAAATTTAATTAATTCATTGACTAAACCAATTGGTTAAACAAATCTGTTTAAGTAAATTTTGTTAGTATTATATAGTCGATTTTTTTTTTGAAAAATTTCATGCATCAACATTCTAAAAATATATATATTTAATGATACACCATATTGTTTTATTATTTATTTCATTCATCTTTTAAATTTAATTTTGCTTATTAAATATTTCAAATTGATTATTTAAGTAAATTAAATCAGCATTTTCATCAAAAATCCTAAAAATAGTAAATTTAATAAATGTTTATTTATAGTATTTTCAGATAAAAGTTTACTTTTTAAATAAATATAAATTCACTAATAAACTTCTTCATCATCTATATTTGTATGTATAATAAATCATTATAATATCCAATTTACACTATTTAAATATGTATATATAAAATAAAAATATATACATATATAATAAACAAAAAATATTCAATATTAAAATACAATCAATATATAATAATTTAATTATGTATAATAAAATTACCGTAAGAATGATATTTTATAAGTTAGTCAGTAATATTTATTTCAAAAATTCCAATCAATTATTTTGATAACATGGTTAACTTTGTTTTCATATATAATAATACATATAAGATTCTAACAAACATGTGTATGTATAAATAGTAACTATAGTTTCATATTCTCTATTTATCTTTCTTTAAATATTTTTAGTTATAGTGAATAAGTTATTTCTTTTACTTTGCATAAATGATTAGTTTTTTTTTAAATGGTATAAAAAAGATTCAATTCATGAAACAAATTTATAACTAAGAGAAAAATAACTTCACTATCTATGTTACTAAAACATAAAACAAAACGATTAGTTTAGCTATAGCCAACAAGCACATTTTTTTTTTATTATACAAGAATATAAATTTTAAAATAAATAGTCAAAATTGTTGTAAAAAGTTATAAATGTTATTGCTACTTTAAGTAAAAAGTAAATTAAATCTTTTTATATTATTAATTTATTTATTCGCCCGCCCGTAGGGCGGGTTTACCCTAGTATTTTATATAGTTTAGAAAATGATCAAAGATAAAAAAGGCCTACGTTATATATTGACAAAAATATTATCGAAAACCAACACTTATTAGGAAATCCCCTTTGTTATGATTTTCCTTTTTGATATTTATACGATTTAAAAATGTTTTTTAAGAAAAAAAAGAAAATAAAAATAGACAATCTTATTAAGAATATCATTGTAAAACCATTCTAATAATTAACATGGAAGCGACAAGGAGAAAAGTAACTTTGCAAATAATGTTTTAAAGATATAATAAAGTTCTTTATATTTTTATTTATAAAGATAACACCTTTTGATACGAATTTCCTTTTTGACATTTATATGATTTTAAATAGTTCGTAAGAAAAAGGAAAATAAAATAGACAGTCTTATTAATGACAATTAATTAATAAAATAATTTATTTATTAAGAATATCATTGTAATTAACCATTTTAATAATTACTTTGGGAGGTCACGTAAAACAATTGATTTCTTAAATAATATAACAGATGTAATCAAATTTTAAGCCAGTGACATCATTTTAAAAACCATTCGTCGAGACTAAATAAGATCATATTTCGTATTCCTTTACTAAAACAAGTTAGAACAGTTTTTAGACAAGGAACATGATTTACATAAAAGAAAATAAGCATAAGACAGTATGATGTCTCGAGCCCTACACTTTATTTGCAAAGTGATTTTGACACATATTCTCTATCAGTTTCACTAAATAAATATAACATGACATACTAGATAGATGACATGATGTATAGCTAAATATGACATGAATAATTACATTTAATGCTGTTTTATATTTTTGTAATTTTCTTAGAATATGGTAGTAAATTATATATCATCATTAAAGTAAATTGATTCAAATCTGATATTAAATAATCTAATAACATTAATATAATAATATTTTAAAATTTTCGAAGTACTGAAATTGTTTTCCAAATTTTCTATGAATTTTAAAACTATAATTTTTATCGTAATATCATTAGTTTCTTTTTTATATCTACAAATCTTAGAAAATGTTGTATAGTTTTACTTTTTGATAATTATACAATTTTTATATCAATTTTAAATTAATTTATACAAGTTGATTTTATATATTTTATCCAAAAGAAATAGATAAAAAAACTATCAAATATTATAATTTTAAAATATTTGCATATCTATTTTAAATATAATTTAAAATAGACAAAATTGTTTAATTTATCTTAATTTTATGTTCAACAAAATCAAAATTTATTTTAAGATATTGGTAAAAAAAAATTTAAAATAATATTAATATTTTAGTTTAAAACAAAATTTTAAAATTTTATTGTTGCACGTGGTGCAGGAAAACACCTAGTTACAAATAAATGTTTAAAAATAAACGTAATGAAAAACACAGTTTCATAATGCCATCAATACGTAGCAAACACCAGAAACTGAAATTGATAACACCAAAAAAAGAACTGAAATTCAGCAAGCAGACACCATAAAACTGTATTACATGCAATAAAATCATTAATAAATATAATAAAAAAGCTCCAATATCATTATTTTGGTTTTTTTAATTCCAAATTTATTTGTGGAATTCGATAACAGAATAGGAATAGGCACGACATATAGCTTCACATCGACGAAAACCTGAACCAGATGCCAAATTCTCGAACTGCGAAAACGATCTCTCTTTACCGCCCGAGCATTGTGTTAGCATCAACATGTCCATAGCAAACATATAGTTAGAGGAAAAGTCACCACTCTTTGGTTCTGTTGGTGTAATCAAATCTACAATGATGACTTTTCCATTTTCCGGTAGACTCTTCCAACAATTTTTTAGAAGCTTAATACAAAGTTCGTCCATCCAATCATGCAATATCCACTATCAACAAATCACCACATTATCTCAGAAATAATGGACTTCAACAAAACTCAAAAATATCAATTATAAATATACTTACTTTCATGAAAACTGCATCTCCTTTTGGAACTTCTATAAACATGTCTCCAGAGACATGCTCCACTCCTATAATTAGTAACATAATACAAAAAATATAAAGTTCTGAAAGGTATAGATACTATCACTGACACTTCATTGTATAACTTATCAAACACATTAAGTAGTTTTGTACCTGGATACAAAGGAGCATTGGTTAAAACCTGAGGTAAGTCAAAATTAACACCCTTGATATGAGGATACTTGGAAGTGACTAGACCTAGTGTAGTGCCACTTCCTCCACCAACATCCACCAGAGTGTTAACATCTTCAAATCCTTTGTAAACTTCTAGAACCTTCTTCAAAATCATGGTGGAAGGTTCTGACATGGCACGATCAAACACTTCAGCAAATTGTCTATCCGAATTAATGTATTCAAATATTTGCATGCCGTGGGCAGAAATAAATGCATCTCTTCCTTCTAATATCACATCTTTAAGATTTGTCCTGTGAATTAAACAAAAAAAATATTCATCTGTTCATTTATGATTGGTTTATAAAGAACATTCGTTGTAATGGTGAGGACCGAACCAACTCGGTTAAACTCATTTACAGAATAATAAAGAACGTACCAAGTCTTGAAAAACACTTCCGTGTGGAGCAACATAAACAGAGAAGCAAGAGAACCAGAACCGTCACTATCTTTCAAGAAATACTTGCAAACCGGTTCGGTTGCATATACCATCTCCATCTTTCCGGTTCGACCGTTTTCTTTACCTTCAAGCGTACGGCACTTCAAAATCGAGTGGCTGACGAGTAACCGTAGCATCCGGTCTAGCAACACTGGCGCCTCCGGGTTAGTGGGTTTGGTTGGTAGACTACGAGCTATCTCATACGGTGAGAGCCACGTGCCGTTGTCTGCTGCAGCGACCGTGTCAATGACGCCAAGCTCCAAGGCAGCTTTGAGAACCATGGGGAAAGCCACGGTGTTAACGATACTCTCTGCTTGCAAGCTCACCATTTTCTCGTCGACTTCTTGGTCTTCTTTGGTTAAAACCGGCTTAGGGTAAGTGGGTATGGGGTCTTGAAGATGGTTTAACATTATTGTCGGTGGTTATAAGATTGAAAGAAGAGTTTGTTTTGTTTGTGAGTGTGGTTGTAACGTTCATACTTACTGCCATTTTATAGGGAAAAAGAACAGAAGCCAAAGCCAACTGTTTCAAGTTTTGATTTGATGACCAACTGGCTCCACCCGACGACGAGATATGGCCAATATTTTATTTATTTTTGATGGAGACTCTCGAGATGATAATATCTTCACATACTCATTTCTTTTCATACTCATTTGTAAGAAATGACAAGACTGATATTAATGGAACCATGTAGTGGAGTGTGGACTATATCAGTGCGTCGGCAAAGAGGAGAAGGGAATTCTTAGCCAATTCCATAATACTGCCTAATTTATTTTTGTACCGAAAGTTTACTGAAAGAAATAAGAGGAAATAAAAATCTTACAGTTCTATAAATTTTGAAAACTAATCCATTTTTATTACAAAAAAAAAGAAAGCCATATTTTTAATTTTTTTAAAAAAATGAAATGCATTTTTAAAATTAACTTATGAAATTATGTAATTTATATACAGTATAGAATTCTTTTTTTGAATAATATGTAAAATTTATTCAGAAAATTTTATTTTTTTACAGACTAAGCTACTGAAAATAGAGATAATAAAGTAGAGTACATTCTTTTCTTTAAGTTTCTATCGAGTAGCTAGCTATGTTTGAAGAACAGCTCCATATTGTCGAGTCCTCTTTAAAACCAATGTTAACACTGATTTCAGTATATATTAACCAAAGATTATTTCAAATTCCAACCGGAGGGGGCACAATGGAGAATAGAATGGAATATATATATATATATATATATATAGTCCCGTTTGCAACTTTTAATATTTTTCTAACCATTTAAAGAAACGACAAAATGATAACGACACGACTATATGTAAAATGGGTGGTGAATCATGATCATACGATATGTTTTCTGATCATTCAGGTACTTAACTGGTCCACTAAAACCACGTGAATCACGATACCACTTTAAGCTATAAAGGAACTTGAATGGCTGAATTATGTACTTGTTTGATTTTACGAAGATTTGGTTGTGAAATTTATATTTATAACTAACTCTTTATCCGCAGAACCGTGTGATTGTTTTATATACATATATATTTACTTTAGATCATTAGTGGTATACATTTTTAATATTAATCATATATTTTTAACATTAATCATATATTTTAATGTTTATATAACTTTTTCAAATACAACAATTTTATAGTTTACTTGTTGTAATTAATTAATTGTTTTAAACTGTCACATATATTTGTCGCCTTCTTACTATATATTTATCTTATTGTATTTGAATTTATTTATTGAACAAATTAATATATGCATTAAAAACATATTCAAAAATATTTTGTATTAAATTTATGCTCAATTCTGATCAACCGACCTTCAAAGCTGAATTTCCTTTTAACAATATTTTTAAGCTTTATTCATTTTAGATAATATATTATTATATATACAAAAGTCTAAGATTTGTCAATTTTTATACATTTAGTATATAGTTTGCAAATGTTAAGTCTTTATGTCATCGTATTATATTTTTAGCATAAATATTTTATATTTATGAATTTATAAATTTAATATAACTTTAACATATTTAATTTAATATACTAATTTTATGTTAACATGAATTATTACTATTATAAAATAGATAAAAATAAGATAAAATTTTATTTTTCATTTTATAAATGATAACTAAATATATATTAATGCATAATAATAGTTCATTGCTAATTACGAAATTAGTTGAAATAGTTAATATTTTTGAAAATTAAGATATTGTTAAAATATTTTTCAACAGTTTTGTTAAAAAAATTAGATATATTTAAAATGAAAAAATATCATGATTTAAAATATTTTATATTATTAGTTTTAATGAAATACATGTTAATTTTTATACATGTATTATATAGTTTGCCAATGTTAACTCGTGTTACCAACATATTATAATTTGAACATAAATAATTATGAAAATAAAATATATAAATTTAACAATTTGATATAACTTTATCATATTTAGCTCAATATAATAATTTTCTCTTAATATAATTTATTATGATTATATAATAGATAAAATATGATATATTTTATATTTTTAATTTTATAAAATATATCAATGTATGATAATATTTCATAACAAATTTCGAAATTAGTTAAAATGTTTACATATAATTTTTGAAAATTATCATTTTGTTAAATTTTTAAACAGATTTGTTAGAATTTTTAATATATATATTTTATATTAAAAAAAAAAATATAAAAGATATTATGATTAAAGTAGTTCAAAGATTCTATATATTATTAGTCTTAATAAAATATATTTAATAATAAAATTAAAATATGATCCAATTTAAAATTACACATGAAATTAAGTTTTTATGTTTTTTAGCTAAGTGAAAAATAAGTTGAAAAACTAGTGTTCTAAAAAGTAAAAATATGAAAAATAATATATAAAACTAGACCATTCCCGCCCAGTCGGTCAGGTATTTATTTTATTTTTTAATTTTTCCGCTTATACTAAATGATGCCTTTATAATAGTTAGTTGTATAATATTGCGCTCTTTTTTCGTTTGTATTAACAATCAAATATGTCAAAAATATTCTGTATTATATAAAGAAAGCAAAAAATAAATAGAAAGATAATGATATATTATATACGAAATATATAAAACAATTTCGATAATTTCAAATATGTCGAAATAAATAACTATGCGTTATTAAGATATATGAAATAGATAAATAAGGTATAAATTTTGTTACATCAGTTTATTTATTCAGCTTTAATAGAGATATAACATATTAAAATGTTGAGTTTAATGGATACATATAATTTTGATATGAAAAAGGCCCATATTTTTAGAAGCCCAAGTGTAACAGTTTGTTTTTCCGGAAAACGTCAAAAAGTTGTTTGGGAACTCGGAAATAACAAACTTAAATATCTCTGTTTTTTTTTATAAACTGTCGGTGTTCTCTCATCTCTCTCCATCTTCTTCGATCTGATGTAACCTTACCTCAATACCAGTAAACATATCAGAGTCGACAATACGTCTTTCTTCACTTATCCTCAGGATAGACATAGTTTTTTTTTTTGAAATCTCACAACTTTTAAAGAAAATGCACATGCATAGCTTGATATTGAACTATTGCTCGCATGGTTGCTTAATATTTTTTTATTTTTTTAATTAGTTTGTTTATCAAAGAAATGTACTAGCACTATATTCTCCTTTGAAACATCTCACACACATAATCCAAATAAATTATCCCCGTAAAAAGAAAACTTAAAATTCAGTGACCTGATTCTTTTTTTTTTTGTAACCATGACGTGATCCCAAAAATTTTCTAGGCCCAAAGACTAATCACGTGACTCGCACGATCCGTATTTTCAGTGACCTGATTCTATACTAATAAAAAATAAAAGCAATTAGCATTCAAAGTTATCCACGTACATATAATATAATTATAAATAACCAATTAGATATGTTTAGTCAGAATTGTAATTTAATTTTAAAGCATTAGAGCTTCCATATCTTTCAAAACAAAATGAAAATCCACAAAAAATAAAGTAAAAACATTTAAATTTTGATATTTATACTAATTTTTGGAAACTAAGCATCAGAGTTTAACTAACATAAAAATATATCTTAAAATAATGTAACACTTTCAAAATTTTATTATGTCACAATAAATTTAAAATCAATTTCTCAAAAAGGTCATTTAAGTTCAGTATAAAATAACTAACAAAAATTCCTACAAGAAATCAAATTAATATCTATAAATTATTTGAAAAATAATATATATTATTTTAATTAAATATTAAGATATTATACACTGCCATTAAATATAAAAAATTTAATTTATTTTAAAGAAATCAATTAAAGAGAAGATGATGTCTTAGAGAGACATAAATCTTCTAAGAATTCATATTTGTCAAAATATAAATTAGTAGTATAATATACTAACATGATAAAAGTGACCTAAAGTTAGATTGATATTTATGCTATCTCTTTACAAATTAAACATCGCCAATATTTTAAGTTAAGTTTTAGAAATACTAAAACTTCCGTATCATTTAAAATTGATATAAATATCTAAAGAATCAAAATTTAAACTATTTAGAAGTTACTAAATTGGTATTTTGTCAATCAACATAAGAATTAAACTACCATGAAGAAACAAATTAAATCTTTAAAATTCTTAAAAATCATATTTGTCAATATGAAATAGAAATCAGCATATATATATATATATATATATATATATATATATATATTATGAAAAAACTATAAGATGAAAAATTATGAATTTAATAAGTTATTCATAGCTTTTGATTATGCTCAGTAGACAGTAAGTCACATTACAAAGATTTTTTTAATTGTTACCTCCATTATATCAAGAGACTGTTAGATTTGTCCATCATTTATTTATATGTTCTACAAAATAATTTTGTGCAAAAACCAAATTAGGTTAGAGAATCACCTATCGATGCATTAAAAGATTTTATCAAATTTCTGAGCTTTTCGCTATTCCAACTACATCTTAATCAGTTTAATAATTAACTTAAGAATAATGGAAATATGTTTCCACTCTAACATATAAACAATACTGCAAAGTTATAAATTTTCTACACATTTCAAATGACTAATATATCTGCATATGTGTAATGCAATCTATCCAAAGTACTCGTACATAGTATCTAAACATGGAATCATTCATATTGAATCTCCTAAAAGTTTCACATTTTTATATTGAATAACTATTTACAAAATAATTATTACCAAACAAATTATAGCTTCAAAATTTTAAAGATTTGTTGAATCATTTTCATTGGTCATCAAATTTACAGATTTAAATATAAAAATAAAAAATGATTACACATTTATGAAAAAATTATATATATATATGAAATAAGGTTATTTACGTATTCTTCAAATAATAATTTAAAAATTTAATCACATGATGTACAAACAAATATATGATATACAAACAACAATCAAAAATATTAATATTTTTTTATAAATAAAGTATTTGAAATTTTAATAGTTTTTTAACATGATCACTAAAATCTTAATAGAAACTTAAACTATGTTTACATATAAAATATAAGTTAATGAAATTTCTGACAAAAAGTTTATCATTTTTCAAAATCATTTCACTCTAATTTATCAAAAAACAAATAAATGATATAATATAAACACCAAAATAAACTCAATCTATTTTAAACTCTGAAGTTTGAGATATAAATTTTACAGAAAAATAAACCGCGCTATCTCTAGTCATTTTAAAAACCTTCAAAAAAAAGAAACTAAAATAAGATTCTCTCGTATTCATTTAATTACTACAACAATTTAAAAATGTTTTTAGGTAAGGAACATGATTTCCCAACAAATGTTTAAGCATAGGACACAATCTTTCAATTGAAAACATAATGCAAACACACTTTCATACCAATCAGAGTCATTACACTCCGTTAATACTTAGCAAACACCACAAACTGAAAAGTGAACTGAGAAAGCCAACACCATAAAACTATATTACATGCAATAAAAATCATTAAAATAGGCACCAATCCTCATTATTTATTCAGTTGGCCCGTCATTAATTGTTTTCGTAGATTCCAAATTTATTTATGGAATTCGATAACAGAATATGAATGGACACCACAAACAACTTCACACCGACGAAAACCTGAACTAGATGCCAAATTCTCAAACTGCGAAAACGATCTCTCTTTAGCGCCCGAATATTGTGTTAGCATCAACATGTCCATACCAAACATATACTGAGAGGAAAAGTCACCACTCTTTGATTCTGTAGGTGTAATCAAATCTACAATGATCACTTTTCCATTTACCGGTAGACTCTTCCAGCAATTTTTTAGAAGTTTTATACAGAGTTCGTCCGTCCAATCATGTAGTATCCACTATCAACAAATTTACCACGTTATATTAGAGAGCCTAACAATTAAAACTCAAAGATATCAAGTTTTATATTCATATATATACTTACTTTCATAAATACTGCATCTCCTTTTGGAATTTCTATAAACATGTCTCCAGAAACATGCTTCACTCCTATAATTAGCAAAATCAAACAAAAACAAATAAAAGTTTTGAGAGGAACTTCGTCATATAACTTAAATCAAATTTATTTAGTTTTTGTACCTGGATAAGGTGGAGCATTGGTTAAAACCTTAGGCAAGTCAAAATTAATTCCCTTAATATGAGGATACTTGGAAGTGACTAGAGCTAATGTAGTTCCACTTCGTCCTCCAACATCCACCAAAGTGTTAACATCTTCAAATCCTTTGTAAACTATTATGTTTGTATTATGGGTCTTAATTTATGTAAAATTTCGTAAATGTAATATTATTGTTGTGTAAAATGCTATGTTTATATTCAATTTTTATTACTATAATTATTTGTGTAGAATAATTATAAGCATATTATTAGTGTGCGAAACTAAATTTATTAAATTCAAAATTATAGTAGTTAGGTACTAATATAATTATAATACAAAAAGATAACATAAAAAGTGTTAAGTACTTAAACTTATACAAATAGAAGGACTAAAATAAAAAGTGAACAGTGTTTTAAGAGATAAATAGTGTCCATGTATATTTGAGGGTGTAACGTACATCCCTTTATAAATCAGAGGATAATATACTGTTGGAATATAAAACCCTTTTAAAAGTTATAAAAAAACTAATTATTTATAGTTTTTATAAAAATCTTCATTAACTATTCATTTAATTACAATTTAATCAATAATAAAATAGATTAAATAATATTATTGTTCATGTAACATAAATTTTTAATAAATTTTATATTGAAAATTAAAAACATCATCAACAAAAAAAATTCTCTAGAACGTAAAATATTTAAAAATAGAGAGAGTATTTAATATGTAATTACTGGATAAATTTCTTTTCGTTTATGTGTGTTAGAGTGGTAGCATAAATATCAAAATGACCATAGGAGTTGATCTTATTACAACAAAGCCATTATATTGATTTTGGTAAATAATAAAATCACATGTTAAAATGTTTTCGGTAATAAGTATTAGTGGTCTTCCACTATTTTTTCATGATTGTGTTAATGCTACTAGTACTAGCTAACTAGCTATACAATACGTCCTCGTGTTGTATATAATGAAAACTTCGGATATAATACAATTATTATCAGACTCCTCCATCTTTTTTTTTTGAGAATGAGACTGCTCCGTCTTTTATGTTCATTTCATTCTTTTGCTAACAGAAACTTATAAATTTCATCGCTCATAGGTTTACTTTTGCCTCTAAATGATTAAGAGCATCAGCAATATTAGTACAAGCTCTCACCAAAGCATCTCATAAGTGATATTAATATAGAGTAACATTAAAATTACTTTTAAAAAAACTAGAATTGTGACATATAGACAAATCTCATACAAGTTTCTCAACCATTTTTAAAGAGAGAAACTTCTCTTATTTCTTTCTAATTTATATTTATTTCATTAATTTTAATTGTGAGAGACTTCAAACTACTGATGAAATTGTCCTAATATGTTTTATTTGTTCGAACTTTTGTTACCAATTAGTTCCACTGACAGAAAGAGGAAAGCAGAAAAAGCTACTGTATTAATTTTTTATTTTATAAGAAAAAAAAACTCTGACTGACATATAGGGAGAATTAGAACAAAGCCTCCTACTCAAATTTCAAAAATAGATAAAACTTTTACAACTCGTCCTTTGTGGCCGATGCATCAGTCTTCTTAGGTTCCTCAGTTTTAGTACTTGTAGTAGTCTCTTCACCATGAGAAGTTGTTGGCTTGTTCTTCTCAATGAAACTTATGAAGTCTTCCTTTGTCCTGTCTCCTTCATACGCTACAACGTTTCCACTCACTGATCTGAAGTAAATGGTCGGGAAGCCTTTCACATCAAAGGGTTCACTTGGGATATCATTTGCGGTTGCGTCCTGTACACCAACATACATTTGTGTTTAGGACAAATCAAAGTGGAGATTACATGTAGAACAACGAGAAGAAACACAGATCAAGCTTACTAGTTTTGCTATCATCACACTTGGATCGTTCTGGAACGCCAAAGCCACTTCGTCCAAGATTGGGGCAATTTTTTTGCAATGTCCACACCATGGTGCATAGAACTCAATCAAGACTAGCAGGTAAAATGAATCTTGTATCAGTTTTTGTTTTGCCAGAACTACAAAAAGACTACTAGAGTTTATAATAAATGTGCTCACCATTCTTTCCAGACTTGAAAACAATCTCGTCAAGGGTCTCAGCTACTACAACCTTCACTGGTTCGTTGTTCTCAGCTGGAATAGGTTGAGATTTTTTGTGCTCACCAACTTTCCCGTCCTGAAAGAAACGTGTTCTTCACGTTAGATGATATTGATTCTATAAGTAGCTCTTCTACATGACAATTATGAGAATTGAGTGCACAGAGAATGAAACAAACCTTGAAGTCCTTCATCCATGATTCAATCTCCTCAACAACAACGTTTGCTTTCAAGTACTTCTTGTTATCAGGAGTCTGGATAATGACAAGGGGAACTTGGCTCTCTTCTAGTCCAAAGTACTGTTAAACCAAAGAACAAACTATGCTTAGTGATGTGTAACTTATAGCACAAGAAAATGATTGAGAAAGACAAATAATGTATAGTAACCTCCAAGGCGCCTTTGCCGCCCTCAGCATCACCAACAAGGAAAGAAAGACCTTGTCCTTTGTAAGATGTAGCAACTTCACGGTACTTTGATTTTAGTGATTCAGCAGTTTCTCCGGTGAAGTTAACAAACATCATTACCTGAATTTCAAAATATTACTACAAATCATCAAAACCAAAAATCATAGAAGATTTTAAATATTAAGAGTAATATCAGAAGCCAGATAACCAAACATACATGTAACAAGTTATACCTTAGTAGCAGAGCTGTCAAAGAATGATGCAACATATGGCCGGTTGCTTGGATCACTGTCAAAGACGGTGACAAGTGGAATGCTTGATTCTTTGATAAACTTCTCTAGAGCTTCCCCGTTGAAATCCTATATTCAAGATTCATAGATCAATTAAACAACAAGCAACGTTATTTAATTGGTGTAACGTACAACACAAGTTTCCCTTTGTACCTTGGAATCAACAAACAGTTCATCAAAAGGCTTGAATAGCCTTACTACAGGACCTGACACAGATGAGTCTCCACGAGGAAGAAGCTTGGCATCCAAAGTGTGTGCAAAATCATAGTCACCGCGCATTTTTTCAGCAAGGGTGATGAAAGAATCAAACTCCTCACCGGATAACTTAGGGAACACGCCAACCTAAGACAAAACATAAATAGATATTACTTGGCAGCTATACTTTATAGAACATTCTTTAGAAAAAAAGGAATGACATGAGAGGCACTTACGGCAACAACATTCTTTTCGCCGACAACCTCAGCAGCATCAGCTTCTGACTTAATCTCAGCTGAAGCAGGACCATTTTGCTTCTTCACATAAGAGACAATACCCGGAGCTTCACGAGGTCCGTTGTAATCTTGAATCGATTTTCCTCTGTTTCTCAGAATCTTGATGGTGGGGAAGCCCTGAATCTTGTACTCGTTTGCAATGCCTTTGTTTGACTCGTCACTAGCATCAATCTTGGCTAGAACGAGTGGAGGGTTATGGCTGCTCAACTCTGATGCAGCCTTCTCGTACTGTAATCAATTATGACCAATGTTAGTCATGAATCTAACCCTATAAAGTGCCACTCCAATATTTTTAGATATCCTAAGCACATTTTTAACAAAAGGATTTCTATATTTTCATTTAATATCATATTTATTTATAATATAATTCACATTGAAATTTTATAGAATAATTCAACTATATTAGTGGTTAGTGAAAGAAAATGGCATCAATTGTCGATCATAAATTTAGTAAAATCATCTGTAAATAGAAAATTACATTTTAAAAATAAGAATTATTTAACAATACACATAACTCAATATATTTATTACTAAAATTTTCATAAACAATGCTAAATTCTTTATCAAATATTATTATTATAAAGATAAAAATCATATTTAAATATAAAAAAAATAATATAGACTAATTTTCTCAATATTTAAAAGCCAATATATTACCTCAGGAGCAAGGCTCTTGCAGTGTCCACACCTGAAAGAATAGTAAAACATATGGTTACCAAATGAAACATACGGTTTCGAGACAAGATCTATGTCAACAGTAAAAAAGTTCATATCTTACCATGGGGCGTAAAACTCGACGACGATGAAGTCGTGCTTGTTGATGGTTTCGGTGAAGTTAGAGTGGTCCAGAGTCAAGACGAACTCCTTCGTCACCGTCTCTTCGCTTCTTATAGACGAAGCGAACAAAGATACGACCAGGATCGACAACAACGCGAAACCCTTAAACGCCATTATCGTTTTCTCTTCCCCCTCTCTACTGTACCCACGTTTGTATGAATGCAATGCTTATGTCTGAACGAGAACATATATATAGCTCTAGTGATTAATGAAATAATACGAAAATGCTGGATTCTAACTGGTCATAAGTACACGCGTCAAGTTGTGATTGGGTACACTTAGTCATTGGATTTTAATTACTTTTTTTTTTTTGTAAAAGAGGATTGTAATTACTTTGGAAGGATTTTGTTTTAATTGACTCTTGACCATAGAACAAAGGCCATTTAATATTTCGTTATTTACTTCTTTAAACAGCGGTGAAAATCATAGTAATGAGGATTTGACAAAATCTTGTAAGAAGATGTAGCCGTTTCTGATCAATAACTTCCTTGTCCATTTTGGTAAGAATGGGTCAAGATTAAAAAATCAATTGAATTTTGTAAATGACTGACTACATATGTAGAGAATGTAAATGGACGTTTGACTGTGATAATTCTCCAAATAGCATTATTATTGAAGGTTTTGAAGTTAAATTTTATATTACAAAAATTGATATTACAAAAAAATTATATATATATATATATTACAATTTTTATTAAAAATTTAAGTTTTTGGAATTTTAGTTTAAATGTCAATATATCATAATTATGACAACATCTCATTAAATCATGTCTAACACATCCACATAGTTTATCTTCATTTTTTCAATATTGTATGTTTCATAATGGCAAAATGATCTCTATACTTAATAAAACTATAACACTTAGTTTTAAGCTTAAATTATGGTCATTGTGTTGTAAGACAAAAGTGTGTGACAGTTTATAACATATAGAACTAACTTTATGTAATGAACCAAATAACATGTAAATCTTAATGGATTTCCTCTCGTTGATTCATACTCTTTTCTTCTCAATAAAAAATTCATAGAAATGTGTATATTAATAATTAAACAATAAGTTACACACATTTTTTGGAGAAAATTGCCAATAGAAAACAAAAAAAAACAAGGTTGTTGTCCCCTTGATATAAAAGCATCACTAAGCTGTCCATATAGTATAATAATTATCAAAATCCCAAGACTAGAGCCTTCATTAATCTAATTATACATATATTAAAAAACGATTGTAGTGATGAATCATAATGAAAAAGGTAAAATAATAGTTTTAGAAAAACAAAAGAAATTAGAAAATTGTTTTTTTTTTCTTAAAAAATATAAGACGCGATCTCCTTCTCCGCCTCTCTCTTTCTGTTTCTCCGTAACCCTAATTTCGTTGGGGATTCTGAGCCTTGGCTTTAGATGTTACACACAATCAAGTAGAAATACTCTTTTTAACGTAGCAACAAAATTCTTAAACTGTCGATCGTTTGCAATTATCACAGGTGGAGAAGTTGATGTATTGATCAACTCAGTAAGTAGATAACTGAACTCCAAATCGGCTAAGCTATCTTCTTCCATATCAATATCCTCCACAACCATTCTTTTTAAATCCTCTAAGGTAGAATTTGATTCCAATAACAGTAGCCTAGCCCCTTTGTCATCAGCAGAAAAAACTCATCCAGTAGTTGCACCTAATTTCCAAACACATGTTGTATAGATATGCATCATAGAACAAGAGTTTGTGAAAAATCAAAAGAAAAATTATGTAGAAACCATAGATTGATGAAGAAGACAAGGGAGAATCTTTTTTTTTTAATTTTTAATTTTTTCCACAAGTAAAATCGACCATAACACGTTTTAGGAAGTTATAATATTTTTAGGAGATTTTTAGAATATTTACTTAACTTAAATTTCATTAATTTTTACAAAAAATCAGGTATTCTTATCCGTAGAAGACGCCTTATAAAAGTTTAGAAGAATGATAAGAATCCTGAAACACTTTCTACTTTGAGTAGACGTAAGAGTAAAATGTAGAATACACATTCCCCAAAATTTAGAATACTTAATAAAAGTAGAAGATGCATTCGGATGGAAAGTGGATACATTTACGATAAGTAGAATGCGCATTCCTCTTATTTAGAAATTATAGTAGATAGTAGAATGGGTTTTCTAAAAGAAGTAGATGAACGTGATTAATTTAGAAATTGTTTTCTACTATGCCATTTTTCGTAGAAGACGCAATCTACTTTTAGTAGAGCGTATTTTAAAAATTTTGTTTATCAAGTTTTTGAACGAAAAAAAATTACCAGCTTGTGAATATGAGTGTTTTATTAATTGTCTATATTTTTGATAATTTTTTTGATTCACATATTTATTTCATTAGTTTTCAGAAATAGAAAGGATAAATAGGAGAAAAAATAGACAAAAATGCTTTTATACCAAAGGGATAACAACCTTGTTTTTTTTTTGTTCTCTATTGGCAGTTTTCTCCATTTTTTTGTGTGAGTACTAAGGACAAACCTAGTACAAGTTCATTGTCAATCGAAAATTCTTTGATTTATTTAGGAATAAATATGTAGAGAATATAGTTTAAGAATCAATGTTTCTTCATTTCGCATTCTCTTAATTTCTTATAATCTGATATATGTCATTTGACTGCTAAGAATCTGTTATTGTAATTCATGATGTCGGTTTTGCTTCTATTCTAGTTTCATGACTTTCCTTTTGTCATTAGTTTGCTAAGAATTTGTATTGTAATTTGGTTTTGCTCTCTTGCTATTAAATGTATTGTGAATGTATTTTCAGTCAATATGGAATCTTCTTATCTTCTTATCTTTTTGTTTTATTTTTCTTTTTTCAACAAGCAAAAGAAAGGGGTATTTCACGTTTAAGAAGGAGTTAAATCAGCATTTATTTGTTAATCCTGGAAAGTTAAAAGAAGCTACATACTATTATAAAGAAGCTTTTGGAACGGTTAAAAAGAAAGGCTTTTTATTTCCTCTCCGTGTCGAGCTATTTTTAGCTGACACTACTCTTGTCATTTCCGAAAGAGTAAAAGATCCATCCAGGTATATTATTCTTTTTTCATTATTTTTTATCCTTCTTGTTTAATCTAATCACTATACATCTTTGACTATTGAAAGGGAAACTCAAATCAGGCTTGAAATAACAGTGAATGTTGATGAAGTCAAAACATTAGCTCTTAAACATGATAATAACCTTGAAATAAAACTTAGACGTGAGAATGCAATAGATTACTCAAGGTTGATCTCAGTTGAAGAATGAGCTAGAGGAATTCAAGCTAAAATATTAGATTTGTATGGTTATATCTGGGCTCTTTCTCAGACTAAGGCAAACAACATTTGTAAACTGGTAAGTATTAAATCATTTTCTTTTTGTTTTTTAATTTCGATAAGTCATCAAAATAACTCATTATTTGTTTCATGGTGCTATTGCTCTTCTCCAATTCATTTGTTTGACTCTCTGTGTACTCATCCTAAAACACTGAGTTGGATAAAAGTAGATTCACACATGTCTGCCATTGTGCAAGAGTTGAAAGTTTCAGCTAAACTCAAGGAGGTATAGTGTCCTTTTGAACTAATCTTGACCGATATCATTGATGCGTTCGTTAAAACATGTAATGACCATGTCGATAACCGAAGTCAAGATTTCAAGATCGTTACATACTTCCATACCATGGTTTTACTTCTCTCATGCAATATATGTTTCATGTAAGTTTGTTTTGTGTGTGTATTTAAAGTATGTATATGCTTCATTCTGTTTTTCACTTAGGTTTTTGTGTTATTAGGTGTATCGTTACATGGTCGTAATCCGCTGGGCTCATTTGATAATTCGACTCAGGACAAAAGAGATTGAAAGAGAGTTTTATGATGCTTATGAGAGGTTGCATAAGGTCCTTTTAAGGGTTCATTCAAGAGCTGAATGTATTAATCTTGATCTGGACACCAGTCCTCTTGGTCATTTGAAACTCGGAGTAGAAAGTGTTGTGAAATTGCTTCGGACAATTCTTGAAGGATTCCATCAACAGGAAACTCATTCATTGGATCGATTTATTGGGGTGACATTGCTTAGGTCAGTTAGCCGGTGGTCTGATTGAGTTTTATGTTTTGCTTATTGTATTTAATACATCAGATATTCATCTTTTATGAGAACAATAGGTTTATGGTATGTAATGATGTCTTTTTGTTATGTTATTTTTTATGATTTTAACTTACTGACATTTAGGCATTTTCTTGCTGTTACCTCTTTAAATTGTTTTGCTCTTTTTTGTTTCTCTAGCAACTTAATTCAATTTTTGATTAATATTTGTATCTTAACAATTAATTCATAAGAACTCTTGACGATTATGATGAATTAGAAAGACTTGTCTTGAGTGTTCCGTTTTAATATACCTACCAAGCAATGTCTTTCTCGTGAGGAAGCTCAATATTGTGATCACTACAAGAAAACAGCCGATTTGCGAAGGACAACTGCGAGGGAAAAAATTGGTCGCAAATTTGCGAGGAACCTGCTAGAGATTTGCAATGAATTTGCGAGAAAATATTGGTCAGACGCTAATCCGTCGCAAATTTGCGACGGAAACTGTTCGTCGCAAAATTTCGGGAAACTTGCGAGGGAATTGCGAAGGAATATACAAATTCCTCGCAACTCTCTCGCAATACTGCTATGGAAAACTTCCCTCGCAAGACTGTCGAAAATTTGCTAAGGACTTGCGAAGAATTTGCATATTAGTCAGAGTTACTTGCAAATCTATCGCAAATTTGCTAGGCATTTGCGACAAAATTTACATAGCATGTTTATTCCTAGCAAATGCCTCGCAAAGTTTGAATAAAGTAGTTGTGACACGTTTTTTGTTATGTTTAACTAATTATTCGCGAGGGAGAAGCCCCTCGCAAATCCTCAGAACTCAATTTCTCTCGCAAAGGTCTCGCAAATCCATAGCAAATCAGTAGCAAATCCATAGCAATGTTTTTGCAAATTTTTTGAAAACTCTATAAATAGCAACTGTGGATCCCTGATCTGAACATAAAAACAAAGAACAAAAAACTAAAGAAAAAAAAGATAGAGAGAGAAAAAAATGTCTTCAGAACATGAAATATATGCATTACGAGCTTGGATGTACAATCATAAAAATCCGGAGACTGGAGAAGTGACGAGCTTGGATATATAGTTTTGAAGAAATTTGATAATGTTTTTAAAAAATTAACTTATTGAAGATTCCACAACCGGAAATAAAAGCATTAAATCAATAAGCTTGCAAATTCCTAAACGAAACCCTTAACGAAACCCTAAATGAAACCCCAAACACATGAACTACGGATGTGCGAGTGAATTGCTAGGGATCACTCACAAATCCATAGCAAATTACCTAGGGATTTGCGAGGGATCCCTAGCAATTCCCTCGCAACTTTGCGAGTGACTTCCTACGGAATTAGGTTAATATATAAAGTCATCTAACAGTTTTCTCTCATAGTTGTGGCCGTCAAGTTAAAAAAAAAAAACGAAACCCTTCTTTTTTTTTTATCCCAGAGCGTGCTCTTCCCTCTCTCTCGATGTGGCCGACGGGAGTCACCCTCGACGTAGCCTGATGTCTCTCTCACTCTCGCCACAGATATCTCTTCCTCTCACTCTCTCACTCTTTTCCTCGTCGGATCTCTTCTCCCCGCCGTAATCCCTCTCCGCCAGTTCACTCTCTTGGTCGCCGATTCTCTCTGTCTCTTTCTCTCTTGCCAGATCTCCGCCAGTTCACTCACACTCTCTCTCAACGTCCCCTTTGTTCCTGTGCTGGAACCTCTCTCCCTCTCTGCAACTGTCAGCCGCTGTTGTTACTGCTCACAAGGTAAGGGTTTGTTTTTTTTTTTTGATCGAAAGGGTTTGCTTTAATTTAGGGTTTTGGTTATAAGTCTTTGTGGAATTATTTGACTAATTGAATTTAATTTAGGGTTTTGATCAAAAGGGTTCTATATGTGTTTGTCTATGTCTTTTGGGCAAGTGAGATTACTTGACTAATTGAATTTATTATGTATATATCGTGGACCTGTAGGTGAAACAGAAAGGCTACTTGTATTTGTTCCATTAGCGTTTGTTTATGTCTTTTTGGCTAGTGTGAACATTTTACTTAATGAATTAGTTATGTATCTAATGTAAAAGTCTTTGTTAGTTGAATTAATTATCCTTGCTAGTCTCTGTTAGTTTAGTTTTTGTTCATGATTGTCTAAAGTTTTTCTAGTTTAAGTTTTCTTGGTTTATTTTAGATTTAATTACAATTATTAAAATATTTTGTTACTTTTTTCAGATGTCTGGAAATGACTATAGTCGGTTTCTATCCAGCGGCAGGAGTGGAAGGAGTTCACGCAAGAGGAGTTCATCGCTTCCTTCAACTCCGGGTGCTTCTCTTCCTTCTACTCCGGGGGCTTCTCTTCCTACTACTCCGGGTGCTTCTTCTAGTTCCCATTCCGGAATGGGTGCGAGTTCGTCCATTCCCAACACCCAAACCCCGCCTCCAGCCCCAATCCCAGCCCCAGCCCCAGCCCCTGCCCCTGCTCCTGATCCAGTGCCGGAGCCTGTCTTTCAACAACCAGTCGCAGATGAGGTGACCGTTGAGATGCTTTTGGCGAGTCCCGGACATGACCGCCTTCCTCACCTCCATCCAGACCGTCCTATCAATACGCTTTGGTAAATTCTCATAAATTCTTATAAATTATCTAATAGTTTTTAACTTTATCATTAATATTTTATTTTTGACGTTTCAGGTTTGATGATGACTCGCGTGTAGCTACATCGGTCCGTCAAATCTTTGAAAGAGATTTCAAAGAACCGCATGCAAATTGGACACAAATCCCTGACTATGTTGTTCATCGGTGGTTTAAATCATTTGCGGTAATTTATTTAAGTTTTTAAATTACATTTATTTGTAATATTATTAAAAACAAAAAATATTTGGCAGCAAATGTATCATTGGGAATCTGGCTTAACGGGGCTTGTCCGCTCGAGTTTCGAAGCCAAATTGAAAGATCGTTTCGGTGACCATGTGGGACGATGGAAGGCAAAGTGGAAGATTAAAGGCGATGATGCTATGCCTTTGTGGTTTGACCGAAATGTATGGAGAGGCCTTGTCACTTATTGGTTAGATCCTGCCACTGAAGTTCGGAGTTGTAATAGTCGGGCGGCTAGGTATTCAGACCCTGATGGACATGGAGTTTCTACACATCATTCTGGTCAGACTTCATTCAAAGCACGTGCACGGATGATTGTAAGTTTCTATAATTGTTTTATCTTATTTCATTAAATTTAAATACATTAATCATATTTTTAATTGTAGGCTGAAGAAACTGGGTGTTCTGTTCCTGATTTACTTGGGGTTCTCGAGAAGACGAAGCGGAAACCAGATGGATCTTTCACCGACGGCAAAGCCCAGCAACTCTACAACGATGTAACTTCCAAACTTCAGGAGTTATCTCAAGGTCATAGTAATAATCCTGAGAGTACTGGCTCTATTGAACTCACCCAAGAGGAGAAGAACAAGATTTATTGTGAGGTATGTGTTTGATAAATTTGAGTTATTTCATTTTAAGTTTTTAAAAGACAATATTTGATCTTTTGTATTTGTTTTTGTAGCTCGCTCCTCGTAAAAAAGGGCGCATTTACGGTGTTGGTTCTCTCAAGAAGTCTCTAGCATCTGCTCCGGCCTGTTCTTCTTCTACTAGTTCTGATCAAGAGCATTTAAAGACTATTATCGAGGAACAGGCTTGTTTGATTCGCTCACAAAAAACTCAGCTCCTAAGTCAGGATGCGCCTCAACAAGTTCGATTCTCTCTTTGGTTTTCTTGCTACAAAAGATTCAGCTTTGGCTACCATGCTTCAGACCTGTACCGAGCCTACTAGGAGCTCTCCCGGTGAAGACCCCGATGATGTTTCAGATGACTTTTAGATTCAGACCTATCTGTTTTTTAGTATTCTATTTTGAAACCTATGTTTATTTTAAAACTTAAAACTTATGTTTATTTTAATGTTTTATGTAATGAATTTCGAATTTAAATTTTATTTTGTTTTTAAAAAATATTTTATTATAAAAGTTTTAAATCAAATTATTATAAAATTAAAAATATTATTTTTAATTCCCTTGCAAAATGCCTAGCAAATCTCTAGCTAATTTGCTACGGAACTGCGATGAATATGTCTTTCTTCCCTCGCAGATCCCTAGCAAACTTGCAAGCGCTATGCATCGGAGCTGTCCGTCGCAAAAGTTTTCGGAAGCAAAATCCTCGCAAAAGATTGCTAGAGATTTGCGAAGAATAAGTTTCCGTAGCTAGTTTGCGAGGGACTAGTTTCCATAGCTAATTTGCGAGGAAAGTTTGTCGTCGCAACTATGCGACGGATTTGCGAGTCCTCTTTATTCGTCGCAAGTTGCGAGGACTTTGCGAGGAATTTTAGTTTGCGAGTACTGATTTGCGAGGAACTGGCTACCCTAGCAAATGCCTCGCAAATAGCGATTTGCTAGCGATTTGCTAGGAATTTTCCTCTCGCAACTCGCCTTATTTCTTGTAGTGGATGTCCTCTGATACAGAAGATGAACCTCCGAGTATATTTCAAAACTTCAGAGGGATGACGGATTAGTTGTCCAAAAAACAATCCCACTAGCTGATGCTTCAGTTCAGACGAGCATATTAGGCCTTTTATATTGTACAAACACTCAGCCTTTTATCGGCCGTGGTTTGCGATCGCCCCTGGTCTTACAGGTCACAATGAACGTTGCGAGTTGAACAAGCCAGCTATGGAGTGAGAGATACTCGAGGGTGGTATAGGGATGTCCAATCCATATATCGGTTCAGTTTCGATTAGGTTTTTTAGTATTTCGGTTTATAAAAAAAAATAGCTACCATACTAAAATCATATCTATTTTGGTTTGATTCAATTTATATATTGTTGGTTTTTGGTTTATTCTGTTTTATACCAAAAACAATATTTTTATCTTTTATCATATTTTTTGAATTTTACTTTATATGATTAGATATTGGCTTAATATAACAAAATGATATTTCAATTTTTAAACAGGCTATTTTTTAAGTTACTATATAAATAATCAGTAAACATATTAAAGTAATAATAGTAAAGGTTTATAGAATAAAAATAAGAATATTAGTTATCCATAATACTATTAACTAACCAATATTAGCACACATATTTATCAACAAAAAAAAGTAAAAGTTTATGTTTTGTTTAATTTGATAAAATAGAAATATAACTTTTAACATAAAATAAAATATTTAACTACTAAAATCAATATTATAAGTATGAGAATCAAATTAATAAAATATATTATGTATATATTATTAATTATATTATATAAATTACATACAATTATACCACTATATTTTAATTGATCGATTTTATTTGGTTGATTGATTTATAAACCAAACCATATTCATATATCGTAGTTTCTTAAAAGTGACATTCATTTGGTATATTTTGTACTACCAAATCCAAACTATTTTTTATATTTCAGTTTGGTTTGGTTTTAGTTTGTTAGGTTTTACCGGATTGATAAAAGGAAGCTTTTAACTGAGTTATAACTTTACCAAAATAGCCATAACACACGAGGGAATAAAACCTCAACAGTCTAGAGCTTGGCGCCTTCAGCGAAATCGAAAGAGTGAAAAGGAGGCGCTGATCTGAGAGTTTCTGAAAGCAATCTCCGGCGAAGATGACGGAGATAAAAACATCGGCGATGGACGTTGACGTAGACGAGAATCATCCTCGGAAGCCGAGTAACAACAACAAGGGCAAAGATGTCGTCGGCGGCTTCGGTGCTCCGCCGCAGAGCAAGGCGACGCCTTGGGTCAAAATTGTTGATACGAGTGACGACGCTTCGGTGCTCCTCAATTGCTAGACGACGTCGCAGCACATCTTGACATTGTCGATACGAGTGATTGAGCTTACCCACTCCCTCGAATTTCATCACCTAGGGTTTCATCAATTCTTCCCCCTAGTTTTTTTTTTGTTAAGTATGTGAATCTCATTAAACGAATAATGAAGCAGAGAGATACAATCGGCTTTGACGAATCTAATCCTAATGTATCTAAGTCGCTAAGTCAAAAAGACAAAGCAGTGGTGTCTTAGGTAGCCACAAAAAAGTAAAAAAGACTAACTAAGACAATGAAGATTCAGGCACGACCATATGGAAGTGACTGAAGCTTTGCTAAACATTACAATTCCATGCACAACACTTAGCTAGCAGGAGACCAATGTGTTTATCTTGAAGCCGGGACCTGATTCAAAATCACATTGTTCATTAGAGAACACAACCGGAGAACGGTCCGAGGGACCGCAGACCGTCCCTAAGGCAACTCCGACAAGAGGACAGGCGAAGCAGGGTCGGCAAGTCCTGGTCCAGCCATCGCTACCGGTGAAGTTTACTCCAGATGTTGCATTCTCAAGAAGATGTCAAACCGTACTCTGGGAATCCAAACTGACGCAGAGAAACCGGCGAATGAAGCACAGCTGGAGTACTGGCTGGTGGAAGCGGAGGTTTATCAGCTCTGACTCCGGTCCCACCACACGAGCAGAGCACGAAGAAACCCGGTCGCAGAGCATCAAGAGAGGCAGGGGACAGTAGCAATCTTCTTTCTGAAGCTTGAAAACGGAGGAGCAGGAAGCTCCTATCAGCAGGTGAGAGAGGTGAAAAGAACCGTCAGATGTATCAAGGATATAGCGGAGTAGCAGCACGAAAACTCCAATCAAACTCGAGACCCCAGACAGTTCAAAGCCCAGCAGAACACCATGGTGGTTGTCGAGAAATCATACCCAAAAAGAAGTCCCAAACGATAAGCCTCTATATCGCCTTTTCAACTTGGAACAAGTGAGGGAAGTTCTTACCAAAGCAGCCGGATGAGGAGACATGGGATGACGGTGGAGGCAGCGAACTGACCAGAACGGCAAAGGCAGCGACGCTTTACGACTCTGGCGGACACTCCGAGAGAGATCTGACCTAGATCCGCTCAAGGTCAAACCCTAGATCTACAACCAAGACGGCGCCTCCTTCTCAGATCCGAGTAACCACGACCTCGCCATCACTCCAAGGAAGCTGTAGACGCCCATAGACACCGGATTAGGTCGCCGGATCCGGCCGCAATCCGACGAAGAACAGAGTAGATGAGCAACTTACATCCACGCCAACAGAGTAGCCGCCCCCTAGTTGATATTGGCTTAAAAAATTGGGTCTTTTGATTATGCCTTAGGGGCTTTGTATTAGCAACTTACATCATTTTGCAGATCTCTGCATGGATCACAGATGGAAAACCGAAAAAGCGCATGCATATCTTCTGGGGTATCATATTTTCCATCAATAGCTTGTGTAATTTGGTGAGAAAAGTCCTGGTAATAAAAGCATTGGAGTCCTGACAGAAAACAAAGACAATCAAGTGCACTATAAACTCATCATCAAACTAATCCAACTTTCTGAACATAGATATTTAGTACAAGAGACCAAAAGAAGCAATTACAAGTCAGACAGTCCTCACTGCCACTAAATGGTTAACTATACTAGTAAACATCCCTTTTTCAGGAACAAATCACCATAAAACCAAGCCAATTCCACTAGAGCAACTTTTGCATATGTCACATATGCAAAGGTAGATACTCTCATAAGTTAAGATATGAAGGATCCATTACGTGGTCACTGTAAAAGTCAATTCATGGCTTGCCATCACTTAATAAAAATAAACTTGAAAGAATAAGCTTGGATTATATTCAAAAATCTTTTAAAAATTGTTTGGTTGTGCAAGATGGAAAGTCTTTTACCTTTCTCATCGAGATGGTAAGACGAAAAGAAATGTGAAGGTCCCATTTCCTTGAAAGCAATAAAACAGCTTTAGCAGCAGCCAGTCTAACATTAGCCCTCGTGCCATCGCTACAAATCTCAAGAGCAACTAAGGACCTTAGATCATATGAGAAGTCAACAAGGACCAGGAATTTGCCAAAAGAACACACCATGATTTGATGCCATCGAATCCATGTGATCTTAGAGTTTTCTTCAAAACGTTTAACAAGTCATCGATTTTACTTACGACTTGACCATGGCGAGGCAAGAAACTTTTCACAAGTGTTTTTAGCCCATAGATCTGCGAAAGACAACATGTCAAAACTGAACATGCGTGATCCTCGTAAGCCAATTTTGAGAATTTTCGTTGAACTTATCCCACATTAAAAATCTTAAAATCTCAAGGCTTATACTTCTTTGTCTAGCTAATAAACATTCTCAACGATAATGTTATGCACATGCGGCGGCAGCACTATTCCTAAAAATTCTGCAATAAAGCATAAAACGCTGAACTTCTTGCTAAGTAATCATATAACTAGAACATGTTGAGCAGAAGCATTACCAACGGCCTAAATGTTTCAGGTTGTAATTGCATGTTAAAAGACTTAAACTTTCTAAGAACAAAAAGGAAAGTAAAAGTGTTTCTTTTTCCAGCACTTACCTTTACTAGACATTAGTGTACATTAAGCATGGCATGTTTAACCAAGCACAAAATGAGTTCTCGCCAAGTAAGTCTTAAGACATTCCATTTTTGAGATAGGATACCTCAATTCCCATAGGTATTTTGAACTATCATTTTTTAAATTAACTGTGTGTCAAGCATATCTAAAGTAATATGAATAACAAATATTATAATATATATGCATTTAAATTCATTAATAAAATAAATTTAGTATAATAAATATTTTAAAATATATAAATTGTAAAAGAAATATATTATATGATATAAACCAAAAAAAAGTGAAGTGAATTCCATAGGGATAGAGTATGGGCTGGGTTGGGTCAGACCTCCACAAGAGGATCTAGACCGACCAAACTTTTATTAATGTAATGATATTACAAAAAATATTAAAGATAATAAGCTAAATCCAAATAAACAACGGAAAAATCCGTTATCTATCTATTAGCATTTTCAAGTACTGAATATGAAAAAAACAACGATAAATTGTTTAGTAGAGGGTCTCGCTGTTGAAAGGGCCGGCCAGGTTCAGGTTCTTGTATACTTCGAATGCCGAAATTAAGTTCCGGCCAACCTGTTGAAGACAATCTGAGTTTCTGTACGATCGATTCTGGTTGTAGCTATGATTTGGTCCTTGGAGTTTACCTGACCCCAAAAGTCATAACCTTCCCATCCGGCAGGACCCTTGCGGCTGGACAATCCGAACCTTGTGGGTGTGCCAGCGTTCAATTTAATACGACCATACGTGGCTTCAGGTACATTCTTTTCTCCATGGTAGTTTGTAGTCCATTTCCACGTGAATGTGACTCGTGCCCCGTCATACAATCCGTGCGGAATATCAAGCCGGATCTTCTCGCCTATTGGAGCATATGTTGGGTCAATGAGCGTACCAGTGAACACAGCACCGTGAAAGTGATGCACACCCTTGGCTTTGCCTCCGAAGACTTGACTCGCGAACTTGCCCTTTGAGGACTCGGCGATGAGTACATGTCCGCTTTGTGTATCCAGATTTTCAGTGATTTTGACCTCGGGCTTTTTGGGCTCGTGATGGTAGAGCTCAATCATTTTGTCGGTGAACGACTCGGCCATGGTGTGTATAAGGGCAACTTCGGTGGGTTCGGCGATGTCGCTAAAGAGAACGACATCACGGACGGAGCTCTCGATGAAGTTGCCGAATGACTGCCAATGTCGCGTCCAATCCTTTGCGCTATATGCGATACTGGCTCGTTTTAGAGAGTACACGGTGCCGACTAGTGGGATATATTCGACTATGGAGTACGCAACCTCTTCGAGTTGGGTGAACCACTCAGACATGGCTTATATCTCACTACAAAAAAAATGATCACTTAAATTGAATCAGAAAAATAAGTGATACTATTTAGAATTACTTATTAGGAAATGATATAAAATATTTGTTTTAACATCAGTCATTACAAACGATGCAGTTATGAACTTGTTTGGCATCGATAGAACGAAATTGATGCAAATCTATATTAGTTTACATCACTTTTTGAAAAATGATAGAAAATATAAGTTTACATCAGTTAAATGGTCGATACATTTATTAATTTGTATTAACATCACTTATAAAAATGATAGAAAAGTAACACATTTTAATAAATGTTGCAAAATTGACATTAATGATAAAAATGATACCAACATAAATTTCATTAATTACTAATATGTGTACGTAATTCATTTCTGTTGGTTGAATATATTTGTTTTTGAAAAATATTCCTTTTCTATTAAAATATCAATAATAGTTTGTATATTTACTCTCATAGATGATTTTTAATGCTCTGATAAATAATTTTGAATTGATTTAATAAGTAAGCTAGATTATTTGATATTTTGAAATATTAAAATTATAACGGCATATATATTGAATAAATAAAGAATCTGAAAATCTATTTTTAAAAAAATATTTTATACTCACTAAAATATATAATTAATTAAAAGAAATAAGTTAGCCTAATTTTTTACAACTAATATTCTAAATTTTCGAAAAAACAATATTCTAAATTTTCGACCTAGTTAATAAATGTTTAGTAGCTAATTTTATATATTTAGTGCGTTAATTTATCTTATAAAGAAAATTGTAAACCATTAAAAATATATATATTTGTTATCAAAAATATAGCAATATCTCCTATTTTATCTCACCCACTGATGACAAAAAAAAAAATAATCTCACCCACTAATTCACGTTTCTTTGTTATTATACAAAATGAACTGAATAAAAGCAACAATCCTTTGCATTTTTTTCCAAATTCTTTTCTTCCACACAATTCTTTAACACAATTTAAGAGAGGTTGAATCTGCAGATTTGAATGAAATTCTTGGAACCTTCGTGAAGTCTATTATTTTTTACCTCATGCACCATTGGTTAAGGTTAGTCAATAGTGTTTCAATCTGATGCAACTTTTCTTTATATTGTTTTTGTCTATGAATCGGTATTTTCTTATATGAATGAGTTATATGAGTGATGATGACTGATGATGATGACTTTGTAGAAGCAATTATTTGATTAAAACCCTACAACCAAGAGCAGAAGATACAAAGAATGGGAAGAAAAAGAAGCTTGATCAAATAACTCTTATGGCGAATTATGTTTATCTGTTTTTTTGAGAAATTATGTTTATCTGTTTCTCTTAACTGTCTTCTTTCTTTTTCTTGTTTATATAATTTTCTTATTTTTAACAAATTCTCCAATCTGGTTAACATCACTCAAGCGCTTCAGTTTACTAGTGGAGATTGAAGATGAAAAATAGATAAAGAGGACAAAAATGTCGATTGAAGAACCCAGGTGGAGAATTCATTTAGCTTTTCCATTTGATAAGATTATTCAATCATGCATTTCTCATGTTCATTTTTTCTCCTTTTTCCTGTTTTTCTGAGATTTTGTTTGTATACCATTTAATTCCAGTTAACATATATCTACAACAAATTATCAATGGAATAAATATATATTTTAATTTAGCTTCTAAAATAAATTTATATATGAAGAAATCTAAATTAAATTATTTATATTTGAAAATAATATTTAAATGTTATTTTAAATTATTTAATTACTAAAATCGCTACTAAAATTGATATAAATTTGTTTCAGTTATTAATAAATGATATAAATAATTTAAATCAGTTATTCAACCGATACACATACAAACATCATTTAGGAGGTGTATTCAACCGAGAGTTTTAGGTGATTTGTATTAAAATGACAAATCCACTATTATTCAAACATGAATTTTAAAAAATCATTTAAAATCACTTTTATTGAATTTGACATTTTGTAAAGTACTTTGAAATCCACTGTTATTGAAAATATTTTAAGTTGTGGAGTTTTAAAGTTTTCAGGTGATTTTAGGTTGTTTGGGTGGAGTTAAATAAAATCTAAATCTCATGGTTTTAGGTGATATTCTAGAATGGTTTACCAAAAATCACATAATCTCTGTAATTTATTGAAATTATCTAAAACCTCGTTAAAAATCAAACCACCTCAAATGTTAGATTGAATACACATTAGAACAAACATCATTTTTAACAATTGACACATACTAACATCATGTAAAGTAATTAATAGATGAAAATATATTTTATTTTTACATCAGTTTTGAACAAAGTGATATAAATTACGTGCATCACCAAAAAAAGTAATTTATTCAAGTGATGTAAATGTTTTTACATCATTTATAAGTAATACAAATATATAAAATAAATGATTTAAATTAACCTTTTTTGTAGTGTCTGTTGAGCAGAGGTAAATGGATGATGTGAGAAAACTTATACGTAAGGGGATCTCCTTTTAAAGGCCAAGAAGGTGATGAGCTGGCGAAGGCTTTTGCAATATATTCTTTTATAATAAATATAAATAAAATAAAAGGAAGAATGTTTTTTACTTTACTCCATCTTTTCACGAATGGAATATAAATAAAATAAAATAAAATCTCAAAACTGCGGCGGCAGCTGTGACTAGGGATTGACACTTCGGTTATTTTATAGTTTCAGTTCATTTTGATTAGTTCGATTCAACAATTTGTCCAACCAAAATAAACCATAATCAGTTAAGTTTCGATCGGTTTCGGTTCGGTTTGAATTCGATTCGGTTTTTAATTCGGTTCGTTTTAAAACAAAACCGCATGGTCATAAAATTATCATGTTGACAACTATAAAAAACTAAATTATATTGATTAAATCCAATATAAAACAGAAATAAAAAACTTTCAAAAACCCAAAACATTTATAAGAACACAATCAAATCAAAGTTAACTATAGTAAATAGAAAATTAAAAAAAAAAACATCGTTCATAATGCCTCTTAAAAATAAACTATGTAAATTAAATCTAATATAAAACTGAAACAAAAAAACCTTAATGAATTACAAAAAGTTTATAAGAACACAATCAAACAAAAATTAATTAAAGTAAATAGAAAATAAAAAAATCATTAATAAAGTTAACAATGACTCTATCGTTAGGATTTTAGTATATTAACTTTCAATTTTTTTTTTTTTATTCTAATTTTTATTTCGGGTTGGATTCAATTTAAACTTTTAGGTATAGTGTTTTCTTTATCCATAAATGCAAAATTGATAACAATTCATCTATACATCATAATTATAAAATACAAATATTAACTTGAAATTCTGTGTGAAAATGAGTTTTTAATTATTAAATAAACTTCACACAATATATATAAAACAATCATTAAACAATAATAAAATGATTTATTATTTTATATTTTTTTATTAAATTAAAACATCAAACAAAACCCGTTACAACGCACATGCTCATTATCTAGTTTCTAATAAACTATTACGTAAATTCCCTATACCAAAAAATTATAACCATTTTGTATTTTCCAGAAGTATCTCAAAATGTATACTACACGAATCATTAGTGAAGAAAATGGAACCGAACCACGCGCTTTAAACTTACTGATAGTTATTAAGCCCATTAGTCGAATAATGGGTTACATCTGGCCCGGTTCTTTTACTTTCTTTTAATCAGTCAAATTAGAAGAGACAAATCACATACGATTGAGTCTTTTTTTTTTCTTTGAAAACGATTGAGTCTTTCTTGAACCAATAAGATTATAACAAAAATGGTACAAACAAACCCATCACTAAACGACGTCCCTGTAGTTTTGTTTTCTACTTCTAAATATAGGTCTGATGTTGGAAGTTTATGACTACTTAATTCTTAATCTATAAATCTGAAAAGATAAATAACTAGTGGCAGAGCCGGTCCTTGGTAAAAACGAATGAAGCAACCGCTTGCGACCGCCAATTATTAAGCAAATAACCGGCCACAAAAATTCCAAAACTCTCGATGGTCTAGTGGTTAGTTGTGCACCTTATTATTGTGACAGGCTGGGTTCGAGTTACCTTTCTGTCCATAATTTTTTTTTTTCAGCCATTTTTGTTTTGTTTTGGGCTTGTGGTCCTGAAAAGTCTAGGACTGGCTCTGACTAGTGGACATAGGATATATATAGGCGTTGCCCAAAACAAGAGAGGATACATGTAGGTTTTATAATTAGTAAGCATGGAAATAAAGAGACCCACAGCTGATCTTTCAATATTTTTGACTAAGTGTTCGAATGGTGTAAAGTGGAAGAAAAAATAGTTCATCCGCAGGTGCAGTTCTCATGTCTCAAAGTTACCATTCACATTTTTTTGTTTTCAAAAAGTAGTTAGTGGAAAATATGTATGCAGTTCAATATTTTTTATCTTTCAGTGGAAAAATCAGAAGATTTGCATGCAGATTTCGCCCGCTAACATTTTCTGGTGTTGATCTGTTTTTTTCTTTATAACCATAAATGATTTTTTACAAATTACAAACATTTAACTTTATAATTTATCTACTTTTATGATAATTTTCATTTTATTTTACTTACAACTTTAACAATACAAAACTATTATGTCTATTTATTTTTCTTTTTGACAAATGATTTTTAAATTTATTTAAATTATTATATTTATATATGTGTGTTTTAATTATAATATGTATTATGAAAATATATAGTAACATATTTGAAATATGTATACTAATGGAAGAAATGTGTATTTTTTTAATTATAATGTTTTCATATTTTGATTTTAAAATGGTAGAAACATGGTTTTAGAAGTGTAACATGTAAATACAATATTTTCATTATATTTTGATTTTTAACAATATAAAAACTATCATTGACTATATATTTATCTTTCTATTTTTTCATATAATTTTAGATTTATTTAAATTATTATATTTATATAATGTTTGTTTAATTATAATATATATTATGCAAAATATAATAATCGCATGGAGTTCGCTCCCAGAAATATAGCTACCCCTACCCCCTCACGGCCCCTTCTTTAGTGAGATTATATGAACAAATGCCTGAACCAAAGTGGGGCTCCCTGTATTTCGATTTCTAAAATCAGTTTCATTTTTTCTGGCTCGGCTATACTATCCAGTCGAGCCATTCTCCTTTTTTATGATGCTAAGAAGTAAAAAAAGCCAATAAAGAAAAAAATCTATTCATCCAACAAAAGGAGAGAGAGGGATTCGAACTAACGATATTGATCGTGAACTTGATACGGAGCTCGAGCACTTCATATAAGTTAAGAAATCAAATTTAGTTTTAATAGTAAATCATCAAGAACCTTTTGAATCAGGTAGTACAATGATTCAAAAGGTTACCACAATACAAAAACCAAAGACTTCTTATTATAATTCAATTTAATGTTTTTTTATTTCCTGAAAACTATCCATAAAAATAATTAGATAAAATGGATTCGACCTTGTCACTTGCTAATGAGAACACAAAATCGGGATAAATCCCCAAATTCTGTTTCGATAGGACATGTATTTCTATTTATAATTTATATATGTATACCTCTGTTTGGAAACTCGCTAGGCGTTGTGTGTTCGCTCGGATTACGCCTAGCGATTTATGAAAAACTCAGAGTTTGATCGATGATTGATCGACACTTAGTTTTTGAGTCATAGATGTGAAAATGTAGCTTAGAAATGTGAATCTTATGTGGTCTACCGGTGTGTGATTGGGCTTGTCCCATCAGCTTCCCGGGTTCGAGTGTAGACGGAAGCGTTTTTATTGAATTTTTCACATTCGCATTAATGAGTGATAAATTACGATAATGCCATCGTCTTCTTCATCTATCCAGATTGACTATAAACCCTAATTTCCGGCTCTCATTGTTTTTTTTTAATGATTCTAATAATTTCTAAACTTTAATTTCACGATTCTTACCCAAATCATAACAGATTTTCGTTATAATACATGATTTTGAACTTATAATTTTGTTTACAGCGTGGAATAACAACTTTTTAACTTTTCGATTTCTCGCTATCGTCACGAACCTTAATCTACGCTCTACACGACCATAACTTGGACTGGCGTATAAGGCATCCGAATTGACTTAACTCGCCTTGGTGGCATACATTTCACGATTACACGGCCGATTAAACGGGTACGCGGCCGTGTTTTTGAAGAGAGATGTATACTAGTGGAAGAGATATATATATATATATATATATATATATATATATATATATTCCATTAAATTTTACTGTTTTCATATTTAATTTCAAAGTTGCATAACATGGTTTTAGTGCAAGATTTATTGTTGTTTATGTATTATATTTCTATATTATGGGTTTTGATATGTTTTTATTATTTAAATAGGCCATTTGTTTTATTTGAAATGTTTTATCATTCAAAACTATAATAATTGTTTGATATGTTTGATATGCCATCCATGATCCGTTTGATCTACATTTTTCCTGCATGATCCGCTTGATCTACACTTATTCTACTTGATCTGCAACGCTTGAACTATTTTTTCCATTCAGAACCTAAATAACCAACATTTTTTCACTTAATTTTTTTTTGGAATAACCAAAATTTTTTTTGCTTAGATTTTCTTTTTGGAATAACCAACATTGTGGTTAACAAACATAAATAAACCTACTAATAATTCATACAAAATGTAACTTTTCTTGCAACTAATTCACCCCTCTATCCACTAGTTGCTTACTTTTATTAAACTAAAGACAAATATTGAGCTACTACATTATATACAATTATTATAACTTCCTTATATCTGTTTTCTGTATACTTGAAGTAATTACCTCTAATTATCAGTCATACCGTGAACTTTATCCATCACATATTACTGTCAGGGGCGGACCCATGTGTGGGAAGAGTGTGGAACGTGCCACACCCTCAATAGTATAAATCTCCTTTGACGTTAAAATCATTTGTGGACCTTGTGCTCAGATAAAATTATTCTAGTTTATGTTGTTGTAGATTTAAAAATTAGGCCTAAACTATATATTTTTTATCAAATCAGGACCCTAACTTTCTAAAGGAAATTGTCAAAATATTAAGGACCTGGTGCAAATGCACCATGAGCACATGCTCTAAGCCGGCACTGCGTTAATATATAGCTGTTATCATGTAGATCAGTTGGTTCGAAAGACTAGGTGGTGCCTGACCTACTCCACGTTCGTGACCCCAGAGTTCTTGTTTTTCTTATTTGTTTCTACACTTTTTAATCACCTCTTCCTTTTTCATCTATTTTGCTACCTACATTTATTCTTCTTTTTTTTTACAATTGTTTTCTTTTCTTTCCTTTCTTCAATAATACTTTTTCCAGAAAAAAAATTATGTAAATTTCACTCTAACAGTTATTGTTATTAATTTTTCAGTACTTGGATTAAAATAAAATGAATAAATAATGTGTAATAAAATATTATGTGCTATATATAATTTTGTTTCAAATTATAAAAATAATTTATCTCTTTTTATATGATATATTTTCTGAAATTTATAAAATGTAAATTTTTAGTAACTAATGAAATTTTTTAAATATAAATTAATGAATGTAAGTATATTTAATATTTTAATATCTATATATTTTGTGCGACATGTTAAATTATTTTCTCGGTCCGCCCTCGATTACTGTGTGTATGCAAGTATAGAGAGTGGTTTTCATAGTAGTATATTTTAATCAAGATTAATAATACATACACATATATCTTATTTCGATGACAATTATACGTAATACTATTTAATTAAAATTGTTAGTCTCAGTGTTCTTATTGGAATCATCCATATAATTATTATGATGATATGGAATAGTGTTGGTTTGAAGGAAGAAAAAACAACAATTTAGAAGATGGAACAAAAGTAACAGAAGAAACAAGGAAATGGACTCTCCTTTTTACAGAACTCGATTCAAAATAAAATCTGCAGAAAAAATGTAATCACTCTGTTCTACAATATAATTTTGCTCGAATGTACGACAATTAAAAAATTATTTTTAAAAAGTAATATTATTAATAATATGAATTGAAAATAAATTAATCAATCATAAATAATGCAGTAAAATGTTACTGGTTAACCAATTTTCAATAAAATTAAAATATTTTAAAACTATCAAAAATCTTACATTTTGAAATATCAGGACTTTCCAAAACATCTTATATTATGAAGCGGAGGGAGTACGCTATAGTATACTTAACTACTATATGCATATGTTTGTATATGCCTTTATGCAATACAACGAAGGCATTCGTATGGTAACCATTTTCATTTTATGGCATTGTACACATAATTAGTGTATAGATGTGTTGAGTCTGTATGTAGGTGTAAATGGAATGTGCCTTATAAGTTATGATTGTTCTTATATTCGCTCCTGCTGATATGATTTATCCATCTACCTTTTTTCCTGTTGACGACATTATTACGCATTCTCAATGGAATGTGCATTATAAGCAGGGGTTATTGGTTCTAGTATTTTAATGGATTTACAAAAAAATTTAGATTTAGAAATCTTTGATAAATCCATGATTTTTAAATCAAACAAAATGGATTTAAGAATAATTTATATGGATTTCAAAATCAAAACGGGTGAATTGTTATAAATCAATAAAATAAATTTACCATTAGGAGGGAAAAATACTTGGATCTTGAGAAAATGTTCAGAACAAGTTTTTTTTAGTTAGTGTTGGAAGGTGACAAGATGAAACTTACTGCAAGAGAGTAAATGCTCAAAACTTTGAAATATGCAGTAAAATAGACAATTCAATCAAAAGTTGCAAAATTATACAGGAAAAATCAATTACCATTACATAATGTCTGATAAGTAAACATATAAGTTAATCATACAAAATGCTAATATGAGAAGAATGATCTAAGCCTTAACAAACAATTAAAAGAGAAGGAAAAGTAATAACCATGTTTGGGGATTGAAAAATTACTTTTGACCAATTGCTAGTAACTTTATGTTTAAACTGAAGAAGGCGAAGATTTATTTGGTACCCAAAAAAAAGATAATGATGAACAAGATACGAGACATTGACCAAACACACAAGATATGAAAACTTGTCCAAATGTAAAAAAGAAAAAAAAAAACTCAAAAAACATTATTACAAATCCAAGTCAAAATAATAAGGTAGAGCTCAATATTTGCTCCTTTGTATTTTTACACTAAAAACATTTATAAATTCACTCAAATCCAATTCTAAATCAAATCCTTAAATAAATCTATACTATTGAATAACACTTGATTTTAAAATCTATTTTAAAATCAAAGAACCAATAACAGTAGATTTGAATATGTATTTAAAAATCATAGAACCAATAATAGTAGATTTGATTTAGATTTTTAAATCCACTAAAATACATAAACCAATAACACCTCCTATATGATTGTTCTTATATTCGCTCCTGCTGGTTGTAATGATTTATCTATCTACCTTTTTTCCTGTTGACATTATTACGCATTCTCAATGTAATAATACAAGTCTTCTTTTCTTGGTCCCTTCTATTTCCTTTCAAAAATCTACATCGCTTTTTCATAACTTTTAGTTGTACAGAACTATATATATACACACGCTACAAGATTTTGGTTTATTTCTTCATCTCTTAGGATCCCATATTCATATGAAGTTAAAAGAGTAAGAAACATAGCTTACTCAAAACAGAGTAGTGATTTGTATTTTTTTTCTTTATTATGTTATATGTTCCCTTGTTATGAAATGATCGATCTAATGTATGTTTTAGTTATATTTTAGATTAAAAAGGTAGTTAAAAAGTAGTAAAAAAAATAAAAGAGAAGATTTTAGTATTGAGAGTTGAAATCTAGGGAATCAATATCCATAGATTGACTAAACCTTAATAGGGTCTTAAAGAAAAACTAAACCTGAATAAAATTGTTAGAGCGTCATTATCCCACATACCCATAATGGGTCTCTTATTTATTTTTAATAGTATTTAAGGAGTAAAGTAGTTTAAGAGACTTAGTTAAGAAACTTGAGATTTTTATATCTCCATTACAAGTTTCTTATTTTAGATTTCTTAAAAATAAAATAATATTAAACATTTTTATTAAAATTTAAAATTTTTATTAAATAAACATAGTAAAAGCTAACATTTTAAACATAGATTTTTAAATAAAAACCTGAAAACAAAGATTATTAAAATAAACGAGAATTATTTCAAAAAAGCGTCCGAGATCAATTGTTGCCTTCATCACGTCCAAATGTACGCCAAATATGTTCAACCAAATCAGCTTTGAGTTGTTGATGCATTTGTCTATCACGAATTCTAGTTCGAACACTCATCTGATCTGCGATATTTGTAGGCATATCTGTAAAATACGTTAGATCGACATGTGAACTTCTGGTGTCTTCTCCTTGTTGGAACTCTGAAACATCATATTGAGTGTATCCATCTCGTTCGTCTTCTACTATCATATTATGGAGTATGATACATGCTCTCATAATCTTCCCAATTTTGACTTTATCCCAAAATAGCGCTGGACTTTTAACAATGGCAAAGCGAGCTTGCAAGACTCCAAAAGCACGCTCGACATCTTTTCGGACAGCTTCTTGACGTTGAGCGAATAAAAATGCTTTGGGGCCTTGTGGTAAACGAATAGATTGGATAAAAGTTTTCCATTTCGGATAAATACCATCAGTGAGATAGTAAGCCATATGATACTCTCTTCCACTGACAGAGAAAGTGACTTGTGGAGCTTGACCATTTATTATGTCATCAAAAACAGGTGATCGATCAAGAACATTGATATCATTTAATGTACCTGGAGGTCCAAAAAACACATGCCATATCCAGAGATCGTACGAAGCAACAACCTCTAAAACGATTGTCGGTTTATTCGAACCACGAGTATATTTCCCTTGCCAAGCGGTGGGACAATTCTTCCACTCCCAATGCATACAATCGATGCTTCTTACACTACAAGAAAACAAGTCATTAACGACCAATATTAACGACCACATATTCGTGGTCGTAATTTTGGATCCACGTTACGACCAATTTACGACTAAAGCACAATTGGTCGTAAATTGGTCGTAAATTTGCAACTAATACATGTAGTCGTAATTTAGTCTTAAATTTACAACCATTTTACGACCACAATCTCTTGTAGTCGTAAAACGGTTGTAAATTTACGACTTATTTACATCCAATGTTTTTTACATTCAATTAACAACTGATTTACGAGAAATGTAGTAGCACTTTGGTAGTTAAGATATCATCGCACGTAAATACGTTGTAACATTGTCACCTAACATGATGATCAATTTTATCCTTAGTGGTTTCACGAATTGATACAAGGTTCGGTCGGTAAGGTCACCACAGCATCTATGTATTTCACACGAGGATACACTTTTCACACTTACGAATATGAAAGTCGGCGAGCAACAATGAATTATGGAGTTTGTGTAAAAGGTGAAACAAATTTCTATGAAATCTTACAAGAGATCATCGAAGTGGAGTTTCCCGGCGTAATAAAGCTGAAATGCGTTCTCTTCAAATGTGACTGGTTTGACCCCACAGTCAATAGAGGTGTTCGGTATAGCAAGTTTGGTGTTGTTGATATAAATGCTACACAAAGGTACAACAAATTTGAACCTTACATATTGGCTTCTCAAGCAGACTAAGTTTGTTTTGTTCCATACCCGAGAATCAGACAATCTGGAATATCTTGGTTAGTCGCTATAAAAGTTACACCTTGGGGCCGAGTATTGAGTACTGATGAACAACGGCCTTTACAAGAAGATGCCGTGAATGAAGTAGAAGTACCCGAACAAGCTACATATGCTATCTTACTTATTGATCCGCAATATCCGGGATATGAAGAACTTCCAGATGATGCAACGGACGAAGCCAACGAAGAAGAATTTGAAGAAAATGATGAAGTGGATGATGTTTCTGATGACGAGTGATCAAGTTTCATTATGTTAGAACATTTGTATTTTACTATTATTAAACTCTTTGTATTGCATTTCAAATAATATATAACTTATCATCATGTTTGCTCAATTATATACGAAATTTTGTTTTAAAAATAAAACTTTGTATTTTAGGGTATGAAAGTGTATAAAACTTATGATGTTTGGGATTTGAGGTCTGGGATTTGGGATTTGGAGTTTGATTTTAGGGTATAATGCCAATATTGGTCGAAATTAGTCATTAATAAACAACCAATTTATTTACCAATGCCACGGTGGTCGTAAATTGGTTGTTTATTTATGACCAATTTACCACCAATATGGCTAAACTCGAAACCCCAAACCCCAAACCCCAAATCCCAAACCCCAAACCCCAAATCTCAAATCCCAAACATCATAAGTTTTATGACGCTTGGGATTTGATGTTTGGGTTTGGGATTTAGGGTTTGGGGTTTCGAGTTTAGGGTATAATGCCATTATTGGTGGTAAATTGGTCATTAATAAACAACCAATTTACGACCAATGCGGTGATCGTGAAATTGGTTGTTTATTTATGACCAATTTACCACCAATAGTGGTATTATACCTTAACCTGAAACCTAAACAAACTCAAATTCCAAACATCATAAGTTTTATGACGTTTGGGATTTGAGGTTTGGGGTTTAGGATTTGGGGTTTCGAGTTTAGGGTATAATGCCACTATTGGTGGTAAATTGGTCATAAATAAACAACCAATTTACTACCAATGCCGCGTGTGGTAGTAAATTGGTTGTTTATTTATGACCAATTTACCACCAATAGTGACAGCATACCCTAAATTGAACCAAACAATCCTCAAATCCCAAACATCATAAGTTTTATGACGTTTGGATTTGAGGTTTGGGGTTTGGGGTTTAGGGTTTGGAATTTGAGGTTTGGAGTTTCGAGTTTAGGGTATAATGCCACTATTGGTGGTAAATTGGTCATAAATAAACAACCAATTTACTACCAATGCCACGTGTGGTAGTAAATTGGTTGTTTATTTATGACCAATTTACCACCAATAAGGACATACCCTAAATTGAAACCCCAAACCTCAATCCTTAAATCCCAAACATCATAAGTTTTATGACGTTTGGATTTGAGGTTTGGGGTTTGGGGTTTAGGATTTGGGGTTTTGAGTTTAGGGTATAATGCCACTATTGGTGGTAAATTGGTCATTAATAAACAACCAATTTACGACCAATGCCACGTGTGGTCGTAAATTGGTTGTTTATTTATGACCAATTTACCACCAATAGTGGCATTATACCCTAAACTCTAAATCAAACCCCAAACCCCAAATCTCAAATCCCAAACATCATAAGTTTTATAACGTTTGGGATTTGAGGTTTGGGGTTTGGGATTTAGGGTTTGGGGTTTCGAGTTTAGGGTATAATGCCACTATTGGTGGTAAATTGGTCATTAATAAACAACCAATTTAGGACCAATGCGGTGGTCGTAAATTGGTTGTTTATTTATGACCAATTTACCACCAATAGTGGCATTATACCCTAAACTCGAAACCCCAAACCTCAAATTCCAAACATCATAAGTTTTATGACGTTTGGGATTTGAAGTTTGGGGTTTGGGATTTGGGGTTTAGATTTGGGGTTTGAGTTTAGGGTATAATGCCACTATTGGTGGTAAATTGGTCATAAATAAACAACCAATTTACTAATGCACGTGTGGTAGTAAATTGGTTGTTTATTTATGACCAATTTACCACCAATAGTGACAGATACCCTAAATTGAAACCCAATCCTCAAATCCAAAACGTCATAAAACTCGAAACCCCAAACCCCAAACCTCTAAATTTCCTATATATACCCACTAGTTATCTTCCTAAATCATAAAAATATTTAGAAATCTCAAATCATAAAAAATATTTAAAATATTTAGAAATCTTAAATATTTAAAGAAAGAGATGAAAGATCTAGAATCATAAGTGGAAACAGACTGAGTTTTAAGATTTCGTCTTTTCTATTTCCACTTGTGGTTCCAGTATCTTTCTTCTCTTTTTCTTAAAATTTAAAATTTACTATTCTAATTGTTAATAGAGGTTTATCATAATTTTGATAAATCACTTCAAATTTTCAGATTACCATGTTAGTCATTAAATGGTCGTAAATCATTGGTAGTAAATTGGTAGTACATGTACGACCAAGTAGGGACTAGTGGTCGTACAATGGTCTTACATGTACTACCAATTTACGACTAATACTAGATTGGTCAGAATTGGTAGTACATGTACGACCATTGTACGACCACTAGTCCCTACTTGGTCGCACATGTACTACCAATTTACGACCACCACTAAAATCCTATATATATCTCCATCGTAGCCATTTGGTTGCACACTCACATCTCACTCCCCTCTCCCTTACAACCAATAGACTTATCTCTCTAGGCAAGTTTTTTTTTTAGTTCTAGGTGGTTAGTTAGGTGATTAGATTAGGTTTTGAATTAGTTTAGGATGTAATTAGTTTAGGTTTGGAATTAGTTTAAGATGAAATTAGATTATTTGTTTTAGATTATTTTTAAATAATTATTTGAATTGTTTATAACCATCCATGTTTTTTTTAAATTTTTTCAGATTGACGATATTGTTATGACTGGCGGTAGAAAGAGACTTAGAAACTGTGGCGGAGGGACCTCTTACGAGAGTACCTTTCTCGGCTGACCGAGTCATAACCGACCACAGCGAAAAATTTAAGGTTATGGCAAGCATATTCGACATGATGTTAGGCTCAACCCCAAATGTCAACCCGTCGGTTGCGTCAGCGTGGCAGAACATACGTTCGAGCTTTGCCGGTCCCGACCCTACTCCGGAAGAGCAGGCAGATATGGAACGGCGTGCGGATGAGAGGATTTCTGATCTCTTCGATGATATAAACTTTAATGTTTAGTTTTTCGGTTTTAATTATTTTGTATTTTGAATATTTTAATTTTATGAATGTTATATATTATGTTTTATGGAATTTATCAAATTTGTATTTTTTTAATTTTATGAATTTTAATTATTTAATTATTTTTAATTTTATTTAAATAATTAAATTTTGTAATTAAATTTTATTGTGCGATGTAAATTGGTCTTAAACTAACGACTAAAGTACATCTAAGCCAGATGTAAGGTAGTCGTTAATTTACGACCACTTTACCTCCACGTAGATGTACTTTAGTCGTAAATTTATGACTTATTTACATCTAATATACGACCACGGTTTACGACTGATTTACGACTACTAGATCTACATCTAATTTACAACCAGCCATCGTAGTCGTAAAAATACGACTGATTTACGACCAATTTTGTGAGTCGTACAGTTACGACCAATGTACGACCAATTAGTGTTTACGACCAGTGTTTAACGACCAATCGCAATTGGTAGTAATCTGGTCGTAAATTCCTTTTAACTACCAATTTACTACCAATAATGTAGTCGTTATAGTCATGTTTTCTTGTAGTGTTATCATCCCGGGAAATCTACAATGCTCTCCAGCATCAAGTAAACGCTGAAGATCAACCGCTGTTGGTCTTCTTAAGTACTCATCGCCGAACAAATATATTATTCCTTCCACAAACTTTTCCACACATAACCGAGTTGTTGTTTCACCGAGGCGGAGGTATTCGTCGACCGTATCAGCCGCAGAACCATATGCCAGGACACGAATGGCTGCGGTACAATTTTGAAGAGGAGAGAGACTAATCCTTCCAAGACCATCTTTCTTTTCCCGAAAATATTGAACTTCGTTGGAGAGTCGATCAACAATGTGCATGAACAATGGCTTGTTCATTCGAAAATGTCGTCATAAGATATTATCAGGATACGTTGGAGTTTCACTGAAATAATCATTCCATAAACGAATATGCCCTTCTTCACGATTTCTTTCAATATAAGCTCGTTTTTTCTTTTTTTTCTTCTTTCTTCTTGATCACTATGAATGGTAAAATTCTCAAAGGCTTGATCAAAATATTGATCAAAGAACTCATCAAATGTATCATCCAAAGTGTTTTGAGAAGAAGAAACCATATATGGTGATTAAAGAGTTTTATAAATTTGTGATCAAAGAAAGAAAATAGAGAGAAGATGAGTTTTTTATAAATAGAGAAACTTGTAATCAAAGAGAGAAAATAGAGAAACTTGTGATCAAAGAGAGAAAAATAGAGAGAAACTTGTGATCAAACTTGTTTAAGAAATATAGAGAGACTTCAGAGTTTGTTTATAAGTCGAGAGAGATATATATGAGATTATAGAGAGAAAGTGACATGAGAATACAAAGTGCAATATATAGACACAAGCTTTTGTGTTTGGTACAAGAGTAACAAGTCCGTGACGCACATCATCTTACAAAGTGCACATGCACAAGAGTACACGACTTGACACAACAAGTCCGTGACACAATATTGAACCATAACGTGACACAAGACAACAACAAGACTATACAACAAGACACAAGACAACAACAAGACTAATAAAAAAATTATACAACAAGACACAAGACTCCAAGACATGTGAAGCAGAGCCTTGTGATTTTCCTCCTGACACAAGACATGTGATTCTCCTCCGTGTGAAGCAGAGCCTGCATACTCATAGAAAACATTAAACGTTAGCTATTTTTCTGAGTGATACATAACCTTTGCATCAACAAAAACAAGAAACATATTACGAGAACAACAACATAATAACTCCATTAAAATTAAGATAACATACTCTGAAAACAAGAAACATATTACGAGAACAACAACATAATAACTCCATTAAAACAGAACCACTTGCGACTTAAAAAGAACCAACTAGATCAACTAAAACAGAACCAACTTAACCAACAAACAGAGCTTAGACTAATTAGACAATAAATCAGTAATGAGCTTCTTTTTCAGAGCTTCTTAGTAGTCAGCAAGAGGTTCTTGTTTAGAAACCAGACTCTCTACTAGCCTCATCTTAGAGAGCCTTTCTTTCATCTCCAAATCCTGTTTCTTGATGCTCCACATACTCTGAAACTCGTCATTCCCTGCTACCATTGTCTGCTTACCACGGGCTTTTGAAGCCTTGACTCCCTGGGGCCTATTTTTCACTTGATCATCTTCAGCAGCATCGGTTCCATTGGCGTGAGAGCTTGCTGAATGGCTACAGTCCTCAAACTTCCTCCTTTTAGAGCATCCATCTCTTTTAGCGGTTGAAAAGTCACACCACTTCTGATCATTCCTCAGTTCCTTCCAAGCATGTTCAAGGGAGAATTTTTTTTTATGGTTTGTGAAGAAAATCTCGTGGGCTAGCTTGAGAACATCATTCTCATTTTGACCACTAGTTTTCTCCCTGCTGGCAGCTTCAAACCAACCAGAAAACTTGCACATTATGTCATTTATCTTGTGCCATCTCTGCTTGCACTGACTGGCCTCTCTTGTTTCACTCCCTGCCACCTTGGGACTAGCCGCGTAGTACGCTGCTATTCTACTCTGGAAAGCAACAGACTTCTGCTCATTCCCTACCAAGGGATCTTTACTGGTGTTTAACCTGGAGCTGATGAGAAGTATATCCTCTGAAGGTGTCCACGCCCTTCTTTCTTTACGCTCTGGAGGAGTCTCTTCTTCCAAGTTAGTAACTTCATGAGCTCGAGTGCGAGAAAGAGGTATACCAGAAGATTCAAAACCGAAGCTTCTAGCTTCTTGACTTTGAAGAAGATGAACTAAATTTCCATATGAAGTACCATCCATATCTGATTTTTTGAAAGAAGCGAGATGGAACAGAAGGAAAAGGAAATGGAAGAAGTGTTTGAAAGATGGAAGAGAAGAAGGAAGGAATGGCTTTAATAGAAGAGAAAAGAAACGAGCATTTCTTCACCATTGATCACAGCATTCATCACACTCAACCAATTAGACAAGACATATAGCCAAGACAATAATCACACTTGCACATCGAATTCTATCAAACCTACATCATCAATTTATTATCTAACTCAACCATTATCTACCACTAACCTAAAGATTTATTACCAAGTATTCAATTCTAACCAGATTGAAAAGCCATTCATTCCAGACGAGATTCGAAAATTTTGATCAATGTGAAGCTAAAGGAAATTACATTACAAGAAAAATGGGTTTTAATAGCAGTGCAGGATAGTATTTTTTGCCTTTCTGCTATGGTTGATATACCCTTTGATTTTAGATAGCGTTCGTATATTTTAAAACGCTATGATAGAATGGTGTATTTGGAAACATTATGATAGCTTATTTTTAACAGCAAAAATAATTAAAATGCTATATTTAGCTTTTGAATCCCTAAACCCTAAACAAGTTTTTAAATCTTAAACTCTAAATATGAACTTTAGAACTATAATATACTCACTAGATTTTGACCCGCCCTTGAAAGGGCGGGTATTATTTTTCACTTTTATGAAATATATTATTTATTTGTAATTATTGAATGTATTTATCTTAGTAAAATTTTCTTTATAATAAATTCGACACATAGAATCACTCTGGTAGACTATGTGTTTTTCTGGCTTTGTTTTATTCCCTCTCTAATCAACATATTTATTTGGCTTGTTGTTAAAATAAATGATTTTAGAACGCAAATGTACAATACTTTATATTGATATTTTGTTTAAACAATGTGACATATTTCTATATTAATTAAATATTTACATTGTAATTTAAATTTTACACAAATCAACATATTTGTGTAGTTTGTTGTTAAAAGAAATGATTTTGAATCCAAATGTACAGTACTTTTATATTGATTTTTTGTTATGTGCAGCCATTATCTTTGGTTCAAATATCCGATTCATTTTCAAATACATTCGTTATTTGAATATTTTTAGTTTTCTATACATCAGAAAAAATTCATACAGACCTGGGGATCCAACTTGAAACTCACACATAAATTTATATCCAAATATGGCCTAATTTTAAAACCCAAAAATCTTTACCCGAAAGAAACAACCAGTACCTAAATGGGTACCCAAATGTTTATGCCTAACGGATTCCGTAAACAAATAAAAAAATATTTTATGTGTTTGGCTAAATTAAGTGAAATAGAAAATTTTATTCAGTAATATTTGTAAAATATTAATAATGACCAATATATGAATATCGATTTGTTTAGATAAGTTTTGGAATTGTAATTAATTAATTTAAATTGATTTTAAATGCAGTGGTAGAATCTGTAAATAAAAAAATACAAAAGGAATCACTTAAAAGAAATTTCAAAACTTAAAAATATATACCCGAAGGAAACGATCTGTACCTAAATGGATACTCGAATGTCTATGTCTAACTGATTTCGTAAACAAATAAAAAAAATATTTTTATGTGTTTGGCTAATGAAGTTAAATAGAAATTTTTATTTACTAATATTTTACAATATTAATAATGATCAATATATGAATATCGATTTGTTTAGATAAGTTTTGGAATTGTAATTAATTAATTTTAATTGATTTTAAATGCAATGGTAGAATCTGTAAATGAAAAGAAACACAAAAAGGAAGTGTCTAAAAAGAAATTTCAAAACCCAAAAATCTATACCCGAAAGAAACTACTGCACCTAAATGGGTATCCGAATGTCTATGCCTAATCGATTCGTAAACAAATAAAAAGTATTTTTATGTGTTTGGCTAAATTAAGTGAAATAGAAAATTTTTTATTTAGTATTAATTTTACAATATTAATATGATCAATATATGAATATCAATTTTCTTAGATAAGTTTGAAATTGTAATTAATTAATTTAAATTGATTTTAAATGCAGTGGTAGAATCTGTAAATAAAAAGAATTACAAAAAGGAAATACCTTTTTGTTATTATTTGTGAATGTGTTGTGAAGTTATAGATGAAAGTAGTATTTATAGGAGAAAGTTTAGAGATATGTGACGTGAAAATATTTTATATAATCGTGGTTTTATTTTGTTAGTTTCCCTTTTTAAAAAGTAATTGACTATATTATTATTTGTTGATTGCTTATATTTTCGAGATCAAAATCAGTTATGGTGAGTAGAAAATCTTGAATATATTGAATTATGTAATCAATTATGGTAGAATATCTAAACAAATCTAATTTTCGACTGGTTGATTAATTGGTGAAACAATTAAATTTTTTTTAAAAAGATAATGGCATGAGCTTGTAAATAAGTTGAAAAATCAAGGGCAAAATTCTAATAGGGATTCTGCTTTAATAGTATAGATACTATAACTTCAAATATTAAACTTAAACTTAAAATTTATTCTTTTTAATTTTAATATATAACTTCCATACACACAAACGTCAATCAAACTCTATACCCTAAATCTTAACACCAAGCATATATAAAACCATATGTTTACTAAATATAAATTTCAAATCTAAATTTTAATTATTTAACAAATTTCAATCTTAATCAACAAATTTTTTTATGAAAACTCTGACACTTATACTCTCAAGACTAGAAACCCTTAAATCATAAATATAAATTTTACACAATCTAATTATACAAACCCTATTATGCAGTTTTTAAAAAGTGTATAACCACAAAATTCTAATCAAAATTTATATTTCAAATTGATAAATTACAGTATATAATCTTTAAATTTAGAAAATTTCTTAAACAATTAAAAAGAGATGAAAAAACACTTTTGTTATCTTTTTTATAGCCATTGATTGATTCTAATCTAAAGATCAAAATGTTTTCTTTTATCTATCTTCAACCTTTTCTCTCATTGGTTAATTTTTCTTTGTCAAGGATCACACTTTTAGCCATTGATTTCTTTTGATCGGTCTAAAATCATTCTCTCTCTCTCTTTTCTCACTCCCGATAGATCTGAGATCTCTTTTTTTTTTGGGTTCTACGGTCTCACACTTCTCTTTCTTCTTCCTTTACAATTTTCACGCCTCTGTTCAATATCTTTGTCTCTGTTCATTCATGGAAGCAAAACGATTAGATTTAATTTTGATTGGAGGTTGGGTACAAGAGTTGAGAGATGAAGAAACTTGTAGAGGAGACATGAAGACGCCTCTGGACAATAGTCTTGGAAACGAAACATCTCTGCACCTGGATTCGTGGAGAGGAGACGATGACGACGAAGGTAGCTGGATGCGATGACGAGTACGCCTCCTCTCTGCAACTTGACTTTCAAATCCCACATGAAGAAGAAGAGTCATGTCTGGATGCGATGACGACGAATGTCATAGAAGAAGACGACGGCGAAGGTGGTGGTTGGCCGGTGAGGATTGGAAGATGAAGAAGACGATGAAGGTAGTGGTGGTGCGGCGCATACAGGATTGGAAGATGAAGAAGACGATGAAGGTGGTGGTGCGGCGCATACGTTTCGTTAGTTATTAATTAGGTTTAGCTTGGTCTAGGTTTTTGGTTTATTTGGTTTAGTACCTTTTTATTTAATTATATTTTTTTATATTTTTGTAAATCAATTTAATTTTAAATCAATTTAAATAATAAAGAAAATTTAATATATAAATTCTTTTAAATTTTAATTATTTTTATTTTTAAATAATTAAACAAAATATTTTTTAAAAAAATTAAAGTTTATAATAACAAAAAAAACACGCTATTAAAGAATATTCAATTGCATATCAAAAAGCGCTATAATATATAACAATAAGATAACAGTACAAAAAACCGCTATCTAATGTGTCAAACCTACTATGACGGGCGATGATACAACGCTTCATAAACCGCTATGAAGTTCACTTGTTAGCCGAGCCTTGATGTCTCTTCGAGGATCCTTCCATCTCCCTCACAAATAACCGATGTGTATAAACAAACACAAGAGAAAGAATTTACTGAGAATCAGAAATTAATTAAATTCACTGAGAAACACAAAGGAATTTCACTACAAATCACAAATGAATCAAAGACGATTTCACTGAGGATCACAAGCTACATAATCACAAATTGACCGATATGTAAGCAGAGGTTTAAGACAAGCATGAATTAAAGATTCAGACATACAAATAAAAACAGAGCTTTTCCTTTCGATTCATTCGACCGACCATCAACGATTGTTGGTTTGATTCTTCGATGACAGACAACAAAATAGCGCTCGCCGTTTTGCTTTTGTCAAGTAGAGCTACCGAGACACCGCGGGAAGAGAGACCGAGAGAAGAGGTGGATTGATTTTTTCTGGACGAGAACCGTCGAGAGAGAGATGGATGGTTTAATAGTCGATGAAGAAACAGAAGCGGGGTCCTTGAGGAGAGACTCCAAGAGAGACGCCGACTGATTCTCTGTCTCGAGGAGAGATCACAAAAGATAGGCGGAGTCGCCGACCACCGACAGCCACCAGAGAGACAACGAGAGAGGCGCCAACCACCGAGAGATCAAGGATGAGACACGGAATCGTCGACTCAATCTGCTGTCGACGAGAGATCAATCGCCCTTCTTCACGGATTCGAAACCGACGGAGTAAACGAATTGGGGAGAGAGATAGAGACGAGAGAAAAGAAGGCGTTGAATGTTGGACGCGTGTCCTTAAGAAACCGTTGTTTTGATGCTCTAATTAAGCGACATTACTTCAGTAAATTAGGAATTTTCTTTTATTTTTAATTGCAATTATGTTAAGAAACCCCCTTTAAATACTGCGATAATGATGCTATAAATAGATTCTGTAATAAGACCCACTGGTCCATAACCATAACTGAATGCTCTACCCTATATGGGACATACAAATAGCTCATAAGAAACGTCCCGTCACTCCAACTATTCTGGTTTTACTTTTGTGATTCTGGGGTCTATCTATATTCCAATTTTATTCTTTTTCAAAGTTAATAATTAACATGATCGTGATACATAGCAATTATATATTTAAAATTGTGATATATATTAAATACTAAATTTTTATATATAATTATTTAATAATAATTTCCCTTTTAAGTTATAAACAAATATTGTAAACCAAAAAAAATTCATACAAACAATTATTTAATAGTATTACAAATAAATTTTGTTTTCATGTTCATCATAAAGTTCTCTCTTAAAAAATCATCAGATAACTTTTTATAATTCTATTTTGGTTAGAACTTAAAAAATATGAGGCAAATTTCTTTTGTTTAGGATTTTTTTAAAACAGAAAAAATAAAATATTCTTTTACATAGAATTTTCCAAAAGGAAATTAATATTGCGTATCTTTTACAATTATATTTTGTCTAGCATTTATAAAAATAAAATTACTATCAGATAATTATTTTCAGTTAATAGTAATTATTTTAAATATTTGCTATTTTCAGAATCCGTTTTTTTCAATATCAATAATACTTTTACAATTTTTCTTTGTTAATAAAATAATTTTAGTATAATGTTTATCATAAAAATTTTAAAGTAAAGGTATTATAAAATAAACTAAACTTTTACAATGATCTTTTTCACGACTTGAAAAGAAAATTCTCAGTTAAGAATAAAAAGAAAAAACGTACTTTACAAATATTTTTATTTAGGATTTTAGGAAAAAGAAGCTATTTTTATATAATGGCAGGTTTCTATTGATACATTCACAATCTATTTTTTTTATTGACATATCACAATCATATCGGGTCAACTATTTAAAATTATTATTGGTTTATAATTTTTTACACACTGAATTATCTATTAAAAACGAAATTAGCTATTTATAAAAAAATAACATTACTTTAACAATTTTGTTTTATTTAGACTTTTTAAAAAGGAAACTTAGTCATTTTATAATTATTTTTTATTTAGAGTTTTTCATTAAAAAATTTCTTGTATTTGTAAGATACTATTACTCGTTTTTGTAACTAACTTATTTTTAATAATAGAATTTGTATAGTTAATTATATATTTCGTCTCATACGTACAAACACATATTCATCATATTCACAGATATTCATGTGCACCAACAACATCATAATTAAAGAAATAACGTTAGCATGATAATATGTAATAAGGATGACAAACAAAAGTTGCGTACAAACTAACTATCAAATAGTGCCATACATTTATCTTTTCTTTATGATTTAAAAAAGGGAAATTAATATGAAATAAATTATTTTACAAATCGGTTTTGGTATAGGATTCGTAGAAACAAAATTACTATTACTTTTATTAAGAAATCGTGTTAATATGTGAATAATTGTAGTTCTTTTTGTTTTATTATCTTTTTAATTAGTATTTAGATAAAAGAAAATTAACATTAAACACTATTTTACAATTTTTTGGGTTAAGATTTTTAAAAAGGATAATTAATATCATATTATAAGAAAATATAAAAATTATAGTTTCATGAAAAAGTGTATATTTGTGTGGTGATAAATATTAAAATAAATAAATAATTATATTATTAAGACCGAAGTAAACACTATCTTGAAGGTAATTAAGAAGTACTTCTGATTTAATTTTAAATATACGACAGTCAGTATCATATACAACTAGGTGATTTTCCCGTGCTCATACACGGGTATAAATATTAACAAAACAATTATACTATTAAAATTAGTTAATATTTATTTTATTTTTTAATTATTATGTAATTTGTATGTATGATTATTTATAGATAGTATTATGTTATTTTAATTATACATGTGATTTTGGATATATAATATTTAATTAGATTGATAATTATATAGGTATATTAGAATGAATATAATTTTCTAAATTCAACCATAACCTTTTTATTTTTAACAAATTAAATTTTTATTAATTTAATTATTTGCATCTAGTTGATTGTTTTTAGATTTGTAAATATAGTTTAATATGTTTGTGTGCATTCATTTAAGAAAATAACTTAAAAGAAGTATTTTTATTAGTTTATATATATATATAATATGTCTCATATTTCTGCTTATGTAATAAATTGTATTTTCTTGTGTTGTATACGATTCTTTAACTCTATTTGTACTTCGGTATATCAATAAAACTTTTTTAAACAATACATATGTATATAAAATTATTTAAGATTATTTTTAAAGGAAATATATAATTTTAATATCAACATTAGTTTCTGGAAAATTTTTTATTTGAAATCATAATATGTATAATATATATTTTGTCTAATAAAATTTATCATTGTTCATTCAATTAATATTTTAGTTTCATCATATATGTTATTTAGAAATAATAAAGAAAGGAAACAAAATTAAAACAAATAAAAAAATTTATAGTAAAAGTTAGATATAATATTTTAATTTATTAAGCTTACCTATATAATTAACAATCATAAAAATTAAAATGAGTGATACACGTAGAAAAGTGACTTCTCTAATTAAATACTTTGAATTATTTGTTCCAAATAAACTTATAGTAAAAAATATGTTAGTTTCTTATAGATAGTTTTATCTATGTAATTTAAAAATATAAGGAAAGTCTAAATCAAATTTAAAATTTAACAAAAAAACTATTTTGAAAATATAAATAAAACTTAACATCTCTGTACTATTAATCATACAAGAAAATAGATTGATAAAGAAAATAATTCTATAACTTAATATATATATTATGTTATTTAAGATTATATTTTAAAAGATATAAATTATTTTTAATCCATCATTATTTTTTAGGAAATTTCCTTTTATGAATGTATAATATTAATTTTGTTTTAAGATAATAATTTTTTCTTTGATTTTTTTTTCTTTTATTATATATGTTATTTGGAAATAATATAAAAGGAAAAAATAGAAAAGTTGATCATTGCAATTAGATTTAATATTATTTAATTTATTAAGGGTAGTTATGTAATTAACCATCATGAAAGTTAACGTGAACGCGACACATAGGAAACTGACTTCTCAAATAATGTTATAAAGATAATATAAGATTATTTTCTATAACTTTATAAACTTAATTCCACCTCCTAAATATTAAACCTTATAATCACTAAATCTTAAACTCAAATGTTATGATATTTTTACTTCTATTATTGTCGCATATTCATCATATTCACAAACATTCATGAACGACGACAACAACATCATAATTAAAAAAAAATTACGTTAGCATGATAAAATATAATAAGAATGACAAAAAAAGAGTTGTATCAAGAAATTTAAAGAAAATATTCATGTAATATTTTTCTTGTAAATACTATTGTGTGTTTGGGAAAATAATATGAGGATGCTTAATCCTAAATACATATGTAAAATATTCGATTTTGGTATAGGATATGTAAAAACGAAAACTACTATTACTTTTTTTTTAAATGGTGTTAATATGTGAATAATTGTCGTTCCTTTTGTTTTATTATATTTTTAATTAGGATTTGGATAAAGGAAAATTAACATTAAACACTATTTTACAAAAAATTTTGTTGGTTTAAGATTTTAAAAAAGGATAATTACTATCATATTATAAGAACTCATAAAAAATATTAATTATAAGAAGACTTAACTTCTTAATTATAGTTTCATGATAAAGTCTATATGTTTGTGTGATAAATCTTGAAATAAATTAATAAATAATTTTATTATTTGTTGTAATAAGACCGAAGAAAACACTATCTTGAAGGTAATTAAGAAGTTCTTCTAATTTAATTTTAAATATACGACACTCAGGATCATACACAATAATATAATATTATTTTCTATAACTTTATAAACTCAATTCAACCTCCTAAATACTAAACCTTAAACAATAATCACTAAATCTTAAACTCAAATATTATGATATTTTTACTTCTATTATTATCGCATATTCATCATATTCACAGACATTCATGGACAACGACAACAACATCATACTTCAAAAAATTACGTTAGCATGATAAAATGTAATAAGAATGAAAAAAATTGAGTTGTATTCAAGAAGTTTAATGAAAATATTCATGTAATATTTTTCTTGTAAATAATATTGTCTGTTTGTGAAACAATATGCGGAAGCTTAATCTTAAATACATATGTAAAATATTTGGTTTTGGTATAGGATTTGTAAAAACGAAAAATTACTATTACATTTTTTGAACTAAACAGATGTTGATTTTTAAAAAAAATATATATATAATTTTCATGTTGTCGTACGTTAGTTATTGCCACAGTTATACTTAGGTATTTGTACATGTTGTTGTACGTAAGTTAATGGAAGAAGTTAATATTACTATTATGCTTATGTGTGTTTTTCTTATCGACATATACAATTTGGTTATGCTCTTGAAGGTCATGCTGCTAAAAAATGTATACAGAAAGAAGGACTTTACAATGGGATCTTGTAGGTCATGCTACTAAAAAATTTAAATCAAAAGGAAGGATTTTACAATAGACAATGTTACTAATAATTCGACTTGAGCATAATAATTATTGAAACATAAATCCTAACTAAAAGTTATGTGGAAAAACAGATTTTTATTTATAGAATAAGTCTCATACCAACAGGTGCAAGATGGCCTTGCAAACTGAAATCTTCTTATACGAGTTTGCTATCCAATGATTATCAACAAGAGTTAAGGTCAAAGTTTAAAAGGTCGGAGTATATTTGCAAAGTCGAGTCTTACAATTATACATCGCACTATCAAGAATCACTACAATTTCAGAATTTTAGATTTGTAAAACATAGCGATAATAGTTTACTAAAAATATTATATAAAAAAGAGGTTAAAAGTCACACTATAGATGTTAAAGTAAACAAATTTGATGTTTTATCTAGTAATATATTTGATACGTAGCTAATTATCAATAATACATATTGATTGGGTTTTGTGTAATTTTAATATTTTGAATTGCATTGTTTTTAATTTGTATTAAACAATATAAATAATATAGAGAGCACACAAATATATATGTTTCAGTTAATTACAACTAATATTATTTTGAAAAATAAATTAAAAGTTCAGTTTTATAAAGAAATTAAAAAAATTAAAACAATAATTTAAAAAATTATTTAATAGCAAAAGTATTATTTTAAAATTATTTAATAGTAATTTTGTTTAGAAATTGTCCTTTTTAAAAATCCTAAACAAAAAATAAGATTTGACAAAATAATTATTTAAGAATAATTTTCCTTTTCAAAAATCTCAATGAAAATATAATTATAAAGATTATATTGAGCTTGGTTCTTCAAAATTACTAATTAACATGATTGTGACACATGACAGTTATATATTTAAAATTGTGATATCTGTTAATTACAATTAATATTATTATGAAAAATAAATTAAAATTGAAGTTTTATAAAAGAAATAAAAATAATTAAAACAACAATTTAAAAAATAATTTAATAGGAAATATATTATTTTAAAATTTATTTAGTAGTAATTTTTTAGAAATTTTCCCATTGCAAATTCCTAAACAAAAAAAAAAAGATTTGACAAAATAATTTATTTAAGAATAATTTTTCTTTCCAAAAATCACAAGGAAAATATAATTATTAAAATTATATTGGGATTGTTCTTCAAAATTACTAATTAACATGATTGTGACACATGACATTTATATATTTAAAATTTTATATCTGTTAAACTATCTCATAATTAAAAATATATATACAAAGATAATAATAAATGATTTTGGTAAAAAATAATTATAAATGGATGGGCTGCCAGGGCCTGACAGTAAATATATTATTATCGTTGTATATATATTTTTAATCATTATATATTTTAACACATGTAAAAATATTAGAAGGAAAATTACTATCAGATAATCTTTTAAAATTATATTTATTTAGGATTTTAAAAATAGAAAAATTACTATTAATAATATTTATTATTACTTTTAAAAAAAACAAATTTGTTATTATCTTAGTATATAGCATTAATTTTTCTTTTTTCTAGAATTTTTTAAAAGGAAAACATTCTATTTTATAAATCTGCTTTTTATTTACAATTAAAAATACTATTAAATACTCTTTTACGTTTTTATTTAGGATTTTAGAAAAGGAATATTACTGTCATATAACCTTTTACAAAAATCTTCTCTTTAGAGTTTCAGAAAAGGTAAATTGCTATCAAATAATTATTTTTATTTACTAATAAAAAAATTAAATTACTATTTTTACAATTTGTACCAATAGTATTTTTACACTAATTTGTTAATTAAATAACTTTTAGTTTCATGTTCATCATCAAATTCTCTCTTAAAATTTTTATCAAATAACTTTTTACAATTCTCTTTTTGTTAGACCATAAAAATATGTTACAAATCTAAAAAAATTATCAAATATTATTTTACAGTTTTTAAGGTTTTAGAAAATAATTTAATATTACATAATCTTTTACAATTATATTTTGTCTAGAAAAATAAAATTACTATCAAATAATTATTTCCAGTTAATATTAACTATATTTAAGAGTTTCCTTTTTCAATATTCGTTTTTTCAATATCACTAATATTTTTACGATTTTCTTGTTAATTAAATAACTTTTCTAAAAGTTAATTAAAGAACTTTTAGTATCATGTTTATCATTAAAACTTTTAAGTAAAAAATACTATTGAATTCTCCCTAGTCAGGATTTAAAAAGAAAAAGAAAAAGAAATCTTATTTGGTTAAGATTAAAAGGAAATTTTTTAAATTGACACATGTCACAATCGTTTCAGATAATTGAAGTTATTTTTGTTTATAATTTTTAACGCCAAATTATCTATTAAAAAAGACCGTATGTAAAAGTAATTTTTCTTTTCTAAAATCCTAAGGAGAACGAACCTTAAAAGACTATTTTTGTAATGATAATTTTTATTTTCTAAATCTCTTTTAAATCTTAAACAAAAGAGAATTGTATCATATTTTTGATTAACTTTCCGGCCTTTTAATAAGTGTTGTTCCTGGTATGCTTTAGCTCTCTATTTGTCCTCGGGGGTTTCTTGTAGTGAAGCAATATAATGAGGCTGAGGCGCGAAAGCTTTCAGATGAAGGTGCATTTGAGTGAGGGCTTCCTTCTAAATTGTTTCTTCATGGTTTCTGCCTTGGTACATGTGTAGTGGTTTGTTGGTTTTCATCGTGAACATGAGGTTCAGATGAGATCATTGTGGTTTGGGTGTTGTCATCGTGAACTTTTGGTTCAGATGGGGTGTTGGCTCTTCACGAAGAAGTCTTCCACGTTACGTGCTGTCTTGCTTAGTTCATTGCAAGACTTCCGGCTAGTCATCGTCTCTTTAAGTTTTACTCTTGTATCTTTGGAGTGTTAGTTTATGGGTTCGCTTAAGGAGTGTTATGATTTGTTCTATGTTTCTTTGTTGGTATGTAGTCTGTATGTTTTGGGCTCTTGGTCCCCCCCCCTATGGGTTTAGTTTCCGGGGAAGTGTATGTGTTCCGCCGGTTTTAGTGTTTCAACCTTGTATCCATCCTTTGTTATCAATGAAAATCAGTAGGGAAAAAAAGATATTTTGTACTAATAATTTCCTTTTTTTAGATCTCTTTGTAAATTCTAAACAAAAAAAATTATATCATATTTTGACACATGTCACAATCTTAGAAAAAAATATTGACATATGTCGCGATTATGTTAATTAGCAACTTTGAAAAACCAAACTTTATATAATAATAAGATATATCAGATCTATTACAACGTAAATATATATTTCTTAATCTAACTTTTACATATAAGAGTAAAAAAATAATGATATCGTAATATTATTATATTTTAGTCCAATGAGTTATCAATAAAAAAATTAAATTTAGATGAAGATAAAGGGGGGGAAATAGATGGAAGCTTTTAAGTAGAGATGAGAACTTTAATCAAAACTCGTGGGTCCTGCCCCATTTGATCCGCTAGCGGGGCGGGTGCGGATCGAGCGATTTCAAAATTTTGATTTGCGGGTGCGGATTGAGATTAATTTAAGCGGGACGGGTGCGGGTCAGCCGAATATGAGTCGTGGATACCCGTCAACCCGTAATTTTTTTAAAAAATGATTTTAAATGATTTTTTATTAAAAAATTGGTTTTTTACAAACAATAAACTATTTATAAAAAAATCATTTTCGTAAAATATATAAAATATTATAAATGTTTAGATAATTTTAATTAGAAATACCTTATTTTATTTTTTAAAATTACATAATATATAGTTAAAATAATTATTTTAATATAATTATTATTACCGGGTTTTAAGCGGGACGGTGCGGGTATGAGATTTTGGTTTGCGGATTATGCGGATCGGATTTTGAGTCAAAAAATGACTCGATCCACGGGTCTGCGGCGGGTTGACCGCTAATTCAACTTTTAAGTGAGTTGTTACTTTACCAAAATAGCCCTACCATGACTTTTATTTCTCGAGGGTAAAATGTAACTACACAAGGAAGACAGTAGACAACGGCGGAGAGAGAGAAGAAAACCTCAAAGTTTAGAGCTTGGCGCCATCAGCCAAATCGAAAAGAGTGAAAAGGAGGCGCTGATTTGAGATTTTTGTATGAGATTTTTGGTTTGCGGATTATGCGGATCGGATTTTTGAGTCAAAAATGACTCAATCCACGGGTCTGGCGGGTTGACCCGCTAACCCAGCTCAACTTTTAAGCGAGTTGTTACTTTACCAAAATAACCATAACATGACTTTTATTTCTCGAGGGTAAAAATGTAACTACACAAGGAAGACAGAAGTAGACAACGGCGGAGAGAGAGAAGAAAACCTCAAAGTCTAAAGCTTGGCGCCATCAGCCAAATCGAAAAGAGTGAAAAGGAGGCGCTGATCTGAGATTTTTGTATGAGATTTTTGGTTTGCGGATTATGCGGATCGGATTTTTGAGTCAAAAAAATGACTCAATCCACGGGTCTGCCGGGCGGGTTGACCCGCTAACCCAGCTCAACTTTTAAGTGAGTTGTTACTTTACCAAAATAGCCCTAATATGACTTTTATTTTTCGAGGGTAAAAATGTAAATACACAACGAAGACAGAAGTAGACAACTGCGGAGAGAAAGAAGAAAACCTCAAAGTCTAGAGCTTGGCGCCATCAGGGAAATCGAAAAGAGTGAAAAGGAGGCGCTGATCTGAGAGTTTCCGAAAGCAATCTCCGGCGAAGATGACTGAGACAATAACATCGGCGATGGAGGTTGACGTAGACGAGAATCATCCTCGCAAGCCGAGTAACAGCAACAAGGGCAAAGACGTCGCCGGCGGCTTCGGTGCTCCGCCGCAGAGCAAGGCGACGCCTTGGGTCGAGAAGTACCGTCCTCAATCCCTCGAAGACGTCGCAGCACATCGTGACATTGTCGATACGAGTAATTGAGCTTACCCACTCTCTCGAATTTCATCACCTAGGGTTTCAATTCTTCCCCCAAGTTTTAGGGATTTAGTACGTAATTCACAAGATTTGTTGAAGCCCGAGACGATATTGGCTTAAAAATTGAGTCTTTTGAAATGGGTTTGTCTCTGATTATGCCCTGAGGGCTGAGGCTTCGTGTTGGTGAAATTGAAAGTGAATGTTAGCTTCTAATGCTTTTGCTCACTGAAGCTTTTGTTTTTGGTTTTTGTGAAACAGTTGATAGGTTGACCAATGAGAACAAGTTGCCTCATCTTCTGCTCTATGGTCCTCCTGGTACAGGCAAAACATCTACCATTCTAGCTGTTGCCAGGAAACTTTATGGGCCCAAGTACCGTAATATGATTCTTGAACTCAACGCCTCTGATGATAGAGGCATTGATGTTGTCAGGCAGCAGATTCAAGATTTCGCTAGCACTCAGAGCTTCTCACTGTGAGTTTCCTATTGCAATGGCTTTACCCATGTTTAGCTGTAGCATTGTGCTGAGTAGATGAGGAAGATATCATTTCGTGTTGCAAATTTGTTGTGGGTGATAAAAATAATAATTGAATTCATGAGTGCAGAGGAAAATCTTCGGTGAAGTTGGTTCTGCTAGATGAAGCAGATGCCATGACAAAAGATGCTCAGTTTGCTTTGCGTAGAGGTAAAACTTTATATACTCTTCCTAGCTCTCTCGGTTGTCTTTTTGTATGCTTAAGTACGGTGCTAACTAGCATGCTTCTTTTCTTAAATATGGCTAGTGATTGAGAAGTATACAAAGAGTACTAGGTTTGCGCTCATTGGAAACCATGTGAATAAGATCATCCCAGCTTTACAGTCCAGATGTACCCGGTTTAGATTTGCCCCACTTGATCCTGTTCATGTGAGTCAACGTCTTAAACATGTCATAGAAGCTGAAGGGTGAGAGAATAAAAGTTTACTTCAAATCTTATAAACTATTTGTTTGTTGTGTCTTGTCTCCACCCTTTGCTAATTGTTCATAAAATGGACTAGGCTTGATGTAAGTGAGAGTGGTTTGGCGGCTCTTGTACGGCTGAGCAATGGAGACATGAGAAAAGCCATGAACATTTTGCAGTCAACGCATATGGCGTCAGTGAAAATTACAGAGGAAGAGGTTTACCTCTGCACAGGAAACCCATTGCCAAAGGACATTGAGCAGATATCTCATTGGCTTCTAAATGAATCATTTGCTGAAAGCTACAAAAGTATGTGAACCATAACTTACTAAAGTTAATTGATTCCATTTTTTTTTCCTGGCTCTTCTTTGATTGCTATCTTACTCTATGCAGAAATATCAGAAATGAAGACGAGAAAAGGACTTGCCATTGTTGATATTGTCAGAGAGGTTACCATGTGAGTAACACATCTTTGGTTGCTGGTTCTACTACTCTGCTATCTGCTCGTCTTTGAACTAACTTATTGTTTCCTCAATCTGTCAGGTTTGTTTTTAAGATCAAGATGCCTTCACATGTCAGAGTACAACTGATAAACGATTTGGCAGACATCGAGTTAGTATATTTTTCTTTCGTCAAACCTGTGTGGATTGTTCCATTGTTAATTCCTGGAGTAGAGAGAGTCTTCAGCTTTTTGTTTCTAATTTTGAGTCTGTTTTCATGGGTTTATAGGTACAGATTGAGTTTTGGATGCAACGACAAACTGCAGCTTGGAGCTATCATTTCTACTTTCACACACGGCAGGTCTGCCTTGGTTGCTGCAGCAAAGTAAAACTAAAACCTTTGTGTTCTTTTATCTTTACCATTGTGGAAACCCCTGCAAAAGTAGCTTTAATATGATTTTGGTTTTTAACTCAACAAGAACAGAATGTTTATTACCTCGGTGATGTTTTCCTGATAGTCTCTATGTACATTTTTATATGGCGGTCTCGATGCCACCTTGTTATGCTCTCATCTCATGGCAGGTGCAGGTTGCTGAAAACACTACTCCCGTTTGACAAAATTACATGTTTTTAAAAAAAATTATTTCAAAAAATTACATTTTTGTATTTTCAGTGCATGTTTTATCAATTAATAACAATTAATTACAAACTTCAAAAAAACTTAATTGTACTTATTGAATTCTAATTGGTTTAGAATTATGGAAAAAAATCACAAAAAATTATGTATTTGTTATATGTTTTATTAATATGTGTGAGAAATCTATAATATGCATCATATTGAAGCAAAGGGAGCAGATCCAAGGTCACTGATTTGCTTATTTCCAATTACTTTGATCAAAATACGTTTTCTACCATATTAATGAACAAAAGTTACAAAACCAGTAGTAGAGAAAAGAGTGAACTGTTCTGTCTATACCAAAAATATTGAAACATGATTCAAACCTATATCCTAAGCACTAACTACCTGTATTTTTAATATTATGTTTAATAAAAATTCATATTTTCTCTGATACGATTTACTATTTTCAACTTATATAACAAAGCTTCATAAGGGAATTTTATCCATTCCATAGTTCTATTTAAAAAATATTCTCAATACTATATATCAGATTTTAAAATGAATTTATTCCAAAATTAAATATAGCAGGGAACCGTTCTATTGCTATGTTGGGTCATACATAGTGTGTGGGATGTGTATCTCCTTCTAATCAACGAGCAAAATAAAAGCCCAATCCTTCCCTTCGGGTTCAGCATAGCGGATTCAAACCGGTTAACCGACACGTGCGATGGAGTCGTTTCCACCACTCGCACGTGACAGCTTAGAAAGTTCTATGCCGAACAACTAGTGGATCAAGCGTCGACCACATCTGGTTCCCGCCCAAAAGCCGCGAGACAATCTCGTTATCGGCGATGGCATCTACGTAACTAAATGGAAGTTGAAGGCCGTTGCCCCATCTACTCGATTCGGTCTGAGCCTCGCACGTGAACCCCGGAGACACAACTTGCTGGTCCGAGCAGCTCGAGCCAACCATCATTTCCGGTTTGTCGAAGTTTATCATAACCGGAGCCGTCGCATGACCGTTCTCTACCTCGCTCCGTCGTTTCTCGATGACACCTTTCTTGTTGTATATACGACACAACACCCAATCGTCCAACTATTCATCAAACCAATACGTCCGGTTAAACCAAACCCGTTACAAAATCATATTAAAAGAACCCGGTTTAATTCGGTAAATCACTCACCCTTAAACTGTTTCCCTTCCGAACCGACCGGTCAACATCGGCGAGCCGGTATTCGTGCATAATCCAATTGGTTTTCTCTCCTCTCGGAGGCTTCCCGGAATAAAACACTAGAGCCTTCTTTATACCGACTGGTTTAGGACGACCGATCGGTTTATCAGCACCTGTAGCTTTCCAATAGCCAGTACCAGCAGCCCTGTTCGGTCTTGAACCGTTTGGGTACTTTCGGTCTCTTGGTGAGAAAAAATACCACTCCTTTTCTCCATACAAAGCCATGTCTGTTAATTGAAAAAAAAAAAATCATATGCTAAACTATTAAACCGGTTTAACAAACAGATTGATTAAAAGGAAAACAGAACGTACCGGGAAGGTCCCAAGGATCATATCTATACAAATCGAGTTCGGTGATGATAGGGGCAGGGATCGGCTGCGACGCGCATTTACGGCAGAGATACATGAGGACGAGCTCCTCATCCGTCGGATGAAATCTAAATCCCGGTGGAAATTGCAAACCAGCCCCTCCTTTCATCATTATTCACCTTTTCTTCCTCTTACTGTTACTTTTTTTTTTCCCTCTTAGTGTTACTTGTTCGTGAAGATGTTTTGAAACTTCTGTAAGCAAAGAAGAGAGATGAATATATAAGACGAAGGGAGTTTGACACGTGGCGAACAGATAGGAGCTCCGCGCTGGTGAATGGAATCTCAACAAAAATAGTAAAAATGTTTTAGTGACAGGGTAAGGTTAAATTGTAGTGGAGGATTCATTGAAGTAGATGGCGAGTGACACGTGGCAGATGATAATGGTGGTAAGTTTTGTCACTGCTTACATCAGACTATTTGGACTATAGCGGTCCGAAGCATGTGGATTTTGGGAAAGAGCGATGAGTATCGACACGTACGATCTCACGCGTGTAACTTTCGAAAAAGGAGACCAACCGTGGACCGTATCTAATCATTTTTCACTCATTGATTTCGTGAGGTTTCAGACTTTTCAGGGCTTGTTCTTTTCGAGCTTATAGTAGTATTAATGTTTTGAACTATTACACGGGCGTATATTAGACGACTATTCACGGAAAACTTTTTATACAATCATTTGAGTTACTCGAAGTTGCTTTCATATTTATCTGGTTTATCACTTGCATATTTATCTAAGAACCAGAGTATTGGAGAATTTTCACATAAATTTTCAAAAAATGTCTTACATCGTGTGAACAACGGATCACTGAACTGAACAATACATAAGTACAGGACTGCATAAGTAATGTGCTAATCCTCCAATTTTAAGTTTATACGTTTATTACTAATATAATATCATAATTTATAGTTTGATTCAACATATGATTTCTCGTATAAATAATTCTCTAAATGTAAGTGACACATCTTGTTTTAATATTTTTTTTTTGAGAAAAATTGTTTTAATATTTTTGAGATGTTAGATTTTAAGGTTGTTTCCATTCTGATTGTTTCTCATTCACATCTCCAGATGGCTTATTAAAGGTTCCACATCGTGTAAAAAAAACCTTGGACAATCTTCTATTTTTAAACTAGTTTTTAGATTAGAGTTAAACTCATTATTAATAAAATATTAAACTAATAAAGAATTTTTTTTTTCCGAACTACTAAACGATGGCTGCTATGTAGTCTTAAGACAAGTTTATTAGAGCATCCGCAATGGTAATCCTTAAGAGAAAGTACTTAGGAAAAAAATAATTAAATAATCAATGGACCTCACCAAAAGCTAATGATTCAATCCCAAAAATCCCTAAATAAGGATTCTTTCTTAGTGATTCCTTCTTAGTGAATCCCCACGAGACGTGGCGACCGCGATTGGTTGATTTTTTTTTAATTTAAATCTGAAAATTTTAAAAAATAATAATTAAAAAATCAAATTCTAAAGACTCCAATGGGTAACACCATTGCGGTTGCTCTTACAAAATCTGTATTTTCACTAAACGTTGGGTTCAAAATTCGAGAAACTTCACTCATATGTCTACTTTCATAACCTAGAAGCTAACCGCGCACAGCTCTACCTTTTTTAATTAAAAAAAAAACTCATATTTATCAACTTATGTCATTGTCACTTTTTAACGCTTGTCATCTTCTTTTATGGAGTCCACAAGAGAACGTCATCTTCAGCCGCATGTACCACCTACTAGATATACGCTCAGACATTTCCCACGTGGAGCGGCGATGTAAGTTCGGCCGCCTTTTATCTTGGTGGGTTGAATTTGAGATAAAAAGCTCAAAAAGTGAAGAAAAGTGTTTAGACACGTGACGGGATGTGGATGGTTCATCAATTTTAGAATCACAATGATCCGATGCATGAATTTACCAGCATCCCAGAACTTACAAGTACACATATGAGAAGACCCCCCAACCGATATAAAATAAGGTCGGCAGAATTTGAACAAATATTCGTGTAACGACCAGAACTATTTGCACATGTGACATGCCACGTGCTTCTACCAGAAGCCATCAAACGCATGTATTTTATGTTTTTGGTGCGGGTTTTAGATCAGCTTTAATGCTATGGACCGAACCAGCATATACGAAAAGAACAGGACACGCAAATCTTCACGATGTGGACGTATCATCACCATCACGATAATCAAGATAGGGTTGCATGTAGAAGTTAAAAACGGTCGATTATGTATTGGAACAAGACAACAAGTGCTATAGCACCCCAGGCATTTGTCTGAGAGGTCACCAGTTCGAGTCTCGGATGGGGAGGAGTGTCCAGGGCCGTAACAGGTACAGACATAGACTGGTTCCAGGTCTAGGGAGATTAGGGCCGAAGACCCGAATTTCCTGGTTAAAAAAAAAAAAAAGTGCTATATTTCGGTGAGGATCAAAACATTCAGATTAAACCGGTAAACCGATACTACATTTCAGTTCAGAGGATTAACAGATACTATGTGACCGAGATGGTTCTTCTACTTAACCAAATTAAACCGGTAAGCCGAACTTGGACAACAGAAGATTACGTGGTTTTAGATCAATCCATCCTTCCCTTGAGGAATCTCTCCTTGATTTCATTTGGTGTTCTGTGGATTAAACATCAACACGAAAGTATGTTACTATCTTAAACAATATAACCTTTTTAGAAGGCTGTTGTAGAAGAAGCATTGTTCTTGTAAAGACAAGATGTGGAATTAAAGACGATGGAGAGAACATAACTTACACAACGTAGACATGTCCTCCTCAACATTACGCAATACGTTTTATCACAATAAACCTAGATTCTACAGAAGTATTCCTACATATGAATAATTTTGTTAAACAAACGTCGACTTTGAAACGTCTCATTGCTAAACCCTATGAAAATATTACGTCGTCTATGACCAGCATACATAATGCTCAAACACCATTCCAAGCAAACCTAGATTCTACAATAATGCTCACAGGCACAATATAATGATAAGGCCCATTATTGTCGTCTATAAGAGTGAACACAATGTTTAATTCAAAAAAAAAAACGAACACAATACACAAACGACGAGGGTATTCATCGTCTGTCTCGTAGATTTACAAGCGGTTAGGTCGTAGCGACGCTACAGTGGTTGTTATCGCTGAGGTTAGCTGTTTCATAAACTCTAGTCAATTCGATTCTTCTTATTATTGCTATTATTCCTCGTAATCGATATCTGAATGGGAACCCTAATTAAGTTGACGTAGATTTGATCATTTTTAGGTCAAAAATTGATTCTTACCTCCTTTGTAGAAAAAGAGAATGACGCTGTTGGGCAGTCGAAGAGTGGCCGGCACTGAGAGAGCAATGCAATATCTTACTCTAGAACCTGGCAAATTACCTGAAGCCCTCAAGTTATACGCTGAAGCTTTTCAAGCAAAGTTAATCGATCACTACGTAAGACCAAAGTGTTCAACTGAAGATCCTCAATTCCTATGTAATTATTACTCCGTGGGCTGGTCCTGGTTCAGAGTGAGTACTGATCAAATTATTTTGTATTTTCTTTTTTTTTACATGCCTCATTGTTAAGTTTTACTAATGGACTTTTGTTTCTTCTTTTTTTCAGTTCTTTCTTAGAACTACCTACAGACCTCAACTCTATTGGACGGCTAAGACATGACAAAAGATTTGTTGAAGTTGAACTAAAACACCCTACAGAAAACGAAAGTGTAATGCTGAAAGATCCTTTTGGTATCTTCTTTCTTCTGATAGAGGTACGTTTTTTTTCACAAAATTCTTAGTGTACAGTCAATTCGAGTCTTCTTATGATTACCATTATTCCTTGTAATATAATATCTGAATTCAAAACTGATTCTTCTTATGTCTTTTTTGTAGAAAAAGAAGAAGAAGACTCGGTCTGTTGTTGATGACCACGGTCTCTTGTATAGGCGTATGCGTAACCGCATTGCATACGCATTTCCTCAAGATATCAGTCCCAATGAGCTTTGTACTATTAAGCTCACAGCGCTGTTTGTAACCCGCTATGGGATGGGTTTTAGAAAGGCTTTGAAGAAGATAGCGCCTACTGAGTTTGGGTTTCTGGAGCTGAATCATATCAGGAGTGGTCTTTTTGTCGACTTTGTGCAAGTCTACACCTCAATATTGGAGCCTTCTGAAGAGGTGGGTGGAAGTTGCGATTTTATGGGCAAGGCACTCGAGTTATTTTTCCACATTCTTCAGCGGAAGAAGGTGAAAATGGGAGTGAGCAGGAGGTCGGTGGTGGAAGTGGACGCTTTTTACTGGTGCTGCAGACTACTTTGCCTACAAGGACGTTGTTGGCTACTCTGACGTCATGCCTCGACCTCAACACCGTTCCGTGATGATAGCTCAGCTAGAGGGGCAAACTCTGAGAACGCCCCTGTCTTGGTGTAGTACTATCTTTTATGTCTCACCCGAGGTGCTTGGAATTATTAAGCTCACGGCTCTGTTTGTGGCGCGGTATGGGAAACGCATCGGTTGGGAACTGATGGAAGAAGAAGTGGTTAAGAAGAACCCACTTTTTAGTTTTCTGGACCCAAGTGATTCCGGCTTCCCTTGTTATAACATGGTTGTTAAGGTCTATTCCAAAGTGTTGTTTAATTTCGAACAAGTCTATTCGACGGATATCGTTCTCCAAAGATATTTCCAGTGTCTTCAGTGGGACGAGGAAAAAGATGAGCCGAAGGATATTGATGATTTGTATTCTTTTGTGGAGTGTGTAGACTCTTTTGCTCAGATGGAAGATGAGGAGTTTTATCATGTAATGGGCAACCGTGACGCCTATGTGACCCCTTTGGATGATCGGACCGCTATGATTCACCACCGAACACATGTGTACCCTTTTCATGATCAGACCTCTCTAGTTCACTGTCGAGCACTTGTGTTGTACCCTTTTCATGATGAGACTTCTCCAGCAAATGTTCAGGAGGAGGTGATATTCTTTTTTTCTCTTTCGAACTTGGTAGTTTGTGTGTGCTCATTTGTATCTAATTACATTTTGTTTTTAGGGTTCCTCTACCATCAAAGTTTCTGTTCCAACATTGGATGGAAGGGAAGTTATTGAGATAACAGTGGAGTCGTCATTGGAAAAAGTGTCGAGTTTGAAGGAGAAAATAGTCAAGGTGATTCAAATCCCTTCAAAGAATCTGAAGTTAAAGGGGAAATCAGTTGGAGTTTTGAGAGAAGACAAGTCACTTGCAGAGAACAAGGTTGAAGCAGGAGAAATCTTAACAGCGACTTGGCGTTTTTCAAGATGGGAAGAGTATGTCGCTTAGTTGCTTTATATAAAAAAAAAAACACTTGTTTTTGATTTGGCCTCTTTTGTGTTTCCATCATAAAATGAATCGCGTCTCTAGTGACTTTTGTCTATTAATTATTATGAATGCTTGAATTAGTGACTTTTGACCATTATTATGAATGCTTAATTTGCTACGATCATTCCCGAAACCTCTACTTATATTAAGCCGGCATGGCATGAATATGCCATGAGTATTTGTTTTATTTTTATTTTCCTCATATAATTAATCGCAGAGAGTTTCATACAGACAATAATAAATATAGAATTTTGGGGGATATGCTCTCACTTCCTTCACTTGTGAGCAGTGCGAGCATCGAGCCAAGCAACAATGTCGTTGAGTACTGTGAAAATATTTTCGTCTGTATCACCTTCTAGAATGCAATGGTAGCCACCTGGATAGAGCTTCAGAGTTTTGTCTTGGCTGATTGCTTGGTCGTGAAGGAACTTGCTCACATTAGGAACTGTGACTCTATCTGCAGCTCCATGTAATATCAACAACGGCAACGAGACCTTATCAACTTGCATCTCAATGTCTCTTGTCGCGTTTAGAAGCTCAACAGCAGTTTTCAGACGCGTTTGGTCGTCGTAGCATATCACATCATACTCAGACTTGATCATCCACAAACAAAAAAACATCAAAGATGACGTCAGCTAATATGCTTATACAGAAACTAGTCTGTTGAAAAAAAAAAAAAACTTACAAGTTTTCTTTTACTCGGGTCTCTGAAGAAGAGCTCGCTCATGTCTTTCTTTGGAAAGAGCTTTGCTTTGGGAAACAGTGTTGACATCAAGATCAACGTGTTCAAGACTAGCTTAGGAGGTTTTACATCTTCTGAGATCTTACACATTGGAGCCACAAGGATAAGACCATCCCAAGCTTGACGTTCTTTCAGATGAACTTTCAATGCGATAGCTCCTCCCATTGACTGTCCGAATAGGAACCGAGGGACATTTCTCAACTCAGGTCTCCCTAAGTATCATAATACTACCACTTAAGAAATAACACCCTTTAAAGCAGATTCAAGAAACAGACAAAAGTTTGGTTTACCTTTCATTTTGGTGAACTGTTCAATAGCATTATCAGCTAAGTGATCAAAGCTTGGGATGTGACCATGCAAACCATCAGATAGGCCAAAACCAGGATGGTCTATAGCATAAACTCCATAACCAGAACCTGCTAGTTGCTTTGCTATACCTGTAAAGAAAAATAAAAAACAAACCCAGAGTTTTCACACATACAATAAGAAGAAGAGCTTTCAACTTATGATCCAAGTACAAACATGTAACCAGACATGAACCTTTATAACCGAACGAACCGAAATCCGAATTTGAATTTAAAAAAACCTGAATCCAATCCGAACCGGTTTTAGAGAAATATCCAAATGTGACTTAAGAACTAGGTATTTTGGAAATCAGTAACAGAGGTAATTTAGGTAATTTAGATATTTAAAATATTTTTGGAGATCTTAAACAGAGGTTTAATTCGGATAAATTTTTAGATAGTTTAAGTAATTTTATAAGATTTTTTTAATAGTTCAGATAATTTTAAAATACTTTCGGATAGTTTATAAAACAATTGGTTTTGTGAGTAATTTCAAATAATATATAAAACTTAATATAAACTAAACTTAAAAAAAACGAACTGAATCCGAACCAAAATTTAAAATGTTGAATAGATTTATAAGGGCTTAATACTGAAATTCCAAAAATCCAAAATAAAACTGATCTTAACTGGGAACAAAAACTACAACTAACTAACCATCGAAGAAGAAAGTGCAAGTACTGCCATAGCCATGACAGAAACACACCGCCGCTTTGATTTTAACTCCGACCTCCGGCAACCAACACTTGCAGAAAATCTCCTCCCCTTTCGAGTTTCTCTCATACCACTATCACATACACACACACACAAGCATAAGATGATTCAAACAAACTACTTTAGAGTCTTCTTTTTTTCACAGAAGAAACACAGCTTACCTCCTCTGTTCTGATCCCAACCGGAGCTTTCTGCCACACACACCAGATTCAGACGATTAGAAACGAGATCGATACGTTAAGATTTCGCTATAAAGTAAAAAGAGTGTCGATGCGAACCTTGAACAAGCAGTGATCGAGCCGAAGCTGCAAATAAGCGAAAGCGGAACGCACGCGTCGTCTCGCGGGAGCTTGATCTAGATCCTCCGAGGCGATTCGATTCATCAAGTCACTCACTCCATCGATCGGAGATCGTTTCGCGGAAACAATCGCCGCCGGCGCGAATCGTCGAGTGAAGGAAAGAGAAGAGGTTCTCCTATTATGGTAGGGAGAGAGAGTCGAGGGAAGGTTGAAACGGGAAGTAAGAGCGCGATCCATGGATGCAGGAGATTCAATTCACGGATCCGAGATTGTGAAAATCAGATGGGGGAAAAAGAAGAAGTAGACAAAAGAGTGGTCTACTACTTTTTTGTGCGGGAAAATTCGCACGTGTAACACGTGGGTTCACACTGCACGTTTGACGTTGACTCTTTTTTTTTTCTTGTATAAAACGCGGCCGTTGCAGACATTCGAACCCGGTCTCGGAGGTCAGAGGGAAGATCGCCGTCCATCCGGTTCGACTGCGATCCAAAATGATTTCCCGGTCTGGGTTAGCATTATAAACCGGTTTTGCCTCCATTATACTATTTATGGGCCTCTCCAATAACGGGCTTTAATAAGGAATTCCGGTTTATTATATTCTTTTATTTGACGGTTACTAATTTAATAAAGAAAAACCGGGTTAACTAACGGCAATTTTCCGTATAAAACCGCCTTTTTAGGGAAAATTAAAAACAAAAATTCGAATCGACGACGGTGAAAATACACTGCACAAGTTTCGCCACTCTAACTATAAAAGCACTCTTAAAACCCTCAGATCTCAGTGACGACGACGATACTCGAGTAGACTACGGTTTAGAAGATAAAAATGGCTTCGTTTAGGTCTTCACTAGCTCTGTTCATTCTCGTGGCGATCGTCGGTGCCGTAGACGCCGGAAACGTTACTTACGACGGAAGATCGCTGATTATCGACGGCCAGCATAAGATCCTCTTCTCCGGCTCAATCCATTATCCTCGCAGCACTCCTCAGGTCAGTTCCTCTTCTTCTTCATATACTCTCCGTTAATTTAGTGACGTCAACGGAGCTTTGATCTCTGAATATCACGGCGAGATAGCGCCGATCAGTCACGTGAATTAGCACACGATCATCGACAGGTTGCGGAAACGAATTGCATGATGATGAAGCCGTTAGAGATGAAGAGGAGGATATAATCGTCTTTTCGTAATTTATCTCGACTTGGCCGTTTTGAACTTGTGGAAATTGCGAAACTAAGTCCTTATATTTATGATATATTCTTAATTAACCCCAAACGTTTCGTTAAAGTACAAACACCTCTATGATTTGGCGGGATCTCATTCATCTGCAAATATTAATGGAAGTCGAAATCGCAGATGTGGCCGCATTTGATAGGAAAGGCGAAATCTGGAGGAATAGATGTAATCGACACGTACGTGTTCTGGAACATTCACGAGCCCCAACAAGGCAAGGTGAGTGAGTCCCCTCCGTCTCTTTATACATCCAGATCGAGTGTAGATTCCCTCATTTGCATAAGCTATTGATGTAATTCGCGATTCTGCAGTTTGATTTCAGCGGTCGCCGTGATATCGTGAGGTTCATCAAGGTAATTCAAGCGCATGGCTTGTATGTCTGTCTTCGGATTGGACCATTCATCCAAGGTGAATGGTCATACGGGTAAGCTTTTTTCCCGCCATTAGGTTTTAGGTTCGTTAAAGATTTTTTTCAGTGTGGTAAAAGGTCAAATCTTGTGGTTGTAGGGGTTTGCCTTTCTGGTTGCATAATGTTCCAGGGATTGTCTTTAGAACTGATAATGAGCCATTCAAGGTAATACTTGAGTGAATTTGAACGGCTTGCATGCTTCCTATGTATGGTTTATAGAGAAGATACGTTTTTTTATTTGCAGTATTACATGAAGAGGTATGCACAAATGATTGTTAAGTTGATGAAGTCGGAGAACTTGTATGCGTCTCAAGGAGGGCCTATCATACTCTCACAGGTTTACTTTTTTTTTTTCCCTTTCATGTATGTTTCCTTTGAAGCAAGTCTTTATTACTGATATCAAAGTTATGGGGGGAAAAACAGATTGAGAACGAATATGGAATGGTAGCTAGAGCTTTTAAACAAGAAGGAAAATCATATGTCAAATGGGCAGCAAAGTTAGCTGTGGAACTTGAGACAGGAGTGCCATGGGTCATGTGCAAGCAAGATGATGCCCCTGATCCTTTGGTTGGTTTTATATGTTTGTCTTTCAGTGTACTTTTTTCTGTTTCTAGTTCCTTATTTATGTTATCTTATCGTTTCTGTGGTGCGTCAGATTAATGCTTGCAATGGGAGGCAATGTGGAGAAACATTTAAAGGGCCTAATTCACCAAACAAACCTGCAGTATGGACCGAGAACTGGACGAGTTTGTATGTCCCCTCTCAGATTTATTTCTTTGCTGTCTACTTCCTAGTTCTTCTCATATAAATATTGACTTTGAGCTGCTCCCTTTGTATAGTTATCAAACATTTGGCGAGGAACCCTTGAAAAGGTCAGCTGAGGATATAGCATTTCAGGTTGCTCTATTCATCGCTAGGAATGGAAGTTTCGTAAACTACTACATGGTAGTTTTTGAGTTTCACTCTCTGTTTCTTTATTTTGAATATACAAGATACTCGGAAATGAATGTTAAAAATACTGATATAGTATCTTCTTCCAGTATCATGGAGGAACAAACTTCGGAAGAAATGCTTCGCAATTCGTAATCACCAGTTATTACGATCAGGCTCCACTTGATGAATATGGTAATATTTCTCACCCCCAATATTAAACTTGATCCAAAAATATAACATAGAGGCTTGGTGCTAACAGGGTTACTTCGGCAACCAAAATGGGGACACCTTAAGGAATTACATGCTGCAGTTAAGTTGTGTGAAAAGCCTCTACTTTCTGGACTGCGTACTACAACATCTTTGGGGAAGCTACAAACTGTAAGAAAAACCCAACAGTATCTTCACCTGTTTGATATCATGAAGAATGCTGTAGCAGTGTTGTTGATGTCTTATTTTAACAGGCTTTTGTGTTTGGGAAAACTGCTGACCTATGCGCTGCCTTTCTTATGAACCAAGACAATTTCCATTCCACTGTGCATTTTCTCAATTCTTCATACACTCTGTCTCCAAATTCTATTAGTGTCCTGCCAGACTGCAAGAATGTCGACTTCAACACTGCCAAGGTAAGCTCATACGTCAAGACTATAGTTTCATGCAGCTTTCTTGAGATGCATTCGTTCATATTTTCGGATGTGGATTAGGTTAATGCGCAATACACCACGAGAACAAGAGAACCAAGACAAAAATTGTCTTCTCCTCACATGTGGGAGGAATACACAGAAACTATCCCGAGTTTCAGTGAGACGACAATAAAATCAGAGTACTTGCTTGAACACATGAATACAACACAAGATGCTTCTGACTACCTTTGGCAAATATTTAGGTAAAGCCTATCTTATCTCATTACGTTATATACATCATTAGTTAAATAGTATATGCTAGGCTGTTTGGACTTGGAGATTCCATAAGTTATTATGTTTCTTTTGCAATACAGGTTTCAACAACCTGAACGAGCTGAATCAATTCTTAAAGTCAACCACATTGGACATGTTCTACACGCATTTGCTAATGGGAGATTCATAGGTATGCTTTTGTATCTCGGAATCCTACTCAAGTGCCAAAGGTTTTTTCTATAGCAATCATCATCGCCATTTTATTTAAATGCTTCTATGTTTGAGTTAATTTTAGGTTCTATGCATGGAGCTTTCAAAGCGCAGAGATTTTTGCTAGAGAAAAATGTGTCATTGATTAATGGCACAAATAGCATCGCATTACTCAGCGTAATGGTAGGATTACCGGTGAGTCCCAATCTTTTCTCATCAACTTATTGAGTATTTGTCCAAACAGAGTACTTCTCATGCATATGTTTAGCAAGTATAAAAAACCATCTTGAGTTCATTATTTTCTGAAGTCGTTTCTCCTGGAAACACAGAATTCAGGAGCACATCTAGAGAGGAGAGTTGGTGGATCGCGGAGCGTAACGATCTGGAATGGTAAACAATCACTGTACTTCCACAAATATGCTTGGGGATTTCAGGTAAAACTTCTGACTTTGATTCTTTATAAGAACTTATTTCCTTCATGTTAACTAACACTGCCTCAAAACCGTCGCGGAGGTTGGGCTGCATGGGGAGAATGTACATGTTTACACAGATCAAGGGGCGGCCACAGTTCAGTGGAAGCAGTACACAGACTCCAAAAGTCAGCCTCTAACTTGGTACAAGGTATTGGAAAAACAAAATAGTACCAGGTCAATATATTACTCAAACTTCAATCTCTCAAGGTATTATTTTATCTCTATAGGCTTCGTTTGACACACCAAAGGGGAATGATCCTGTGGCTTTGAACTTGGGATCAATGGGAAAAGGGGAAGCTTGGGTGAATGGCCAGAGTATTGGTCGGTACTGGGTCTCATTTCATACTACCAAGGGAAGCCCTTCTCAGATATGGTATGATATTGCTGACTCGTCTATTTGAATTATCTCAGTAACATTCTGAAGCTATGTTCTCCTATGTTCAGGTACCATGTACCGAGATCTTTTCTTACTCCCAATAGTAACCTACTTGTCATCTTGGAGGAAGAAAAAGAAGTGAACCCTCTTGGTATAACTATAGACACAGTGTCAGTCACTGAAGTCTGTGGTCACGTCTCTAGTTCACATCCTCCTCCTGTTGTCTCTTCGAGAAGAAGAAGCCACAACCAAACTGAACACCCACATCTTAAGTACCTGTACGACAGGAGGCCTAAGGTTCAGCTCCAGTGTCCTTACGGCAAGAAAATCTCAAAGGTGTTATTTGCAAGCTTTGGTTCTCCAAAAGGAAACTGTTGGAGGCATTCTATTGGAAGCTGTCACTCACCAAACTCTTTAGCTGTTGTACAGAAGGTAAGTTACTATTGGTCCCTGTAAAATTACTCCTGGTTACTGTAATCGCAAAAACCCAAAATAACATTTGCTAGTGAATTTATGCAGGCTTGTCTGAGAAAGAGTAGGTGTTCTGTAGCAGTGTGGAGCAAAACATTTGGTGGTGATTCATGTCCACACACGCTTAAATCCCTGCTTGTTCATGCTCAATGCTCATGAGATTGCCAACTCGTTAGTATAGATCTCTCTTCCTTTTCTTATCATGAACAAAGTAACAAAGGTATTCATGAAGTATTACAATAGCACAATACAAGGTTTGACCGGGAAACATTCATTTATCATGGACCACCTCTTTTCTAGCCATGACCGGTTTGATCTTCATGACACTTCGACATCTCTGGTCTATTCCTTCTCTCATTCTCTTATGCACCTCTTCATCAAGTGTATCCACCATTCCTTCTGAGCTCATAGCATCCAACACCAACTTATATGTATACTCCCTCGGAACCAACCCGGCCTCCACCATCTCCACCACCAAACCACGAGCCTCAGCCACTCTCCTAGTCTCAACAAGAGCGTGAATCAGCGGCGTGTACGTGCTTGAACCAGCTACACCGTGACCCATCTTCTCCATCATCCTCATCATCTCGATCCCACGTTCTATCTCATTGGTCACACTGTAATACCTTATGAAAGAATTATACGTCACCTGGTTCGGTACGCACTCTCTCTTCTTCATATCTTCAAACAGCTCCAAAGCCCGACCAATCCTGTTCGTTTTGCAGCATCCATCGATCAAGCAATTGTAAGTCACCACATCAGGTGCAAACCCTCTGAAGAGCATTTCATCAAACACGTATAGACGCTGTGGTCACCACGCTTTTTTCTCCGTTCTCACGCCTCGAGACTCGCCGGAGAAACTCCCAGAGACCCTTAGAGTCGATTCCTCTGGCGAACAGACACGCCATGTCTCTGCAAGTGATCTCGTTATGTTCGAAACCGAAGTGTGTCTCGACCCAAAAGAATGAACTCCGTCGCTTTATGCAAACGGTGATCAAATCATTGAATTTTGAAGCCAAAACTTTATGGTAAGTTCTGGACTAACATGTGCGTTGATAAGTAGACCGCATAGCAAGTTTACAGATATACATAAACAAACAAAACAGTTTACAATCAAAATCATAAATTTAAAAAATGATGAAAGCCATGTAAATAGTTACTCTCTCCGTTCCTAAATGTAATATGTTTATAAAAAATCTGATGTGTTCTAATAAATAAGATGTTTTCAAATTTCTAGGTAGCTTTTACTTTATTAAAATCTGTGTATCCAATCATATTTAATAATCTATTTTTATAATTGGTTGAATATCATCAATTTATAGTTTCAATACTATTTTCTGTACAAAAGTTAATTTTCTTAATATATGTGTTTTTACCTAAACATCTTATATTTAGGAACAGAGAGAGTATATTTTTCCGGTGTAAAGCTCGTATCAAACCTTTTCCATTGTCCAAATTCTAAATATGAGCAAAAAAACACTATTGACGGTTCTTTACTGAAGAAACTCGAATATATGAAGTTTGTATTTATGAAAAGAAAAGTTATGTAGAATTTTTTTTAGATGAAAATGAAGAGAAATTAAGAAGAGATAAAGTTTTGTTGGGTTAGAATGAAGGAAAAGTAAATATAAATTGAACTCTTGAGTTTTAAGAGATCAAAAATAGTAGTTTAGGTGGTTGAAAAATTGATGATAATGAATTTGTCGTAATAATAAAGAAATTAAATAATAATGAAAATTTTGTAAATATTTCACAAAGGGAGAGCGTGTAAATTTTATGGATGAATAGTAATGACAATCGTATGTTCAAATAATTATCGATTTATTGTGCTGAGTAGCTAAAATCATGGTAAATAACCTTCGTTAAGCATTTTTTCTGGATGCAAAACTGGTAATTCGATTTTTAAATTCAAAAAAGGAAATATTATCACCATGTGAAAGATATGAACAACTCTCTAAAATGTTGAACTTTAAACATTTTTCCGTATTTTGAATAAAAAGTTAATAATAATAATAATAATATATAAAACATTGATACACTTATATGAAACTTGAAAAAAAAATCTGTGCTTTAAAAACGCAAATCTTAAACATTATCAAAAACATTGGCTTATATAAATCAAATAGATGTTCTTATATTTACTCTGAAATAAAACAATTATTACATGTGAACTATAAAATTTAAAACAAATAAACTAAATTATTACATGTAAACTATAAAATTGTTGTGTTTTAAAATGTCATATTAAACAATTAGTAATATGTTAAATATTACGATTAATCATGTAATACAAATAATTATGTGTGTTAAAATAATATAATTATCCGCACGGTTGTACGGTTCAAGATCTAGTATAAACATTATTTTTTATTTCTTCACCGGTTTCCATCAAACGGGTTGACCCAGTTGGAGACCTTTGGGTCGTTCCGGATAACAGCAAAAGGACACAATATATACGCAACGGTCAATAACATAAAAACGTTGTGTAAGTTTTGTTCTCCTCATCATGGTCTTCTTTTTTTATTTCCACATCTTGGCTGTGATAGAACAATGGAATTCTCTTCTAAATAAATTTGAGATAGTAACATACTTTCATGGTGAAGAGATGTTTTCAAGAGAGATTCCTCAACGGGGTTTGAGAAGAATGAGATGATTGTGGGGACGAGGAAGAAATTTTTTGTTGAAAGTGGAGCCTGGGGATATCATTTGCCATTATTGGCTTGGACTTCTTTTCAATCTGCACAGCTCTCTGTTTGTTAGTCACACACCAAGGGCAAGTTTGTTTTTCATTCGAAGCATCCAATGCTGCCTATCGACGGCTGGAAATACAGTGATGATTCTTGTGGCTATTGAACTAATGTAATTAATTGGTCAAACTCTGACGTTTGTTTTATACTTTTTCCGTTTTATTTTAATTGTCCTTTTAGGTTTATACACACAGATTAATAAAACATATGATTTTGTATATTTTCAAAATAAAAACACAATTATCTATACACCTAACCATATTTCAACCAATAGAAAAATAAAATGGAGAATCTTATTAATAAATTTTGCATAGAAATTCTAAAATCACACTTATTTTGAAACAAAAATTTTTCTTTACCACGACAATTAAATCAAAACGGAAGGAGAATAAGCTAGCATGATCGTAGCAAATTAAGCATTCATAATAACTAATAGACAAAAAGTCACGCATTCATAATAATTAATTAATTAGAAAAGTCACTAGAGACGGATTCAATTTTTTCTGATCATATATGAAAACACAAAGAACGCCAGCCAAGTTTTCTTTTTATTTATAAAGCAACTAAAAGTGACTTACACTTCCCATCTAGGAAAGCGCCAAGTCGCTGTTAAGATTTCTCCTGCTTCAACATTGTTTTCTGCAAGTGACTTGTCTTCTCTCAAAACTCCAACTGATTTTCCCCTTAACTTCAGATTCTTTGAAGGGATTTGAATCACCTTGACTATTTTCTCCTTCAAACTCGACACTTTTTCCCAAAAAAACGACTCCACTGTGATCTCAATGATCACCCTTCCATCCATTGTTGGAACACAAACCTCGATGTTAGACGAACCCTAAAAACAATATGTATTCACTGCTAATTAGATACAAATTAGATACAAAACAAGCAACCAAGTTGGAAATAGTCAAAAATATTTACCTCCTCCTGAGCCTTTGCTGGAGAAGTGTGATACACATGTGGTCGACGACGTTGAACTAGAGAGGTCGGATCATGAAAAGGGTACACATGTGTCGGTGGTGAATCATAGCGGTCCGATCATCCAAAGGGGTCACATAGGCTTCACGGTTCCCCATTTTATGATAAAACTCTTCATCCTCCATCTGAGCAAGAGAGTCTACACACTCCACAAAAGAATACACATCATCCAAATTATCCTTGAGCTCATCAAGACACTTGAAATATCTTTGGAGAACGAAATCCGTCCTATAAACTAGTTCGAAATTCTTCAACACTTTGGAATAGGCCTTAACAACCATGTTATAACAAGGGAACCCGCAATCACTTGGGTCCAGAAAACTAAAAAGTGGGTTTTTCTTAACCACTTCTTCTTCCATCAATTCCCAACGGATGCGTTTCCCATACCGGGCCGCAAACACAGCCGTGAGCTTAATAATTCCAAGCACCTCGGGGGAGACATAAAAGATAGTACTACACCAAGATGGAAACGGAACGGACAGGGGCGTTCTCAGAGTTTGCTCCTCTAGCTGAGCTATCATCACGGAACGTCGTTCAGGTTTAGGCATGACTTCAGAGTAGCCAACAACGTCCTTGTAGGCAAAGTAGTCTACACCACCAGTAAAAGCGTCCACTTCCATCACCGACTTCCTGCACACTCCCATTTTCACCTTCTCCAGCTGAAGAATGTGGAAAAATAACTCGAGTGTCTTGCCCATAAAATGGTTACTTCTATCCACCTCTTTAGAACGTCCCAATATTGAGTGGTAGACGCCCACAAAATCGAAAAAAAGATCACTCCTGCTATGATTCACCTTCAGAAACCCAAACTGATCAGTAGACGCTATCTTGTTCAAAGCATTTCTAAAAGCCATCCCATACCAGGTTACAAACAGCGCTGTGAGCTTTATAGTACAAAGCTCACTGGGACTGATATCTTGAGGAAATGCGTAGGCAATGGATTTACGCATACGCCTAAAAAAGTGACCGGGGTCATCACCAAACCAAGTCATCTTTTTTTTCTACAAAAAGGCACATAAGAAGAATCAGTTTTGAACTCAGATATATTAATGGTACGTACTAATAAAGAAGAATCGTTTTCATTAGATAAAAACATCATTAGGAGAATAGAATTCATGACTACACTTAAGAGTTAGTTTGGTGAAAAACACGTACGTACCTCTATCAGAAGAAAGGAGACACCAAAAGGATCTTTCATCATTACACCTTCGTATTCTGTTCGATCAATCTCCACAAATCTTTTGTCTTGTCTTATCCGTCGAATAGAGTTGAGGTCTGTAGATAGTCTTAAGAAACCACTGTATAAAAACGAAACAAAAGTCCATTGGTAAAAACTTAACAATCGAGTTATGAAGAATGTAAAATAAAAATACAAAAAAAAAAAATTGATAAATACTCACTCTATATATATAGTAGCATCCCTCGGAGTAATAATTACATACGAATTGAGTAACTTCAGTTGAACACTTTGGTCCTCGTAGTCATCATCGACTAACTTTGCTTGAAAAGCATCAGCGTAAAACTTGAGGGCTTCAGGTAATTTGGCAGGTTCTAGAAGAAGATATTGAACTTCTCCCTCAGTGCCCGCCATAACTATTAAGTATAGTTTAACCGATCAGAATGCATATCACGCGAGATCGAGAGGAAAGAAAAATCAATTCTAAAAACTACAAATAACAACACTGTTATGGAGATAACTACACAAGGCTAGACGACATGAGATTAAAGACACAAAAATCGAGAAAAGAAAATAACCCAAAATTGTTTTTACAAAAGAGATAAAGAATCAGTTTTGGCCTTAAAATTATCAAATCTAGGCAACTTATTTAGGGTTTTCATTCAGATAGCGATTACGACCTAAAAGCTAAAATTATCAAATCTACTCAGCTTAGGGTTTCCATTCAGATATGTAATACGAGGAATAATGAGAAGAATCGAATTGACTAAACTTTGAGTTTATGAAACACTGTACCTCAGAGACAACCACCGTAAGCGTCGATGCGACCTAACCGCCTGAAAAATCTACGAGGGAGACGCCTCGTCGTCAATGTATTGTGTTCGCTTTTAGCATTTTTGGTGTATGCTTTTTCAAATAGAAAATTACTATTTGAATAGAAAAGTTTATTATTTATAAAGAACATTTAAACTAATTATTTTAAACTTCTTTTTTTTTGTTTAGGATTTGAAAAATGGAAAGCTACAGTTAAATACTCTTTAAAAAAATCTTTTGCTTATGATTTTTAAATAGGATCAAATAATTTTTGGCAATCATATTTCTTTAAGATTTTAGAAAACAAAGATTACTACTACATAAATTATTTTATGGATATTTTTTTTGTTTAGAATATGTAAAAAAAACAAATAAAAATGAAAATTACAATCAAATAGTATTTTACATGTATCTTTATTTAGGATTTTAGAAAATGAAAATTACTATTATATAATTTGTTTTTGTATTGTCTTAATTATGATATGATTTTACTTTTTTTTGTATATGATTTGAAAAAGGAAATATATAGTTAAAAAGTCTTTAAAAATTGGTGATTTTCCCGTGATCATGCACAGATATAAATATTTATAAAGTAAATATATTATAATAATTTATTTTATTTACTTTTAATTTTAAATTGATTTATCATTTGTATGCACTATTATATTAATAATATTATATTACTTTAATTAGACATATAATTTTAGATATGTTATACTTAGTCAGTTTTGTTGTTTTTATAGTCGATTTAGTTATCATTTAAGTATATTGAATTGTATCTATTTTTCTGAATTCAAATATGATATTTTTATTTTAAATATATTAGAATTATGATTAATTTTTCTTATTTTTATTTACGTTAGTTGTTGTCTTAGATATACAAATATATTTGACAAAAATTAGGTATAACTTAAGATATATTGTGCTTAGACTGAAATAAAAATAAACTAAAGTATCTGATTGCAAAGTTCATAAATTAATATAACAATGATATTCTACAGTCTCATGCATATATATAAATTTTACAAAAAAACTAAATTGTAACAGTTGATTAATATTTTATTTTCATTTGTTAATATGTTTTGAGTCATCCTATAATTTAAATTTATAAAATAAAATTATCATTATAAAATTATATATTCTTATTGTTGCTAAATCTATGATTTTAGATATAAGTTGCATTTGTCGAGTCACTCATGTTGTGAGTATATTGAGTTACATATATTTTTTCAAATTCAAATTGAAGTATACTTACTTTTATTATTATTAAGTAAAATCAAATTAACTTTATTTATCGTTTAAATGTACATGTATTTTTTCATAATACTTATCAAATTATATGTTGGTTTTTTAAAAACATTTTATAAAACAAAATTAAAAAATAAAGCGATGATCAATGGGAAGTTACATACATAAGTAACTAATACATTTTTGGAAGCTCATGAATACACATCACTATTTACAACAATTAAAACATTTTATAAATTATAAATAATTTAATGTCTTAGATTTATTAAATGATAAACTGAAATTTATTTTAAATAATCTTAAAATGAGAATTCAGATTTGCTTTGGTATTTTGATTATAGTTATATTAAGTTCCACAAAATAAAAACATAAAATTTAAAAGCAAATTTAATATAAAGAAAACAAATAATTTTAATAATGATATAATATAATATGTCTACCTCATTAAAGTATATAGTGTTATTTATTTTAAAATATTTTGTAATTATTTGATCAAAAGATATTTGTTGTTAATTGTTTTCTTTATTCCTCTAAAACGACTTACAAAAGAAAACAGAGGGAGTATATTATAATTAATAAAATAAATATAATAAGATAATAAAAATAATTATTTAATACTAACTTTCCTTTTCTAAAATATTAAACAAGATAATTGTAAAAAGTTATTGATAGTTATGTTATCTTATCGTTTGCAATACAGGTTTCAACAACCTGAACGAGCTGAATCAATTCTTAAAGTCAACCACATTGGACATGTTCTACACGCATTTGTTAATGGTAGATTCATAGGTATGCTTTCCTATCTAGGAAACCTACTCAAGGGTAAAGAGTCTTTCTCTATAGCATCATCATTGCCATTTTATTAAAATGCTTCTGTATTTGAGCTCATTTTAGGTTCTATGCACGGAGCTTTCAAATCGCAGAGGTTTTTGCTAGAGAAAAATATGTCACTGATTAATGGCACAAATAGCATCGCATTACTCAGCGTGATGGTAGGATTACCGGTGAGTCCCAATCTTTTCTTAAGCACTTATTGAGTATTTTCTCCAAATAGAGTACTTCTCATGAGTATAGCAAGTATAAAAAAAAACATCTTGAGTACATTTTTTCTGAAGTCGTTTCTCTTGGGAACACAGAACTCAGGAGCACATCTAAAAAGGAGAGTTGGTGGATCGCGGAGCGTAAAGATATGGAACGGTAAAAAATCATTGTACTTCCACCAGGGCCGGCCCTGAAATTTTGGGGAAGGCTTCGTTTGACACACCAAAGGGGAATGATCCTGTGGCCTTGAACTTGGGATCAATGGGAAAAGGGGAAGCTTGGGTGAATGGCCAGAGTATTGGTCGGTACTGGGTCTCATTTCATACTACCATGGGAAGCCCTTCTCAGATATGGTATGGTAAATTGCTGACTCGTCTATTTGAATGATCTCGGTAATATTCTGAAGCTATGTTCTCCTATGTTCAGGTACCATGTACCGAGATCTTTTCTTACTCCCAATCCTGGAAGAAGAAAAGGAAGGGAACCCTCTTGGTGTAACTATAGACACAGTGTCAGTCACCGAAGTCTGTGGTCACGTCTCCAGTTCACATCCTCCTCCAGTGGTCTCTTCGAGAAGAAGAAGCCACAACCAAACTGAACACCCACATCTTAAGTACCGTTATGACAGGAGGCCTAAGGTTCAGCTCCAGTGTCCTTACGGCAAGAAAATCTCAAAGGTGTTATTTGCAAGCTTTGGTTCTCCAAAAGGAAACTGTTGGAGGCATTCTGTTGGAAGCTGTCACTCACCAAACTCTTTAGCTGTTGTACAGAAGGTAAGTTACTATTGGTCCCTGTAAAACTATTCCTTGTTGCTTAAATCGTCAAGACCCAAAATAACATTTGCTAGTGAATTTGTGCAGGCTTGTCTGAGAAAGAGTAGGTGTTCTGTACCAGTATGGAGCAAAACTTTTGGTGGTGATTCGTGTCCGCACACTGTTAAATCCCTGCTTGTTCATGCTCAATGCTCATGAGATTGCAACTCTTTAGTATTGATCTCTCTTACCTTTCTTATCATGAACAAGTAACAAAGGTATTCATGAAGTATTACAATAGCACAATACAAGGTTTGACCAGGAAACATTCATTTATCATGGACCACCTCTTTTCTAGCCATGACCGGTTTGATCTTCATGACACTTCGACATCTCTGGTCTATTCTTTCTCTCATTCTCTTATGCACCTCTTCATCAAGTGTATTCACCATTCCTTCTGAGCTCATAGCATCCAACACCAACTTATATGTATACTCTCTCGGAACCAACCCTGCCTCCACCATCTCCACCACCAGATCCCGAGCCTCAGCCACTCTCCTAGTCTCAACAAGAGCGTGAATCAGCGGCGTGTACGTGCTCGAACCAGCTATACCGTGACCCATCTTCTCCATCATCCTCATCATCTCGATCCCACGTTCTATCTCATTGGTCACACTGTAATACCTTACGAAAGAATTATACGTCACCTGGTTCGGTACGCACTCTCTCTTCTTCATATCTTCAAACAGCTCCAACGCCCGACCAATCCGGTTCGTCTTACAGCATCCATCGATCAAGCAATTGTAAGTCACCACATCAGGTGCAAACCCTCTGAACAGCATTTCCCTAAACATTCGGTTAGCTTCCCACATCCTCCTCCTTATCGCCTTCCTGCACCCGGTCTGCATCCCGTATCTACAGTACGAGCTTATCAAAATGGTGTAAGTATACGCATCCGGCGGGTATCGAAACCCCGGTAACTGCATCTGATCCAACAGAAATCTAGCCTTTTTGAAGTTCCCCACTCTGCAAAGAGCGTTGATGATCGTATTGTAAGCGTATACATCAGGTTTGCAATGATACTCTTTCATCCTGTAAAACGTAGCTAACGCCTCTTTCACGAACCCTTCTTCTCCTAGGCATTTCATCAAACACGTTATAGACGCTGTTGTCACCACGCTTCTTCCTCCGTTCTCACGCCTCGAGACTCGCCGGAGGAAATCCCAGAGACCTTTGAAGTCGTTTCCTCTGGCGAACAGACACGCCATGTCTCTGCAGGTGATCTCGTTATGTTCGAAACCGAAGTGTGTCTCGATCCAAAAGAAGAACTCCGTCGCTTTATGCAAACCGAGAGATGCTTTCTCAGGATCCATATACGCTCCCGGGCCCAGAACCAGGACTTCGAGATGGCGTCGTATTGATTCATCACGGAGGTTTCTCTGTTTTAAAGGTGAACGGTGACGGAAACCTTTTTGTCTACCGATGGAACGTGGGGAGATGAAGAAGAATCTGGGGATAGAGCGGAGGATGTCGGAGACGAGCTGCTGAGTCCATGGATTCGAGAGTGTTGAAGAGGCGAGGACGGCGTCGAATGGACGGTTTTGGATCATGGCGGCGGCGAGCTGATCGATAATGATGCGGTTGCTTAACGGTTTGGACAGTTTCATGGTGTTGTGTCCTAAACTTCGAATTTAGTTAGTTTACCAGTATAAATACAAAGCCTTAACGTTTTATGAATTACAATTTAGCCCTGTAAGTTTTAAATTGACATATTCTGCCCTTCACTTATGATCAGTCCTACAGTATTCCCTTTTTGAAAGATATAATCTCTAATTCCAGCACGGAAATGATAGGTTTAGAGTTTTCACACCATTTAAAAATAAAGTTACAATATCACAAATAATTTTTTTTTAATCACATAATTTAGAAAATAAAAATTATTATATAATAATTATCTTAATTAACAAGGACGAAATAGTTTAAAAAATCTGACAAAAAGCCAAAAATTTAGATTGAAAATACAAAAGTATTATTTTATGAACAAATAAAAATCTCAAAACTGGCTGACAAAGAAAAAAAAAAGTCTCAAAACTACTATTTTTGTAGAACTGAGGAAGCTTTTTATATATTATACTAATATTATCTCTCGTACTTCAGATTCAGACGGCAGACTTAATATCGAACAAAGAAGATGAATATAAAATATTGATTTTTCTTTTTCCAAAACAATAAAAAGTTATTAGATATGAAAATTCAGGTAAAGCATCTCAGCTAAAACATTGACATTACTTTTGTAGATAATTGACGTCACTATTCTTGTAATCTTTACGTTCTTACTTCTTAACCATGCATATTTTTTGTTTTTTTTTCTTATTAATTACTCCTCTTTCCTTTTTTATATATTTCCAATGGTATATTTATTTCAAATTTTTTATTTATGAGTAAATCTACAAAATTTGGTAAGAAAAAATGACAACAAAAGTGTATATTGACCCAAAAGTAAACACAAATAATATCTTTATAATATTATAAATTTATTTTTAAAAAAGAGGTTTGGTTTGATCTCGAGGGAAATATAAGGGCTTGACTGGTTTCCCGCTACCACCCAAAGCTTTTGCGGTTGGTATGATTGATAGCGTTCAAAACAATCATACATGCCGCTACAAATCGTTTCAAACCGCTCGAACCTCTTAAAATCAAAAGTTCCAGCTAGCGTTTCTTGATTGGACGGTTCGGTTGGATACAAAAATATAAAATTATTTTTCTAAATATTTTAAAATTAAAATTAAAATCAAAATGGAAATATTATAAATAAAAATATATACACAATTTATATATTAATTTAAATTCACAAACAGTGTCATAATTTGTTTTATAAAGACTTTAAACTATCTATTCATGATTAGAATTTTTGAAACTTAATATATATATATATACATTTATAAATAAATACACATATATAAAACGAAACAAAATATTATTTAAAATTTTTAATATAAATCTTCAAAATATATATTAAAATTATAATTTTCAACTATTTAAAATTTAAATAAATAAACATGATATTATTATTAATCATAGTATATTAGTAATTATTATATTTTATCACAATAGTATGTTTTTGTATTTTTATAATGTTATAATATGTTTATATTGGTAATTTATTATTAAACCGCTGCAATATCTTATAATCAACCAGTCATAAATATCCCGCAAACGCAACAATTTTCAAACGTTATGCCAGTCATACAAAACGCAACATAACACTTGAAACCGCAATCACCCGCATCCGCAAACTGTCGCAGCCGCAACCGTAACCGCAACCGCTGCGTTTGAACCAGTCGGGCCCTAAGTCCTCGTTTCTACGACCGTTTCTCTAGTTATTCTTTTTTCCTTCTAGTTATCACCAGACATTTTTTTTGCTTATGGCCTTGTGAATCTTCTTTAAAGTGAGCTTGTTACTTAATCAGGGCGAAGCCAAAGATTTTTTTTCAGTGGGGACAAAATGCTAGAATATGTATAAATTTTACGTATGATTATAGGAGTAGACATCAAATGTGTGAAGAAATATATTAAATTTTAAAATTATTGTGGGGGCATATACACCTATTATTCTCTACCTAGGTTCGCCAGTCACTTACTTTCCTTCCTCGAAATATCACCACCAGATCAATAATCATTTCTTAGCAAATCAAGAATTAATTTAGTCTATTTTTAAAATGACATTGATCAAGTATTACTTTAAAAGGATAAATATTATGCAAGTAGGTTGGAGGTAAAGATTCATGAAAAAAAAATAATCAACATGATGCAAATTCAGTTTGAGTAGTGAAAGGTTTGAGAGTATTTAGTCTCACCAACCTGGATTTAATCTTCAATTCATCTGCCAACTTTGCACTAAGCTTCACCAAAAATTTGTGTTTGATTCTTAATCATTGAAAATAACTTTTCTTTTAAAATATCATCAAAGCCATATCGATCTGTTTGGTTGGAAATTGTAATTTCATCACTCTTTCCCAAGAAAAGTAAATGGAACCATTGCAAAGAAATTAGAAAATTAGGCCCTTTCTCAAAAAAAAAAAAATTAGAAAATTACATTGAATGCAGATATAGATGAATTTATATCATAGTGAGTCAACCAAGAATAGTAACTGTTTTTAAAATCGTGTGATCAGAGTTTTGGATTTGTTATTTGGACACCAGTCACCACAGTCCAACATATAAATAGGGAATTACAGAAATGTGAAAACTCTTTCGATATGATTTCGGGACCCTACATTTTAGAGTATTACATTCTAGTCCAAATATTATTAGGCTTCTGTTGTTTCGGAATCGGATGGCTAAAGAACCAAATCTCGTCCCATTTGATTGAAATGTCTTCAAAAAAGCCCAAACCCGGCCCATTCAGCATCGTTAGCGAGCCGTGGCGAGAATCGGAGCGAAGAGAAGGACGACTTCGGCGAGTCCCATCTGAAAGAAACTGATCTCCGGCTAGAAACAGTCCACGTCGACATCGTCTCCATATCGGAGCAGTAACCACGCTCCAACCTCGACCCGGTTTTTCTCCGACCACCTGTCTTGCTCTTACTCAACCTGAACTTAGGCGTCGGGAAACATCCGAGTCCGGCGAAGGCAAAGTCCGGTCTGGGCTCGGTCTCGGATCCGGGTCTGACCCTGTTAGGACGGTTTGACTGCCAACGCTCCGAGAAAGCACGCGGGGAAGAGCGGAAAGAAGGTCCCGGAGAGTAGAATCCAGACCGCGACGGTGGCGGCGGTTTGAGCTTCGAAGGAGTAGAGAAGGAGGGAATGCGAGGAGAAGAAGAAAGGCTCTTGGACTTAGAGATGAAAGAAGACGACGGCGGAGAAAGAGCCGGCGGGAGAAACGGCTGAGAGCGAGAAGACAGTGGTTTTAAGCGGAGAGGAGAGAGTTTCTTGGGAGGTTGGAGAAGAGGTGTGTTTTCGGGTCGGGTCTTGGGTACACCGGGTCGGATCTCCCAGCTGAAAGGTACAGTTCCTGGTCTCTTGAAAGAATCATCAATGACAATAATGGTCATTTGGTTTTTGTTTATGCTACAAGAAGAGAGACGTGAGTTTAGTTTTGGTTTTGGATTAAGAATGAGTTTATATTAGGACAAAACATGAGATAGAACTTAGGAGAGAGATGAGAGGCGAGATTAGTGGAAGATAGAAGTTGGTGGCGGGAAAGATTAGAGAAGTTCATCTACGTAATTTGACTTGTTTCAGTTGCGTCCCCACCATTCACACAAATTTTCAATTATAAGAGGTCACCATATATAATATTCAAGTTTTTAGAATTAATCTTGAAAATTTTGCATCTTTTAATCTAGACCATATAGACTTAAGGCTATTATGAAGATTGAAGAGTACCTTTGTTTAAAAAAAATTAACTAAACACATCTTAAAACTGCTTATTTTATTTAGTTTTGGATTCATAGGCTACAAAAAAAATCACATATTCAAGTATTCAAGTGCTCTACAATAGTTTCAGCACGCGGTTCTTCATGATTTAGACGTGAAAGGGGAAAATGAAACCAACTCAAAAAGAAACTTGTTGGATAGTAAAATTTCAAACTTTGAAATGATCAATGACCTTTTTTTCCCTACACGAAACGCAGAAAGGGATAACTACTAAAACTTTTGTCTTCTCTGCAAAAGATTCCAACTTTGTCTTAGAATCTGTACAAAGGCATCATGATAATGACATTTGTCGCATAAAGGTCAAACCAAACTTCAAACGACCAAGTGGAGTGTCATACGTCAAAATTCGTATTGCTTGCTACTGTTACACTCATCTGCGTCGTCTAGAAAGACTCCTAAATCTTAACGCATAAAAAGTTAGATTAATCGATTCTTATGATCATGAAAGATGACTTGAAATTAGAGTACAAGCATATTCATTTTTGGCGCCACGTAACGTCTATTTACGATTAATGGGCTTTCTTTTTCATTTCTGATAAGGCCCAATTTATCTTACTTCCGAAACGCTGCGTTTCGCATGTCTTCAGTCTTCGTTCATTCTGTAGCCTCTACAGGTTTATTATCCTCCGGTGAACAAAACCACTGCTCGTGAAGACAAGCTCCACTTTACCCGTACAGGTGAGAAACCTAAGATGTTCTGATAATGCCGACATATGATTATATATGTATGTATATATCTATGTTTTGTGTAAATTGGCTTCTGTTTTCATTTATGTCCATCAACTGTTCGACGAAATGCCACAGTGATGTTTGACTTCAGTTTATTTTATCGGAATACAGATTTTATGACCTTTCCTGAGTTCTACTCAGCATGGCCGCCATCAGAGTTCTCAACCATCAATCAAGATTCATGTCTGCAAAGCTGTATAGCTCAAGTGGACAAGTGGTCGATGATGTTGCAGAAGTAACAAAGAAGATATCCAAAGTAATGATGTCTTCTCCCCAACAGGTCCTCGAATCAGCACTAGACCAAACCGGCTTAAGGGTTTCTCCGGAAGCAGCCGAAAACGTCCTGAACCGGTTCAGGAACGCCGGTCTGCTAGCGTACAGATTCTTCCAGTGGTCCGAGAAGCAGCGCCACTACGAGCACAGCGTCCGCGCCTACCACACGATGATCGAGTCCGCGGCCAAGATCAAGCAGTACAAGCTCATGTGGGACCTCGTCAACTCGATGAGGAGGAAGAAGATGCTTAACGTGGAGACTTTCTGCATCGTGATGAGGAAGTACGCGAGGGCGCAGAAGGTGGACGAGGCGGTCTACGCGTTTAACGTGATGGAGAAGTATGATTTGGCGCAGAATATTGTTGCGTTCAACGGGTTGTTGAGCGCCTTGTGTAAGTCCAAGAACGTGAGGAAAGCTCAGGAGATATTCGAGAAGATGAGAGGAGAGAGGTTTAGGCCTGATGCCAAGACTTATAGTATATTGATTGGTGGGTGGGGAAAGGAACCGAACTTGCCGAAGGCAAGAGAGGTTTTTAGAGAGATGGTCGATGCGGGCTGCGAGCCTGATGTGGTGACTTACAGCACAATGGTTGATATATTGTGTAAAGCTGGGAGGGTAGATGAAGCTCTTGGTGTTGTGAGGAGCATGGATTCAAGGATCTGCAGGCCAAGCTCTTTCATCTATAGTGTACTTGTGCATACCTATGGAACAGAGAACCGCCTTGAAGAGGCTGTTGATACGTTTCTAGAGATGGAGAGTAGTGGGATCAAACCAGACGTGGCGGTTTTTAACTCGCTGATAGGCGCGTTCTGCAAGGCTGGTAAGATGAAGAATGTGTATAGGGTTTTGAAAGAGATGAAGAGTAAAGGCGTGACGCCTAACTCCAAGTCGTGTAACATCATCCTACGCAATTTGATAGAGTGTGGCGAGAGAGATGAAGCTTTTGATGTGTTTAGGAAGATGATCAGAGTGTGTGAGCCGGATGCGGACACGTACACGATGATGATAAAGATGTTCTGTGAGAAGAAGGAGATGGAGACTGCTAATAAAGTGTGGAGACGCATGAGGAAGAAGGGTGTTTTTCCGAGTATGCATACGTTTGCGGTTCTTATTAACGGGTTGTGCGAGGAGGGGGATACTCAGAGGGCATGTGTTTTGTTGGAGGAGATGATTGAGATGGGGATACGACCAGCAGGTGTGACGTTTGGGAGATTAAGACAGTTGCTTTTAAAAGAAGGTAGAGATGATGTGATCAAGTTTCTTAATGAGAAGATGAATCTTTTGGTCAATGAGCCTTTGTGTGATTGACAAGTACAGTCTCAGAACAGCTGATTTGTAAGCGTTACTGGGCATGTGTCGTTATGTCTGATTGGCTCAGGATCCATTTCAATTGTTGTAAAGTTGTAATTGAAGTTGAAACCAGCAGATTGTTAAAGTTACGAAGCTGGTTTTGGTCCATTGATTCATCATCAGTAACTGGTTGTGTTCAGTCTCTCAAACAACAACGGTTCTACCAAGTATCGTTTTTATTCAAACCGATATTAATATTAAAACTAGTTCTCGATCCGCACAGCCGTGCGGATAATTATTTTCATTTTTATACATGTAACCATTTGGTTTACATGATTAGTGATATATAGTTTTAATACTTACCATATTATTAATAGTGTATTATAGCATATTCAATACAACAATTTTATAGTTTGCATGCAGTAATTTATTTTTATTTTTTTTTCAAATTATTAGTGATAGCTCTCTTATTAAAACATGAACACTAAGTAAAATCTTACATTATTTGATATTTACGACAAAATCCATTCAACTTAATATTAATTTCTCTTATTAAAACATGAACACTAACTAAAATCTTACATTCTTTGATATTTACGACAAAATACATTCAACTTAATATTAACTTAGATATTAATTTGGGATAATTTGTTGAAAACCAAAGGAAGACCGAGAAACTAATCATGTACCAAAAATAGTGAAACAGGGAGATGGCGTGGCTACGTGGAGAGAAGAAATTGTCGACATTGCCCTTACAGAAGAAAGATCTATCCTATTTTATCCTAGGTATGAAAGTACATTTAGAATCTTCCACAATCTAGCTAAGTACAGAAAGATGTAGAAAGTATATTGGATTAGATTTAGGAAATAAACCTCGTTCAGAGTTAATGAGCAGTGCCCTCCTGCAGGTGTAACCTCCTCCGCTCACGGTCTGACACATACGGCAACCAAGGGAAAAAAGTAGAAAATCCAGCTAAGAGATTGCCTCGAAAACGCACACAACTTGTGGTTGTGAAAATCTGGTACTGTTTAGAAAACATTGGGCGTGTATAAATGGTGGTGTCTGGTATGCTAAACTCAGAAAAACACAGAGCAAATCGTAGAGGTTAAATCTGAAGAAAGGTTAGCTTCTTCTTTTTATAGTCATCCCGAGAGACTGTGATAGCGGTTAATTTTCTGAAGCGTATTTATTAGTCCGTTTATTGTTTGTTCTCGATTTGTCTACAATCTTTAACTGTCCTGAGTTAGTTAATTATCAGTAGTAGCAAACAAAACGTCAATTTTGCAGCATTTATGACTCGTAAACTGATTGTAAAAAATTCATAGCTGAGTATGTGAACGCCATACACAGATTTTTTTGTTACTGATTACTGATTTATTGTGTTTTTTTGCAGGACATGGGGAGGATGTTGCGTATATGGCGTGGAGAGTGGAGGAAGAATGATTCTCAATACTGGCATTTTGATCCGGAACCAGCAGATTTCGGTTTGACTTTGTACATGGAGGAGGGTGAGAGCTTCGCGAATGTTGAGGCGATTGTGAGGACCCATTATGGTGTCAGTGAGAGCACTCCAATGGTTCTCACGTACGGGTTGCCTGACTGGATGGTTGTCCCGAGTGGTCATACTCCACCTCTTACCATAGGGAGTACGACCGAGCTTGTTGAGCTGATGGCCTCAAGGCCTTGGATGGTGGAGTTCACACTGTTGTTGACGTTGGGGGCCAAAGGTGTTGCAGAATACCATTTTAACCGCCGGGCGCCTTTTTACATTGGTTCCTCCTCTTTTGTAGTTGACCAAACTCAAGATGCAAGGGCAAAAGCTTCTTACGAGAGTGAGTATATAATATTGAATAAATTGCATATGCTATGGTTTATAAGATATAGAAGTTAACTGACATATTGGGTGTGTCAATATAAATGTCTCAGGGCTGGTGTTTGGCGGAAGGATGGTAGCAAGTGAGTCAGTCATGAACGAGATCTTTGGTGAGGAAGAAATGGTTGTGTTTTACCGAGTTGCAATGGAGATGGAGTTGGCTGACAAGGAGAAGGCTCGCAAGTTGGAGGAGCAGAAAGGTTTGGGGCCTTGCCTGATTTGTCTGGACGATGACACTGAGATGGAAGACGGCAGCAAAGGTGTTGGGCGTGAGGAATCAGCCAAAGGAGGTCTTCAGAGTAAGTTTCTCTAAACACACCATTGTTGAATATGTGAACTTACATTGGTATTGGATGGTTAACAGATTTGAAGTTTAGTTAAAAAAAAGGTTAGTATGTTAAATATAGTGCACAATTATGTAAATTTAAATGGAACCGGTTACAATTCTATGTCCATGGTTAAAGTAATCTATAAACGGCTAATCCATGTTTAGATTAATATGAAACCATGTAAACAATGCACAATTATGTGAATTTAAATGGAACCGGTTACAATTCTATGTTCATGGTTAAAGTAATCTATAAACGGCTAATCCATGTTTAGATTAATATGAAACCATGGAAACAAGCTAAGAAAAATTGTATTCGGTTATAATGTCGTTTGTCGGGTTAATGTTAATGATAGGACATTTATCTATTTTGCTCAGGGGGACAAGGGTCTCAGGATAAAGGAAAAGGCATCATGCAGGATTCTGAGGGTCAGACCAAGGCCCCGGCTGTGTTGTGGGACGTGGGGATTGATCTTCTGACTTTCCCTGAGTTTTGCAACCGTGAGCGAGCTGCTGCAATGGAGGCAAGTGAGAATGCATTCTGGGAGAGTGTTTTGCATGAGGAGACAAAATCAACTGATGAGACAGAGTCAACTAAGGGTTTCTCTGACAGCGATGAGGGTGGTGCTGGTGGTCTTGGATCCAAAAGAGATGGAGCTATTGAGAAGGAGGGAGTTGTTGTGGTCATGGGTGATGATGGTGCCTCATCCACAAGCAACACTGCAGTGATTTGCACTCAACTTGGTTCAAAGGCAACATCAGCAAGCGTGGATGTGGGGGTTGAGGTCGGAACTGCAGTGGGTGTTGGGAATGTTAGTGGGATCCCATTGGAGGACAAAGGTAAAAACCAAGTTAAAACTATACGTTGAACAATTACTTTTAGCTTACGAAAGTGATGACTGATATGGTTTGGGTTAATCATGCAGAGGAGCGAGGCGCAGAGAATATCACACAGATAGGTGATGACCTTTCCGAGGGATGTCAGCAACTTCCTCCACCATCTTTGATGCTAACCTTGGCTTGCGGGGAAGACCAGACAAATGTGGAGACAAACCCTAGTAAGACCACTGAAGGGTCACCTCATGCAGGAGAGAAAGAGGGTGGGTCTGAAAATGCTTAAGTCCAGCAGCAGCTGATGAGTCCTAATGTTAAATTATGTCATCTTTTGTTTTAGTTTTCCATTATCGGGGTTAAGGAAGTTGTAAACGGTTAACATAAAGTTTGACCAGTGTTGTAGTTTTTTGTTGGGGGTAAACTTTTGGGTAACCGTTTATGTTTAGTATGAACCGATGTAAGAAGGCTTGAATAACTTTTGGAATAATGCATGGATGAAAATGCAAAGTTATGTTATTATCTGAGTATAATTTATTTTAACTGTATCTGCATTAGACTTGGTTATGTGAGAAACACGTTTGTCTCATCTTGTTCTGGAAATGAACTAAAGAGTTAGAGAATAATATAAGGATAATATATGTATAATTATTAGGTAAATATGAGAATTATCTCACCACTACACCGCTATTAACATATGTAACCTCTTTTGGTGTTCAGGAGAATTTGGTGACCAGGAAGGAAAAGTGGCAGTTGGGATGATTTTCAAAACAAGAGATGATTTCAAGCAGCATATGGCCTTATATGCAATCAGCAAGAAGTTTCGTTTCCGAAATGCAAAATCCGATCCAACAATGATGATCCTAAAGTGTTGTGGAACAGGGTGCCCGTGGCGCGTCTATGCGGTTCGGTTGAAGGAGTGTGATGTGTTTGAGATAAGAACGTACGAAAGTAGGCACCGTTGTACCATAGACGAGCGTGGGGGTTATCAGCATCAAGCAACAGCTTCTGTTATTGGCAGGCTAATGAGGACAAAGTTTGCTGGTACGGGTGCTGGCCCCCGTCCAGGAGAAATAAGGCAGATGATGCGGGGTGATCATGACGTCGATATCTCTTATTGGAAAGCCTGGCGATCAAGAGATATGGCAATAGATAATGTACAAGGGTCGTGTAACGAATCGTACATTCACTTGCCATCGTATCTAAACAAGCTTGTAACTGTGAATCCAGGAACCATAGCCAATCTTTGCGCAGAGCCCACAGATGATGGAGGACACCGTTTCAAGTACATGTTTGTGGCGTTGGGAGCTTCTGTGAAGGGATATCAGTATATGAGGAAAGTAATTGTGATTGATGGGACACACTTGAAAGGAAAGTACGCAGGTTGCTTATTGACGGCCTCAGCCCAAGACGGTAATTACCAAATTTTTCCGTTGGCTATTGCGGTGGTCGACAGCGAGAACGACGCATCGTGGGAATGGTTTTTCAAGCAACTAACAACGTTTGTGGCAAACAATGGGGATTTAGTGTTTGTGTCTGACAGAAATTCTTCTATTTACAAGGGCTTGAGCAAGGTACCTGCCGAGAATCTTGGCTTAAAGTAAATTTGATTAGCCGGTAGTGATAAATATTGGTAGGTTATAATATAATTTAGACATGTTCAGTATTTGTTAGCTGGTTGCAGTGTTGTTTATACAGGCAAATATCAATCGTTGAACATTACTCCTAGCTTACCATTGTGCATCTATAGGTTTATCCTGGCGCGGGGCACTGTGTATGTATAGTTCATCTAAAGAGGAACATCCGTACGAATTTCAAGGGGAGGCACCTGCCTTACATGGTTGCCAAAGCAGCGAGGTCATACAGGCTAGAGGACTTCTACAAAACATTCAACGAAATCAAAGAAATGGATGCTGGTTGTGCACAATATCTGTTGGATATAGGGTTCGAGCATTGGGCAAGATCCCATTTTTCTGGGGATAGATTTGACATAATGACGAGCAATTTAGCGGAGTCGTGGAATGCAGTCTTAAACAAGGCCAGAGAGTACCCGGTTATCCGGTTGGTTGAGTATATCAGAGGAAAACTGACGGAGTGGTTTGCAAGCAGGAGAGCATCAGCGAATAGGAATACCAGCGTCCTGTCGCACCGTGTGCTCGGGATCGTGACAAGAAACTTTGAGATGACAGGGGGTTATGAGGTAGCTAATATTGCTGATGGCGAGTTCGAGGTGCGGGACAAGAAGGGGGGAAGCTTTCATGTGAAACTAGGTAACAAAACTTGTAGCTGTTTTGCATTTCAGAAGCTCTGTATCCCTTGTCCACACGCTATAGCTTCGGCGTTACAGGCTGGTGTGTTGGTTGAGAGTTTAGTGCTGGAAGCTTACAACGTGGATATGCTGAGGGGTGCTTATCAAGAGAGTATAATACCAGTGGGGGACTACAAGGGATTTCCAGAGAATGATGCTATTTTCAATGGTAGGCGCCTTAGTCCTCCAGCGACGAGACGCCCCCCGGGTAGGCCTAAGAAACATAGGTTTTTCTCGTGGAGAGAGAATGGTAATGTCTACCAATCCAAACTAATCTATGTCCGTGTGTTTTTGCATTTAGTAAAATATATAGCTGCAATTGACTATCTGTATTGTGGGACTTGTCGATGAAATGTGTCCGTAGGAGGATTGTATGCAGTGCAAGGGTTTGAACCATAACAAAGCGACATGCAAGCGTCGATATAAGAAAAAGTAATAAGCCGAGGGAGGGAAGATGATTGCGGGGAGTTGTATGAACGAGGATGGTTCAGCAGGGCTAAAATAAATTGTTGTTATGTATTATATTGTAGCTTTCTGCTTTCTAAGGATTGTTGGATTGGTGGTTATATCGCAATGTTATGATAAATAAAAGTTTTCCTCTTTAATAAGGTGTTGAGTAGTGAGTTTGTAGTTTTTCCGGAACAAGTCTGAAAATTGGATGGATGGTTAATATGATTAAATACAGACTACATTAGATGTTGGACGGTTAATAATACATTAGGCATGTCATTGAACATGCTATAGAATACGTACTTGGGATGTGCACGTATGATTTGCTACATGTTGGTTACCAATGTGCAGTATTGGAATGATGGTTAACAAGTTAACAAAATGGCAAAAAAGAAATATAGCCAGGAGATGGTAAAAATGCAAGTAATGATTTGGATGGCTAACATGTAATTTAGCTGTGTATACCATAAGTTCGATTTTTTTGGGTATTGATAATGGCTAGAATGTAGTTTAGCTGTGTACATCATATGTTCAATTTATTTTGATATTGATATAGTTGAGTATATTATTGGCTACGCTTCTGATATCAATAGCTATCTAATAAATGAAAAAAATCCATAGTGCATAAGGTTAGAAAAAATATTACACCTTCATAAATTATCCGAAGAAGTATTGCATCAACATTAAACATACATCGATATCATAAAATGCATAAGAGTTCACAAGGCAGCACGATAGTCCGATTTCTAGTATAAAGACTTAAGAAAATAACATAATACGCAGTTCGCGAAGTAAAAGAGTAAATGACGATTAGGTTACAGCATCCCCACAGTGGCTTCGTAAAACATAACCGCCAGCCTCTCAACTTCACCATCGATTTTATCAGCGGTAATGCATTTGCAGACGTCGACACCTGCGATGGCGTGAGCTTGTACAAGTAGAATGGCTGACGCACCAGAGTCAGCAAGACGTGTATTTTGCGGAATGCATCGAGGTCTCTCAATGGGCATTGCTCTAGCGTCTTTGTGCAGTAGCTGCTTACCCCCTTGTTTCAGAAGGTATGGAAACATCTGAGCAATGGGACTAACCTCTTTCACCATCACGCTGTCTGTCCTGAGCGCTATGTTGCAGTCCATCACCACAATTGACCACCTTGTGCAGTCAATGCAAACACCAACCCAGTGCATCTTGTCAAGATTGAAGGGAAGATAGTAACGCTCTGCCTCGGGATAACTTCGAAATCGCTCAAGTATATTGCTGGGAAATCGGAAGGACTCTTTCTTGGGCATCTTAGAAAACTTGGTAAATAGTTTTGAGAGCTGGGAAACAAATTGAGTGTCCATAAACACGGGTTGGTTGGACTGGTTTGGGGCTAAGTTTAACGTAAACTGTGATCTTATGTGGGCCATGATAACATCCACAACCTGAATTTGGGAAAAAAAAATATATCTATATATCACTACCAACACATAAAACACATAACTAACTACCACTACCAACACGTAAATAACAAAGCGGAGCAGAGAAAGGTACCTTCGGTTGCAGGGGAGCTGATCTTTGAACAAGCTCAAATAGGTCATTGCTCTCAAGCGTAGATTGACCAATGCGTATTGTGCTAAACGAGTACGGAAAGGAACATTGGTTAGACGGTATCTACAATAAGTACACTGATATGAATTAATTTAGCCGTCTATGCTATGAACTTACAATGGTGACTTCAGTTTATCCAGGAGAGCAGAGAACTTAGCGGAATAATCAATGTTACCGCTGTGTTGTTGGGTCTACACGCTACTCGCGATTGAGGAGACGCATGTCGCATTCGTACTGTCCTACCAGAGACTTGGGTAGGGCCTTGTGTCTCTTGCTTTTTCGGCAGGCACCCAACTGATCCTCCTGATCACAAATTTCTTTGCCAACAACTTCCTCGCACATACTTTCCCCTTCAGTGGCAGACTCCTTCGGGTGCGGACGATCCTCCTGAGGAAGCCACATTAGATCAAAAAAGACAGAGGACGCAGTCTGGCGCCGAGCTAGCTGAAATATACTTCACTTACCATATCGGGTGAACTTTGACCATGATCAGCATCGTTTTCGCACATGCTAACATTTTCGGTGACAGTCTCTTTTGGGTGTGAACGTTCCTCCTGCGTTAGCCCAAGGGAGAAGGTTGGGTTCGGGAATAGTAACTCGGGATCAAGATTCTGAATGGTCTGTTGTGCTCCGTTCAGTACCTGCATGGGATCAGTATTTTATGTAATAGTCATCATGTTAACCGGTTAATCTAATAAGTTGTCGGGTATTGAGAAACTTACATTGACAGTAGATGTATTGGGTTTGTATGATAATAGGGTTGGGATCGCCACCGACATTGTGTCTCGGCTCAATCACATGGCCTGCGATGAACCCCTGCGAGTGAATGTATAATCCGTTTGAGACAGTCAGTTATCCGGTTTAAATAATATTTGACAGGATATTGAGAGAATATTAGTCTAGTGAAAGAGACTTAGCCGGTTAATAAAATATTTGACAGGATGTGGAGATAATATTAAATTAGAGAAGGAGAGATAGCCGGTTAATATAATATTTGACCGGATATTGAAGTAATTTTAAGACAGTGACAGAGAGTTAGCCGGTTAATATGATATTTATCAGCATACTGGAGAGACTTACATCGTCGGTGTGTGATGTTGTTAGTTCTGATTGTATGATATCCTGCGAGACCGTTTTCACATGAACGTCTACCGATGTCTGATCTTCAGTGGGTCCATCTGTCTGATTCCCTTGTCCAGCGTTGAGCCCCTGGAAAGCAAATGAAAATGTGTGAAGGATTGTGAGGTTTACGGTTAACATAATATTTAATCAGTTACTGAGAAACTTACATCGACGGTGACTGATGTTGTTTGGTTTGCAAATAAGATAGCGTCGTTGATAATATCATTATCTTCTTCAGTTTGGATACCTAGATGGCGTAGTGACGTCATCCTTATGTCTGGCTGGTGAACAGCCCAGAGAAATTGGAAACATTTCCAGACGGGGCTGTGGAGCTATCTGGTATCTGGCAAGAAGACGCATCCAATTTACAAAGCAGTTGTTGGATGTTGTCTAGGACATTGGTTTGGAACTTGATGAAAGATTCAGAAAGCATGCTTATTTTCCCCTCGATCCGAGAGATCCTCTCTAACTTTGTCTCGACCATCAACGCAACTGATTCATCTATGACATCTGCGTTGATGTTTGTTTTGTCGGCTTTGGCTTCACTGTTTTCTGTTAATGGCCTCTGCTTTTGCATCTTCGCATCTTATTGACCTCTCGAGTTCACACGCACCGATGAAGCTGGACTTGCTGAATGGAAATTGCTGCTCGACTAGAGTCATCAGATTATCAACGATGGGATCCTCCTCGCCGACCAGCCAAGCTCGGGCGACGCTTTGAAGTGTTCTTTGCCTTCTACTATTATGGAATGAACTGCGACCTTGCACACGCTTAAAAAGAGTTGCGATAAAGTCAGTGTTGGTTGCGATGGATAAAGTGGAGCAAATTAATATAAGGATTGGGAATATATACCTTTCCTGCTGCATCGGTGTCGCGAGCATGACCAGGACTGATGCTTCTCTTCTCATTTTCATCTTCATCTACTAGATCATCGTCCTCACCGCCGTCGCCTTCTGAGCCAGAGGAGGATCCATCATTAACCACCTCTGTTAGAGCAGGGATGGCTTCAACCATTACAAGTTGAAGTGAAAGCACGAAACCTTTCAGAGCAATGGTGTTTTGCGACAGTGAGACCTCTTTCCTCTCTTTGATACTACTCATGAGCATGTCAAATGATACTCTGCCCCATGGATAGGCGAAGAAATCATCTATGTCTTTGATAAGCTCAGCGTGATCTTGTGAGATGCGCGGTGTATGTGTTGTTGGTAGAATGACAGCAGCTAGTAACGCTAACAGAGCGTATTTCACACGCATGCAGCTATCTGTGACAGTTTTTTTCTTTAGCATTTTCACAACTGAAGTAACAGGGACCTCCTTCAGTGTCCCAAAAAGCTCGCCCCAGTATGGTTTTTCTGAGATGATTTTCTTGGCTCTTTTTTTTGTATGTTTTGGAAGCTTGCGACAGTTGAGCCCAGTGACATATGCGAACTCCCGAAGAGAAAATCGAACCGGTTTGCCTGCGAAGATGAACCATGCTTCGTGTTTTTTCGAGACTTTTAGCTGCCTGGAGATGATGAAGCGACCAAAACGTCCGGAGAAAGAGGGCTTTTCACCGATCTCAATTAGCTTCCCGAACGGTGAGCCTCTGATGGTGTCTACTTCTTCAGGATCTAGAGCGTTGAGTATTTGCCTAATCGCATAGGGTTTGTGGTATGGCGTTACCCTAACGCCGACAGGTTCGTGTCCCGCCGCGAAAATCCGGTCTGGAATGGGGAGAGGTGGAGCTGAGAGTTCATCTCCTTCCATTTTGTTACTGATTTTGAAGAAAATATGGTTTGCGGGGAGCTCGATGTTAACGATGAGAGAGGTAGAAGAAAGATTGAGAGAGAGAGATAGAAGAAAGATTGTAGCTCGATGTTAACGATGAGAGAGGTAGAAGAAAGATTGAAAGAGAGAGATAGAAGAAAGATTGTAGCCTGCAAGTAAATCTATTAGAATCTAATTGGGAGAAAGTACTGACAAAATCCACAGATATGTACTTCGTATCTCTCCTTTTCGATTTTCTGATCTCACGCGGGGTAAAGCAACATAGGGGTATCAGGGTCTTATTAGAATATGAACAGTGACCTTAATGTTGTGTTTTGGTAGTCTGTCAAATACCATATAGTTCTCTGGTAGACATACTAATTTCCCTATTAATTTCCTTAAGAGTATACTTGTATTTTAGATTTTGATCATACATATATGTTAATCGAATTATTTGTATGATTTAAATATTTGACTGAATAACCTACATTAAGTACAATTCATGCTAATGACAAAAATTGGTACTATATCTATTGCATTTTCAAAATTGCACAAGATAAAAGATACAAAACAATCACACTAATGAATAATATATGAATATGGTCTACATAAAAATAAGTTTGATTATATTTTTGTAAACGAAGCAGTCATATACTTCTATTACTGAAATAAAAAATAAAATCATCCATTATATTTAATAACATAAACTCAATGCAATTCAAAAAGAACATTTGTAGACCTATTGTTCATATTGATGGCATATTTTTCAATCGTCTAGTACAAATATTAACAAATCTTAATTGTTAGAGATCAAAGATCTAATTGAAAATACTATATTAAATTAATATCACAAATTTAATAAAAATTGTACATGAGTTTAATATAATTACAAAATTAATTAGATACTTAAAAGGGTTATTTTAATAAAAAAATAAAATATACATCTATTCTAATATTAATTACGAAATTAATTAAATATTTAAAAGATTTGTTTCAGTGAAAAACAAAATATACATTTATATTTTAAATAAATACGAATATATATATATATATATATATCGTAAATAAAAAGATTTGAAAAGATTTCATTCGGATGTAATTAAGAGAAAATATAGGAATATCTATTTATAATTTATTAAGGAAGAAAATATGTCTATGTTAACCAATCCAGTTTTAGCGTTGATGGTTAGATGTTGATATTGGAATGATATATTATTAAGTCATATCCTCTATATCTTAATAGAGAAACATTAAAAAGTTATAAATTGTAGTTTGTACTAATTAAAAAAGTGATCTGCTGAGTTGTTATGTAATTAGAATGCTAATTTTGTTTACGTGATGGCTTGAGAATCAATTGAGAATTTTGTTAGTCCAGAATTAAATCGCTAGGGAATGTAATATTATATAGTATGTCCATTATGGACCATTCATTTATAAAATTGAAATTTATTATCTATTATTTCCTTAAATAAAACCTATGGAATTACCTAATGTGATTAAAATATATATATGACAATTAATAATTTTAAATAATACAGATTTGCTAACAATCTGTATAGTTTCTATCATTTTTGTTTAATTATTTATTATTAAAATAAATTACACAATTACATTAATCATGTAATAAAATTTAGATTTTTGCATATGTTGTATTTTGAATTTTCAAAACGAGTATAAATTACTAAAACTGTTAAAAGTCTCACGTAAACTTTTGTGATCAAGGTTTAAATTTTTCTATAATAAGATACAATGATTATAAAACCATATGAATAAATAATTTTATTTTAATAGGAGTTTATGTTAATATATAAATATATTTCATATCGTTTAAATTAAACCATACATCATATAAAAATAAAATACTTATATTTTGATATTTGCATTGAACATATATTGAAAAGTTAATATTTTAATTTTGAAATCTTCTTTTTTAAATGATTATAAATTATTGAAACCACTAAATATTCCACATTTAAAAAAATTCGTTGCTGTAAAATTTTGTTACACAGATATGCAAATAATCACAAAATCATATGAGTAGAAACCTCATTTAATAAATATCCATATTAATAGTATACTATATATCTATGTTGATATCATTTAAATTTAGTTATATATCATATACGATAGATAAAATTGATTGTTTTGATTTATTTACCCTAAAATAATTGCGAATGAACAAGAGCGATCGTTTGATTTATATGCGCACGTCAATTTATTACATAATAGTAACTGATTTCTTAGTTATTTATATATAACTAATATTTTATTATTTCATAATATGCAGAAAAACATAAAATAAGTAATAAATATAAAATATTTATTCTCCACAAGGCGCAGGTCTTAACCTAAGTATGTATCTCTTTAATAATTTTAAATCTTAAACATTTTCTAAATCTCAGGCCAAAACAAATGAACGAAATGAGAATAAACTCCAAAATCAATATTTATATCGAGCAATAACCAAAATAAAAAAGGCGACACAGAAAAATATTGAAGATAGATGGGATTGACACGTGAACATAAACTTCTCATAACCATAATTAACTTTTAAATTGCTAAATCATGATATAAAACTGAGTTGGCATAGTTTCATTTTAACCAAATAGTAGACTTGAGATTCTCCGGCCTAAACGTTAGGTTCTTACGTGATAAGTGATTTTTTGACCTAAAATATTTTTTAAAATGGGATCAGCTTATCCGTAAACAAATGATGTAATTAACAATTTTTTAAAAAATTGTTTAAGGGCCAAAAATATTAATTCGATCAAGAATATAAATTTTATTTTTCCATACGATATTTCTTAAATAATTTTCATATAAATAAACCCTACGCAAGGCGCAGGTCTTATCCTAGTTGTTAGTAATAAATGAATGATAACTTATTTCTAGTGAAGGTTCATTTTAAAAAAAATCACACATGAATCAATGTTGTGACTTCTGTTTTAGTATATAAGATTTAGCATAGACACGTTATCAAATAAATTGTAACGCCCCGACCGCCCACAGCTAATGGGCCACCCGCGCCTGCTCTCTCGGCCCGTGGGCCCCATCCCGTTCCAGCGGTCGGTCCGTAAATTTTTCCAAGGCTCAAAATCATTGTTTACTGACCCTGCAATCACCACCTGACCTTTTCATGTGCTTTGATCTCACTTGCACGCTATCACAAATCACTTCCCGATAGGCCACTCATCCTTCTACTACTCCAACTCAAGCACGCTTGGACGTGCTCCGGAAAAGGTAAGTCAACTTCGGTGACATAGGTAGCCAAATCAATTCTCTTAAGCCTTTCCACATTTCACAACTCGGGATGTTACAATTCACCCCCTCTCAAAGAACGCAAAGTCCTCGTTGAGCCCCACGACAGGTCTCAAGACGCCCCTCGGGTCAGAACCAAGCGGCTAACCTGGCTCTGATACCACTTGTAACGCCCCGACCGCCCACAGCTAATGGGCCACCTACGCCAGCGCTCTCGGTCCGTGGGCCCCATCCCGTTCCAGCGGCCGGTCTGTTAATTTTTCCAAGGCTCGAAATCATTGTTTACTGACCCTGCAATCACCACCTGACCTCTTCCCGTGCTTTGGCCTCACTTGCACGCTATAGCGAATCACTTTCCGATAGGTCACCTATCCTTCTACTACTCCAGCTCAAGCACACTTAACTCTGGAGTTATTTCTGGTTGTGCTCCGGAAAAGGTAAGTCAACTTTGGTGATATAGATAGTCAAATCAATTCTCTTAAGCCTTTCCACATATCACAACTCGGGATATTGCATAAATATTCTAAGATCGGATGCCAAAAAAAAAGAAAAATGTTCCAAGATCTGCCGAGGAGGTATCGACCATAGAATCGGTTTAACCGTTCTTGATCAATTTAAATTAGTTTAAATATGTGAAATCAAACAATAAATTTATCTTGATCAAAAAAAACAAGAAATTCATCTAGTTTTTTTTGTCTATAAAACATTTATATTAAATCGAAATATTAAAAATATCTAATATAAATGTAAAATATATAAAAATAATTCAATAATTTATTAATGTTGAGTTCTCCTTAAACCTCAAATAATTTGCGTAGATGCTAGTCATCTATACGACATCTAGTCACTTGGTTTATGATTCTTGGCTTCTCTGCGTCGAAAAATTGATAAAAACTATTATATATAATCAACACAGAGTTGTTCAAAACGTAAAAATGGGTGAAAGAAAATATGTAAATTAAATATAGTTTGACTTTTGATAATACAGTTAACTACAGTTTACAATAAATTGCACTTGAAGTTAGCTCCTCTGAGGCTCTGCGTTGATGTAAAGCCAAGAATCGTAGACCATGACGTGTAAAAGTTTCACATGTACATTGATCTTGTGACCATGCATTTTGATTTCCATGCAATGTCAGTAACGGTTAAGAGACGAGAAAGATTAAAGACTTAATAATAAGTTAATATGGTCAATTAGTTACTCCAAAATACATGGAAACAGACCGACCACGTCTCACAGTTTTACTTTGCGGAGTAAGCACATTTAGTTAATGTCTTCATTTTCTCCGGAAGTACAGAATTAATGAAAGTCTATTAATAACACCATAGGGTAAAGAAGCAAACCAAGATGATAATGTTTTCTTTTTTCCTTTTAAAAAAAAAATAATTTATACAAGTAGTACGCCTACTAGGTTTTAGTCCATAGATTCAATTGCTGCAACATAACAGAGACATAGATCGCTCAGCAGTCAGCACCATGTGATTCACTCAATTGTCCTTCAAGACTAATTAATCCAATATTTTCTCTTTTTCTTTACTTTTTTTAATTGTGTACTCGTTTTAACTAGGGAAAACGATCTATTTCCCAACGAGAAGTATGTTATAGCACCAAATGTCCACCAAAGTATGATCCCGTGCTATTTCTCCCCGAAATAAAAGTTCGAAACCTATTTCTCCACCATTTTTGGTTTACTCACGATTTCTGAAAACCGAGTTTAAAGTCTTGAATCTCATACAATAAATCGATGAAAATTAAACCAAAACCAAAAAATACCCGACCAAACATATCTCTGGATCAGAACTGTAATCCGACCCGACATTCAAACCTAAAATAGTTCGGATATTAATCTGGTTAGTCATTAGGTTAACATGGTATACGGATTGTTTAAAAACAGTAAACCACCATAAATCAATTTTATGGGGTTTTTGATTTCGATCTTTATAGCTGTGGAGAAATTTTAATAGAACTTATATTGGTGGGGAAATAGGTTTCAAACTTTGTTGTCGGGGAGAAATAATACGAGGTCATACTTTGGTGGACATTTGATGCTATATCATATTTTTCGTGGAGAAATAGATCGTCTTCCCTTTTAACTAAAAACACAAGAATTAAGAAATATATTTAAAAAGTATTATTAAGAATATAAATTAATTAAAACCATTTGACCAATTGTAAGTGAAGTTATAAACACACAAATTGTCACAACATTTTCAGTAAAATTTGTAAAGTTAAAGTTAACCTAGAAATATAAAAATATATCTTAAATATATTAAACATTTTCTAAAATAACTTACATTCTAAACAAAGAGGGTTATACCAGTTTCTGTAAAAACAAATTAATAGTTATATAGTTTTTGATATTTTTCTATTTTTAGTTGTCAGTATTATTATTACTCGTTGATCTTTTACTAAAACAGTGGCACGGGGGAATGCATTTGGATGATAAACTATCTACACTTTATTTAATTGAAAAACGATTATTAATCAACAATTTAATAATCTAAACATCACTTCCAAGTGTAGTCCCATGTGATCATGGACGGCTTGCTTTTTATCAATTTGGAAACAAAGGTGCTTTAATTTTATTTATACATAATATATATATATATATATAATTACTATATATATTAGGGTTTATAGTGGCGCAATGACTGTATGCATGTGAAATAGTGGGAGCACATCAACTAATCTATAGCCATGAAATGAAGCATAAATAATGTCAATACTACTAGCAAACACATACACAGAGATCCATATTACAAATCACTATCATCACTATTAGCAAAATCAAATAATTATGAGATGGAAATGCATTAATAATGTCAATAATACTAGCAAACATACAACAGAGAGAGATCCATATAGCAACTCCCTATCATAACTACTAGCAAAATCAAATAATTATGAGATGGAAATGCATTAATAATGTCAATAATACTAGCAAACATACAACAGAGAGAGATCCATATATATAGCAACTCCCTATCATAACTACTAGCAAAATCAAATAATTAAGACCTAATTCTAATTTTGTCACAAGCAATGATAATTTACCATCTATCATGCATGCAGAAGAAGAAAACACTATACATACACACATGCACCGACAAGTACAACCCCGGAAGTACATCAGTACATCAACAAACAAGCATAAAGATAAATAATCTGTTTAACAGTCAACCACTTCAACTTTACTGACATGATCTATTTTTCTACCGACTTGACCAAAACATAAAATCTGTAACAAAATTAGATTATTTGATCCATCATTAGTTTGTAATATAGATCTCAATATCTATTTTGATATTACTAAAAGCTCATTCAAAGTTGTATATATCTATGAATTTCTTACTGTGTTTGTATTCAGTCAGACAAAGGCATTGAGATTTGGGTTAAAGACAAAAGAGGCATCACCTGCTCATGTGCACTGCAGAAATGGCTGTGCTGTAAAGACCATTATTTCAACTAATAACTTTCCTCTATAATTTTTTGTTAGTTATCTTCTACTATGACGACAAAAAGAAAATTATCTTATACTATTATATTTAGTAGCTTCACAAACTCAAAAATGTATGTGTTTTTACAATGATGTCAGTATGGGAATAAATCCTTCATGTTCCTAATTTCTCCACGTATGCCATGGAAAGCAAAAGTCTATTTAATTATTTTTGGATAGAATTCGCAAACCTGTTATTACTTTCCACGTTCATAACTCATAAGTTAGAAGATGCTTTAATTATATAAAACGCAGATCTATGTTTCTTTCTTTTTATGTTAACTAATCATGTATGAATGATCCCATTATAATCTTCAAGTGAAGACGTGTGATTAAAAATAAACTTTAACAAAAAAAGAGGACTAACCTTAAAATAACCTCTACAATTTTTAACTTATTGTAAGAATTGTTTTGTTAAGTGCATATATACTTTATGACTAGGTGGAAGGTCCGCATGTTTGTATAGCCATCAATTTGATATTTAAATTGATGTTAGCATTTCTATGATTCCTCATGAAGAGCTGTATTCTCTTATGTTTATATCATATATATGTATTAGTATAAATGTAATTTAAATTGATGTTAGCACTTATACACCCTGTATCAGGGTGTCCAGAGCACCATTTATTTCTAAAGCACCAAATTTACAGCAATTAAATTTTAATAATTTTTTAAAAATCACAGCTCCTATGATAATCTACAGCTGTATAAGTGCTTTCTAGAGTCAAATATTTAAAACAATTTTTTTGAGCTTTCGATAAAATCTACAACACTAAAATCTAAAGGCACAACAAAAAGTCTACAGCTTTTTTTCTACCGCAAAAATTTCAAAGCTACAGCCATTATCAATCGAATCCACGGTCTTGTTAAATTTTTTAAGGAATTAAAATGATAATTTTCATTGCCATTGCAATGCAAAATACTAAATAGTATTTTGTCTTTATAAGTAGGTACGTATGAATAACATATCGGTGAAAGCATGTTGAGATCATTAATGTCCAAGTATTACGCAAATGTAAGTCTTTTACCATTTTTAATTCATAAAAATTAAAAGTCAAGTAGATTAGGTAGACTAAACTGAAACTGATACATAACAATCAAATCTCCGAAACCCATCGATTTCAGTGCATATAATTTATTTTAACCTTTCTTAAAGATGAATGTAATGTTCAACGGTATAGTTAGGCTATTTAGCATATCAATAATTAAATAAAAACAAATAATACAAACATAACGTAAAAATGAATGTTGACATATAAAATCTCATTTCTTTAGAGAAAAAAAAAAAAGCAAAACGGGAAAAAAATCTGGGAGTAGTATAAATACAGGCCTAAGCTTTCCATAATCCTCACAACTAAATCTAATTAACAAAAAACAGAGTCTGTCTTTGACTTTCCAAAAACAGAGCTTTTTTGCCTCTAACACACATCAATGGCGATTCCTGTGATTGATTTCTCCAACATCAATGGTGAAGAAAGGGAGAAGACACTCTCTGAAATCGCTAAAGCTTGCGAAGAATGGGGTTTCTTTCAGGTTTGGATCTTTAACCAAAAAAAAAAACAGAGCATTGTCTCTCTGTTCTTATGAGCTTATGTCTCCTTCTTTTTCTCTGTGTAGCTGGTGAACCATGGGATTCCATTGGAGCTTCTGAACAAGGTGAAGAGTCTCGCCTCAGAGTGCTACAAAACAGAGAGAGAAGAAGCGTTCAAGACCTCAACTCCCGTGAAGCTACTCAACGAGTTGCTTGAGAAAAACTCTGGAGAGAAACTCGAGAACGTTGACTGGGAAGATGTCTTCACTCTCTTAGACCATAACCAAAACGAATGGCCGTCCAACACTTCTGGCCTCAAGTAAACAAAACAGCTTCTCTCACTTTTACAAACCTCAAATCATTCAAAGGTTGTAACTTTATGTGCTCTGTTTCTGAAAAACAGAGAGACGATGTTAGAATACAGAGGAGAAGTGAGGAAGCTAGCTAGCAAGATGATGGAAGTGATGGATGAGAACTTGGGTTTGCCCAAAGGTTACATAAAGAAAGCTTTTAACGAAGGGATGGAAGACGGAGAAGAGACGGCTTTCTTTGGAACCAAAGTCAGCCATTACCCACCTTGTCCTCGTCCAGAGCTAGTCAGTGGCCTTAGGGCTCATACCGATGCAGGAGGTGTGGTTTTGCTGTTCCAAGACGATGAGTACGATGGCCTTCAAGTGTTGAAAGATGGAGAGTGGATCGATGTTCAGCCGTTGCCTAATGCTATTGTTATCAACACTGGTGATCAGATTGAAGTTCTTAGCAATGGAAGGTAACATCTCTCTTAGCTTTTGAATTAGACCGGTTTTTGGTTTATTTGAAGTTAAACCGGTTTAAATGAAAATGGGTTTGGCTTTGGTAGGTACAAGAGTGCATGGCACAGGGTGTTGGCTAGGGAGGAAGGAAACAGGAGGTCCATAGCTTCCTTCTACAATCCGTCGTACAAGGCGGCCATTGGGCCAGCGGCGGTGGAGGCAACGGAGGAAGGAAGTGAGAAGAAGTATCCAAAGTTTGTGTTTGGAGATTACATGGATGTCTATGCAGACCAGAAGTTCATGCCTAAGGAGCCTCGTTTTCTTGCTGTGAAGACTCTCTAAATATTATTATTATCACTGTTTTATTCAGTCTCATGATGTATTATCTTTTTAAGTTATTAAATGGCAAATTTAATAATTGATAAATTTGGCATCCTCTGTTCTTCTGGCTTTGTATTTATTTTTTCATGTGATGTATGAATCTTTGTTGTCACTTGTATGCATCATTTGATAAATTGATAACTGTGTCTGTCTATTTATGATTCATGATTTTGATGCATCTAGCATAAGCATAGCAGTTGTTTTTAATTCAGAACTGGGATTTCGTGACAGAGAATTTATAATTTTTAGTATAAAATGTAACAGAAAATCATCTATAAAAATAGCAATGCACACATAATGAGAAGAAAAAATAGAGTAATAGATAATTTGTTAGTGAATAAAATTTTAAACTAAACTATTGTCAAATTCATTTTATAGTTCTATTTCTTTTTTTTTCCTATAGTTTTTAGTAGTATATGACAATGTAATAAAAAAAATTCAAATTTCTATAACGACTTTGAAATCTGTTATGATATCAATGAGAATGGCATTAAAGAATGTAGTATTAGAAGAGAAAGTAAAGCTATATAAGGCTAGAGCCTGGCTTTGACTACAGAAACTACGCCTGAGTAGTTAACTTGGCAGGTTCAGGTCCAGGGGAGCCTGTGTCTGTATCTGTGTCTGCTGCTTCGGTGGCAAAACAAGATGAGATTCTTCTACACTCTTCTCTGTCTTTCTTCTGCCTGCCTTTGCTTCTATTGAAGAGTTACTAGAGCTCGAGGTTCCCTTTCGTTTCCCATGTTGCTGCTTTGACTTGTCACACGACAAGTCCACTGTAAGTTGGAATGAGGACGTGGTGGTTGCGCTTGTGACAACACCTGTTGTTTTTCTGTTACTTGAAGCAATACCCTCTGGTTTTGGTATCACTTGTGTCTGTTCCCTCTTCGTCATCTTCCTTTGATCCTTCAAATTAGAAAAGAGCTGATGAGTCTATGATAAACAAAATTAGAAACAAACAAAAATGATATGGCAAAAGAGAGTTGAGAAGTTTCTTAGAGATACCATCTCTTTCCCAAGATCTCCAGACATTGCTCTTCGCCTTTCCTTTGCCCGGCAAATAGCACGCTTGATCCCATGATTGTCCATTAACTTCCTTGGCCAGAGTTCAGCTAACTGGAGAGCATAAATACAATACAAAAAGAATATCATTAAAGAACCAATCTAGAGTCTAGAGTGGTTTTGAATGAACTTGGAAAGCAAAAGATAAGGAACTTACGTTTGCATAAAGCTTTCTGATCTGTGGACCTGCATCTTCATCCAATCCCTAGTATCACCAAAACAGAGCACAAACTATGTTCACACTTCAATGCTGGATTAATCAGTTGAAAAACATTGTTCTGTAAGGTTGTCAAAATTGGAATTACATCAACAAAGATGTCATATAGGTCACACAGTTTGTCCTCCAGCACCGAATCCATGACGAACTTCTTCTTCGTAGATGGCTTTTCAACATCCTGAAAATCGTCTGATGTTCCAGCTTCTTGATTAGTTGCCTGTGAAACCATTTCAGAAAGAACAGATTATAACAGAATACAAGTGCTTAGGCCATAGGCCAACCATTCTCAGAGAGAACTTCGAGTATTGTTCAATGTTCATTCATTTTATTAACATTGGGATGTCTAAGTCCAACAATAGAGACAAGAAGCAAAGTGTATATGTAAAACATTGTGTATGAAACCCATTTGAAAAATAAGATCAGTGAAACTAGTAAGAGTAGAAGAAAGAGAGAGAACCTGTGATTCCATCGATGGAACTTGTGTTTTTAACATCTCAACAACTTCATCCTTGATGCGTTGAAATCTAGTATCTTTTTCCCGATTTGCAGTGTCTTCGGAATCAATCATGATTTTCAAGTTCCTCTGTATACATGAGATAAACCATCAGAGATTTGGCTCCTTTTCTAATAAAGCATATCTTCCTAACTCTCTGTATACATGAGATAGAGGTGACTGATTACCTTCAGCGATCTAACTTGTATTAGGTGACCAACAATGCTCATGAGACGATTGATTAACTCTACTGATACATTCCCCTGGCTCGCCTGCTTCAATAAAATAACATTTATAGTCTTTTTTAAACATCTGGAAGATTATTTAAAAGAAGAACAAACAAAGGAGTTTGATTACCGCAATCCTAGCAATTTTAGCAAGCTTCAATTTTACGTCGCTTGGCAATCTTCTCTTCACTGCTTGGGCTGCGGTATCAGCATCTTGATTCTCAGTAGAAGCAGGAGGCCTTGCTGCAATATATTGGACATCACAGTTTGCTAAATTTTATTTAAAGTTGCCATGCGTGTAGAGCAAAAGTGCTCGAACAGTTGAAACTCACATTCAGCAACCACCTTCTCCAATTCTTTGAAGGCTTTCTCAAGTGTCGATGAGGTCTTAGGCCTGACATTAGAACCTCCTCTTTTCTGAATAGATAAAAAGGTTGGTTATTGCAGGATTAATTAAAAAGGTTAACAGTTGTCAAATATGCAAGAAAACCAGAGTACTTACTGTTATTTGAAAAAATTGTCTGCTTACCGTTGTATTGTCCAGATCATGCGTGCCACTGTTTTCTTTCTGACAGGCTACTGTTGATTTAGCCAAACCATTTGGCTGTGAATTAGACTGCTGGTGAGCACCTTTGTTGCTGCATTTCAGAAGAGGAGCGCCAGAAGATTCAGCCGCCTTTGACTTCGGACTTGTGGAGTTCCTTGGCTGATGATTCACTTTATCACTACTAAGCTTCACATTTTCCAAAACTAAGGAGTCATTGCCGCTTTGCGGATTCGAATCCTGCACTGTCTTTGAATCATTAGACTTTTTCTTCGGAGAGGGCCCAGAGGCAGCTGCTTGACCCTGGACTTTCACATTCATATAATCAATCGTCTAGACTGGAAAACTCTTAAGGATTCAAAAATGTTATTTGGAAGCAATGGGTCCTACCTTTCCACCAGACGTCTTAGCAATCTTGGCTTGTTTTCTAGATGCATCAACAACATCGCCGCAAGGTTTTGCTGACTCTTTCCTTTGCCTTTTCTTCGGTTTCTGGTTTGATGTTGTAGTTGTTGAAGGTTCACTGTTGTAGAATGGAAGATAGCATGTTTATGCTCTCCATTACTTATTTCTCCGTAACATAATCACCAGACAACATACAGCAATAAGAGGAGACACAGAAACTTACATCTGTTCTAACTTTCCTTTGTTGATAAAAAATCCATCATGTTTAACTGCCGTATCATCAACTTCAAAATACTCATCCTACAATGCAAAAAAAAGTCTCAACTATCAAGATACACTTTGATCGGATAAGAAAACAAAAAGAATCCATATGAGGATGCTATATATATATATATACTAACCAATTCAACGTCATCGATGAATGAATCTTCAGTGTCATACTCGTCATCGTCAGGAGCACCATCTAACTCTTCCCCATCACTACTATCTCTCCCCTAGAATTTATTTACTGAAGTTTGTAAGGTCTGTTATAGACGAAATGGTAAGAAAAAGTAGGGAATCATATACCATGTAGAGCCTCTCGATCTTCTCTATAACAGCGTTGAAACGATTAGAATGAGGTTGGTCAGCTATTTCACCTTCTGCTGGTGGCCCCTGCATTACACATATCAATAGAGCATTAGAAACTGATCTGATCCAAATCGTATGCATATGAAAAAAAATTTAACTTGAAAGAAAGCCACAAACATCTCATACTTTCTTCAGATAAAGAACCATCACCATTTTCTTTAGCATATCATAATCTTCATTCATACGTTTAAAGTAAATATAGCTACAAACCTGAACCACAATCCTTTCTTGGTCAAAGACAACTGATGTCATAGTCACTTTAATCAAAAAAACAAGGTTGCAAGAGTGTAATCAGCAATGCAACAAAACATAACAAACCGCAAATTCAAATTACTGACTAAGACTAGACAGAAAATTCACTATAAAGTGTAGATTTTTTTTTCTTAGTTTCAGAGAGCAATCTTATGGGAACCCTAGAATCAAAACTCAATGCCAAGGAGCAATGCCAACACAAGTCATCATATCCACTTTCAAACAACATATACACAAATCTTCCCCAAATGAAGTTAGCTGACAATCAGTTAAAAAAAAAAACACAGTGCGGTTCTGTCTGGATAAACCAGAATGTCCCCAATTCAGCTACCAGGAGGAGGAGACAAAGACAAAAGCTTTGATCGAACAGAGACAACAAAATTAAAATCTCAGACAGATGAATATGTCCAAATAATTTGATTATTATTAGCTAAAAAAAAACTCACCAAAGGTGCAATGCGAGACTCGAGATTAGGGTTAGCATTAGGAGGCGGGTCGGGCGCCGAATCAGACGAACCATTCCCCTTGCTAGCTTCCTTCATAAGCTTCTTCCAAGAAACGTACGTCGTCTCTCCTTGCCTCAGCTCCACTCTAAGCAATTTCCGATCGCCGGCGGTTAATACCTTCGGCGAGGACATTGACGATTCGGCGGGAGGAGTTGAACCGTCTTCATCGGTTGTGGTGGCCTTTGTTGGTTCATCCATTTGGTGATTCGGGTCGGGTCTGGAGTTGGGCTCTGCAGAGACCCGGATCGGAGTCAGAGGAGAGTTTGGGATGAGAAGAATCAAGGAGCGAAGGTTAATTGGTTGTGGCGACTCGAGAGAGAGAGAGAGATTGGGAACTGAGAGGATGGATTTTGTTAGAACGTTGCGCGGGACGCTTCCTTTTTCCTCTTTTTTTATTTTATTTTATTTTTGTTTATTATAATCTTTTAGGGAAGGAAAATAAAAATGTTGGCGAGGAGGACATTCTTGTGGTCAAGTGTGGCTTGTTGTGAGTCTCGGTGATGGGGCTCGAGCCTTTCCTTCCTTCATCCAAATGGGATAAGAGATGTGGGCGCCATAGGCCTTCTTCTTCACAGCAAAAAAAAATTAAGGAATTTCCAGATTTTTTATTTTTTGCTAAATAGATTTCTTTTATTTTCTATGTAAATTGTATTAAGTAAGATCAATAAGTCCAATAAAATTGTTTGATTTGATTAACTTGAATACATGTCAAGGAACGTAAATTTAATTTTAAAAATGAGAAAAATAACTAGTCATAGAGTCAATTACTAATATTTTCTTAATATGTTTGTAAATTCTGAAGTCATTTTTTATGATGCAAGAAATTAAAATAAAAATTATAAAAAAGGAACTCACTGACAATGGGGAGATCATTTTATTTTTCTAGATTCACTCAAAATCATATAAATCGTGTAAAGGTCTGTGAAAACTATAATTCCTTCAGAATATTTTGTTTATCTATTCCAGTACTGGTGTGCATTTTGCAATGTATGTTCCCCAATCACCCCTGTTAATTTCGTGCGTCAAATTAATGCAACTACGAAAGCAACATAACAATGTATAGGATGTTGTCAAAAGAAAAAAATGTATAGGATATAACTCTGATGTTTACATCGCATATTAGACAAAGAGAATAGTAGCATGGCCTATGTATGGATTGGGTCTTTGGGTGGTGCATTATCAGCATAAACAAATTTCGATTTGTTAGTTATATTTCCATCACCTGATATTTATTTATATCTCTTGAAAAGTATGTATATATATATATATATATATATCTAAGACAAAGTCAATTACCATATAGCAGCTAAACGGTAAGAGTCAAGACCACAATGTGATGTACTGAGGTATGAACACATACGAGTCTACAACAATGAGAACACCCCAACACATACTCGAATTTGGATAAATGCTGCGTGACTCATCTTATATCTTCTTTCATGGTGGAGGAATAAAAAATCTTTACTCATCTCCATTTTTTATCTTTTAAAAGAAAAAAAAATTATTTAAAAAAAAAACTTTTATTTAAAGATTCCGAATGGCGGAATGGGTGGGGTGTGTATACAATAATAAGTGGGTTTGGAAGACACTCATATTATTTGAGATTCTACGTAACAATGATTACTATGTATCCAAATCTGATAAAAAACAATTCTTATAGTTTTAATCCAATTAGAAACTATCATATTATTTTACATGTATATAATTCTTGATTGTATTTTTCTTACCCGGTTTTGCAGGTAAGAAAAAGGCGTGCGTCAGGGCTATAAAAACAAACCAGTTTCTTCATCGTAAACCGTAAAAATCAAACAATCGACGAGGTTAATTTTCTTGCAGTTTGTCTGTCTGTTTGTTATGTTAATGATTTAGTAGAAAATGTGCTTGTGCTGTCAATATTGTTATTGTCCTTTTCTAGAATTACTACGTAGTTACCATGCTTCCTTCTATTTTTGACAGACAATGGTTTGTCACTGCAAACCACCACCTGATGGTTAGATTGGGTTGTGGAGAAGAATGTCTCAATAGAATGCTTAACATTGAATGTCTTCATGGTACCTGCCCTGCTGGCGATTTATGCTCTAATCAGCAGGTGAGATGTCTTATTTTCAAACAAAAGCGTTACAACGATATAAATTATTTAGTAGAGGGGGATCTCGCTGTTGGAAGGGCCAGGTTCAGGACCTGTAGGTGCTTGTACACTTGGTTCAGGACCTGTAGGTGCTTGTGTACTTGGTTCAGGACCGAAATCAAGTTCGGCCAACCTTTTGAAGACAATCTGAGTTTCTCTACCATCGATTCTGGTTGTAGCTTTGATTTGGTCCTTGGAGTTTACCTGACCCCAAAAGTCATAACCTTCCCATCCGGCAGCACCCTTGCGGCTGGACAATCCGAACCGTGTGGGTGTGCCGGCGTTCAGTTTAATACGACCATACGTTGCTTCAGGTCTATTCTTGTCTCCATTCCAGTCTTTAGTCCATTTCCACGAGAAGGTGACTGGTGCCCCGTCGTACAATCCGTGCGGAATATCAAGCCGGATCTTCTCGCCGTTTGGAGCATATCTGGGGTCAGTGAGCGTACCAGTGAACACAGCGCCGTGAAAGTGGTGCACACCCTTGGCTTTGCCTCCGAAGACTTGACTCTCGAACTTGCCCCGTGAGGACTCGGCGATGAGCACATGTCCGCTTTGTTTATCCAGCTTTTTGGTGATTTTGACCTCAGGCTTTTTGGGCTCGTGATGGTAGATCTCGAGCATTTTGTCGGTGAACGACTCGGCCATGGTGTGTAAAAGGGCGACTTCGGTGGGTTCGGCGATGTCGCCGCTAACGAGAATGACATCACGGACGGAGCTCTCGAGGAAGTTGCCGACGGACTGCCAATGTCGCGTCCAGTCCTTCGCGCTATATGCGATACCGGCTCGTTTTAGAGAGTACACGGTGCCGACTAGTGGGATATATTCCACTATGGAGTACGCGACCTCTTCGAGTTGGGTGAACCACTCAGACATGATGGCTTATATCTGTTAGAAATGGATGGATGATGTGGGAAAACTTCTACGCAAGGGGATATCGTTTTAAAGGCCAAGAAGGTGATGAGCTGGCGAAGGCTATTTTTCTATAATAAATATAAATAAAATAAAAGAAAATCTCAAAACTGGAATTTTATTAGGTATAAGCGGTTAAGCACGTTTTTTACGTTTCTCGTCTTTTCACGAAGATGCCTTCAGTAGTATAATTGACTTGCTAAATAAAAAGATCATAAATGCCTATTGATAAATATGTATATCAGAAATAAAAAGATTAATTTTATTTTTTTTTCTAAACGAAAGCAATGTTGAACTGCGCATATGCGTAATTTGATTTCAAAGAAAAGGTGATTAGTTATAAAATGACCTTTAATTGTAGAGAAATTTGGGTATCTAACATTGAGTTTATCCTAAATTAGTTCTTTGATAAACACTATTTAGATAAAAACACTATTTTTTAATTTTGTAAATCTTTATTATATAAATTTTTTTACGTGTCAAAATAATAGTCAAAATAAAAAACTCTCAATTACATCAAGAAAACATATATGTTTTTTCTCCCTTATGCATAAACTTGTTGATTTGCGATACCCGATATTCTTTAACGGTTTTTCACCACTTACGTTTTCTTCTATGTTTTAGAGGTTTTACCCTTCAGTTTGGTCGGTTTCTCGGGGAGGAGCTTTAGATCTGATTCGAAGACTTCAATGGTGAGGTCTTGTCAGTGGTATTCTTGTTTACTTGTTTTGCCAGTTGGCTCTCTTGCTTTGATCATGGTGAGGTTAGTTTTCTGTGTTAGGTTCTGTTAAAACTTCTGCCTCCTTTCGTAACGTTTTATCAGTTCACATTTGATTTTTTGTCAATAAAGGTCCATATATGTAATGATGTATGTTTATTTCGACTGAGAAAGCATATATTGTGAGAAAAGAAGGTTTTGTAACCAATAAAGATAACATCTGGTTGATTTTTCAGCATAATTATTACGTGTGCAACTTATTACTTACCTAACCAATATGATTAAAAAATATGTTTATATATCTATATATTAATTAATGTACATATTTATCATAATTGGTGGCATCGTTAATATTATTAGTGACATCTGCTACTAAGACACCCTTTCCCTTGTTTATTCTTATTTGTGATCATTTTGTTACAACTTACATGTGATAACAAAATATATTTTTTGAAAAGGGATAACAAAATATTTATCATATACAATTTTCTCGTGTATAGTCATTATACCCATACTTTGTCTACTCACACTAAAAGAGACTTGTGAGTTGTGAGATATCAATGCCTATTGAATTCTATTGATGTATACGCGTTTCCTCATTTCGTTATCTTATACAACATCACACACATCATAGGGCACCAGTCCTTACTGGTATATATCATGTCTCCCCTAATAAGTAACAGTAAAAATATTATATGTCAGTTATCGCCAAACATACAACTCATATTTTATGTGCATAGCTAAATAATATTTGACATTTTATGTAGGAGAAAATGCCCTTGAGGAAGAGCGGACAAAACGACGAGCTTTGGAGGAACAGCTTCGTAACGTGACCAATTTCATTTCCAACCTTTATCCCGAGCAGTTCTCTGCAACTCAAAGCTAGGCCTGTGACTTATTATCCGAGATCCGGATTCGATCTGAGATTCGATCCGGATTCGATCCGGATCCGCTCCAAAAATCCGGATATCCGGAGGAACCGAATCTGGATCCGGATAGTAAAATGTTGGATCCATCCAAACCGGATTCGGATCCGGATATCTAAATTTTTTAGTTCGGATATCCGGATCCGTAATTTTTATTAATAATTGTTTTAAAAATAGTAATACCTATATAAAAACTAATTTTATTTATTATATTTTCATTTTTATAATAGTATATATAAATTTTATATAAAATTTGTAATACCATACATAAAAATAATTAAAAACATTATGTACATTTTATTTTTAAATTATTGTTAATATTTTAAATAATTTAATATTATTTTTAATTTATTTTAAGGTTCCAAATCCGGATCCGGATATCCGCCGGTTATTATAATTTTTAGAAAGATATCCGGTACCTGGATACCCGAGAACCCCGGATCCGAATAAGGAGGATCCGGATAAGGATAATAAAATCATGGATCCGCCGGATAAGGAGCCGGATCCGGATACCTCGAAATACTCCGGATACCCGATCTGTTCCACCCCTACTCAAAGCCAACCTGACTCTGAGACCCAAAGCCCCGAAGACCCCGTGGAGTAATGTTTCTAGTAAGAAACTATGTTTTTCAAGTATTTTCTCTTGTATTGTCTTATGTTTAAATTAAACATTTCCTTATGTGTTTGTAGAGAATGTAAAATTAAGTTTTTTATCAATGTAGTTTAAAAGATTTTTTAAAAGAAATTCGATTTTAAAATTCAAAACTTTTTCTTTTTATTGTTTTTAATTAATATTTCTGATTCCAACCGAAATAAGCATTTCTGACCAACAAACCAGTCAGAAATTTCTGACCGAGTCTTCCGTCAAAATTTTCTGACCGCACCTTCCGTCAATAGTTTCTGACCGAACCACCCGTCAAAATTTTCTGACCGATATATCCGTTAGATATTTCTGACTGAAAGATCCGTCAAAACTTTTTAACCGATGGTTTTGACGGAAGTGGCCGTCAGAAATTTCCGACCGAATTCGTCAGTTTCCGGTCAGTAATTTCCAACGGCTTTCCGACCGGTTTTAGATTTCTGATGATATAGATCTGACAGTCCTTTCCATCGGAAATCCGTCAGAACGGTTAATTTCTGACCGTTTTCCAATGGATATGCCCGTCAGAAGTTACTCATTTTCTTGTAGTGGTAGTTACAACTTAGAAAATTTATTTTGGCAACACATAACTAATTCTTTATGTGTTTATAAAATCAATTGAAACGGTATATTATTGCTAAACAAACACCTTATTTGTTAGATATATATCTAAAGTCTTATATGTTTCATATTTTTCTTACAGTGGTTCACAAATTCTTACAAGTTCACCGTTCCAATGTGTTGGAGGTGAATTCGAGATCCTACTTCGGTCCATTGAAAACAATCATCGAAAATATGCTAAGGGGGGTGTGTTGAACTAATGATTTTAGAATGCTTAGGTGGATTTTATAATTATTGAAATTTCCAGTTTAGGAGATATCTTTGTAATTTTGTTTGCATTTTAGGAAGATCGGTGTTTTGGTGAAAAAAATGTATTTTAAGTTTCAGAGTGTTTTGGGTGATTTGGGAAAACCACTATATTCTTTTGAAGGTGAAATTCTGGGAGAGGTGTGAGTCAATGGAAGCTCAATTATACAGAGCTTTTAAATGCACGGCTTTTAAATATAACACAGATAGTCAAAAACAAACAAATAAAGAAAAAGAAAATCATTAAATAAGAAGTTGGAAACATAGAAAATGTTCTGGAATTTTGTTCTTCTGAAAAAAATAAAAGTGATTTCATAATCTCCCATACAAATATACAGATTACTCTTACCAACGTAAGTTCTATCTCTTATATATAAAATACACTTCCTCTACAAATGAGAATCATTGGATCCTGTCATCAGACATAAAGATTAAATCGACACGAACATTAATCACTGAAACCCATACACTATCTGCCAAATTATATCGTTAATTTAGACTAAAGCTCATAGTTCGACCACTTACCGAAGGATCGAGGGAGAATCTTGGAATGAAACTATTGATAATAAGAAAGAAAAAGAAAAATTGAATCAAATTTAATCATAAAAGATCTGGAATATTTCTGCATTCTTTTGTCAACTTTCTGCAGCTTTTCTAAACGTAAAAGTTTTTATAAAATCTATTCAAATAACATCTGTGGAGGTGAGATTTCACTATGCCTATTTTTAAGTAAAAGAATGGTGCAAAATCTCCTGAAATCCTTTTTTTTTACAAACTCTTGAAAAGATGGTTTGTATTGAATAATGGTAGATTTGATATAGATTTTACAAACTACTGATTGAATAACAGAAGGTTTTAAGTGACTTTGAATAATTTTACACAACATCTATATTCAATAACATATGATTTGAACTAATATTTAGAAACCATCAGTTGAATAACAGGGATTTTACAGGAAAACAAAATTCACTTAAAATTCTTAGTCCAATACATTCCCTAAGTGTGGAACTCGGCGAAGATATCAAAGTTCCACCTCGAAGACTTAATGACGATTTGGAAGAGATTCTTCTCGGACTAACATCAAAAAGTATGAGCAAACTCGGAAGACACGTCATCAACAAAGAAATGAAAATTTTCCTATTTCAACTAGGAAAATCTTCTAAAATTTAGAGAGTCGATTATTATCCAAACAAACTATAATATTTCTTTATTTGTTTAGGATTGTAAACCGCTTCTATAATTTATAAATAGAGGCAAAGATCCTTCAAAAAATGCAAGTATCAAGAGGATAAGCTAATCCTCTTAAAGGGGCAGAAAACTCAACGCGATCCAGGAGCTAAAGAATCAAAAGAGGAATATCAAGAGCCGAGACAACATAATAGAGGGCGAGTCAATGCGGCTACAGCCTTCCAAGTCGGAGAGAATAATCCTCCAGCCGGAAGAAAACCATGAACAGTACTTACAATCACAATGAGTACTGCGCGTATCATAATCGGAATGGTCATTCAATTTCAAAGTGAAAAAACTTCAAAGTTACTTGCCAAGAAATACTCGAAGAGCGAGTTGACCATCTCGGAAGAAGAAATCGAGAAATTCAAAGCACAAAAGCGGAAAGAAGCCGAGATGCGAGACACCATTGAAAGTAACAAATCCTGAAGGGACTACGAAATAAAAAGGTGCTAAAATTGAAGGAGACGCACCCAAATCAGGATCTCCGAGAGTCGAAGTCAACGTTATTATGGAAGGACTACAATCGTGTAATGATACAATTCGGTCTATGAAGAAGTACGAGCTGAAAGTCGTAGATGTAGACCACTTCAGTCTACCTGAAAACTTTGAAACTCTAAAGTCGATAGACTTCGATATTGCATTTACCGCAAAGGACGTCGAAGGGGTTTGCTTCCCCCCATAATGATCCGTTAGTCGTCATGCTCAGAGTCGCATACTGCAATATTTCAAGAATATTAATTGACACAAGATATTCAGTCGACTTAATCTTCAAGAAAACATTAGATAAAAAGGCGTTTTACCAGACCTCAGGATCAATCCGGTCGACAAAACGCTATTCGCGTTTGATGGAATCTTAATACACGCAATCAGAATGGTCAAGCTTGCCATATGAGTTGTAGGAATCACGAGGTGGTTCAAACTCCTAGTTGTGGATAGACCACCCATATACAACATGATCTTGGGAACTCCATGGGTTCATGCTATGAAGGCAATTCCTTCGAGTTACCATCAATGTGTGAAGAATCCAACAGATCAATGTTTCAAGAACATGCTTCTTCGATGAGTTCAAACTCCAACTCGAGAAATGGATCCAGAGAAATCAAACTCAATAAATGGATCAAGAGAAATCCAACTCAGTCTGACGACGGCGAGGAGGACTGGCGAGTTCAAGATTTTTGATGATCAACTCGCTGGTTTTTGGCTAGCTGAGTGAGCAAGTTCACCTGCAAACATTTCAAAACACAGAGTGAAAGAAGTTTATGACAGAACAGCCCTAATAGTAACAGAACTCGATCCTAACAATTCAAAAATGATGAACTGTAAACAAAGTAAATCCGATATGCCAACGGCGCCAATTTGGTAGCAAGGTTTTTGTCGTTGTTAGCCATATCCATGTAGCATAAAGGGTTTATTGAACCAAACTCAGATTGTTTGTTTAGCAGCTAATTCTATTGATGGATTTTAGTCCAAGCCAGATCTATAATAGATAAGGATCAGAACCAATTTCAAGACTAAAACTAAACCAAGCAACTTAACAAAGAAAATAAACAAGCAAATAGTAACATATAGCAAGCAACTGACATAAATGATGAAATAAGAGCTTATGAGGAGAATGTGGATCGAAGATCTCAGCATAGTCATGGATTTCCTTTCCTATCTAGCAACGTAACAAGGGTGATAAAGGGCTACAGAAACCAAAGAATGATCATCAAACCATTCTCATAAACATTCAATCCTCAATCTGAGGTTGACCAAAACCAAATCTCTTGGTGATCAAAGTCAGATTGACATTCAGATCAGACTGAGAATAGCAACCCAACTATTCTTAATACCAGTCTCCGATGAAAGAATAATCATATTTAGATTAGAATTGAAGTTGACATTTTGACAAACACTTTGTGGGTGTTTGATGCCATTGGTTCAAGCTTCAGGTTATCAAACTGAAACTAGTATTAAGAACATCTAATCTACCAGAATCTAAGCATTACAAACCTAGATAAGAAGGATCTCTATGACTTAGCCTAAATCTAACCCATCTCCTCTCTATCCCTAAGAAAACTACTCACTAACAATACCAGAAACCATTAAAACGAGAAATAAGAAGATAACATTATTAGAATAAGCAAAAGACAGAAAATATAACTTAATTCATAAAAGTTTCAATTCTTACACTAAAGAAGCAGAGAAAATAAAAATAATTCTAGAAAACAAACTCTTAGATCTTGCTAAATAGAGTAAAACGATGATATCCTATTTTGGAGGCTGAAGGGGGGGGGGTATTATCGAGTGGAATGAACGATTTGGTTCATCAGATGTCCAGGTGGAGCTCATTCGCAGGTGCACTGGCGAGTTGGTTAGTCCCTCAGGTCACTCGCTTCAGTCATCGAGCTCATCAGGCAATGATTCTTCTCCGGTTCATGATCAATGCTCCACTCGCAGGCTGCAACTAAGTTGGGTAGGCGAGCTGCACAATTCATTCAGCTACAAGCTTCGAAAACACTCTAGAATGCTCCCAAAAACTCCTGAAACAACTCCAAATGCAACTGCAAAGTGGATGATATGAACCTAAAAGGACTATATAATGATGATAATGCTATGATTATGAATGCAAAGTATGCTAAATGATGGTCCTAAAATGTACTAAAATACAGACATATCACTTATGCACCATTGGTACAACAATTGTTGTTTGCAGATGATAGTATTTTCATATGTAAAGCAACGCCGGAAGAAAGTACCATTTTAAACAATTGTGTATCGCTTTATGAAAACGCCTCTAGCCAACAGATAAACTACACCAAGTCATCAGTAACTTTTGGTAATCGTATTCCTCATTCAAAAATCACAATAATCAAAAATATATTGATCATTACCTCAACTGGGGGATGCAGAAAGTATTTAGGTCGGCCAGAATGTTTTTCGGGATCAAAAAAGACAATATTTCGATTCATATCAGATATGTTACAATCTGCGACAATGGATTGGATGCCTAAAACCATTTATATTAATAATATTAATTATTTTTTTTTTAAAAAATAATTCTAATAATTATACTAATAATATTAATTCTTTTTTTTAAATAGGATAATTCTTATATATTATGTTTTATCTTGAAAAATTTTTGTATTATAAAAGTTAAAAAATTAAGATAATAAATAATAAATTATCTGGATGATATTTGAATTAATAAAACATAAACACACCTAGTAATTGTTTTAATCTGCTCGTCGTCATCAATTTCATCGAACGAGATTTAAATAAAATAGTATAAAACACCACAAAGATTATAAAGTCAAGAGTCAAATTGAACGAAAAGACCCGAGAGAGTCCAAAAACCCAAGCAGCATCTCATCATCGTTTCGGGACAAAAAAAAAAAAAACGGAGTGGCCATCGCAACCGTCGTCTCCGCCTCTATCTCGTTTCTCCGGCTTCTGATTCACGAGGTTAGGGTTTTTTTTCGTTGTTGTTTTTCATCTAATTCGTTCGATTAAAGAGTAAAAAATCAGAGAGTTTCGTTGTTGTCATCAACTCATCATCATCATCAATCATCAATGTCGATGCTTGAGGCGTTTTTTTTTTTAATTATTATCTCTCTCGCTAATCGTTATTTGGTTCACGTTAAAACGGAGATGTGTTCTAGTCATTAGAATCGTCATTAGAACAGTAGCTTCTCTTCAATGGATTTCTCATAAAACTTTTTTCTGATAATGTTATTTTTTTTTTTTGTTTGCGGCTCGGAAACAGGTGGCACTAACGATGGAGGAGGCTCAGAGGAATCGTTGTATAGAGTTTGAGAAAATAGGCGACGGAAACAGTATTATTAAAGAGCACGATGAAGAAAACTCTCGTGTTTGTTGCGTTGAATCAATTTTCAAGTGCTCGAAGCAGAAGAGGAGCTCGTTTTCAAAACCCCCCTGCCGTTCATCTCAGTGGGGATTACCAAGTAGGACCGCTGAAATCTTCTTACAGAGCAATGGTATTCCTCATGCTGGACCTCCACATCAGCATCAGAGCATTCCTAAAAATGGAGAGCTTAATAGCTTTCATAACGGACATGTAGAAGGATCTAACAGAAACGCCCAAGCATCAAGTGGCTCTTGCCTTCGTCTGAAAGTTAAATTTGGTAAATCAGGTGGCCAGATAGTCTCTAAGGTCAGTGGTAACTCTTTGGCTGCTAATGATATAGTTAAGGCGCGAACAGGTTTAGAGTTTCTAGGGCCAGCAAATGTTGTCGAGGATAAACTCCGAACTGTGGAAACTAGAGAGCACTTAGAGGAGAAAAGCAATAAACTTTCATATCGGCTGTCATCTGATTCCAGTATGGATGAGAAAAACAACCAAGACGCTGGGGGGTTATGTAGGAAGCTAGGTGGTGATGTTTTAGATGAGGGCCCACACCTTTCCTCTAGTATAATGGTTGAAGAATGCGAGAGGACTACTGGAACCCGGTCCCTGGACGCTGAAACCTCACCAGATTCAGAAGTTATCAACTCTGTGCCTGATTCCATAGTCAGTATTGATCTAAAAGGGGATCTGCCTCCCGGCCTTTTCAGCACTCCTGTAATTAACAGGAACATACAGTTAGAAGAAGAAGATGAATTGTCTGCTTCAAAATCTCCTGTGGAAAATGGTTCACATCTAATTCCTGTCGCCAAAAAAGGGAAACAACCTAAGTCAAAAGGTAATGGAACAAAAAAAGCAAAATCCAAGTCCGAGTCTGCCAAAGACAGGAGAAAAAAAGAATCCCATGAGGGGTTAGAGCAATTCAAATCCATAAACAAGAGTGTTGGAAGGGGTGATAGTGTTTTTCGTGAAGCAGGGAGAATAGAGTCTCACGAAACAACAGGTACGGCCCTTTTGACTAGCTTTAAGAATTGAGTGACCGTTATCTACACCCTTCTTGTTTCGCAAAACAATGGGGACACTATTTTCTATTTACTTGATGAGCGTCCCAATGTTTTCCTTTTTTTTATGAAGCTTCCACTCTTTTGGATACGCAAATTATTAAGCTGCACGTTATGTGAATTCATGTAATAGGTGCTCTTGTAGACGCTGATATTGGAAAAACCAGTGCCACTAATGGCGCCATTTCATCAGATGTGATCCATGGGGAATTGGCGATGGACGTTACTATCGAGGATAGCCCTTCCGCTGAGAGTGCATGGGTTCGATGTGATGATTGCTTTAAATGGCGACGAATACCTGCTTCTGTGGTCGAGTCAATTGACGAGAGCTCAAGATGGTATGTATCATTTCATATGAACTTGTTTCCTTGAAATTTCAGATGAAAAGTGTGTTGCATATGATAGTTAATCATATTGCGGTTTACAAATTTGTTTAAACTTTGTGCTTGTCTAGTTTCTATCAAATTTAACCTATTTCATCAGAAGTTCTAACTTTTCTGCGTGCATATTAGGTTCTTATATAATCTGCTTTATAATTTTGCAGTGTCAAATTTTTATAATCAGATTTTCAAATGCTTTTTCTGCTTTTTGTGGACTTGCTGTCCATAGCTTGTTTTGCTTTCTACACTTGCTACTTCAGTCATCTATTGTAATCTTTTGAGTCTTTCTCTACTAATATGAACTTTATATTGTTTAAAGGATCTGTACGAACAACTCAGATAAAGAATTTGCTCATTGCTCAATATCTCAAGAGATGCCAAATGAAGAAATTAATGAAGAGTTGGGCATAGGACAGGATGAAGCAGATGCATATGACTGTGAGGCGGCTAAAAGGGGGAAAGACAAGGAACAGAAGAGCAAACCTTTGCCAGGTGCTTAGAGTTCAATATTGGTGGTGAACAATAGAAACTATCATATTATTTTACATGTATATAATTCTTGATTGTACCCGCTTTTGCAGGTAAGAAAAAGGCATGCTTCAGGGCTATAAAAACAAACCAGTTTCTTCATCGTAACCGTAAAAATCAAACAATCGACGAGGTTAATTTTCTTGCAGTTTGTGTGTTTGTTTGTTATGTTAATGATTTAGTAGAAAATGTGCTGTCAATATTGTTATTGTCCTTTTCTAGAGTGACTACGTAGTAACCATGCTTCCTTCTGTTTTGGACAGATAATGGTTTGTCACTGCAAACCACCACCTGATGGTAGATTGGGTTGTGGAGAAGAATGTCTCAATAGAATGCTTAGCATTGAATGTCTTCATGGTACCTGCCCTGCTGGCGATTTATGCTCTAATCAGCAGGTGTGATTTCTTGTTTGCAAGCAAAAGCTTTACATTCACAGTCAAGTTAGTTATATCTTTCTTAATCTTTTGGCTCATATATCTGCAGTTTCAAAAACGGAAGTATGTTAAGTTCGAGAGATTCCAATCTGGTAAGAAGGGTTATGGCTTAAGATTGCTTGAGGATGTACGCGAGGGGCAATTCCTTATTGAATACGTTGGAGAGGTATGCTTTTGATGATCGTCTACTTTGGGGGGGGACGTTATCAGTTGTAGATGAGCTTTTGTCAGCCTCTAGTATTCTCCGGATCTGTGTTTTTTATTCATACATGTGTATACCGTGGCTTAACCACTAGAAGAAAAAAACTATTTTATGAATCATCTTCTTTTGTAACAGGTGCTTGATATGCAGTCCTATGAGGCTCGTCAGAAGGATTATGCGTCCATGGGTCAGAAGCATTTCTATTTCATGACACTGAATGGGAATGAGGTAAACATCTTTTATCTAATAAGTCAGCTGCTTCTTTCTTCATGTTTGATTGAAATGGTTTGTGATTTTGCTGTTTAAAGCTTGTAGAGTTGTTGAATAAAAAATGTGCGATTAATAGTAAATACGAGTATACGGCATATTGTTCTCGATTCTGATTTTAGAAGCATATTTAGAGAAGTGAAGACCCATCTTTGTAAACCTTTTCTGGTTAAGCATTTTGCTTGCAGCTGTGGTTAGTTACGTTGTATCTCTTACAGAGAGGTTACGCTTCTGTTGGTTGTACTTGTAATAGTTGCATTCCTGTACATATCATCCGCACTGGCTTGAAAGTCCTATATCCCAGTCAGTTTTTTATGTTTTCCTTTTGGAAGCTATACCTGTATTTTCCATCTTGCAATAACTTTTTAATTTTTTTTTTTGTTAATGCAGGTAATAGATGCTGGTTCAAAGGGAAATTTAGGGCGTTTCATCAACCATAGTTGTGAACCAAACTGCTGTACTGAAAAGGTGCTGTTAATTATTCTTTGCGGTAGTATGCCTCATTGTCTAATTTTTAACTCAGTGATAAAAATCTGAATTGGGAACTTTCTTCTTGAGCTTGTCTGCTTTGTTTTCCGATAAAGGTATTCCATTTTCATTTGTTACTTCTTGAATGTTGTTGCAGTGGATGGTGAATGGTGAAATTTGCGTTGGAATATTCTCCATGCAAAACCTTAAGAAGGTAGGCTCTCTTACACTTACGGCTGTGAAAGTGAATGTTCTGTTATATTGAATTATAGTCGAGATGTCTTCTCTTTTTAGCTGATAAGTTCCTGCAATACACCATCCATATATAACGAAAAATATCTTGTTCTGTCAATTAGATGTTTGAGAATGTATCTGACGATAGGCCCAACTTTTTCAATATGCTTAGTAGCTAAAATGATATGCACGTTTGAAAACACCATAATCGTAACTTTCTTATTGAACATTCTTGGGAAATTAATATTAAACCCAAGGTTTTGTGTTCTTATTTTAAAGTCGACAAAGTAAGCAACATGTTAAGTAAATACAAACGCAAACGCCAAATACAATGAAGGTCTGACATTTTTTTTAATCTGTTTGGTGCATTGCCAGGGTCAGGAGTTGACTTTTGACTACAACTATGAGAGGGTTTCTGGTGCTGCTGCCAAGAAGTGTTATTGTGGGTCATCACATTGCCGAGGTTATCTTGGGGGAGATCCTTTGAACGGTGACGTAATTGTTCAAAGTGACTCAGATGAAGAGTGTCCTGAACTGGTGATCCTTGACGATGATGAAAGTGGGGAAGGAATCTTGGATGCAACGTCTAGGATCTTCATTGATGGTGCTGACATTCAATTGCCACAGAACTCTACAAAAGTTAATGATTCGAAGGACCTTGCTTCTGATAATTCCCAATCACAGAGCTCATTATCTCTAAAACATCCAGAGAGAGAGATTCTTCCATCTCTTCAACCAACCGAAGTTTCCAAGGAACTTTCGACGGACATACCTGTCATTGCTGTCCAGCAGGAGGTTCTTGCTGAAAAGAAGAGTAAAAGCACATCTCTCACGTCCAGCTCCCTCAGCAGACTGTCCTCTGATGGTGCAACTGCTGACAAGACAGTAAAGCATGGATCGGGTGAAGATAAAAAGATACTTTCACGACCCCGTCCTCGTATGAAAACTTCTCGTTCATCTGGGTCTAGTAAGCGAGACAAAGGAGGTGTTCTTCCTGGTATCAACAAAGCACAGATTATACCAGTCAAAAAATTGCAACAGCAGCCCATTAAATCTAAAGGATCAGAGGAAGTTTCTCCCAGTGGACGTATCGAAACATGTATGTTACTAGTATTAGAAGTGAATTGTTAAGATACCATAATCATTCAGTCATACTCGCTAATAACACCACTAAATTTGCAGTTGAAGGAAAACTGAACGAGTTACTAGATGCGGTGGGGGGGATAAGCAAGCGGAGGGTAAGTTGCATAGCATTACTCCTTAACTCCCACTTTAATTAGTTATGCTATAAACTTAAAACATCATCTTTTGTTCCTTTCTTAGCGTAATTGTTTGGTTTGTGGGACGATGCACTTTTAGTTGACTCTTTTCCACTTGAACCTACATCCTTGGCATGATTTGCTTTTCCTTTCTTGAACAAACAGGATTCAGCAAAAGGCTACTTGAAACTTTTGCTTCTCACTGCTGCTTCCCGAGGCAATGCCAATAATGAAGGAATTCAAAGGTTTTTTAAGAATTATACCTGCGTATCTGGGTTCCCATTGTAGATTTTATTATACTCTGTTACCTGAATTCCTGTTGTTTTCTGTGAACCTATTGCAGCAATCGAGATCTTTCGATGATTCTTGATGCCCTTTTGAAGACAAAATCACGAACTGTTTTAGTGGACGTAATCAACAAGAATGGTACGTCTGTCTTCTTTTAGTTTGGTACCTACGTGACTACGCCTGTCTATCGTATGAATCTTTTCTTACCTTGTAAAGATGAATTAACCTCCAAAACACATGTAGGTCTGCAAATGTTGCATAATATCATGAAACAATACCGGAGAGATTTTAAGAAGACCCCAATACTTCGAAAACTTTTGAAGGTACATTCCTTGTAACCTGCTGCTTCTTTTTATAGATTTGTCAGAACACACTCGCCATTGTTTAGTAAAATGATAATTCCAACCCAAATGCCTTTCTTCTTTCATATTAGGCAATGTGAAATATTTGTTAAATATGGTTCAAACATCAGGACAAAGTCAATACCACTGGTTTTTGCCTCAGGTATTAGAGTATCTTGCTACAAGGGATATTCTTGGACTGGAGCATATAGTCAAACCACCTCCTTATGCAGGGATGGAAAGGTTCGTAATTTTTCATCAAGGCTATGTGGCCGTTGGTACTCTATCTTTGACTTAAGAATTTTGTTGGTTCTTATCCTGGATAGAGTGAACATTACCATTTTAAAAAAAGGTTATAGTGTCAAGGGTAAAATGAAGCCATTGAGTACCATCATGTATGTCAAATTTTTAAGTTTAGCGGGTTCTGTGTGTAACTTATATGAGTTGAACTGTCACCTGGTCGTTTTGAAAAATATTGTCTTGCTTTTACACTTCTTGTGACACTGTATGACATTTTCAAGTTTATCTATGTGCAGCTTTAAGGACTCTATTCTAACACTTACCGAGCACGATGACAAACAGGTACTTTAGACACCATATGACATTTAGTGTTGTGTATTTGTTTTAGTAACCAGCATTTTTGGACCAATTGGTTGCATGTGTATGGCTGCAGGTTCATCAAATTGCGCGGAACTTCCGAGACAGATGGATCCCTAAGTCTTATAGAAAACCTTGGCGCGTCATTGACAGGGAGGAGAGGTCAGAGCCTAGAAGAAGATCACCTATAAACAGCAGATTCAGAATGTCACAAGAATCTAGATCTAATCATCATTCTCCAAGACGTGCGGAACCATTTGCATCTGCCATATCATCCGAGGCTGCAACACCCGAAACTGCTTCTGTTTCTGACGGATGTTCAGAACCTAATCCAAGTCGCAAGCGTAAAAGCAGATGGGACCAGCCATATCAACAAACAGATGTAACCCTAGACGACCTTCCGCCTGGCTTTGCATCACCTTGCACGGATGCTCCTGATGCAGTCACCGCGCAGCCGCAAGAGAAGTTTCTTTCTCGGGTAACAGTCTCGTATGGGATCCCGCTTAGCATCGTTCATCAACTTGGTTCACCCGGCAAAGAGGACCCCACTAGCTGGTCTGTTGCTCCTGGGATACCATTCTTTCCGTTCCCACCTCTCCCGCCGGTGTCTCATGGTGAGTTTTTCGCTAAGAGAAATGGAACAGTCTGTTGCGCCAATGAGATCTTACCGGCTACAAACATCTCAGGAGCTACCGGGACTGTCTCAACCGCTCCAAACAGGAAGAGAGAGTTTTCATCTGATATAGGAACGACTTACTTTCGGCAACAGAAACTGAAGGTTCCTCCATGGATGCGGAACAGGAAACCTAACTTTAGAGAAGAAGATCAACAAGTAAGAAACTCTTAGGTTTAGAGAAGTACACAGTCAACAAGAGTTGAAATGGAGATACAATGCAGCCAGCTCTTGAGGTCTATTACAGTGATTGATTGGTTAGTTATGCTCATAGTAAAGTCCCCTTCAAGGGAATCATGTGCTTTTCTTTCTTTTTAGTATATTCTAAATTCTTTTTGTTTATGACTTTTTAATATTAAAATTCACATGAAAGAGCAAATCACATTCTTTATCCTCTTTTGCAGAGAAGTTTTTAAGTATTAAATCCTTTGGCCAATATTATCAATATTTTCTGAGCAAACTTCTCTAAGTTTCTAACAAGCATCAAACTTTTTACAAGTGTTGCATACTTTCTCCCGCCTTTAAAGTACCTTCTTATTGCTTGGTCTCCTCGCAAGGAACCTAATACTGTGCAGGATCTCCTTATTACATCTCCCTGCCGCATATGCTGTCCCCTCTAGCTCTGTTTCAACCTAGTCTGGAAGCCTAAGCAAATAGTCTGTTGGTTTGTTGCATAAACCTCAGCTATTCTCTCTAAGAGCATCCGCATTGGCGGATTTAGAGAGGGGGTCACACGGTTTTCGAAAAAATAATAATATAATAATAGCTCGGTTGTGAATTCGGGTCTTGGTGCATCACCGCAGTGAACTCGGGTCTTGACTGTTCCGCGGGCCTCACGACACGTGGCAGTCCGCGATAGGTTGGTTATATATATATATATATATATATTTTTTTTAAAGAAAAGTCAAACGAAATAAAAAATATTAAAATAATAAAAAAACATTGGAACTCGGGAATCACGAGTTTGCCGCTGCGGATGTTCTAATAAGTACCTACAAATTTCCACAAAACGATGAAGAAGGTTTTGACTTATGCAACCCTCTGTCTCTTTGCTTATTTTTTGCCAACGTCTTCCACTTAAAAGCCTTTCTTTATACGGACCTAAATTATTGCATCCAGATTTATCATTTTTTAAAAAAGATATGAAAAGAATAAAAGGTTTTCGTATTGAAAAAAAACTTCCTTATCTAGTAGTTGGTCATATGTTTAGTACAACTTTTACAAAAGTACATTTAAATTTAGGTGAAAAATTATTGAAGATTTCAGCGTATTATAAGTGTAGTTATTCGTAATAGTTAATGTATATTAGGAGTTATATTATGTGTATTATGATTTATGAACATGATCCAAATAAAACATCAATTGTGAATCAAAAATAATTGTTCATTATAAAGTTGTTTGTGTATGGAACTGTGTTACCTATAATGTTGTTTGTTGTAAATATTTAAGTTTATTAGTTATAAAAACTAAAATAATCGAATCAATATGTAAAATAAAATATAATTTTATTGTAAATTTCTGTCTTCAGTGCATTATAAATAAATTTCGGACACATCTATCTTATTAAAGTAGAAGTACCTTTTGGTTTTGTTTGACAACATGAATTGCAGAGTTAAAAAAAAAATATTGTTTGGATACAAAAATAACATCTAACTTGGGCTTATATAATTGGGCCATATTATTTAATTTGCTATTATGACCCATTTTGGTAACTTAATTATTTATTAGGTCATTGTAATTATTGGTTGTTTTGTTATAACTATTGGTGTTTATAGTTTACATATAATACATAGGTAAACATATAATTCTATCAAAAAAAATTGCTGTTCATGAATACAACAGATATGTAATTATTAATTTAAAAATTACATTTTCTATATTAGGGTTACAATATCAAATAAACAATGCAAAAAAAAAATATATATATATATACACTAAGGTATTGGTATTTTTCGTGTTACAAATACATTAAATACAATAACAAAAATATGATAACTAATAACGTGAACCATACTTTATACAACTCAATAATTTTTTATTGGGTATAAATTGATAATATTTTTACAAGTTAAAGCAAACACCCGCCCGACTGGGCGGGTCAAGATCTAGTAGCATGTTAAAAGACATGATCCCATAAACACGAAGACAAGAAAAATGTATTACTATTTGCTTCTTCTAGTTGCCTCAATACTCTTTACATTATATGGTTTAAGATTTGGAACAAACTACTTGCCGCTTAGAATAAAACTCCTCAATAATCATTTTTTTTTGTTCACTTCTCAATAATCATTTACTATTTATTTGATGACAAAACAAGATTGATTGCAGACGACCTATTGAACAAACAAATGATACATGTATATATATCATGTATTTTTATAAATATTTCACATAATTGTCGTAGATGAATATAGTATTGAGAGCTCACAGCAACACACACGCAGCTCACATTAACAAACAATACCAATCAAATAAAATAATATACAAGTCCTTCAATCAAAGTGCATCATATATATCGACATAATCGATTAAGATGGTGGAACTCGGAGATAGAGAGGGATTGGATTTTTGGCAACTGGTGGCGAATCCCATACTGAAAATGCACTTTCAGAGTTCATCCATCTATCGGTCATTTCAGGATAATGGCGATCGAAAACATCTTTGAGACTCTCTGTAGTATTCACCCATTCAAGTCCTTTCTTTGTATAAGTCGTTTCATTGAAATCACTGGTGAAGAATCTATCTGCTTCCAATCTCCTGAAATATATTTAATTTGATATTACTATATTAAATAATGTATATCCTTGAGAAATTTTAAATAAAATTATAACGAACCAAATGCTAAATATATAGTAGATATGTATTCACCTAGTAGCCATGAGGAGGAAAATATTGAAGGCAGTCTCGCTAATAGCGAATCCTTTGATTTTCTTCTCGGCCATAAGTCCCACCAGGAGATCGAGCTCGTCCACATTACCACCATACACGTCATCTAGTGCTTCTATTGCTTCTTTATCGTCTGTTAGATCTCCCCACTTCTTTATCGGAATCATAAACATAGATCTCCTAAATTCATTGTACCGTGCAACATTCCTCTCCCTGTCCCTATAGACTATATCAAATGACGAAGAATATGTGAATCACTCATCCAATCAAACCACAATACTTTACATATATATAAATACAAACACAAAACGAACAGCTGGGATCGGATTGACTTACTCTCTAAAGCAGCTAAGTCGATGTGGTCCGGACGATCGTAGCCATTGGCGTCGTGGGGAACAAGATCCCTAAGCCACACTGGATAATTCATCAGTTCAAGGGCTCCACTTGCTTGATGCCCCATTGAAACCATTATCTTAGTGAATCCAATATGAGACATGGTTTGTTCTCCCTTAGGACCAATCAATTTCCCGAAAGAAACCCTAAAATCCATAAATCAAATTATATAAATAAAGAAAAACAGGAGATAATTTTTTAAGAAAGTATTTGGAAGTTTCAAAGACAAGGAAAATTTAGAGATCTCTAAAGTAAGTTATATACTCTTCAACCAATGGTAGTGATTTATTAGTTCCTGGTACAACGTCGATGTCACGTAGCTCGAGCTGGTCAGGTAAGAGCGAGTGCATTCGATAGACGCTTGTGAATTCTTCGGTTATAGAATATGGGACCCCATGATTTTGGGGTTTCTTCAGACCCACGAGACCTCCCAAGATGGAACTCCCTACATGTCCGAATGAATCTTTAAACTTCTTTCCTAAAATCCCATACCTAAAAATACACCATATAAAATGTGTTAGATTTTCTTATAAAAAAAAATTGCGTGACGACCAACAAAATGTACAATTATTCACCAATTTGTTCGCATCCCGGCAAGTAAAGTGTCGGTTTTGAGAAGCTCAACGGTCCAATCTATTGTATGAATCTTGGCAATAACTGCGGACGTTACTAGCCTAGCATGGCGGTACAAATCCTCGTCTTCCAAATCATCGTACTCCTTCTATATAATGCATAGATACAATGTTGAACTCATTTTATGCGTATGAAAAAACATTATTTACATTAAAAAATGAAAACATATATATAGTTGACCTTGAGGGTGTCGCATACGGCGTTGTGCTCTTTGATGAAGAGAGCTTGCAACGCAGAAACACCAACCCAACTATTACGTACGTCGCCAGAAATGGCTAAACCCTCTTTGTCTTGGAGTAGGAGACCAGTCTCCTCCGATATCTTTAGTTTCCCGTCTTTGTAAGTTCTCACTCTCTCCATTGCTTTCGAGTTGCTTCCATAGATGGCGCTCGAATCCCTAATTTAACAAATACTCACTCGTATTAATGTATATTTTTGTTGATCTCTTAATTATTTACATGTACCTTATAACCTGTAAAGTTATACTATTAACTTACCACCACGGCGTACGGGAATTTAACGAACCGGTCTTGATCTCGAAGAAACCGGTAGGAACTTCCTTTGTCTTGAAGAATCTGAAGGAACTTAAGGGACACTCGTTCGCTACTTCTTTTGGAGCCACGAGCTCGATCTAAGTTTATCAGTTAATAACGAGATCAAACCTAAGACTAATTCAGTTTTTGTTTTATACAAAGTTGTTAATAAAAAAATTCCGGACATTAAACACTATCTGTATAGGAAACCATAAAGATTAACTTAATCACTTTTTCTTAATTTGCCGCTACAATATTTATTTATTTAGCATATATATGGGAAAATCTCTCAAAATAAACAAGTTGTTGACCAAAAACACGTAGAGAAAAAATACCAAAAACATGTCATTAAAAAGGTAAAAGACATGTGTATTTTTACTTTATAAATATATAAATATAAATAATATTTAAATAAATAATAAATCAAGTAATTATTTATGAAAATATGTTTTTCAATTCGATTTTATTTTTATTTTCAAGAATATTTTTCGAAATTTTATTTTGAGGTAAAAAAAAATTTCGAAACTCTTTTAAAAATTACTATTTTAAATATTAAGATTTTCATTTTAAAAGAAATTTCTGAAAAAATATTTTAGTCCAATTAATCTTTATGTGTTACATTTATGATGGAAATTTTTTAAAGTTATCCTAAAGAAATTTCTGAAAAAAATATCGGGAATTTATTATGTAGGGCATGCATGGAAGACTTATTATAACGAACCTGATTAGTTTCTTCAAGATGATCAACCCAATCATGAATCATGAATTGTATCCAAGAAGCTGCAATCATATTAAATTGTTTTCCCGTGTCGATCAACTTTCTTCTTGCTAATAGTTTTGTCGCCACTACCATGGGGTCTGGCTTCAGTAACTTACAAAATAAAAACACAAAAAGCATGTCTTTATGATATACTAGGGTAGACCCGCCCTACGGGCGGGATTTGATTTTTAAAATAATTTCAATAGTTAGAGTATAAAAAACATTGTTTAAACTTTTTTTTTATAATTTTTTACATTTGTTTCATTCCCCTATATTTGTATTCAAATTTTTTTCCGTATACAATTAGTATTCAATTTTTATTTCATGTCTCATTATTCGGTGTTGGTTTCTCTTCTCAAAATGCTTAAACCGTTAGTATAATAAACTATCATTTGCTAATTTGCTTTTAGATTTTTGTGTAGTGTAAATTTATTAAACTTATGTAAAAAGGGTGTTTGACAAAAAAAATGTAGAGTGAGGGTGTGAGGTGTAACAAATAAATTTATTCAGTTCATAAATCAAATGAAGAAGCTTCTTTAATTTTATTACAGTGTAGTTTTCTAAGTTGACGAAGTTGAATAATACCATATACATATCGCATGCGAGCACGACACTTTCCAAAATAATTTATGCCAAATATTATCTTTGCTACTACTGATTTTGATGACCATTTACCATTATGGCTTCTGATATTATCTAGGAATTTATCGAAGGAGAATTCTCGCCAATCTTATGACCCTCTGCTTCCTGCGTTGCGAGTGTACATCATCCCAAAACGTAACATAGCAAACCTGAGTTCACAATATAAAACTTCAATTCAGGAATGAATGTAGCAGACATAACAGTTCAACAAAAGACTAAACATGTGTTCAAAAAATTAAAATAGTTCAAGAGAATCAGATTGACAAACCTTTTGAGTTGATGCCTTAGACATTCCAATAGGTTGGTAAGGTTATCTCCCCCACCAAAGGCACATGCGGAGACTACAATTTGACAACTTCATGTATACTTCTTATCCTCATCCGAAATTATAAACCCTCCATTCTCGTTGAAAATCCCACAGTGCAACGAAACTGTATCACTCACCTGGTCACAACAAAACAGCACTCAGCAATCAAGAAGCATAAAATGATAAGGAAACTCAAATTATTAGTCTTGTAAGAGTTACCAAGTGATGACCTCAAAATTATTCTTTCTCTCAGCAAAAGTCTGGGTCCCAGTAAACAAATTAAAAGGAGTCCCGTTCCCACAAACATGAGAGCTTGAATCTGCACCAGTCAGGCACACAAGTTTCTTAACAGGGGAGCTTTACTATTTACGCTATGAGATATCAAGATGCTCAAGCTCTTCAGGAGGCAGAAGATTTAAACAACCTGACACAGACAAATCTATCAATGGCAGATTCAAAGATGAAATGATGATGGAATCATTAAATGACAGAATCAATCTCCTTCTCATGGGGTCAGCTAAACCTTCAAGTTCTTTTTTTTTTGAACACAAACCTTCAAGTTCCTGATATGTAATTCCACCACTAAGCTTCTAGTCATCAAGTATAACATTGCCGAGAAAAGAAATGGTTCTTCTCATAAAAAGAAAGAGCTTTGATCCACACAACTCATATAAGCCCCCAAAACCATATACTATATCATGTCTTTCGTGATACTAATCACTTCAGATCTAGGCCTAACATTAAAGTCCGATCCTTTATGGAACAAAACCAAAAAGAAAAGTTTTATTTTGTTCAATGAAACTGTTATATCCTAAAACAAAAATTTGAGAATAAATAAGAATATGATGATAAACTTATATAAACCTCACCAATTGCTGGGTCTCTTTTTCGACACAACAAAGCTGAGCTTGAAACCTCCATCTTCTTCTCGATCTCCTCTTATGAACCCCTGAAAAACCGACATAGCTATCCTTAACATCTCTTCGTCTTCCTTCGACATTTGGACGGTGGAGGAGCCGCGGCCGTACTTCAAATCAGAAAGGAGCTTTGGTGTTTTCCAAGTGAAGCTCTTGAAATTCTTGGTTTGCCGACCTTCAAATCGGAGAAGAAAACGCGAGAAGCAGCCATATTACAATCTTAGCAAAGTTTTAAGAGTTGGAGAATGAGATGTGAGGAAGAGAGAAAGACTAACCCCTATTTATACACGATAATCGCCGCTCTCAGATCGACCGAACATTGAAGAGGGCATAGTGGGGGAGAGTAAACCGGGAATTGATGATGAAACTTTAACGGAGAACGTAACCACTGATGAGAAGTATCTGAATCGACATCACTCAGCCGCGCACGAAAGAGAAGAAGAAACTTAGATTTACTGCTCGCCGAATTAGGGTTCCTGAGGAAGAAGGAAGCAATTCAGCAGGCCGAAGCCCAGACAAATAACACCAACACGAAGCCCATCAATCCGAGAGATTAATGAAACGAAGCGTTTAGGCGCGAGGGGGACACGCGTCGGCTAGAGAAAGAGCGACTTTCTGACGTGTCTTCACAAGGATTGAGGAGAACATGATTATATATATATAGATATACTGTTTCGTTCAGCTTTCTTCTTGCTAATAGTTTGGTCGCCACTACCATGGGTCTGGCTTCAGTAACTTACAAAAGAAAAGACACAAAAATCATGTGTTTATAAAATGGTTTTGATAAACTACCAAAACGCGACCAAACGTGATTCAAATTAGTCTATATATATACGTTTACAAACCGACAAATAAATCTACATATCCAAAAAATTGAACCAAAAATAAATCAGAAACCATACTAAAAGACTTTTATAGATAAATAGATACACATAATGTAGGCAAACTTACCTTGATCTTCTGATCGACTGGAGGACAATTTCTTCCGATGAAGCTATTTTGGCTGCCGACGCCTTCGTTAAACGGATCATTGAATTTTCCGTCAGCAGTCCGGTACGGATAATCAGCAGGATTAAAACGGGTCCCAACCGGAGTTTGGCCGACATTTATGAGATTATATTCTTGGTGAAGATGCCTGCGTAACCCTAGGTAGACCAAACCCAAGAATACCGGAAGCTTGTGCCACGGAACCATCTTATCCACTGCATGCACGATCTGCACCATGTAATATCCCGATCATCATAACTTTTTTTAGTGAATGTGTACAATTAAGCACTGTAGACATCCAAACATAATGGTGAAAATATGTTACACGTCTTAGCAAGAAAAAAAATGTTACTCAAATCATCCAGAAAGAGAACACATTATTCACTACAAAGAATTGTGCATGGCGTCTTCTCACAGTTGTAAAAGAAACATCTTTCTTTGGGAATGAAGATTTCATGAAAAAAAAAAAAAATTGATTTCATTGTCGTACCTATGTGTTTCTACGTGCATGTATGTAGTAATACTAACGCTTAATTACTTACAAGAAGTAGGATACGATCGAAGAAGGACATTCTTGAGTAAATCTCATGGAAGTCTTTGTGGATGAATTTCAGAAGAACAGAAGAGATTAAAGAACTTATTACTTTCATTTCTGAGGTTATTATATGTATAAAGCGATCGTGGGAATATCAAACGTAGCACGAGAATCAAAGCAACAATGAAAACCAAACAATTGTTTGAAAATGGTGTGAGAAAACCTTGGTGTGTCTGTTTATTTATAACCATGAAAAAAGAGAAGACAATTCAAAAGTCAGAGAGCTACTACGTACACTACCCATACTTAAATCATATAGTTTTTAATACTAATTATTTGTGAATCTTTTATCATTTCATTTTGAAAAATGTGCAGCGTTGTAGGTATGACCCATCTAGATCCGCCTCGATTTATATGTCCCCATTTAGACCTGCCTCCGGATTATGATTTTTTTTATGTCACTGCCAGGCCCGCTTGACCACATACTCAAGATACATTGCACACTTTAAAACTTACAATTTATACTGTTTTCTAACAAATAAAAAGGAATTTTAATCAAACATATAAAAGAATACACTTTTGATCTTATTTTAAATAAAAAGATAAAAAGATAAATTTTAGGATTGATAAACTTTTATTAGTCTTGAGGATATTGTAATTATAAATTTTAATTATTACAATTTAATATTATAGTTATTAAGGGTTTATATTTTAGTATTGTCTTGGAACCGAAATATTGGCACTGGTCATTGCATATTTTGTTTTGTTAGATCATCTACAATATCACTTTATTTTCGTTTTCAAAGTTTAAATTAAAAAGTATTCCATTTTCCATTTTATAGTGAAACAAAAATAGATTTATTACACAAATAGAATAATAACTTTATTCCTATTTTTATTTATTATTCTACTTTAATTCTAAAATAGAAGAGAATTGGAGCAAAACTTTTTTTTTATCATGAAATTACTTCATTTTTGAATAACAATAGAGTCTTACATTATAAATGTTTTTGCATCATCTTTTAATATATTTTGTTATTTTATAATACAAATGAGATTTATTCCAATGTATTTTTAAAATTGTAATTTTAAATACATAATAAAATAGAGGAATGATGTTTTTTTCTAAAAATAAAGAAAGAAATTGCAATCTATATTTAAACTAAAAGTAGAGGTGATTTAGAGTAGTGCAAGGTGATTTAGAATAGTTCACTTTAAAATGTTATTATAATAATACTTTTAACTTGAAATGCTTTTAACAATTTGGGAGAATTTACATCGGACGATTTTGAACGTATGTAATCCGACCGCGTCAGAATTTTTTGGATACAATATATGTATATATATACATATATATTTTTCTATGCCAATATAGTTATAGACAAATCAGCTAAATGTTTTTTGTTAAACGGTAATTTTTTTTAAAAATGATAAACAAAAACGATTTTTTATTAATATGTAACATGAGATTTAATGATGGATTGACTTAGGAAACTTAATTGACAAAAAAAAATATCGTTAATAAATTCGTTTGCTTTGCCTGACTTATCCAACTAATACTGTTCAGAATTCTAAATTTATAATGCTTATTATTTTCATAATTACAAAAGTTTCTTCAAACATTTCTTTTTGGTATCTCGCTTTTCCGAATAGGTTTATAATTAACTTTCGATTAGAGAAAAAAAATCAATCTTTGTTTTCAAACAAACCAAAGGAAACAATCTTCAAGCAGCCACGCATGCATACATTAGGATTTTCAAAAACAAAAAAATACTCTCTCCGTTTTATTTTATTTGTTATTTTAGGTTTATACACATATTAAAACATTTAAATTATTTCCTATATAAAACATCACACTTATATACTTAATCATATTTAAAAAAATGAAAAATAGAATATCACATAAAGTTAATAAAATTTGTATTAAATCATAAAACGATATTTATTTTAAAACAAAAAAAATATTTTACAACAAAAATAAATTGAAACAGAGGGATATCGATTTTTGTACACATGGAGATTATTTGTAGGGTCTTTTAGAAATTCCTTCTATATTATTTGAGAAGTGATTTGTCACATGTTCTCTCTAGAATCACTCTCATAAAATAAGTGTGAAATAGCTACCAAAACTAATGACATGACTTATGGTAAAATATGACATTAATAAATAAATTAATTATTGATTTTTATTTTTGGTAAACCTTTATAAATATGGTAATAACTCATAAATTACATTTAATATTGACTTATATTTCTGGTAAATTTTTTATAATATAGTAATAACCAGTACTTTTTTGTCGACAATAATTCTCATAAATCATCATTAAAATAAACATATTCTAATAAGGCATTAAAATTTTTAAAATATTACTTATTCTATTTTTATAATTATAAAAATTTTATTACTAAAATTATTAAAACTTTCTGTACTGTCTAAAAAATTATAAATCTTAATCATAAAATCACGAGCTTCTTTTATATATCTACAAATTTTATAAATACAGTTTAGTTTTAATTGTTTTATAAATATACAATTTTAAGTTAATTATATGCAAGATGATTTAATAAATTTAACCAAAAATAAATAATTTTTTATCTAAGATTATAATTTTAAATATATACATATATGCTTCCATACAATTTTTAATAAATCATTTTTACTTTATTTTATGTTTAATTAAATAAAATTTATATTAAAATAATATTAAGAAGATAATAAATCTACAAAATTAATAAATTAATATATTTTAAATATAATTTATAATTTTAAAATTTATTACTACACAAAAAAAATCTCGCAAAGAAAATAATTATAAAATTATGTGGAGTGGTCGTAAATTTTCAAAATGAATATGCGCTCTAACAATTTTTGAAGAATATTTCATTATTGTAATTTTTTTGATAAATCCAAGAGATTAATAATGCTCTACCTGTAATAGGTAAACAGGACCGGCTCATTTATATGTTAGAGCATGTTTATTGGTGAAACCCACTTAAGAGTTCTTAGTGATTTTTTTAAGTATTAAAGTGAAGTTAAGAGATTTTGTTAAGAGATCCTTAGTTTTAGTGATTCATTGGTAGTTTATTAACTAGAGGTTTTTAAAAAAAAAGATGAAGAAAATGGAGATGAAGAATGTGAGATAAATAAGAAAGAGGATGGAGACTTCAATATTTTGAGAAAGAGAAGAATGGTTTCTGATTTATAAAGTCTGTTTGTGAATTACAAGTGTGTTGACACAAGACTACAACGCTCAAAACATTTCTCGTGACACACACACACACCCTGCACACACATACATTCTCGTGACTACACAAGACTACAACGACAAAAACATACTTGAACAACGTACTTGTCTACAACACACACCAGAAGACATGGGTGCTTCACCTCTCTCTCGTGTTCTTCTCAAATCACAGACCTCTCTCATGTTCTTGTTTGCCTCCGACATACTCTCTCATCTGCATTACAAGATCAAGAACATTTTAGAACACCAAGAACAGGAACATTTTAGCTGAAACAAAAACGAGATCAATTTAAATATTTTAGAACACCAAGAACAAGAACATTTTAGCACAATAAAAACAGTGACATTTTAGCATTTTAAACAAACTTTGAACTACATTAACACCGTCAGAACTACATAAACATAACAAGAAACAGAACAATCATAACAGGAACAAGATTGACATGGAACAAGCAAGATAAACATCAAACAGAAGAAGAAACATAACAAGAAACAGAACAAGAAACAGAATACACTGACACGACTAACTTAGCCTTGATCATTTGACATAGGTCAAAAGAGATTCTTTAGGAGCTTTTATAAATCATAAATATATGGAAGGAGACGCTTAAACATATGCAAGTGGGAAACAACCTTTAAACAAGTGGGAAAGGATGCTGATTCCGACGACACTGTCACCTCTCGGAAGTCCACGGTCTAACAATAAAACGACGCCGACATTACGGCCCGAGATCATGCTGGAGCAGCCCTCCGTCAAGAACAAATCAACCGGCTCCAAATCGACGAAACTATTCCACCGCGTCCACTCCGTGTTCCGATCGCTCCTGATCATGTCTCCGATGTGCAAATTCCCCGGGGGAGGAGGAACATGCGTCCACGAGAACCACGTCCACCGAGGGATGCGCGTCACGGGGACGCTGTTTGGCTACCGCAAAGCGCGGGTGAACTTGGCGATTCAGGAGAACCCGCGCACTCTCCCGATCCTCGTCCTGGAGCTGGCCATCCCGACGGCGAAGCTCTTGCAGGATCTCGGGGTCGGTCTGGTGAGGATCGCGCTCGAGTGCGAGAAGAAGCAACAGAGGAGAGGAGAGAAGGAAGAGAGAGAGAAGAGACGAAACCGACATACCCACTTTTCCTCTATTCAATGAAAAATAGACACGTGGCTCGTAAGAGCCCTGCCTTCGCTCCCTTAATTAAGGGACGGATCTTCAGTTAATTGATATTTTTCTTTTATTTTTAATGTAATTAAGTCTAAGATCCCAGTCGAAGAGCTGGCGATAAACATGCTCTTAGGTTCTTGGGCAAAAAAATTTTTATGGCCCTACAATTCTTTGTTTCTTTATTTAAAAAATAATAATATTATGATTAAAATATATTAAAACTAACTTATTTTATTTCAAATTTTATGATTAAAATATTCATAGAAATATGTTTTATAATACTATTTAAATTTAACTAATATCATACTAATAAAAGATTTCAGTATTTGGTATGGAATACTTTCAGTATTTGGTATGGAATACTTTACTATAGCTCTATTGTATATAGTTGGATCAATTTTGACATAAATCCATCGATTAAATAAATTAGTGAGACAAATAACTCAAATTTCAACCAAAGAAAAGAAAACTCAAAAGAAACTGAACACTATCTAATATGAGCTCCCTTACGTCATATCAAACCTTATACTCCATGTAAACTATAGTACAAATTGATACAAACCCGTGTATATATATATTAAAGATTTCACTGTTTTGAGTGGGCTCTGGGTAGGTAAACCTAGTTGTTTTACATGATACATCCACGCCGTTTCTAAATAATAGGTAAACCTTTTTTTTTTTTTTAATAATAGGTAAACCTGGTTGTTTTACATGATACATCCACGCCGTTTCTAAATAATAAGTCTCAAATCTCAAATGTCAACACTTTTTCAAACGCGCTTTACCTTCCGACCACGTCCACATCCACATCCACATCCACATCGACATGATTTATTATATTACACAATTGCGCATTTGCACTGGCATTGACGCTGATACCTTCTTCTTTCTTATTTTGGAGAAGGAACGTAGCATTTCATTGTGATCATTAGGTATTTTGCTTATTTATTAACAAATAAAAAATAAAACACCAGTAAGGTCACTACATTACTTGCCAGTTCTCTAATTGAGGAAACTTCAGCTTGCGGTAATATGTATTGAACTTTTAATCAATATGGTCGATGTAGATCGTGATCCTTTCCACAATGGAACTAAAAGTAGAAGCAGTGCCGGTCCGGACTTAGGTGGCGCCTAAAGCGCATAAAAAATCATGCCCTTAAACATAACTAAAATTTTAACTTCATTTTAAGTATGTAATCTAAATAATGCAATATACTATTAAATCTTAATTTGTTAACAAAAAAAAAACAAAACACAGAGAAATAAAATCATATTATTCAGAAAAATAATGTTTTTATTGATGAACTTTGATTAACTAAAATAGTTAAGCCAAATTGATTACTAATCTTATTTTTGTAACATTTTATATAAACAAAAACACATAAATTGTATGATACAGCAACATATGAAAAAATTACATTAACATAAAAAAAATACAGAATAGGAAATAAATGATTACTTTGATCATTAACAAATTATTCTATTTTAAAAATATAGTTAAGATTTGTTTAATTAAATGGTATATTTGATAATATATGTGATAGAATATACTAAATGTGTTAGAAAAAGGTAAGGAATGACTAAGGTTTGCTTATTGAATGGTTTATTTAATAATATATGTGATAGAATAGACTAAATTTGTTAGAAAAGATAAGTAATAAAAAAGAAAGTAATAAGGAGAAATGAGACATCGAACTGATAATCTAAAGAACTTGTTGAGAAGGATACACACCACTAGACTAAGACAACTATTAAAAAATTTTGGCGCCCCTAAAATATGTAGAAAGTTTGGCGCCCAAAACCCTGGCTTTACGGGCTTTAGCCCAGGGCCGGGCCTGAGTAGAAGTGTCTCGAAATATGTACGTAAGCTTATTTTTCTAACAAAGTAAATATCATTTCAACAAATGAGTTTTGAAGTTTATAAAGTTGATTAACAGAGATGTCAAAAAAAAAAGTTTGATTAACAGAAAGTAAAATTTCTAAACTTGATTTGACGACAAGACAATTAAAAAAAATATGAAAACAAAATGATCTATATTATGATCGTTCAGCTTGGTAGTGAACAAAACCCATAACAGCGATACAATCATATCGAGTTTGAATGAAAAACCTTGCCAAGACTAAGACACAATAAATTATCTGAAAATAAAGGAATTAACGACGAACAAAGCGAGCAATAAACTGATTCATATTGCCGGCCAAACAAAAGATCATTCCTCTTAGAAATCAGAGAAATTCGCTCAAAGATCGTTTTGTAAGTCCGAGTCGGGACAGTCTCTTGAAACGAAGATCCGGTCCTAGATAGGACAACATCAAACATCTGAAACTAATAGCGCTCAACTCGTCTGTTAAGACGGTCAACATCAACCACAGTATACTTACATATGAACTTTATTTTCTAGAGTAAAGAAATCGGGGACCAGGAGCATGAACATATTTTCTTTGAATGATTAGTACATTTCATTTTTTTCTCTGTTTCGTGTAATTTTATGGTGTACATAAAGCTTCACTAAAACTTTATGTTCAGATACATATATATATATATAATAAATATATATATATATATATATATATATATAATTTTGGCTATAAAGTGACGTTTTAGATTTTTTTTATTGATTACTGTTTTAGACTTTAATAAAGCAAATTTAAAATATAAATGTTACATTGTTGATATAAAATTAAAACAATTAAAATAAACTTAATAAATTCAAAAATTAATGAATATTTAATTTTATTAAAGTATCTTAATCATAAGACGTCATTATTTTAAGAATGAATAAAAAGATTATATAACTAAAAAAGGTTTTTTAATTTTATTTATACTATTATATAATCTTCCTCTCAGCCAACAACGGTCCGAGACCATCTTATGCGTGGCGGAACATTCAGTTTGGGAAGGAACTGCTTGTGATGGGGATTAAAAAGAAACTGGGAAATGGCACCACGATCTCTGTTTGGATGGATGCTTGGATCGAGGACGATATCCCAAGAAGACCTTTAATGAAAATCATCCTTGTTGATCTTCTTCTGTGTGTTGACAAGTTGATAGACAAGGAGAACAAGTGTTGGAATTTGAACACTCTCCATGATTTATTTTATGAAGAGGACGTGCATAGGATTTTGGCAATGAAACCGATTTTTGAGGAGGAAGACTTTTGGGTATGGCAGCACAATAAACATGGAGGTTACACCGTCAAGTCTGGTTATTGGTTGAAGACCAGAGTGGCGAGAAGCAACGATATCAGAGAAGCTGAAGCCTTACCATCCCTCAATGAGCTGAAGAATGCAGCGTGGAAGTTGAAGGCTCCTCCAAAGATCAAAACTTTTGTTTGGAGAGCTCTAAGTAATGCCATCTCGGTGGGAGAACTTCTGGTTACAAGGGGAATTAAGATGGACCCATGCTGTCAAGCTTGTGGCTTTCATGGAAAATCAATCAACCACATCTTGTTTACCTGTCCCATTGCTAGGCAGGTGTGGGCACTTGCTAATGTCCCATGTCCCA